>CM035771.1:29055000-30335000 GCA_020466155.1 Pachypeltis micranthus | reverse complement strand
TCTCTCTCGGCAATAAGTTCTAGCATTCGAATTGAGAGCTTAGAAATATCTTCGGTAGCCATTACGAAACGAAATCGCCAATGCACAATAAACAATCGTCAATATTGAACTTGAATAAATTTAAGTAAACGAATCCTCAACAGACCAGAAAGTTTACGTTGGGCGCCATAATTTACTTGTACGATTTGAAATCTGAACCACTCACGTGGGGATGAACCCACGTCCACAAATGAATAAATTATAACAGGAGCACAAAAGGAAACAAACAAATATGCAAAGGACTTCAGCTTATATTAAACAAAAAAAAACTTTATGACGAGAGAAAATAAAAATAAATACGCAATTGAAACTAAAACTAAACTTCTCAGGGGATCGTACAAGTAAACTAAAAGACGGAAATTGAAAATAATAAAGCGAAATAAAAGGAAAACTTTTCTAAATTCAACTAAATAAAACGTGGCGATTCAGTGATCGGCAATCTTCAGAACTTCGGGGGGTTAAGCCTCGAACTGTAACAATAAACCGGCCAGTATGAGAAGGGGGTATGTAAGGGAACGGAACAATGGGGATTTAATGAAAATGTGACGTACCGGTACGGAAATGGTGAAGTTTTTTTTTCGAAAGAAATATTTTTCGGTGGACAAGACGGCAGACGAACGATGAATGAACAGAATGACGGGTTGCAGTTTACCCGCAACGACGTGGTGCTCGCGTCTCTCGGCAGATAGCGGTAAAGGCGGAAAGGAGATCTTAAACCGCTTCCGCCCTAATTATTCATGTCACAGTAATTATGGAGGAAGAGGATGTTGAAAGTGCTCACAAAAGATTGAAAGTAAAGTTTTTCCAGACAATGGCATTCCCCAGCCATCTTCATGTTAATAGCGAGACAACCAAGGTCATAATTTTTCACAACCCATTATTCAGTCAGTGATGTGAAACGAATTCATCCCAAAATCGTTAACTGTCCCACAAATTGTGAGTTTTGATCTGAGTTGACGGACTATGTGACGTCCGTCCCTGTTTGTCTGCATTGAGCTGTTTAGCATTTCGAATTCATAGTCCGGGCTATTCGTTCGATTTTCTGCGGGAGAGATTTAATAGGAAAGTGGCGTAAACACTTTTTGTCAATCAGAACGGCCTAGTATACCAAACTATTTAGTTAATTATCCGATTGAATCGCAAGTAAGATTGTTTTGATTGGTTTGGTTGCGTTTATTCATTTTCTAAATGTTTATCAACTCCCGAATGCGTCGTACACTGCACAAACATTCACGTACTGCAGTGTCTCGTAGCTGGCCAATGGAGAGAGCAGTGCCTTCAGACGTCACACAGCCTTCACCCTTGATGCCTTCAGCACGTCATATACCGCAGAAGCTCGTCCGGGGCATTTATGCTGACTGGGCACCTCAAATGCCCCGATTCGCTCGAGACTTCGCTGTCGTCAGTTGTAACTAGGCCGGTTCCCTCGTTGCCGTGTCGCCCGCGCTCGCGTTCGCTCCCACCCAGTTCCCTGTTTGTGGTGGTAAAACATCTCTAAATGTAATTCACGAATAAAACTCCTTGTTCGAATTGCATTCGGCTTCTATCGTACTTCTTCCCAACTCACCTAGTGCGATACCGTTTACTATATTAATCACCCCCGTAACACAACAAAAACTGGAATTTAGTTTGGAGCTTTTGTACTTAGGCCCGTTCCCTTAAATCCCCCACTTGTTCCCACGGTTGGGAGAAGACTTGTCATAATTTCAGCTCTCTTCATTTTCAACTGCATTTCCGCGCCATAATCCACACAAAGCCTAGTTGTGGACGGATCAAGATGAGAGGAACAACTTTGTGGGAGATGGCATGGGATGTGGTGGTAACATTCGGGGATGTGGTGGTAACATTGGGGGATGTGGTGGGAGGGGATTGGTTAATGCGTCAGTCAGTGGGGTGCCTCGAGAGGTTAAACTTGCCGCTGGTGGCAATGATCGGTTATGACGCCTGACAGCATGCCCCCGTTCAACTCAGAAACGCGTGAAACTCAGAAGTTCACATTTCATGGATCATCGCGGAACCTGCCCCCTAACTTGTTCGGAAATTTTCGGTGTTCAGCCGTTGAACTTCGTAAGAGGATTTCCCACCCTTCCTAACACCCGGACTAGCCCTTTTTTTCAATCTTTATCGCGTCTGTCCCGAGCCTCTGCTCCTGCCCGGAGGCAAAGGGGTCACGGGCAAAAAATTATTCAAATTGGGGTTGCACCGACTTTGGCATGAAGAACGTTGAGACTTCCGGAGCAAGAACCTGAGAGCACATGTCACCGGTCATTATGAGTCTTTTTTGGGGTTCTTGGCGTCATAGTAATTGGAGTACCACTAACACAATGAATAGGTGAGCTATCAAAAGGCGTTTAATTGATTTGTGTTGTGTGGCTTGTGTTAGTGTTCCATTTTCCCCCATCATCTACTATCAATTGAACATGAACGCCAGTCTACCTCAAATGCAAACTATTACACTAACTTATTATTCTCTTACACAGCATGATTGGGACTTATCTTATTCAATCCAACGTCGAAAAATATTAACGATAGGTATTTCAACTATCCGGGAAATGACACCTCACACGCTAACAATGTTTGTGGAGCACATCCAAAGCCCAACCCATTGGATCCAGCATCCAAAAATACTAATAAACGATACGATACATGGCCTCTAGAGTGGAAAAACGAAAATTGACGTGTTATATGTGGCGCTAAGTAATTGCAATGACGTGACGAATCGAACGGACGGGCGGTTGGAGTGAGACGGGAGACAGTCATGAAATGTGTGCGGGCCAAAGAGAACAGCGTAACTTACGTCATATTGTCCTGTAAGACTTTGCCTCGCTACATTTACTGTGATTTCACTGTTTTCCATCTAGACGCAGGCCTTCACCTCTGAGACCCATACTATCCGACTCGGCGTTGAAAATTGCTTAGGAGACGATACTAAACACGACGTTATTGCAATAAAATTGCCAAAATTGAGTTGTTTTTTCGCTCAGAATAACCATGGGTTTTGTCCGATCAGACCGTCGAGTAGGCGAGCACAACTAGACCCCAAACGGAATTTTTGAGCGAAAGAACGAATTTTTTAGACCACATTAAAGGCAACATGATGCTTGGATGGCAGAGGACGGTAAATGGCAGACATTCAGGTACATTGCATATTTGGTTTCCTGACCGAAAACGTAGAATGAATAACAAACCAAAAACGAAAGTCTTATCTTCTCAACTTAAACTCGCCATTTAAGTTGCACTATAAATGAAATCGCACGACCTAAAGTTTATCTGATTATGCAAAGCTGTGTAATGGAACAGTTCTGGGTCTGCTCCACCACAACAATCCCGACGCGACTGGCAGTTGGCCTCACTGCGCTGATTAATCTTCCACCTTCGCCTTAACAATAGCGACATTCCCGGGTGTGGAGCACGCCGTCTCGTTCCAATCGTGCCCTAACACCTACAACACGAACCTTTGAGAACAGGCAACCCTCAATGCATCACCTAGCGGGCGCCTCGCGTCTATTTGCTTATGCGAGCCTGCAATACATACCTATAGTCCGCTTGCCGTTGTGATGGCAGGCAACCCGTCACGTTGTATCAAACTCCTGTCTATTTTCGTCGTTAATTCGACCTGTTTTTCGCTTAGTGCACGAGATGGAACGTAACGTTTTACACAGAAATTGCTACTACGTAAGGTTGCAGAATTAAGAGGAGATTGAAAATAAACTAGAGCCGGCTCGAACGAACGTAGCGGATTGCTTACCTTCAAAATGTCAGGCAAACCACCGATATGTGGTATAAGTAGCCAGAACGTTAAGTTCATGCGTGCTGAGTGAAAAATCGATTGAATTAGTAGCTAGGGTGTACGGGGGGCAGAGCAATGTTGTGTGATGTGTCGCACCCGAACTTAAGTTGGTTTGAGGTTGAACATACTTCTCATTTAACGTAACTCACAAGCCAGAGGAGACGGACTCACCTAACAGGTACGTTAACTTTAATACTTCTCATTTATTTTATATGGGGCGCTAAGTAATTGCAATGACGTGACGAATCGATTGGACCGCCCGTCGAATAAAACAAGGGTATTTTCGCTCAGGAAATATTTTTAACCTCCCCCCCCCTCCCCCTGGGGTGTCGATGGAAAACGGTGAAATCACAGTCAATACAGTGAATAAATGTAGGCCAATACTTCTAAGTGACAGTGTAGCAAAAGTGATCGTTTCTCCCCAGCCTGCGCTCATTGTCCCCGGTGTCACTCCAACCGTCCGTCAGTTCAACTTGTCACGTCGTGCCAATTGCTCAGCATCGCCTTCAAAACGTCAATCATCGTCGTTCAGTTGCAATCAGGTCATGTTTCGTATCGTTTATTAGTATTTTTTCGTCTCTAGGGCGCGAAACTGCGTCGAGATGAGCAAGAGAATAATAAACGGTTGTCTAATAATTGTGTTTTCAAGAGCACTTTTTCCCTGACGTAATAGAAACATTTGCGGGTTCTAAATTATTTCAGCCACGGTATCTTATATTAGAATAAGGCACAATTAGAATTTGAAAAATACAAAAATCTGTTAAAAAAATTGAGTAAAAACCCTCGGGATATCGAAAAAATTATGTCGAAATATGGCGAAATACAAGTGAATATATTTGAGAAATGGGGCAAAGGTTGTGGTAATCTGAAGAATAATTTATAGTAGATGAACATTTGTCGGTAAGTGATAGAAATCCGGAAGTAAACATTAGAAACGTGTGACACAAGTGCATCGCCTAAATTTGTTTTAATTGGGTTTTCAGTATTCCAACACAACCCAGATCCGTGGTACTCGCATAATCGAAGCCAGAACCGTTTTGTTTTCGCTATTTTTTCTTCTACGAACGAACCAAGTCGCAAAGGAAGAAATACAGAAGGACATCTGAAATTACGTTTTCTCCAGAAGAACTTTCGTTTTTTCATCAACGAGGACTATTTAATTGATTTTCCAGACCACCACCACTTACCCTCCTCCGTTAGCTTGAGCAAAAATTTTCAAGCTCGATTTCCGTTATATAAGATGAATTCGAAAAGACTCAGGGTAAAATTTACATAATATACAGCAAAAGCGGTAACGAAAAGTATAGTCGGTTGTTCACAACTGGCTCCAGCCAGAATCCCAGGGAGCGTCGACCTTTCCTGTGTTCCATTTCGTGGGTTAATTAAAACGTACGACGTAATTGACAGCCCCAAGTCTCGTCTACGGCATTCCTTCTATTTTCAATTTCGCCTCGAATGCGACACGCGAAGACGTCTTCTTCTTTTTTTGTAGCTTCTTCCAATTCGAGAGGCTCGTTTTCCACTCGAGTTTTGATTTGTGTTGTTAACTGCTCTACACGTCATTTTGTATGATTAGACATTTTCCTCGTAAACATATATTTTAAAAATAACAGGTGCGTTAGCTCTGCGTCAGTTCGTGAACCCAAGGCTTTTTCTACTAACTCAACATAACTCATTGCTCATTAGCATGTTTAGCGAAGAGGCCTGTTTAATTTAAGTAAGGGTCGAGGGCGATTGGTATCTTAGGTAGGAATTGTTAGGAATCTTTGATTTAGAGCATTAGAAGCTGAAGGAACTGAAGAGACTTTTCTTTCATCCGCATCACTGCACTTAATGCGATCGAATTGAAGCTCGGGCACATTTGGTGCACCATCATGGCAATATACCAGCCTTTGGAGCCGCTCAGAGATACTTCCTGAATCCAAGGATGGTACGGCGTACATTAAATATGAACCAGGCTGTACTGAAATAGAGGGGCGTATCACAGGAGACAACCTGTCCAAAATCTACGTTATGTAAAACTGGGCTGAAGTTAGCTACATATTCACAATCGCACCTTTGACCATTTGCCTTCAAGTCTGGGATGGTCGCAGCGATTGACACAAAACATATTTAGAATTAGGAGATTAATATATACCTGGGTCTTTTATTAGTTTTTCAAATTTTGGCCTAGTTCAAAATTGGCAACCTACGACTTTGACCATTTGCCCATGGATGGTCCAAAACATGAATATGAAACTTATTTAGAATCACGAGAGGAATGTCGAGATGCCGATGGCGTAAACACGACACCTGAGGAAACTGGTCCCACCGACTACCACAGCCTTTACCGCTCATAGGATTTCGATCTTTCATCTCCAACGAACGAGGTTCGACGCGTCGGATTAGGCTCTTCTCGTACAATATTTGAGAGGCAACATACATCTCCCGCATGACATTTTCGAGTTTATGTAGCAAAGTAAAGACATAAAATGCCAAAAAAATAATCGTAACCCTGGTGGGACTCGAACCCACTATTTCTGGTTTACGAGACCGATGCCTTGTCCACTAGGCCACAGGGGATGTAGCTTGCAACTTGGGTTAAAAAATTTCGTGACGCTTCTCCATAACATCTCAGGCGTTACATTTTCGTGTTAATGTAGCAAAGTAAAGACATAAAATGTCGAAAGTTTAACTGGTCATTAAATAGTAGCGGGAACATGACCCACTAAATTACGTATATCTGAAAAACGCCCATCTAAACATTCCTCTCCTGATTGTAAATATGTTTCATATTCATGTTTTGGACCACCCTCGACTTCAGGGCAAACGGTCAAAACTTTTATTAGGTGGCCATTTTTGAACTAGGCCAAATAACGAAAATCTGAAAAACATCTATCCATACACTCCTCTCCTGATTCTAAATATGTTTTATATTCATGTTTTGGACCATTCTCGACTTCAGGGCAAACGGTCAAAGTTTCGATTGTGAATATGTAGCTAACATCAGCTCAGTTATGGAACATTGGCCATTACTGGGTGCGCTACCGCATTTTTAAACGCTCACTCTATAGGTATTAGATTGGACGACAACACCAATTCATTTGACCGCTGTGGTAACATTTCAGCGGAGTTTATAAGGAAAAAACCGCGCTAAAATCTATTTTCGCCGAAAAGTTTGGTAATTTATTGTGGTGCTCTCGTCATTTTTGCCACGGATGGGAATTTTATAGTATTATTCCATTATTGAGTGCTATCAATATAAAAAATTTAATCAAAATCGTTAGAACCGTATTTGGGAACAAAAATATTTGATGTTTTGATCACTATGATAACTATAGTTAACTTTCGGTAGATTTGGCTCATACCCTTATTTTGGCGTTTCATAGTAACCTACGGGTAGATTGTTCAATCGTTTTCTCTAAAAACCGTTCACAAATTTTCCCGAATAGTGTTTTTCGGACTCGGAGGGTCAGAAACGTAAAGACCTGAAGAAAACTCAAAATTTTTTTTTCAGCTGATTACACGACTTTCCTTTCTACTTCGCAGAGCCAAGGAAAGTAAACAACAAATGTATCTCATTTAATGTAGTTGAAAAACAAATGCAATAAACTACTTCAGGTAATGCAATTAACATAAGGCAAGTACTTAAGTAGCATTACGACATTGAAGCAACTACTAGCATATCCTAGAATGTTTCCTACGTAACACATCCATTTATTTATTATATAAATGGACGAACCCAATTGAAATAAAAGTAAGTAATGAGAAGAGTTTCACATATTTTGGACAAAAGATAATTAGTCAAAAGTGTGACAATCAGGAAGGAAAAAGAGAAGAAAGAAAGCTAATACGCATCAGAAATGGTTGATATAAAAGTATTTAAAAACCTGGAGAAGATGTCCAAATGGGCGTAGTTTAGAATAACGCTGCAGCGGCCGGTAGTAGGGGTAATTGGCAAGCGAAAACGATGAGGAGCTTGGAACGCGTCCGCTGGGGAGGCAAGGCAAAGTTGATTGACGAAAGGAGACCCAGACATCCTTCAGCAAACGACGCTAACTGGTAGTTAATGTCTGAACCGATTAGGCAAGGTACCTCAAAAACCTACGCTGGGCTTGTACATTTTGGGAAATTGACGATGTGTAAAAAGGGGACCAGACCACTGAAGCAGTTCTGAAGTGAGACCGGACAAGCGATTTGTACAGGAGGATGAAGGCGTCTGCGTTGTTGAAGTCCCTTGTATGCCGCTCGAGGAAACCCTAAGGATGGCTACAGATGGAATCAATATGCTCATTTTTTTGAAAGACTGCGGTCAAGAAGCACACCGAGGTCCATGAATGACGTCTTCCGAACGAGGGAACCCTGACCTTGAGAAGGCCATGGCTGCACATTTGCGTAGGTACGGCACCACTCCTCAAACCTAAACAGGCCTTACAGTCAGCAACCGAGTTAGCTCTCTTATAGAATACGAGGAAAAAAGTATCAAGGGCGACTAAAGGGATGCTGTTAATGAGCAGAAGGAAGAGGATTTTTCCATTGTGCGAGCCCAGAGGGACACCGGAGAAGGCGGCATCCCCAGAGAATGAAGCAATGCGATGAGATGCTTGTGAGAAACTTTATCGAAGGCATTAAAGCAATTGGGTTAGGTCCGCCAGTAGGCAAATTACTAAAGTTAACGTACCTGTTAGGTGAGTCCGTCTCCTCTGGCTGGTGAGTTACTTTGGGCCTTCGATAGTCTGTCGAGATTAAATCTACCTGACCGTCCTCCATCGATGGACGAACTTCTGGAAGACATCGCTGAAATCTGCCCGTACGAAAGCCGTTCTGTTCAGGTAACAGGCAAACACGAAAGGTCAGCCGGGCAACCACCAACTTCTCAAGGATCTTCGGGCCGACGAGATGGTGCATATTACGTGGAACACAATCAAATAAAATGTGCTTGGTCAAATTAAACCAGTTGCAATCTCAACACACACAACGTTCCACAGCCCCTCCTGCTCTAGTAACAAATCTAACTTCGTTCACTCAGTTCTATTTAATTTTTTTGAAACTGTCAACTCAGTTCATATGAACCTTTAATGTATATTTACGTGCAAAGTACTTCTGAACAATGATAATCGAAATTTGTTTTTAAAAAATCCTTCTGTTTCCTCAAGTCAATTTTTAATTTCCTTCTTCATCTTTCCTAGATGTGACCACTCAAAACCGGAGGTTGACCGAATAACTTTATTTCGAAGTAATTTATCGTTAGTTTCCGTCGCGCGATCGGACAGATCTTATCGGTTTATACAGATCTTTACATGTTACGGCCTAATCAATCAAAAGTCCCCCCTCCCCCTATTTTGGCACGTGTAGTCGGATTTGTGGAGGTCATCAACAGGTGGCCGAAGTGTGTCGAACTTGAAAGACGAACAGAGCGATTTGGTGCTCAGCGGGAGGAAAGTTGTGTGGTGCGCCTTAATTAATATTTCGCCGCGCCTACCCCAAAGTAAACCCGTTTCGGTGTGAGATTCTCAGACAACTGGCTGCCTAGTCATCATTTTTATCCGCGATCGATAACTACTCTGACGACCGAGGTCGTTCGTCTTGACGCGTCCGGCGAGGGCTATATAGGACCGCGCAATTCCCATTTGGCCAGTGGGACGACTGGAGCGGTTGAAGATGATGGCCGATGGACTTCTGAAGTGGATTTTGGCACTGCCGTTGTTGGCGACACTCGGTTCGGCCTCGTCACAGACCGAACCACCGGCAGTACAAATCGAGCAGGGCATTCTTACCGGCAAATATTTAAAATCGGAAGTTCTAAATAGAGATATTGCTTCGTTCCTGGGTATTCCGTACAGTTCGCAACCCATCCGCTTCAAGGTAAATAAGGCTGAAGACCTCATTATTAAGTAAGATCTAACTTATCAATCAAAAGTTCGGTTTTTCGCGGAATTGACGATTTTATTCTTATCGTGAACAAGTGTATGGAACTCATAGCACAAATAACAACGAGGATAAATTATCATCACATTTTCAGGATGATTGCATGTCATGAGAAACTAACACATTGTAGTGCAGGAGAACACGCTTACAGACGAAAGAGCGTCGTGCTCATCAAGTTATAACTCTTCTGGGCCAATCGTAGTGAATTACAATTAGAACTGGTAGAATTTCGTAAAGACACAAAAACACGATTACGCGCGGATGTGGGGGAAAGACATTAACTCGTAATTTTACAAGTAAAGGACAATAACCAACGCTCAGTTTACGTTATCCCTAGAACTTCCACGACACCCTGACAAATATACAAGGAAGCGTGGGAAGAGTTTAAAAACCGTGACATTAGAAACTAAACGCTCGTCAAATATTTCACGCGTGTTAGTGCCCAGATGCTGCGATTACAACACAAAGCAGAGCTTTCTCAAGGGTGTGCAGTGTCGAAATATTCACTAAGTTCAATTTAGCATGGGCGGTCGAGGGGTGAGGCAAGTTGTGGTTGACGCGAGAAAATGGTGATTTTGGCTGGTTTTTACTGGAGGCGAGCGGAGGAAAGAAAGAGAGGCGAACCAGACTAATCAAATTCGCCTTGCTCTAGAACTCGCGTGTTTCCTCTGCTATCCACTTTACGAGCGACGTTTGAATTTTCTGACGCCACAAGAATCCATATTGATTCCAATTCGCATCATCTGTGAGAGCCCCAGAGAAATCTAGTGAAAATGGACAAATTTGAGTGTGTCCGAGAAGTTGAGGACAAGAATGCTGTTTTCTTTTCGTACCCTCAGACAAAAATCTTGCAAGTTGCCGCTGGACGGTTTGGCTGCTCGTCAAACAACCGTCGCTCATTGTAGGGGACACGATGGAACAGTGCGTGATTTCAGATTGTGGGGATCACCACGGGACACTGCAAAATGAGTATGTTCAGGGCATAGTCGACACCCCTCGGACACAGATGAGGGGGCTTCCCACCACATCCTGGCTGAGTACCGGAGACTTGAGAGGGAGGAATGTTTGGTCTTCGGTGCTACTTCTCTAAGAGTTGACAGCAAAGAAGACTCTTGCAGGAAATATCTGGCAGTCCTTGGAAGGCTAGGCGTGAACCTTTGAGATATTAGGACTGGCAGAACAGATCATTAGGCCACGGTGCTTATCCCAATTTTGGGACAGCCTGAGAGCAATGGCTACGTGGTTTTTTGTTTCTTTCAGACTGGAGGCGCAAGGAGTGCAAGATGTGAGAAAAAACGTGATGCCGAGCATGGAAATCGCCACGTCTCAAAAGGAACTGGTTCGTCCAACGGCCAGCGTCGATCCAGGTTCCCCTAAAACGTTCATGGGCGTTGGGAAAAAAACTCTATCTAATACCGATTGTTGGAGCGCTGCTAATGTTTGTTCAGTCCATAACAGGGATAGTTACCACTTTACTCCCCGCTTTTCTACCACCCACCAGCGATCACTGGTAGTGCTTGGTGGTCCACAGAAGTCCAACACTCTAGAAGCAAGCCAGTAATTTCCTCTGATGGGCTGTAAATTTGCTTCTTAGTTAGGTACGTGAAGATAAGTATATATTACGTAAGTCCAGTCCTTACAGACATGCAGAGAATACAGCAGCGGAATTCTGGACCAACAAACTGGTGGGAGGCGGCTGGGGAACAGATTGATACGCAGAGAAGCAAAACAAAATTGCACAACAATTTCTGGCATTCATAAGATGCGCCAATCAGACAAGGAGGATAGAGCACTTGGATCACATCAATTGCAATCAATTTCACCAACGTAGGGCAGTTGTGAAACTTTCATCTCATTAATAACTAAGGCGATCAGACGAAATTATCGCGTTTCCATAGGCTTCTCACCGCAGCTCGGTCGATAATCGTTTCTGTACACGTTAATGGTGCTGTATCCTTCTTTCATTTGCCGACTGTACAATTGTAAGTTGTTCATGAGGCCTCAAACACTGGAGCCGGTGTCAGAAGCATTGGGGAGGCTCTGCCAGGACGCCTGCGAGCTTGGCAGTCGAGGATTGAGTGAGATGTCGTTCAAAGGTATGAATCTGGTACCACGCTCATGTGAGACTGGATGGGACCAAAGTCTGGTCACTGAGAAACTGCAGCTGATGGCAGGGACGTTCTGTCATTGCAGGATTCGATTTAAGGATGATGGTGGTGAGGAGGGTACCGTGCCACTCACAGTTGTGAACGCTGAGCTATGTCCACAGTGGCTTCGGATGTCCGCTTCCATTTTTTATTAAGACCGTGGCAACGTACGTAGTTTGGTAACGAACTCATCTCCCCCTTGATGGTCTGCTGATGGCGGAAAGCTAACGCCCTCCTCAATAACCCCCAAATACGTCAGATGGTAGTTATGTTGACGAGTAACCTGCTGCCTTAAATGATTCCAGTATGAATAAGTAAAGCGCCAATTTTTTATTGAACTGTGCATTGGGTCAAATTCATTCTGAAATATCTTGAGCTGCCCATAGTATTGCGCAGTGGCTGCTTCCTTTCACTAATTACGCCCAAATCATCTGCATTATATCCTTTCTGAACTATTCTATTCTACTACCGCATTGGATTCTACGCACGATGCGTGTGCGCTACATGTTGTTTCCTCAAGTCTCAGGGTCGCTGTAAAGGGTAGTAGCGGTGGTGAGGGAAAGTGTCGCTATTCAGCGTTCTGTTCTTCCTTTGGAGGGCTCTTAGATGGATTTTTTTGCATTCGCACCTCTGTATTTTCCTCTTCACCGTCAACAGTTCGATGTTGACCGTCATCAGGACTAGTTTTGAATAATTTAGGCGAGATTGGCAAGTTGTTCGCCCATCAACACCTGTCGACCTATAGTTAGTGGCAGGTTGTCCCCCCATCAAAGAGCACCATGCGACCTGCTTAATGCTCACATTGCTCAAAACGAAACCGATCGAAGATGACCTCGACTCATATTTCATTCATAGTCATCGAACTATGCAATTTGTATCTACCATGGGAGAAAAATGGTATAAGTACAGCCAGAGCAAAAGTGGCTGCTAGACTTTTCAACTGTGGCCGTTGAGTTTAATGGTTTCAGCCACGGAAAATGCCAAGGAGTGATCTGTATGGTGTTTATTAGAGCAAAAAGGGAAGAAACAAGGTGTCACGAATGAGGACCTGGAACAGCGTAGGCGTGTAGTTCATGTAACGAACTACTGTATACTTAGCCAAGAAGCTGTTAGATGTACGACTCTACAAATAGCACTGTTCTTAATTGGAAGATTACTTCATTTATTTCTTTGTTTCGTTTGTTCGCCTAAACTGCCGCCTTCAATCGTTCACAACAAACAACAAATCCAAGACAAAACCGCGATTTGCCAAGACCAAAGTGAGCTGGTGAACTAGGAAATGTAAGGGGGAGGATAACTTCCATCTTCGTATCTCTGCCAGTAATCTTCCTTTTATCACCTATAGCTCTCGTTTACGCTCTCCTCGTCGTTCGTCTTCTGGGGTCATCAGTATCCCGCTCACTAACTTACTTTTCCCATCTTTTACTGTAGTGTTGTGTTTCATGCATCCCTACTCTTGACACCATCGCGGGAGGGAGAATTAAACATTGTTAATCCCTACACCGTTCGTCGTGTCAACAGCGTATCAAGATCGTCAAGGATACATCACCTCTTCATTTCGGTTTCATTAGAACGTTTTATTTCATGTTCATAATTTTCATTTTCACGCAGGAGCAATTCCTTTTATTTTGCTTCTTTCATTTGCCTGTTTTAATAAACCTGTTAATGTAGCACAAAGGAAAGGATTTTCTTTTGGGATCCCCCCTGTGCGTTAACAAGCACACTGAAAGGGATCCTCGAGAAATCCGAGGGCATATGTGAGGGGTTGACCTGTCACCACTCCTTCCTTTTATTTTCATCTTGGTCGAGTTCGAATGGGAGCAACGTATTCTTCTACGCACTTTATGTAAAATCATTCAACATTGATTTCCTAGGTATACGTCTTCCTTCTAAGTTTTCTGGGTGGAGTTGACCAGTTGGTCCATGGAACCCGAGGCACGAAATCACCCGGTCTTGCAATACGTACTGAAAGGCGAGGTTGAAAGGGGTTTCTGCCTCATGGTGGCAGAATCTATAACCGAACCTCAACTCCAGAAAGAAACTTTCAGATGTACGTACTCCTCATATTGACCTTTTCTCAACTCTCAGACAGAAATCTTGTTTATGAATAGCATGTAGCTGTGCCAACATGATCGAGTAAGTCGTTCGCAAAGCTCTTTCTTTGCCGGAAGAGCCACTGGCGTCAGCACGCTGCATAACTGTTAATCCGACAAGAATCCTAGACCTCTCCTATTCGGAGGCCGAGGTTCACGTTTTCCTACAAGTTCTAGGTGCTCTTATAGGCGCACCTCGTTCTTCCTCAAGTCACCATTACATGCGACTTCCAGGTACTCTTTGCGTAGAAAAAGCTAGATTCCTGTTTTACGCCCCGTGCCTTCTCACGTACTTTCCAGCATAAGAGAGAGACACTTCAAACAAATATACTTCGACTTTAATGCTCAAACTAGGTACCATTTACTGATGAAACTTGGAAAGTTTGATGGTGGGATCTAGCACATAGTTGACGTGAGTCTTCTAGGTTTACCAAGTTCTTATTAACTCTGACAGGTGAAATGGTGACCAAATGATTACTAATTAAATTCATGTTTTCTCACAGGCAGCAGAGCCTCCTGGTCCTTGGCCTGGAGTTCTGAGAGCAACTAGCCATGGCCCTGAGTGTCTTCAGTACTCGCCTGACGGCATCAAAGGCTCAGAAGACTGTCTATTTTTGAACGTCTATACACCCAAGGTAACGCCAATTCAATGCTATGTTTACGATATGCGAAGTATTACATATGTCTTCATGTCTAAGGGCCCACGCCAATCAAGACTGGGGAAAGATAAGATAGGTTTCGAGGGCAGTAATGAAGGGAAGTGGACGCACAAATGGGGGAGCTTGAATTGAGAAATAAACGAACGTGGTGAGCGTGAGTGAGAACTGTATTACACTGAGTGTGAGTATTTTAACGCGAACAAGGGGACTCTAAATACACGTGAACTGGTTGCATGGAAAACTAAGTGGTGAGAGAGAGGGAGAGTTGAGTTGTGAGTAGCGCGAGAGCTGAGAGACGAGTGAGTTGCGAGACTTGAGAGATGAATGAGTTGGGAGAACTGGGAGACGACAGTCGTTTGTGAGAGCTGATAGATAACTGACTGTTAGAAAGAGCAGTGTGTTGTGGAAAGAAATGTAAAATTGAGGGGTTGGAAAAGGATATTTTGGAAAGTACAGAAAAGGGGGATATAACTGAAGAGCTGGGATTCCACAGATGCAAACAAATGGGTTAAGATCAGAAAGTCGTTAGAGAAACAATAACCGGGTTCGACTTGTAGCGAACAAAGAGTGTTAACAACATCTCGTCTTTTCCCTCTAGTGTTTATTTTCCTTTTGCCAAGATACATCTTCTCAAAACCCGTCCATTTGTTTGACCACTCGGCACACGAGTCACCTGCCAGAGTCGTCGTCATAATGAAAAAACGCTAACCGTTTATGGGCGGCAACGATTAATTGTGAGGGGATTGAGAGTCGCCGGATGGGCGTTTTCTCCCACAGTAAAGAAATCGAAACCACTTCCCTAATCAGAGGTGTAAATAGCGCTTTGAAGGGTTGTCTAATCCATAAATTTCTAATGGAACGACGAGTTAATTCACCAAAGCCCTGGCCCAGTCTGGACCGTGGTAGTCGTGACGAAAACGTTCCGTGATTACGTATTTTATTTCCGCGTGTGTGTACTCGAGCACTGCTCCAAGGCCAGTAGTAAATTAGGTCAAAAGCAATACTGATAAGTTGTAAACCTGTGAATCTTATTAAACCAAGTATTGAACCACATTGTTCTCTAGCATTTGTGCAGAGATGTGTTACAGGAAAATAAGTGCCTTTGTATAACACGTAGGCTGAGGAAAGTTGGTGCATTTTGACTTTAAAAACGCTTCTGCTCTTAGTTAAAATTGTACGATTTAATTTAAAATTCAATTTAAATGGTTTAAATATTTTCGAGGGAGCAAAAGAATCGCTCAATTTTTAGGATCGTATTTTGTATACTCCACCCCCCCCCCCCCACAATCCCTCAACCATTACAGTTGTCTTTAATGGCATTCCAAGTGGCGGATCAAACTCTGATAGTTCAAGGAGCTGACGCAGTTTTGTAGTTTTACATGGACATCCTCGATTTGATGAACAGCCCGTGCAGATTCTAGGAGGACAAAGTAGACGTAATGAACCGAACTAGGAGTTTGGTAGGAGTTATTATTTAATTTTTGTTAGCTTAAGAACACATACCGCAACGGATACACTTTCAGAATTGTTTGAATTGGCGCTGTAGTCTTAAATTACATGGAATATCAGGTATTAAAGCAATTGGATTAGATCCGCCAGTAGGAAAATTACAAAAGTTAACGTACATGTTAGGTGAGTACGTCTCCTCTGGCTGGTGAGATACTGTGGGCGAGCGCTTTCGATGTAAAGACATCATCGTCTGGCCATTAAGTCAGTACTAGTCAGTCAGTTGGTCGTTGGTCTATACAAAAAAGACTTAGGGCCGTATTCACCAACTGCGTTGATCTCGTTTAGAGTCGATTAACAGCACCTAACCCGCTCCCGCCACAAAAACGGTATTCACCAGACTGGGTTAAGCTCTAGCCCTGATCAAGCGCTAACCCCAAAAAATTGTGCATGTTCTGATATTTGTCCGCCATTACCTTGCACTGCCGAGTATTCGCTCCTATTATTGTGAATAATTTACGTATATTTTGGAATAATGATAATAAACAAAGATACTGTTCACTAGTGCTCTGTTATTTCAGTTGCTATTCCACTACGATGATAATCGAATATGTTGGGTTATCGTCATCTCACCCGGCGCCTCAAATGGCTATGAGCAGGATCCGACGACTTCTAGAAGTATGAATTTAAATTCTGTTGCGAACAAAAGTATTACGATCGTCGAAAACAAGTTGTTGTTTGCGTAAAATACGTGCTGAGCAGTTTCTGAAAAAACCAGTCGTCATATTGCCGTGTTAGAAAACACAAACGGCTTACCTGGGTGGATTTAGTAGCAGATAAGTAGGAAATATTAAATAATACTACGTTTTTACACCAACATTAGTACATTAAACACGACAATTCTCCCTTCTTTGTTAAAGTGCCTTTCTTGCAAAAGTTGTAACCTCATAATTTGGGTTTTTATTATTTCTTGCTCAGTTCTCATTTTCTTGTACCGCTTCCGATATTTCCTACACGCACAAAGCATTTTCCCGGACGAATTTGGCTTTTTCCTGCAGCTCTTGCAGTTGGAGTACGCGTATTTTCACTTTAAGCTCCTCACAAAATTCAGCTTCGGCAGAGGTTAATGCGGTCACTTTGGTGTAAGACAATAATTAGAAACAATAGTTTGGTCAAATCCGGATTATTGAGCATTGGGCATCTACGGGATACACAGTTTCGCAGCCGTTTACGTTTACACGACAAGATGTGGAACAGACGTCCAATTTCTTTACTTTACTGAAACCTCATGAGTCCACTGCCTTCTCGATATGGCTTGATTGCAGCGTAATCACGTCTATGCTAACCGCATCGCACAGTGATCTCGGCTAGCGTGGTGGGCGCGAAAATGACTAGCCTTGATCAACTTATCTAGCCCTGATCAGTTGGATCACGATCAGCGGCGTTTTGGTGGTTTCCTTTCCTTTCACCACTCATGGGTTTCCCCAGAGGTGCATGACCTTCTCCCTCCCCCCCTTCCCCGACGCTCCACCTTCCCATTTACCTTTCTCTTCGTATATAAAGACCACAACGAACTGACTGACTCTAGTACTGACTTAATGGCCAGGCGATGATGTCTTTACATCGAAAGCGCTCGCCCACAATATCTCACCAGCCAGAGGAGACGAACTCACCTAACAGGTACGTTAGCTTTAGTACATAGAATATCATCTTTCGCCCATTATCAGATCCTGCAGGTGGCAAATGGTGTCAGTCCTAAGTACCTATTTCGGAGATCAGCCTGCCTAACGTCGAAGTAGGCTCTGAAAGGGTGTCACCACATCCACACCAAATTGAGATTTTAAGAGCCATGCTGTTACATTTGCTCATTCTAAAGTTTCTCCAGGTGGACCACTGGGTTACCATTATCCAAGCAGGGATCATCACAGTTATGGCGTGCATGCATCATCCCCTGCGCAGGGGTCAGAAACGAAAAAGAATATACATTATGTTGGGCAGCCAAGCTGCACTTTTTTACGCCTTGGCTTCCTACACCATTACGTTCGGGCTGGTTTTAGAATGACTGACTGGTCTAAAGACTTTGGCAAAGGAAAACACATTAACATTGTGGGATGAGGAGGCCGACCAACTGGCGAGAAAAAGATCTGCGCTTCTAACGATGGGACCTGAGCCCTGCATAGGGCACACCAAGACCCACTTGATCAGGAAGGTTGGCAAGTGGGTGGAGAAGTGTTGGGCTGTCTATTGGTAGAATACTCCAGGCCAAAGGTAGTCAAGGTTGATTATCAAACTCTCCAAGGAGCGAACAAGAGGAATCCTCAGTAGAGAGAGAAAGTATACAGATGGTATGTGGCCTGTTCACAGGTCACTGTCCAAGATTGGTAAATCAGAGATACAGAGTTGCAGATTCTGCGAGGGGAAGCTGGACTCAGCGGAGCATGTACTGTGTACGTGTGAGGGACTGGCAGCCTCAAAGTACTTGAGGTTCCTCACCTGAAGCAATAGGGGGATGCTGGGCTGCGCCTCAATATCGTATAGCGTTTTGTGCGAGAATAGTGGGGACGTATTGGGGACGCCGCATCAGAGAAAACCATCTCCACAAGACCTGGGGTTGGACTGAGAGATCATCTACGCCCACACAATCGGCCCATTTGTGGCTGCAGTCGGGGTTGCCTCAGTTGCAAGGAGGCTGTTTGGAGTGTATGAGTATACAGTAAATATATACAAGTGGGGCCACGTGCTGATGAATGAGGGCAGTCCAGAGGCCAAGGACCCTGAGAGGTCTTTAGTCATGACAACGACTGAGCAATTTTTCTGTCATGGTAGATGCAGGCATCATCCTCCCTCATCCTAGTGGGGGCAAAGCGTCTGACCCTGCTCTTTAGAGCGTTCTGACACTCCAGGTCTGACAGTACAATTGAAAGACTGGCAACCTCATTAAACGCCGTCAGTCCTACGTGAAGTGATGGGAATGTGAACTACAGCCTCACGTACTTTCTGAATGGCCATTGTTGCATTGGCAAAAGAGGACTTACTGTGAGAAAGGTGCATGTGATACAAACTGTACGTTCTTCATCTAAACTCACATCCCATTGGACGCTCCCCCAAAGCTCCGCCCAGTAGTGGTAGGCCAGATGACACCACAGACGCACGTTGAGCAGACAGACCGGCTGGAAAGCCGTCAATACCTTCATGTAGGCTATGTTGAATGAGAACCAATGAGAGGAGTTGGAAGGACTGGCTGCTTGAATTACCACACGTACAAACCCTGCCCAAAGTAATGTGGAAAGCAATGCGAAAGGGATTCCTCAGCTCGTGTGGCCGACCCTTTCAAACATCACACCACCAAGAGACCCATGAGGGTATACTACATCCCACAGACACCGTAAAACCCTTCAGTTCTTCTTCGCCGTTGTTTAATCAGGACTTGAAGTCAATTTACGATTGTTTCAGCTACCCAAAGAAAACAGCACTAATGAGCTCATGGAAGTATTGTTCTACATCCACGGTGGAGCTTTTATGGTCTTCTCTGGTAACCCGTTCGGTCCGGAATATCTTCTCGATAACGACATAGTGCTGGTCACGCATAATTACAGGCTCGGAGCTCTTGGTTCGTACCAAATCTCATATCGACAATAACCAGATTATTTAAAATTAACTTCTTTTGCAAAGGATTTGTGATGATCACAGTATCCCCAATTACCCACCAACGGTTGTAATTCCTCCTTTCCAGTCAATAGGTCACGATTACATATTCTAAATGAAGAAACTGGTCCGAAAATAAGAACAATTTTATTAAAATATTTATCGCTCTCGTAGACACGGCGCTCTTATCTTCTGCTTGCACAATTGAGAGCGCCCTCGCGTTATTCCTGCGAATATCGTACCGACGACTGGTTATAGCACAATAATTGAATTGAAACCAGAAACGTGTTTAGGAAGCGAAGCGAGTGGGGAAGAGGAAGTTCGCCACTCTGTCGACTATGGAAGGAGCCGTTGTGGTATTACTGAAATATAATTACTACGTTTAATGCGGTATCGCGAAACGAAGCAGTTCTCACGTCCCTGAGTACATCGAGAAACTGCACGGCTTGGCGATACAAGTTAAGCATTTAAGTAGGAGAGGGGGGGGGGGGTTAGAAGCTACTTACTGTAGTGTTGACCAACAAGTTGCCGATGCGCATAAAATTATTGCCGAAATAGAAGAAACAAGGTGGAAGTCCACGCATGATAGAAGCCTAACTATTGACGGGATTATTGCTTATTGCGTGGAACCTACTATGACACGAGAGGGAGGGGGGGGGGGCAATCTTGTGTAATTGACCAACAAGTAGCCAATGGGCGTTCGATCTAGGGGACCAGGTGTTGTCTCTTTACCCCGTTCTTGCGCCACAAGCACCTGCTTGCTTTGCAAACATCTGGCTGGGATGTTGCTCGCGCTGTGGCTGGTCTTGGATTAGTTCAAGGATCAACTGCAGCAGTGTGACATGGCGACTCTACCTGCCCCTAAGCTGAGCAACCCTTCGAAGTTTGCAGCTGCTCTGCTTGGTACGGTTGATGGGCAGGGAACTCAGGCGGTGTCCTGACTCCTTCTGCTCTTCTGCGTGAGGGGAGTGGGTTTCAGAAGGCATCCATGGAAGGAATTTCACGCTGTTCGTATGGCGTCACTGCCTACAGCGATGAGGTGTACAAGAGGCATGAATCGTTATGTTGTGGATGCTCACTGTCGTGCCTGCGGTAACCAGTTTGAGCCACTGAGTCATGTGAGGCAGTTGGGTCCGCGTAGTCATGAGGGATGTAACAATTAAGCAGGTTACTGGTGCATTTACATCTGAGGGCTGGAAAGTGGACACTACTGGGTTGTCTTTGGAGAAGTACTGAGGCCATTGGTCCCGTCCACTCCTCAGCGACCCTGGCAGCAGTAAGCAAGGCAAGAGGAGCAAATATAACACGACGGATCATTGTATAGTGACGTCGGAAGCTTGTATAGTGGAGGTAGGTAACATAGGGTTGCAGCACTGTCCTGCGGAGGTGAGTGGTGTAAGAAAAGTGCTGAGAACATGTTTCGGCGTAGTGTATCAGCAGGAGTTCTCCGAGATACCACCATCCGCGTATTATGTGATGTGGTATGTGTGATGCGTCGCACCAGATATTGTATCAACGAAATACATCAGCATATTAAAATGTAAATAAAACATCAATGTAGACAGTTCTGGATTTCTTATTAATAACCAAATACCGCGTTGCTTTCCACCTTGTTGTTTAATGGAAATAAGTGGTCAAATATTGGCTTTCTTCTAATAAGCAACATCTGGCTGCGTTTCACCCAATTGATAGAGAACGGCGTTTTACCTAATTACCTTAGGCTAGTACCTTCATTCATAATTTTCCACTCAATGAGTATTTCGCTCAAATCGGTTATGATATATTCTATTGCGCTATTTGCTATACATTAGGTTAATGTCCAACGACTGATTGTGGATTTCCATGCAGAGAAAGTACGTGTACAGCTTTTTTCTCATTACTCATGCGATTTTTTTCATTTTTTAATTCATTCGTCGCTGTGTACATCGTTTATCTAAGGCAGTTTTATAAGAAGGGTCTTGTTCAACTGACTTTAACGTTTGTGTCGACCTTTGTCCGAGGATTTTGGAAAAAATGCAAGTGTTTACTCGACTTTTCTCAAATCGATCACTTCTTAGGGATGCGTGGATGTTTCCCACGAAGCTTCCCTTCTGGCGTGAGACATTACAAAGCGTTACGTTTCCATTTCAACTCTCTTCATAAATTGTGCTTCGTACAACGCTGTCATTGCAGGATTCCTGAGCACCGAGGACGACGTCGTACCTGGAAACAACGGGCTCAAAGATCAACTTCTCGCTCTCAAATGGGTTCGAAAAAACATCGCCAAATTCGGCGGAGACCCAGACAAAATCACACTCTCGGGCATGTCCGCTGGTTCGGCGAGCGTTCACTACCACGTGATTTCTCCTCAATCCAAAGGTCGGTAATGTGCCCAGCTTAAGTAACAACAACAAAAAATGTTCGTGTCACTTGAAAGTTCGTGATATACCGCGTCGGTTTAATTTTTGCGTTCAGGTCTCTTCAGAA
Organism: Pachypeltis micranthus; assembly: GCA_020466155.1. Lineage (NCBI taxonomy): Eukaryota > Metazoa > Arthropoda > Insecta > Hemiptera > Miridae > Pachypeltis > Pachypeltis micranthus. Next base: position 30,312,808 of record CM035771.1, on the reverse strand, counting down.
ATGCCATCATGACGAGTGGATCCGCACTGAACCCCTGGCCGCAAACTGAAAACTCGTTGGAAAAGGCTAAATTTATAGGTCTTCAACTCGGATGCCCGGTTGAAAATAATGTCGAAATGATTGATTGTTTGAGAACTAGATCTGCTCATCAAATCGTCGCGAACTCCAAACTCGCCCAGGTAAATTCTACGTTATCGTTAACAATATTTGTGCAACCCACCGTCGTGCTGAGATTTTGTTATGCATGGTGCCTGGACGAAAGACAATTTACATCATTTCAAAAAACAGGCTGCTCTTAAGTCTCTGAAGACGTATACCATGCCGTCAGGTCTGGATTGAAAATGCCTGACTGAGCGGAAAATCCTGGCTGAGAAGAAAACTCTGACTTTGTTTGATCATCAGTCAATAGATCAGAGAAAAGAAGGGAATGAGAGGCGGAAGGATGTATCTAAAGTCATCCAATTAGGACCTGAATACTTCGTGGTGGACACCAAACCCACTTGCATAAAGAGGTGGTTTTTATACATCAGTTTCTCCAGGAAGTGAACTAGGGAGAGCCTCATTCTGGAGAATGACGGTGTATAAGTGTACGGACTGACTCCTATTAAAGGCACCGGGCGATCGTGGTCTAGTGGTTAAGACATTGTTCATAATTCTAGACGTTAGTCGGGGATTGTGGATCGGAGCTCTGGCACGATTGCCGTAATTTTTGCCTGAGTCAGCAGCTCTTCAAAAAGCATCTCCAAACCCCCCTCGTAACAAGTGGCGCCGAACTAGTGGTTGAACCAATTAGAGAAGGAGAAGAATTATGAACCAAGACCTAAGGGAGATTTGGTTAGAATTATTTTGAAATGGGAGGAATGAGGTTACGCATTCTTAGGGAAGCTGCAGCTAAGACCACCGAGATCCTCAAAATGGGTGGAACGTAGGAGGTCCTATTAGAAAGTTGGAAGAACGTCTAAGGGACCGTTCCCTCAAATCCATCCCATCGGACGACGGTACAGGCAAAGAAGCCCGCACAAACAACAAAAGAGACTGTAGACACTAACGGCCTTGACGCTGGCGTTTCATTTGTTACAGTCCGTGGTGGATTTACAGAATTAGTATTACAACAATGGAAATAAACGCATTGTGACTCAAAACGTATGAAAGTAAATAAATAAAATTAAACACCTAGAAAAAGTACTAACGTCTACGTTCCCTCTTTAGGTGTGGATTTCTTCTCCCTTCACTACTTTTGGCCCAGTCGTCGAACCTGAACACTCCAACGCCTTCATAGATCACCAGCCTCGAGACCTTATCGTGAACAAGAAAGCCAACGATGTGCCGTTGCTATTTTCTTTTACTGCGGATGAGGGTCTGTTTCCAGGAGCGTGTAAGTATTCAGCGTTTGAACGGATATTTGCTTTGCAGTGCAAACAGGAAGTCGTGCGATTTTTTTGCTTTTGTGAGTGGCAGCAAATATCGCTCTCAAGGGCAGGGAATCTACGACTAAACGGGACATTAACCTGGAATAAAATATCTGAGGCGACGCACCACACAACTTTCTTTCACCTCTCGTCAATAAGTTTGGCGCATATCCTCAGAAGTCCTCATGGAGATCAAGATGTAGTTAACAAACGTTTGCCCCACCATTCATTTCATTTGCTGGAGCATTTAAGTTCCATGCAACGAACAGTTGCAGGGCACAAAATATTGTTTCAGTGCCTACAGTTTTCTTTCCGTCTTTCCTATTTTCTCATTTCACGCCAGTAAATAGATAACATAATAAATCTTATAATAATCGAGAAAAATTCGAGGCAAAAAAGAAGTGAACTATGAGCAAAGAAAAGGTCCTCAAGGTAGAAAAGAGTCAAGTGGACTTTGTCGGTAGTTGAAATACTTTTAACATCGACATTATTTTCGTATTATGCACAAATGAGGTAGGAACAAGAGGCTGAGAGTTAAGAATCACGCGCAACGCTTGGAGATTTGTCTCTGAATTGGTGACTGAAGTGGACTGCAACAAACGACTGCACACTGAGGAAGAGACTGACAGACGAACTTGATCTCAGAGCTAAGAAGTTGACAGGGAGGGGATATGGGGACATTGGAAACCCCCTTTGGAAACACCTACAGTTTGCCAGGCTTATCGGTTTCTCTGAAGGTTAAAGCTAAATACAACACAGCAACAGCTTTGTGCAGGCAACAACATGCACGTTTGGGGTGGGGAGTTGTAGGATGAGGTGGTGGGAAGCAGTCCCACTTCTGAGCCTTTCATTAGCCTAGTCTAGTTTTGTTTACTGCCGTTTTCGCGATACTTGAATTAATTTCTGTCAATAATACTCATTTATTTGAACTTAATGGTCTTGGAACGCCCAATAGATGCTATAAAGGCACCTTCGTGAGCTATAAATAGGCCTGGAAATAACATGCCTTACTCATTTGCCCTCATATGACGTACGTTGAGGAATAAACGTAGCCAAACGAGTACGTCGTCTTTCATTTATTTGTCTGAACAACAGTTTTAACCGGTCTTGTCAACATTTTCTAAGAAGTGTAGTGACAAAAAGTGTTGTGCGCATGGGAAATCATCACAACATTGACGATTCTGAGTTTACTTTATTGGTGAATTCATTCTGATTCATAGTCACCAGTGGTTGTGGGCTCCAGAAAATCATTTAACTCCTCTTAAGTGGGGTACATGCCCGGGAAGCATTTAGTTGGAGTAATAAACGGTTTGTCATTCCCCAAGCCACTGGGCATTCATCGTGAAGCTTCGGTTTTGTAGGCGTTGGGATTTCAACACCTGCCCATGCAACAGTGGGGCTGCAGAGGGGGCAGCCCCTGTCCAATTTTGACTACCCCTTGTATGAGGGCGCATGTGTTCAGCCTCCTCCCTCCCCACGCCCCGTGGGCAGGAGTTGGTGAGCCAAATGTGCGTCTGCAATGTAGCAGTCCGCCGTTTTACTGCCTTTGTGCAGGCATGGGTAAATAAACGTGGCCATATGCAAGCTTGGCTGCCGGGGAGCAGGGGTGTGTAGACAGTGGTGTTGTGAGCCAGAGCAAAACTCCAACGCCCTGAGAGCCACAGTAGAGAGCTCGGGTGCACAGACCTAACTGAGCGGGGGAAGTGAACTGACTGGATGAGTACACCCCCCTCCCTCACACGTTGACTCTATACAATGAGCCTATAGGCCATATTAACTCGGCATGTCCCATGAAACCCATTAGGTTTGTCCCAAAAAGTTGTTGCACTTGTCTTCCTTACATGTTCAGGGGATCTTTGTTGACAAGTAGGATTCTTCGAAGAAATGATTGGCTGACGAATCCCGTATATCTGTCTTTTGGTCTCTTAGGTTTCCAAAGGTCTCTCCTTCGTCCTCTGCATGATGTAGTTGCCACTCACAAACAATATATATTTTCAATGAACTAATTTCTAATTTATATCAAGTCGAGCATGGAATTCATGTTAAAACGTACATTCAACATTCAATCATAACGTACATGTTGCAGTTGTCATGAGCAGCTCGGAAACCATTGAGTACCTTAAGGGAAACCTTGATCGCCTACTTCCTCATTTGTTGGACTACAACTTCACAGTTCCTGAGGGTCACTACACTGAAGTGGGAAATAAAGTCAAAGCCTTCTACCTCGACAAACACGATTTCGCAACCGGAATGATTCATGTGAGTGTTGGCCGATTTGATTGTCACAATTACGAATACGGACTGTGGAGAGGGCCAGAAGGGCCTTGACAGAGGTTGCTTTGCAAGGTGCTACAGCACCCCTGAATGCAGTGACCTGCACTTTCTCCATCCGTTTGACACCAGTCCAGTTAGTTGAAGATTAAGGGGTTTATTTATGGACTCTTAGGTGCGTTTGGAGCACAAGAATGAAAAGAGAATCACACTACTGCCAATAGTGCAGTACACTGAGGGAGGATAGTTGCTAGCCGCACAATAAGCAGCGGGTGTGCACGATGCAAAAGGACCTCCTCTTCGCCATCCTACCAGTATATTTCACCACCTCCCATCAGGCACTGCAGTTGCTTGCAGGAGCCTCCTGGCTGGACTTTTAGCTGGATCTGGCAGTCCTTCTGTCCAGCATCGAGTTAGGATCACTGGCTAGGGAGCTCCGATTCCCACACTCAGGCTCAAGGTGAGCTAAAGTTAACGTACCTGCTAGGTGAGTCCGTCTCCTCTGGCTGGTGAGATACTGTCGATGTAAAGACATCATCGCAAAACTGGTGGATCTAACCATGGACTCCAGGGCTAACTGGAGATGGATAGATGGCATCCCTCCTTTCTAGCAGTGCAGCTACTAGCTGAGTATGGGACCCTTAATATCAGGCTCTGTTTTTCCAAGTGCCGCAAGTTTGACACAGGTGAGGGAAGATGCATCTCATGCCCTCTTTCCTTGCCCCCTCTATGAAAACAGAAATGATGCTGCCATGCTTCTCTCATATAAGATGGCCCCAGAGTTGAAACTTTTGCCAGTAGACAGCCCTGCAATGAGGGCAGGAAGTGTGGCAGAACATGCAGAATTTAGGGCGTAGCTGCACCAAATTCGTAAAACTGCATGCCCAAACTGCCTCCACTGTAGGGCTCACTCACACCAGACTCATTTGTCCGCACCTCGTTGAATTCCAATGGAATTGGTAGGAATGAAGAATGAAAACATGGAGGAAAGACCACAGAAATGGCAGCACGCTGAAAGTGAAGAGGGCAAGAAAGAGGAGTTGCCATCGTAGAGAGGCGTAAGGGCCAACCTGATGCAATGAGCTAAACTGTTCCAGGTTGGTTCTCAATACGCAGGAGTAAATTCATGGGGCCGCTAGGAGCAGACCATCCTCCTACGCCCCCCCCCCCCAAACCACCAGAGCCGTTTATGAGTATACAAATATAATTGATGTTTTGATCACTACGATAACTATAATAAATTTTGGGCGGAAAGTAAAATGCAAAGACCAAAACGTGACGACGGCTTGTAACAGACTAAATGATGTTATTGGCCCACTCACACACAGAATCATCACAACTCAATTACTGCCCGGACGAAGACATCTCTTCACTTTTCCCCCAAACGAAGGCAGCAACTTGGAGCATTGAAGTAGCTGCAGGTAAGGAAAGCCTCTGGTTATCAACCTCGGCAGAACTTGGCTCCTTGTATAGTGACGATGAGTCCCGAACCTGAGTTGATTGTTAATTAAAACGCAACACTATACACTCCCTCCCCCTCCTGGTGTGTGTCTCCAGAACAACGCTTCGCTCGCTTGAGCTGCCTCTAGTTTATGATCCTCTGAGCCAACCGGCGACACAAGCCCCAGGTTTCGTCACGACGCATCCCCATTAAACTAATATTCGCCACTTTATCTAATATATTTGTTCGATTTAGATGTTCGGAGACCGGCATTTCAAAGTGGGAATCAGAGAAGCGGCCAAACTACACGCTGAATTTTACAACTCGCCGACCTACGCGTATATTTTCTGTTACAAGGGCGCGGTGAGAGGTTTCACGACTAAGGTATACGATGGTAAGAAATCATCGCACTTATCAAACAAACACACGCATATTCTATAACTCCGTTTCTAAAATTAAAGCAACCGACGGATTCTGAACCTTTCGGATGAACTCGTGAAGACTCATTGCAAACGCCTAGTCCTACTTTCACTGGCCAATTTAACTTTCTTGATCCAAAGGCTTTGATTACTAGATTGAGCTAACCACCATTTCCTCTCGATAAGGATAATGGAATCGAATGTCGTATAAGTCTTGGAGGGGGGGTTCATAAGGTGCCTACTACTTACTCTGTGTTTTTCTCACATTGACCGTTCCAGAACCCTTGACAGAAATCTTGCAATCCACTAAGAGGGTTGTTCGACGCAAAGCGCCGAATCGGTCCAGGTTCTTGACCTCGTAAGTTCAGCTCTTGCCCAACAGGACTCACCAACGGCAAAGTCATTGTCTCCTTTTACCTCCGCGTACCTGCGGAAATTCCACTACAGCGGTTGGGGTTAATTCTAACGACCATGGATTCCCCTGAAGTGGGTTTTTCCTTCTACTCAATTTCACATTTCTCTGCACAAGAGACAGCTCCTCCCAAAATTCATTCTGCTATCAACTCTTGTCCCAGTAACAGCTAACACTTTACTTCTGATAAAGTTTCCAATGTCAGTTCATGTGTTCCGAGTACTATCCTTGTGTCGCCCCTTTGTACACGAACTCAGCTCAATTCTAACTCTACTCAGTTCATTGCTCACATAATGCAGTCCTCCTCATGCTCACTGAGTTTCTTTATTTCGATTTTCAACTCTCCCTCTCGTGCGCCCAACAAGGGTTATATTACTCATTCATGAATGCCTTGCAGGGCTTAGCTAGCATGCGAATGGGCAAACTCCTTCTCAGCATTCACCGAACCCAGACTTATAGAATGCGTTGCACAAGTGGTACACAGAGGTATGACCCTGGGGAATCCCATACCCACACAGAGTTCCAAAGTATAGAGCTTAATCAAGTTGAGCTCTGGCACACACGACTGAGTCTCTTTGTCACACATGGGCCTGTTATAACGTTGTCCCTTACTTAATAAAAGACGTCGTACATACCGGCCCCTGTTAGAACATATCTTTCACCACAGACTCCGCTATGGTTTGGGATTCGATGAGCCCCTAAGAAAAATATTCGAAGCGCCCGGCTGCTAGGGCAATCACACACGATGTGCTCAGCCGTTTCGTCCTTTCCACCGCACAATCTGTACTCAACTGCCTCAAGTGGGCAGCGTCTGGTGAAGAAGCCTGTAAGGGCTCTTATAACCTGTCTGGAGAGTGTTAGACTTGCTTTAATTGCAGCTATATTGTCCAACGTAAAGATCAACTTCACGTTTTTTCAGCAATATCCGCGTCAGGGAGCACAAAGAACTCGTAACTAGGAGTGACATTTCAATCTTCCATGCTACAGGCAGATTCCTCTGCTTGGAGTCTGGCACAGCGCTAAGATGAATGATTTCGGGGTCATTGTCGAGTTCATGAAATGACGCGTTCTTTAAGTGATGACGCGGCTTGAGAGTGTGTTTTTGGTGACATTTGTGCTTCTATATGCTGAACGAAAGCAGCGTTTGGAGAGAGGGTCGCAGGCAAGCACAGGGTGGGTGCTTAGGATTGTTGTACATTGCCTACCATAACAAACGGATGGCAGTTGGGCAGAGGAGGTGCGTCCCTGGCATTTCCTGCTCATAATGGAGCATTTCTCAGGAGGCAGTGTTGGTGGCAGGGGGTGTAAGCAAAACCCACCCTCTGGGAGCTCTACCCATCAAGATCGCTTCTGGAAGAATGGTATGACCACTAGAAGAAACCAGGGCTGTGAGCCTTACGAGGTGGCAAGATGAATGGGACACAGCCCAGAAGGGACAGTCGACCAGGCAGCTGTTTCCAGCACTTGGTCAATGCCTTTCTACCTCACCCAGTTCCTAACAGGGCATGGAGCACTGTATTGGTAAAGTTGCAAGCCCAAACTGCCTGAACTGCAGGGCAATGATGGATGATGCTTCCCATGCCACCTTCTCGTTCGAAAAACAAGGAAAGGTTGGCAGTGCACTGTGGAGGACACAGTCGGCCAGCTCATACCAGAGGCACCTGTCCGCTTAATTAGCCCGGGCAGTTTTCAGCCAGAAGAGGATGTACCTTGCTGATCCAGGGATGAAGACATGGAAGAAAGACTGCTGGTGAACCTCCCAAACCGCTAGGTCGTATGAGAGGATGTATGCAAGATTCTTGTGAGGAGCTGACATCGTTGAGAGCCGTGAGGGTCAACCTGATGCAATGCACTAAACAGTTCCAGGTTGGTTCTCAATACGCAGGAGTAAATTCATGGGGCCACTAAGAGCAGACCATCACTCCTACATCCTACAACTAAGTACTGTATCTGACTTCTAATGACATTGCTCACGTTCCAGGTGTAGGACACGGCGATGACGACGGTTACGTTTTCAAGTCTATGCGCCTTTGGGGCCCACCCAAGACAGAAAAAAGAAGCCCCCAAATGATCAAATACATGGTCGACTTGTGGGTGAACTTCATCAAGGGGTGAGTGACATTTCTACAACACGTTTCACAACGTTTCGATACGTAATGATGAAGGTGACAGATTAATTCTCAAAACCTCTTCAATTCAAAACTAAATCCTTCGACTAGTTGAACCTATTGCTACTCTTATACGATTATTATTGAACGCACATCATCGCCTACAGTCAGTTAAACTCATTAGGGTACCAAATAATCTTAAAATCGTGCAGTGCTCGCCTGAAACGAACGAGTTGGCATATGGCCCTGGATACTGCCAACGTTGTGGTGTAAGTGCTTCTCATCGTCTCGTAAAAGTTTTGCAAATTGCGGAGGTACCTAGAGTCGTGGCAGTTGGTCACGTCTTTATTTACTTTCCTTAGCTCTATGAGGTAGAATGGAAAGTTATGTAAATCGGTCGAAAGGAAAATTTTGATTTCTCTTCAGATCTTTACATTTCAGACACCTGACACAGACTCTCAAACTCAATATCTAGCCCATAGGTCACCATAAGACGCCAAAATAAGAGTATGAGAAAATCCACCGAAAACAAACTATAGTTATCATAGTGATCAAAACATCTTTTTTTTCTCGAAAACGGTTTTAACAATTTTGATTACAATTTTTGTATAGACAACTCCTAATAAGACGGCAATATCATAAAATTCCCGTCCGTGGGAAAATGACGAGAGTGGCACAATAAATAAACAAACTTATCGACAAAACATTTTACCTCAGTTTTTTCCTTATAAAATACGCTCAAATGGTACATTTTTCGAACAAATTTCTATGGTATTCCGATCAAATACGCGTACGATGAGCGTTTAAAAACGCTCATAAAATATACAGGGGCTACTCCAGAAATTCTTGAATTTCAACCAAACCGCGCCGTTTTCGAGAAAAGTGTCAAAAACCCTGGTTTATGGTACATTTTTGTCTCCCTCCTCCTTCCCATCGATGGTAGCTTTGGCTATTGAAGATTCATCGCATATGCACACCATTGGACCACCACCCGAGATTTTCTAATATTTCAATGAGAGTCGAAGTGAGTTTCACACGGAAAATGGCCGTACTTCTGACGGATCGCACAATGTCCTGCCATGCCCCATGTTCACAAATAAAGTCGCGGATAGAAGGTTTTGGGTGATGATGCACAACACAACTGACGTGGAAGAGCTGATGTCGTTAGCGAACGAGGGAAGAGGGCGTGTGATTGCCTACCATTCACGTAGAACCTTATCAATACAATTTTTAAGAAAAGTTTTACCGAGAAACTCTTGATTTGGCCTTGGCAGCGCGGTCTATGAGACGTCGAGTGAACTAAAGTAGTTTTCACGTTCGCCGCTATGCTCGCAACGGAAAGTTGTGTCGCGCTCGGATTTAAACAATCTGAACTTTTAAATTTTCCGATTTGGACGTTCTCTCGCGATCTATCGGACGTTGAACGAACTAAAATAGTTGCTAGCTCCTTAGTGTTTATGATATCCTGTTCAAATATCTACCCAAACTGACACACCGAATCCAAAATTTCGGGGAGATCGCTCAAATTCGGGCGTGGAAACTTCCGTTAGCGATCCTAGCGGTGAACGCCCGAAGCACTACAGTTCCCTCAATGTCCGATAGAGCGCGAACTGATTCGACCAAAGAAACGTAGCGACAACGAGCCGCTGAAGAGGAATAAACGACTGACCCGAAGTTTCAGTTCGCGGGAAGATATTTGAACAGGATATCATAAACAGCGAAGAGCTCGCAGCTATTTTAGTTCATTCAACGTCCGAATCGGAAATTTTCAAAGTTCAGGATGTTTAAATCGGAGCGCGACACAGCTTTCCGTTGCGGGCATAGCGGCGATCGTGGAAACTACTTTAGTTCACTCGACGTCTCATAGATCGCGCTGCCTTGGCCGAATCGAGAGTTGCTCGGTAAAACTTTTCAGAAGTCGAGCGTTTAAAATCCGTTTTTGAGCTGTTACTGTCATCATTTCGTGGATTGACTTGTTTTTCGATTTCTTAAAAATTGTATTGATAACGTTGTACGTGAATGGGAGGCAATCACACGCTATTTTCCCTCGTTCGCTAACGATCCACGTCAGTTGTGTTGTATATTATCGTGCCTAGCACGTTCTACCTCCGACATTATTTACGATCAAGGGATTCTGGCATGGCAGGACATTGTGCAATCCGTCAGAAGTACGGTAATCACCACTGCCAGTTTCCATAAAAACCACATCTCGGATGGTAGTCGAAAACTAGGGTTTTTGGCACTTTTCTCGAAAACGACTCTAACGATTGTCATCAACTTTCAAATTATCTACTGGTTAATACCTAACTTCTCTGTGCATATGTGCATGAAACTACTTTGAACGGTGATATTGGCCAAAAAGCAAAAATAGGTTTTGGCAAAGCAGCTTCAACAATTTGTACTAAACTCACAGGATATTTTCGAATAGTTAATACCTATATATTGTTCTCAATAAATGTTCTTCTGACAGTCCACTGAACAGAAATTTAAATCAAAATGTTTCGAAAATAATCTTTTTTTAACATTTTCGTAATTTCCGTAGTAACCACATCGCTGGATTTGATCAATTTTGCGGAATGTCTTCTGGGGACCTACACCCACATTATGTTCTCTGTAATTATTTCTATATCCGTCTGTTGAACGGAGATGTCAGCCATGATAGCTCGGAAAACGAGATTTGAGGAATATTAATTAATCGGTTTTTCAAATTTCTCTAAGCACAGTTCCCTTCCAACTATCCACTGATGGAGGATATAAGCCGAAACTCGAAACAAGCTCCCCTTCCTTAGCCTAGAAAAATGGTCCCAACAATACTGATTAAAAATCAAATGGCGGTAAAATCCCAGAATAGTGTACGCGGGTACATTTGTCCGGTTCGCGATTCGGAACGTTTAGTAGCGTCACTGATACTTTCTAGCGCTAGTACTCTTCAAAACTCTCGATTCGGCCAAGGCAGCGCGATCTATGAGACGTCAAGTGAACTAGAGTAGTTTTCATGATCGCCGCTATGCTCGCAACGGAAAGTTGTGTCGCGCTCCGATTTAAACCTGAACTTCGAAAATTTCCGATTCGGACGTTAAATGAACTAAAATAGCTGCGAGCTCTTCACTGTTTATGATATCCTGTTCAAATATCGGGTGAAACTAAGAATATGGACCGACCGCTTGATGACACAACGACTGCATGTATCGATAGCTCGCTTGATAACGCTACGACTGCATGTATCGATATCAATCCGTTAGTTATCTCATATTTATTTTATATACCTATTCTTAAATTCATTGAAAAAACTCCTTTTCATAGTCTTTGTACATTTAAAATAATTATATAACGGGGTATTACATAATGAACATTAAATAATTGGGATAATCGTACTGCTGTCGTTATTTCTAATTTCAAACATGGCGAGTCAAGCCTACGATGTCGGGCATATCGATAACCTGACCTCGGTCGATATATTTCGATATATGACCTCATCAGAGGGAGCGGTCCATATTCTTTGCTTTTACCCAAATATCTTCCCGCGAACTGAAACTTCGGGTCAGTCGTTTATTCCTCTTCAGCGGCTCGTTGTCGCTACGTTTCTTTGGTCGAATCAATTCGCGCTCTATCGGACATTGACGGAACTGTAGTACTTCAGGCGTGCACCGCTAAGATCGCTAGCGACCTAAAAATTTTCTATTCGTTGTGTCAGTTTGGGAAGATATTTGAACAGGATATCATTAACACTGAGGAATTTAGCTTCGAGTAAAGTCGTGCGACGCACTCGCTCAGTCCTGATATTTCAACTTAACAACCTCCATCTGTTCCCTTTCAGGACGATCAAAAGCGGAGAGTGGCCCGACGTTAAACAAAACCTACCGGCATACGGCTACTTGAACATCAGCAGCGTCGAACCTCAAGAAAACAAGTTCTCTATCGACAACAACACGCTCGTCGACGAGTTCTGGAAGAGCTTAAACTTGAAAGAGAACGCCTAAAAATGTCGGCAGACGTAATCGAAACCTCCGAATGAAATTGCGTTAATTTTGCAACCTTTTCGGCACTTTTTTTGTCTTCTCGTCACATAGCGCGTAGGTTTCGATTGCTACTGAACTTTTAACTATCACAGTGTGGTACGCAGAAGTCTTCTAAAATAAAATCGTTCAGCAAAAAGTACACGAATGTTATAAGTAAGAAGTGTGTCTCGATGGAAAAATTATAAATAAAAAGTTGTTCACAGTAACCTTATTTTCATTCACGAAGCAATGGGAGCGCTAGAATGGGGAAGAGCGGGGGAGTTTTATTATTTCAAATGTACGAAATGGGGACACAACTATTACTCAATTACATACCAACCTGCCAGTGGTGCGTTCAGGAGGTCTGTTTCCTCAACACTCATAAGAGAGTTATATTAGTCGAAAGTCGTGGAGATTGCAGTTTCTGTACTGTGAGTGACAAAGTGAGGTTAGAAATATACTGAACAATGAGGAGAGAAATGCGTAGAAAACTTAGGTGGCAATCGTCGAGCTTTTGGGACTTATTTGAGGGCAACTTCGTCGCAAGGACAAAGGAGCGTCACGTATGCCTCCACTGTGTGGTGGAAGGCGACACGCCGGCTGGCAGTACAAGGAAAACTCCAACAACTGCAGCGACAGGCGTGTCTTGCTATCACAAGGGCGATGGGTACATGCCCTACTGCTTCAATGGAAGTCCTTTTGAACAGCCCACCTCTTCATATACACATTCAGAGGACCGCTTACTTGGGAGCAGCAAGGCTTTTGCAGACAGGTAACATCTCCACCAGGGTTAAGGCGAGCCTCCACGGAATAACTAGACAGTTTAAGCTAGAAGAGGCAGCAGTCCTTGCTACTGACGTTATGCCAGAGCGGAAGAACTTTCGGCTGCCATTCAGCGTTAGCATCCACTCACGGGAATGATGGGAGAAGGCGACATTCTGGACCGAGGTGGGCGCACTGTAGTGGTATACCGATGGTTCAGTTATGGAAGGACGGGCAGGACTGGGCATTGTAGGGCCCAACTACTGCCTTGCCAAGCCGCTTGGAGAGTACGCCACGATATTCCAAGCGGATATCCTAGCCATAAAGATCTGCGCGGAAGAGATCCTGAACAAAGGGTTCAAGGGCAAGCGGATCTACATATTCTCAGGCCATCGCAGCCTATTGTTTTAGGTCTAAGCTGGCATGGGAATGCCTCCATGCGCTCAAGCAGCTCGGCGCCCGTACCAGGCTCTCCCTCATCTGGGTGCCGACTCATAGGGAGCATGAGGGCAATGAAAAGGCTGAACGCCTCGCGAAAAGGGGTACAGAATCCCTGCCCATCGGGCCTGAACCACACGTGGGTCTGACGAAAAGTCACCTGAACCGTCTGGTCACTCGATGGGAGACACAGGAAAACGGCACCCATTGGCATCGCCAGCCACGTCTAAGACAGGCGAAAAGGCTCGTCACGCCTTCCTGTCAAATTTGGTAATTTGGGAACTCTTCGTCGGCTCAATTTAACAACAAATGAAATACGAAAAAATCATTACGTTTTATTTCAAAACCTCGAAATGTTTCTCTACCACAATATTCATTAAATACATAAACACGGTATATCATAAGACGCACGGTCGGGACAAAGAGGGACACGTTTGCGTACCTAATTCAAACAGCGTGCGTGAAACCAAATTGCAACACTAAGAATAGAACGCTTCTCAATATTTTCTTCCTTACATTTTCGAAGCGGAAGTTACACCAATTTACACTAATTTCGTAATAATAATATTTTTTTTGAAATAAATACTTAGTTAAATTTTCTTTCTTTTCTTTTAATTACTTGAGGAACATTGTGCTCAATTTTATTTTCGTCAAAAATTGTTTTTCTTAATTTTTTGAAACTTAAAAGACAAGCAAATAATAAGACATACGCCAAGTCACAATTTCACCCTTTTTTTCCCCCACAATGGTTAACTACAGTTCAAAAAATGTAAATAATACCGTACCAAAGATCTCATAGAGAATATACGTAAAATATCAAATTTGAACAAACTCATTAAAATCTCTTTTCTCTTTCTAAAATGACAACACTGTTCTCCCCAAACTGCATCAACAGACTTCTTCTCATTTGGGGAAGTGATAATTCTCCTCGTAACATCATTGGCAGGGGTTATTTTGGACGCCCCGTTGCCGAGTGTGATTTAATAGTCGATGTCCTTGTGAACACCTGTGGCAGAGAGGCTTAGGCGGGAACATATTAAAACTCGAGAATGGGCCTTTCGGACGGTGCAATTATCAGCTAGTTGAAGGAGCACTGGTCGGTCCCGTAGCTGCACACAGTGGTGGGATATGGCGTAATAAGAATGATGCACAGCTGGTGAAGTAAAGGCAAGGTACAACGAATTGGAGAGGTTTGGGAACGTCGCTTGTCAGCTGAATCGGGAAATTAATCGAGCTTGCGAAATGTGAGCGAGGATTTGAGTAGTAGGGCAGGCTCTTGATAATGCGCATAAAACTATACGCTGCACAAACTTTTGAATTGGAATGGAAGAGACTACTAAGAGCATTTGAACAACCGATATCTGGGCTCCACATACTTCCATTTAGTACGTGCTGCACCGTGGTGGTAAGGAATAAGAAGTTATTAAGCAGTGATGAATAGATACATAGCTTATTAAGAACATATCGTGAGACATCATTGATATCCTCTTCCACTAATTACTCAAGACAAGATGAAGGGGAAATGAGAACCCAGATAAGGGCTCATATACTGACCCCAAAACCTGAAATAGTACACAGAAATCCATTCCAAGGGCTCAATTTGCCATTACTGACATTTAATAAAAAGAGGATGCCTCTTCCTACCCGGGGACGACGCGACGCTGTGGATAGCAAACACACAAACGATGACGCTTCTTGGATCCACCCACAACAGAGCTGTCTATGTCTGTGTATTTGCTATAAACGAAATTAGGCTTGTTAGGTTTATACTTCCAACCCCCTCCCCCCTCAACTGCGAGCATGTTTTGCACACATAAATGTGCACATTCAACATTGATCTAGAAGAACGAGCAAGAAGGGGCAAATAACGCACACCCTGCAGAGGAGGTCCAATAACTATTGGATAAAAATGCAGATTGACACACGTAATTGGATAGAAAGATGGCGGAAGTCAATTTGCCTCCAGCGTGAGTTTCCAGAAGGAAAGAAAGTACTTTCCGCAAAAAACAAATAATGTTCGCCGCAGAAGAGGTGGCAAATGCAGAACTTGCAGATATCCTCTGCTTTGTGCGGGTGTGGTGGGGGCGCATAGGTGACGTCACACCAAGTGAGACCAGTGCTGTGGGGCCTGGGGGTGGTGCAGGGGGGCCATGATCGCCCTTACAATAGGCCCGTTTGTGGCTGCAGTGAGGGTATCACCTTTCAAAGAAAAAAAAATGCATGCACCGAGTGTATGCCTGTGAGCCGCGTTGATCCTTTATGTCTCTGTTGGACTAGCAACAATATACAGAATGCAGAACACAGCCTTGTTCATTGTTTTACACGAAACGGGATGGATTTGAATGTCAGATTAGATCGAATAGGTTGAATGGCAGTCAGCTGGAAGGAATGGAAGAGCACGCAATTGACTGAACATGCGTACACAAGATTCTGATGCGTAAGGAAGGCAAGGTTTGGCATGTCAATTGTGATAATTCAGCACAAGTATAACTTGCAATTAGTAGCTCACTTGGTATTTCGATTACGTTTAAAAACTTGCACAGTTTCTTTAACACATGCTCAACATCTTCCTTGGATCTTTCCACGCCAAGTTAATAAGAGCGTCGTTCGAAACCCATTTTTCCTTCCCCCTCCCTCCACCACCTGTGGCATGAATAATTAGGGCGGAAGCGGTTTCAGCGTTTTCTTTCCGCATGCGTCGCTATCTAGAGAGATGCGAGCACCACGTAGTAGCGGGTTGACTGCAACTCGTCATCATTCGTCTGCCGAATATAATCCATCCTAAGAAACCTAACCATTTTCCGTAACGGTACGTCTCATCTTCAATTAAATCTCCATTTCCATAACAAAACCACTTCTCATGCTGCAGAGTTTATTGTTTTTTAGTTCAAGACTCACCATCCCGAAGTTTGAAGATTTTGCCTCATTTCGTTTAGATCTAGAGAATTTTTTTCTTTGTCCTTCGTTTCGCCTAAAATTTTAATTTGCCAGAATTTGCTCTTTTTTGCCGTTATATTAATTTATTTGTACGATACCCTGAGAGGTTCAGTTTTACTGGTTCACTTACATACATTTTTCTTCTTTTTTTTTTGTTCAATATGAGCTGAAGTTCATTTCGCTTCCTTTTGTGCATTTGCTATTATTAATTTATTTTGTGGTCTTGGGTTCATACCCACGCGAGTGGCGATGGTTTGAAATCATACGCTTCTCACTTGATAGCAACGTGTATCGTAAAAACAGAGTAGTCGACGCCCCCTCCACAATTTGCTAGTGCTCCTTCCAACCCTATGGGCGGCAGGAATCTTTTGAACGTGCCAGAAGACTTTCAGCGACTTGCCAACTACAATTAGTGACCTAGCCGACTGTGACAACAACGATTGACTCCACAACAACCCTTCAAGCAAGTCAATCCATCTAGTGTTTCTAAACTTCTCATACTGCAATGACGTTACACACTCTTGAAGAAACATCTCCCACTTGCTTGATTCGAGTCCTCAACCAACCGGTTCTCAAGAGATTTTTACCCTTCAACCTTGCCGTCGCTAGCCAATCACCAAAAACCCCTGTTCTGCTCGTCATTTGTTTCTGGGCTGTTGTGACGTCTCACAGGAACGATGTACATAACGCCTTGAGGCAGTTAATGACCAAAATGTTGTCTTTTCGTGTATCTCAATCCAACACGCAAGGTCAAGGACTGCCACTGCACCATTTGAATCTCTCTGAGGGCTCAGGTACAGTCATATTGACAAGAAAACAGATCAGCTCATTGCTCAGCTATCTCAACACCCACAGTATTCACAGTAGAATTATAAACCGCACAGTAAATTGCCAACATCGTATAGACCTGGCAACTACGTGCTGAATCAATTCTTCCCAGTTCTTAAAGAATGCATGGGGTAACAGAAAGGAGACCCTTCTAGTTTTTGATTCTTCACAGCAATACGATAAAGCAATTATTTGTCAACTCGCCTGCCTGATGAGGCTTCACGCTTCAGATTTGCCTCGTGCCAACACACAAGACTGATAGAACAGTATTGTCATCCTAGAGCGCTCATTGAACAATTGAAAATACGATTCAACGTCGCGAAAACCTTAATATATGCGCCACGCTTCGAATTTGAAATAAGAAAAGTGTTTGCACAAATGGCACAATGATAAGAAATTAACTTTGGTAACTAATTAAATTTAAAAAGTATATACAATCCATTATAAAAGTCATTCGTTACACCTACTTGACCTATCGCTTTGATGATAGTGAATAACGTTATAATTATTATGAACAGTAACACCAAAAAACAAAACTCTAAGTAAAACCAGGAAGAAAAGGATACAAGAGGAATGAGGGTTGCTAAAAATACTAGTCTTAAAGTTGAGCTATTCTATAAATTAGATGGCACTTTTGCCTTCAAATATGTGGAGCTTAAGAAACTAAGTCGTTAAACATTGACGCAATACTTTATATACAACTTCGTCATGAAACTTGACAAAACGGCGTCACTTTTCCATTAGAAACCGTTTCAACGTCAAAATCAAACAGAAAAGGAAAGTGAAACGACCACTGCAGTACTCTAAATGGTACCAAGTCGGCAATCTCGATACGTTTATTATTTTTGAAATGTGTCGCACTACTAAAAACTAACCTCTTCTCGAGGTGAAAATGCCACGTCAGTCGTTTTTGTGTATGTGAGTGTGTATGTTTTTTGTCAACGCAAAACTCGAAATCTTTTTAACAACGAGAAAATTAAATGTAAATCAAACGAAATCTTACGAGATAAGTCTTAATGATACAGGACAAACTGTGTAAAACTCCACTGTAAAATACACAAAGAACAGTGTTGAGAGTTATTAACAGCAAATGAATTACCAGACAACACCAAGATGGGATTCTTCAATACACGAACGAATCAGACCAGACAGTTTGAAACAGTGCTGATCGAATTGGGAGGGGGATGTTGGCGCTTAGGGCGCTCAGGTGGGGTGGGGGGAGGGGAAGTAAATACGAGGGGTCTTACCAGGTCGGCACTTGGTTGCCGCTGGTTGGTATTTCAGAGAGAGGGTCGAAATTGAGGTCTTCGGAGACTTCCATAGCGCTAAATTCTTGTTGTTGGTTCATGTCGAAGCTGCTTACTGGTAACGGGTCATAACCTAAGAACACCATGAAACATTTCAACGCAAATTCGCAAGCAGTATGTTATTTTTAACGAATATTATTTATTCTCAAGTACCCCACGTACGGAAATCGCTATGATGTTAACATGCCCTTCCCAAACAAGCAGCACAACATAGGGTGGCATAGCTTTCACGCTTATTGCAGACGTCCTGTGTACCATAGGGGGGAAATAGCATTGGCCACATAGTGGCCCGTATGAGCATTGGTCTAGGGCTTAGGTCA
This sequence comes from Pachypeltis micranthus, assembly GCA_020466155.1. Taxonomy (NCBI): domain Eukaryota; kingdom Metazoa; phylum Arthropoda; class Insecta; order Hemiptera; family Miridae; genus Pachypeltis; species Pachypeltis micranthus. The sequence goes on along the minus strand of CM035771.1, from coordinate 30,294,158 downwards.
GAATAGAGGCAGAGCGTCGTGGTCTATTCTCGAGGTGAAATGCCACATCAAGGTCTGGGACTCCTAGGCAGGCGTTTGGTCCAGTCCCGGAGGCTCCCTCCAGTTTGCCTGGGGTCTGACTCGAAAGGAAGCCACGTGCCAAGTTGTATTGAGGCATTTTGGCATGGACCCTAGCAGTCAAAGAGGACTTGGGAGGTATCCTCAGCCACCCCCACACCACAGGGGCACTATTTGAAGAAGTCTGAAGAAGTAGAGGCGCCTGTGGACCAAAAGAGGTGAATGTTGCTTTATGACTATAACTTGTCAGAAAGTGAAGGTCTGACGCCCAAACTCCGGCCTATGGGTGAGTGGCAACTAACAACCACATCTCTGGCTTTCTCTTACGTTTCGCCCAACTTCTCACAGCGCCACCTACAAGCCCAGTCTGTTCCAACGCCTGCACTACCACCCTATTCCTCAGCACCCAGCATCAGTCTCAATACTAGTATTTCTGGTAAAATCTGGCATACCCGCCAAACGCCTCTCACGGGTAAACTCAACGAACCTTGACGAACTTGATCGGATTTGTTTTGGGCATTTCGGGATTGGATGAGTCGAGCTCAATGTGTTCGGAGTATTCGGGAAAGTGATGACAATTAGAACTTAGAAATCCCATAGATCGATTCTGTGTAGGAACCTGAACACCTTGATGTTGATGTAATGTGACATCATCCACAATGAAAGGATTGCCCCACACCAAATAACATAAATTGCAACACAGTTTATTTCAAGACTGAAGAGATTCTACTAATGCGAAATATTACAGAACAGATTGCAAACAAATTATGCAGAGTTAGAAAAGAGCCAACGAATAGGGCCAGAAATATCAGCATAAAAACAAACCAATTCATAAACATGCAGAAACAGTAACATGCAAAACACTTAATGAGCTTTTGAAAAGGAAATGTTAGTCAAACATTAGATTACCTGGTTATGAAGAGTAGAATCGTAGACTCCTTCAACATACAAAACGTGCAAGACATTCAAGGAAACAATTCGTCAGTGCTAGTTCTCATCTGTCAAGCAAGGCACGTATCCTGGGGAAGAGAGGGACATGAAAAAAAATTCCCCGAGGACGCTTATTTATTGCGTAGGTGAAACGAGTAGCTCGGAAATTAAGACCCGAAAGCGTTGACTGTTGAAAGTTGCCAGCTAGTTTTTTTTCGAAGTGTCCTCGATACTGTGAGGGAAGCAGGGTCTTTGCTGTTCCTGGGATACGAACCAGACGATTCAGCCCCACAACCAATCGAATGTCACGCACATTCAGACCTACCAAGTTGATGACTAGACGTGTGACGCGATGAAAAACACAGCTCTACTACTGCACCATCCCAGCACATCTTTAGAACGATCTGATTAGATGTTGTAGGAACTATAGTGGAGAGTGTCTATAACAGGGTGGAGAGTCTACGAGAGAAAAAGTGGAGCCATGCAAGTCCAGCAGGGAACTGACTCATTCAAAACTCCTACGTGTCACGTTTCTTCGACGAAAAGTTCTATCTCGCTTGCCATTTATTTAATGCCCATTCAACTTGCATGGCAGTTTTCATTCTGAGGAGCCCTCTTTACAGCACTCCAGCCCAGAGCGAGGTTAAGCTACTTTTTCACTCTCCACTTGTACACGAGGCAGTGGCCAGTGACCACTTGCTTCAATGGACGCTGTCTTGTAGGCCTTGGTGATCCACTGGAGGCGAGGAAACAGTTTGAGCATGTTCCAAAATCCCCAGGCATGCTGTGAGCACATACAAGAGCCGTCAAACAAGACCGCTGAGGTGTAGGCGGGGTAGAGATGCGGGTTGTGAAAGCTATGGAAATGAGAGGTTGAAAGGAAAAAGACGAGTCGAAGATGCAATGAGAACACTTCTCAATGACAGAAAGATAACCCAAAGCAAAAAGATATTGTGAGGAGATTAAATGCACTCTCTCTTTCTGATGAGAGAAGCCAAGCTCCAGGCAGACTGACCTGGGATTTATTACAGATATTCCAAGTGGGGGAAGACAGCCTCGAACAGGTAAGACTGCAGCAGTATATCTGTCTCTTCAGAGGCGCTTGGATGAAGCTCACAGATTTCTCAACCAAAGTTGCCATCCAGTTGTCTGCTGTCTATTTTGAGTGGTAAATATTCTCTAATGCAATAGTCAATATAACACCAACTCCAATGACCTCTGGAGTCATTAGTCCATACAGATACTTCCCCCCTACGTCATAAGTATTGGTATATTATGGTCGATCGAGTTACCACATTGAGGAGAAAACAAAAACTACATCAATTTAATAAGTAGTTTTACGAAGAGAAAGATAAGAATGCATGTAACCATCATGTTTCACATAAACAGTTCATATTGGTTAACCTGTGAAGCAAGCAGATGACCTGACCAATCAAGTGTTAGTAGCAAAGTAAAGAAATTGATGGGTTAACAGTCCCCCGACAGTTCAGAACAGTATTTGTGGAATTGCTGTTACTTCATCATTTTATTTAGACTGACCTTGATGTTGACTGCCTGCGTTGAAGCTTCGAGTGCTTGGTGGCCCTTGAGTATACAGAGCATCAAAACTGTCTTCGCTTAATAAATCCTGTATTTTTTTTTTTAAATGAATCAAAACAAAAAACATGCTAAATCAAGTAAATATTGAATACGACAAAAATGCAATTTAATTAACGATGGGCGAAACAAAGCGAATTTGACAAAAAGGCTATTTGAGCATGCACAAAGTAAAAATAACATTCTATTCTATTTCACACAGTATGAAAATATAAAACCGTCGTTACGTCACTCGCATGCACTAAGTGCCACCTCAGGAATCTGCGCGCCAAGTGAGCGCACGAACGAAAAACCTACAGTTCAAATTATCGAGAGATAGAGCAATTTGGGGGTAATGGACTAACCTGCAAGTCGGGCGTCATACCCATATCTCCGGTATTCCAAATGTTCTGGTCTTCTCTGAAAAGAGAGTTGGTCAACTCCATAGACAATCGCTTTTTGTAGTCCTGAGATTTATCTTCCGACATCCTGAAAAGCACTGCTGCAGCGTAGGTCGCTGGAAGGAAACCCAAAATGTTACATCAACCGGATTTTTTCGTGTCAATAGTTTTAGTGCGACATCGTATCACTAAAGGGAAGTCTGCACAGGCGTAGTTCTGGAATGTTAATGGGTAAATTGCATCTTCACACACTATCGAAAGCTGCCACTCAACATACACGAATGGATATTGTCAACCCTGACATCACACGATTATCAATGCAATGAGCCAAAATGTAGTTTTCAAGAGTGCAACAGATCTGTGCACAGTAGTCGCGGTATATTTGTACACAACTACCGATTCTGGAGGGCAGCAGTCCCTTGATGAGGTGGGCGGCTTCTACGGCCCATGGTGATAAAGTCGTCATCAACCGAGAAATGGGCAGAACGTGTTGCAGCTGAGTGGATCGAAGACATACAATCCACAGAAGATGAGTGCTCCACAGACAATATTGTAATCTTTTTGGATTTTTTCATCAAAATTCTCTTACTCTGTCCGTTCAAGATTAGGTTCAATTTTTTGGGATGAGAGCAGCACTCAGTTTGCAGTACATGAGAGGAACTGCAGTTTTCACGAGTACCTGAGGACAATGATGTACCAGAACGAACGATGCCCACTTCCTCAAGTTATTCAGCCAGAAGAGCCGAGCTTGCTGACTGGGCACCTCAAACTTCCGAATTTATTCGTAACTTAGGCGTCAGTTAAGAGCCAGCTTCTCATCGAGATGTCGACTGTCGCCCGCACTCGCATTCACTCCCACCCAGTGCCCTGTTTGTGGCGGTAAATCTTCCCGATATGTTATTGCAAATAAATCCAATTACGATCGTTTATCCCCGTGGCCCTGGAGATCACTCTTACAGCAGTACTCCGAGCGGTCCACATCCATGTATTCAATGACACTTCCATGCTCAGCACAATCACTCCGTAAGCTCTCCCAGCTCAAGTGCGTTTCATACAGTTCCACGGGTCTAAAAACGAGCAGGTTGTTTACGTGTATCAGTGTTTAAGATCTCAGTTCAAAGTCTCAAACTAAAACAATTTTCCTTCGTGAAGTCACTGTTTACCTATACCCCTCTCTCTCGTGTGCATCATAAGGATTTCTACATATTTAGGCTCTTGTTTTAATCAACAAAACGTATTGTCATCAGGTACAATACTTCCTCGGTACAGGATCCTTGAGACACAATTAATACAGCCTTTTAGCAAGGAGAAATATTAGAACTAGATACACCTGGAGTGACAAACAACTTTAAACAGAAGTGCAAACTTGCAGTATCGATTTGTCTATGGCCAGCGGTACATGTGTTCAAATAATCCTATTTTCTGAACGTATTGACATACAACCCCAATCAATTTAAATAGGAAGCAGAAATATTTGAGGGGATCTGAGTGAAAGCATAGGTTGATGGAAGTCAACTGGGCGTTTTAAAAAGTTCGAAAAACACTCCTTGTACATTTTAGCTTATATCCGTGTGCAATAGGTTGCCCGAGAAATATTCAAGTATTTATTACTTGTACACATCCTGGGAGTTAGATAATAATCGTTTCAAATGGTAGCCAAAAAAAACTGCTTACAACGCACATTTCCATGCAGTGTTTCACTGATGTTTATATTTCACCGTTTTATGCGCATTTCAGAACGTTATACAAATGGAAATCTACTCATAAATGTGCTGACTGAGACATGAACAACGAACATTAAGCAAAACACTAACCAACTCCTTCATTGCGCGAGTGAAGAAGTTCAGTGAGTGGTGCAGTAGCGCCTTCCTGTTCAATCATTTCAGCTCCTTCCTTGTCCTGAGCGAGTTCGCAAAGAACGCCAGCGGCCACTCGTTGAATATTTTCTATCTCGTTGAAAAGAAGTTGGACGAATATAGGTATCACCAGTTGTCCACGAATGATCGCTCTGTTGTGGCTCTCTCTGGCAAGAATGTGCAAAGCGCCGACTGTACCCTCAACTATTTCTTCCATTCTGACACCGTCGGCGTAGACTGATGGCGTGGCATTGGCTGCAGTACTATTTCGCGTCAATGTACTTTGCTATAAAGAAGACGAAGACGTGATCAACGCATATGTTGTTACAACTAAAGAAAATTAACAAAGTGGTAAGCTCCCGCAGTATTTAGACCCTCATAATTTGTTTCTGTTTTATCCCAACAGGATCACAACAAAACAACTTCTTTTCTACTCCTCGCTTACGCAGAGGCATTAGTCCTCACTTATACGTTTATAGGTCCGTATGGTGGTTAATTGAACATTGCAGGTAGTAGAACAGCAGCCTAATACAAAATTAGGCTAACCACAATATCACGATCACTGAAACTTACCCTCTGAGTGTCTTGGAACGCCCTCAAGAGGAGTCTAACTAAATGGTGAATGGCGCCGTGATCCCTGAGCGGAGTATGATTCGCTTGACAAAGAGCCAAATTCCTTATGAGTCCAATGACAGCTTTGACAAGAGGCCAACGAGATGGAGGGTGAAGTAGCTTCACAATAACTTGCAGACCATAATTCAGCCTGACGGCGTTTTGCGCCATTTCACTCTCAACATGTCGCGATGTCAAATGTCGCAGGGCGCAAACCTATAAATAACGAAGTACGTCATAATAACGGAATATAATTTAGTATTAAAATAGCAATGATCAAAAAATAACGTACCGCAGGTTCAGTGATTTCCTCCCTATCACCAGCAGTGACAATCGTTCTCACCAAAGCATCAACACCTCCCACTTGACAAACCGTCACTTTGTTCCTCTGGTTGTTGCAAGTCAAATTTGAGAGTATTCCGGCAGCACAAGTGACCATGTTGACGTCTGAAGAGCCGAGAAGTTGCACAAGAGACTGTAACAAGCCTTCCAAACCATCCACTTTGGTACCAGCGTCTGACAAGTTTCGAAGGGTCCATAGACAATTTTGAACCAACCGCTGTGAAGGATGACCCAAATGCATTGCCAAGGCCTGCATACCTCCGGCTTCGACAATAGCTGGCTTATTGCTCGAGCAGACGGATAAGACTGAAAGTTCATTAGACAAGCGGCTCATAAGACACTCATGATATGTACAGTAATTTAAATTGGTGAAACGACAAGGGTTTTCTTACAAGAACGTTTGTTGCCTTTTGTCAACCTCAGCTGTTAAGCGATTGACTGAAAAGTCTTCAATTTCCACCTTATTGATTAACGAGTTCACATTAAATTGGTTGTTCTCAATACTTCGAGCAGGGCACGTAATTTTAAGCATAATCAAGATTCAAGAAGTGGGGAGTTGACTCGGGACTACTCAAATCTAGGGCTTAGGAGTAAGGTAATGGAATGGGGGGAGGGATGTCCTCACGGAAATGACCACCAGCTGACATACAATGAGCAACAAGTATGTGCAGTCCTAAGAACCCTTGCTAACTCGCCCATATGGGGTTTACTTTACTTTACAAGTTTTTTTGCACCACAACTCATTGCAGGGTTCAGTAAGCTTCCAGCATTAACGCAACCATTCAAATATCAGTCGTCTTCTCCTTCTTAGCTTGCCGAGAACAAAAGGGAACCTAAACTATAACGGATCTTCAGCTCTTCCACAGCTAGTTCTCAGGCGTCGATCATCACTTTGTTTGGGAAACAACCACAAGCTGCTTGAACTCATCAGGTTGGTTTCAGTGGATAAAACAATTTGAGATGGGCATTGACGAAACATTGAGAAGATGAAGAGGTGAAGTTATATTTTTTACTTTCCTTGGCTCTACAAAGTAGAAAGGAAAGTTATGTAATAGGCTGGAAAAAAAAGTTCGAGTTTTCTTCAGATTTTTACATTTCAGACCCTTCTGAGTCCAAAAACACTATTTGGGAAAATGGTCTGTGTGTCTGTGAACGATGTTTAGAGAAAACGACCGTACCAGCCCGAATTTGATGTCTACCCTGCAGGTTACCATGGAACGCCAAAATAAGGGTATGAGCAAAATTCACCGAAATTTAACTATAGTTATCATAGTGATCAAAACACCAACTTTTTTTCTCAAAAACGGCTCCGACAATTTTGATTAAATTTTATATATTGATAGCTCCCAATAAGAAAACTATACCATAAAATTCCCATTTGTGGGAAAATGACGAGAGCAGCACAATAAATTACTAAAAGTTTGGACGAAAATCGATTTTAGCGCTTCCTCATTAGTTTGTATCAAGTTTCTCATCACCTCTCTCCAATCGACTTCCTCCATAATCAGTCTCCGTCGATATCGCAGCTAGAATCGACCTGGAACCAACTAAATGATCATCAGCATCCCAAAACTCCGGAGAAGGAATTACAGCTTCTACACCAACTAAGTCTCCATTCTGTTGCACTCTGAGCACAGGGGCTCGCCGAGTTATTTCCAATTGTAGTGCGTGCTAATGTTGTCAGTTGGATGACTCATCATCTGGAACACCGTTGTTCTTCGACTTCCAGACACCACTCAACCTCCTTCAGCGCCTCTTTACTGAACTCTGAGTTAAGCCGTTACTTTCATCCGTAATCAGATCTAAATCATAATCTTAATCAAGCATATAGTCCCATCTGTTCGTTGCTCCAGAAGCAATTAATTTATTCTGCTGTAAGGAGCAATGAATGATGGTTATTTTTACTTTGCAAATGATTGTACAATTGGTGATTCAGCGCCTGAATTCCTCTTTCTCCATCAATGGGAGCAGCTAAGGAAGGGTCATTCATTACGTGTACATTAACCTGTCACCACTCAGTTCACACACGACGCCAGCCACAGTACCTAGTTATTTTTGACAGTTGGCGAGATAAGAGAAAGCCGATGTGAGACGAACCTCAGCACTCGAGGGAATTAGAGCCCCTCCTGGACGTGAATGGTGTACGATGCCTATTCGTTCTTTCAATCCATAGTATAGGTTTCCTGCTAGTCGACTGCCGAAACCACCTTCCACAGTTAGAAGATATTAGGACACTTTGAGACGGGCTAGGCTTCAGACAGAACTCATGATATGAGAACTCACTTTCAGTAGATGTTTCGAGCGTAAACTAAAAAATTTGCTTACCCATATAACTACTCAGTCATATCATTCCATCGCCCCTACTGCTGGCTCACTTTCAAATCCCCTAAATAGGGCCACAACAGCTTAAAATAGGGTTTTCTTCCCGTAATTCTCTCTTGCCACTAAATTGAATTTATCAATCACTTCCTTGGTGATTTAAACAACTCGAATTAGGCGGTGACAAGTATTAAATGCTGCTTGTGCTACAGCACAATCTACATTAGCTTCAACTTTGTGATAAGGGAATTTTTAAGCTTCATTCACAACCCTAGCCTTGTAGCCCATCCGTTTGATACTCTCGTTTTTGTAAGAAATTCCTTTGGACTTAGACAACCGACGAACTCTTCTTACCTTTAAGAACCCTTGAGGTCGTCCAAAGTAACTTCTCATAATCATATCCGCGCATGATCCGCACCAATTCTATAGGACCCTGCGACGCAAGAATGATCAACTTGCTCTCTTGGTTGCCATAAGCGAGAATCTGGAGGCAATCTGTGACAATCGCCAAAAACTTGACGTTGTTCCTTTGAAGAAGGGCGACCATCTTTTGAAGACCGCCTGCCAGCCTCACCGCCATTTTGCTTCCTTCTTGGTGGAGAAGGAGGTTGTGCAAAGTTGTGATGGCGTAGAAAAGCACGGATTCCACTGGAGAGCTGGAAATTCGATATAAATCTTTATAATTAAACAATACATGAGCTTTAGTGATATATAACGATAATAATAATAAGGATTTTCCATGGACAAAAACCTTTTTGTAACATAGAAGTATGATCCATCAACCTGCTTCAATATCTAGAAGTTTTCTGAAGACCAGGGTTAAACAGGAAGAAATATATGGTGTGACCAGTCACACAACTTTACTCAGCACGGTACAGTGTCCCATGGTAGGTAACCCAGCAATCGTAGTCTAGTGGATATAGACAAAGATTCATAAGGCATTGGATCGGAGCTCGTGAGAACTGTAATTTTTTCCTGAGTCAGCAGCTCTCCAAACATTTCCAACCCCCCCCCCCCCTTGTCACAACAGTACACTCAGAAATTTTTATCACAATGCCAACCCTATACGTTTATCATTACATTTATATGAAACCTGTAGAACTTAACTTTGGTAGTGTAATATTTACTGAGTTGCCCCTACTTATGAAGTAAATGACATAAGTCATTTATGGGACAGTCAACTTTCTATTGTTTGCATTTTTTTTTTATTTTAGAGGTGCGTGTTTACTAATCTAGAATAGTAAGGAAAGCACTGAAGGAAAAGTTAGTCAATGATACGACACTAGTTTGATTTCAGGAATTTCGTTTTCGGCTCCGAGGGATTGCTCAAAGGAAAACACTTGCGAGAACAGCGCTTCTTGCGGAGTGCGTCCCAAAAACAAAGAAGGTGGTCTAGCAGCATACTCTCTTGAGCCTTTTTCAATGTGATGGGGGCGTAAGGAAACAAGGCATAAATAGGCCCAATGGCCCCTTGTGTGAAACGGCCTAGGTGTGTCGAGTTTAGTTGTTGAGACCATACCACCCAGAGAGAAAAAAATACCAGTAATATTCTTAGTTTGAATCAACAGTTATCAAACCTTTCAAACTAGCCCTCACTTCTATTGTCAGCAATACATATAAGAGTCTGCTGACTGCTAAGAATCCGTACCCCTAGACTAGGTAGAAACTCTCTCCTAATCAGTATATGCCACCTCACGAAATACTGTAGTTTGATTGTCATACCTGTAAAACGACTCACGCAACGCAAAGGCGTAATGTTTCAGTTATCCACGCGTATGCGAATTTCATCCAAGGATTTCAGCTCTCACAAACTCACTTTTAACCCTCACGTTATGCGTAATTATAGTGGGTCAGGTGTTTCCTAACAATGAACTAAGTTCGTTACCACGTACCTCAATAATTTGACCAAAGCCGGTATGCCGCCGCTCTTGAATATAGCCAATAGACCTTGTCTGTGATGGGACAAATTGTGAAGAGTCCCAACTGCGCCTTTGGTCGTCTCTAGATCATTGCTGTTTGATATGGCTCTCACCAATGCAGCAACCATCTGCAATACAGGATCACGTTTCCTTCAGTGATTGAACCGTACAATGCGAATATAAACGTTACTAATGTCATCACATGCTCAGGTAAGAAACAAATTAAAATTTTACCTGGGAGTTATTCATGATGGCATGACGAGACGCCTCTTTCTTGGACAACTGATGAACCATCATAGCAGTTTGCGATACTATAACTTGATCCTCGTCGTTCATCAATTTGATGAATTCTGGAATGGCTCGAGTGGCAAGATCAGCGTCGTCCTGCAAAATTATGTTAATTTATTTTTATTTACTTAGCAACGGGCGAATCCAATACGTTAAAAATACAATAAGCAGCAAACATCGATAGCAACGAACAAGAACATGGCTAGTTCAGAATGATGCACTAAAAGCTCGATACCAAATTATTAACGTCCTTGGCGTGCCCCAAAGTTGATTGGAAGAAGTCGATGTGGGGGTTTAAAGTCGTAAGTCTATGGAGAGGCTGATTTCTAACGTTGGTGGGGGAAAATGGGACGAAGAATAACATCAGGGAGTGAGCAGTGATGCGAGGGACTTTCAGGTTTATCTACGATAGAAGTGACGAGGAACCGATTTGCAGAAGCGTGTGGAGGATCGAGAGGTTGGTCAAACACGGACATCCTTCAAGGGTCGTAGACGACGTTAATTGAGGGGATTCTTAGCTTGAAAGCTGCGTAGCGCAAGAATTTGTACTGGGCACGCTCCACTCTGCATTTATGCTCCTCATTGCAAGGAAAAACCAGACCATTGAGCTACGAGTAATCTAATAAACTCGCGTGTTTTCCCTGTTTACAAAACCGAGACAGAACATAGCTCGATTCGCCACGCTATCAATGGGTCGGGAGAAACTCGACTGCTCGCCACACAGCTCAACCACTTTCCAACATCTCTGCAAATGTGGCTGAGTGCTTTGTTGGTATGTGGTCACTGCACAATTAGGAGGGTTGAGGAGACACTGTATGCCACGCGAAAGGCTCCTATGACACTATTCATCAGGATGGGAAAACACAGCAGCGTTAAGCAGATGCCCTGTGGTACATGAAGAACATAAATGACTCTTCACCTGGAGGATCAACTTTCTGTCAGACAAGTAACTGGCCCACAGAAGCCCTAGGCGTAGTCAGCCATAATAACATCGGTGTGGATTCCTCTTAAACCCGTCCATCACAAACCCAAAACTCGTTCACAGTTTTTAACACGACAAAAGCAAAACAGAGCCGGCAATTACACAAATTATTTCTCTTGGTGATGCCATTTTCCGCTACTGAAAATTTTATAGTGATGCACAACAGCCTGGAACCATCCACAAGAACCAGATTCAAAACCTTCAACAGTTATGTCATACTCAGGCTCTTTCTTGGAGCACACTTCCGGCTAATTGGGGTTTTCTTTTTGCTGTACTTCAAAGAGGGATATATTAGTGAGTGGTTCCAGTTCTGAGGTATCTTCCAGCAGTTTCTCATTCATCGAAGAAGGAATCTGCAACTCAGCAGCATTTTCTGAAAAGAAACACCGGCCAGCAGCGCCAGCACTCTGTGGGTTTTTCATGCTAAATTTCGATAGTAGTTAGGGAAAGCAGAAACACGACCTTCAAAACCACAGAGAATTCTGCACCAGCGGAAAGCAGAACAATGTTCACAACAACTCAGTATGCAAAAAGGTCGAAGAATATGGTTATAAGAAAACAGTAAATACAAACCTGATAATTGATCAAGTTGACAACAGCATGTTTCAACATCTGACTCGGTTCAGTCAATCTTTGAACTGCAGTGGCCTGACCAGAATCAAATTGCGTCGACGGGATCTCGATGCCCTCCTCAAGGGTTTCAGGAAACATAGCGGCTCTGACTCGCTGAGAACGGGTTTGAGCTAGTTGCTGGTTCATTTCTGTAAATCCACCGTAAAACAAGCGTGATTGATTACACAGGTATTGTGCTACAGATTTTCCTCTTAGTTACATTTACAAAGATAGTACTTCCTCGGTAAAAGAACAGGCAGTGATTTACATTTCAATGTTCAGTCCAACGCAACGTCTGCACTAAGTCACAACATTCAATTGTATACCGAAATTTTGCGCAAGAATGTGTGCATTTTTCTACGGGTGTTGACTTTCCCAGTGCTAAGAATTCAACACATTTATCTCACCGTTCCTCGTGGAGGGTCTGCAGAACTAAGCCCTCTCATATGATTCATTAATGGAGAGACCAGCAATCCTCAGTCATCCACCAATTTCAATCTCATCGACAGCCTGCCTTTCCAGGTAATAGTGATAGCCTCTCTTCTCCACTCGTGCCTTAGCTTTCAAGCGCAGGATTCTCATACTCCGTGATCCTGACGCTTATTCCTTCGGTGATCAACCAAAATAGAACTCAAACTACCCTCTCTCAACAACCTCGTCTTCACTACTTGTACTCACATTCTCTCAGACTCACCACTGAAAGCCGTAAGAGAGATATGGTTAGACAATTCAGTTCATCTCTCTGCCAATGTGTAGAATTTCACTAAAAAATCTTGATATCTGTTGATTGACGTTTTCCTCTTGCCCCAGCCCTGCTTTGTACTGAGCAGCGCTGTCACCTGCTAAATAAGCCTAGAATGATCTACTACAGAGTGGCCAAGTATTTACCAACTCATCCCATGTAAGAGCAACGAAAATACAATTTAAAAAGAACTTACCATCGACTTGATCCTGAGTGAAACCCTGAGCAAAACCTTGGTCAAGATCAAACATGAGTTGATCGTTGTCCATGTCTTCTTCCTTTCCAGAAAGAGAAGGAGCCTGAGTATTGGCCCCAGAATGTATCCCAGAGTCGGCCAAGTAAGAGTTTTGCTGCCATAGCAGCGTTTGGTCCTTCACGGAACCCATCGGTAGATCGCTACTTTGATAGTTTGCGTGGGACACTGCGGAGTAAAATGACAAGTAATCATGATATCGTTGATAACAAATAACAAGAAATGTTAGGGAAATAATTTTATTTATAATAATTACTAGTCTGTTTGTATAGTTCTGTGTTTTAAGTAGCATCTCTGAAAGTCCTAAAAAGACTTGTAGCTTCCCATTGAAGTTAAATTTCAAAATCTGACCAATAATATGGCCTACAGCAGATTATAATACAAGCACTGAAGAACTGTCAGTTTTTAATATAATTTGGTAACTAAGAAAGAAACTTTAGAGGTCAAAAAGCTAAAACTGAAAACCAGGTAAAATATCAAGGGGGGAACACCCTAAGACTACTGAGAGTACTACGTAAAGATGCAACTTCAGGAACAACTGATGCTGATGCCCCAAGTCTAGTGACTGCCTACCCAGGCTAGTCAATGCGATTACCTATTGGGCATAGGGGAATGGTTGCCACAATGTGACGAGAAAGCAGATCAATTGATGGCTGCTGGACTAAAAAAGCTGTCTATGGATACAAATCGTTTCATCGCAAGAGACAATCAAATATAGCCTGTCATACATCGGTTGCAGAGGTCTTCTAATTGCGGTGTCTGACAATATTGTGACGGAATGAGACGGGACAGACGCTGCAGTTGTGCTCAAACAGTCTCCAGATGAGTCTGGTTAGATTGGACGAGTGTGCAGAGTCATCAAAGATTCGTTGGTAGGCGTATGGGCTATCTACATAGCCTCTCTGCTGGTTAAATTGCCAATTTCTTTTATGAAGAAGAAATGTACAGTAGAATGATGTTTGATCAGACTTCCAGGTCAGATCGTGCTTCCAATTCCAGGAGTGTGTCTCTTCAGTGTAATTTGATTCAGACAACAATCAAAACAAAAAAAAAGAAGTTTTCTACGAAAGTTAACTTCAGACAAGCCTTTTTCCGCATACTTAATGTGGCTATATCAATATGTCGCAAAAAATGCATATCGAAAGCACCTGTCCTCAAATTCTTAGCATCCCATTGTCTAACAAACCCTAGACAAAATGATTTTCAAATTTCGGATTCGTGTACAAGCATCCCCCAGTTTTAAATGAGTTCCACAGTTGGAACAAAACCATCTCTTCTAATTCCCTCAGCTAATGCCCTGGTTTTTCGTTACTTCGTACGCTAGTACCCAGTAAATTCACTAAGCATCAAAAACGGGCAATGAACAATACAGACAACCACCTTACGGGCTCACTTCACCTTTGAAAGAAAAGTGGTTTAGCGATGTCTCCCATGCTTTACCCTTCTGATAAGCATAATGATTAGAGTATTTAGGCCTCACAATGAGAATGCTTTCTTTCAAACCCATATTGACAAGTTTCTCTATCGTTATCAAAAAGAATCAAGTCAAGAAAACTAGGTATGCTAGCTGCAAATAATGGGTTGCAAACCACCATCTTAATTTTACGTGATAACGATTGAAAAAGTGACCAATAATTGCAAAAATTCAGAATAAAATCAAAAACCTTTGATCGGGAAACAGAGCAGGCTGCACTGAGAGAGGAACAAAGAATGAAAGTGGATGAATTGTGGACGGGGAAAGCAGTAGAAAGAAGAGAACGTGTTTATTTAACAAGTATTCATTGAGATGAACAAACACTTCAACGTTGAGAACGTTAAACCAAAAAACTACGTACTCTCTACAATAGGACACTCCCTAACTGGTTAAAGTATCCACAAAGGTACCACAACTGTTTAGATTCTCCACACCAAAGGCTTATGATTTCATTATGGTTCCATCAGACGAAATACAACTTACTGCTGGAACGGTTCTGAGGATTCTGCATTTGATAGCTCATGATGCCTTTTTTCTCTCAGCTAAACCAACTGCAAACAATAGAAACAATCGTTAAGAGAAATGAGCAAACTAAAACGCCTCTGATGACTACATGCGACGCATAGCTTCTTCGCATATATATTCAAATCAAAAGACTACCGACAATTACATGCAACAATTTGTAAAATAGGAGCATGTTGCAGGTCACAAATCAATACAGTGTGCTCAGATTGCACAGTCCCCTTAATTGATGTGAACTGCCAAAAAGAGATTCCTTGTGTGTACTTATTGTGAGGGCACGCATTGATGTAGTAGACAGCATGCCTTATCAACTTGTGAATCATCTACTTGAATGTCAAATAACGCCAGGAGCTGTGCAACATGTTCATGTCACGATAATGGGCCAAAAACTCTGTGGGCCAAAAACATTTACTATGGGGGCTATGGAAAAGTGATGTCTTATCAAACTTACCTACCTACCACAGCTGATCTCCAAGGTATTTTTTCCCTACAATGGTGGTAACTGTGTTCGGCCCAGCCCAAATTAGTTGGGCTGTTGAGCTTGGTTCTTTTCCCATGTGTGTTCAGCCCAACACTTTCAAGTCCTTTTTTCATGTTATGCCGCGGGGAAGTCTGAGAACTGCCTGTTCAGTCGGCTTCCCCTCCAGACAAAGATATTAAGTTCGGTTTAAGTTCCAAGGACAACAAATTTTCCCTTTCGGACTTTCTAGAATGTCCTTCCCTCCCTCGATTTACCTTCTTATCGAACACACACAGCTCTGCCCAGATATACTCGTCTCCCAGTGCTCACACACATTCCTCTATCAACTCTAGGGCCAGTCACAGCTCTACTCACTCTCTCACCTCCGATCTAGTTTCCCACGCAGCCAGTTCACGCGTATTCCCCTTGTGTCACCCTTATATACGCAAACTCAAAGCACTATTAATTTCACGTGTAATACTGTCCTTCTCTCACGCTCACAGAGTTTCATATTATTTTATTTAAGCTCCTCCTCTCGTGCACCAACACACAAACTGCCAAAGTCCCTATTGCATCCTCAGATAGGCCTATTGTGTGATGTCTATGAGCAGCCTCGTGTCTTCTCAGTTCCACCTCCAGGTTCCATGGAGCTGATATTCTCTGATGCAACATCCCCAATATGTCCCACCATTCTCACATGAAACACAAAACAACCTTAAGGTCATCCTTGCAACCTAATCTGGTAGCAGCAGAGGCACACCAAGCAATCCGAAACACACCGCACCCAGCCCTTCACAAGTACAGAGTTCATGCTTCGCTTACACCAACCCTGCCTCGCAGATTTTATAACTGTGAACCCATGAACAGTCTGCATACCATCCGTGAAGTTTCGACTGCCTTTGGCCACGCACATCCTGCTAATAGGCGTCTGAAAGGTACTCGAAGAACAACAGTGAAAGTACTACGAGCATAGACAGGACATTTTCACCACTCCACTGCTCCCAGTCGGTCAATAGAGACATAGGACGATACAGTTCTCATGGCCAACTGTTAATTGGGATTCTCTCAAGCACAGAACAAATATGCTATTTAACAATAAACGTATGATCCTGAGGAACAGCCAGATCAGAACTACTTCAATGAACGGCCTTACTACTTCTCTTCTAACCCCCTCCTGGAAGGCACGCAGGATCACATTTCGCTCCTTTATAGTGTCAACATGCCAATCTATGAATGTTGGAAGGACAGATTGCCAACAGAGGCTGACAAATGAGTTGCTGAGCCTTCAAGCAGAACTATTCCATGTATAAAGGCTTTTCCAGACCCTTGTGGAGTAGCCCAAGGTGCCAGAACGTGGAGAGGTTCCTTTCCTTGAACCGACCTGCCTTACTTTGCTCAGAGAAAAAAAATGCACGAAACTCCTCCCATCAGGATACTTCACGAGTTTCACCTAATCCGCAAATGCGCTCTATGATGATGCTCCAGAAGATAGTGGATGCATGTTCTTCACTTGCCCCATTTCAGCGAACAGGCACCGCGAGAGTCTGCAGGGCGTAAAGTGAAGACACTTCCACTTTAATGACTCCCCTGCAGAGCAAATCGGATCCGAATAGGAAAGACGTGACGACGGAACACTTTCTTTTCGTCTCAAAACTCATACACAATGACATGGTGCCACCCTCGAAAGTAATGGAAATCAAAGAAGCAAGTCGTGAATGATGTAAGCATCATATGATGTGTAGTGTAATGCGGTGTAACATTCAAACAACTGAGGGATGCGTTAGAAGTCCCATTCTACAGTAAATGATGAGAGCAGCGCAGTAAATGATCAACAATCTTGACAAAAAAGCTTTCGACTAATTTTCATGCATATTTAGAAAATAAAACCGTGTCTGCATGTCAAAAAATTGAAAGAGCGTATTTTCGAAAACTTTCTCCGTCGAAATCCGTTTCACGGCATTCTATAATGCTGCTAGATGTTACTGTTTTAGATATATATATATATATATCACTTCTTTAAGGTAAGTTCTTACGAACTATACAATTTCTGTGTCATCAGAAGAGACATAAATAAAAAATAGGATGAACACTTAAAAGAAGAACCCACAACAGTGCGTTTCGATTTCGGTTGTTCAGTTGATTCATCTCTGCTTTTAAATCAGCTGAAGAAGCGAAAACAAAACGTAGAGTAGTCAGCCCACTTTTTACTCATTTCAGTAGCTCCTTAACGCGCAACACGACGAACCAAACTGTCCTTCGTCCGAATGGTCCTTTTTGCTGACCAGGCACCTCAAACTCCTCAATGTTCCAAACAACGACGTCATCAATTACCTTGTTTACCGCGATTGCTGTTGAGGTGCCCGTTGTCGCCAGCGCTTGCATTCGCTGGTTCCGCTTGGCTGAATGATACACTTGTGTTTTCAGTCAGTAATATGTTTTTACAATCCCCGTAAAACTTGTACACTTTACGTTTCTAGGCACGAAGATTCCAAACCTGCAGAGTCCGTCCGCCCTCCAGGCTCCTTTTAAATTTAACGTGGTCTAAAAAAAAATTCGCTATTGCTCACAAACATTCCATTTGAGATATAATGGTGCTCGCCTACTCGGCATTTCGATTAGACGAAAAATCATGGTTGTTACGGGCAAAAAATGGTTGAAAAAATTAACCAAATCGAATTTTTGGTTGTTTGATTGCAATTACGTCGTGTTTGGTTACAATTCCTAGGTATTTTTGATGCTGAGTCGAATAGGATGAGTATCAAAAGTGAATGACTATGTCTAGATAGAACCCAATGAAATCACAGTAAATATAGTGATTCGAATAGTACTACTTGATGGATCTCACGGGGCGATACAGCATAAGTTATCGTTCCTCTCAGGCTTAGGCTTATTTCCCGTACTACCTCCGGTCTCACTCCAACCGCCCGTCAGTTCGACGACACGTCTTGTCAATAAAACATCAATTTCGTTGTTCTGTTGTAGTTGGGTCATGTTTTGCATCGTTTCCCAGTACTTTTCGATGCTGAATCGAATGGGATGGTTCTCAGAGGTGTGAGACTGAATCAAGCTACGCAAAAGAATAATGAACCGTTGTGTACGTGTCTTCTGAGGCTCATGAAAGTACAGTAACGAGGAATACTTTCAATTTCAATAGCCCCCTAAATCCACACAAAATAGTGATATCTTCAAGAGAAGTCTACTAACGGTTATCAAAATATTACCTATGAGCCACGAAATTCCGGAATGCACACTAACATCATCTGTTCGTCAAACTTCTATCACGGCCTTTTCCCAATAAATCCAGAACGACCAAACCTTCCCAAAACCATCTGGTGCGACGTGTCACACAGCTAACCATGTACATTCAACGATTTTTATCGCTCAACCAAACTATTCCATCCTGTTTTCAGCTTCATTAGAAGAGCTTGTTAGAACTCAGTGATCAACGCAGAAAATGGTAGTCCTTAAGGTGCTAGACTCAACGTGGATATTTTAAAAAGGTTCGTGTTTACAGTTCTGGAATTGTGGGTTAAATATCGTAAAAAGATGTGGTCGACGGTACAACAGCAATGTAAACAACGGAATGACATAAGATGTCTCTAATCAATTCATAAAACGCATTAAACTACCATTGAGTAGGTAGATTGTACTAAAATATCAGGTCTGCCACACCACGCAACTTTCCTTAGCTCTACATACATCCAATGGCTTTCATTGCTTTTGCTACTAATTCAATTTATTTTTCACTCAGTTCATTTCACGTCACAGAAAGCGGTAGCGCCTACCGTTCCCGGAAATTATTGTGCTGCTGGTACTTAGGCTCTGACCGTTATTGAGAAATTATTACACAGACATTTAATGAAGCGTTATTAAACGCTCATCATATAGATACTTAATTTCAGTACCACGTAGGTTGTTCTGAAGATTCTACTGCTTTCTGAGAGGAGTTTGTAAGTTATCGATTTTTATCAAAACAGTCGGTAATTTATTAAACTGCTCTCGTTATTTTCCCATGGATATTAATTGTATTGTATTGACGTCTTATTAGGGAGCTGTCTATACAAAAAAGCTAATCGAAATCATGATAACCGTTTTTGAGAAAAATAACAATTGTTGTTTTGATCACTACGATAACTGTTGTTTGTTTTGTGTGGATTTTGCTCATACCCTTATTTTGGCGTCCCTTAGTGACCTGCGGACTCTATATCAAGTTTAAGCTGATTTGGTTCGGCCGTTTTCTCTAAATCGCGCCCAAACACACACCGACCATTTCCCAAATAGTGTTTTTCTGACTCAGTATGGTCTGAAACGTAAAGATCTGAAGAGTTCAAAAACACATTTTTTTCAGCCAATTACATAACTTTACTTTCTACTTTGTAGAGCCGAGGAACGTAAAAACGGCACTAAAGTAGATTATCGACGAAATATTAGGCCCTTTATTGTCCTGCATTTTTTCCCATTGTCAACCGACAATTTTACAGTACCGTTCAGTTTTTTGGAACCGTCCGCGAAAAAAGTAACCGATCAAAGTCCAGTTTTTAAGATGAAAAAAAATGTAATGTTTTGATCACTACGACTATAGTTAGCTTAGGATCGATTTCGGTGTTAACGTTATCTTTTAGCCTGACGAGTTGGCTAAATATCACATTTTAGTTGATTTAGTTCGCCGGTTCTCTATCAATCGTGTTAACAGACGACGTAAACTGATAATTGTCTTCAATGGTGTTTTTCAAACTCGAAGGCCCTTGAAACGTAAAAGTTTGAAGAAAAGTCACCATTTTTACTTTCCTTGGCTCTACGAAGTAGAAAGGAAAGTTATGTAATCGGCAGAAAAAAAAGTTTGAGTTTTCTTCAGATCTTTACGTTTCAGACCCTCCTGAGTCCGAAAAACACTATATTGGGAGTGTGTCTGTGTGTGTGTCACTAAAGTGTGTCTGTGAACGATTTTTAGAGAAAACCACCGTATCAAATCAGCTCAAACTTCATATCCCGCCCGCTGGTTACAATGGGACGCCAAAATAAGGGTATGAACAAAATCCACCGAAAGTTAACTATAGTTATCATAGTGATCAAAACACCAAATATTTTTTTCTCAAAAACGGCTCTAACGATTTTGGTTAAATTTTTTATATTGATACCTCCCAATAAGGCAACTATACCATAAAATTCCCATCTATGGGAAATGACGAGAGCAGCACAATAAATCATCAACATTTTCGACGAAAAGCGTTTTTATCGCGGTTTTTTCGTTATAAACTCCACTGGAATGTTAGTAGAAAGTTGAATAAAATTGGTATTGTAGTCCAATGCAATACCCAGAGGGTGAAGTGTTTAAAACCGCTCATGAGATAGATGGGGCTCACTCCAGAAATTCCTGAATTTCAATTACCGCTGTTTCGCTTACTACCAGTTCTAACAGTTATTACCCAATAACTCTGCAAAAGTGATTACTATCCTTCTTCAAAAAAATCGTGTCTACAGCCTCATTATCTATGTACCAATTGTTCAATAATGGTCTTGAAATGAGTACGAGCAGCACAATAAATTCCAGAACTGTAGGCGCTACCGCTTCCTGCTGCTGTGAAGTGTTGTTTGACCAAGTTCAAAGGAACTGAGTGATAAATGAAATGATTAAATAAAATCAGCCATGTACAAAGTGAATTGACGTAGAGCTAAGGAGAGTTGTGTGTTGCAACTCACCAGATATTTTTTAGTCGTTTACACAACTTTCTTTCAGCTTTCAACAGTAGTGCTGGAGAAAGTAAATTTCATTATTGTGTCGGTACAATAAATTATCAACATGCTATTTATTCGATAAGGGTAACTATCTGGGTATAATGATAATTATAATACAATAATTATGTGAGTTCAATCAAAACCGTTAAAGCCGTTTTCGAGAAAAATGAGGAAAAACTAGCAATAAAATAATTTAACCGAAATTAAGAGTTATCGATTCATGAAGCCCCTCAAACTTCGGGTAGAGGAAAGTATAATTAGGTAACGGAATCTCGCAAGTGATGCGCTCACCGAAGAACAGGATTTAATTAGATTTATAATTGTTGAAACTAATGAAACAAACTATTGGAGTCATGTTTCAAATGCCTGACACTTTCTCTTGGGCCCAAATAAGAGGCCCAACACATAAAACCGCCTAATTAGAGTGGAATAGCGCCAATAAGTTCGAAGGTGACGAAGTGAAGTATCAAGAGTTGAGTCAATAACCGGCGTGCGAACTCGACACCATTCCAAAGGAAATCCAGTCAGGAATGAGTCAATCGTGACGTGACTCAGACCTTCCAGGTACTCAGAGCAGAGTTCGTGTATATCTGACTTTCGGTCTTTCGTGAACTCTGAAATCACCACCTCACGTTTCGTCTAACTATTTGATCGCAGTTCAGTCAACCCACGCTAATCCGCTACAAACGCTAAATGCGCGATGTTAATTGGCCAGGATTGTTAGGTGAGTTAGACGGCAGTACACTCTACTTGCGTCTTCTACTTTACTCAGGTGAGGTGCCCGTGAACCCACTGCCACGTTCACGTCACAACTTGTTGAGAAGTCTTTATTGTACCAAATACATTATGTATGAGCACCAGAACTAGGTTCACGCAAGGTTCATAAACTAAACTGCTGTTAGCAGTAACGTTGGAAACCCCTGTTCTCAATCATAATCTGACCAGTCCCATACAATCACAGCAAACTAAATGATAAAATACCCCCTCCCCCCACCACCACAGAAGCTAGTTCCAGTTAAGGATCAAACTCAACAAATCGTAAAACATATCAAGAGAACCGCAATATTAAGCAACGTTCATAAACTAATAAATTTGGATAGGTCTAATCCGTTATCAAAATGACTGTATGAACCGTCAAAGAGAGGTCTATAAATTATAGAGTACTTGAGGAAAGGCTGATTCCCAAATGGGGGTTTGTGCAGGGTTTCATTCAACTACCTTCCACAGAGAAGGGTTCTGGAGAAAAGAACAAGGGGGTATGGAGTTTGTTGCCAAGGGTTGAACAAGAGTAGATTCTCTCAGCCCAGATTTATGAAACCCTTCATACGACAGGCGAGTAGTCAGGACTTACAAAACTGCACAAATTATTTTGCGATCAGGTGACAAAAAGTGTCACCAGATGGTCCTTGGCCTGACGTTAAAGAAGGATAGGCAAGATACCCAAACTTTCTCACAAGAACAAAGATACCCAGACATACGCCATAAGGTGAAAGTTGAACAGTACCACACACTATCCCAGGATAATAATGGTCACAAAAGTGAGCCACTGGGAGCGAATTGGACGATGATGACTTGAGAAAATGGACGGCACATGTTTGTTGACCACAACCAAGCATGAGGAAGGTGGTGGCGACTGTTCCCAATGCTGTTCTCCTGCATCAGGCGGAGATCTGAACAAACTGCGGTTTAAGAATTACATGAAAGGGCCCTGGACGTATCAGAGAACTGACGTAACTTATGAGGGCTCAAATAACTAACCAGGCAACGTTAGGCCTAAAGGCGTTTGAGGCTTTACACCTAACAAGAAAAGGTTGCTTGTGTTATGACGTTCACAAGACTCCAGTAGTCAAGAAGCAATTCCATGCCACCCTTTCCCGCCACACAATGTCCTCGTCCACGAAAAAAAACCCATCGAAGTTCACTTGCAGCAGATTTTTGTAGCTCTGTGTACTACAAACGACGTTACATTTCTTTTGAAACCAGCTCGATCCCAGAAATAATCACCGCCGTGAAGTAAAGTGCAATATAAATATTCTGACGTACGTGCTGTTCGCTAAATGGAGTCGAAGGAAGGCCTCACTCAATTCTTGAAGGCTTTGAAGAATCAACAAACGAAATCACAACCCTCCTATCGTTAGAAGTGCGAACAATACGACGGCTTCGGAGAACATGAATGGCTCTTTTATATTTACAACCCCCGCTCACTTCACTTCACCCTCATCTTTCAATGACAGAGACAAAGAGAGAAATCAAATAACTGAGAAAGGACTAGAGAAATAGTGGAATAAAAAAAAATCGATAAGCCGAAGGGGTAGAAAGGAAGCACAAGGGAGTTTTTGACATCAAAGGGACCTCTCCCCCGTCGTTTGATTGGGTCGGGGAGGCGCACAGATAAACTCCAGCGATTGCGTGGATCCAAACTTGCTTTTTACTGAAAATTGCGATTGCAGTAAAACGCTTACCACCTTTCCACCCCAAACAAATAGAACACAAATCCTCGTTAGCTGGGCAATTTTTTTGAACGTAAATATGTAAATAACGACGAGATAAAGACGTGATGCTGACATTCATTTACGCTGTTTCGGCAATTCCAGGCATTTTACAGAAAATAGGAACATAAGGGCGACCATCGAGGGTTCGACACGATAAGTGGAATCCACCGGAAACACCCAACATGAGATCTCCCGATTTAATTAATTGGTCTGTAAGCCCTACGTCGACAAGACGAGGAGATATCGCACGAAAGCTATATCTAGTAATAAATACAAAAGTAAAACAACAAGCAAACCATCTGAGACCAAAAACAAACAGTTTATTTATATGAAATGACGTGTACTGTCAAAACACCTTCAACACAAGAACGCCATAGCGGAGTGAATGACACCCAAACTTTTCAAGACCACAAACACCTAATAACATTGAAACAAAACAAACAGAATGGTGCACTTACTGGGTTTAAGAACGTCCGACGTAGACGTAGTTGTCAAAATTCCTCGTCAGAAAACCAAACTTCAGACACGAACTTCAAAAACTACCAGAAAAACCGACAGTCGCTCGTAGCGAGTTACATCTCTCGTGAATCTATTGATCGACTGACTTTCCAGAGCTGAGGGGAGCCCCCACTGCCGCACAAATAGGAACAAGCGGTCACAGCACCAACTGAACTTAAACGATTAAAAATCGCTCAATATATTCTACAAATGTAAACAAAAAATTATTAAAGGCCAATAGAAGGAACACGAAGCGTTGAATCACCAGCCTTTCCCACAGTTAACTGATGTCATCAAAATTGTTTGGATGACCCACAACTCAAGGATCTAGTGCAAATAGTTGCTTGAAGAAGGCGGGGCAATCGGCACATTATACCTTAACTATGTCTAACGTTATCAATCCGAAACGCTCACGAGCTTATTCGGAACAGCTCGAGTAACCGTGACTTCGAGTTCTTTTCGCAGTTCACGCTCCATTCACCTCTCCCAACTCAGTGTTCCGGATACTTTTCTGAGAAAACGCCCGTGAAAGCCCGCTTCAGGTAAACAGCAAATCTCAATGTTCATTTTATTTATTCAATTTTCCTGCTGTCAACGTTAAACAACCAATACCGAATGGAAGCGCTGGTAGAAATGGCCTACCCCAAGTAAGGCCGACGTGATCTTCTTTTCATTGTAAAACACGACCTAAGAACTAAATGATCATTGTTTCATGGAAATAAATTTAAACGAGGACCCTTTTATTTAGTTCTCACCTTCTCCTGGAGGAGAGTATCACCACGCAAAGGTATGACCCTGGGGAGTCTGTACCACGTAAGAGAAGTTTTTAGTCTGGTTTTCTACCTGATCTAACTATTTACTATGGTGGTAAGTTTCAAAAAGAGAGAGAGGTCAACTGTGGCCACATTTTTTTGTCATAGCCTTTTTCGCAGACCGGGTGAATCATTTATAAGCTTGTTTCTTAACAGTTATGTTTGGCTGCTCTTTCAACAACTGGCACTCACCAATGTAGGAACTACAGTGCAGCAGCTCGTGGTTTCTTGTTTCCTCCACTCTGGAAGCACAAGGCGTGCAGGATGGAGTCTTCAAGAGAAAAGAAGTGGAGCTGCACATTCTCGTGTAAGGAACTGGCTCATCCAGCAGTCTGATTCAACGAACTTTCTCCTATGTTGAGAAAAAACTCAAACATATTCCACCCCATTGACAAGGATTCCCACCTCGCTCGCCATTTATCCAATGCCAATTCATATAGTGTGGCAAGTTTTTCGCTCAATGGAGCTCAGAGTGGGAAAAGCTCCCTTTTCGCTCTTTACGTCCTCCCACTGACCGCATCAACGAGAAACTGGCTGGTGATCACTTGGAGTGCTTCAGCGAGTGCTAGGTTGTCGACCTTGGTGATCCACAAAAGCATAGCTCTCTGCTTCACCATAAGTTTGCCACTCCAAACAAGAGGGCAGTAGTCAATCACGCTCAACTAAATGGCCTTGCGTATGAGAATTGTGTCACAGTAACACGAACCCCCGCAACAATCAACCCTACTAAATCAATTATGCTACCTCGGAGTTTCCCACAAATAGGGATTTAGTTATATTCCCTTTTCATTCATGCCTAGCATAATGAAACGATCAAACTAATCCACTACGCTGTCTACATTCTCTTCTATAAAATAAGACATTTTCAACTAGAAGATCATACAAAACTTCAACAACTTATACAATAAAAATATAACAGTTTTTCTTTGACTCAACCTGCAGTAGGACTTCTTAAACTGGCCTTTTCTTTGATGTGGCCGGACAAAACAATTTCACTACATTCTCGTAAACATCAAAATAAATGGTTTCAATTTGGTAATTTCATCCTATGCCTACACCATTGTCTTAGAGAGTTAAATTGTCTGATTGATGAACTAACCCTTAATGACGATTTGGGCAGTGTTTTGCCCTGGCTTTGTGAACTCCACAAGCCTTATAGGTAATTTAGTTACTTTTTCTGTTATATTTTTTTATATCTATCTTAATAAATGTTACTTTGGATTGAATGTTAAATGTTATTCTCAAATTTATTGAGCGTTTAAACCCGTGAAACCATTTATAAAAGAAAATTCACGAGCAAATTGAGTAAGGTTGTTCATTTTGGTACAATGTCGGTTGATAAAATTGGTCAGGGTTAAAATATCAGTTTGAAATACATTAAATGTATTACATTTTTGTTATTAATATAATCGAAAATAGTTCACAGACAGGGGAGAGGGCACAAGAGGCTCGAAGGTTTCCTTTTAAATCCTCATATTTTTCACTAAAGATGTTTAGATGTCAAGAACGTCAGAATTTAAAAATAACCGCCTAAACGGATATAAGAGTATAAGCTGTTCTGATGGCAGACCTCTGGCCACCGCCGTTATGGGCCCAATTCATGATGTCACAACTCCTAGTTAAAAGTTAGTTTGGAATTGTTTAGTTCGAGCTTAGGCCACCAGCCGCTTTCCCTTCAGCTTTGCTCCGCTGTTGGATGGAGCAGAAACCAATTCCATTCGACTGTCTTCTTTATCCCTGGTACAAAATTGGGCAGCTGAATTGATTATCATTTTGTAAGTATTTGATTCCTTATACATTTTCTTACGCTTTTCGATCTCTCGTTTAGCTAACCCATCTCTTTACTGTCGAATTTCGGTAATTGTTCTCTTCTCTGGGAGTTCGCTCAACTCGAGTCAGCCATAGGAGTTCGATTATCAATTCGTCACACATTTTTCTGTTTTTTCTTCCTTCTAATTCATTTTTATTTTCTTTGTTCAACGTCTCAGTTTTCCTTTGTTTTTGTCGCATAATTGCTAAATATTCACTAAACTAAAACTAATTGCGTTCCCTCCCTCGTTGACTCGTTTCCTCAATCACCCGCGTCTCCTCTTCGATCTCTTATTTTGGTGAATTTTATTTCTTTATTCATCCCACGACTAGCCCAATATCTTGCCTGGCAAATCTTTTGCTCGGCAATGATAATTAAATTTACTAAAGCTTTCTCGCCAATTTCCATTCCACGTTCAGCGTCGCCAGGTTACAACAATCAATGAACCGAATTTTCACTCAGGTTTTTCAAGCTGAGGAATGCGACTGATACCTACAATTTAGCCACTTCACATTGCACGTGCACATTGATAGAGCTTCCGTGCATTGAATGTTTCAATTTGCTTACTTGAAAAATTCCTTAGCTCCACGTAGTTTCCCACGTAAATATTGAAAGAGCTAACCCCCAGATTCCAGACTCGGGATATGAATGTTGATTAACGCGAGTTTTTTCCCTACGTTTTCCCTGATGTAACCGCAATGATAGAATTCTGAACGAATTTGCGTGCTAGTGAATTTGTATTGTGCACCTACACGAGGCCACGCAGCAGCTTGCTATGCAATTCCTTGTTAATGATAATTAGAGATCTAACAGTGTTGATTTTTTTTGTCCCATCTTTTTGAATTTAAATGAATTCAACCATGAGCCTATCTGATGCTTGATCAAGTTTAGCAAAAGTTCGTAATTTTTTTTTGTCTCGAAAAGGTTAAAAATAACAATAGCTAGAGTTCGACGTTTGTCACACAATGATACACGTTTTCTGAAGGGTTCACTTTTTTTGTGTGATTTCCTGCACAGCTTGCACGATGAATCAACTGCAGCACCATCCCTTAATAAATTATGTAATAATATTGATCGAAGCCATCCGCAAATTTACTACTTTGAATTGTTCGTGTGGTAGTGAATCTTGAAATGCATTCGCATTTATTTAAATTACGTTTTTTCGTTCCGCTTAGACTAAAAAATATTTGTTTCGAAGGTATCAGGCGCAACTCACACCTTTCGAAGTATGAACAATTGAAGCAGAAAAAAATCTAATTATAAATTTCCTCATGGCGTTTCATGTTTTGTGTTGGCAAATTCTGAGTCACTTTGTCGTACCACGCAAATACTGTTTTACCGTTATAATAATCCTATAAAGAAGGGGAAAGGGACGTGATAAGACTCGACTTTTCACGCAATTAGAGTTAAATATGTACTTCGATATTAGTAGGGTCTAAGAATAATGAACGTATTGAATATTTGTCGGGTTGCATCACCCATCTTTCTTCGGCCCCACATGCACTCAGCGATTTCTACTAGCCACTACTCCTCAATACGTTTGTCACTTTTTATTTTTGGTAGTTCAACTTAATTTATGTGTACATGTTCGACCTTAAATGAGCGTATTCCTCAGGTTCGTGTTAACATCTGTAATTATAGGGGAAGCGTGAAAAAAGCTAGGGTCAGAGATGATGGTTAGTATTCCGGGATTTCTGAGCTTGTGTTGGATTATTCTTAAGACTTGTACTAAGACTTCTTAGGCTGATGTACGAGCGGAATTTATATATTTTTTTAAAACAGGTGTAAATCAAGTTTCGTAATTTTTACTCTAGTATAAACTTAATATTACCGCTTTGTTATCTGGGGCTGATTATACGAGGAAAATTAATTAATATCATCGACTGTTGTAAGGGGAGGGGGTTTGTTGTCTTATTTTGACATCAAATCTGAACTGTTTCGGTTCAGCCGTTTTCTCTCGCAGTCCCCTTCAAATGCACACAGCTGGTCATATGGTGTTTTTTGAATCTACAATACTTGGAAACTTCTAGAGAACACTAAAACAAACAAAAATCACCCAATCCCCTAACTTCACCTTTCTACTGCGTAGGGTTGAGGAAAGTAATTTAAAAAACCTCTTCAGTACCTATGAGATGGTCCGTTGACTTGTCGTCTTGTGACAACCACCTCGCAGTTCACTATCGTACGAGTTCACGAACAAATGTTCATCGATCATTTCACAAATTGCTTCTCGCTATTAAGTACACGTATTACTGCATTTTAGTGATTTTTATAATCAAATATGGACAGAATTGCCAAATTTTAATCCCGTACATGCCGTAGGCTGAGGGCAGAAATGTAAAGAAGACGAGTCAACAAGGGGATGATATTTTAGGACGATCGTCAGAGTCTGTCCTTTATTTTCTCATCGCTCTATCCCCCGTGTTAATATATCGTTCGAAAAGAATTAAATAGCTAAATTTGAGATATATTGGCAGTATTAAGCTGGGGGAAGGGAGTTACGAAAAAGAGAAGATTAGAAGATAAACGTACTTTGAAAGCAAAAAAAAAACGGTGCTTTGGGCCTTGAATGATACCCAATATCTTTCAGAAAGCGTGCGCTAGATGTGATGGTCATGTTCATTGAACAGCGAATGGAACTTGAAGTAGGACAAATTTCCTGTTGAAGATCCACTCAAAGGAGGGTTGTATTTTTTTAATTTTACGTGAAATAACGCCAAAATCGAACTGATAGCTCAAACCACTCCTAGACATTTCTTATTGAATCCTTTGGAAACCTTAGTCGTAATAATAAGAAATTTAGTGAGATTTGGACTCTGTACGTGGTGCGGTGTGATACCCTCTACTTTATCGTAATCCAGTGCTGCAAACTTCGTGGACACTTCACCGTATCCACAAGATGAGTTGCATATGATGATATTAGTTTACGAACCTAATGTGATTGGGTTTGTGTGAGCCGTGACAAATGAATTGTTGCACACGTAAATCTAAGGTATTACGTTCATTTTGAGTTGGTTTCTGGTTCACATCTGCGCCAACTTTTTCAGCCCTGGAATTAAAAAAATGAAAACTCGAAAGTATATATAGCCAAGTACAGTAATTCTTTCGATGCTAGAAAAATATATTACCATTTGTTATACTCCAAATTACTTCCTTCCCCAATCATTGTGTATGTACGAGGGACGTCCCAAAAGTAAGTTCCAAAGTGCTGGGAAAAATCGAAAACTCAACCAATTTGAAGAAAAAAAAATTATTCTTAAAGGTACGGATTTACTTTATTTTTCGACGTAGTCGCCATTCCGACCGATGCATTTTTGGTACCGTGGTGCCAGTTTATGTAACCCCTTGTAGCCCCTTGCCATTCTGCGTCATTTTGTTTGAAGAATTCCGAGACCGTGGCTTCGAGTTCGGCGTTCGTACGGAACTTTCTTCCGCCCAGGTGGACTTTGAGGAGGGGGAAAAGGAAAAAGTCACTCGGTGCAAGGTCTGGAGAGTATGGGGGGTGGAGAACTGCAGAAAACTGCATCCTCTCCACGAGAAGTGGAAGGGCGCCCACTTCGCTGTTCATCTTGCACACTTTCTTGCCCTTCCAGGAAACTTCTCTTCCACTTACGGACCATTTCGATGCTCATGACCCCTTCTCCATACGCTGAAGAGAGTCTGGGGTGAATTTCGGGCACAGAAACATGGCTCAAAAACTAAAAAACGGATCACCGAATGGATTTCACAATTTGACGGGTTTTTCAATGTAGCAGCCATGTTTACACTGGTGGTGATAAGCCGCAACAAGTGATAGCAACATAAGAAAAATTCAGTGTTGCTACCAGATGTAACACGAAGTATCCCCATTGGAATTTTTTCCCTACAGCATTTTCCCACGGATTTACAAATGATCGGAACTTACTTTTGGGACGTCCCTCGTAGTTCAGAGATGTGATATGAATGGACAAAAATAGGTATCTTTGAGATTGAGCAAAGCTTAAACTGACGAGGAAATGAATAGGATAGCCAATGTCCATAAGAGAGTGGAAGTCATAACCTTTCTTATCAAGACCATTAATGTCGCTAGAACCAACACTCATTCACTCATCCGGGAGGCGGCTGCGGGCCATACAACACCGCTAGAGCCGCAGGACCAATGGCATTTCACCGTGGCACACATTGGGCCCATGTCCTAACTCCCTGGCGAGCCCGTTGGGGGGCCCGCCTAGTTTCCCAGCTGCCGCCGGTACCCATTGCCTCACCCCCCTGGGTTTGGAGAAGGACCAACGCTAGAACCAACTATTACGTTTCGTGGATGTATTAAGGGTAGGGATGTCAGAAAATGTCCCACCAAAATTTTACTGGTCTTCAAAGTTCTGACTGAATTAATATTTTAGTGTGGGATGGGTGACAGATTTGTTCGAGCTCTTGGCTTAAGCTATTTTGAATAAATACCACAACTATCACTTAATTGTTTATAAACGTATAGCAACAAATTATACACCCCCAACCTCTGTCATCATTCATTGATGCACTCAGTGCAGTGAAAACAAAAAAATCCCGAAAAAATGTTGAGGAATTATGGTGTGGCCGTTTCCTTAGGCGCAATTTCACAATAATTAGCATTAAATACTTGGTTTCATCACGAAGAACCGTTTTCTCTACCATTTTTGTTAAGGGCGTGGGCGTTATTTGGTTAACTCCCTAGACTAACCCACCCCCACCCCCTGTGGTATATCTTCCTACTTGTTTTATAGCAAAATTTACTTATATATACCAGCCAGTAATTACAGGTTTGCTAAGTTGCCATGAGGGTTAAACAGCGCTAATAACAAATTGACAGCCTTTCTTCTTACCACAAAAAACTTCCCGATAATTTTTTTAATCCACTTTTTGACTTCAAGCTCGCTGAAATACTGTACAATTGTTGGGAACGTTCAGCAAAATGAATTTTTTCTGAGCTTCGCAGAAGACTCTTTTGTTCCAACAGTTTTTTACATCCCTTGGTTCTACGCTGCGGAAACGAAATTTATGTATTGGGCTGACTTATTATACCCAAACTAAGGGTATAATAAGCAAAATCCGCCTATTCCTAAATATAGTTATCATAGTGACTATAAAACTAAATATTTTCCCCCAAAAATGGGTCTAACGATTATTATTAATTTGTTTGTATAGACAACTCCAAATAACACGACAATACTGTAAAATTCTCATTCGTGATAAAATTACGAAAGCAATACAATAAATTACCTAACATTGACGCAAATCGATTTTAGCGCAGTTTTTCCCTATTAACTCCGCTCAAATGTTACTAGGATCTTCATAAAAATTGACGTGGTAGTCCAATAAAGTACCTATACGATGAACGTTTGATAATGCTCATAAGATATGAACTACTCCAGATATTTCGGAATTTCAACCTTCACAGTTTTTACCCAATAACTCTGGAACGGAGATTGTAATCGTTCTCACAAAAATCGTGTTTTGAGTTTCATTAATTATCTGTTGAGTGATTGCTCAATAATGGTCATGGCGCTAGTAGGGGTGCCACAATAAATTCCGGAACTGTGTTTGTTTGACCGAGATACAAAGAACTGAATTGGGTTAGCAGCAAAAGCGACGAAAACGATGGAATTTACGTTGAGCTTTATGAAGGCTCTAGTAACTTCCCCAATAGGCGAAGAAGTGTTTCTCGCGCTAGAGTAATTATTTCGTGTCAACCCTGAAATTGAGAGGTATTTTGAGATACGTGAGTGGTTTCTAGCTCTAACTTCTACACACACTCCCTCTCTGCCTAAACCCATGCGCTGTTAGCTAGTCCCCAATTGACGTGTTTCTGTTTGCGATGTGTATCTTGTGGATTTCTTATTTCGTAGTGGTTTACTTGAGATGAATTGTGGCTCATCTGTCCCGTGTGTGGGCTAAATTGATAAATTTTTCCGAATTGAAATGATTGCGGTTTAATCACTGACGGAATAGCGAATGTCTTCTTCGATTGTTCGAATTTACAGGGCTTCCCTTCTGCCTCATAAGTAAATTTCAGTGAATTATACTCTCATGTTTGGGCCATTATTCATTCTGAATAACGCACCAATGTTATCAGGACTTTTTTTTTTTTTCAATGAAACCCTCCTTAAATTTTACGCTTCACGTTTCAAGTCATGGAGATTAAATATCTCCTAGTTCCGTCTGCTGCCCCTGCCATATTTTTCCCTTAACGTGGTGTGTTCCATTTAGTGTATATTTGTGCTTGCCTACTCGGCAGTATAATCAAAGGAGCGGATAAAAAAGTTGTTGCGGGCAAAAAATGGTATTAAAAAAGTGACGATGCGTTATGTACCGTTTTTAACGCATTATTCGATACTGAATCGAATAGGATGGATATCAGAGATGTAGGACTGTGCCTAGATGGAAAACAGTTAAATCCCAGTACATTTATTGAGGCGAATTCTGTTACTTGGAGGAGCGCAGGGAACAGTTGTGGAAGATGTCGTTTCACCCTCGCCTGTGCGTCTTTCCTGCACTGGCTCCTGTCTCACTCCAAACACTCAACTGTTCACATCATACCAATTGCCTCGCATTGCCTAGAGAATGTCATGTGATTAAGCCGTATTGAGAAGGCAGTGGACTAATGAAGTTACAGTAAAGTAAGGAAATTGGGCATTTGTTCAACATCCTGTCTCGTGAACAAGTGTCGTGTAAATGTAACAGCAGTCCTGTAGATGCCCAACCCTCAACAAGCCGAATTTGACCAAATTATTGTTTCTAATAATCGTCAGAAGCCAAAGTGGTTAGGAGCATAAAGTGAAAAGACGCGTACTCCAACTGCAAGAGTTGCAGCTGTAGGAAATAGCCAAATTAGTCCGGGAGAATGCTTTGTGTGAACATTAAAAATCGAAAGCGGTACAAGAAAATGAAAGCTGAGCAAGAAATAATATGCGAAATTGTGAGGTTACAACTTTTACAAGGAAGGGAGAATTATAGTGTTTAATAATAGTTGTTTAACTAACGTTAACATTTTCTACCTATCTGCTATAAAATCCACCCAGGTAAGCCTTTTGCGTTTGGGTTTTCTAACACGGCTTAATACACATTTTACGCGAACGACAACTTGTTTTCAATGATCGTAATACTTTCGCGACAGAATTTAAATTCATTCATCTTGAAGTCGTCGGAACGCTGTCATATCAATCGAAGGCGCTGGGTGAGATGACGATGACCTAACATATTAGATAATAACTGCACACTTGTAAACAGCATCCTTCTTTATTATTATTCCAAAACACGTGTAAATTATTCATAATAATACAAGATAATACTCGATGGAGCTGGGTAATGGCGAACTAATGTCAGGATATGATAAAGAAAGATAAGAGCTAGCTGAACATAACCTAACTGCCCAATTTTTCTGGGTAAATGTTGATCAGGGCTAGATCTTAACCCAATCTGGTGAAAACCGTTTTTGCGGTGGGAGTAGGTTAATCGAGTCTAAACGGGATCAACGCAGTTTGTGAAAATGGCTCTGAGGTGCTCTTCAAACATTGTGGTTTGTGTATGAGTGGTCGTTTCCCGGATTGTTGATATAACCATGTTGTTCTTAATTTTTTTTCTTTCACAATCGTGCTGTGCAATAGAATAATAAACCATAGTGTAATAATTTGCGCACCGTATTATTCCCACGCAGTGGCTCCAACAGTATTGACAAATTTTAACCGATTAATCGTTATTGATTGGTTTTATTGTTTCAGGTTAGTTCTTACAATTATTATAAGCGATGGTTTCAACGAGACAGTCCAGCAGTGTGGCCAATGGTTCTGAAAACAGCACTTCTTCCACCTGCTCTGTGGACAACAATGTTGGGATCAAGACGAGGCAATCAAACATCCAAGTGGCGTCGCCTCATGAGTTGGTTTCATCACTTCCTTTACGAGTGGTGGTTCCGACCAAACAATTTCTTGACTTGCCGATGGAAATATTTGATAAAATCTTCAGTTACACGGGCTACAAGACGGTTTCAAACCTCAGACTTGTAAGTGAATCGTTAGCGCCCTTTCATTGTATTGCATGTATTCTGTCAATTGTAATGGTGTGACGTCAAATTATTGTTAACAGCATGAACCATATACGAACTACAAACAGTAAACTAATGCACAAATCCCAAACCCCCAGAAAATATTGAATATTCAATAACAACAAAATGTTTGAAATCTGGAGTGAAGAAACCAGCTGCGTTAGATCAGTGCTCCGTTTGTTTTTTAGACTAGAGCTTGCTTGCGCTGGTGGTGAAATGCTAAATGTTTTCATAGCTTTTCCTCACGTTTCTTTCATTCCTGCAATCCCCCATTGTTTAGGTACATATAATCACAGATCTTGATGGCCATTGTGGCTGTTACTCCAGAGCACATAAGTCATGTGTGTTTGTTTAAGTTTCTTCTGTGGTATATCCTTCCTCAGTTTGAGTGCGCGTATATTTATATTTTCATTTTCGTTTTAGGTTTGTCGACAGATGGATAAAATATGCGGTTCTGTTTTAAACTCGACTTTTCAGAAACTACTGACGCAAATGCTGCATAGGTAATTATTAGACAATTATTTCTAATTAGATAGTCCTTTGAACATTTCTTGTCATAGTCTGTACAAACGTTTCTTTGAACGTACACCATTTTCCATGAGTGATCAACATCATGATGTCCACTCAAGAACTGTTATTTTTGACACGCATTTTTACTTTCTGTTAGATTCCAAACAATCAAAGCCAAAATGCCGAGAAGAGAGTCTGCTCGAAGGAATCATCCCTTGGCTTGTGAAAGCGACATCATCGAAACATTGCACATGAGGCTGACGTTGCTTCAGATGTCATTTGGCAAACACATAGAGAGGAAACATTGTTGTTTTTTCGCTGGCGAAGTGAGTAGCGAGCTAAGTTGATCTTGTCACATTTTGTAGCCATGCACGTACGTATATGTTCATTGACATGTTTCGTTTCACAGATTCTCGACGAAGTATATCGCATTTTGCACTACGTTAAAGTGACACCAAAGCTGGCTCGCCCTTACAGAGTCACTGATGAGTTATACGACCTGTCCACTATGGCCATGGAGTATTTCAAAGAGCACATCGAGCCGAGGCTTCCTGAAATCGCCTATTTTGGAACTGACTTCTTCGAATTTCCGGGAAGTTTGCAAAGTAAGTGGAACCTACTGTAGCCAAAATTTATTTTGTGTTCCTGGCGGTGTAATTACGTTCTTGAGGACAGGTCTGTTTCTTTATGTCATGGTAACACACCCCAAGTGGCCTTAGTAATTGCACACAATGGTAGTGCCTTAAGGGGACTGGAGATGTTTGTTGAAGCCCCACCTCTCTACTATAATTACCCCTAAATAATTGTCGTGCTTTTTAAGAAGGAACCTGTTGCCAGCCATAGCATATTGAGGGTGGATTATTCATTTTTCCTTTCAAGGGAAGTAGCTGGGTTTTTTCCTCAGCCACCTGCATCTTGACATGCATGCACCGTTGGGTGACAGTGTGGAGCACATCTCCATGCTGGTCCATAGGCACCTATCTCAATACTTCTGTGGATCGTAGCAGTTCTGTCTGTCAGGTAACGTCTGACGAGCGAGTACGGGTTGCGGGGGACTACCGTTAAGCTCAATTAGGAGCGCTGACCACTAACTAAACGTCAAACGCTCCCCTGATGTCAATCAAAACTGCTACAACGTACTTAGCCAGTGCCAGTAGGGAAACACGCCGGATGTTGACAATGACATCCTGAGTGGACCTTCCTTTGGTACACGCGTATTGCCTGCCTGTGAGGTTGCGGCCAAAGACTCCTTCGAGGAATTGCAACATCAAGATTTCTAATGTTTTGCCTAATATGGAAAGAAGGCTGAGCAGTCTCCATGATTGCAGGTCTGACTGATTGCGGGCGCCTCCCTTTCGAAGTGTGACAACACGCACAGTCTTCCACTGAGTGGGGAACTGTCCGACCTGCAGAAAGTCATTAAATAAATTAAGGAGGCTGCTGGAGATTGTCCGCTCAGCCTTCCTTTTCATATTGCTTTCTATTTTATCTGGCCCAGGAGATTTGTTGGGCTTTAAGGTCACAAGGGCCCTGCTGAGGTCGCCTGTTGTCCGAAATGGGATGTTGGGCTTGTTCAGGGGGTCCATGATCAGCTCCCTTGCTGCACTCTGGGTTTCAGTATCTCGAGCTACTTGGTCGTCTGGGAATGCCTTCTCAAGGAGAGTTTCCAGTGAACTTTCGATGCTGCAGGCCCAGCCTGACTCATTTTGCATCGCAGCTAAGACCTGCTCTACGTTTGCTTTTCTTATGGAGGACTTGTAATGTCTGCTCCAGGGGTGCTCAGAGCTCTCCACTCCACAAAATTTCGCCAGCCTTACTGTTTGGCTCGTTTGATGGCGCCTTTTCTCTAGGAAGGCAGTTTGTAGTGTGGCTCTGGCATCAGGGTCACAAGTGCGTTGGTACATCCTTCTGACTCTATTTACACTTAGCTAGAAGGGATTAAGTTCGTCAGTCCACCATGGGACTTTGATTGCACTGTGCTTCTGTTGCCCAAGTACAGAGAGCCCAGCAGAGTGCAGTGCTGTTGTAAATATGTTCACTTTGCTGTCCATCTCTTCAGGTGTGGCAGCTTGCACTATTAGGTCGGTGTCTGCAGCACGCAGTTCACCTTCCAGTACCCTACAGAATCGTGGACAGTCAGCATTTTTTGAGCGGACCCGCTTTTCACGCATGTGTTTGCAGGGGATCTACGATGGCAAAGTCAATTACCATGTGACGTCTATGCACGACCTTCCTCCCGGCCCATAATAGGTCGCCTCCGACGACTCAGTTGCTACTTGACGATGCAGTAATTTCCCTACATATTAGAATAAAAAATGTTTGGTACTTGATAATATTACCTACTTTGACCGCGACGTTTTCGTTTTTTCCAGCAGACTCGTCTAACAATAAATCGTGGATGCTTGAATCTCCGCCTCACTCTGACATGAAGGCTATTGAATATGAACCTTCTGGAACTGTCGATTGTCGCTCGCCAGACGCACCTGTTACTACGGCTCAGTCAAACATTGCTCTGCGTAAACGTATCAAGAAAATCAAACAAGGAATGAAAAGGTACTCAAAAGTTTTACTTTCTTGGCTCTACAATGTAGAGAGGAAAGTTATGTAATCTTGTGACGCAATTTTTTTTTTTTTTTTTGAGTTCTCTACAGATTTTTACATTTTAAGGCCTATTGAGTACGAAAAACACTATTTGAGAAAATGATCTGTGTGTGTGTGTGTGTGTCTGTGAACGAGATAGAGAGAAAACGGCTGGATCAAATAAGGGTATAAGCAAAATCCGCCTAAAAATTTTTTATTTTTTCCCGCCCCATAGATAGCTCTAGATGTCACGACAATATCATAAAATTCTCATTTGTGGGAAAATAACGAGAGCAACACAATAAATTACTAAACGTTTCGGCAAAAATCGATTTTAGCCCAGTTTTTTCTTTATCAACTCCACTTACATGTATGTTTCTAGCATCTTCAGAAAAAATTGAGGTGATAGTTCGATTAAGTACCTACACGATTATTGTTTCATAACACTTTTTTGATGTATAGGAGCTACTCGAGGAATTCCGGAATTCCAACCAACTACTTACTACCATTTTTTTAAATTTCGTACCCGATTATTTCATAACAGTCAACACCATGCTCAAAAAAATCACGCAGACAGTCTCATGAATCTCCTGCCTACTGATTGCTTGATAATAGTCGTGGCACAAGTAGTAGCAGTGCAATAAATTTCGCAACTTTAAACGCCACCAGGTTTTTAGTAGACGTTGTTATAAACACAATTTGATTAGTTGTTAGAGTCAAGAAAATCGCTGAAGGCACGCGGGGTCAAGGAAAGTTGTGTGATGCGTCGAACTTGGTCATTCAATTTACTGGCTCGTTGAAGGGTGTTGTCTAACTTGTATAACCGTGTGCTACAGATATAACTCTCAATTGGCCTTAGTGAAGAAAGAGTTGAAGTTGTACAAGTCCAAAATGTGCGAGCAACAAAAACAATTTCACGAATACACGGCGAGGATGGACGATTATGAAAAGAAGAACGAAGAAACCTCTCGGAAATTCAGCACATTGTTGCAGGTGAGTTGATTTTGCTTCCCTTGAAATTGAATGCAGTGAGGTGATGTATACTCGACAAGTCCTAAATTGCCTCAATTGCAAGTGGCAAGAAAAATATCATTTGTGATCAGCCGCAGATTTGCCAATGACTCAAACGAAGTGACGAATTTCGGTAAAGCCGATGGTTTCGAAACGTTGGCACCAAGTTGTGGGAGCGTAGATTATCTCTTGAGATGGTTGACAGCAAATATTCTGAATGTATTGTTTGTAGTGTAGTGTGTGGCGAATAATAAATGTAAATTTAGAAACAAAGGAAATAAACTGTAGGGTATTAAAGTAATTGGGTTAGATCCGCCAGTAGGCAAATTACTTAAGTTAATGTACCTGTTAAGTGAGTGTCTCCTCTGGCGGTGTGGGCGAGCGCTTTCGATGTAAAGACATCATCGTCTGGTGGCACAATCTCACCAGCCGGAGGAGACGGACTCACCTAACAGGTAAGTTAACTTTAGTAATCTGTAGTAAAATAATAAGAGGGTAAACTTACAGAAATCAACGGGAACGAATGAATGTAAAATAAAATTTAATTCAGGGGAAAATAATAGTTGACCTTTTGGCTTGAAATGAATCCAAAATAATAAGTGTCCTTGCCGAACCTGCCTATGGCATGCCGAAACTTAAAAAAAAAAAGAAATGTCCCTCTTCTGGTCTTCGTTCAAATGGCCTGAAACTTTGAAATGAAAAGTGTGAAAGTGGGAGATGTAGGAGTTCGGAACTTTTTGTATTGGGAGCAAAGGGAGTTCGAGGCATCAACGAATAAAAAAGGCGAGGAGGCTGAAGAAGTGTCCCACGAACCAGGGACCTGATTTCTTGCAAAAAACTGTATACAAGTTACCACTTTCCCCGTTGCTGCACGTCAGTCGTTTGAACTGGGTTTAGCGAGCGTTCACCCACCTAATTGCCGCCGCATAAAAGGCATATTCTGCCGTACAAGTGTGAGCAAATTGATATGGGGGGGGGGGGAGAATAGAATTAGGTAAATTGAGAGCCAAGACTTGGTGGGCACCAGTTGAAAGGAGCGAGCTT
This sequence comes from Pachypeltis micranthus, assembly GCA_020466155.1. Taxonomy (NCBI): domain Eukaryota; kingdom Metazoa; phylum Arthropoda; class Insecta; order Hemiptera; family Miridae; genus Pachypeltis; species Pachypeltis micranthus. The sequence continues at coordinate 30,254,265 of CM035771.1, read as the reverse complement.
CTGCTTCTCTGTCCAGGTATCATACTCGTCACAAGTATTTCTCTCTTCCCCCATAGTATGCCCCCAGTGGGGCAACGTGTATATTCAGTGCACTCCATTGGTCAGGTAGAGAGAGAGCATCGTAAGTTTGCTGGCTTGTCAGAGAGTGATGAATATTGTAATTATTCTAACTTTACGATTGCTTGAGTTCATTTTCATGTAGTTGGCACTGTGGCTCAACTCACTGTTGGGATCGCTGAATCCAGCCACTGCCTCACAATTGAACTACTCTTTGTGGCCTTGGGAGTCTTCCCTGCCACGCTTGACAAAACATATTGCGCCCTATGTAGGAAGGTACCAGCATTTGCCTATTCCTTCTCGCCTCGGCACATTGCGATCATGTTTCTCATTTTGATGGGTCGAATTTCACAACAGATTAAGCCTCCACATCTTTGATCTAAGTTTTGGGCGTAACGACCATTTTTGGCCTTAACGGGGTAGTTTGAATACCCTACTAAAAGTGATTTCAGAGCGACTTTGGTTAAAGCACTGGACCATGTTGAGCCTCTTTGGCTTTATGGTATAGGATTTCCTAACCCATCTGGCACCAGCACCTTCCCTCTGGTGTAAGGAAGGAAAGAGTGCATGAATTGTTGATAGCTTGGCGTCCAATTATCTCAAACTACAAGTTTTTTCAAGTTCTGGGTTCGGTCAAACGTAACTCAGTGAGTAGGGTTAACTTATCTGGTACTTCTTGTTTGTGATCTGCACCCGAGTTGTGTTTTCTTGTTTGATATATGTATGTTATTTTCCCTTCCCCCTTTGTTTTGCCCTGTGTGGAGTGTTTCAAGATCGGCTCAAGAGCCCCCACTGGTGCTGGAGGTACATGCTCGGTCCTTATCACTTCATTCCATGTGTATCAGCACATTTCTGATGTACTCTTTGTAGTGTTTTAAAGTTCAACAACCTTTCTCACCTTCACATTGTGTCCTAAAGTGAGCAAAAGTCCCTGTTGTGGACTGTTCCATTGGCCTTCCACCTTTTAATAACTGCTAGAAGCCCCCCCCCCCCCTGTAGACTTAGTTTGCATGTTTATTCTTGACACCACTCCGCTACAAAAGTGTGTGTCTGTCTGTGGTAGATTCATAATCTGTTCCGGAACCAGAGCAAATCCACTTTTGATACCTGCTGAGAGTGTGAACACAGAACTACTTGGGCCATCCCAGCACTTCGTGGTATGGACAAAATAAGGAGAGTGTCCTAGCTCAGGCTTCCAAACCTCAGAAAGAGAGGATTAGAGGTTATGAGTTGAACTTTTGGCCTCCTCTTCTTGGTTATGTTGAGGGTTGCTTGAGTGCCTTGGGAATCAAAACGCTGTTGAATGGATCTGAGGGGGGTGAGAAAGAGCTAGCTGATCTTCTGGAGACAGACTAACAAGACTACGTGGACTTTAACCCATTCAGCGCGGGTCGCAAAAGGGGGAACAATCCCCTTTTGAAGAAGAATTGAATAATTTGGGTCATGGTTGCATCACAAACAGGGCCTTCATTCGAATAACAACAGATATGGTGAAGGAGATAGCCCCTTGGCCCTCAATTGGCCACTTGCAAAATCAATCTCCATTTAGTCTCACAGGGAACTTTATCCACCCTCTCTTCTGGCCTGTAACGGCTTGCGGCGGGCTGAACCCCTTTGAATCCTACCTCACCATCTACTCCCCCTAGTGCACCTTCTCCAAAATCAACTCCTCACATTACAGCTTGTCAACCAACTGCTCCCCTCCTCGACTCACTCCTTTGTGACTTCCCAGACGTTCTCACGACTAAATTGGGATGCACTGATAAGATCCATTACGACGTACGCCTATGGGAAGGCGAAACACTCCCCAACCGTTCTGTAGCATACCACCTCGCGACCACCATGCAGCAGGTTATGCGTGACGAGGTGACCAAACTAATTCAGGAGGACGTAATAGTCCCTGCATTTTCCTCTTTCACATCCCCTTCCTTTCTTGTCCCAAAAAAGCCCTTGGGCGATTCCGCAGAACGCTCCTTCTGTCTTGTTGTTGATTTCTGTGAACTCAATAAGCGTATTGAAAATATCCACTATTCCCTCCCTACTAAAGACTCCCTCTTTGCCCATCTCCATGATGCCAAATTTTTCATAATAATAATCAATTCAAACACTGGCTTATAACAGGAATATTAATTCGTTGACGAAGTGGCAGCCGTTTTGATCATGAAATGTGGCTCTGACGCTAACGTAAACAGCGGCGGGCTGTGCAGGTAGCAGTCAGTGTTGCCATCCTCCGCAGCCCGCTGCGAACCGTTACAGCCCTTAGCGTGTTGCCTCACTCAACAGTGAAATCCTATTTGGAGATGCACTGGGTGGGCTAAGGGTGTTGAGAACTACATCACCAAATTGGATTGCGTCTACAAGGTGTCAGTTAGGGCCGAATAGCTATGTATTTTTCTCATGAAAACTGGCTGGAACTTTGGCACGTTTTGCATGGAATTTAAAATATTTAGGCTTGTTTTGTTGTTAACATATTACTGTTTCTAATCAACTGTTTCCCCTCTTTCCAGGAATTAAATAAATGCAAAACAGAGCTGCAATACTGGAGGTCAAAGTCACCGCTCAGTTCGCTTTGCGTCTCATGTGGCAAGCGCAATGGGATGTCCCCCGAAGATTTCGTTCTCTTCACTCAATACGGAGTGGGAAATTCAGGGCTAGTTGAGGAGCCTCAACCTTCGACCTCCGCCGTTCACCCTACTCCCACTTACCCGGCAGCCCCTCCACCACCGCAAACGTCCTACATGCAAATGCCCCCACCCCCTTGTTCCATCAATGAGCCGATGGCCACGTCCCCTCCCACTTCTCCTGTTTCTGAAACAGATGATAATAATAAGGTTAGACCAATCGGAGGCTGTAAACGCAAATCAGTTTCTGAAACGTTGACATCACATTCTAAGCAGGCGACCAAGCGCCGCAACATGCTCAAAGTTCGTCACAAACGCAGCTAAAAAAACAAAAACTTCTTTACATACGTATATATATATATATAAAATTGAGCGGTTGTCTTAAGGGTGTTGAGAACTGGGTTAGACAATATGAACAAAAGTGAGAAGTTCGTCCTTGAATTCACTCTTTTCAATGAAAACGAAGATTGGCAATCGTTTCAGTTGTTCGCAAAGGTCTTGTGTCTAGATTCTCAGAGGCAATGAACTATACGTTTTTTGTTCTCACTGTACTTACAAGTTCACGTGTACTATATTTATTTATTAATCTTACAATCAACATTAATTTAACTTCATGAAGCAAATTGGGGTGTTTTAATATTCAATTACCTCTCATTGATATTGTAGCAACTCATCAATAAAAGGTTTATTCTTCCCTAATGCTCGTGAATATCTCATTTATCACCACCCTTAACCCGAAGTCCGTTCCAGTCTCGCGGAGTAGCCTGAGAAGCGAGAATGTGGAGATTCTTCAGCCCTTTGTCTCCCATGATATTTCTCGAGAGTGGGTGAGTGTATGTGCCTCATCCAACGTTGGTTGGGGATGCTCTTGGTGAGCGTGGACGCGCGTTTTTTGCTTGCCCTACTTCGTACAACCCATGAGAATGCCACCATCCATGGGGGCAGGCAACAGTAAGAGACTGATTGCAATACTCTGGGCTCAGCATAATGGGCAGGTGTTCCTTTGAATGCCACAGAAAATTACGAGTTACGTTTGATGGAGTTGAATTAAACTTCTTAAAAGACTTGAAACTTTAACTTACTCAAAACAAGTTGCAACAGTACAGGGCTGAAGAGAAGACAGAGGCTCCTATTTAACTTGCCTTAAATTTCAGCTCAGCAAGCAAGTCAAGTATCTGGGTGTGATTCTAGATCGGAAACTAGTCTGGAACGAGCACATCAGATATGTGACCAAGAAGGCGACAACGGCCCTTTGGGCGTGTCAGAGAATGTGCGGGAGGACATGGGGCCTAAAGCCCAGAATGGCCTGCTGGTTCTACAAAGCCATAGTGAGACCAATAATCTCATATGGGTCGATCGTGTGGTGGCATAGAGCTGCCATTGGAGTGAATGGCAGCAGCCTAGCCAAAGTACAAGGCTGGGGTGCCTACTTATAACGGGGGCGATGAAGACTACACCCACCATCACCATGGAGAAACTGTTCGACCTTCTCCCCCCGGACATTTATGTCAAGGCAGAGGCGATGAAGGTGGCTTACAGATCCACTAAGCTCGGTATAGCTAAGGTGCCACAGGCGACTAATGGACACCTGGCTATATTCAGGGACTTGGAGACCTTCAAGGAGCTCAGTATGATCACATAAGCAATTGTGCCCATGTATGAGCTCGAGAGGAAATATAATGTTCAGCCATTGGGAGGTCCATGGAACAGCGAGAGCCACCAGTTTCGGCCTCCCAATGGTATCAACATCTCCACAGATGAATCGAAAACTCCAGAGGGAACAGGATCCGGGGTGTGGATAAGTGGCTCTGGAAGGAGTGAGACGTATATTGCCCTAGGCCCCACTCCATCGGTTTTTCCAAGCAGAGATTTATAAAATTTTCGCCCGGGCAATCCTAATGCATGAGAAAGGCTGTAGCAACAGAACTATCAATATATTGACCGATAGTAAAGCGTCGTGCAAGGCGTTAATGAACTACTGCACTACGTCAAAACTGGTGCGAGAGTGCAGGATGTGGCTAACTCCCTAGCAAGTGCGAACAGAGTTAATGTGTATCATTAGGACACAGGGGGATCATTGGAAATGAGAAAGTGGACCAACTGGCCAGATGCGGTTCGTCTACAGTACCTATTGGGCCACCGCCCCATTGTCGGATTTCTCTGTTACTAGTTAAAAGGACTGTGAGAGAACACGGCAGAAGACTGCATCAGATAATCTAGAATGCTGCAGGAGTAAGACACTCCAAACGCTTTGTCTCAGAGCAATCAAGTGAGATGAGACACATCCTTCTGAGGATGGAGAGGAAGGAATTAAGGCAGATTGTTGGAATCATAACTGGGCACTGCAGAATGAACAAACACATGTATGTTATGGGTATAGTCGACACCCCTCGATGCAGGTGGTGTGGCACGAATGAGGAGACTCCCTACCATGTCCTGGCCCAGTGCCGGAGACTTGAGAGGGAGCGACTTTTGGTCTTTGGCGCCACTTCTCCTAGGATAGATACCAACGAGGACTCCTTCAGGAACTACCTGGCTTTCCTCAGAAAGCTAGGCATCGACCTGTAAGACATTAGGACTGGCACAATAGGCCATCTGGCCGCGGTGCACATCCCCATTATTAACATAGGCGGGTTAGTGATCCATAACATACATAGATGATTCTCATTGTGGTGTTGAGAAACACCTCAATCCATAACATTCAGCAATGTTTATCATTCTAACAACTAATTAAATTTGTTTGTCATTCAGTTAACTGGTATTAACTTTCTAGTTTAAGGTTTCGGATTTTATTTGGTTGCTCCTGTACATATATCACCGCCACCTTAACTCCCTGAAGAGTGCGCGGGTCCTGAAGACCAGTTCACAGGGTCAATGTCATACCAGTATGCTTCCCCCCACTTATCTGTCAGCCAGCTAGAAGCGTTTGATTCGATTAGTTCATTTTCCGGTACTGTGGGCCAAGTACGGACTTGAAAGTTTATTTTCAAAATGGGAAGACTCTTCCTTTCTGAAAATTCCTCATGTGGGGTTAACACTCGATGTAATGAATCTACTGGGGAGAGAGAACTGCATTATCTTTCAGAGTAAAGGATTTAACGAATTCACTTACGAAGCGGCGAAAAAAAAAACAGCCTTAAAATCGACGCTTTAATTATATTATTAACAATAAACGGACGTTAATAAACAACGAAGCGATGTTAAATGCCGAATATGTTGAATCACTTTCGTCGTTTGATATTTGAAGAGGGCAGAGGCGGCAAAGGAATTTTGAGAAAGTGCACATTCTTGTTGCCAGACCCAGCAACCAGACCAACCAGCCGCACCAGTGTCAGCAATCTACAAGAGAGAGGCAGAGATATTTTTTGATTAGGTGAGCAGTTAAATAGTAATTTACGCTGGACGTATGTATGTGGAGTATTGGGGGTTTTGCGAAAATACGAAATTTGAACTGACACCTAGGCGCCTTTTATGATCAAGGCAAAGCTCACCCAAGGTAGAATATTCGCAATCGCAAGCCCGTCACTAACTTTTCAGCTGCCGATGTTACATGAACAAAAAATATAATTTAAGTAGGTTTGGAGTACAGCTTAATCGAACTAACCCTTACTAAATATGTGATGTGTGGCTCCTACCATTCACAACATCATCGCTATTTAATTCGTTAAACTAAGAAAATAAGCGCATGCACATGGAAAAGGTCCCTGCACTGCCAATGGATGGACACTCGCAGCAATTATGTCAGAGGTACCACCTGCGTGGACTATTTACCGGAGTATGTGAATCCTCTGATCCCCTCCTGATATCTCATGGGAGAGTAACTAGAAGAACCATTTCAAGCATCTTCTTCAACTAAAAAGGTAGGAATCCATTTTACAGCAAATCCTGTTACATTTTCGTCAGATTTGGCATACGTTGCAACACCGCTCTTCACACTTTTCTCAACTCTTCTTCTTTCCAATAGTAAATTACACACGCGTGTGCTGCACTCCATATCCCTCACTCTCAGAAAGTTTATTATAATTGATTCATTCGTCTCTAGCAATTTGTGGACTTTTCGTTCAGTTTGTCCTTATTTTTCGACTTTTAATTTGAACGTATGTATATATGCACATCTTATTCATTTCGCTACTTCCGCAAATTTACCTCTGCCAGTAAAACTTAGCTAATGTAAGATAGGTTGGCCTGAAGAAAGCATGTCATCAGTTGAAGACGGATTTGGAGGATTATAGGATACAGCAAAGAAACAACCTCACATTACATGGTTTGAAAAGTAACAGAGAAGAGCAGGAAGACATGGGTCGAGAATGTGAAAATATTTTGTAACAAAATAATTGAAAGTAGGGTCAATATATTGCCGATGCGTTACCAATCGGGAAAGTTGAAGCGAAATGCAGCGCACTTTCCATTCAACGTGATTTGCTCAAAGGAACAAGACGAGAGGGATATTGTTGAAACTTGAGAAGGAGATACAGCGTACTCGGCTATGGTGATAAAATTTCGGGAAAATAGGCTGATAGTCAACGCAAAAACTTATGGATGGTCGGATCAGGCGGACCTAACAATGAATGTGGGAACTCTCTGGACAGTCTGGGCAATGTCGTCCATAACGAACAGTTCCTATGGAATTTTACAGGAGAACACAACGCCGCCTGTACTGGAAATTGCCAAAGAGAATATTTTGTGACAATTTAATGATCTCCAAAATAAAATGAGAAAATTTCAATTTTTTGAACTTTTTGCGTGGTTTTGTAGTATTTTTTCTTTTGAAAGTTTGTACTTAATAGTTGGAATATGTTGAAGGGAGGAGTTAGTGGTTAATCGTGTAGGTACCTGCAACCTGGTACAAGGTTGCCCATATTCGAAGCACCCATCAGGCAACACTGTAACTTTTGACAGTGATGTCAAATCAACTAATGGCATACTGCGTTTGAAGCGTCGTTCCAAGCAGATGTTTACTATGGAACAGGACGCGCCACACGAACGCTGTAAAACTTATGAAATTTACATTCAACAAAACAAGTTAAAAGTGAAAACTCAACGCGCTTTAAAAAAAAAAAATGTGAAAAGTGCGTCTTCCAAGAAAACGATTTATCGTTTGTATGAAAGATTTACAGCTGGTGATGCTGTTGCTAACCCACACAGGCCTAATAAAAAGCGTCCAAGGCGATCAAACGAGAATTTTGCAGTTGTACGAGCCAATTTTGAGCAGTCACCAACTACACCCCAAAAACGCTGTTCTCAGCAGCACGGCATTCCCCGATTCACTTTACAACGAATTTTACGCGTTGGTTTGTATTTGTTTCCACACAAGATTGAATTGACACAAATATGGTTGCCTACCGATAAGCCACATCGATTGGAATGGGCTACGATCAATTTTTTGAAGCAACTGTTCCCTGGTCGCGCGATGTAAAAAAATGGTGATTTCGATTGGCCGCCAAGATCACCAAATTTAACGCCTCCAGACATCTTTTTGAGAAGTTTTGAAATTAAAAAGGTTAACGTTAACAAACCAAAGACTCTAGAAGAGCTGAAAACCAACATCCGTCAAGAAATAGCCGCCATTCTGGTCGAAATGTTGAAGAAAGCCATGGAAAATGCTCCAATAAGGGTACAATACGCCGTAGAAGCCAAGGGCGACCATTTACGAGATATCATATTCACGAAGTGATGTAAACAAATTTACTTAAACCCAATTAAATGATTTTCATGACGAACAGACAAAAAATGGTGTTTTCTTCAATTTATTTAAAAATTAACATTAACATGGACAACCTTGTAGATTGGAGCCTGTGGAGATATGATAAGGGTATAAGGAGAAACTGGTTGGTAATGTCTTTAGCTATGAAACAACTAGTGATGAAGCAGTAATATCAGTGAATATTAACAGGTTTGGTCAAGTTTGTCATATCAGCGTATCTATGTGGGAGTGCGTAGAAGGCTGATGAATTTTAACAGGTAAGAAATGACTTTAAAAGCATTGAAACTACTATTCTTATCGGGGGTTTAAATGGACGCGTGGGGATAGAGCAGATCAACTGAAGGTATTATTGAAGGGATGTCAGTCCAAATACATACACATTTTCAGAATGGGAAGGTAGATGCAAAAGAGTGTAACTAAGTCGGCATCTGTCAGGATGAAAAATTGTGATTATCAGTCGTCTTATTAGGTGAAAAGCTTAGAATGAAATGGGTGATACTTACTGTTTCTGTCGATATCCTCTGAGGCAGGAGGATAACCAATCTAGATGAAGCTTGTACTCACACGCCAACAGAATAGCAACTATTGTGTGACAAACAGCTTTATCTGTAAGTTCCTGCGTTCTCACCCTAAACCGGAAATTAAAACGTACGTATTACTTTAGATTAAAGATTACGCAGAAATTAACACAATACAGCATAATGTCCATTCTCCTGGCAAGCGATTATAGGAAAACCCGATTGTTAAGAACTTCCCACACAGTTCCCTAATTTCCTTAACATCACTGGCTTCAACTGAGACACAAAAACAGCCGGTAGTATTCTAATATGGATATACTTCTCGAAACCATCTGACTGGAAAACAAGTTCAGCATAGGCCTAATTCAGAGGACCAGTAAAGGCGTTATTCAGAGCACCAATCTTTTAAAGCTAATTCCTGCGAACTCTAAGTAACGAATTGTGAAAGTTCATACTATTTAGTGAGACAGCTAAGAACTTTTGGAGAATGAGGTGGCAAAGAGAGACCTTTTGGAAGCAACTGACGTGATTGTGATCTTCTGAGTCTCGAGAAATGACCTTTTGATTTCTATTTCTTATCACGTGTGACTGAACCCGAATGGAATGACAACCACCAACAATGAAGTTATATCAGTCATGATGTGCACGTAACATAATGCAGTTTTTTGCTGTCAGTTGCAAGGCTCATCAGGTCAAAGCTCCCTGTGGAGGCTCGGTACGACGCTTCACACTGCGCGCTCAAGCAGCTAATCAAATCACAGGGCAGTGTCGGATCCATGGAGGCCTAGCACTTAAGGCTGCACAAACCAGGTTTATTGCCAGTTATTGGATGCACTCACCTGTGGCCGATGGATTCCCCACAACCTTAGCCAGCTTTGAGGGTGTGGCCCTACCAACTCAAGACAAGAACTTTGACACCAAAATCAAGGCCATTAATGGACTGGCAATGAGATGCGTGTTCCTCAATGACCCCCAGTGTACTATCTAAACACTAGCCTCCTCCACCCTCTAAGATAAGTCGCGAGCAGAAAGCAAGTAAAATAATTAAACTTATTGAATCAATTAATTACCTTTTGTTTTCAGCAAACATTGAAAACGATTTAAGAATTTTTGTGGCAATAAGTTTAGAATGTGGCGACAGGCTAGCGATTTTCTCCTTTTTGTTCAGTTCGTGTTTGGTATATCGTGTGAACGTTACTAAACTATTAGCGTAAAGTAAAAGTTGCACTTGTAGAACAGTCTTTTTGGGCCCAATAGAGGAGAAGAACGGGTACATGAAGAAATCCAGGCTGAAACAAAAACAGGACTTAATAGTTTGAAGTAAATTCATTCATCTTCTTCTAATACATTCAACACATAACCAGCTCCAACACAACCTTCTGAACGTCAATGTGATTCCATGTGCCAATAGGCCACGTACTTAGGTACCATTCTGGAAGAAAGAGAAAGAAGAGATTCTCCTCAAGTTCCAAAAACTGTAGAGGCAAATCAGCCAAAACTCAAAGATGTCAATCAATAACAAATTAACGCTGTATCGCATAATCAAGTTCTCAAAAAAAACTGTGAAGAGAAAGTAACTGTGACGTGATACAAAATCCAAAACAATGTCCATCTGCACATTGAGCTGCAAAGTATGTATGCTCGTAGCGATTAACATTAACTATTGATTTTGACTGTGTACTATAGAAGACGTATAAAATACCTCTACCGCCCCTGTTACGTTATAGAATTATAGAACAGTGATTTGTGAGTATGCTTACAGATTTCTGAGGTTTATGGGTAATAAGTATTTCAGCATGTTTACATGGAATGTTGGTTGGGTGGAGTTATACGTTTGTCTGTTGTGAACTAAGGTTTTTCGGAGAAACGATCTTGAGGAGTTGCAGAGAGATTCGGTCTGAACCTGGCAATTTCTTGGTCACGAAATAGTGGAGTCTTTCATCCAACGTGTAAAGCCATCGCGCCTCCAAAGCACGGAGAACCAACGTAAACGATGATGTTCGTTGGCTGACAAAGCAGACTGACAGTCAACTGCGGCTTAACGGCTCACTACGCCAAATTGATTTGGTAATTCCAGGGGGATTCATTTAAAATATTAAACAGGGTCGTTAGAAAATGCGAAAAACAACCCTTAAATTGTCCAAAGCTCGAATTTAAGAAGAATTTTAATTCATTTATCACTCAGTTATTTTGAACTTGACAAGCTTACAGTTCCGGAATTTATTCTGTGCTGCTCGCACTCATCCCCAGACCATTATTGAACAATTGGTACACAGAGAATTAATGAAGCTGTGAACACGATTTTTTCGAAGAGGAAAGTAATCACTTTTGCCGAGTTATTGGGTAAAAAGTTTTATAACTGGTAGTAAGCGAAACTGCGTTAGTTGAAATACTGGAATTTCATGAGTGACCCCCTGACATCTTATGAGCGCTTAAAAACGCTCACCCTATAGGTATTGGATTGGGCTACTACGCCAATTTTTCAAACATTCTAGTAACATTTCAGCGGAGTTTATAGGGAAAAAAAATAGCGCTAAAATCGAGTTTATTGAGAACTATCAATATAAACAATTTAATCAAAATCGTTTGAGCAGTTTTTGAGAAAAAAAATTTGGTATTTTGATCACTATGATAACTATAGTTAACTTTCGGTGGATTTTCCTCATACCCTCATTGTGGCGTCCCATGGTAACCTGCGGGCTAGATATGAAGTTGGAGCTGATTTGGTACGGTCGTTTTCTCTAAAAATCGTTCACAGATAATTTTCGCAAATAATGTTTTTCGGACTCGGTAGGGTGAGAAACGTTAAGATCTGAAGAAAACTAAAGAAAAAATTTTTTTCAGCCGATTACATAACTTTTTTTTCTACTTAGTAGAGCCAAGGGAAGTAAAAAAGTTAGACAACTTCGATCAGAACATGTTCCTAATCTGTGGCCGTTACCAAATTCAACCCTGTACACAGACTGAACGCACTGACATGAAAGAAAAGTTATCCAGAATCGTATAAAACGCACTAAGTAGATTATTTGAAATTAGAGGGCAAAAATTGTTAATCCTTACATAGTTAAAAACTTCCCTGAAACCTTCACTAATCACCGAAACAATATTGTGACAACTCACTTTTTTTCGTCAGGAGGTTGATCGATCAACATTTCAGCAGCAGGCTTCAGATCTGCCAATTCGCCCTTTGAAAGAAGCCCGTGCAAGGGGTAAACATCAGTCAATTCTTGTGTTTGTCTATCGCAAGGAGGGAGCAGCTGTGTAACGAGGAAATTTTCAGGTTGCACTTCTACGTCCTCGTCCATCAAAGTACTTGCCTTATCTAAACCCGAATTTCATATAGTGTTAAACCCAAGATTTTATTGCATTAATAATGAAATTAACTTTTTCGAAGACGAAGGCAAATGTAAAAGGATAAAACTAACCAATAACCGTCTCCTCTAATTTGGTTCCATCACCGACTGCCGTTGTTGCTCTAATCCTGGCTGCTACTTCGTACGCTTTTTTAGATGCCTTAGAACCAAATTTCTGAGCCAGTCGAGACCGCGATGCAGACAAGTCATTTTCTTGGGTTTTCTCAGATCTTGATCGTTTCGAAAGGAAAACGTTTGACAGCTGGCATGGTGAATAAGGTATGAGTTTAGCCTGGAATCAAAGTCTAGAAGTAAGAGGGAGATACTGTTTGGCTTCTCAAATCAAATCAATTTTTAGATTGAAGGCCGAATAGATTTAAAGGTGAAATTGCCACATGGTTTCTACACATTCAACAATAGAATTGCCATATGGAAAGATAACTAATTTTGGATGTTGGACGATTAGTTGCTTATGGAGCCAACCCACCCTGTGCTCGCACAAAGACAAAAAAGACTGTAATGTTGAAGGTGGGCTATCAAACTGGAAATCAGATTCACCCAAAAATAAGCGCACAAATCCTTTTATTTTGTTACTGTTGGTTGCTGGTGAACTGCCATATAATGTCTGGGTCGTCACACTAATCATAGCCAAAACCCAGTAAAACGTTGAGGCACGAGGAGGTATGAGAACAACCAGATCCTTTGGAAAATCCTACATCGGGATATTTACATTTTTCGTGAACAATACAGCATCATCAATGCAATACTACATAGAACTATCTGTATCACACTAAATATAATAAATGTACACTATAAAATTGACAAAAATTAACTCGTACTTATCATTTTTCAAATACCAAAAACAAGAAAGCACTTGAGCTAGCATTTCTAAAAAAGGCTACAAATTATTGCACAACGGTTTATTATTCTCTTGCACAGCTTGATGTAGTCTTACACCGCTGAGACACATCCCATTCAACTCAGCATCGAAAAATTCTAGTAAACGATACGAAACCTGTCCTGACTACAACAGAACGACCAAAACTAAATATTCCAGGCGCCCGTAGGCAATTGGCGCAACGTTACGAGTCGAACAGACGGATGGTTTTGTTGTGATGGGAAGGAGGGAGTACAAACCATGAAACGATTACTTTTGCCGTAGTTATTATCCCGCAAGTTCTTCCAACTAATAAGCTCAGTGTAATTACTGTCATTACTGCGCAAACGCCGTGTTTTTGCGATAAAACTGCCTAAATTTTGTTTGGTTAATTTTTCAAACCATTTATTCGTCCATAAAAACCGTGGGCTTCGTCCGATTGGATTTCCGAGCAGGCGGACACAACTAGATACCAAATGGGATTTGTGTGTGAAGGAACATATTTTTTAGACCACGTTAAAGGCACAAAATGGTATTATTCAGAATGAATAATAAATAAAAAATATTTCATAAAAACAAAATACGGTCAATGCAGAAAGACAATGATGGCAACGTTACAACAGGTGACACATGCGCATCTGGACGAAGATCGATGAGGAGGTCATGGCTTTTGCAAAAAAAATAGGCGTCTCACTTCGACGTCATAACTAGAAGTTGGAGAGCAAATGATTAAATAAGGAAGATGAGTAGAAGACCTGGTGTTAAGAGGACTTTAAAGATAACAGGAGACCGGGAACATGCGCGTATTGAAAACGTATGAAAGGATACCTAATTAATCTGAGAACAGTAATGTACAGACTGAAGTTGAGGTGGTTTGACGATTGCTCGTTCGCAGTAGATCTTTTCAAAATAATGTGAAGGTAGAGAGAAGATCTCTTGACGAATTTTGTGGGGTTTATTAAACAGGTTCTGTGGGAGTTCATATTTTCTGGAGCCATTTCCACGGGTACAGTGGGTTTTATGAGACCCAGGCTGTTGATGGAAGTCAAAAATTGGTAGGTGTCTGGGTACATAACCGTCTAAGCACGAGCAAGTAATATCCAATGACTTATCCCCCTTAAATCACACTCTTAGCGGTGGTTGTCACTCGTTCTCATGGCTCTGCATTTAAAATGACGACTCACCGATCCAGTGTTTTTTGAAACCACCATCAAGAGGCGGTTGCATATAGCTTCAGTCTGTGATACTGTAGTTCCTTGGTATAATTGGCGCTTCCTTCTTAGCAGTAACGTTTTTCTTTCTTCTTCCGGGTCGTCACAAAACAGCTCACAATTCACATCCTTGGCCTCATTTTTCGAAAGAGGACCAGAATTAAAATCCGCTAGAACAGAAATAAGTTAATGGGTTGATACATCACTCACTTGTTAATGTGTGCCAATGATAGCTGAAAATATAGCTTGGGTGTACTTCAGTGCTCCTGAAGTGTTGTCAACCACTCTGGTTTACCACAGCATGAGTTCCAGGCCAAGGAAGGGATGTAGATTTGTTTGCCCCCTTAGTGCTCTGGAGTTGAAGTACTTACCTGAGTTACCTGGTAGATTAGGTCAATAGTACAGAGGAGAAGAATTGTCAGGAGCAAAGAAAGGTGGATGAGACAAGAAGAAGCCTAGTGGCTCCTTGGATCTTGGAATATTAAGCATCTCCGCATATTGCACTTGATTGGCTCAAGTGCAATATGAATAAAATAACGATTGTGTGCCAATGGAGCAGAAACAGCAGAGCACACATTTCACGCACACTCAGGAGTTGCACTTAACCATTCCCAAGTATGTGGGAGATCCCCTAGCAACAACAAACTATTTTGACCCGCCACCAGCTCACTAAGGTGGTTCTAAACATATTTAGCTAGCGGTATTGTAACAATGAAATACTTGTACTCAACTTCTAATAATGAAAGTGAAGCTTCAGGATCACAAGGGGACTAGGGATTCGTTTGGCTGAATTATCATACAACACGCCTACCAAAGTAAGGGGATTCATCTCAATCGCGCATTAGAACTGCAGAGCTGGACACGATGACAGCAAACCTCATTAGCCAAACACTGTTCCCGCCAGTTTTTAAAGCAATGATGGGTGATACCACCTGGTTTGGTCACCACTTTTCACGAGAAGTAGTCAACACTTTGATTTGAAGCAGCCAAGACAAATAAACTTACGATACATGTAAGTAATCTCACGGTAGCACCATCCCCAAGTGGTGCCTCCCAAGGAGGCAAAACCTAACCTAGGTTATGCTTTCAAGAGTCTTGATGTGCAAATTACCTACCTCCCCAAGGCCAAACAGTACAACAGCCAAGATTGCAACGCCCGGTGGCAACCTGCAACACGTAGTAAGTTTAAAACCCAATCGCTGACTGATTCTGGATGGATAAGCACTGTGAACTCGCCCACACAGGCGAGTGACATTTCTCATTGAAGGTCTTACATGGAGTTCCACAGAGCATGAGTGTTCCATTGGGCAGAAATGTGCCTGTGTTGCACAGTGAAGTCGTTATTCTCAGTCCCCAAACATTTATTTGCCGCCTACACTTTTTCTTCCATCGAATTCAGAGTGATCCAATTGGTGACAGTAGGCCCTTATCCTGAACAATCCTAGCAGCTCTCATTTGTTGTAGTGTCATCACACCACAAAATACTTTGGTAAGAGAAGATGGTTACTCAACACACTCAGAGGGAGGAAGGAGCACAACAAGCTTCACTTCTCGAGCCTGGAGTAGGAAAACTAGCCCTTTTGACCCTTGCGGCATCAGTAGGTTGACTATAACTGCTTAACCATTTGGCCTGGTAGCGTAGATTTTCAAGTTGTGCCGTACCACTCATTCTGTTTCTTTTTTGTTTACTTCGTGTAGGAGAGGTGGGAAGCTCCTCCTGTCAGAAGGGCCAAGACAATTATCGACTTTGGTTGATTTAGTGTAAACAACCTTCAGTGTGACGATGATGTGTGGCGAAGGAAGAACAGAGAGAAAACAATTAGAAACAAGATAACGCTATAAAAGAAGTAAGGGATATTGACGGAAGCTGACTACGTGAGGCACAACGCACATTGAAGCTATGTGCAGGTACACCATAAGCTGCAGCAAGTATCTGGGCTGCCAGAACAGCAGCAAGAGAGAGCACACCAAAATACCCGAAGAAGGGACGCTGACAATAATTCAAGCACCCGAGCCATCAAGTTCATGAAATAACAGCTGGACATCCACTGAAAACTTGCGATGGAGCCGAAATGACTACAGATATCACTGACCCAACCTGACTCCAAACACGCTCCTGTGCAGGGACGGAGTCAATTTAAGATGCCACAGATCCACAACCTATTGAACGTTATACGACACAACAAACCATGTTAGTGATCAAGTATACAATCGTGACAATCCTTTCAAACCCTTCCTTTAGTTCCGTCATTCCACAAATTAGTTAAGAATCGCACAGGCCCCGACAACCAACTTCAATGGAACTGACAACAGCGATAAAATCTCGTGAACTTCTATTTCCACGTTGAACACCACACAGCTCACCTCTGTCAACTAAGTAAATAACACTCACCTGAAATGACGGGAAAGCCACAGTCGTCAGGCTTCACGTAACTAACTATTTTACATTGTCGAAGGCTATTCATTGTTCGTAGGGTATGTATTCCTAAGCCCTCATACAGACCGTTAGTACACGATAACAATGAACTGATAAAGAGGGACTGACTACCTGACCATTACATGCCGGCTGACTCACAACAAGAAGACATGAGACCACCAGTCGAAGTTGAGCGAACACTTACCAAAGTCGTAGTCACAAAATAACTGTATCCTTATTATACAAGGTTTAACGGAAAATGATCACACACACATCGGGTGATCATTTATGAATCTAAGACTGTCATGTTGCGTTTTCTTGCTGGCCAGAGACAGCACTGTGTTTGGTTACGGCTGCTTCTATGCTGTTCATAAATATCGAATAGATGAGGACACAACATCCGTAACGGTCGGTTTCCTCGTCAATATGACTGTTCTTGGACCCTCATGTGAGACGGCCATATTACAAACGTAAAATTGCTATTGGTCTTGTCTGTTTGGATATTACACAAACGACAGCCCTTACGAAACACGCCGTAACGTTTTTGAAGAGGGTTTGTGTGACTCAACAACAAATTTTCTGATGAAGATTTATAGCGCACCAACGAACTGCCACATTTTTAGGTCTGTAAAATCCTGTAAAAAGTAATTGAATAGAACAGAAATTCGTGAGGCGAGTTGAACGATTTCCTCGTCCCAAATGCCATTTCACCCGTCAACGAGTGCTGCGCTCTGCGAACAATTGCGAGAACCGTTTGTCAGTGTTGCCAACTCACTTCCACAAATGGTCCCTCTTCTTCGGAAAGGGGAAAGTTTGTGGAGACTCTTTGTTCGTGTTCATGATACGGAGCAACTTCAACCCACAGCCTTCTTCCCGTTGTCTTGTGCAGTTCGTCCTCCATTTCGTGAGGGTTTGTAGCTTTGTGTACTGCGACACCCTCTTCCCCCTTCGTTTGATCCGTTTCACTCGGATTCGTGTGCCGTCTGCCGTATTTTTCCGTTTTTTTTTTTAATTTTCGTTTCCCGCTCCCCCGAAATAACGTTAATTCGTTTACGTTCGAACTCGCGATTCGGTGCTCGGGCTCGAACTCGTTTAACGTCCACGCGAAAGTTTCATCCCCGATGAGGATCAGCCTTCAAAGTGGCGGCTGACTCTGAGACCCTCAAGCTCTTCCACCCTTCAGGTCCGGACTAAGTTCGGGGAAAATGGCGACTAGTGACGATGAACCGATGCATTTGTACGAAGTGTTTCAAAACTGCTTCAACAAAATTGCTAACAAACAACCTGGTAAGTCTTCGAAGTTATTTGACCAACATACGAGTTAGGCTCTCATTGCCGTTGACAATCAACGGACTTTTTTTGTGGGTTATTTTGGACTAAGGTTTTGATTTCTATTCTCAACAACTATTTTGTCTCGTCTTTTTCGTTTTGAATTCTTCCTCGGCGTCAATAGTTTGTTTCAGGGTCGGTTGAAAAGTTGCGTAAATAAGTTGTGGGGGGGTTTTGTTGTGCGTCGGCTGTGCGTGGTAATGTGAACTTGAGATGAGATAACGAAGTTACTTCTCTATCACGGGTTGTCTAAGCTGTTTTTAGTTGTCAATCACGATTTATTATATAATTACTTTACATTTTTCGTCAATTTTAACTGATGATTACTCGAGCGTCGTGCCAGTTCCGCGCATTACTCGACACTTCGCGGCTCTCAATTCTTCTCAATCGCGTACATTTACTTTATACGTTATTTGTGAGCCAATAAAAGTTCGAATACTGAGAACGTTAACATATCATTCTACATAACAATCTGTCCGAAGAGGAACCGAGGTTTACGTAATATCTGACTTCTTAGAAAAACGCCATTTTGTGTAAACAAAGTCTAACTCGGATTATTCACTCAACAAAACTATCGCGGTTGTCACAAATTAAGAGTTTTGAGTATTGTAGGCATAAAGTAGTTTTATGATTGTTTCTCTACTTGATGGAACGTCAATGTTTTCGTTGAGCTGTTCGCGTAATGAAACGAAAAAATAAAATAAATCTAAATGCAATTTGTGGTATTTGGTGAAATTTTGCTCCTAAATTTAAGCTCTTATGGAAGGTGATTGGATGTGTTTCTCGCTTCTATCATTTCGTACGTAAACAGGGGTTTTTGGCGGTGGAATGTGTTGCGTTCTCGATCAAAAATATTGCTGACTCAATCGCAGAGTTAGAAATGAAGGCAGCAAGAAACGATACATGTATATCCGATGAAATAGAATATCGATCGCCCGTAAATCTAGAGAAATGTGGAGTTACATTTAAGGTTGATGTGATGGGTTTAATACGCACGTTCAGTTTGTGTTAAGCCTGCGCTCGTCATAATTTTCCGAATGTGAAGGTTTGTTAAGACGTGTTTTTTTCGTACGTTTTATCAACAAGTTTGCCCACTTATTTATCAATGAAGACGAGACATGCATTGACGTTAGACGTACTTAGGAGTGAAATGCGTCTTATAAAACTTCCTCACTACTTGTTTCACAGCCGAGGGTATAGTTTCTAAACGCACGTTTAGCATTTGGTGATCGGTGGCCCGGTTGTACGAAAATAGCGTTATTTGTGTTCCAGAACTATTCAGACCTAAGCACAGCTGCCATCTCCACGTTGAAATAAATCGTTATATTGTTGAAGTGGTAAAGGCGTACGCTGTTTTCACGCTACTGCCGTTGTTAGCGAATTTTCTGTTTGAAAAGAAGCGGTGGATCCTCAATTATTAAGCTAATAGCTAGGTGTGAAACATACACTATCATCCAAGTAGCTCGTATTGGCTTTATCTGCGTAAGAAATTTATCATAGTTTGTTGAGAGTCAAAAACATGACGTAAATTTTGTCTAAAGCAAAAGGCTGTGTCGATGCTAGAACGGAGTTAACGTAAGTGGGCTAGAGAATATAGTAGAAACGAGGTCAGGTTTCATATCATTGGCGACGTGATAACGGTCTAATTAGTGTCTCTGTACTTGGTGTGGATCGGTCAGAGAGGAGTCGGAGTGGTGTATGATGAGATCACAGTGAGGAATAACACAAATGAGGTTTGTGTCAGGAAGCGAGAAGGGGATTAGTAGGTGGAATTTGGGGCTTTGCAGTAACTGAAAATGATCATTAAGGTCAGGGTAGGAAACGAGGGTTCGTAAAAGAGGAAATTCTAGGCGGCTTCCAGAACTGAGCAATAATTTTTGGTGTGGCACTTCAAACAATGATTCCCCCATGTGTCTTCTCTATAGGCGTACAAAACTGTAAGAAAATACAGCACCTAAACTCGTTTTAAAATATTTCCTGGGGAGCCCAGGACCTTGATTGATTGATGTGAGGGACAACTTGATGAAATGTGCAGAAACGGTATCAAGTGGATGTCTTAACACAAAAAAGATTCATGGAGCCACTAAAAGCCTCCCCGCTACCTCAAAAAAATTGTCATTGCCTGAATCATGTAGTATTTTCTAATTGGAATTGGTTTATGATAGCGATTTCGAGGCACTCAGAAATTGTATAAACTGCTTGGAACTTCGTTTGGTATAACGGAATGAGTTTTGAAGAGGAGTCATCGAAGAATTAGCGCGTCTCAAGGTAGAAAATGAGGGTTCAGAATATCCAAATCTAAAAGCGCTCTTGATAGTACTTGTTTAGTCATTTCAATGCTGGTGTGCCAGGAGCGGTGTGTTAACCGAATGACGTCCGCCCATTCAGTCACTGTAGCATTATAAGTCTGGAGCCTCCCACGGTTTTTAGGTCTCGTAACATTATATGTTGACTATTGACCTTCTTGGCAAGTAAATTGGTCATTCAGAGTCTTGCTGGTGGACAGGAAAGTGAAGTGCAGTAGGAATGCGGTAGTTACGGGTTCAATTTTGAGTCTGGTGAGGAAAGTATCATGTATCGAAACAACTCTGTGATTCTACAGTTACAAAGGCCACTCTCATACTTCAGCAACCATTGATCTCACCTGGAGCACTTGTAATTGACAGAATCATGGCTGTTCGACAGGCCAAATTAGCTTGGTCTTTGGCCTCCCCACAAATGTCCGCACTTGCCCTAACAGGACTCATTGATCCTAAGTTAGGTTTCCCTGAGCGCCGACCCCCTTTGTTTGTACCTTTAGAAAGTCCCGCTCTTCAGTTATTTTACATTCTTTTGGACTTTCCCAAATATCCTTTTCCCCTCCCTTCAATTTATATTCCTTTATCCTTATAATATATTCCTTTTTCCACAACAGACAGCTCCTCTCAAACTCATTTAACTACGAGTTCTCGTGAAAGCCAGTAGTCTCCCAAGACAGTCATCCATTAGCACTCGCGAATGACAATCCGTGCCCCCAGTTCTCCCAACAAATTGTCTCTCAGCTCGTGCTACTCACAACTCAACTCTCTCTCCCGTCCATTTAATGTCTTACAACCAGTTCTCGAGTATTTGGAGTCCCTTGTTCGCGTTTATATACTCTTACTCAAACTGATAACGCCATTCTATCAAGTATAATACATTCCTCACTCTTGCCCACCACGTCCATTTATTTCTCAGATTAAGCATCCCCATTCATATGCTCAACTATGGTGGTGCTGTTTTGCAGTAGCATGTTACTCTAAGACTGCTCCCATGAAATACGTTTTAGTAATAGGCGACTACTGTGAAAGGGTGATTTGGCATCTCCCGATATTACTACTGTTAGACCTTTTTCCAAATTCTCCGGTTAAACAACAAAATGGAATATCAATGACTAGGATTTTTAGTTTTCTTATGCGCTTAAAAATTGAAGAAATATAACTGTGTCTATGTTAAAAGGAATAATTTTTTGGTATTGAATTACAGCAGATATGTAGTGTAGTCAGGAGCTTTTTTCGAGTAGTTACAGCTGCCAGTTAGTAGTCAACTGTCGACGAATGAAATAGCAAACCCATCCTCCTGCTCTGCGTCTCCACGATGAAGCGCTTTAATGACTTGATAAATTGTTTACCGGTTCAATGCCAACCTATATTGCTTCGAATAACAACTAGAGATGGTTCAGGATTCAACTTTTATGATTGAGGACGACATAATAAATTGATTTAGCATCACAAGTAAATTGTTACCTATATAAGTGAAAAGGAACACGCAAATTTGCGGAAGCAGCTGAGTCGTTCGACAAATAATTTGTTAGAATACAAATGCAATGCAGTGGTGCAATTAGCAAACAATGGGGACGTCAGGGTGCATGTTTGGAGTAAGTCTAAGTAGATATCAACTCTGGTACCAGACTGATTGACGCGTCACAAGTTTTCTTTGAACTCACGAACGTTTTTCACTCAGTTTCTATGAACTTCGAAGAGCTCGACGATCTTGATAGAAATTGGTAGCGCTTAAGGTTCAGGACTTCATTGAATTACCACTGCGCATAGGGAAAGCGCTGAAAAAAGTTGGCGAAAGAAACGACAATTCCTGTGAGTTCATATCCGTTATAACTTTGAAACCGTCATTAAACTACCATCAGTCAGTTCAATGGACTAATAATGCAGTTTTTATTAGAACGTGAGTCTCAAATATTGCTTTTCGTCAAAATGTTTGATTATTTATTGTGCTGCTCTCGTTATTTTCTCGCGAATGATAAGTTTATATTACCGTTCTGTTATCTGGAGCTGATTACACTAAATATCCGTTTTTAGAAAAAATATTATGAGTGTTTTGAAACTACAATTGTCAGGTGCAAGAGGGAGAAATAAGATAGAATGCGGGTGAGAAAAAAAAACAGGCGAGAGGGAATTGTACAAGACGTAAATAACACATTGTTCGGAAAAACACTGAATGGTTAGATCACAACATATTCACAGTAACCGCAGGGAGATGGGAGTCCAAGGTAGGCCCTTACACATATAGGTATACGTAACTGCGATTACATAACTTTCTTTTTGTAAATCGGATGGCTAAGGAAAGTAAAAAAAATGTTTGTACCCTGGATATGGTTGGGCTGCTAAATGTCACAGCTCTTTTTTTCTCGCCTAAAATGTTCCGTCATGTTGGTATTTGTTGCCTTTGCCTTTTATCTCTGCATCCTCTGTGGTTGTATTGTACTGTAGTCTTAGTAGTGGTGATTTTAAAACTCCTTGCCAGTCTAGAATCTATCTGCATGTAAACACTTTGGGAGACTACCTGCAGCCTTCAGAGGAACCTGTTCTGTGGTGTTACGTGATCGCTCTTTTAGGAACAATTTACAGTTCATCAAGAAGCAGGAGACATATTTGAGTAACTTAAAATTTTAGTAAGTAAAATTTTTCTACTGAAATTCTAAAAGGGGAAGCATAAAACAGAAGACGAGGGTATGACGTAATTTTTGGCTGAGACGAAATTCGACAGCGTTTTCATGTCTACGCGCGTTGAACCTACCGATGAAATTCTGGACGGGCTCCCTAAAACCGTCGCAGCTTGGCGGTGGTGCTCTGATGATGAGTTCGCGTCGTTGCCTCATTTATCGGTCATCTTGGTGATGAAAAACCTTATCAATTCTTGAGGACTCGTCGCGTTTGCCGACAACCTTTAAGCCTCAGAGTCTGTGGGCGTGAGGAACTGATTTGTCAAAGTTGGTTGAGAGATGGATGGGAGCTTTGGAGGACCGAAGAGAAAATACAATAACTGGAGGTTGAAAGCGGCGGCCGATAGTCAATGTGCTATGAATCATGACGGCAGTGGAGACGGCAACACTATCGAATCATCCGTGATGGGAAGGCGTAGGTGTTGAGGCAGAGGAAGAGAAGGAGAAGGTTGAGTTTATAGAGGGATCTTGGAAAGGTGATGGAGAGAGGGTATTAAATGGGCTCAAGTGGAAAATAGGAATCAGGATGCCAAAGTGCGGGGGTAAAGGTAGATAGTGGAAGAAGAAAATTGCGAAGCCATCGTCGCCGTTTCTGTTCGTTGAAGGGGAGCTACTTGCGATAATTTTAAGATCTCTCAGAAGATTTCAGTTTCGCTTGACGTGCTGTAAGCTTTTATTGTTAAATAACTTGAGTAGGTCGAGTGGATGCTCCAAAAGAACAAGTTTTTCCCCCACGCTGTTGTGTGTGGAATACCCGTCCGATACTTCTATGGTTGTGGTAGTCCGAAACTACGTTTATTAGCTCACTTATAGAGTTCGATAATAATGCGAGGCCACAGATGGAGATAGCTGTGTGAGGGGGTGGTGATGAAACTGAGAGAGGCATTACAGCATCGAAGCAACACAACAACAAACAAACAAGCAAACATTGATACACATGATCGTCGGCTGAGTGAGTAACTAACTCAAGGGGGTGGTTTGCTAGGCATCGTTGATGCGTTAGGAAAGGTCTTCCATCGCAACCGAAATGCTTGTGATGGGTGTCCTGAAGGGGGAATACCTTAACTGAGTTTCTGGATGCATCCCTGAGGCCGCCACAGAACCATTGAAAACACAAAATTAGTTGACAATGGCCGTGACGAGTTGTGCAGATAAGGGGATCTGAGTTGCTCGAAGGGTTACTGTTGAGTTGGGCACGTTACTTGGCTACGCATGATTCAAAGCCACTGAGGATAACTGCCACATCTTTGGTCACTGATGGTGCTGTAGACATGGAGCCAATGCAAAGGTTTGCTGTCCTCGTTGCAAGTGCTGTTACGACTTCTGCAAGTTTGACTGGTCGTGGAATTGGACAAGCTCGATGCCACTGTATGTAATGAGGAAGACAGTTTGGCTTGTGTGTGTACCATACGTTTGCAATGAGCAAACAAAGTGATCGATGTGCAGCGAATA
The DNA here is from genome assembly GCA_020466155.1 of Pachypeltis micranthus. NCBI lineage: Eukaryota > Metazoa > Arthropoda > Insecta > Hemiptera > Miridae > Pachypeltis > Pachypeltis micranthus. The sequence goes on along the minus strand of CM035771.1, from coordinate 30,229,749 downwards.
CTGAGTATTCTAGACAAAACCTCACTAATTTCTAACCATTTTACCTCTCGTCAAAAAGAAAGATTTGTGGAGGGTTTTAGCTCCTTTCAGCGGAATTACCCTACTTGTCAAAAATACCTCGTGGGTATTGTTAATTTCGGTTTTTTGTCCAAGGACGATCTGAGAACAACAAAACAACATACTCATGATCGGTATGTGACTACAATCGAAATGTCCGTAGAGGCTAAAGTTAACGTACCTGTTAGTCCGTCTCCTCTGGCTGGTGTAGATACTATGGGCTTCTTAGCGGCATCAAGGTTGTCGACCTGTACGTTGAAGTACTATAATCCTGTTTGAGGCACTTAACCGAATGAGAAGGAAAAAAAATAAGACAAACTGAACAACACTGCACTAATTATTACACGACGTTTTATTACTCTCTTGCACAGCATAGTTGCACTGCTTGACGCAGTCTCACACCTCCAAGACCAACCCATTTTATTCAGCATCGAAAAATACCAGTCAACGACACGAAACATGACCTGACTACAAAAGAAGCAATTAGTGGACGAGTTGAACTGACGCGTGGTTGCTGAAATGAGCACAGGCCAGGGAGAAACGATAACTTTCGCTATATTGTCCCGCGCGTTCCTTCAAGTTGTAGAGTTGACTGTGATCTCACTGGTTTTCATCTACGATGCGAAACAGGACGTAACTGAATTAAAACTACACACTTTTTTATACCATGTTTTGCCCATAACGACCATGAGTGTCGTCCAATGGGATTGTCGAGTAAGCGGGCACAACTAGATACCGCATTTTTGTTCGAAAAACGGTTATTTAGACCACGTTGAAAGCGGACATTGGAGATTTGGATTCCCCAGGCATGTAAAGTGTCAAACTTTGAGGAAGGGTTGTAAAAATATCTTCGACGAAAACGTAGGTTGATTCATAATGACTAACAAAGCAAAAGGAAATTTCTTACAAGTAGGTGCGAGTATTACGAGACTTATTTCCGGCATTGCACTAAAAAGTTGCACTGTTTTAGTTGTCCTAATCGCAGATGGCAGATGCTCAAATAGTGAGGGCGCAAGGCGCGGAAACTGCCTGGCATAGAAATCGTTAACGCTCCTGGGATTTCTACTACGTGAGAGAGAATGGTTTGCTCTTGTATTTAATAAATGTAGGCGCACTTATCAAATGATTTACGAACTTGAATCACTAGCAGTTATGCTGACACTTTCCTTGGACATACGTAGTCTCAGGATTTCTTCAAGGGGCATCTTTTCGAGATTTTGAAGTTCTTCTGAGGACTGAATGACCCCATGACTTCTAAAGCTGGTCTCATACATTGGAAATATTTGGCTAACGGTTAAATTTTATTGGCGCAAATTGTAAAATATGCATTGCTACTGGCTCAACGTGATGCTTTCCAAATTCACTGCACATAACTCAGACTGTTTTGCAAACATTTTTCACCTCAAAACTTGAAGGGTATAATTGTTGAGGGCTGGGGTCGCTTTGAAGTTAGTCGTGAGGGTCAATTAATGATGTTGAATGATCTAAAAGAGTCAGAGCACATCAGCTGTTGCTAATTGTGGTGGGACCCTTGAAATCGGGTTACAAATGTTTCTAATCTATTCTTAACTATTGTTTCATCGTTGTCCATCTACTACTTCCCAATTTACTGTTCAGCCTCAGAAGGCGCATCCAATTGGCAAGATTCTTGTGATAACTTTCTGGACTTGAATTTGTGATAAGTGTTGTTTAGACGACCATTAACTTACTCACACTGCCGGTGGACTGATGTATCGTTTTCCTTTTTGTTGCAGAAAAATCGGGATTCCAATCGCCGTATGGATCGGTGGATAATGGGATGGTAAGTGACTTAGTTGTAGTTTTCGTAGAAATTATGCGTATCTTGTATTCTTCATGAATCGCATTGTACAACAGTCTCTTTTTCTCGTTATTTTCAACTTCTGTGGAGAAGCGGTGCGAAGTTTTCTAGTTCGTGGGGGCAGATTATTACAAATTTTGCAAGAACTTGTTTGATCAGACGATAGGTGCTTGGTCTAACTCACTTGGGCTATGGCTGGTTACTCCTGGAACCGTGGAATTTGTATGTGAATGCATCGTCAATGGTGTCGATTGAACTCGGAGTACGAGTTAAAGATGAGCAGATGATATGTGCTCACGGCATTGGCACAGCCAGATATTGTCGCGACTGCCAGTCAACAAGTGTACAGAACCTCATTTAGGTGTAGATTCTAAAAGACGGGTTTTCAAGTCACCACGAGCTTCAGAAGCCTCGTTCAGCTAAGGCCCAAGAAATTGAACTGTCTGCTACCTAAGAATGGGAGCAGCAAAAAAGAATTTATTCTCCCGGTGCAAATAGGCTAATTAGTAGGGCAGATGTGTAAACGCGAATACCTAATCTGCCAACTGTCAATCAGGCTAGTGATGTTGAGCTTGGGAATTCCTCAGGAGAAAAAAACTCATAACCTGACGTGAGTTCTAGGTCATTTGGCACGCCGATTCGTTTGACTCCTTTCACCGAAAGGGCATCAGCTGTTCCAATAAGGAAGATCGAAATCCGTTTTGTCCTCGCCGCTGCTTCCCAGTGCTTCATCCCCCGAGGCTCGTCTAAGGATGGAACTTTAGTCCACTGGGTTTGAGTTGGAAATATAATAAGCTCGGCTATGACTTCCTAAAATAATCCTATTACAAAAACAGCTCCTAATAAATCCAGTTCAATAAACGCAATCATCGCTTAAATCTTGTTGATTTTGCTGATAGTGGAGTTTCGAACTTTGGATGACTGCATAATGTCGTTACGTTCTAAGTCCTTTCCCAATATTAATCACGATAAATACGTTTAAATTGTAATTCGAGGTTGTAGGGATCTTTCTTCTGAAAGATAGTAGCGTAACGTGAGTGCGACTTCTTGGAAGATTTCCTACCGTTGGGAAGAGTGAGTTTCGTTAATTATGCAGAATTTATCAAATGCGGACAAAGTATCGGGTAGTACAAAGTATTCAAGTGGGAGGGAGTTAACATAGTTGTTGCCTTCTTTTGCGACGAAGAGTAGCAAAATCAGTCCAAGCTCTCGGTCAATTTGCGATGTTTGGGGAGAAAATAGGGTAAATTGGCCATAATTTGATCGAGTTACACATACATATGTGCGTGAGCGATGGAATGGTGGCATTCTTCACCTGAGTATCTACATTTCATCTGCGTTCATTGTTCAAGCTATTTCGTCGTTATATTGGTTGTTTTCTTCGACTATTTACCAACTTCGTCCAGAGGGGCGTTGGCCTAATTTGAATTCGTGAATTGGTTTGGTGAATATGTTGTTCGTCTTGTTTTGCAATCGCGTAGTGTGAACTCCGTTCAACTCTAAGGCGCCTTTACATTCGAAGAACAGTGTTGGGATGACGATGGCCCGTGTGGCGTTTATCACTATATCTGGTGTTCGGAGTAAAAAACTGAAAGAGAGAAAACACTTATAGGTGAATATAATTACCGGCGGGGTTTCGGGACTAAGTGCATTTTCTCACGAGGGCCCATTCGAGGGGATGCTGAAATGGAGGGAGCAGTTCAAGATGCGGAGAAGGGAATGGAAGGGTTAAAAATAAGAGAGGACAGAGATGAAGAGTCATCATAGATGATTTTATAGGGGAGCAGCACAAAATAAAAGAAAAGCTTAAGGCGGAAGATAATAGAAAACGAAAGAAATATTTGGAAATGAGAAGAAATATGTATAAGCCAAGAGGCTTTGCACCCCAGAGCACTTTAATATCTGTATAGCTGTTGTGAAAGAAAAATGGATGAGACTGGGAGGTTGGAGGGAAGAGAGTTATGGTCTGAGACTGTCCGATGTTTTCCGCGTTCAAATGCAACTATGTATGCAGCTGCATTGCTCCTGTTGGTTTTTCGGACGTAGGAGGGAGGGTCTTCTAGTGGCTCCATGGATTTCCTCCTGGGCATTGAGAAGCCGGGTTGGCCGGACACGCCTTACTGCGTTTGCAGCTCCTCTTTCTTGTCCTCTTCGCCATCACAAGATTATTGCAGCCATTCTCATATATCCTCCTATACTGCACAGCAGGTTGGGAGGTTCGGGCGAGGTCTTTTCTTCATGCCTTCATTCTTCATCCCTGCAAGATACTGATTCTGGATCAGCAAGCTCCACGCTCTTCTGGTTGAGCGCTACCCTGACAAATTGAGCAACGCACCTCCAGTTTTCATCCGAATTTATCATGGTATGGACGAGTGCTTTTGGTGTGAGGTGGCTGATTGTGTTCACTCCCGTGCGCTGCTAGGCTGCTCACCTTTGCCACGAGAAGATTGCATGGGAAGCATCACCCAGCAATCCAAGCAGCTTGGGTTTGCAGCCTTACCAGATGATGATGATAAGGATGTTGTTGTAAGCTTCTTCTGTCTCTTCCTGGATCAGGCTCACTAACGAAACATATTCAAGTAACAATAATGAAGTTGTACTAACCTCTGCACAAAATGATCAAGTTAGTAAAGATACGTTAGGTCACTTAAAGGCCAAGAAGCCTAGGGCTCAGATAGAGTGGCAGCGAGATGGTCTGTTAAGCTAGCCAAATCAACCGCTTTGTGATTATTCAATTTTTAGTAGTAAAATTTTGTAGTGGACCCAATATGTGCACCTGCAGTTGATTTTTTGCCGGCAATAGTTCGAGTGTTCGAACGTTGTTTTAACAGATGTATTTGATTACGTTGTTTTAGTGTTCGAACCAACTTGATCAATATTTTCATCTTTTATTCGCTTTCATTGTTACCCCCTTTTTTCTGTTCCTTCCACTATTTTCTTTCAATTCCCTTCAGTTGCTAAATCGGGTCCTTTCTCCGAAAGAAACGTAAGACTGTCTTGAAGGAAAATGGCCACCAACGTGTAAATGAATGGGCTGCCCCAAAGAGTATGTTACGATTTCTCGTGTATCAGCTGCGCAAATAATTAATCGGTCGCAAATGTTCTGTACGGACCTTCGTAAATTCTACGTTATCGGACGGACGGACCTTGAGCGTTTCAATGTGTTTTTCATCAAATCAGTTTTGATTGAGTCGCGCCTTCAGGCCAACGCTACGTACTAGGCAGGTGAGCGTGCCAATAGTTACTTTTTGGGTGGCGTTTGAAGCTGTCGTCTAATCCAGCCTTGTACTTTTTGTCGCCCGCCGATGTGTGACCCAGGATAGTTAGTACCCAGGATTGATAACAGACTATTCCATTATTTTAGCTCAACCGATACATCATGCTGCTATACGCTCCACCGTCGATTCAATTATATGTCGTTCCAAACGCATTGTAGGGTCTTGTTTGCTTTATCTTCGAACCAAGTTTTGTCTTGAGTGCTTCTAGTGGTGTCGACGGAGTCGCTGATTTGTCGGAAGCTGCGGTTAGTATAATTTGTGGTCTTAACTAGGGAAAACTGTGTTAATCCGAAAGCTTTATTTTCTAAGTGTATCATGCTGATAGGAGGACCACAGAGAAAAGGTGAGAGGAAGGGTGTAGGGTACTGGGTAAAATGACTGATGGAAAACTGAGGGGACTGAAAGCCAGTTAATTTACACAACTTGGCCCACTTCTTTACTATACCTCTTCTTTGCTACTGTTTGAGTGTACTCTCCGCATCCCAATATAGTTGTCGTTATGAGATTTCCGCATCTTTTCTATACCCCTTCTTTGCCACTGTTTAGGTGTACTCTAGCCAGTGTCGTTGCTTGTATGTGGATTTCCGCCAATTACATTGTGTGACAAAAGCTAGAGCAAGAAGCTTTATTAACATCCACTGCTTTACAGAATATTTTGTGTGTCTTTGAGAGTGCTAACAGTTGGCAATGTACCATTGTGGGATTGTACGGGAAGCCATCAGCTACATCAGACGTCAGCCCAAGGTACAAAAAATCATCCGTTAGTACTAGTTTGAAAGTGGAGTCCACTTGGAGTGGCCGAGGCACCGTAGAGTTTGCACCTTAGAGACCTGGCGCAAAAATTGATGGGTTCGAGTCGGAACTGTAATAGTTTGAAACTCGTCGTGCAAAACGGAGAATCGGATCGTTTCGTCACAAAATAAATTGCAACGGTAAAAGAAAAAATGGCTGAGCAGTGAGAGCAGACGATTGATAATGGCGACTCGAGAATGCAAGTGAAGCGATGACATTTTTGGTAAATTCTGGTAGTCCCGCTTTTTTTTCTTTAAGGTTACACATCCAGAAAGTGTAGGCAGTTCCAAGTGATTAGTGAATTAATTGAAAGACCTCACTCGCCAGTTCCTAATAACTCCTCTTCTAAGAAAATGCTACGTTTTCTACTCAAACGTACCGTAAACCTTTTCCAACCTGGCGAAGTAAGCGTTAGGTGTTTGGTTAAAACTAAATGTTTGACAGCTAACTGAAAACCGAGTTGAGCCTCTCTCTAGTAAACTGTTGTTAATGTTTTATCCTATTGATTCTTCCTCCACCTCCGAATAAATGCCAATGAGACAAAGAAGGCTAAACTCATTTCTACAGAGAATAAATAACTGCCGCGCCCCTGGGAAAACCATTCCGCTCGCGAAATACCGGAGTGTCAATGCGTCGGCTGCAGTTCAGTGGAAATCTAGTGAGCAGCAACAATAAATGAAACTGAAAAAACTCGAAAGCCATAATAGACTAAAAACGGAACTGTCGTGAAAAATAGATCCAAGAAATGGAATCGAATAGCAGCTGAAGCGTGTGGAAGGTGATGCGTTATACCTATTGTTGTGAATGTGCGTAGTGGTGTAAGAATTGCTGTCAAACTATTGTTGTCATTTTAAGGGGACGGCCAACTTATCTTCCGGTTTCATACATTTATTTACCTTTCAGGCCATCCCCTATCTACTTCAGTTTTGTGTGGGTCCGCGCTGAAACTGCGAATGTGGTGGTTAAACGTGTACAGTCTCCATTAACAGTCTCGTTTAGTTTCAACTGGTTACGCTCATTGCTCTCACTTTAGTGCACATCGTTTTGTCGCCTAGTAAAACTTTATATGGAACCAACCAGCAGATTTTGAGTGAATTCACTGAGGTAGGAAGATTGTTCCCTGAAGAATATTGTCTCGTAATTTCTTGTGAAACTCTACAACCAACACGACCAATTACGCTGGGAGTATTGTCGTTGATGCGTTAACAGTGTCGATAAACTGCCGTTGCGCATCTCTAGCTGACACAACCAGAAAATAGTTTTGGATTCGCTTGTAAGTTGCTGAAACCGTTAATTTGGAACTAGTTTTTGTACAATTCTCATCGATTATTAGTGTATTCCTCAACAACAGCGCGTGAATTTGTTATTGCTGAATTGGGAGTACTCACGGCTCCACAATGCTCGTGTTTTTTACTCGACGCCCCTAACTATGAAACTGTAGTGACCTTATTGATGAACTTATCCGTGATCAATGGACCTGGGTGACTTTCAGCTTGATGACTACATCCTTTTTGCTTCTGTTGCTTTTGTTGTTTGTGTTCCATATATCTCATGACTGCTGGAGCTGGTGTTGGAGATACGAAAAGGTATACACCAGTGAGCCGATATTTTTGGTTCGATTGTCGATGAGGTCCACAAACAAAAAATTGGGATTGAGTATAAAAGTAGATGTTATTTAAAGAAATTAAGAATTTGGGAATAACTATGCAACAAAACCTGAAGTAGGATCAGCGTGTTACACAAATATGTTAAAAAAAAACATCAAAAGTGTTGACCAGTTACGAAAAATAGGGAATAAATTTCCTGAATATATTAAGAACCAGATGGCCCGATCTCTGATAATGCCTCATTTTGAGTGTGCTTCACTTTGTTTTATGGACCTTACACAGCGGCTTAGTCTGAAACTTCAAAGGCCAATGAAAACGAGACAAATGCAATAGCACATAATTCCAGCGTTTGGAAAACTAAGTTGGATAAGAATAAAAGACACAAGGGAACTAAAAGCGGCCACTTTGTTGTACAGAACACTAGTTGTTTGGCACAAGCCACATTAGATGGGTTTTTGACCTCAGAACGTCCGCACTTAACGGTACTGACTGCCACTGCTGAAAGTCATTGTTTCCCCAAACACTTCTATCTCAACCCTTTTGTTTGTACGTGTGGAAAGCCCAGTTCCTCAGTTGTTTCCAAGTGACAACGGATTTCCCCCTTTTCTGGACTTTCTCAACTATCTTTTCTCACCCTTCAATTTTAGATTTCTCTCCATGACACAAAGCTCTCGTGGTACAGTTGTCTCTCAGTTCTCCTAACGATTCGTCTCTCAGCTCGCGCTACTCACAACTCAACTCTATCTCTTTCTCTGTCCTTCCACTTAGTGTCTCACAACCAGTTCACATGTATTGAGAGTCTGTTGTTCGCTATTCTGTCAAATGAGATACAGTCCTCACTCACCCTCACCACGTTCATTCATTTCTCAGCTTCAGTATTTGTACAAGAAATACGAAGAATCGGAAGTCAGCAGTTGGTCACTCGCAATAGGGCAAATAATTTACTACAGTGGTTCCCCATCTTTTATGAGGTATCGCCCCTTAGTGGAAGACGACTCACCCCTGTCGCCCCCCTTCTCTCAGTACGGTATACCCTTATTTAAATGTAAGAAACGTGTTGTAGTAAAAATAATAGACTGAATTATTATGTTAAATGATTTATTATTATATACAATTATTATTATTTCAATTAATTAATTTACCGTTTTAATGACTCCCTTGTGCTAGGTGGACTGCAGTCAAAGCCTGAATATCCGGCTGTATGTTGGTCAGGTGAAGGCGCAGGTCTCCTTTGGTGCAAACATCCAATTTGTTCCTTTGTTTTGTGAGGAGCTGGACGACAGAGCTGAATCCTTTTTCCACTAAATATGTGGATGGAAATGAGATTAGAAGGGATTCAACCATTTCCCACAGTTTTGGATAAGATTCCATGAGTTTTACCCAGGCTAACTCGTAACCATGCTGCTTAAAAATCATCTTTGCCTCACAGTCATATTTCAGGTCCAAAAACTCTGTCTGCAAAATATGTTCAAGGGTGTCCACCGCGTCAAACGAAAATGGATCAAAAACCCAATCTGGAATTTTAAGATTGGCAATGTCTTCAGATCTTGATTCCATGTCACATTTTAGCTTGTCAAGGTGGTCTGTGAAAGTGAAGATTTGGTCATCTTCAAGATGGAGGGATTCTGAGCATTTTTGTAGGGATGGAAACTGACACAGTTCACCACGACCTATATTACCTTTGAAAATGGCAAACTTGGCAATGAATGAACTGATAATGCCTTTTGCTTTGATAAGATTCATCTTATTTCCTTGCAGCTTCATGTTGACCTCATTGAGTTTTTCGAAAATATCAGTCAGATATGCAATCTCGAATTTGCGAAGTCTCAACGCTTGACTCAATTCAGGGTCACAAGAATCGAGAAATTCAGTCACTGTTTCGAACAATTCCCTTACCGGCGCGCAACTCAATCTTGCACACTTGCATATTTTATACAGATCATATTTTTTTGCCCATAATTTTCTTAAAAACGAGTGAATTTGTTTTTGAAACGCTACCATGTTTCTGCGACACTTAAGATTCTACTCTACAGAAGAGTTATTTTTTCTGCCTTTTCATACTGATCGCCCCCCACAAATTTATCGCCCCCCTTAGAACCCAAATCGCCCACCGGGGGGCGATCGCCCCCAGGTTGGGAACCACTGATTTACTACAATCATTTCTAATTGAACGGAGAAGGACATAGAATAAGAATATAAAGATTAATCAAGAGGCGAAAAATGTGCCTTCAAAAGGATCTTTAGGACTTATTAAACCAAAGAATTAGGGAGCAGTTGCAATAATATAGTGCCAGTAAAATATAACTTCAGCAGTAATAAAGGTGTTCCCCACGAAGTGGAACACTCACGTCATCCTTAAAGTCAGCTGACCACAATCCGTCGGATCGTGTCCAGTGTTTTTGACCTTGTCCTCAAGGTTATGCAGTACGAGTGTACTTCAGGACATCTTTGTTGACATGAGCACCAATTTTAAAATGGTAGACGAGAAATATGTTGTGGTAGTTGCAGTAGCGTTTGGCGGCCCTATTGTGCCCAGCTCTCCTCAGTGCCTTTGAAGAACTCCTGGTGTGCATGTCGGAGAAGATTCAATCCTCGAGGTCACCAGACTGTGGTTTCCTTAAGTCGTAACAAGCACCGACATTTTATTTTCTTTAGAGAAATATGCTTAGTTCTGCGTATTTATCAGGTCACTATCATCCAGCTCGAGCGCGTATCCCAAACTGGTGACATGGTGTTGACTGAAAGTGCCTCTTCTTGAGCTTGCCGGTGAATGTGACCAGAAAAACTGCATTCAACCCTCCCCCTCCCCCCTTTTTTTTGTTTTGCTCGTTTCGCCGAGCTTTGTTTCCCACATTTATAAGTAGTAGATAAAAGGGAGTTTGGTGACTGTGAAGTTGAGTAGTTACAGAAGTGTAGACGGCGAAGAGGGTAGTCATTACGAAAAGAGCGCCGAGTGCTGTTATAAGAGAAGAGCAAGAGTGGTCCTGGAGGGTGGGGGAGTTCAAGTGAAGATAACAGTGGGAATCCCTTCTTCTATCTTAAGTAGTTAGGGTTGCCAACATACCTCATCCTGCTAATTGCCATGGCTTCCTTGACTGTGTTTTATGGCTACTTCTTCTAGAAGGTTTTCAAGCCACCAGTTTTCCTTCGTTTTGAGGGCGAAGGGAATGACGGTGGGCGTCTTCGCTACTTTCCTTCTACGTCCCCCTCACCATTCTCCAACATTCCCTTTTCACATTAATTCCAAACAAAAGTTTGCCATGATTCCCTCTATCCTTAAAGGTTGCTATTGGAACGGCCCGGCCTTGCCAGAGATGAGGGAGTCTTACTCACACCTCTCAGCTCACAACTTACATATTTCCTTCTCTGACGGAAAGAGCTTAGGAGCCGTTTATTTTCTCACCGAAGTCTCTTAAGGGGGGCGAAATTATATTCGGAATGTCCGGCCTGCCGAATATTTCCAAGGTCTGAAATTAACTGCCTGCCCGAAATTATTCTTATATTCTTGTTTTAGATGTGCACTTTCTTTTAAGCCTCAACATCTTTTTCATCATTAAGATCATTAGGTCAAATCATTAACGTACCTAGGGCCAATATTGTACTCGCACGCTATTGATATTGGGAATTTTATAAGGGACCCCTTTACTAACGTAAACAGGACGTAGTAAGGCTCAGCTTTATTATAAAAGCCAGGACATTACTCGGTTTTAGTAGCCTAACCTCGTCAACGGTTGCGTTGAAGGTTCCAGTTCCAATATACCTACCCCGTCACGGAATAACCAAGCCTCATTCCTTGGTGCATCACATTCTTTGCTCCTCCACGCAGAACTTGCTTACTTCGTCCACTAGCCCCATGCCTGTCTTCTCATTCCGCTCGACACGAAGTCAGCCTGGTTTTACGAGCTACAGATAAAATTATAGAACTACGAAAGGAAAGTTAAACGCTGTTCCGAGAAATGTGTATGGGTGTCGGTTTCAAGAACTGGCCATGACTGAAGTACACTAGCAGTACCATATAAATGTATATGGTGTATTAATCTATCGGTTGTAGTTTTTGCTGCCAGGCCGATAGAATGTAGATCGTATCATTAGTGTACATTGTGTTTACTTAGACTCTCGATGCTGTAACGTGTGAATGGATGACTGAACTGCCGAACCTCTAATTTAAAAAAATTACTATAAGTGAGTGTAAATTCCGTTGTAGCGCTTTCTCCAATTGAGACTACACTTGTTACTGCCAACAGGATATATCTTGGATTTCAAGTCTCGAAGGCGCCAAGCGACATGAAGCTCTTCATGTAGAATTCTATCGTTAATCCAATTTTTACTTCATAAACGTGAACTGTGGTAAAACGAAAAGCTCTCGAAGTTTCTCAGAAGAATACTTCTGCTAGGGTAGGCTTGCAGGGAGCACACAGTTGTGAATCCAGTTATGCAACTTACTCCCTTTAACGTGGCCTGGGACACCACTTTTTTCTGTGACCTTGTTTCCTCTTGACCAAATTCTTGAGGGGACTTCCAAAAAAGATCCGCAGCTAACCTTCCAAGATTACGTTGATAATCTTATTTGCATCCACAATGTGGTGCCGTGATTGAGGATACGTTTTCCTATCTCCAGGCTGTGATAAGAGTCATTCCCCGCCTCCACACTCTTAAGATCTAGGCGCGACCTTAATCCGCCATCAACCGATTGGGCTACGGCAATTTAATTGGGCTAGTAGTCTTACCACTCCCACATATGCCCCCAGTGTATTGTACTTCATTCGTACTCTTCATGTACGTTTTTAAAAATAATAGTTTTAAAAAATCCTTTTTTCCGTATGAGGAGCCGGACGTATTCAAATAACTCGCTCAGCTTGTGCACTATGCTCTTGTTTCAGTCCTGTCTCTAACATAGGCCCGATTTCTTTTCTGTGCCTCAGACGCGAAACTAAAAACTCGACTTCTTGACTGGATTCTTCCTGTTGTCCTAACCTAAGAAACTAATTTTATATGAAGCTATATTTCATAAATTACTATCTAGTTACTGTAAGTCATCACGAGGGATATAAAGGAGTAGACGTGACGGTAAGAGGCTTGATCGAAGAGCAAGAAAATTACGGCCATTGAATTGAGATCGAGTTAAAACCGAGTTCTGTTCAAATATCAAAATGGAGGTTCAAAATCGCGAGATGAAGGGAAAAGGGGTACAATAAGAATATAAAGAGTAGACCAGAATGACGAACACCTGAACTAACAAACTGAACGTATTTAATTTACGCCGTGACGGCAATGGACAATAGGAGGACGTTACAACACCCAGTTCGGGGACGTTATTGATAATAGCATCAAGTTCATTCGCTCGCCACCTTTTCGGCGCCCATGCCCCAAACAAATTATGACTTGGAAGTCTGTATGATAATTTTAAACCTACAAGTCTTTTTCACAGGTAAGTTTGAACTTTACAGGTACTTGTGGTTTCCTTGCCGTACGTTAGTCTTAAATGGTTTTATGTTGAAAATTCGATGCTCAACTATTAAATCAATCTGCAGAGAGAAACCCCCTTGTCTGATGTGACATTTCTGCGACCTCACAAACGCCTGAAACCCCCGAATAGTTCTGACCCTTATGTCGGCAGCTAACCAGCCTCTCTATGCGGTTTTGGACGGAAAACCTTGTAAAACGCCCTAGCAACTGTCGTTTTCTTCACTTCACTTAACTTTTTACTGTTCCTTCTTCCATATTTCTTTCTTAATATTGTGTTGAGGAATCGAGTAATTATAATGGTTAATTTGTTTCAGACTGCTGCAGCGGCTGCATACACCACTGGTTATCCGTTGCCAGGTCCCGAGAGCTTCAGTCCTGAGTCACCATATTTCCCTTTCAACTCATCTGCCACCTCAACGACGACCAACATAAAACGCACAAATATCAGCGTGTCGGGTGAGTTGCTTTGACGGTTTTTTAAATTGTATTTAACTGTACACCAGGAGTCAGTTATAACGTTCATCACAAATTCCTTCCCAGTTGAATGTCAATCCTAACGCAGGACCTTTCTTGTGTATAGTTTGGCTCACTTCGTGGTCTAGATGCTCTAGAACTGCGTTTAAAGGTAATGTTAGCTTTCGGGCTTGGGGGAATGGGAAATTCGGCGTTCAAACGTTGGTGGTCCTAGAATCAATCCCAGAGCAGCTTCGGTAGCGACTTCTTGTTGATCTGCCCCTCACAGCATCATATCACAACCTCCCAATAGCGAAATGAGTTCTCAATAAGCTCTACCGAATTCCCAGAGCATGAAAAATACCGTGATGGCGTTAGTAGCTACACTAAAAACGTCATGGTAGCTTGGCTGCACCAATCTCAAGGCGTTAGTGACCTGCAGTAGAGGAGTCGTCTATTTACCTGCAGCAATCTTGGATTGCCCTCACCGATAGTCTTATTGGCATGGTAAGCGGTGTGTTGTCCCCCCTTTATCTAACTTTTAGTACACGAGGGGTTGTGTGCTCAGGATGATCATGGCTCACTCCTATCATCGTCTTAGTATGCTTAGCAGGATGTGTTTAGTAAGTATAGTTGGTGTTTCCTGTGCTACTTCAATTATGCTCTCACGTAGTGGCGGATAATAAAGGTTAAGTGCTAAGTGCTTTTCTGTAAGCAACACATGCACAAGAAAGGCAAAGGTATTCGCGGTGTTATAAGAAAATTATTGTAGTTAAAAGTCCAGGATACTAGAGCGCTTTTTCTTGGTCGTATGAAAGTAGGTACGTGGAACTTACATTTTTGTCGATTTAGTTTCATTGAGCAAGTAATTGTCTGGTATTCAACACCTGATTGATTTTTTTCTCTTTTTCCAGGAACCGCCATCAAAAGGAAAAGAGAGGTCAGTCTGAAAATGTATTATTATAAATATTCTCATAGCTTTATCAGCTCGCATTTTACGTTATTATGAGGAAGCGCGACATTGTCTCATGGTGTCGCTCAAAGCGAATCCCAGTCATCCTCCTAGTGAAATTTTACTGTTATGCCGTTCTTGAAGAATTCTTAAGTTCGATCGCCCTTGCTCCGATATTTCCTTGTGACCATACTGTCTTAACCCAGGGGTTGATGTTGTCAATACCGATGTGGTGTACAAGAGCACACCGCATACATATTTTAAATAAACTTCGTACTTTAGGAGGTACCAAGTGAGATAGGGGACCTCGATTCAACTGACAGTTTATGGTAACACTTAATGTCTTTTTCGCCTGTCTCAGGTAAGCGAGCTACGCTCCAGCCTGCATGAGGTAGAACGTGAGCTTTGGTCATCCACGGTCGTAAATAAAATGTTGGAGAATGAATGGTTGGGGGTGTGGGGTGTGATGGATTCGTGTGGACCGTCCTCCGTCTCTATGGCTGGCGATTTCTTTTCCTTCGAAGAGGATCACCTATGTCCTACATTCAGTTTTTGCTAGCAGATTGTGTACAGTCAAATCGTGATCATAGGTGTGTGGCTCACAATTTCCTGGTTCGTGGTAGGCTCTTGAACAAGGCGTGACAATATTTCACTACCTTTGGTGCCATTTAGGATTATAGTAGTGTCAGAGAAACAACCGCAGATTTTGAGCGATTTTCTTGACGTTATAGCCACCAGATTTTCCAGTGGCGGCCTGAAGTTTGTGATTCACCACTTAGGTGGTTGTTAGGATTCCAACCACGTATTTTGAATCGGTCAAATGCAGTTCGGCTTGAATGTTGACAATTATACCTAGTGAAGGCTGTGCCTATTTGACCATTTGTGAACTCGCACTGCCTTCGGGTGGGATTGCAGGTGTCGCACCCGAGTCCTCCCAGCAAATTCGACGTCGAAACATGAATTTGATAGCGTAACAGCATTTGTGTGGAAGTTAGAAGGTGTCACACAAAGAAGCATGGGGATTAGAATGCGGATGAAAGGAGTATTACAATTTTGTCTCTAAAAAAAACACTTGGTACGAGTAAATGGAAGTATAGTGGAACGGAGCTTCAACCGCCATTGCTTAAAGCCATATTCTGGCATATGAAATCCTGGTTGTGTTTGGTACATAACCTACTATGGTGGTTATTCTTCCGAGTAGTTCCATACAAATAAAGGTAAGTCATAACAACTGCGACTTGTGGATTAGACTCTTCAAGACGTGAGTTTTGCTAAAAATTATAAAGTATTAATTCATCTTCCACAATTGTGTGACTCAGAACTTTTAGTCATTTTTCACAACACAAGTAGCTACAAATCTTTCAAACTGGCGCTTCTGTTTCGTAGAAGCAGATTCTTCCTAGTTCAAGCAAAGTGAACGTTTTAGCGTTTTTTTAGACTAAGTTTTTCTTTTTTTATTGCTTAAAAAAAGGATAAATGAATAAGGATTTCCCTAAAAGGATGAGTTGGGTGGGAGAAGCATATCCCCCCTCCCCTTTTGTTCAGATAGTAACTTGGTGGGAGAGGAATAAAAGGGGGGGTGACCGGAGTTACAGACATGACTTTTACATTATGTGCTTTCAAGAGCGGATCGAGATGGGCTGGCGGAGTGGGGAGGAAAGGCGTGAAGGCTTAGGAAGTTGCAGCTTAGCCCACCTCTTCCTCTTTCAATATTCTCCCTTTGCTTTCCTCCTCTTCCTCCCCAGTTTTCTAAACCTTCAATTTCCCATTCGACTCGAACCGGAATAGTCTTCTGAGGTCTTAGTTTTTGTTTTTACGCCCCATGTTTTATGTCCCTCTACAGCGTGTCTTGTGCAGACTTAATTTTATTTCCTTCACACATTAGCGCGACACGTATTCTCGTTTTAGCTACTAACACTTTGGCTTCGTCAACAAGCCAAGTGTACCATTGTACCAAAATTTGAAATTTTACCTTCAAGGGCTTTCGAAACTAGTGCGTTGTCTGTGATCAACTTTGTTCATCCCTTACGATTTCCAAGGATTTATCCTCGGATGGTCTTTAATCAATATAGAACTAGTGATGTGGAATTCTTAAGATAGCCTAAATTTGCAAGGGATATGCTGATTAAGACTGGACAGTTTCTGCGACTTTAATCTATGTTATGGTATACGTAAATTCAAGGGCGTTTTTCAAAGCCGTTTTCATCTCCAACCTCAACTGGAAGCAGCGCTATCAAAGTGTTTATATTATCATTTGCCGTACTTTTCGTTTTGACTATTATTGTTGTAGTAGTTGTTGTTAGCTTATTATTATTCCCGTTTTTGCGATCGTTCCCGACCTTACTTTAAATCTTTCGGTTTCTTACGCGGGACTGTCGTCACCGCGACATCGTTAGGAACATACGTTTTTTCATCATTTCAAGTCAGCTGTTTTTTCTGTGTTGTGCCTGTACCAGAGCAACTGCATTTACCTTGATTTAATCTTTTATTTCCATCTTATATCCTTTCTATTTATTACACGTTTGTTACCGCTTCTTTGCCATCACGCAGACGTTGGTATTTATTTTCTAAGGGTGTAATACACTGAAGACTACACAGGTGTTTATCTTAACCATCACAAATCCACCGATTGGGTGATCTCACTAATCTATACGCTACAATTATTGGTCCTGCGACAGCATTGCGCCAAATCGAAGAAAAACCTGTCATGTACTCCACACTGTCACTCAATGGTGCAAGCATGTCAAGATTCAGGTGGCTGAGGAAAAAAACCCAGCTCATCCTCTTGAAAGGAAAAGTGAATAGTCAACCCTCAATACGCTTTGGCGGCCGCAGGCTCTTTCTTGAAAAGCACGTCAAGTATTTAGGAGTGAATATAGGTGAGAGGTGGAGCTTCAACCAACACCTCCAGTCCCTTAAAGGCACTACCGTTGCAAGGTTTGCATCACAGCGTGCAATTACTAAGGCCACTTGGGGTGTGTGTTACCATGACACTATGCTCATGTGCCATCTATCTAGGCGTGATTGGCTACTGCCCCATTGTCTGGGGTAGCAAACTCACAGTTAATCAAAAGAGAGTATTGTCCCAATCCCAGAGCTGCGCTCCTGTAGATCACCAAGGCCTACAAGACTGTATCAACAGAAGCACTCCAGGCGATCACTGGTCAGTTACCGGTTGATGTGGCCATTAAGTGCATGGTTGACAAGTGGAGATTTAAAGTGGATTTTCCCTCACTTTGTGCTGAACTCCGTAAGGATCTCACTGCAGAACAAAACTTGCCGCTATCGACGAATGGGCGTTAGAGAAATGGCAAGAAAGATGGGAGTCCTCGTCAAAGGGACGTGATACCTATGAGTTCTTCCCAACATTCGTGAACGTCTTGGAAGAAAATTGGTTGAGCCAGACCACAGGACCAACTAGTTCCTCAGAGGACATGGTGACTTCAATGCGCGGCTCCACTTCCTTTCCCTCAAAGACTCTCCATCATACACATCTTGCGCCTCGAGTGGGGAGGAAACAAGAAACCACGTGCTGATCCACTGTAGTTTCTACTACATGAGGGACGGTTGTTGGGAGGGCAAATGAACTTAGCAGCATTGACTGCTACAAAGTAAGCCTATAACCATTTTGCTTAGTCCGCGAAGAAGGTGATAGCTATGAAAGGATATCATGATTGATCTGTCCTTTTGGAACTTGCCACCCAAGTAAATAGTTAGATCAGGTGGAAACCAGATTAAGAACTCCTCCTAGACGGTATGGGATTCCTCAGGTAGTCACCTCTGCGCGGTAACACACAGGCAACAGCTCTCTACCGGGAGACTGGCTAACGACCAAATACCTGCCGTACCTCCGCAGGTCTGAGCTCGGTGGATGCTGCAGAGGCCGGCCTCATGCACATTAGCGACACTGCAACTTGCATGACTGATATAACCCTCGTCGAGGGTTTAGGAACAATAATCAAATAGGGAAACAGACCTGACTCGGGCGAGTATCACGAGTAACTGTAAATCTCTCCACAAAACAAACAACTCAACGGCGTTCTTTCTTCTGTGCGCTGTGGTTACTGCAATCGTATTAAATTTCTCTTCGTCCATAAGTTGCATTACCACTCAATGAGTGGGTTTTTGTTTCAACTAATGGCAACCGGAAAACCTCCCATTGCGGTCTCACCTCGTAGTGCTAAAGGTTCTAATACGTACATGCAACGTCGAAGACAATCACATTGAACAAAAACGTTATCAGCACCTGGTAATTAATTCACAATTTCTCAGGGAAAGTTAGATGCTCATTTTATGACGGTTAATTATACATGGCGCACTCAGGATGAAAGGGACGACGATTGGGAATTGCTAGTAGCATACCAAGTGCTCTACCCTTCCACATCAAGTAAATGGCGATAATGTTTGGGAGGAGTTACGTCTACTTTTGGTTTTGATTGACGCAGATTATAAACGTAATTGCAGTTGTTTGTGTAAGTTGTATCGTCATTATAGATTAAGATTACGGCTGTTTGCTTACTTTCTCCGAGTCGCTGTGAATTAAGCTAGTTTCTACGGTTGCATTAGAAACCGTTTGTCTTCGATCGATTATCTTTGGTAGTAATTGGTGGTTATTCCACATTGGCGTTGTATTAAAAACCTGCCGAACGTATTGTTTCCAACTGGCTTTAGTCTTCGGCGCCCATCTGCTGTCGAAAGCCATACTGTGCCCTCGGAATCAATGTGGAAGTCTTCCCTCTTTTCGACTGTGATGTGAGATTCCAGAGAGTGCGCTGGTTATGATTGTAGTGTTTGAGTTTGATTAGTAGTTTTGTTTTTAGTTCGATTGTCTTTGGACTGCGGGTTTTCAGTACTTGGAATTATTCGTCATAAGTCGCACGTAACATCGATAAGTATTTATTGTCGCGATCCGGAAATATTGTAAAGCTATATAATTAAATGCGATGTCGAACGACGTGCAGATTGGGAGTGACGTTTGAATGGAAATATACGTTCAAGGTTGTGAGGTGCTGTGATGCCCTCGTTTCGGTAGTTCCCACTACCATCTTGCGCCATGGACACAATTTGGAATCTCTCCTGTACAGTTCATTAAATCGTTGTGTATTACATCGTTAATTACTGCAATTTTGAAGATTTTCACCTGGCGGTCAGTTCGGTTCGGTGTTTCATAAAGAAATTCCACGCTTTCCCCCGGTGTTCCCCTTCTGTTCGAACCTCAGCTGACAGGTGTTTCCGACCTGGTCTTGCGTGGATTTCTCACTCCTGACTGACGTCTTGTGTGCAACCAGTTATAATGTCATTCAACGACTTTTTTCCGTGTTTAGGAAACGTGAACGCGTAGGTCCCTGCCGTCTCGACGATATAACCCGTTTGATAACGAGCGGTTGATATTCGTTAACATGCGCTTTTTGTTTATAATGCCCAGAATCATTTTTGGAAACTCATCCGGGTTGTCAGATTTATAGCGGGGTCAAATAATGTTACTAGTTTATTATCTTGGTCTGGGGGAGAAATTACGTCATTTATCTTAATTGTCTGCCTCTCAGGGTCGCCTCTTCCCTCTTGGTTCAGTATTGTGGTGAATCATCCTATTATTCTATGCATTTCCCTTCCGTGTAACGAGTTATAATAGTGCGATTGGGCGCACTAGCGAGGTATCAAGGACTGCTTGAATGTCTCTGAGAGCAGCAAGAGAATCTCAAAATACTGATCGTAACATCCTTTTGAGTGAGTTACCACCGTCTTCTGACACCGTATCCGTGTATTGTCTGTGTGCTCTTGAGGGCACGGTCGTTTCTTGTTTCCAGATTGCTAACATTTTCTTCCGTCCGTGAGGATTTAATTGTTTCGATGACATCAAAATGTGGTGATCTTATTGGTTACGATATTTAGTTCGAAGCATTTCGCATCTTTTTGCTAATGATCTGCTGTAACATACACCGGAATTGTATCTTCGAACAACGAATTTTGAAGGAAACATTTATGTTGTCAGAACAAAATCGTTCGTGTGGTCTTTGAGAAAATTGGGAGACCAACCATTTAATGTTCGGCCTATTTAATTTTAGATTGGCTTCATGGAGTACAAAAGTTTGGTACTGATTAGTAGCTGATAATTTAATCAAATCAAAAGATAATTTAAGCAAACCGATAATTTGCCGTTTTCGAGAGAAATGCTTAAATTAAAGCCCTCGTTTTCGTGCTCCGCTCCGGGCGATGGAAATTGCTCATCACCTTACACGCCACGAGCATGATAGAAAAAAAGAATCGGCTCATTGGTACGGCCTTTCTCCAACACATCGAACGACGCGCGCCATGCACGATGGTGTAGATGCAAAATAATATTCACTTGTAACAAAAATGAAATTAATCGCTTACAAATTTTGAGCTATGGCCCCTTCACGTACCTACAGAAGTCCAACTGGTAGAAAGGAAATATGAGAGGCGTTGTGTCCTACTCCGAAAATTGGGTCTTGGAGATCCTGGTCCTTAACTGAGTAATTATTAGGTTTAAATAAGTTCGTCCGATTATATTTTCGTGAGATATTCATGGGATAATGTTTCACAGTTTAAAAACGTCGTAACTTGAGATCTTTCAACTCAAATTGCATTTCTTTGTATGATTAAGAGCAAGTGCAAGCTCGGATAAACAATTGAGAAAAATGTAATGCGTAGGTTGGGGCAGAAAAAAATAACAATAAAAGAAAAAAGGACGGGATTTATGTCAACGACGACTGAAAATAAGCGACGAGGAAGCAGGGAAAGGACCTCGAACGAGTTGGATTTGAGAGTACAGCAGGGGGAGGGAGGCATTAAAGTGGACTAAACATGTAGTTACTTGGGTAGAACAGTTCTGCATAAAATTTGTGTAACCTCCACCGCGTATTCGACAAGAAGTTTCAGTTTACTGGGTAGGCATACTATCGGCTCAACGGGCACAAATGCCCCCACTTGTTTGTCTTGTCAGCAACCGCATGACATGTGATCTTAAATTCTCGTTCTAAATCCGCTAACGAATCGAAAAGGAGCGTGTTTCTAGATGGAGTGAAAAGGCGTATTTGATTACGAAATGGAATCACAAGCGCGTCAGAGCCAATGAGATAATAGCCAGAACAAAGCAACCTTCGACGTTTGTTAGTGGGAAAACTGAATCAGTCGTTTACCTCAATGGTCGCTTCAAAACAGTATATCCCCACCGACAACTATGAAGTAAGCTCCTGCCAATGGCAAGGAATGCAATAAACAGCAAAGACTTCCTGCTCCCTTCACGTGCTACAGTTAACAGCCACAAGGTCACTTTACCTTTCGCGAGGTTCCTCCGGGAAGAACGAGCAGCCGAACACAACTTTATTGAACAAGTGAACCCCGATGACGACTGTGGCCGCCCATTGATGGTCACCGCTGACAACTAACTCCCCGCGATGTTTCAATAAAGTAAACCGCGATCCTTACGAGGTTCTAGGAAAGAAAAAGATGAAGCACTGTGGGTATTATTCTATTAACTTGTCTCACAAGGGTATCACACAACTGGTTTTTCATGATGTGAATTCGTCTTCTCGAGGCAATCCAAGTTCTTTTAGGACCACCCAAGGTGCAGTGATGACGCCTGCGTTTGATGCGAATGATTACTAATATATTTGCATACACTTAAAAAAAAATAAAAAAGCCATTCGAAATCGCCACAAAAAAAGGTCGCAAATTTTAAAGTTGTCGACACGATCTGTATTATGGCAGTCTCTACAGAATCTATAGAGTTGGTTTTGGATATGTACATGTATTTTTAAATATTCGGTATCGTATTTTTACTTTCCACTTCCCGAAGGGAAGGAAAGTATAGTAATCAGGTAAAAAAAAAATTTGGGTCTCCATCAGATCTTTACGTTTTGAGGCCTACTGAGTCTAAAAAACCTGATTTCGGCGCGTGGTCCGTGTGTGTCTGTAGTTCGATTTGCGGGAGAACGGCTGATCTGATTGAGCTGGTTCTTTTTACTTTCCTTGCTCTACGAAGTAGAAAGGAAAGATATGTAATCGGCTGAAAAAAAAATTTTGAGTTCTCTTCAGTTCTTTACGTTTCAGACCCCCATGAGTTCGAAAAACACTATTTGGGAAAATGGTCTGTGTGTGTGTATGTGTGTCCGTGAACGATTTTTAGAGAAAACCACCGTACCAAATCAGCTCAAACTTGATATCTCGCCCGCGGGTCACAATGGGACGCCAAAATAAGGGTTTGAACAAAATCCACCGAAAGTTAACTATAGTTATCATAGTGATCAAAACACCAAATTTTTTTTTTTCACAAAAACGGCTCTAACGATTTTGATTAAATTGTTTACATTGATAGCTCTCAATAAGGCAATTATACCATGGAATTCCCATTCGTGGGAAAATGACGAGAGTAGCACAATAAATTACCAAAACTTTCGACGAAATCGATTTTAGCGCAGTTTTTAGAGAAAACCACCGTACCAAATCACCTGAAACTTGATGTCTAGCCTACAGGTTACCATGGGACGCAATAATGAAGGTATGGGTCAAATCCACCGAAAGTTAACTATAGTCATCATAGTGATCAAAACACCAAATTTTTTTTCTGAAAAATGGCTCTAACGATTTTAATTACATTTTTTATATTGATAGCTCTCAATAAGGCAATGATACTATAAAATTCCCATCTGTGGGAAAATGACGAGAGCAGCACAATAAATTATCACAATTTTCGACCAAAAGCGTTTTTCGCGCAGTTTTTTCCTTATAAACTCCGCTGGAATTCGTGTAGAATGTTAAAAAAATAGGTATTGTAGTTCAATTCAATACCCAGAGGGCGAGTGTTTAAAAACGCTCATGAGATACATGGGGCTCACTCCAGAAATTCCTGAATTTCAACTACTGCCGTTTCCCTTACTACCAGTTCTAAATGTTTTTACCCAATAACTCAGCAAAAGTGATTACTATCCTCCTTCAAAAAATCCGTGTTTATAGCCTCATTAATTTTCTAGGTACCATTTGCTCAATAAAGGTCCTGGAATGAGTACGAGCAGCACAATAAATTCTTTAACCATAATCGCTACCGCTTTCTGCTGCCGTAAAGCGTTGTTTGACCAAGTTCAAATTAACTGAGTGATAAATGAATTGATTAAATAGAATTAGCCATGTACAAAGTGAATTGACGTAGAGCTAAGGAAAGTTGTGTGTTGCAACGCACCAGATATTTCTGTTTCGTTCGTTATGTTTTGTAGACACCAAAATAAGGTTATGGACGATTTCGGCCGATGGGAAGGGGGTGTGGGGGACGTAAATGTACCAAAAACGAGTGTTTTTCGCCTTTTTCTCGAAAACTTCTCTAACGAATTTGGTTAAACTTTCGAATTATCTTCTACTAATCAATGCCTAACTTTTCTTCTCTATAATATCTCCATGAAAATACGGTGAACAGAAGCAAACGGTGCCAATGAAGCAAAAATAGGTTTTTTACGCTTTTTGGCAAAACGGCTTCATCGATTATAACCAAACTTTCAAGATGTATCCGAATAGTTAATACATACATATTGTTCTTCATAAATGTTCCTCTGACAGTCCATTGAACAGAGATAAAAATCAGAATATGTCGAAAATAACGTTTTTTCGAAATTTCCGTAAATTCCAGGGTAACTTCTTCACCAGATGTGATAAATCCTAATGGAGTGTCTTTCAGTCACCCATACCAACATTTTGTTCTCCATAATTATTTCTGTATATATATATTGAACGGAGATATAAGCCAAGTTAACACAGAAAAGGAGATTTGTCGAATATTAACTTATCGGTATTCCAATTTTCTCAAAAACGGCTCTAACGATTTCGATCAAACTTTCGGAGTACTCTCAGCTAACTAGTCCCTACATTTTTTCTCCATAAATGTTCCTGTAAAAATGCGCTGAACGAAGATATAGCGCTCGTATATGTAGGTGGTGTTCGAAATTACGGGGGTGGCGGAAAGTTGTGTGTTGCTACGCGCCCGATATTTACGCTTGGAATCCGACTGAGGTACTTTTTCGTCACCATGGGAGCTGAGCAGTTTCAAATTCGTCCACACAAAATCGTGCTGAAAGCCTCAACTTGATATTTCGGGTTATGTTGCAGTTTCATTCCAGTGGCACTGGATGTACTTTCACCCAGATTTCCGAAGATTCCTTTGACCTTCAGAAAAAATGTCGGGTGCGACGCGTCATACAACGTTTTTTGGCCTCAACTGCATTCGGCGATTCTCTTGACTCTAGAAAATGATCAAATCTGTTTTTCATTCTGTTTATAGCTATGTTCTACGTGAATTATTGCGCTGCTCCTATTTCTGTCATGACCATCATTAAGCAATCGTTTCACAGTTGATTTCAGAGACTGTCTACGGTGCTTTTTTGAGAAGCATCGCGTTCACCATTTTAGAATAATCGAGTAAAAAGTGTGAGTGGTAGCAGTTGAAACGGATTGTATCTTTTGAACGTTCCCGAACTCTCATCGTATAGGAACTTCATTGGACTACCACAACAATTCTTCAATTCCAGTAACATATGAGCGGCGTTTATAAGAAAAAACTGTGCTATAATGGGAATTTTATGGTATTCAAAATCGTTAAGGGGTTTTTGAAGAAAAAACATTTAGTGTTTCGATCACTATAGTTAGTTTTGGCCGAATTTGGTTATACCCTTATTTTGGCATCCCATGGTAACCTGTTAGCTAGATATCAAGTTTGAGCTGATTTGGTTCATCCGTTTTCGCTCAGTCACGTTCACAGGCAAACAGACCACCTTCTCAAATAACGTTTTTCGGAATCAGGGTTTGCGTTTTTTTGGCAAATTGATTGAGTTTGAAATTAAACTAAACGTTGGTTCTGCAATGGGAATTCGTTCGGTGGGGTGAGGAACTGACGAATTGAAATGTTTACGTCGAAAAATATATCGCTACAGTGCGTCGTCGGTGCAAGCGGGATTAGAAAAATTTTGACGTCGTTTTTCATTGCGCAAAAGTTTGAAACGATGGCTTAAATTTATTTGAAAGCTTCCAATGATACAATGGAGAAAGAACGGTCTCAGTAAGTGTCTGAATGTTCGGCTCGTATTAAAAAGCGGTGAAACGTTTTTCGTGTTACATTGGAGTTAAACAATTTTGGTCGAATGGGCTTATTATGAGAGCTGGGTTTATCCTGGTAATTTTAATTCAGGATCATGCCTGCGGCTAGTGAATCTGAAAAATTTTCATAATGAATCATCGTTTTGTAACTCGGGCGATCCACGACATTCCTCATTTAAGAAGCTTCTTAACTACTTGTTACATATACTCACCGTCTTTTGCATGTTGTTGAAAGATCAACTCCCTTCAAAATTAACTATATACTTGCGGTAGTTGTGGGACTACAGAATAGGGCGTTAGTTATTTGCGCTGTGACAAAAGCATTTTCAAATTACAAGAGGGTTGCATGGACTGACAGCTTCAGCCTAAATAATTACTACGGCATAGACACCTTCACTCATTCTCTAGGACAGAATGTGCAGTAAAGACTGTTAATGTACCTCTAAATTGAATGGTTCTAATTCGAGGCGAGCTTTTTCTCCTACGTCCCTGTGCTCTACTACGAAAACAGTCCGTTTCGTTCGATTCTAGAGTTACACCTTCATTGACTTCTATTCGAACATTGACGGTGGAGTTTTCTGATTGGGAAATTTTCAAATGTATCGGTTTTCTGAGGAGTGTGGTAAAGCTGTTCACATGTGCGCCCGATGTAGTTGTCGGCCTGTCGAACGGAGCGTTCTTTTCCGCAATAATCCCAAAACGGCGAGGAAGTTGCTCCGATCTTCGCAATACTTGCTTTCCGAAACAAGCGTGAATTTCACCATTTCACATCTTTATTTTAATGATTTACTAATAAATGCGACGACGCAGTCTCGACGAAAAAGTAGTTCTCTAAATCGAAAATTTCGTCAAGAATTAGGTAATACTAGATTCACTTAGGGAACTCTTTAAAGTTACGAACTTTCCTTTAGGACTAACAGCACGATAATTTCTGCTCTGGTCAAAGTTAAAATCATTCGGTTTGAGCTTGAGAAATGATGTCTAAGTAAAACTATGGTGGGGATGGTGGGTATGAGGTTGGAGAATTGGTTCATCGAAATCCGTTCACGTCGGTAAGAATCGTTCAAACCTTGAGCTGGTCAACGTGGTGTAGCGAGCCAAGGGGAGAACAGTTATCTACGAGTGCTCGATATTTTCTCTCGAGAGGACTGTTATCGCACGAGATCTTTGGAAAAAGTGGCTGCCAAAATGCGAGCGTTGACCTTGGAATACAAAACTGTAATATATTGTCTGAGGTCTAATAATTTTTCTAAAAGAAAGGTACCAAACGAGGTTTTCTCGTGCCTCCGCAAAGGTAACCGGAAGTATTAAAGAAATTGGGTTATAACTTTAATAACTTTAGTTCCTCCGAGATATTAAATGTCATCCAAACGTGCTCAAATCCAACTTTGATATTTTTGAAGAAGCGCGGTTTTGGCAATTCATCGTCGTTTCCTGCATGGTCGACTGTTCACATTTTTTTCGGTCCATTCGAATTAATCGGGGGCCATTGCAGCCTTGGTAAATTTGGACAAATCAAATTCAGACCAAAAGAAAACTGCCCAAAATGGCATTTTATGGCCGCGCACGAAGTCTAGAACGGCCTGCTCAGTATAATGGTCGAAATTAAAATTTTCCCCTTGATCAGATCAATGAAGGCATATAGGTGATAAAATCATGTTTCAAAACGTATTTTCCAGCAATTTCCCTACTCCTTCTTACCCACGGCCCGTTTCCCTCACATTCAAACACTATGGCAATACTATTACTATGGGAATCTTCTTTTGGTAGACCGGAATAAACTAGAGCCACACTTTGTCCTTAATTTCCGCTTCTGAATCTCAATTCATTTCCGCTTTGTCTTCGAACTTGTTAGCTGCTCCTCCTTTACTCGTGGTATTTTTTGTATAATGCAGCAATTATGTCGTCCTTGGATAGGACAATAAAAGAATCGTAGTCAGCGTGGACCGTAGATGTAATACTAGTAGAACTTTCAGATAATGTGAATGACATTGAGGACGATCTTGAGTAGGACACGGGCCCCCATCGATGTGACTCATATACCACCCCCTGTTAATGTAGACATGTATGAGGAAGGCATCGATTTTCATCCCAATTGAAGAGTACCTCCTAGTTCCCTTTACACCAATGGTGGTATCTATTTTCCCAGGAATATCCTTCAGTAATTTTTTTAATGCTATATTCATGTACATGTATTCATGTTCATTCAATTGAAGATAGAGAAAGAAGATTCATAGAAAAATAATTTTCCAATATTTCCTTGGTTAAATGATCGTTGTTCAATCAGATCATAGGTTCAAAACAATTCGTACAAATGTTCGCCCCTCGCAAAACTTCGCCCAGTTAATACATAGGGAGCATCACCCCAAGCATGCCACTTGTTGTATTCTGCCGATGGTGCAATATGCTGCTCAGTAAGATCGGCATTGGGCGAGGGCCATGCAGAAGAATATACTCGTCGTGGTTCTACCAACATACTGCACCTCCTCCAAGGAGGCTGCCATCAGGCAATTATACCTCTTGGCTGGAATACCACCCCTGGACCTGGTGGTGGTGCAGTCTTACATTAAACTGCGGATATCCTCTGCATGCATCAAAACTATGGATGGTCTCTGCAGGCACTCTTCCTCGAACTGATGTGCACCAACATGATTGACCTCGGGCTCTCGGCAGCCTGGGAATGGGTGGTCGACCTCTGGCTGGCACGATGGGATAGGACCCATCTACAGGTCGAATGGCGGCATTGACCCAGTTCCTCTCCAGCCATGGGGCGTTCATTGTGTGGCTACAGCTTTTCAGGCGTTGCGTATTCGATGACTGTCCATGCAAGGATTTATCGAGGATGCTCCTCAGTCTTTTTCGCCTGCCCCATTTACGCCAATGTCCGTTCCTGGGAATGACTCCCAGGGATTGCTGATGGCGCATCTCTACTCTCCAACAGGTCTGCCATTAAGCTTCTGACCACGTTTGCCCAAGATAGGGCATATCAGGAAAAAAGATTGGAGGCATGGGAGCCCTAGACTGGACTCTCGCTATAACGAAGCCACTGTGGATCGCCCACCGTGCCTGATGCTCGCTCCACGGAGTATATAGCCCCATGCAGGTAGTCCATTGCCCCCCCCCCCCTCACTCGTCAGACCAATGAGCAAGTTAATGGCACGGAAAGATCATGTTTCATTTTACTTGGTTATTTCGTCAAAAATTATTATTGCGATGGCCTATCACTTGAATACGGGGGCACTCAATGTGCTCAATTTACTTGAGGACTGATAAAATGAAGAGAACTCAAAATTTTTTTTTCAGCCGATTACATAACTTTCCTTTCTACTTCGTAGAGCAAGGAAAGTAAAAATTGCTTTTGAAAGATCCCGCGTAGAAATCGAATTCAACCAACTTCTATGTTCGATCGTTGATTCGCTCTCGTGAATACTTTAGCTATAGCTTATTTTTGAGGATTTTTAGTCGTAGTGTTTCCTCTGATCGTCGATTTATTTTGAAAGACTATGGCCAAACCTCAAGTCGCCGTTCATCAACCAAAACACCCCAATTTAATTTTGAACGTTGTAAGAAAGTAGCTTGTATTGTGTTAGTCCCTCGTGAGTTGTGAAAAATTCCGTAAATAACAAATAATAAAAATAGCCAGAGCACGAGTATTCTTGAAGCACTCTAGCAACTGAGATTAGTCGTCTATATACTGTCAAAATTGCGCCGAATGAGCTCAACTATGGCCGAATAATAATTCCTTTTGCCCAAAACTGTAGACACAAGATTCAATGTGCAGTAGCCAAACACCTAATGGGAGCTAAAGTTAACGTACCTGTTTGGTGAGTCCGTCTTCTGTGGCTGGTGAGATACTGTGGGCGAGCTCTTTCGATGTGAAGACATCATCGTCTGGCCATTAAGTCGGTACTCAATTTACCTTACTACTTAGTCAGTACTGACTTAACGGCCAGACGATGATGTCTTTACATCGAAAGCGCTTGCCCACAGTAACTCACAAGCCAGAGGAGACGGAATCACCAAACAGGTACGTTAACTTCACTAATTTACCTGCTGGCGGAACTAACCCAATCACTTTAATACGTAAGGAGAGGTTAAGAAGTATGTTTAACGTGATTGCAAGGAATTTATTTTGTAGGAAATTTGATTCAAAAAAGGTGGAGAGGCAGAAAAGGAAGTGAAAAGTTAAGAACTGGAGAGAAAAAAGAAAATCGAAACTGGGAAACGTTTTGAAATCCCCCCCCCCCTCCCAAATAGTTATCATTTGTTATCAATAATAAATGTAACCAATAATTTATTAATAAAAATCCCTTTTGCGGCGATTTTGTACTTTGAGGACGATTCACGCCGCTGGCTTAGTTGCATGTTTCTCGAGCAGTTTGTTAAATCGTTTAACAGTTAAACTCGCTTTAAAAATGTTGCCTTAATAAGGTAATATTAACCTCTGAATGTAGTTGTAGGTGCTGCAGCGACCTGCAGCCTATTTCTCCCCACTACCTAACAACTAATTAGCGGTAGCTAAAATGTACAACATGGACATTCAAGAACATGGCAATCTCTCAGTCTACATTTGTTCGAATGAATCGGGTTTCCGCACGATCGGTTGACGCCGTCGCTTGTTAACACCTCTTTTACGGAACGTTAACGCTTTTCTAACGCCGCTTGATGGCTATATCATTACATCAACTAGAGTTTCCTACCAACTAAAGTTATTTTTCCGTCTCACCGCCCGTCTGTGTCACTGAATTACTCCTCTCGCTTCATAAGTCTTCCTTCTGGTGCATCTTGCTGCGTTCTTTATATAGGTTTTAATGTTGACTTAAGCTTTCAACTTGGCGATATTTCTTCTTTAAACCCCCTTTCTTCTCCGTAAACACTCAAGCGATTGTCCATTATTCATCTCCCTCCCTCCCGCCTAATTCACGTTTCCAGACCGAAAGATGATATTTCCTTAGTTGCCTCCCGTCCCCCACCGATATCTTCTCGACTGGTTTTCAGTGAAATTGTAGGAGGAACTTTGTGAATAATTCGTCCCATCTACTTTCATTACTTAGGAGCCCCTAACTATTTTGAGGGTTAGTCCGTTCTTGATTTTAATGCTTACATGGTTGACACGCGTATTCCGCCTCAAATGTAACCAGAAAACGCAGCGTCTTTTTCTGGACAATATGTGCAATTGACGTGAATCCAGTGTTCCGCTCTCAAATAGGCACGGTTACGTCTGAGGTATGACTTGTGTAACTGAGGGAAAGGACGCTTCGCTGCTAGCGCTTGAGCACGCTCTGCGAAGTTCAAGGTAAGATCCAGCAATTAAAAAGTGATGATTACGTGACAGATTGATAAAAGGAAACAAAGAAGGTTACATTCATCTAAACGTTGATACTCGTGGCATCTCTTCTGCCAAAAAAGGAAGATTCAGTGAGAGAGATCTAACTACAGATCTACCAGAAGTGTTTTACGTGTAGGCGCAGGTCTTGTTGAACAATAAGTGTTTACTGGATGTACAACCCAATACAAAAATCCCGAGCTCATTGCCAACTGTTACTCTACCCACAATAGTCATACTTTCTAATCGTGAATTGTTGTTTTTATTATAACAACTGTCACTATACCACCCTTAGGCCAGTTCGTTGTCATGCGCGTGATGCTTCATCCTTCAATGTTGGTGTGACTCTCTACATTCCAAGATTGTAGCCACTGCTGACTGCGTTTCTTTTAAAAGTGGAAAACAACTGCCCCAATCAGAAGAATTACTTTCAAGTTCCTATTCTTTCTTTCATACGCAGCCAGCTCTTAACGGCTTGGCTAAGATTCTATTTGATAGCAGATTTACAGGTGAAATAATCGGCTGAAAAAATTTGAACTTCCTTCAGAAAATGGTCTGTGCGCAAAATTTGATAAGTGGCCTACAGCTTCAACGTGGCACCACAGATTAAAGATGTGAACATCTGTCCACGACTAACCACATTTCGCATCACCCAATATGTTTCAAAAATGGCTGTAAGTATGTTTGATTGAAATTTGAGTGTGGTCCACACTCAGTTCAGCATGACATGACATTGTGGGGGAGAAAGATAAAATGTCCGCTCAAGCCCTTTCACATCAAAAGCAATGGCCAAGGCCAAGATAACCGTGTGGTACATCCATTTTACTTTCTGCCTTGGGATAGGAAAAATTAGTTGCCTTGAAAATTGTTAAATTTACTGGGCTGAAGTTAGCTACATATTCATAATCGAAAGTTTGACAGTTTCCCCTGGATGGTCGCAGCGGTTGACACGAAACGTATTTAGAATCAGGAAAGGAATGACTAGATGGATCTTTTTTTGAACTAGGCCATAGGTTTTGAACTTAGGTAGGTTTTCTTCTTCCTACTGAATGAAACACTTCCATGCTTCTCTGAAGTATAGTTATTGGCACGGTATCAAAATATCTCATTGTCGAAGACGGCATTATACATTGAAGGGGCCAAATATTTGCTAGTATATTTGGCAGCACCCAACAGAAATTTTCCGAGCGATACTACCTCCTTGAGGTTACTAGGCCTTACCATTCCCCCTAAACCTTTGTCGGGTCCTGCTACTTGGGAGCAGAAAAGATCAGAAATGTATACGTTCAATCGTCGAACCCTTTTTTTTTTTGGTGGTTTGCGTCTTTTACATGAGCTTTTATGTTCTTGTGTGGTAATGGAGGCTGCAGCGTTTTCAAATGCGTTTCGCAGCAACTTGTCCACCTTTGACCTGAGTATCCTTTTGGAAGGCGAGGCCTTGATTGCCTCCTGACAGCCACAATACTAAAATGTCCTTTTGCGACTCTTCTCCGCAACTACACATTCAGTGGTCGGTCCAATCCCGAGAGAGAGAGAGAGAGGAAGATGAAGAAATCCAAGTACTTGCTCATGCTGCCAGCAGGTTCTAACGTGAGCACAACAGTATTGGAATGCTAATGCGGATACTATGAACACTTCGTACTTCCCGTGGCAACAGAGGGCTATTACCCCCCCCCCCCCACAAACAAATACTATCACCAGATCTGACAGCTCTGGCTGAACTCACGCCAACATCTCCAATGCGCTTTAGTCATCTGTTCACTTGCTCATCATTATGATATAACAACTTTTCAAAGACCCTCAATTAGGCATGTCCCCGTGAGTCGTTCGACTAAGGAGCGAGAGAGTGAAGTATTTAAGAACTTAATTCCGGATGGTCGGGTTTTGTCCTTAGGAATAGTTATGAACGTGTATAACCGTCCCCGTCCCTCTTCGTGCAAGTCTTTCAGAGGTACAACTGAAATAGTTTTTTCGATGTTCTTTCCTAACAAGCCGTACATTATTATTTCAGATTGACGTCTATTGGACTTAATCGCATTTATTTCGTCTCTTAGTATTCTTAGGTTGGAGTTGTCATTTTGACTAGGTCTTAATAATTGCTCAACGGCAGAAGGGCAAATCCCCTGGGAGCTTCCCCAGCGTGGGTGACATCGCTCACTCCAGCCCGGTTCTCTCTTTTCAGTTTCGTTTTTCTCATTTTTATTTTTTATTTTTCTTCAGGTTATCGAATCGACAGCCGCTGAACCTGTGGAAGGCGCTGCCACCCAAAATTGGGTAAGTTCATATTCGATTCGTTGAGCCTTCGCTTCTTCTCTTTTCCCTAAATTCCTTGCACTAAATTTCTTCGTCTCAACCGCCACTAATTTTGAAGCGTCGGAGAGACATTCGGATTAATTTGACGTTATTGAGCTACTATAAATACCGATCCCTGTTATTCGTACGTTCTCTTCTATTAGCTGGCGCGTCACACTGGATGGAGTTCCCATGGTTAATAATTCCAGGGCGTCCCGAGTGAAAAGCTCATTTCTAATGGAACTGCGTTCAACTCCTCTAAAGAGAAAGGGAGGTTCCATCCCTCTCTAGCGGCCCCATATAAAATTTATAACTTTCAACTGTAGCTGTTCAGATTGGGTTTAAAGATGCGAAACCTTGGGATGGGTGCTCTAAGATCCGATAAATTTCTAAGAACCGACTATAGGGTACTTACGAAAAGGTCTTGTACGCTGCTTTGTGTAACGAAAACCTTATGATGTGGGTTTGGGTGGACGTAGATTTCGAATGGCGTAACTGTTTTCTCGATTGACAGTTTTGTGTGGGCGGTTATCCTGCTCACAGATCAACAGAGCTCGTATTTGATGTTGATAATTGCTGGATAATTTCGTATTACGTGTTCGTTATGCTTTTAATTTCATCTTGGTATGGTTTCAAGCTTTGACAACTCGTGGTCAGAATCTGCCTCGGTTGGGGGGGGGCTTCTACTGGGAACTCTTGGAAGCTCACTTTTCTAATGTTTTAACCAAACGGTAACCAAACTTCGTCGACTATTTCTACGATTTGTCGACCACGGATTGGAATATTCGTCCATTCCAATTGATGTTTGAACTGCTGTTAATCCAGATCCCTTGGCCGACCAATCTCCACAGATAATCCCCCAGATCGTGTCGGAGGATGGCTTCGTAGCTATTCCACCTTCGGTAGCTTAAGGGAACTTGACCGAATACTACAACCGTATGTAAATCAAATGTTTCCGTGGGTATAAACAAAAACGCTACAAGTCATTACACAACGGTTTATTATTCTGGGTCCTATCAAATAGAGCTTCTCCTGTTTCAATCAATATTTCCAATAATTTCCCTGTTATCGCGCTTGATGTTGTCTCTCACACCTCCGAGATCCGTCCCATTCGATTCAGTATCGAGAAATACTAGTAAACGATACGAAACGCGTCCTAACTACCACGGAACAACGACAATTGACGTTTTCTATGTTCCCCTCAAAATTTGATACTTTGTTTCGAGGCATCTGGATTCCTTATTGGCAGTGTCCGTCCGCCTTCCTGGCCATATCTTGCATTAAAAAAGTCGTTCTTTCGCACCAAAGCCCCATTTGGTATCTTAATTGTGCCTGCCTGCTTGGCACAACGCCGTATTTGGTATCATTTTCTAGGTATTTTTTATGCTGGGACCAATGAAAACTGTGAAATCGCTGTAATTGTAGTGAGCCGAAGAAATAGCTGGACAATACAGTAAAAGTGATCGTTTCATTGGTTGCAATCCCTCTCGATTCAGTCCAAACACCCATCACATGGTGCCCTTTGACCACAGGCGTGCGAATGTAGAGGCCACAGGCGTGTTGGAGCTCTTGATTTTTGTACGTGTAACATGCTGTTCTGTAGGAGTTTCTTCGCAATTTATTATTTTTGTGTGGAACGTCGGAGTATGGGGGGTATTTGGTCGCGATCATGTTTGGGTCGGGTCTGAGAGGTTGAGGAACATGTCGGGGAGGTAACGTTTTAATGGACAGTAATTGAAAGGGAAGCCGGAGAGGCGTTATGTGGAACGGGTAGTAGTGAGAGGGGTCGTGGCGGCGCGGGACGGCGCGCGACTCTGGCGAACGAAGGGTCGGTCGGGCTTGAGAAGCCTCGTCCTCCTGCGAAGGGTAACGACGATTGTGCCGTGGTGGTACGCCGGGTGTGGTGTTGAGGGGGGGGATTCGGTCGGTTCGCCTCTGACGACGCCGCGGACGATGACGACGAAGGGGTAGTCAGTCGGCGGTTGCCGAGACCGAGGGAGGGGGAAAACTGGCCCACTATTCTGAAGAAGGCGGCCGAGTTGGGAGACTTTAAACAACAGTTGTGTGTAGAGCTCCGTGTTGCGCGGAAGTCGGGTTTTTCCGCTCGTTGGGATTGTTGTGTTATGGCTGTGGTGCTCCCATGATGGACAAAGAGTATCTGTTCGGGAAACTCGGAACGGATGCTGGGCTTCTCAGCGGTCATGGACGTTACATCGAGCAGCTGGTCGAACCTTCGAAAATCTCCGGAGATGGCGGTTTCAGCCAGTACATCATCAAGGTGCGTTATTCCACCTCTGTCCAGTACATTTCTAACCATTTTCCCGTTTTAGGGCCGCTTCGGTTCCAGAATCCACTCATGTCACATGTCGACCGTTCCTCAGGACGAGAATTTGTGGAAATGGAAGAAACTTGAGTTGTTCAGGTATCCGCCTCTTGACCCGCGAGGGGACCACATTATAACCTCTACTCAAGACCTTAGCCTGTGTTCAATTTCATGTTGATCGCCATACCTTCCTTAGTACCGATACTTTCGTACTCCTAGTACTTCCAGTTCGATGATTTCATCATTGCTGGACCCTCATGAGCTCAATTCCCTCACACTCATACAATTTCAACGCATGCTCATTCGAATGTTCCAGTACTGAGCAGTACCAGCGTAGTACTTACTTGAGCGTCGTAGGATGCTTTACTAACTCACTTAAAACAACAGCTTTGTCGGGCGTCTTGCTGGTGGAAGAATCGTTGCCTCATGTCACGACCATCACGACTATTGGAATCAGTTCACTAAGGTCACCTTTAACATTTGCACGTCATTTCCAGGATTCTCATTCGCCAGCCGCCTGCTTGCCAGGAAAGTGTAGTTCATGTTCATGTTACTTAATCAGTCATGCCCTTTGTCGTCTGAATCCTGTTTTTCAGTTCATGCTAACTAAATTGTTCTTATTAACTGTGAAGGGACCCAAGTAAGAACATCCGTTGCTGCTGGCGGCCCTTTTTGTCAAGCCCACTGCACACACAGCGATATTTTTGGTATCAACTTCAAACCTGTTGTTTACAAGATGGATGTCCAGGGTGCATCCAAGGCATATAAATGGGACGCAGTGCAGTTGCAGACAGGAGTTTGAGAAGGGTTATTGTGTGAGACATGATAGTGGTCGTTCATGTCAACGATTTGAGTCTCACCGGTGTTGCAGAGAGCAGTACTACGAGACAGTCTCCATTGAGGCACTCCTCGTGGCCCGTGCCACTTAACAGAAAGTGTTAAAGACGAGCGTTTTCCCCTTATTGTTGTTGACTAAATTTTTAAATCATCTTTAACTAAGTTGAGTTCAGAAGCCACTTCTGTTCTTTCAAGTCATTTGACTTATTCATGGTTGTTATTACAGATACTTTCGTGAATCGGTTGAGATACGCCAGAACAGATGGGCGGGCACCTTCGAGATTTTCGCCTTGAATTCTGTTTAAACCGACTATGCCTTTTTGTGCAAATTTCGTCGAATTGTTTTCGTTGAGGGTTCGATTCATTCCAACAGGATTTTTTCAACAGTTGTCTGTCACGTGATGTGGTTCATTTGTACAGACTTTTATGTTCTGCGCAGATACTCGCATGTTACCCCAGGTTACTGTGAAACGCATTGATCATGTTACGAAATTCAAATCCCGCGGAAAGGCGAATTAAATGGAAGTCGATACGTGTCAGTAAAGCTACTTTGGAAGGGTTTCGTGACGCAGGAACACGGTTTGCCCCAGTGCTTAGTAAAGCCTGCTTTGCTGGTAGATGCTCTGCACAGAATAGAACTCGAGCAGCGTATTCTTCATTGTGGCAGACACTTTTACAACGTTGGCGCGGTGTCATTGCGTCCAGCAACCGGCTATCTGTAGTGACCAGTTGGAGTTGCACTATCGCCTAGGGCTGGTGTACCACGATCATGTGTGTGTGCCACGTCAAGCGTCATTCTGTGACCTACAAACCACAGCTTGTGTCTTGTCACCCGGAATCTTCTCTTGCGCTGTGATGCTGCCTTATGTGCTTCGTACAAGGATCTCCGGGTCATTTTCGGTCCACATTTGCCCTTCTTCACCTACTGTAACGAGTCCTGTTCAAGATCTGTGATGGGATTGGGGTTTCTTAAACGCAATACGTCGACGCTTCGTAATGCTATTGTCCGTTCAATGCTGGCATGGTTCTCTGCTATCCTGTGAGAATGCGACACTCATTGAACGAGTGCAGCGTAAGTTTTTCCTCGTCGTATGGTTTGATCTGGGGAAGACCCTCAATATTAGTTGAGTCGTATCTCAGTCATCGTCGCAGTGTTACTAACAGCATTTTTTTCCTTGAACTGCTCGACTCAACGATTGATAGTCCTGCTCTCTTTCAACTTATTAGTTTCCACACACCGCAATACTAAACCACATCAAGTAACCATTTTTCCACTCAACCCACCCCATCCCTTTTCAACAGCCCAGAGACCGCTCGATTGTTCGTTGTATCATTCGCAGTTGTTCGATACTTTTCACACCTATTTACTGAAGAATTCCTAGTTCAACCAAATTTAACTTAGTTGGTCTTATCCCCTTTCCATGTCAAGTCTACTGTGCTACGTACGAGTCAACATTATTTTAAATTGATAATTGAGCGCATGTGAGCACTGTACCTTCGGTCAACGCATTTCCACAGAAACGTTTACGCAGAATAAAATTTCGCTTTTCGTTGACCAAAAGTACTTCGTAAGTTTTGATCTAAATCGTTAGTGCCTTATTTGAGAACACGTGAAAGCGCAATTTGGTTTTTACGACGTTCCTTGGCTAATATCTCCGCTCAACTAATACTTCAGCTAGTTTCCAGGAATACTATGTAGGTTTCTAGAAGGCCCTGCCATGCCAGCATGGTCGTAGATCAAAGTCGGGCTTGCATTTATAGTGGTGAATTGGCAAACGTTCCAAAAACGGGATTTATAAACGTTTATTGGGGGACAATTTATTTAGGCGTTGACTATTTGAAGGCACCTTAAGTACTGCGTGTAAATCGTTGGCGCCAATTCTTCCTATAGTTTAAATTATTATTAATTAATTGATTGTGTGAATGTGTTGGTTGTAATTCCTCATCAGCAGTGAAATTAAATATGAACTCTTTTGGTTTAACCCTTGTGTCTCGACTGTGGTACAAAAATCTGCTTCAAATTGAGATTTTTTCGACTTTGTGAAACATGAAGGCGTACTATGAGCTGAGTGGTCGCATTTTTTGGCGTATTACTATCGTAGGGCTAAGAAATGTTCCTTACAAAAAATGTCTCTAAGCAAACTTGTCATCAGAGCTCTCACTAAATATTTCTTTGGGGCGTCATGCTTGACACGGATTTTCTCCAAATCGGCTTCATTGCTTAAATGGCCTAAATCCAGTACATTTGTGAGCTTTTCAGGGATGAATTGATTCGGAGTAATTTTGTAGCTTTCCTACCGGTCGCATAGGCTTTACGTGAGATACGAATGAAATACCCAGAATGAGGGTATGCATCTACCGCTGATACAGTCAAATATACGCCAAAACGGCGAATTTCTACGTTTTCAACCGTAAATGCCCGATTGACTTCTTTTAGTAACCTTTAGACACATCTCGGTCGCTGCAAATAGCCTGTAGCCAACAACGAAGGTATCCGCCAAATTACGAGTACATCTGAAAATGATAATGATGTTTTTCAAACTTACTGAGTGCTTTCCGACAAACAGTAGCCCGAGGAAAGTTGTATATACGGTGCTTTGTTAGGCGTTTTATTGTTATTTATGGTGTGGATCCTTGAGAGCTTGTTAGGATGAATGGAAAGCTTTCTCCCGGCTGGCGTTTTCTTAATTTATTAAGCATCTTCAGGGCTCAGGAGATTGCTAAGAGATTTTTGAAATAATGACATTCAGAGAAAAAATATCTGGTGCATAGCAACACCCAACTTTCCGCCACCCCTGTAAGTTCGAACTAAGCGCTACATCTTCGTTCAACGCATTTCTACAGGAACATTTATAGAGAATAAAATGTAGGGACTAGTTAGTTGAGAGTTCTTCGTAAGTTTGATCGAAATCGTTAGAGCCTTTTTTGAGAAAATTGGAATAGTGATAAATTAATATTCGACAAATCTCCTTTTTTGAGTTAACTTGGCCTATATCTTCGTTCAACATGTATATACTGAAACAATTACAGAGAACGAAATGTGGGTATGGGTGGCTGGAAGACATTCTGTAAGTTTCATCACATTTGGTGAAGCAGATCTCGGTTCATGGAGATATTTATGGAGAAGAAAAGTTTTGTACTAACTAGTAGAAGATGATTTGAAAGTTTAATCAAAATCGTTGGAGCCGTTTTCGAGAAAAATGCGAAAACCCCTGGTTGCCTGATTGCCCCGTTGCCCATGACCTTATTTTCGCGTCAAATAAAGGTAACAATTAAAAAAAATTGGTCCAGTCATACTCCTGCAAATCCAACTACACACATGGACCACGCGCCGCAACTAAGTTTTTCGGATCATAACATGAAGATCTGAAGAGACCTCATCTTTTCACTTTCCTTGGCTCTACGATGTAGAAAGGAAAGTTATGTAATCGGCTGAAAAAAAAATTTTGAGTTTTCTTCAGATCTTTACGTTTCAGACCCTCCTGAGTCCGAAAAACACTATTTGGGAAAATGGTCTGTGTGTATGTGTGTCTGTATACGATTTTTAGAGAAAACCACCGTACCAAATCAGCTCAAACTTCATATCTCGCCGGTAGGTTACCATGGGACGCCAAAATAAGGGTATGAACAAAATCCATCGAAATTGAACTATAGTTATCATAGTGATCAAAACACCAAATATTTTTTTCTCAAAAACGGCTCTAACGATTTTGATTAAATTTTTTATATTGATAGCTCTTAATAAGGCGATTACAGCATAAAATTCCCATTAGTGGGAAAATGACGAGAGCAGCACAATAAATTACCAAAACTTTCGACGAAATCGATTTTAGCGCTGTTTTTAGAGAAAACAACCGTACCAAATCAGCGGAAACTTGATGTCTAGCCTACAAATTACTATGGAACGCAAAAATAAGGGTATGGGCAAAATCCACCGAAAGTTAACTATAGTTATCATAGTGATCAAAACACCAAATTTTTTTCTCAAAAACGGCTCTAACGATTTTGATTACATTTTTTATATTGGCAATATTTATATAATATTTAAATAATATTTATATATAGATAATTTATATTAGTGGCAATGACACCATAAAATTTCCATTCGTGGGAAAATGACGAGAGCAGCACAATAAATAAATAATCAAAATTTTCGACGAAAAGCGTTTTTAGCGCAGTTTTTTCCTTATAAAGTCCGCTGGAATGTTAGTAGAATGTTGGAAAAAATTGTTATTGTAGTCCGATCCAATACCTCCTCCTAGTTTAAAAACGCTTATTACCCATTAGCTCTGCAAAAGTAATTACTATCCTTCTTCAAAAAATTCGTGTTTACAGCCTCATTAATTGTGTACCAATTGCTCACTAATGGTCCTGGAATGAGTACGAGCAGCACAATAAATTCCAGAGCTGTAGGCGCTACCGTTTCCTGCTGCTGTGACGTGTTGTTTGACCAAGTTCAAAGGCCATGTACAAAGTGAATTGACGTAGAGCTAAGGAAAGTTGTGTGTTGCAACGCACCAGATATTTTTTTTTTTAAGACGATCACTAGACTTGTAATTGATTCGTTAATTATGTATTTAAACTATCTTATCTCAATAGCACGTGTTCAAACGGGTTTCTCAGCTTATTTAGCTTAGTTGGTTCATGTTTGTTACTGATGACCGTCGAAATCTATATAACAATTGTGCTCATTACTTCTGTGGAAATATAGAAAATTTATTGTTTATTGTACTTTTTAATTGGTTATGTCTCAATAGTTATTGAATAACCAGTGTGTCGGCAAATTCTGAAACTGTCAACGGCAACGTGATAGCAATTGGAAAAGTTTGTGTTTATTATACAAGGGGAACCGTGAAAAATATCAGTGAAAGAGTATTCACTGTCGGTATTTTCGAATATAAAGGGACGTTTATTGTTATTGTATGATTGATCATGCGGAGACCACTGGAATATCAGCGTGGGTTTTGTAAGTACGCTAAGCTTATAGTATAGGTGTTGGAAATGAACGCAAGATAAACTCGAAATTTTAGAATGACGAAAAAGGAAATTTTGAACATAGTTCGAATCAGCTGTAATTTAGGATTGGAATGTTACTGGATTTTGACAATGCGGGGGAAAAGTGTATTGATTTAATTTTTTGGGTGAGTTGGATAAATCATAATAATTACTTGAAAGAGGTAAAATAATTATTCTGAATGGTGTCACGTATTTTGCAAATGTGCCCGAGAAACTCAGGGATGCTCTCCACAGCTGCTCACACGAAACACACATTTTCTGGTGTTTAAATACATACATTGCGCGTGGGGGACTGAATTAAGTGGTTGTTGCGACGAACTCTCAATCGTGGTGGTACTTCCGAAGGTTTTGTCCGTCGCATTTCCAGCCGGCAGTATTTGAGAGACAGGGCCCCGAGATGGGAGAAGAAAGAGGCGAACCTTGAACTAAACG
This sequence comes from Pachypeltis micranthus, assembly GCA_020466155.1. Classification (NCBI taxonomy): domain Eukaryota; kingdom Metazoa; phylum Arthropoda; class Insecta; order Hemiptera; family Miridae; genus Pachypeltis; species Pachypeltis micranthus. The sequence continues at coordinate 30,187,999 of CM035771.1, read as the reverse complement.
AGGATGGAAAGGAGAAGGTTTTCTTGTGGAAGTTGTTGGTGAATAGTTGTGGGATGAAAAAGGCGCAGAGGTGAAGTGGCGGCTTAGGAAAAGGATGAGGACGAACTATGACGAGGGGTAAGGAAAGGAGCAGGTGATAGTTTTCGTCGGGGGTGCGCTCCTGCAACCAGTGAACCTCGCCTGGCTGGGTCAGCACCCAAAGCACCCGCTGTTTGAAGTGAAGTAGGAGGAAGGCGCTATTACCGTACAGGCACCAACCAGGCAGCCCTAGCCTTAGCCCTATCCCTTGCTCTGGGCCCTGGCTGTGATGGAGAGGGATGGGAGGCAGTGTTTTTTTCAACATCTGGTGGCTCCACAGGTCTCTCGAGGTTTCTTTGTGTTGCTCCGAGGGTCGTCCCTTCTGCCGCTAGTTGTGGGAAAACTCTTCAACTAATGACCGGAATGAACGTATTGCAGTTCATGATTAATTAATGAAGTGGTATTTACTCGTAGAATAGAAGAGTGTTCTATACGTAGCCAACATGCAACAAGTTGTTCCAATTGTCTCCTGAGTCAAATCTTCAATCATCTCAGTTGGTTTGCACATTTCCCCATTCATTGAGGAACGTCAGTCCTTTAAACGTTATTTAGGAACAGTGCGCGAAGTTACTTAATAAATTAACTCACTAAATTCGTAATGACGATAAAAAAGGAATTTAGGTAACATATTCTCTTTACATTTCGCTTTATTTCAGTTATGAGGGTATTTTTTCGTCAACCCAAAAGGAAACTATCGAAATAGGCCGAAAAGACGGCTCCTCATGAATTTCAAAACGTTTTTTAACATTTTCGTATTTTCCATCGTAAATGGCGGACCAACTTTGTCCAAAATGGCAATGCGCTTCACATTTTCTGCCCCACAATTATTTCTCTATCCATTCGTTGAAACATCAAGAAATGAAGTTATGAGAACACGAAAAAAACTTTATATTCTCAAAATGATTTTAATGAGTTTGATTAAATTCTGCGAGTGCATTAAATTAACGACAGACCTTTCTGCGCTAGTTTTTACCGTATTTTACTTATTGCCGCCCCAATTAAAGGAGAGCTCTCCATAACTGCTCATTGTTTGGTGATGCGTCGAGGTTGGTTGCGCAAATTAGTTTTTGAATGTTCTGCAACGACGATCGAAACGAAAAATTGATTGTGGAACTATTTTCCGACCCAAAATTTTCCTTATTCCTGGGGCAGAGTGAATGGCTCTTTTGTTCCCTGGTGGAATTTTGTTGTTGTGCTGGCTTCTATCGAGTGTTGATTGGTGAATGGCGATATTTTTACAAGGTAATATCTAATGATCCCCAGCCAGACATTTTTCTCGTTTCCAGTGAAATGCCATCCAACTCGCCGTAAATGAGGAATAATCCTCCTACACTCAGTAATATTTCAGTTGTATGATGACATCGCTTCACCAATTAATTAAAACCCGGTCGAATGTTTTACTTCTTGGTGTTGTTCAGTAGATACCGGTTGAACGGAATTGAACCGTTCAATTCCCTTAGTTGAATATTTTTCGAAATTACAGCTGGTGTGCTCCTAAAATCACCGAAAAACAGGAGCGTACGGTCTATTAGTTTGTTGAAAATGTAGGGTAAGATAAGCGCTAGCACAGCTTGCAACTGCTGCAGAGTCGGAATGAATAATATGTAAGGAATAGGTGCAGTGAATGTCAATAACCTGAATATGAAACCGGGAAATTATTTGGAGTGAAAACTAGTGCAATCCTGTTGATATGGAATATTCGAGAATAGCTCCTCTATATCTTCGGTTTACTAAGAAGTTACGTAGTTGGCCGGCATTTGGAAGGAGGATTTGGCTTGAAGTCCAAAAAACACCGTTTAATAAAAAGATATGTGTGTGTGTGTGTGTGTGTGTCCGTATCTGGTTCAACGAATTTTCCTTTTGATGAAAATTTAATAACTTACCTCTGCCCAGATTGTAGCAAAACGACCGCTCAGTGTGCAGCAGCAAATGAGGATTAGTTAATTTGGTGAGAGGGTACACGACAAATTATGAAGCGTGTCAAATACCTCTTTCACAAGACATCTAGTTATAACGTATTTATTGATTGATCTGGCACAGAACATCCTGATGAAACCAACTCAGACTGCACTAAAGGGTGTGTGAAACTTGAAACTTGTGAAACTATTGCTCGGAAGAATTGGCTAAGGCAAGGAGATGCCAGGAGCGGCAGACAACCCTTGACGTAGTGCGGCTTCCACCATAGTTGGTTGTTCAATTCCCAAGCTCACCAGTCAAGTTCAAGCCGAGAGTCGTGCCCCTGCCAATTTCTAATTTCGATAATAAATAAAACTGTTCGCTTATTGAGTCACCAGTGATTCCGAGCTGCTTCCAGAAAATCCTGTTCTGGTGGTCAATGTCGTCTTCGTTTGTGACTAGAAGATTAGCTTAACCGTTCAAAAAGCGCCAACTTCTCATTTTGAAAGTTATGCCAGATTTTCTCTGGTCATAATCAAATAACCCGCAATATCAAGGACCCTTTGCTCCTAATTAATACCCAAGTAAGAGAAGTAAAAGTGGAACACCCTGCCATCCCAGCACAACGCTTTACGTGTTAGAAAAACTTATATCTTCAAGTCATTCCTTAGTTCTACGAATTGAATCTTTTTTGTGGGAATCGTCTAATACTGGTTTCTTAAAATACTAAAGGACAAATCATGCAAATTCTTCCTGCGGTCGAACTCCAGATGATAACGCTCCAAGAAATGAAAACCCGATTAATAGCCCCCTTTCATCCTCCGCACTACTCACTTCCACTTCTCCACGACGCTAGTCACACATCAAAATGTTTAAAAGGGGCCGATGCCAGATTGTGGCCGAGCAAATGAGAGGTGCGTGGTCGTGCCGAGAAGAATTTAAATCGCCGGTCAAGTTTTCTCCGAGTCAAGTAAAACGCCGATTTGAACTTCATTAAATTCGTTTAACGCACGAAACCTCGAATCCGGTTTGGCAATTAGAACTCGTAATTAGATACTGAAAGTCCACGTTACCTCGTTCAATCCCTTTGTCGCCCACCGTTAACCTCTTTCAATCCTCAACGTTTCATTGGTGGTTTTCGGCTTCCTCGACGACGGTAATTCATCTGATTCTTCCTAATGGGTTAGTCTCAAATTTATGTTTCCTCGCTTATGTGAATCCGGAGCTTCTAAAGGATGGATGCCTCAATCACATTTTTAAACGTGGAAACATCACCAAACTTACCCCAACCTCGACATAATTTGTTAAGTTTTCCTCTACTCGATCTACTTGTTGTAGATGTATTTCTCAGTTCATCTAATTTTTGTACAGAACGAAACGTGCGTACTGCTCCTCTGAAAACGTGTGAGAATATAACAAATCTTAAGCGCGATTTATTTGGAGGAAAAATATTCTCATTATACGCGTCCGGTATTGTGTTTTTCGGTCCCGAAAGACGTAAGTGAAGTGACGTCGCAATTCAGAAGATCGCATGGCGATATAGTTGATTTTGAAATTTCAGCTATCTCCGCTATTTGTCTGGTAGGCACTTCATTGACTAGTCTTTTGTGCAAATATTTATGTTCGCTGAGCTGAATTTGGAGCAGTCGGTTTTCTTGTCCAGATATTTTTATTGCTGTGCGCTCCTCATTTAAATTCGTGGCGACACGCAACATTTTGTAACTATTCTTACTGAAATCTACAACAACAAAAATTAATCAAAATAGTTTTTGTTTTATTATTTTCGGCCACGAAAAATTTTTTACATCCCCCACTCAAAATTTGATACTTTACGTTTCAAGACATGGAGATTCCTAATTTGCAATGTCCGTCCGCCGTCCCCCGTCTGGGACGGATTTTGTGCCTTTAACATTGTCTAAAACATTCGTTCTTTCGCACAAAAATCCCATTTGGTATCTAGTTGTGCCCGCCATCTCGGCAATCCGATCGGACGAAGCCCATGATTGTTATGGGCAAAAAACGGTTAAAAATATCTGGTGCGTTGCAACACACAACTTTCCTTAGCTCTACAACAATTCACTTTGTAAATGGCTAATTCTATTTAATCAATTCATTTATCACTCAGTTAATTTGAACTTGGTCAAACAACGCTTTACGGCAGCAGAAAGCGGTAGCGATTATGGTTAAAGAATTTATTGTGCTGCTCGTACTCATTCCAGGACCTTTATTGAGCAAATGGTACCTAGAAAATTAATGAGGCTATAAACACGGATTTTTTGAAGGAGGATAGTAATCACTTTTGCTGAGTTATTGGGTAAAAACATTTAGAACTGGTAGTAAGCGAAACGGCAGTAGTTGAAATTCAGGAATTTCTGGACCCCCATGTATCTCATGAGCGTTTTTAAACACTCACCCTTTAGGTAATGGATTGGACTACTAAACCAATTTTTTTTTAACATTCTACAAAAATTCCAGCGGAGTTTATAAGGAAAAAACTGCGGCAAAAACGCTTTTCGTCGAAAAGTTTGATAATTTATTGTGCTGCTCTCGTCATTTTCCCACAAATGGGAATTTTATGGTATCATTGCCTTATTGAGAGCAATCAATATAAAAAATTTAATCACAATCGTTAGAGCCGTTTTTGAGAAAAAAAAATATTTGGTGTTTTGATCACTATGATAACTATAGTTGAATTTCGATGGATTTTGTTCATACCCTTATTTTGGCGTCCCATGGTAACCTGTGGGCGAGATATGAAGTTTGAGCTGATTTGGTACGGTGGTTTTCTCTAAAAATCGTTCACAGACACACATACACACACAGACCCACAGACCATTTTCCCAAATAGTGTTTTTCGGACTCAGGAGGGTCTGAAACGTAAAGATCTGAAGAAAACTCAAAAAAAAATTTTCAGCCGATTACATAACTTTCCTTTCTACTTCGTAGAGCCAAGAAAAGTAAAAATTAACGAAACGCAGTACAACGCGGGAACTACAGCAGAAGTCAACGTTTCGTTGTTAGTACTCCCTCCCGTATCATTAAAAAACACCCGCTCGCTTGCTCGCTCGCCTCCCAACGCCGCCCGCTCGACTCCCCTTTCGACTCTCAACGGGTTCGCTCAAAGGGCCCCTGTTCCAATTTCCCCGACCCGACAGGGCAAAATCATCGGACGTTTTGTTTCCGTATGGTTTGCTTTCGTATGGTTTGCTGGTATTTTTCGAAGCTGAATCGAATGGGATGGGGGAGCAGTAATACTTGGTCAAGCTGTTCATGAGAATAATAAACCATTGTTTTGTTAAATTTTGTCGCGCGTCGTAACACAACGCAGAATACTCGCTGATCATTTTGACAATTTTTCCTGACTCGGAAACCCTTGAAACGTAAAGACCTGAGGAAAAACTCAAAATAGAGGTTTTCAGCAGATTACGTAATTTTCCCTTTTACTTCATAGAGCTAAGGAAAGTTAAAAAAAAAAAAAACCAAAAAAACTCAATCGGTTTAGCCGTTTTATCGCGTATCTGACTTCCCACAAACGATTTTTCTCCCGACTTAGTAGGTCACAAAACGTAAAAATCCGAAGAAAACCCATCTTACCCTTTTGGCAGCTGAAAGCAAAAATTAAGTTGGTATTTTATTTTTATGGGTTTTTAATGAATTGTATGATTTAAGTCGTACGAGGTCGCTACATGGAATTTGATTTGAGTTGGTTCTGCTGTTTATTTCCAATCGCACTGTACGTCGTCCCACTTGGTGTTTCTCAGGCGAAAGGCCCAGAAAATAGTTGAATTTAACGTGCTTGAAACTCGTGACATTGTCGAACCTATGTACCATAATACGTGGCGAACCGTTGAATTAATGTGTAGGCATTGAGTACAATAGCGATGGTGAAAAACGAACGCTGACCCCCATGGACTCATGCCAGTCTACACTTAATGGAAATGGGAATACACGAGTATGTCCGCGTGTGATGATAGAGGAATATATTGCGTATTATTTTCTTTCGTTTTCCCTTACATCACGCCTTTAGTAACTCCTATTAGCTCACTCCTCAGTCCAGTGCATTCTACATGAACTTCAATCGCTTCGTGAATCGCTAAATCCTATTTTTTTAACCATGAAAAACGATTTCAGTGATTACTTTGGAGGGTAGTAGAAGTATCGTTTTCAATTCGTTTGCATAACACAATTTATTGCGTTCTCCTGGCTCGCCTCGTCCGTTCCAGATTTAGGGGGCATAACTTGTCGTGTAAAGCACGCACGGCTGTGAAGAAGATGTGGATGTCCATCCATGAAACAAGTCAGGCAGACGAAATATCTGGTGATCAGAGTCTGGACCGGAGACAACATTGTAAAATAGTATCGACGAAACTAATCCCAACTAATCCCAATTTGTCGTGTCTTAATCAAAAATTAGAAAGACAGTGTTATAATGCCGTTGTCCAGTTGCTGCTCGTTTATGCATTGCCGGTGTGGAGATTCAGCCTAGCCTACAGTAGGTTTTAGTTACACAAAAGACTAATTAAGATTTTAATGAACAAGAAAAAAACCTACCCTACGAATCTGTTATTCCATGAGTGAGTAGAGTGTACTTATTGACAAAACTACCTTGATTTTTACACACAGCAAATATTTGGAAAATAAATTAGGTAGGGTTGAGGTTGATATGCGTAGTGCAGATGCAGTTACGCTGAAAGCTCTGAAATTAAAAACCACGACGGCGCAAAGACTGTATTCTCACAAAGGGGGGATTCTGTACATCAGCGTATAAAAGAGAAATTGCCCATGATTGTATTTAAAAAATTAATTAGGGATCTTTTTGGTTTACTATGAGAGTTGTTTTTATTCCTGTTTTTGGCTTAATTTGTTGTAAATCTTTTAGGCCGTTGAAATTATTTAATATCAAATCTTCTTCCTCTTCAAAAACTGGTTATAGTACTCCAAATTGCTTTTTAATAACGAATTTATAGCACCTACGGTAGGTGACGTTCCCAGCTCAAGATTTATCTTTAAGGGAACTGCCTTCTGGTCGGTGTTTTGTACTGTTTTTATTTTTTTTAAAATAAATAATACTAGCGCTCCAATTACGATATCAACTCGCATTTTGCGTTTTACTCGGAAAAATTAAGAAAAAATTAATTCACAAGGTTCTTTCCATGTTCGCGAGGTCGGGTGAGGCATTGCACAACTTACTAAGTTGATCGAGAGCATTGAGGACCTAAATTATTGAGCAGGCTCTGCTCAGCAGGACTGTTTTAAGATTGCTCGTACATCAGATTCCAAAGGCTGCTCTCATAAATCTGAGTGAGTTCTCTTTCAATTGGGTTTGAAGCTCGGCGCTTTTCGCGGATTTCGAAATTATGAAATGAGTTAATGTGGAATCGCGTGACGCGCTAATCACGATGGGCCAGCTTGATCGGTACACTTTTTACTTTCCTTGGCTCTACGAAGTAGAAAGGAAAGTTATGTAATCGGCTGAAAAAAAATTTTGAGTTCTCTTCAGATCTTTACGTTTCAGACCCCCCTGAGTCCAAAAAACACTATTTGGGAAAATGGTGTGTGTGTCTGTGGACGATTTTTAGAGAGAACCATCGTACCGAATCCAATCAAACTTGATATCTCGCTTGCTGGTTACCATGGGACGCCAAAATAAGGGTTTGAACAAAATCCACCGGAAGTTAACTATAGTTATCATAGTGATCAAAACAAAATATTTTTTTTTCTCAAAAATGGCTCTAACGATTTTGATTACATTTTTTACATAGATAGCTCTTAATAAGACATACCATAAAATTCCCATTTGTGGGAAAATGACGAGAGCAGCACAATAAAGTATCAAAATTTTCGACGAAAAGAGTTTTTACCGCGGTTTTTTCGTTTTAAACTCCGCTGGAATGTTAGTCGAATGTTTAAAAAAATTGGTATTGTAATCCAATTAAATACCTGTAGGGTGATTGTTTAAGAACGCTCATGAGATACATGGGGCTCACTCAAGAAATTCCTGAGTTTCAACTACCGCCGTTTCGCTTACTACCAGTTTTAAAACTTTTTACCCAATTACTCTGCCAAAGTGATTACTATCCTTCTTCAATAAATTCGTGTTTACAGTCTCATTAATTATCTATGTACCAATTGCTTAATAATGGTCCTGGAATGAGTACGAGCAGCACAATAAATTCCGGAACTGTAAGGGCTACCGCATTCTGCTGCCGTGAAATGTTGTTTGACCAAGTTCAAGGGAACTGAGTGATAAATGAATTGTTTGAGTAGGAAAAGCCACGTAAAAAGTGAATTGAAGTAGAGCTAAGGAAAGTTGTGTGTTGCAACGCACCAGATATTTTTAATTGACTAGTCAAAATAAGACAATAATAATAACAATAATTCTGGAGATCAACGTGTAAACTAAAACAAGATTGTGAACAGAATCGATTTAAAACTAACTCGCGGCGATAAACTCCTTTTTTTGTTCAAAAACGGCGGTAACAATTTCTTGTGTTGACAGTTCCAGATAATTCTCATTCTTGGAAAAATGATGAGAGAAGCATTATTGCGACGAAAATAGATTTTAGTTACAGATGACACGTCCGTTGTGTAATTTCCTTGTTTAGTTTTCCATGTATGCTAACAATAAGGTCAACTCTTGAGATGAGATGCAGAAAGTTCGACGGGAGAGGATGCAATACTAAAAATGTCATGCTTTTCATTAATATTTGCTCTGAAATTGGAGATGAACTTGAAAGGGCCACTAGAAGGACGAAATGTTTGCAGAGGGCAGGATTTTGTTGCCAATTTTCGACTTCGCTGCTTGCACAGAAAATCCCCCCAATTCAGACCTTTTTTATTGGCGTTGTGTGATTTGGTTGTGTTATTTTTTTAATAGTACTCGGAGTGAGGAAACTGACATGCAATTGAGGATACCGCTTGTCGGTACTTGAACTACAAATGGTTCGTTTTAATCTCTTAAATGACGAAGTGAAGACGAGTGGTATCAAGTGGAAGGTAATGCGATCTGAAAGTATTAATTGTGTCGTTCGGTGGACGCGGTTTTAAATTGTGCGTATTCAACGTTGTGGAAAGAACCTCTCCGTGGCCCCCAACAAAACTCCCTTTGCCCCTCTTCCTCACGAGCTCCATCTTCCACACCCTTCCTCATGGGAGAACCTGTGAAGAGACTGTGGTATCCTTCCCTTCCTTTCTTCGTTCTTTCTCACTCTCTCTCTCCCTCTCTCATTCTCTGTCTCTTGCTTCTCCCCTCCAGTTCCCAGTGTCGTTTCTTTCTCGTTGGTGGTTACGATATTTCTCGTCCGGGGAGAGCCCGTTATGGTGGTACCACTGGCTTTACACAGCAGATGGTCCGTTTGTGGACTGCAGCGGGGATCTCCGCGCACTACCAGCCAGTCAAATGAATACCTACACAACTTACTACCTTACCCTCTTACTTTCTTCGAAGCTCTTCGCCGGCTGCGAATTTCCGCTCGAGCGTTGGAATGTTATAGAATGGACCCGTGCGTTGTACAGGTCGAAACGAGAGGGCTTTTTGAGCGGCAGGGGGCAAGACTTCGTTGTGTGAAATGTCAGAATGAGAATATCTGGTGCAAAATATCACACCACTTTCCTCAACCCCCCTCCCCCCCCATCTGTGATGTGCTATTTCACAGGAGCGTATTGTATCTTCGAGAGCACCTACAAACAACAAAATGTAGACATAAGAGCTCTGTTTGTTTGATCAAATTATGAAAACCACAGGACCTCATTTTACGACGTATTTTGGTATATATCTACAGAAGATTATAGAAATAGTATATATTATGTGTTCTCCGCAACCATATTCTCATGCCATTGAAGGCTATTCGAAGACACTCCATCTCATTCGCCAAATTCAGCCTAGGGTTTACGGTAGAACATTCGGAAACCTTGCTTTTTGCTCAAATCAACGTTTTCTTTCAATAATGGCAGTCACTGGAGCGCAGCAGTAGTGAGTGGAACGTTTACTGAGAACTGTATGTCGCTATTTACTGTTGACAAAACGTCCTCAACGTTAAACGTAACTTTACATCCATTTTTTTTCTCGAAAAGTTGTCTTTTCATGTCTTCGGCGCAATCGGCTACCTTTATCCTTATTTCACCATTTTTGCTTAGGTTTGTGTGGATAACAATAGTTAGGTATTCATTAATAGTTGAAATCGAAGTCTAGAAAACATTTTGGTCCCTCGGTCCCTCTTCTTTTGGTGGCAATTCTCTTAACCCTATTGCTGCGCTTCGAAAAGATAACTAACGCTAACATGAAGGTGGCCAATCAGTTTTGCCGTTTTCCTACATATCTGACGACTAGCCCAACGTAAACGTACAAATCGCGAACTGAAAGAGCTACACATTCAGTAGGCCTCAAATCGTAGTAAAGAACTGACGAAAATTCAAATTTTTTAAACGTCTTGCGAAGGGCCTTGCAACTTATTGCGAACTATAGCCCTGCCTGTGCTGTAGCGTGGAGTAACAATAACAAAATGCTTTTTACTTGTAGCGAGGAAAAATTCGAAATTGAATTTGAGTGATTGCGGTTTTCACGGTTGCTGCAAAGTGCATGTTGTTCTTCGAACTGTGGTAAATCCTGATGGTAGACGTTAATGGATTTCTACCCAGAGCGGTATGAATAGTTGAAGTTGTCAGGTTTTTCTGGTTACACAGTGGGGGCTTATAAACTTGTCTCGCTAAATACGGAGTTTTGAGAATTTGGATGTTTCTGTTTTGATTTTAAGGGAATGACCCAATCGGATAATGTGTGGGTGAATTTACAAGATTCCACGTACTACTAGCAAGGTTATGAGCAAGTGAATGACAACGGGATCACTCTTCCTCTGCCACTTCCTCGTAATTTTGTGTTTAGCCAACGCCGTCCTTCATCGTCCTTCACGCCGTGCTAGGGATAATTATCCAATATAAGATCCTCCGCAGCTAGAAAATTCAACACAAAATCTCGACGAACTAATTTATCGACAGCTCAGCTCGTGGCTTCCTCTGTAGCTTTGCCCTGTTGGCAATTGGCCATTTTCTGTGTGGTCGGGAGTTGAAAAACTGCGAGGGTTCCGTCAAATCCCACGCGTAATTCTCATCTAGGCAGTTACTAATTGCGTGAAAAAATATCGTGTGCGGTGCGTCACAAAACTTTCGCGCGCTCTATGTCAAATTTAATCAAAACCGTTGTTGGAGCCGGTTTATAGAAAATTCTGAATATGTCGTTTGACGTTCGATGAATTTCATTTGATGACGTATATTTACCAATACACATGGTGATTTGAGAAGTAGTTGCGGCGAACTAAATCGTTACGTCATTTTTCAACAACAAAAAAATGTTGGAACTTCAGAAAAGTCTCGTGTTGGTACCTTGCAGATTGGATTTCTGTTTAGCTAGTAGTTTGAGGAATATTCATTTATGAGGAACAATACGCAGATATTCAGTAGCTACAGACACCCTTCTGAAGTGGAGAAAGGGCGGTTGTCTGTCTATTACTACTAAATTGAGTTACAATGTTAGATGATGAGTTAACCGTCGAAATTTCACATTGTAACTCATGTTTAGTGGAAACGGACTGTCGTCCTTTCTCCGTTTTATTATTCAAATGGGGTTTCACAAGTTCGTCGAGAGTGATTTAGTTTGCTTTTGGTTGGATCCAAATCCTTCGACTCATTGACATTCAGCTCATGAGGCAATATACGGTAATCTGATTCAAGCAGTGAGAGCGATGGTATGCTTGTTTCGCCGTTGGTACTTTGATTCGAAAAGTAGCGATACGTAGAAATAAATTCGTTACCCCTTAGTTAGTTGAAAAGGTGAAGGTGAAACCCTGGAGTTAAAAAACGAATCTTGATATTTTCGAAATCAAACGTGAACTCAACGTCTTTTTGCAAGTCAACTAATTTAGCGTTTACATTAAAATAAGTATTTATGTGCTGGTTTGAATCCCTTAGCTCTTTACTACACAGCACAATGAGAAAATGACACGAAAATTCACAAAACGTTCATGTTTGATTTCGGCAGGAGAATAGTCGACCGAAATGTCTTCGTCTCGTTGAGTTTTTATGTTTATTTTTCGAACTCCTTTGTTTATAGATTTTGTTCGTACAGAAACTCCAAACGTAATAGACGTATGTGTGTGTAAATTGTCTTTACTATACACGCTCTCTGAATTAGTTTAGGGGGGGGGGGGAAGTACTCCTTTTATGTGTCAGTATTATTTATTCCACGACGTTTCTGCGCACGAACTAGACTGTACTCATGTAGGTTATATCAACAGTAGACATAATTTTCGAAGTTTGCCTTACTCTGCAATGAGGCTTGAGTTTAACAGAACTTTCATCGTTGACTTAACGAATGTGGCACATGAGGTGAGCATGAAATATGTTGTTTGTAACACTGTGCGGAAGGTGCTGTTACAGTTTCTAACGTGTTTTAGTAACTCGTGGAACCGATAATATTGTGTTATAACTTCGTGGTATTAACAAACCATTGACTTTTTTTAATTCTCCTTTTTTGTTTTCATTTTTTCAATATGAAGCTTGCTTCTTTAATATTTCGTTTCTTGTATTCTTTTCGGAGGAACGAAATTGACAATTGTCTATGTTTTAATGGCTGTGTTGGGCTAAAGAAAATTGGAAAACGATGAACCAGATGAACAGTTAACAATAAGACTCAGTTCCTGAGCTGTGACGAAATTAGTAATCAACTACAAGCACGGCTAGTATGGGTCGTTCAGAAAACCTTCATCCGTGTATAAAATGCCGTTTATAAATAAATAAATATGCGAAAAGCGGTATTTATGAACAAGTCCGTTCACATTAATGAATTGAAAATTCTTGTATTGCTCTTTTGATGATATTGCACAATTTTTAACGAAATACGAGGTAGGGTCAAAAAGTTCCCGGAATGGTCCCCGATGTATTTGTTAGCTGAAAGGGAAATTTTTGTTTGTGAGGTTGGCATAACTCGTAGTGAATGTGCTTTTGAGGTTAGCAGGCAGTTGTAGTTGGTTCTGTGCGTTCGTTGTTTAATATTGTAGATCGTAGTTTCTTTCTTTCGTCGGATTGTGCAATGTCGTCATTAGAGCAGCGTGGCAATATTAAATTCCGTGTGTTGCTGGAGAAATCACCCTCGGAGACTCTTGAGATGCTAACAAAAGCATACGGAAATTCTGCGATGAAGAAAACAGCAGTTTACGAGTGGCATAAGCGTTTTAGCGACGGTCGCACAACAATTGAAGATGACGTTCGGACTGGGCGGCCTGCCACTTCCACTGCAGACGACAATGTTGAGTGATTCATTATGAATTTATTCCTGAAGGGAGAACAGTAAATAAAGAATTGTACACAGAGATCTTAAAACGGCTACGAGATGCTACGACGAAAACGACCTGAAAAATAGGCAGAGAATGACTGGTTTTTGTTGCACGACAATGCCCCAGCACATCGATCCCTAATAGTGAAACAATACCTTGCCAAGAATAATGTTACCACTCTGGAACATCCTCCATATTCTCCCGATCTCGCACCACCAGATTTCTCCCTGTTTCCAAGGTTAAAAATGGCATTGAAGGGACATCGTTTTGCTGATTCGTCAGAGGTGATTGAAAATGCGACGGAGCGGCTGAAGGAACTTTCAAAAAACGGCTTTCAAGAGTGTTTCCAACAATTATATGAACGGTGGAATAAATGTGTAGATGCAGGAGGAGAGTATTTTGAAGGGAAATAATGTAAGAATGTTATAAATATTTTTAATAAATTTTTAATAACCAATTCCGGGAACTTTTTGACCCTACCTCGTATTGTTCCTCGCAGTAAAGGCCTTCTTTCCGTTCTCTTATACGGTTAAATTAATGAGGGAAAATTTATTTTAGAAATGAAATAGTGGTCGATTGGTATTCAAACGAGGAAAATTACAGAGCTTAAGATCAATCGGTTTGTACGTGGAAACGAATTCCTGGTTGAGGTAGCGTTTCGCCGTTTTTTGAACGAGGCTCATAGGGGCACGCCTGTCAGTCTCTTCTGAATGCCGCGAGTATTGAAAGTCACAAATTGCTAATCCCTCAGCGGGGCCGTTGGATTTCGAACCGATATTTCGGCGAATATATTCCGCGGACCTAACGACTGGGACCATTTGACCGCTTTCTGTTTCTGAAAGTTGATCCTCCGCCGCCCGCATTTTCTTCGGATGCTAACAGCAGGTGCAAACAACCACCTGGACATCTCGTCCTCATTCATAAGATTCCTTTTCTTCGCTGCTAGGTAGGGCGGTAAGGAGGTAGGTAGGCAGGTAGGGTAAGGTAGGTATCCCATCTCATCTGTGCCTGGGGCCCCTTGCCCTCTCCACATTTCTCCGCTTATGGCCAGAATTTCCACCCACCCCAGGCGTGTGTCGAGTTTGAGTGGATTTCGCTTGTTAGTTTTTGTTTAGGGAGGCCCCTGTCAATTCGATTAGAGTCGCATTGACATGACCGGGTTTTGCCTGTGCTCCCTTTCAAAATCTGAGGCTCCTCGTTTTAATTAATCCTCCTTCTCCTCGTTCTGATTCCCTTCAAAATAGTTCAATTAATTGATTGGATATTATTTGGTGGGAATGATCGCGCAAAAGCATTTGTTGAGCATGAAAGTGTTGTAACGTGCAGGAAACATCACTGAGTATTTTTTGTAGAAGCAAAAAATGAAAACTGTGAGTCTCCATGATTGTAAATCCGTTTTATGGATTTTATTTTGTGAGAAACCCTAGTTTCCAAATTCCCAAAGATAATATCCAGGAATTCAAATTTTATATACATTTCTACTGGGTGGTGTAGGTTGTGGTTCCAAACTGTGGGAAAAGTCAACGTCTTTGTGTCTAAACGTGTTGAGTAATTTATGTCTTCTTTGTACGGGGCTGGTTTTGTATTTTATTGCGTATATACTGACCTAATGGCAAAGTCATTGTTTCCCCAAACACCTTCGTCCGCAACCCCTTTTTGTTACCTATGGAAATGCCACCTCTTCAGTTAATTCCAATTGACAACGGATTTTCCCTGCGTGTGGACGTTCCGAAATATAATTTCCCCCTCTCTTTTCACATTCCTCTCTAGAACAAACAGCTCCTACCAAAAACCCATTCACCTACGAGTTCTCGCGAAAGTCACTCGTCCCCCAGTGCTCACACAGACACATTTTCCTCCATCACCTCTTGGCCCAGTCACGGCTCACACTATCCTTCCGATATAGTTTCCTATGCCAGTTCACCCGTGTTCCGAGTCGTACCCTTGTGTCGCCCTTTTATACTCACGCTCAATTCGATACTCATTGCACATGTAATACAGTCCTCCTAACGCTCACTGAGTTTGTTTTGGAGGAATCGAAGTAGGAACTGAATGTACCACACATATACAAAGAAAACGCATCAACTATGTTTTTGTTTTGTGTGCAGTGTCTCGCTTTTCATTAATTTCCTCAAAGTGTACATCCCGTTTCTTGTAAAGCAGTGTACATAAAACGTTTATGTATTATTTTATTTAACATGGGTGAAATGGGTGGTTCAAATTCGGCACAGTTCATCGAAAAGTACAAGACAGCGCCCGGGGAGGAGGGGGGGGGTTAGAGGTAGTCAGGATTATTTGCTGTATCATTCTTATGGAATATAACGTAATTTAATTCTGTCAGATGTGCTGAACTTTTTTCGAGGCAAAGAAGTGAGGGTACCCGCCTGGAACTTAAGAATTGCGTAGTATTAAAATGTTTTCGTGGCATTTTTAATCGCCGCTTTATGATCTTTATGGCCGCAACACGGCATGCCATAACGTTTTTCAAAATTCAATACTGGTATGTGTTACTGGCGCGTTGTGGTAATTGTAATGCTGCAAATTTCGTATTATGCGGTGACGTATTATTTAACAGTTTTTAAATTTTAAATACAAAAAAGTCCATCAGTCAGACAGATCTCTGGACGTTTCTAAGTGCATTAAATGTGCATACATTCCAGAAAACTGTCCAGTATGTTGACATTCGAATGTTTAATTCTGAATTGTATTGTATCTATTTATCTCGTTAGTATTTTTTGTCGAATAAATATATCTCTTCTCTCTTGCCTAAAAAAGTGGCTGCCACGTGCTAAAATCCAGGTGTTCGCTATCCCTCCAGGTTTTAAGGATATTTCTCTATTATTTTGCCTTTACCGCCTTTCTAGTTGCAAACCGCTCTGTACTTGAGAGGTCTCAATAAAGAACTTAGGCTCCATTAGTGTTCGGCAGACCCCCCTTTTCGCCCTTACTGGAGTTATTTGAAGAAAGCCATTTGGTATGACTTTAGCAGAATTATAGTAACAGGCGCACGCTTACAGTCTCATTGAGCTTTCTTAAGAGGTTTTGCACACCGGACTATAAAGGCTTTAAAATGGCGGTGTAGAACCGCCAAGAGTGACCCGCAGGTAAAAGATACTGCCGAGAATGGCTAGATGGACGTGAGGAGGATGCGGTCTGAGACGTTCTTTTTTCACTTTTCGGTTGTCCCTCCTCGGAACCCCTTTCTCTCCATTCCCCTGAATGTCCAACTCATTTGAAGATGTTTGGCTTTCGCTTTGCTGTGCAGTTCCCATGTTGTGGTAGTTCTGCATCACTTCGCCCGACGGGCAAATAAAAGGTTAGGTGGGTTTTACATTATAAGTGGGACCAATATACCTGAACATAATTCCTGGTGGTAAATTTACCCCAGTTTTACGTGGGAAACGAGCCGAAGATCAGCGAGCTACTATGAACATGAGTAAGGAGTTCGGGGGAGGAGGAAAAGGCAAAACGACGAAGGCAACAATGTTCAGAGCGTGAGAAGAACGGAAACGCTCTGGTAACCGGAAAGTGAGACTTGAAGGAGGGCAAGGCCGACGCCGACTTGTGAGAAGGAGCCCCCTAGAAGTTCCATCAAAAGGGGGAAAAAGAAGGGCGATAATACGTTGAAGGGCCTTCCAGACGAAGAAACACCGCCTTCTAGTGCCTTGTATCAAAAATCCAAAAAATAATATATGATTAGAGGCAAGTCAGGCATCGACGGCAGTCAATTTCCTTCCGCTCTCACATGACTGAACATCAACTTCCATTAATTCCAATCCTATCAGATATTGCGCTGAAGCAACCACTTTCCGATTACTGAATTATGACAAAGATTGCCAATTTCTTTAGTAATTTAGTTTGAAGTCCAAAGAAGGTTTGTCCACCTGTCACCGTATATTGGAACTGCCGTCTGTCCGAAGTATTAGGTCGTCTTTTTGTAGTTGAGAGTCCTAGAAGGACTGTTATACACGTACCTTGGCTTAATCATCCTAGATCTATCGTGGTTGACTTTCAGTCCACGTTTGACGCCCAAGTAGGTGATAACTGTGCACATTATGTAGTCCAAAACCGCGTACGACATTAATGAGCCAATTTTTATCCGTTAAAAATTTATCACAATAATTCGGCCGATGAATATTTGTTGTGTAGCCTTAATTCGGTTTGTAGAAGCTCACTATTTACTCCGAATGGATTGGAGTTAACGTAATTGTGTACTATTCAAATTCTTGTTGGGTCTTCGGAATAAACGAGGAATTCATTGGATTGACGTCATTTGGAATACTTTTCAGCACATCTCGCTTCAAACAATGACTTGCTGGCGATCAAAAGATCGAATTGACGTGCGCGACACTCAGTCAACATTCCGTCCGTAGCAGGAAGTGGTTGAATGAGTTTCAACGAAACTTATCGTCTCGTAACAATTTTAGAAATCGTCCTCCAATTAATTTTTTCGCAAATTACCTCTTGAGAAATATCGCTCGGCAGCAGCGTTTTTCAGTTGGGCCCAGGCGACTCCGTTACCTCATCAACTCCCAAGGAAGATTTCGCAACCCAAAAAAAAATTATTTTCGAGGGATTCAAATCTGAGGACCTACGTGCTTGCCACCTGTGGAGATTTTTTTTTGCTTCTCCTCCCCTCTCTATGGTTTAAACTTGTGGTGGACGAGGAAACTGGAGGGAAGGTCAACGTCTTTCCTCCAGGACCGAAGGCCGGAGGGCATCGGTATTGAGGAGACGACATTTCAACAGCGAACTCCTCATCTTGTCAGGGAGCATGCGGAAATTCCTCGGGTGCTATTACGAATGTGTATTCCTATATTTGGCCTTCAACTGGGCGACAAGTACCACCTCAAGCACAGACTTCCGGCACATTCAAATTCAAGCAGTCACGAAAACAATTGCCTTCAGCTTTTTTTTGTTGCTACGTTTTCCATCATCGAAATTTTCTCTTGGATTTTGCTTTGAGGACTATTAAGAAGTTACCTTCACGTTTTTACCGTATGGGACCCCCCTTGTAACCCTGACTTCACTATCCTCCACGCTCTGAGCATGCAGGTGTATTAAAGTGAGGCAGAATTTGTTCAAAATACGAGAAAACTGTGGAATCGGCTCAAAATTGGCACTAGTTGTTACAATTCCACGTTGCTTCTGGCATTTTGAAGTCGGGTCTTCAATAATTCAATCATTCGCAATATAATCTTAATCGAGCTGTATTTAACCTAATGGCTTGCACGCGGCATTCAATGAACTATTGGTCCCTAATCGCACAAAGCCATTTTTTGATGAAGTTTTTGGCTAGCCCTCTCCTAACGTTGAAAATTCTACGTCTTCGCGCCTTTTCCCCGTCCAAATCTACATTAACTTTCCCTCCCTCCAACATATTTACAAAAATACCTGGCGTCCTGACTGCTAGTTCACATTTCATTTTTAAATCGCTATCGTTTCAATTCATTATGAAGATGTGCCTTTTCTCGCCTGTTTGCCGTTGCTAAAATTTAAATTTCTCCTCATCGTGACGATGACAAGAATGTGAAATGCATGTGTTTTGTGGATCAATGCATATTCTCTGAACAAGAGTGAGTTGTTTGAAATCAATTGAACTTGAGATATCGAACGACTGATTCGATGTCTTAACCGAGTACGAGTATCTTTCAGCTGAGAAGGGCAATCAAATTGCCCCCTTCAAACAGGTATATCAAGGTGATTGGGCTGTTGTACCTTGGAATTAGTAATTATTAGTTAACGAATTCTGTATTGCGTGTTTCGTGTTTCAAACGCCCCTCTCTTCTGTGACAAATATGAGCTAGTAAAGTTTTGAATGAGGGGAACTGACTGCAAATAGAAGAAGCGAATTATTTTGCGTTGGCGAAGACAAAGTTTATTGAAATTCATCTGACGTTAAACAATCAAGTGCGTGGAAAGTTGTGTGATTGTTGACACCAAGTGATATATGGATGCTGTCGAGTCTTTAATCATATTAAAACCTCCCTATCAAAATTACGTTCTCGTTTAGTTCGTACGCTGCGTGAGTCCGAACGAGTCTCGAGAGGTAGATACGGACCAACGAAACTAGATCTTCGCCTGAAGGCGTTTTGGTTGGTTCCTTCTGAAAAGCGTATATTGAAGACAAGTTCAGGTGAGAGAACGAAAACAGGTGTTGGTGGTAGATAGTGAAGTGAGCTTCCCTCCTCAACATGGAAGTCTCAGTTCCGCGGGGCACGCAATCTGCCGAAACCCGTTACCTGTGTATTCATTCGTCTTTCAATTCCTTGTACGGTTTATTTTATTTTGTCAATGGAACTCTTTCTCAATTGCTGATAGACAATTACTGTTTCGTTGAATGCTCGAAGCATTTAAGTGTCCCGTCAAGAGCTTTTTTCAGAGTGAAAGAATCGTCCATATCCCATTTTTAACGACAAGCGTCGATAAAGAAGTCCAGCAACTTCCTTTGGTCAACCTTACATGCAGCCACGGTGCATCCGCTTTATCTCAAGCAGACTCAAGGATGCTGTCCAGCTTTGATTTTTCAAGCTTGACTGAATCAAGTTTGATCGAAAGGCGACGGCACATTTTTCAATAAATAATAATACTTCGTGTGAGAGATGAATCTCCATAATGCCACTAAGCGACTTTGAAGTTTTCGGCTGATAAGGGAAAATGTGTGCGGGCAGGAGAGGGACTTGGTCAATTTCATGCCGAAAGGGTCTTGATGAATGCTGACTTGTGTCGTTCCTTCATGACGCCGAATATATCTCGCGTGTCCTGTCATTTTACTGTAAGAATGCGTATTTATTAGTTCACTAAATATTGTTGAACAGTTTTGTAATGTTCTACTTCTGTTTTGTTGCAGTATGAACCTGAAGAGTTCGATGGCCAATCGCCTGTTCGCTACGGAGCCCCTCCCCTCACACCCAAAGGCAGTTTATATGCCTCGGATTACTACCTCGGTAAATATCTTTCAATCCTTCCTTCGTTGGTTTTACATTCTTACTAGTTGAGCTCGGGAGGGCTGTTTCATTCATCATCTTTTGAAGAAACAGCCGCTATAAACAATAGCCTATTTGATACTATAGTTATTCGCGAACCCACACTGGAAAGATTCTTTTTCTTTTTTTTTTTTGAGAATGTTTGATCATTTATTCCGTCACGTCGCTCAGCACATTATCCCGTTTGAAACAATACGCAAAAAATGAAATCTCGAGAGCCGCGTTGCAGATTTTTAAAATCTCTGTAACAACTATGGCCAATTTTCGAACTATTACGTTTAAATTTATAGTTGCGATAATATCAACGTGGAGGAGACGACGAAAATTGCACTTGCTCAGTCGATTTCTCGTAAACTTGTTCACGGAAACACGCGTCTCAAAAACTGAAGTAGAATAAGAAAATCAAGTAAGTTTGCACACTTTTTGTCTAGGTTGGTCTTTTCTTAGTCAGTCATCTTAGAAAAAGGTGAGCCAAAGAAGAAAAGATCTGGCTTCAGATCGCGTCCTCAATAGGAGGCTCCCAGGATATCTAAGAATTAACCACTTGCTGGGACGCCCAATGTTTCTGTCTTGGGTCATCTTCAAAACCAAGTGGATCTGCATCATCTAGCAGATTAGCTTGTCTCTTGTGAGAGTAAATACCCAGAGATGAATCAAAGTTATGATATGTGCGTGAGCCATTTTGCCAAAAGGCATGTCCCCTGACATCACCTTTCCACTAGGTATGGTCGCCACTCCTACATTGCATTAGATACTCGTAATCACGATGAGTCGTTCTGGTGCCCTGTAACGCAAAACCTTACATCACACCGTTCGATAGCTTGTTCTTCGTGGTCAGAGACTCTTTCTCGTGTGCCTGCCTGACACAACAACATTGATATTTCCTTCGCAATTCAAGCGATTGATAACTAGCGTTTTCGATTTTCAACTGCTTGCTCTAGTGGCTTTGGTTGAAACATAGCTGTGCCCAGCTGCTGCATCCTTGAGAAGAATTCATGCGGAGGAACGGTAGTACTACTAAGTCGTGAAGAGTTCGGTGCTACTCTGTTATGCTCTGTACCTTCATTCAGCTCAGTTGAGTCTCACTCTCCATACTCACCAACCGCGGGCACGCCATCCACCTCATTCTCTTAAATAATAGAACGTGGTTGCAAATCGCGTTGTTTTAACTAGAGGTGCTAAAGTAGTAAATTTGTGGGTAACGTCGAAATCAAATTTTCTGGGCATTCACGAGACTCTGGAAATGTGCCCTAAAAACGAGTAGAATTATTTGCGTTTGTTTTTAATAGTTTCTTCGACTCCTTCAGCCTCCGAGCGTTGGAAAAATTAGGAAACTGTTCGATGTTGTACTGTCCTGTTGTACGAGCAGAAAATTATTTCGACTAAAACGTCCCTTTCCAGGACAGAAAAAAGAGGGGTATCTTTTCTCTTGGCGGATTTCCATTTGACATCCCGCTAGTCCAATAAGCGTTGACTGTTGAACTGCCTGAATGTCGCGCTCAAGGTCTTCTCCGCTTATTTATTAGCCCTCTTGGTTCTTCAAGAACGTTGCTTCTCGCAGTTTTTAAATTTTATAGCTGAACAGGTCGTTATGACTAACAGACTCCAGGGGCTCTCATTCTATGCGGAAATACGGGTGTTTCACTCGTGTGGTTCTGTGTTCTGCAATATGATCCTTCTTTCATCGCATACGAAGCTCCTCGTCAATCTTCTCTCTCCCCGTTCATTGTTGACTTCGTCCTTCAACTGGTTCGACTAATTTCCTTCTGGCGACGCTCCTTGTTTTCCCAAGAGTCGCACAAAATAGGCTGAAATAGTTGGAGGGCGTTTCGATCTCCCCCCCATGTCATCAGTATCATGAGAGGGAAGTTGTTAGGAGATCTTCCTTTCCGCTTCCCTTCTCGTTCACTTTGGTTTCCCCTCTCTTGATCAATTATTCCCTAACAACTCATTCTGTTTGGCAGAACTTTAGGTTGGGGTGGGGTAAAATAATGGAGCTCTTATCGTATTGCACCGATGATTCCGAATGATTTATTTACCACTTTTTTGCCTCAGTTGCTACTCCAAATCTTCCGACGTGAGCGTCGCATCAATTTTTACTGGTGGAAGTGATCCAGTCAATCGTATTTTCTACTTAGTCCTGAATCAGGCGCCCAACGTTTTGGCTAAAATTCGTCATGAACGAAGATGTTGTACAACTGAGAGGGATGTGACGCGTTTCAAGCTGATGCTCAAACCTTTAGCACATGAAGTTTATATGTTCAAGCGGCTGTTCAGTCCTGGCATTTAAAAAGCTACTCAACCTTCGTGCCATGTCTTATTTTGCATATTTGCGCCTGTCTTCCAAGAGACATAAAACGTAATTTTTTGATGTGGCGAATTAGGAAGTTTGTATTTGTGTGAAGTGTGCGTGCCATCTGTTTCTTGGCACGAAAATAGTCCATCTGCCTCGAAAAATGTGCAACATGAGGAGGGCGATCAGGCGTAGGGCCGCGAATCCATTCTGTTTGGTTCAGCATCAGAGGGAATGCGCCTACTTCATCTTCAGCGAATGGAATTTATGGAGGCAGACACCATTGCTGGAATATGAAGGGATGCAGATGTTTTTGGTGCGCTTTTCTGCTCCCCGAGGCCATGGCATGAGTGTCAATGATGATTCTGACATTTCCTGAAATAGGGCCAATAACGGGAAATAAGTATCTTTCTTTGGAAATCTGAGGTTAAAACAAAACGCTGTTGTCTGTTGAGTTGATAACCACACCCACACCCAGGCTGTCAAGATAAAGGCTCTCAATGCGAAAAAAGTTGGTGGATGAGCAAGCGCTCAAATTTCCTAACAGTTAATCTCAAAGTAATTATTGGGCGCACGACTGGGGGAACTTGAAACTGAGAAATAAATGGATAGGGTGAATGTGAGTTAGGACTGCATTACCCTTGATGGAATAGCGATAGCAGCTTGACTATCAGTATACGAGTATAAAAGTGAACAAGGAACTGAACTGGTGACTTGGAAAACTAAGTGGAGGGAGAGAGAGTTGAATTGTGAGTAGCGTGTGTCTTGTGAGACGAATGAGTTGAGAGAACTGGGAAGACAACTGTATCGTGAGAGCTGATGGATAACTCACCTTGAAGGAGCTGTCTGTTGAGAAGAGGAATCTGAAATATAGGGGTGGGAAAAGATACCTGTTTAAGTCCAGGAAAATGGGAATTCCGTTGTCAATTCAAAATAACTGAGCGGGGCTTCGACAGGTACAAACAAAAGGGTGAGATAGAAAGGTGGTCGGAGAAACAATGACTTTCCGTTAGGGCTAGTGGGGACATTTTGGAGGTCAAAGACCCAGCTAATTCAGCGTGCCGAACAGTAATACTTAGAAACTAATCATAATTTTAGGCCTTTCAACTATTCATATTTCATGGTAACAACCTGTGAAGTTCATTCGCATTACTGTCATACAGAAAATTATGTTGCGTGCATCATACTACTTTCTTTACAGAAAATGGATCGACGAATGGAACAGGAGAAACGTGGACGCCCAACCCATACTACAGTAGCGGGAACCCAACAGTCGCACCCTACTCCACCACTAACCCGGTCCACCACGAATCTATGGTTATTACTTCTTTATTCTATTCTTTATGTTTCCCTTCTATTGTCATGATGCGAAATACTGTTGTAATTCCAGAAAATACGTCAAATCTAGTTTCCCCGGTTGCTAGCGCCTACTCGCTAGACAAAACACTAGTGGAATTGTAATTATTTGGGGGTAATGACAAACTGATGAGCCCTCGAACAATTTTCGGCACATTGACAGGAGCTTTTGTTAAACTATCATTTGAAACTGGCGGTAAAGGCAGTAATAGGACCAGTGATCAATAATTTGCAAAGTGGTGTGGTTGATTAACGCTTATGTGCTATCAAAATAAAATATTGAGTGCATGATTTTGCATAACCGACAGATACTTGTGCGCTATGAACTCGTGAAGAATAGTCGTACGCGCCTTACGTAGTGATATTGTCAAGCTGTAGCTTAGAAATGGTCAAGCTTATAGAAACCTCCTGTTTCTGTTCCAAAAGTACAATGCTCGTTACCGCTTGTTCGTGAGGCGCCATTTGAAATAGTCGTCAATGTTGTCGTGTAGTTGGGAATAAAAGAAATTTGATTGCTGAGAACAGTTGGTACAATACTACAACAGGAACGAAAATCTGTGATGTATCTTCATTGACTGAAAAGTGTTAATGACAGAGTGCCAATTTTGCCGTAAGATTGCATTGTCTATTTTATTTAAAATATTCAACGTGCATATGACTCATTCGAGTGTTAGACTGTTCCTGCAAAAATGTGCGGCCCACTACTTGAAATTTCTTGAATTCCAAAACGAGGCAACTACAATCCCCTGTCGGTCGCCCTTCAAAATTAAGCGAAGGGTCGTATAGACGACCGTACAGAAAAAAAGCTGCGTGTTATCCATTTTTCGTAGATCTTGGTATTACTTTTCCAAGTCTTGTATGGCGAATAACCTAACCTTGGGTAAAGTTCTAGTCTACAGCTTCTTTCGCTGGATAAAAGGCGTATTAGACGGTGCACAGAGAACATCCCATCTGGCTGGCTGTGCTTTGAAAATGAGTGTGGTCTAACGTTGTTCTTCTTAGATCTAACTGGTCATCAGATAGAAGTGATTTTGGGATAGAGTGTAGATCTCCGGACGTCGCTCGTACGTAATTAGACAATTAGCATGAATATGAGTGAGTAGTGTTAGAAGCTAGTTGTGCCCTGGAGGATTGTGTAGGAGAGTTGTTGCATTACTATCATGGTGCCGAGTTTGGCGCGAGCAATACTCACAGGACGTACTCGTATCAGCAAGCATCGCCGTTTTCTTGCTCAGTTCTTTTGACTTGCTGAAACTCGTATGCTTAATTCTTGCCCTTGCCCGTCTGACAATCAACTCGACCAGTGGACTAGTAGTTCCAGATTCAGCATCTCAACGTAGACCTTCTAACTTCATAGTCACATTTCATCAGAATTGCCGATATTGGGTCCACACGGTTGTCGTGGATTGAATACGGAAGTTTCATATTCGGTTATTGAATGGTGCACGGGATTCTCAAGTAACATTTCGTTGTTTCAGGTGGGTTACATTAGAAGCGTCTCCCCGAACGCTGGGCGAGAGCCCCTTCCCCCTATGTCTTCCCTTCGAACTCCCCATTCGCCTGGAAGTGGCGTAGGGGTGTCGACTGTAGGACCACCCCCGCCCAACACTGTCACTGCGACCCCCGCGCCTATTTACCTCTCGCCTGCTACCCCCAATCCCCCAGGCGCTCATCCTAGTGATACTCTCGTTGGAAAAGCCCTCGCCTCAGTAAGTGGAAACATCTATTAAATTGTTAATAAACTTTTGTACTGAGCTGTACGGCCTTTGTCACGATCAAATAGGCCTGGCTTACACCTCAAATAGGTTTGGAGAGACGTTTGGTCTCTAATTAACACTGACCGTCAAGGCAATCTGATCCTTCATGGACACCATCTGTATATCTCGTCTGAGACTATAATTTACTGTCAAATAAATTGCAAAAAGCCTTGACGTATCGTGAATTGGCGACAGAAACATGAACAACCTATCAATTAATAGCATTTACTGATAGGCTAATATATAGAAAGCGTGGTTATCTCCAATGTACACACCGTTCAGTTATACGAACATGGCTGCTGGCAGGCCTTCTTGATAGAGCAGTCCTTATGGTGGTCTCAGCCGGTCGCTCGGCTTACATTCCTGAGACTGGCTAGCAGTTGACATGAGCTGAGCGAAGAAGATTTTGGTTGACTTGTTATTTATAATATATGATGTAGGTAACATGGTATATTGATGAAGGGGCCAAATGAACGATGTCGAAGAGAACAATTCGGTGTCCATGAAAGTGCAGAAACTCATCAAAGGCGACTAGTCTCTTTTCGCTACTTTAGGGGGTGTCCTCTGGTCGATGTGTGTGTAACGCTCCAACAACCATCGCCTCTACTTCTGAAACCAGGCCACCTGATGTTCCTTGGGTAGTGGCAATTGTTTTTCAGCTTTGCTTCATCGGCAGGGAGTCCCCACGAGTGATGTAACCCTTTTATGGGTGTTCAGGAACAGTAAACATGGTAGGGAAACAGACCTGGAGAGAGTCCCCATAATCTCTGCTCCTTAATGCAGCATCACATTAGGAGTGCAGCAATCGAAGCATTTGGCGAAGAATAATTCCGAGGTGAAGGTAATCTGCTACTTGTAGGTGATAGCAGTAAAATTGAATAAGCGGATTACCCAACATCCCCTAGTTAATTTTTCAAACTTCCTTCAAATCTGATGCTTTTTTCCTTTCAGATTGTATCAATGCAACGTGTGGGGAGGAAAAAGAAAAGTTTGTGGCACATGTTAGCCCTCCTACTGATGTGAATCACAATATCGTTATGTTTTCGCTAACTTCAACTGCTCGGTAGTATATAGTGAGGGATTTTGACGGTTGTGCAGTTCTTGCGTCAAAGCTCAATTCGAGGGGAACTGAAATTATTTCTTGGCGAAGGGAGCTGAAGCCAGTAATTGCCATTATTGCAGCGGCTGGGGACACTCCCAACGAAGGATAAGATTGTTGACGTCAACGACCCTCTACTTGTTAAATGGTTACGTCTGCCGCTGACCCTTCCAATTATAATATTGCCACAAGAAAGGAACCGTGGAACGGACGAACTTTGCGCGAACTTCTGCTCACGATATCGTTGTCAGGGACCGTCCCCGACTGCACGCGAACGTCTCAGTGCGATTGTCGAGCTGGTAGTCGGTTGGTGTTGTGGGAGTTGGGGCTTGGGAAGTAAATTTTGAAGGCCGGTTGAAGTGCGTCCAAGCAGAAAGGTAATCCTCGCCTGCGTGGCATCTCATCTCATCTCATTTCTGAATCGAAGCACTTTCTGGTATTTCCCTTTTAGTCTTCGGCCGCAAATTGTCTCCCGTTGTTTTTACGAGGCTCTGAGCCCCATCGCCTTGTTGCTCTTCTCAGTCGGAACGCCGTCGGCTGGAAAACTGTTTGCCTCGCTTTGTGTGCAGATGCTGTTTCAAAAGCTACGTACCTATCTTCAGCGAAGAAGGCAGACATCTTCGGAATGTAGAGTGTCTTGAGTGTTGACGCAAATGTGGTTTCCTTTGAAAAAGGCGAGGCTTTGAAATACGTTGACATTCCGTAGGTTTTTAGATCTTCTACTGGCAACCCGCTACCACAAGTGGTCAGTATCTTGAACTTGCCGTAATAATATTTAATCGTGATCCATCGCTGTTCTGAAATACAGAGAAAGTTTTTAAGAAACCGCAACAGTAATCGCGTGCGTGCAAAACTGGGTAATCATTTAATTAGTTTGTAGCTTCTCTGATGTTCATCTCTTCGCATTGAGAAGCTCTATACTCACGAAAACAAGACCTATAGTCCTGTACACAACTTTCCCACACCGCATAGTAATTGTACGTGATGGCGCCCAAAACAATTTTAAAAAACCTCTCGGCTGTGTTGAGAGAGAACTTTAAAATAAGGGTACTGGCGAAATTGGCCGAAACTAACTAATAGTGGTAAAAAATCCTATTTGTGTTCTCAAAAACGGCTCCAACGGGTTTGATTTGGCTTTACGGGTTGTTCTAAATGTCAACGGTAATTTGAAATTTTGTTCCGAGAGAAAAAGACGGAAGTAGCGCAATAAATTGTCAAAAACGTTCGGCCCCAGTTGATTTTAGTGCAGTTTGTTTCTTTATAAATCATCGTTCTCAAAAAAGTCGTGTGGGTAGCCTGATAAGTAATCTAAACGATGGTTGTTTAATTAAGATTATAAAATAATTAGGGTCATTCTCGTTATTAGTGTATTCCAATTAACGTTGTAACAACTTTTTACGCCGTATTTTCCCCCACAATTCCGGAACTGTAAACATAAATGTGCCCATGAAAAAAAATCACTCGTGACATAGTTGGATAGTTGGAGACAACCCAATTAACTCTGCAGCTTTGAACTGTAACGTTTTTTCTGCATGGAACCTTGATCAAACGGATTAGTTGGTAGATAGAATGCTGTTAGGGCTGAGGAACGTAGTGTTGTGCGTCGCTCCAGGTTTTTTAGGTACTTTTTTTTACGTGAGCAGTCCGGAAAGTAATGTAGCTGTTTCTTCAGAGTCGTCAACAAATCCTCGTTTCTCGGTTTAACGGATCTTCTAATTCGACACAATTCTGAGTAGCAAAAACGACTGAACGAAGTGCCAGGGATGCGAATGCGTTCATGGAGAAGAACACTCTTTCGCAGTCCTTGTCGATTGGAGGCTCTTAAGTAGAGTCTGAGGGTCAAAATGGAGAATAGTTGACCTTTGCGCAATTTTTGTTGGTGAAATGGATCTAATTCTTTGGCTTGAGGAATACTGAAAACCGAGAGAGAATTCGAAGTCACTGAATGTAATGGGGATAGATGTACTCGTATGTGGGTGTTGTACATAGCCTCATTCGAAATATAGAGAATAATCCTCAGTTAACTCCTTCGTCTCAACAATCGCTCCCTTTACCAACGTCTCACACCTGTTAGGTTTAAATTTAATAAATTTTTGCAGGTGTCGTTCAAATATTGGCCTCTCCAAATTATTCGAGTTGACAGTGGCCCAAGTGAATGTGAATGTTGATAGAGGCAAAGGAAGTGAAGCTTTCATGTCGAAAATAGTGTGATTCCTTTCACCAGTGTTTTAGTCTGTAAGTGGTTAATACTTAGAGACTAATGAAGACCAATGTGTGCTTTGTGGATTGGACTATAGCGAAGCTAGATATTCATGTAACACTCGTCAGTCCACTTTGAACAGCTTTGATGCGCTGTTTGGTCTCACCAGTATGTAATGTTAAACAAGGCTGGACAAGGCAAATGCTTTGTGTGGATGATGATAACGATTGGGTTATTAAATCGCGTTCTTGTTTTAATTTGACTGAGTAAAAATGTTTTTGACTTGGAATATGTATCGCCTTGACACCCACTATTCAGACATTGTTTTGCTGCACTATCCAGTTTGATTGTCGTTTGAGGATACGCTTGTTTAATGACGGCCATCTATCTATTATGCGCAAATAATAGGCAACGAAAATCACGCTAGTTCTGTACATTCTAATTAATGAGCCAATTAGTGGAAATTTCCTACGTTTCATATTTCCTCCTGTTGACTCGCTAATTAGAATGTACTGAAATAGTTTACTTTAGTTACTTTTTATTATTCGTCGGATGAACTAAGTTAAATATAGTCGCTAGCGCAAATATTAAAAAGTGCTCGGAAGTATTTGTGAGTTGCGTCATATTTCGAGGTTTGCATGACCCTTAGCATTTGAAGTACGAGCCTAACTTTTACCGCTGGGTATCTCAATATTTGGGGAAGTATTATCCTACAGATCCTAGTTTTCAGGTGGCGAAACGTCCAAGCCAGGGCGTCAGCAGCAGAAAATTATCGGACCCCAAGACAGTTTGTTTCGGTGCGCTTAGAGCAGCAGGAGAAACTAGCTAGGCTTTAGCTCTCGATAAATCGATAGGCCGAGGCTTGGAGTGGTAACGTGCCAGCGGCAGTCTGAGTTATGATCAGATCTTCAACTTTTTGAGTCCCTTGACATCCTTAACACGCCTTTTGGGAAAATTGATCAGCCCAAATTTGGTATTTACACCAAATGCAACATCGACCGGAAAATAACTATAGTTATCGTTACAATTATTATAACACTTTGTCAAAGTGGCTTCTAAAGAAATTGAATAAATTAAATAATTCAATTTCTTAAACTTTCTTTTTAGATACACTGTGCACTTTTTACAGTCCCGGAATTGTGAAATGCGCGCTGCTACCGCCTCTGACTAACTTGTTTCCCCTTCCATGAATCCCTTTCAATTCCAGAGCAGTAAATACTAACGTTTCCGAACAAATTCGGGTTGGAAGTTCAATAAATTATTCCGTAATAATTTAACGGGCGGGGGTTTCTAGAGGATCGGTCGTGAAATCACTGCCAGTTTTGACTGAGCAGACGAGACGTCTAAGCTCGTAATAATTAATTCATGTTACCGGTATCTACAAAGGTCGTGTGGTACTGAAATGCTTTCATCTTTTCCCTGGCCTTGAACTGTTACTGCACGAACGTACTTCTGTAAACCAATTTTGCGTCGGTATTCACGTTATCCTGTTTAGGTCAACTAGCCCTAATTTGTGAGAAGTACGGCAGCTCAAATTAGATCAGAGCGATGAAAATCGCCGAGTGTAGGTGGTTCCTCGGATTGTACAAGAAAAAAATGCTTGTCCTACCAGGTGATCACCTCTGTAGAAACCCTCTCATGTCGGGAAGAAACGTAATGATATTAGCGGATTGAATAATGCCTGGCCATAATGAGGGTTCAATATTTGAGAAGTCAAATCGCTGTGGTGTTGTTCTGACTTTAATGGATTAATATAATCTCAACGCTAACTCGGCCCATCTCCGGATATTTCAGATTTACCCGCAAGAAGCAAGCGCCAGCAGCTATTCTTCGAACCCTTCGACGCCTGTCAGTTCTCCTCCACCTCTGCAAACCGTCGGAGGAGGTCCCCCTGGTGTTCCAGGCGGTCCCGGATGGCAGTCGCCCCCTTTTGCTCCCGGGCAACCGCCACCAGACGTCATCCCGGTTCGAACCGTCGTCACAGCACCCCCTCCGATGCACATGGTTCGTTATTTCGATCTATTCGTCACTAATTTTTTGTTGTTGTCATTTGTCAAATCACTCGGGGTTTTTTTAATAGAAATTTTCGCACACAAATTCGTTTTTCGGCTGCATGGAGTGAGTTTCCCTTGGTTCTAATCTCCAAAGCCGTCTACTTTTATTGGAGCAACAAGTTGAATAGTAGCATTGATGGAAAGATGAGTTAAATTAGGCAAAATCGAGTCAACAAATCCTTTCAAAGTAAATAAATCGTCACTGAAATTCGTTGCGAACATCCAGGAACTAAAAATGTCGGCCTTTCAAAGCCCAGTTCATCGTTGAAACGAACTGACCGCTTTGTGGCACGAGCGTTTAATGTCAGTCGTTTATCAAAGTCAGCTGATACGGTCTTTGAATCGGTCCGATTAATATCATTCAACGCTATTTTCTTTACAACCTACTCGACTCTAAAACCCATTTCAAGTTAAATTCACGCCGACCTTCTTGCGGGACGATTTTCAACGTCAAATATCTGTTGCTTCACTCATCACAAAATATCCCCCCACCCCCTATCGGAAACTAAGTAAGAATAAATTAAAAAAGGCAGGTCCAGGTTCCACCGTACCCTTTAATAATTAAAATGAATCTTAGCATAATTAACTGCAATCCAATAAATATTTAATGGGGTTTTATCAACCAACCTGTGTGGACTGTACACGCTAACTGTTATAGCATTTGTCAAATCGTCGACACAATTTTCCGTTTCATCCTACTCGGTGTAAGGAATATAATAGAAAGGTAAGCTCGAAATTGTTGCGTTCGCACTCCAATAAAAGTAGACGTTCAGCGCGCGTTATGTTCATTTTATTTTGTCCCAAGCACGCAACGTTCCTTTCCCCCTCGACCTTATTAGCGTTCCTTCTTCATCCTCATGTCACACTCGCAAACTGGGTGCTGTTATTTTGTTCATCTCCAATGCCATCGAAAAGGTAAGATGAGCTGTGTGGTGTTTTGCTCCGTGTCTTTCGCTTTCCACTACGTTTCCCCCTCTGCTGTCCCTCCATGTTCCGCACATTCGTTGTATGAGTTGAATTTTGTTTTTCCGTCGTCCTTCCACTGTGGAGCCTTTCATTCCTCAAATAGTGTTCATTTGTAGAGAGATTGAAGTGAAAGTAATGTAATGCATCATTTGGTGAAATCCTAAGTTACGAGATGAGAGGACTCGAAACGCGATTTCCTAGGATAAACCCCATATTTTATAACCATCCTTAGAATTTCTGGAATACGTACTTTTCTAGGCTCTTACAACAGTTAACAAAGCCCTTGAAGTGGGGGGAAAACCTGGAGAGACCTATAGAAAAATTGATTGGAGGTGGTTAGAGGAGAGAAACCGTTACTTAATGTTTTGTGTATCTGCTCTTTCACTATCCTGCGGTCTAAAAACGTCATCCCTCGCGGTTTCCTGCTCAACACACCCTTGGAAACAAGTGAAAGCTAATATTGATTGACTAGGCTTAAAGGAATTGCTTTGTATACGTGTATGTGAGAACTAAGTAACACACCCCCCATCGTTGAGGTCTGTCGCAGACTCCAAAATCACTGGTGATACATGGAAAACGACTGCAAAATAATATGAAAGTTGTTGAACGCACTGTTTGTGGGTCTCCGACCGAAGCGTCTCAGAGGAACAACCAATAAAAAATAACGTTGAATACAGTAAAAGTCAGTTTTAGGCAGTAGGCGGTGTTATTTTGATCTGACTGTCGAGTGTTGTGTATGGGAACTTCTTAGAACTAATTGTCACTCCTAGTCGTTTTTATCAGCCCCCCCCCCCCCATCCATAGTTGAGCACTTATGCTGAGCTTTTGATGAGAACTATCATCAGAACTAATTATCACTTCTCATCCTTTTGACCTGGCGTCTTATTGGCTCCCACCCTACCTCTAATGTTAGAAAGAGAGGAAGTGTATTGGTATGGAATATTCAGACCCCTCTTGTCGGAGCAGACCTTATTGGGTATACTGGAGATGTAATCCTTTAACATTTCCACTTTACTGGGTGACAATCGAGTGGAAAGGTTGTCCTGGGAAAGAATGATCCTGGGTCTAAACTGCACTATCATCTCTGAAAATATCTGTCAAAATTAAAGTAATTGGGTTTTTTCCGCCCGTAGGTAAATAACGGAAGTTAACGTACCTGGTTGGTGAGTCTGTCTTCTCTGGCTGGTGAGATACTGTGGGCGAGCGCTTTCGATGTAAAGACATCGTCTGGCTGTTAAGTCAGTACTGACTAAGTAGTAGGGTAAGTTGTATACTGACTTGATGACCTGAAGATGTCTTTACATTGAAAGCTCTCGCACGCAGGATATCACCAGCCCGAGAAGACGGACTCACTAAACAGTTACGTTAACTTAAGTACAAATACGGGCTGGCGGCGAACACACATCCAAAGTTGTCCGAGAGACCAATAAAAGTTGCTGAGAAAGAGGTAATTTAGGTTTATTGTGGAAGTTAGTATGTGCAAAACTCTCTGATAATGACGGAATAGTTATAGCTGATTCCTGACGAAGCTCCGAAGAAAGGAGTTTTGTTAAATTGAGTGTAGATCTCGAAATGTTTCCTGGTTCTGTTTGCGGGGATTTCTTTACCCTAAAAACAGAACCTTGAACCTGAAGTTCCGCAATTAGTCCACCTAGCAACCTGCACGCCATTTGCATCACGGTCCCGCTTATGTTTGTCTTTTTCCCTTTTTTTGTGTTTGGGTTATGATTTTTATTAGTTGTTTCATTTTGTTTTATGTGTTTTATGTTTTTGGCTTGTTTGATATAGCTTTGCGTTGTGTGTGTTGTGATTGATTTAGGATCAACAAAGGTTGGATGACGCCATTGGTTTTCTTAGAGATCACGCCGAGGTAAGGTTGTTTTTTGTTGTTTATTTTTGTTTAGTCATTTTTTCACCTTATTAGTTTCAACATTTTTCTGTGTACTAATTTTTGTTGGGAGTGGGATGTGCAGTAATCATGTGGCGTTGAAGGGTTTCATGTAAGTGAATAATTGATGGGGAGCGTGGGTAATATGGTTCGGTGCACTGTGTTGGCTTGATGCAGCTTGCATTTCAACCTCATTTCTTTACTTATGTGTTCCTGGATTTTCGTGAAAACGAATACAGAAAGTTTAGATTCAACGAGAGGGTGAGGAAGCTTCAGAGAGCGCTTTTGCATGACGCTTCTAGTTCAGGTCGGTGATCGTTTGAATTGATGATTCACGAATAGTATTGTGCATGGGATGGGGACAAAGTAGTGACTAGACGTCTTCTAGAGCTGTCTTACGCTCTTTGTCCGTTTTTTTCGACACCTCAACATCAGCTCAAAGACCGCACTCATTAACCCACAGGTCCTCTAAGGCACCTTGATGGTTCTTTTTAAGACTCTATTGCAACTTAATGGTTGTACTGCTCAATGCATAGTTCCAGCTCTCAGTGCTCTTAGCTATTGAATACTTTCCCTTCTGGATCCTGTAGTTTTGGTTTATCAGCTTAGTTGAATGGACCACCAATATTGGCAGAAATGGGGCGGCTTTCGTTTCAGAAGTGCTTGGGTCGACCCAATTAATCATTTACTTCGCACCAAAACGCCGGTCTTCACAATTAGTTACGGCGATATCAAGCCTTTAATAAACAACTAACCAGTCAACAACTGTAACCAAATGCACTTATCCCTTCAATAATTTTACTTGATTCCTAATTGGGGCTAACTGACCTGTTTAATTGCTAAGAAGGAAATGCGCGCCGCCAGAATCACTTTACCCTAGCCCCTGGGTGGTCCTCTAGAGCATATCTTTCCTTGGTCGAAAGCAAAATGTCCACTCAATGCAAGGAGAAGAATACTTAGGC
This sequence comes from Pachypeltis micranthus, assembly GCA_020466155.1. NCBI lineage: Eukaryota > Metazoa > Arthropoda > Insecta > Hemiptera > Miridae > Pachypeltis > Pachypeltis micranthus. The sequence goes on along the minus strand of CM035771.1, from coordinate 30,153,137 downwards.
TCAGCCGTTCTTCATGTCCCGGCTCAGTATGCTCATCAGTGTTAAAGCGTCCATGCCCAAAAGTAGTTGTATAGTAAGCTAATTCAAATCGAAGGGCCAAATGATGTATTTGCTCAGCCACAGGATTCCCGGTACTAGCATACTCATTTCCCACGCACGAAATTGTGCTCGGCCACTCTATGTGATGAGCCAGTACACCCTGTTCCATTGTGTAGAATTCAGAAGACGCACAGTCAACTCCTCATTGGCCTACATAGTACAATGAAAAGAGAACATAGGAATATTTTCTATTTTTGTCCACTCACCCCATGAGAACCGCTACCCTATGCGAAGTCAATAATTATTCATTTCACACATTTTAGGGCACAAGGATGGAAGAAAGGTTGGACGATGCCATCAACGTTTTACGAAATCACGCAGAAAGCCAACAGCTTTTGGCTCATTGTCCACCTTCGCTGTATCACAACACAATTGACCTCGTAAGTTTTTGCACTCTCTTACGACGTTTGGTGTAGTTTCGTTTACGATTTACTGGTGTTCAATGTTCAATTTCCGTGCTAATTCATTTGTTTCGGCTTGACTAGGCGAACCCACACGGCGTATACGGTGGAATGCCTCCTAGTGATATGGACCCCACTGCGGCTGTCAAACTCGAGCGTCTAACCACAGCAAGTGAGTAATTCGTTTCTGGTACTTTCTTCGTTTTTCCAGCTCTGGGTTATTTTCTCTTTGACGAAGTTCTCTCGGATTTCTTCTTTTGTTTGGCAACTGTCAGTCTGTAATACTTTGAAGCGTTACTCTTGGTCTGATCCCATTAAAGTGTTTGTGGGTATACACTGCTGTGGTCAGTCCACATTGATTTGTCAGAAGACTGCATCATAATAAATTCTTAAACATCAAGTACTGCATTGGATCTTTTGTAGTTGTTCTTTAGTGAATAGAGTATAAAACAATATTTATTATTTCTGTGTTTTTAACAGCAGCCGTTGATATGTTCCACTCCATTGTATTATGTATTGTAACTCCTGTGTATCTCATGCTGCGAGTTTTTTCATTATCTGGAATACTTTTCCTTCACAAGTTTTTTTAGCACTTGGCTGCTCTGTTGAATACAATATAAAATAAACACTGCTCACACAATTATTTAAAGGCATTGGAAGGGTGCGGATTAGTACGTCGGGCGCTTTGAGTAGTGCATCAAAGTTGCCACTCTATATTCTATAATTTGTATATAAATATATCTCTACTGAGCGTGTTTGTTTAGTTAACACATTTGAATTATACGGTGAACGGGTTCTAGCTTCAACCTGTTCGAACGATAATTAAATCGTTGATACGTTACAGCGGTTACTCATAATAATTCAAAAATATGTATGTTTGACATTTTCTTCATGCAGTGAGTTTTGTTCCAGAAGATGTTCTAATGGGCAAATTTTGCGCTGACAAAAGGAAAGACGTGACTGAGTGTGACTCTAAGCCTAGTAGTTCTGACCTTCTCGTCGCTTCTCCTGGAAGTGGCGGAGGTATCTCCAAAGGAGGCGTAAAACGGGTTCGAAGATAGTAAGTATTCTCTGTAGTAAGTAGTTTGTAATTGACTTATACCGCATTTATTATTGAGGTTGTTGTTATAAATGCTGAATTATGAAGAAGTACGTTATACTCGTACCTATAGGTTACTTTTCTCAACGTTCGTTTAACTCCTTTATCCAGGAAGCCCTTCCTTTTTGAATTAGAAACAAAAAAGTAAAGAGCAGCCATGGCAGGTTGACTCATCAAATATAATTGCAGAGACCTATGTCGTCGCGTCACATATATGGTGTATTTACTATTCAGTAGACAGACATCAAAGAACCAAACAAAAAGAATATTATGGTTCGACGTGATGACATCGTTTGGAATGTGATATGAGAAGGGGAGTTTCAACATTCTAACAGATGGCTGCACCTGACAAACATTGAACCCGTAGCGTGGACCTTAGATTGTCCACTATGAGTTGGTATAACAGCGTACGTCTGAAACACGACGACGTACACGAGAGAAAGAGAAATATACACTTGAATGGCGAATGAGACGAACCTGATGTACCTGTGTACTGATACACATACGTATGGTTTAAATGGTCACTTGATTAGCACGATTTCTGAGTACAGCAACGAGTATAACCTGTTCATACGACGCAGTGAATCTCTCTATGGTTGCACTGTTGTAGGCCAGACGAGAGTTGATGGCGTTCAACTGAAGAATGAGAACATATAGTCATAACCTACAAGTTAAAATGTGAAAAAATAGTAGCCGAAGAGAGCAAAGAACTCATCGAAGAACAGGATGTGAATGAAACACCAATCGGCCAAAATATGGGGCTGGCCTCAAGGGTTTGTGATAAAAGTGGGGCCAAGAAGGGTGTGAAAAGATAAGAAGGTGCAGCAATCCAAAATCTTCCCAACAACTACCACGGGTTTTATCGAGTGATTGCCCTCAGCTTGTCTTGCCACATGAAGCGAGCATGACATCTTAGCAAAACTCAAATTTTGTCCGATTTCCTTTCAATGTTGATCCCGTTAAGGAATTCTAAAAAAGGCCCCTGTGATTTAATTTAAAATTAAAATTCGCCGTGTCGTTATAGTAAGGCGATAAGAGTGAACTTTGAACACGGGTTTTATTTTATTAATTCTACATTTCCAGTTGTTCAAGCGTCGAGGATGAAGATGAGGACCAAAGCCAGAAGGCGCACCGAGAGAAAGAAAGGAGACAAGCTAACAACATTAGGGAAAGGTTGGTATAATTGACTTCGATTTAATATTGTCATTAACGCTACTTGAATGGCTACTATTCCCAATCAACCAGTTTGAAATAACATAGTTTTGTTCTGTCAGACATTGATACACAAATTACGGTGTTTGAGAATTTAAAATGTTGGAAATTAACTCTTAATTCAAGATTGTTGGTGGAGAATTTGGGCATTGTGCTGTACGTGCATACATGCATTGTTGTACGAGGAGAAGCAATGAAGATACCTGACTAATAACTTGGAAATATCGTTAGAGGGAACAGCAACGATCCTCAACCACTCTCCTTAAGTCCCTTCTCCTTATATTTGTGATGTGGGGACCTTTTGCGACAATTGCACGTCAGGCGGATTTTTCTGGTCGCTTTGATTAACTTCCTTCCTCCTTATTTTTTTATCTTGTGTTCGAGTCCTGTTCCCTGATTGGTATTATGTCGCGCGCGTTTAAGAAATGTTGTTGAATACAGTTCTTTTCCCTCTAGTTCTCTCTAGTTATTATTCGTCTACAACACCGGACTCTAATAACAACTAAAGTTTGAATTGTTGTTTATTTTCAATATTTGGGTTCATTTGTATCTTCCCCTCTCTCATACCCGATGGACATAGTTGTGCTTATACCATAAATTGGGCCTCCAAGCTGACCTTCCAGCATTCAGTTTTGGGTGCCTCTCTATAACCCCAGTAAATATCTGGTGCGTAGCAACACACAACTTTCCGCCACCCCTTCAAGTTCGAACACCACCTACATAGGCGGGCGCTGTATCTTCGTTCAACGCATTTTTACAGGAACATTTATAAATGACAAAATGTAGGGACTAGTTAGCTGAGAGTACTCCGTAAGTTTGATCGAAATCGTTAGAGCCGTTTTCGAGAAAATCGGAAAACCAATAAATTAATATTCGAAAAATCTCCTTTTCTGAGTTAACTTGTTGTGAATTTATTGAGAACAATATGTAGGTATTAACTATTCGGATACATCTTGAAAGTTTGGTGATAATCGTTGGAGCCGTTTTGCCAAAAAGTGTAAAAAACCTATTTTTGGTTCATAGGCCTATATCTCCGTTCACCGTATTTTCATGGAGATATGTATAGAGAAGAAAAGTTAGGCATTGATTAGTAGAAGATAATTTGAAAGTTTAATCAAAATCGTTAGAGCCGTTTTCGAGAAAAATGCGAAAAACCCTAGTCTTTGGTACATTTTCGTCCCCCCACCCATCAGGATCAGCCGTTCTCCCGCAAATTGAACTACAGACACACACATACACACGGACCACGCGCCGAAATTAGGTTTTTTAGACTCAGTAGGGTCTGAAACGTAAAGATCTGAAGAAAACCCAAATTTTTTTTTTTGGGCCGATTACTATACTTTCCTTCCCTTCGGGTAGCAGAAAGTAAAAATAGAGAATAATTGCGTATTAACAGGGCGATTGACTAATTGGTTCTTACATTGGTACCCTCGGTCTTAGGTTAGGCACTTTTGGAGCATTGGGAAGAGTAAACTATGTACCAAAGTTGCGTATGGTATATCAATATCTGAGTTACGACAGCTGAACGAATCAACTGAATTACGTTGGGCTGCTCGAATTCGTTTCTAAAGCTCTTTATTGGGGCTGATTTGAAATTCTCAGTAACTCAAAACCTATGTGTAGTAAACCGTGTCATATCAGGCTGAAGTCCTGGGGGCAGAGTGATTATTAAGTGGTATTAAAGAAATTGGGTTATATCCGCCAGTAGGCAAATTACTAAAGTTAACGTACCTGTTAGGTGAGTCCGTCTCCTAACTCACAAGCCAGAGGAGACGGACTCACCTAACAGGTACGTTAACTTTAGTGATTATTAAGTGGTATCCATTTTCAATTCCAACTAGTATGAACGGGTGCTGCTAAGTGGCTTACCGAGTCAGTATGCCAACCTGTTCAGGTAATCTGAAGTTGACCTACTACACTAGTGTGGAACGTTGACATTTGCATAATTTGGTAGATTAGGGACGGTTATGGCATCGTTGTCTATTTAACTTTGGAGTTAGTGACTTTCTAGTTCTGTTCCGTCACAAATCAGGAAGCTTTCCCCATCACTTTAGAAGGGAAATTGCTGAGAAAAGGCGTGCTACATAATTTATGGTTGCCAAGTAGTATCAACTCTTTTATGCGTAGCCTTGTTGGAGTAGGAGAGTGTGGACTGTCAGTCGAGATAGTATGCATTGGAAGTATTTAACCCCTCTTCCCATTATTCCAAAGTGGAATATGTTACGTTGATTATCATGATATATGCCTGTATATCAAGCTGTTGAGAGTTTATAAACACCATTTAAATTATTGTGGCTCCCCCTTACCCCTTCATGGCCACAGGTTCGATACATTCCAGCAACTTTAAAAAAATCGCATAATTAAATACATATTTTGAACTTCGATTTTTGCGTCTGACTGCAAGCAACTAACATGTAAACTTTTCTCAAAAATCGCGCGTGGAAGGGGTTGGGGGGGAGAAAAAGAACAATAATATTAATTGGCGGACTTCTTGTTGGTGAAGTGATGGGTTCCTAAGGCTCTCCGAGAGCGGCGATGATGAGACAAGCTGTGGTGAAGGTCCTAATTCCAAGGCTCTACGAGAGAAGGAGAGAAGACAAGCAAACAACGCTAGAGAGAGGTAAATTGGCGATAATTTTGCAAAATGGCCAGTATCTCGATTAAGAATTCTAGTATTAAGGTTAACATCAATGGGAGGCTTCTTTTTAGTGAATGCTTCCATTTGGGTTGGGTGAGGTTTGGTGGAGTCATATTCATTTCGTAATATTGTTTGAAAGTCCTGCGTTTCACGCAAATATGTAACTCTAGGTTTAGCCCTCACTGCTTCTTAACTAATATATTTGGAATTGAAGACTGCTTGGACTTCTAATACACTGCTGCTACCAATGTAATGCAAGAGGTGGAAGGGGCGTTAAGAAATGAAACTAGGGGAGATGAGAAGGAGAACGGGTGTTAGTAAATGAATAGGAAAGGTGCTAAGAGACTAGAAATTCGCTAAATTACGATCACTGGAGTGCGGTAGATGAGTTACTAGCAAACTTGAAATGCGATAATGGTTCAACAAGAATATGAAAGGAACCACAATATCATGCTGGTGTCATGTTCACATTCCCAAACATAGAGAGACCTGTGATAGAACTCTGGAAGTCGGGAGTCCAACAGCTAACTATATTATCACCTTTGTACCACCTTTTTTATGCAAGCCAACCTAGTCCAAGGAGAATGGGTATTACAGTAATTGGGTTAGTTCCACCTGTAAATTGCTAAAGTTAACGTAGCTGTTTGGTGAGTGTTACTGTGGGCGAGTGCTTTCGATGTAAAGACATCATTGTCTGGTCATTAAGTCAGTTAGTTGGTTGTGGTCTTTACATACAATGAGAAAGGTAAACGGGAAATCAATTTCGACAATCAACAGGCTATTTAAGACATACCTTACTTACATTCTTCTCCCTCCCTTCACCTCTAGCAGATTTCCCCAGAGGTGTATGACCTCCTTTCCCCCATCCCCTTCCCCGACGCTACTTCATCCCATTTACCTTTCTCTTCGTATATAAAGACCACAACTAACCTACTGACTTAACGGCCAGACGATGATACGATGATGAGAAGAGACGGACTCACCAAACAGGACGTCAACTTTACCAAGAAGAATGCTTCTCCCAATTTCGATTCTGGTCCCATAGATAAAAACGTGGGTTCGGAGGTGCTTCAGGGCCCAGCATCCAGTTCATCTGACGTTGACTCGGCATTCAAGCTTCGATATAGTTACTCGTCAGATTTTCCGGGGATTTGCCGAAGTTCGCAAGATCTGTTCATTGAAGCCGTCCCCTCGAGGAGTGAGCAGTGGCTAACAGTGTGGGGGAAGATGTATCGCCCTACCCTCAGTGGACGAAGAATCGTGTTCTAAGGAAACGCTGCATATATGAGAAGAGCTCGGAATTGCTGTAATTTTTGCCAGAGTCAACGGCTCTGCAAACCCCTCGTAACAACTTGTTATTTGCTCCTACAACCAATGAAGGAAAAGTGAAGGAGTGAACAGTCGTGTGTCCTAGTAGTAGTAGTGTCCTCGCTTGTCAAAAAATGTATTTTACTCGTCAGCAATTTCCATTTAAAAAAGGAAAGCATACACGAACTTGCATGCTGAGCTTCAACAATTTATTGAACAACGACAGCATAATCGATGTTGTAGATGATGCTGGGGTATCTCAAAACAACTGAGCTTCAACATTCTGACATGCTTGAGTGCACGCCCATCTTGAACAGTGAGAAGGGCGAAAACTTACTAGACCCAACTTGCACTTCATAAACGAACATCTAACATCAAATCTGACACTACTTCCGAACCACTGTTATGTTAAACATAACGTAACGAAAACAAACTAATCACGTATTTACAGACTACCGTGAAAGACAATGCACTTCCTGCGCCTTTCCAACTCCAGCACTAACTTGAAGCACAACACCTACATGCTTACTGTAGGATTGATAGCAGTAAATGCATTGATTAAACATCGTCTAAAAATGATAGGCCAGTACTGTTAATTGAAGGTCTCCTGCACTGAATTATCAATTGTTTTCTTTTCAATTTATCCTTTATCACGGTAGAGGTCAAAATTGATGCATTTATTAGAATTAGTGTTCCTTTGCTGGAGATGATCACATTAAATACGGTGCATTGTACCCAAAAAGATCCAGGAAAACGGAATTTACTTCTTTCTATTTTCTGTGAGGGGAAGGTGCGAGAATGTGTAAATGTGAAAGAAGTGGCGTTCCGATTCATAGAAAGTTAATTATATATCAATTAATAAATGACGCCCATTCGAGTCCTGCCGTTGTTTTAGCGAGTAATGACGCGAATCTGCGTCATGCGGGTTTTTTTGGCAAGTCTTTGTAAGTAAAACACAGGACGGGCAAGTAATTTATTTGACAACATTTGATAAATATAAATGCTTCATAACAGTTAGAACTACAAAGAAAATTGAAAGAAATTACAAAATTACACGTGTGAATTACGAAGTTGGAGGAAAACATTATTTCAAAGTAAGAAAAATATACGAGCAAGAATCAAATACATTGTTATTTATACCACGGATATAGAATCGGAAGCATTAGTAAGAATGGTACTCCCTGAACCACTTCAGGCATAGGGCAGGTTGCTCAGTACAGTCGGGGCAATATCGTCCACATGTGTAATACTGTCCTCATTGTCTTAACACAAATCGTCCAAGAGAGAACGAATCTCTTCGTCTGTGAACACCTGCAAGTGCCAAATGATGCAAGCAACACAGCGTGAACGACGACAATAACACGCAGGAAACATAATCCAAAAGAAGAATAAAGTACGAAATCAAACTAACAAAGAAAAAACACCGCACACAACCAAGAATACTCGTTTAGAACGCCTGAAGAAGGTTTGGCAGCAAACAGACGTTCACGGAACAATAACTCGAAAACTTGTGGGGGACAACTCAAAAACGATTTTTGCTTTCTGAAAGCTACCCATCCAAGGAAGGTGTTTGAAAGTTATGAGACAATCCGGCCACCTGTCAGTTTTCATGCTGTATTGAGAAGAGAGAGAACGATGACGCGACTTCGTGTCATGCCATATTGAATATGTTGATGAATTGTTGGCAGAACGCTATACCTTTCTCTCTATTTAATCCTAATTTGTATATTTGTTTTCAGGATCAGGATAAGAGACATTAACGAGGCGTTGAAGGAGCTCGGAAGGATGTGCATGTCGCATTTAAAGACAGACAAGCCACAAACGAAGCTTGGCATCCTGAACATGGCTGTGGAAGTTATAATGAGCCTTGAACAGCAAGTTAGAGGTGAGTTAGTTTCGACTTTCCTGCGTGTAACGATACTGGACTTTCATTTGCGCCAAATTGGTTTCTCTGTCAGCTATTTTCTTTCTGATAACCCAGACTTTATTTCCTTGTTTGTTTGCCTTCAGAACGAAATCTAAACCCGAAGGCTGCATGTCTAAAGAGGAGGGAGGAAGAGAAATCGGAAGAGGGACCAAAGAGTTTGAGCGGTCCAGCGGCATCCCACCTGGTCACAGGTGCTATGGCTCACCTCGGCCCGGCTCCTTTCGTCCAGCAACCTCCCCCACCTCCACCTCCAGGCCTGTCGGGGCATCAGTAGCACGTAAGTCGTTGGATAATAACTTCTTTTTTAATTCTGGGTGCACGCGTTTCGGGTCGTTGATGTTATTATTTGTCGAGCATGTCAAAACTTTCAGTTGAAGTGGAGGCATAACGAGAAGTGTCACTAATTGAATAAGTGTTGCTCATTTCGTAAATATAGGCGCTTGGAAAACATAGGAAGTTGACGTGCTATTTAGGTCGCAGTTAATTCAGTTAGGTCTTACAAATAGACACGTAAACTGTCCAAACTTCCTTGAAATCCCTGAAGACCAATGATAAAGAAATAGGCTGATTCATAGGGACGAAGATTGGTCAGTTAAGCAAATGGTTTCCCCATGAATTAACGAGAAGTTGAGAGTTGTTAAACTTCGCCAGGGACTTCGGTTTACTATACCCAGCTGACGTACTGCAGTTGGAATGTCTACTTCGCGCATCATCTGTGTGAACCAAGGTAGGGAGCAGAGGGCGGCCTGCACTCTTTATTTCTCTCTCAATTTTTTGGATATCCCTGCGTAGTTGGATGTAGCTAATATCACATCGCTAGTCGGAAGTGCTTGGATTGCTCATATTGCCACTGTAGTCTTCCAACCGAAGTTAATTGTTATTTGCTGACTAAATGCTCTAAATTTCTTCATTTTCCTTTTAGTCCTCGTCTCTCTTCTCGTGTGCATATTCATCTTTTTCTGTTGCTGGTGTTGCAAGCGAATTTATTTTAGTTGATGTTAAGTATTACTACTTACTCTCCACAACGTCCCTACTTTCTTTAACTGTCAGGTCGAATACTTCAACGTTTTCATATAATGTCTTGAAGTTCAGTTGAAGTCCCTTACAGAGGTTTTCGTGCAACTATGATCTCATAATTGTTCCAGACTTCACAATCTAACATTCCAATCACGTGCGTGCAGAGTATAAGATGTGATTCAGTTGTTGTGGTGGTTATTCAGGTTCACCGGAAGACAAATTCATTATTGCGCAGTGAAAGAGTGAATTGCTGATCTCAGCATGTGAGAGTTGATAATTGCTGTTTGAATGATAATGTCAAGGATTCTTGTCATAAAGTGTCTGGCTGAACTATAACGAATTATCCAGATTGGTTTTTAGGGTGTTATGAGTGGCGTCACGTGGCTTCAGCAAGTGGTGAGGCATGACGGTGGAAAGCGTAGGTTTGGGCATTACGAAACCTACTACTCATTCAAAATCATTGAATGGCAGGAGCTGTCTTCAATTGCTTTGAGTTGCTTTCGGTTTGGTTGGGGAGGGGTTTGTCGTTCTACACACCTTTCCATTTTGAGTAGTACGATCACTTATTGAAGGCTAAGTCAACTATTTTACTGTATTCAAGACCATTTAATCAAACTTTTCGAGTTTCCGTGTGTTTGACTATTTGTTATGTGCTCTGATTGCACACATTTCTCTAGTTATCCCTAATTAGTTTTCTTTTTTTTACTGTTTGCAGACGAGCAGGGGAGGCAGTTCACATTATCAACAAGTTCGGTGATAGCCTCAAGTATTATGGTCAGCGTCGTTGTACATAAATTGAAGTGGAAAAGAGACTTTTTATATATAACAGATTATAAATAAAATATAAATAAATAATATATATTTAATATATATATTCAACGGCAAACAAAACATATGCTTAGGTGCTGCTTTGAAAAGTTTTTCAGTATTTTACTTTTTTGTAAAAAACAAAAAAATGAGGTTAACGGGAATAATAGGGAGAAGATCCAGTGTTTAATATATGAAAGGGAAGGGGCAGTAGCGGTTCAATATAATTTTGAAACACTTAATAATGATTATGCTCACTTGTGTTATCCTTCGACAGGCATCTCTACAAATTGCGTTGTTCAATTCTGTGTTTGAAATAAGCTAACCGATGTGTTGTACTTATCGCACGATTATTTGTATTGCCTTTGACTACTCATGCGTTATCTTTATTAGGATTGGAGAAAGTAGTATATTTTTGTACGCTAAGAAACCATTTGCCATCGGAAACTTAAAAGTAAGTGAGAACTAAATCAGCAGCTTACTTGCCATATTGTTGGGCCATAATGTCGAGTTTGTAAGTAGTATTCCATGTCGATCTTTCAGTATTTTTTTTTTTTTTTAGTGAACTTACTTTTTCTTTTAATAAGCGACGCACAGACGTCCGTGAGTTGCAACTTCCCACAAAAGTTGAAAGCTCGAATCCTGTTGTGGGGCAATTTTGAACTACCACTCATGTCTGGTGACGGTACTTATTGTGGTCATGATGGTCATTCTTGTTGATACAGCTCGCAAAACCGACGGCTATATTTGTTCAAGAAGAGTGGCTGGTTAAACCGGGCTTACTTCCGTGCACGAGGCCTGAATTTGGCATTGGTATTGGTCCAGATCAAAATATGTGTGCTCGTCGGTACTTATCGTATGATACATGTGACCGTACAACTGTGCAAGACTCGAAACACAAGCTGGTAGTTATTTTACACGAAAATGTACTAGTATCTAGAAACGTACCAGAAACTGTTTGCTTCTGAGTTGCGTTCCAACCATCAAACTCTTTTTCGGGAGAAAAACAGACTTCCTTGCCTACAGATGCAAACCAACTTGCCGACGCTTTTAATTCTCATCGGGTTCTTCTAGCAGGCCCTCACCTCGGCACTCGCATTTGTTAAAAATGTGTCGAGTCTCCCCATACCAATCCATGTTCGTGAGTAGGAACGAATCCTATGAACAGGAGGCTAGTTTGTGTTTTTCTAAGAATTTTCTTGTTGCCAGTTCCTGTGAGGCTGGGCTTTATGTTACAACTAATGAACTCGAGGTGTTGAGATAAAATTCGACATCGGCTGAATCCATTTGATATCCCTCCACAATGGGGATTTGAAATGGAATCACCCGAACCTACCACTTTTTTCTTCCACTGCTATTCTGACCGGACTAATACTGTCAAATGAGAGCATGCGTTCGTTCTAGTCATGGCTGAACCCTGAGCTGGAGAGAAAACAATATATATGTTCTGCCTGGTAAGTTACTACGAGAATTGAGCCATTGGCCCTGGAAACTCCCATTATAAATCTGAACCCTAGTGTCAGCTGGGAATGGGCTGATTTTTCTGACAGCAAAGTATCAGAATTGCAACTGTTCAAGCACTATCTCATGGACTAAATTGAAGTTTGTGGTTCAGTGCCAGGAAGCAACCTTCCCACCTCTCGCCTAAGATGACTAGCTTTTTTTCCTAAATTTGCAGTCCCTACAAATAGTAAATAAAAAGATCTTAAACATAGAGTGAACTGTGTAACAAGAGAACAGAACTGTCAAATCAAACGAGAACGTTGGTACCCGTTGTGAATGCAAATGTGACGAGAATACATAAAGTGTATCCTGTTTTTTTTAAACTATTTTCTCGTGTTGAAAGATAGTCGCCCACAAGGTGAGGAGTTCTTTCGTACGAAGGTTCAGTTTCGCATTGGTCGAACGGTTTGATAGAATCACACATAACGAATACATCACACGAACTGTACATTATCTACTGTTCCTTCTACCTAAATTTGAAAAAGCGTTTACCGTTGACCAGTCCAAAACTCTACCTTTGCTGTGGGTTGTTGCAAATCATTTGCTCACTTGTTCTTATTTGTTTTTTTTTTAGTTTATTTATACTTAATTGTAAATATTAGTGGTAGTTGCTGGTAAATTAGCGGTTTTAGACAATTCAGTGAATACTTTGTTGTATTTCATTTCCACCGTTACCTTTTTATAGCGAACATGAACGACCGTGTTCTTCACAAAGTCCGGTGACAACACGTTTCCTTCTTCACAATGACCGGTGATATTGCTTTTTATTGTTCTTTTTCGCCAAAATTATGTTTAGTTTTTTTCCCTCCTAGTTGTAGAATCCACTTGAGTTGCTCATTCCAATCTTATTTCAAGAATAATGTGATATTGATACTTTTGGGCTCGGAGGTTTTTGAAAAGGTCCAAAAAAAAAGGCGCCATACAAATTCTGCCAGTTGTTATCTCGCCCAACTTTTGCCAAAAATCGAAGTGCGAGGGGCGTCCAGGAAAGATAGTCGCGGAAAATGTAAAAAGTCGAAAGGGGTCCAAACGCTTATGACGAAGTATGGTAGTAAATTACGACAATGGTTGTTGCCTAATATCGTTCAAAATCCGATAGTTCAAACTTTGAAGGGTTTTTAGAATTTTTCTAGGTTGTTAAATGCATTTGTTAATCGACAATAACTCACTAAAACGTTCACGGGTGATGTTCAGTTCGTCCAAAAAAACAAAAGACGAAATAGGACTTTCGAGCTCTAATTTGTTGTAAGGGTCATAAATGAACGCCTGGAAGTTTCAGATTGCTTTCCCTCTTAATTCGTGTGAGTGAAACTCCAACTCTACTTCGATTTTCATGTTCGCAAACATTTAAGATTTAGTAACGGTATGACCACGTCAGCACTGACACTAAATCACCTAAGTAACCGCCCTCTTACAACTTCCTCTGACTCCTTCTCTCCCTTTTGTTCCTACAATCCTACAATGTGGTAAAAAGTGTGACCGGTCATCTGCCAGTCAGAGGTTGTCTGTAACGGTTTCAACATCGAGTGCTTCAAATCTAGTTAGCTCGTTAGGATTAACTGTGGATGTTGAAAGCTATTACCACTCTGCGTGTTCTGGCCAGGCGATGACCATCTCAGAGGCTAACATCCGATACTGATATGTGTGCTGGGCACTACCAGCTTTGCAAAGGCGATCTGATGCTCAAATCTACACGCAGGACAGGAAAAACGATTGACAAATATAAAACCGCTCTTAATGAACAATTGATATCCCTGAAAGTGGTCTTCAAATGGCTGTCGCCAGAATTCTAAAATAACTTGGGAAAATGAAGATGGACCTCACCTTACCATTACTTCAGTCATTGTTTCCATAGCCTTTTTATGACTAAATCCTTTGGTGTTCTCACTGGGGTCTGCGATTCAAAATCAATCGTTTTGTCTATCCTTCAACAAAATCTAGTTTTCTATCAGATCTTAACTTTTGGAAGGTTTAAGTTTTTTAATTTACCTGATGATCGAGTTTCACGAAAACCCCCTTCAGTTGAAATTTGAACTGCCGTGGTCTGTGGAAATATAAAATTCTTACTGCAATCGTAACTAAAATACTGTATGAACTTCAAAATCGCTCATTTCTCGTAGTCTCTAGAGCCAAAAAAACTTTGCCGGGGTTCAAAATCTTCGCTGACAAATACAGAGAATACGTGGCATGTTGTGTGGAGTTTACGTACATTAGGATGTAGATGACCGTGAAAATACAGTAGTAAAACTGGCGGCACCTTCTAAAAATTAGTTGATTCACAGTTGGTATTATTCGATTTGACATTTAACAAATCAATAAACGGTATTATAACTTTCGCCACATTCCCTTCGTTTGACGGTTTACGCCTAACCTTCAAGAATTTTGGCAATTTTCTCTTTATTTCTATTATTTGGTAGATCACTTAGTTCAGGGGTGATCGAGTTTTGTGTAAAATTTGAAACCTCTTGCTCATTCCTTTTGGAAAGTGATTGAAATGAGTGACCTGCGTGTGATTTACCTACTGTGCGTGTTATAAAAAGTACTGAGGGGAAAAGGAAATAAAGAAGGAAACCGAGCGAACTTAGTTGACAATAATTTAGCTGACAGCGTTTACCTTGGAGTCTCATCTCTCGGGTTCTTTGTCATTGAATGCAGCAGTCCCTTGATTTCCCGTGCTGGAGGTTCACGGTAGTCGTAATATCCCCTGAGGAGTAGGGGAAAGGAAATACCTTGCTTATTCATGCGTAATCTGTATACTGACATATGCGTTGCAAAAGGATCGCCCTCCTGTTATAGCCATCCAATTTGTATGCACCTCTGATCCCTTACAACCAATCACTGCCCAGTCTCCCCAAGTACTGCGCTCTATATCTTATAAAACATTTCACTCCATCCGTCATTCGATTTCGGATTGAAAAAAAAGTATAAGAAATCGGCTGCCTGGAATATTCGCGCCTAGTAAATCGAGGGAATACTTTTATTTCTATTTGTAATGGAAAGAAAGAAGGCACACAACTAAATACGTATCTGTGTGGTTATTTCTGGCATGCTGATCATATCCCTCGGGTGTACATCTCTACAATCCGACAATCAATCCTTCTCAGAGATTATTAGGACAAAACAGACTGCTCTAGCGTAAAATAGGGTCACGTCGATATTTCATTTATATTGAAACTAAGAACTTCAGATTTTGTTGTGAGTTCTCCACTTGCCGAATGGGGCAACTTTGAAGAGTACGAAAATGTCCGTGGTTTCGCAGAGCCTAATTCCTGGACGCCCCTCGAAGCAACAACGTGCCAAAATATGAAGCACATTAGTCCACCGTTATTAGAACAGTTAGTGTCTTGTAGATGGTCCTCCCGAGGAGTGGCCTAATAATTATTTGCATAAGCTTTGTGGTATTATTTATTCGTAGCTGAGCGTGTCAAGTAGTGTCATGAAGATCCAGATGTTCTTCCTCACGGGACGTTCTCTATAACTTGCCTGCTTCATTTTATTCAAATGTCGAGGGTATCAAGTTTGATTGTCTGTCGTCAGACGCGATTGTAGTAATTGACGATGCGCATGAAATAATTTAATTTTCTTCTAAACTTAACGCTTAAGATTGTCGTATTTTCATTTCGTTGTACTTATTTTCTGACATATTTATTTCTGTCCTGTACTCCCATGGCCAAACATTTTCAAACGGCTAAGTGAATTTAGTTTTTAATACTTTGCTTCGATTTAAGGAAAAAATTACAACGTGCTTGTGCAGTTGTAGTTTGCAGCATCAGACGCTACTATTGTTCTCGTTGGACTATGGCAAGTTGCTATGCAAATCTCATCCGCAGCAGTAGGGCAGTAGAAGAGGCCAGCGTGTTGTGTAGGTTTCCTTCAATTTTACGCCTATGCGCGTCAGAAATTTGCCAGAATAAACTAAAAAAGTCGAATGTTAGCGTTCTGGAAGTATTTAGAAAATGCGAAGGCTGGTTCAATCTCGTGAATAAGCTGGCTGTTGATTAAATGCAAAAATACTTCCTTGAATCCCTTGAGTATTTGGCTGGAGCTGAAATCGTTCAAATCTGTAGAGCCTACGAAGGAACTCAGTGAAAACCCCAACGCATTTTCTGAATGCACCCAAATCGTTCGTCATCATATATTTACCTATCTACGCTCTATTTCATCGTTTTTTTGCTCAGCTCAAGGGTTTTCTGCGGGTTGTCAATTCACATCATACCCCAAGTCGTAGTCTTCTCCCATTAAGTTCACACTTTCGTCATAATTCAAACCCTTATTGATTTTATTTTGTTCTATATTTGCCTACGCGCAATTAAAGGGCTTCCATGTAACAATTGTGGCTTGCTATGAAACTTTTCTCATTCTGTGTTTCAAGGTGTGACAGGGCTTCCAGTTCTTCAATCGACATATTTCTCGTTGGTGCATTGAACTTGTAATTTACGCCCCTTTCCCTTCTTCCAGTTCTTGTACTTACTAAGAGAAGGTAAATCAACCAAATCTCCATGGCATCATTTTGAGTTGTGTAAATAGCGTAAATAATAATTGGAAATTTATTAAAATAATTTTAGGATAAAGTGGAAAAAAAGAAGGTCGATAAAAGTACTTCCCTAATTGATTTATTTTAGTTTCGATCTTATGTTTTGAGTTGTGTCTTATTATGTTTTGTGTCATGTTGTGTTCGAAGGGATTGTTGCTCTATGTTTTGTTTGTTTTGTATTGAGGACTCAGCATGAAACTCGAGCAAACGACTGACTTCCAATCGAATTACCTTTACATTTGTGTTTTCAACGCCAGTTATTTGTGGCTGTGATTTTATTCAAATTTGTAACTATAGTTTTGCTATCGCGATGCCCCGATCATAAAATAGTCATCTTCGTCGATTCACAGGCGGTTGTCACGATAGTTGACAAAGACGGCGAATATGGAAGGAACTTGCTAGTAATTTAGTAGCTGGCGAGGGGTGTCCCCCTTGTGTTCAGGAGATTGGAGCTTTAAGAGCAAACGCAATGCAAATCAAAGTCTTTATGTGCTTCAACCCTGATTTACCGTAAAGCAGAAAGTCTCATGATCCTAAATAAAACCCAAGATGGAGGAGCAGGGAAAAATAATTCGAAAGAAACTGATATTCAATCACAGCACGTGTGCAGCTGTGACCGCACGCCAGTGGTACGTATTTGTACACAGGCGCTGAAGATGTTCAAAGTAGACTCACAAACGATACATATTGGCGTTTCTCAGAGCTAAATTACTGTTTTGCGAATGGTGCACGTTGAATAAACTGGTTTGGTTGTCTGCCCAGAGCTGTCTTTTCATGTTGGTGGGTCAACAGATTACCGAGTGATCTCAGTTAGGCAATTGAGTTTAGCACGAAGTTTAGTCTCAGGCTCAGGTTGCCACTGGCTGGCAACAGTTCTCAAGTGGTGAATTCGTTGTCAAGAGTGACGTATTTGTGTGATTAAAGGACCCTCCAGACTGTCATGGAGTAGCCTGAGGAGTGAGAATGTGGACGGGTTGCTCGGGATCACTCAGTTCTCCTCACCTCACTCCGCCTTACTTCACTTGGAAAGCGATTTTCGTACGTTGAGCCTAAGCATCATCAAGGCCCCATGCAGTGGAAATTAAGTGCCAAGCTCTATTTCTCTTGCGTTTCCAATTGACCTGGCGAACTTGCGCTGAAGTGCATGTTTTAGCGTCTTCCAACTTCGGTGAAGGAGCCACGAGGATACTCTGGAGTGTGTGGATGCGCTTTTTTTGTATCCATGTAGTGTCTGGAGTCTGGTTGGACGTTGAATATTATATTCTCCTCGTCAGCGATGACTTTGTTAGTTTCCTCTGAAACTGGCGTATCTTTAACAGATGATTGTCATGGTTTTTATGTCATCTGATGGCAATTGTCAATTACCGTGCTGGTTTCACTTGATCAGTGCGCTGACATCAAAAACCAATATTTGAATAGATTCGCCGATGCTATTCTGACCTTTACACTCATGGCTTGAGAGCTCGCAACACTCTTTCTGTTCTCCCGGGTAGTAACAAGCAGCGTTGGACTTCGTATTTGTGGAAGATGTTCACGGTATATGCCATAAAATTAATTGCAAGCTGGTAAGCTATGAACTCCCGCTACAACTTGTATGAGACAGGGGCGAAGTCGTCCCCTTGGATTTGGAAAAAACAAACGTGTGTAACCAACCCCTGAGTTGGGATATGTTGAGCATGACTGAAGGTTTTTGGGAGGGTTGTGAGTATTTGACATTTTTTCTTCTTGACTCTGGGTGTTCCTGACTGGTGGGGAGGCGGTTGCTCCTAGGCCTCGTACGTGGCCCATAACAACCCATCAGCACCTCTGTAGCTGGTACTTGCTCATCCTTCTTCATTCAGATTTAAAGTCCCCCTATATTCTTTCTCATTGACTGCCATTTCGCCTTAGCAGTGACGCACCTCATGGCATGTCCAGGCTGCGCCTCGTGGTTGCACCAGTTTTTTAGATGACTGACGCGGAGATTCTTTTCCTTTACTTTCTGCTATCTGGTTAAATGTACAGAGGACAGGAGAGTTGCTCTGGGGCCCATATACCTGCAGTGCCATTCTGATATCCTGGCTCAACCCTTCTTTTGCTATCCCCTCCAACGCATTCACTTTTCCCTCGATCATCGCGTTCCTGGCCGCTTGAGCTCTTCCACCAGGTTTTCAGATGCATGCTCGGCCATCTTCTTGGCCGTGCCGCCCTATGATCTTATTTCTTCCATCGCGATCGCCTCCTTTTCTTCATCCGAGTCGTCGTTCCTGGCCCTCATCATTGCTGGCAAAGAAGCTCCTTAGTCCTGCTCGGTGCCTCCCGTGTGCCTATATATCTGTGTCTTCAATTGGCTCTAGCTGCACGAATTCTACAACAAGGAACCAAATTTCACCCACGAACATTAGACGCTTTACTGACCTCACATTTAACAACTGTAATTACGTAGAATGTTGATGGAGAACCGACTAAACGTTGCTCAATGACGCCATTAGTCGAGATTTCAATTACGTTGCAGTTCCCACAACTTCGACAATTCAAACTCGTTCCTTAGAGCCTCTTGACTCTTGCGACTCGCCAGTACACACTTGTGTGCTACATGCGCTCATTTAGTGCTTCAAACCTCTCTGTAAATCTATCTTGGGTCTAATTTTCGATTTGATGCTTATTTGGAACTTGTGATAACTTGGCCTCGTCCTTTTTTTTCTCAACGCAGTTCGAAATGACTGTTCTTGCGTGCAACCAACATCAATTGGACCGCTCGCTCAGTTTTTACTTTTACAGAAGATTTTGGGGTAGTAAATGTTTTTCTACTTTAAATCATGTTAAATGTGATATTCAGTCCTCTTTGTTTTGGGACCAAGTCACTTACAATTTGAATTATTTCGTGAGACCTTGAAGCAACTATCCCTTTGATTTCGTTGAATAAATTTTAATGATTGAATGAACTTACGATTACTGTTCAATCTTTGACTGTGCGAAGGCATTGGCAAAATATCCAGAGAACTGTTTAAACGAAAAAATTCATATTTTGTTAACATGTTGAAAAATTCGTATCAGTTAGAAAGGCGGGTACGTAGAAGTAATCAAAAACAACCCTCAAAACATCCTAAATGTAATGAGAAGGTGTCTATAACTAGTGTCAGGTTTTTACGGCTCCACTTCTATATTTTCTAGTTTTTAGTTGCGCTAAGTATGATCCTCCGACACCCTTGCACTGAGTCACGGATCGCTGGTGGATTCAGAGAATTAGTTTGGCGGAGGGGGGGGGGTCCATCTTTATTTTCTTGTATAAAAAAAGCCAATAAACTAGCTAAAAACATTTTATGTAAAATCCTCCACTGTCAAGGATGTTTTTCAGATACAGACCGTCTGGCTCTAATGCCTTGTGTCAAGTAAAAAAAAAGTAACGCCATGAGTTTGCTTCATGCTACATTCCCATTCTTTAGTGACGTTGAGAAAAATCTTGTGTCCCATCCTCCTACCACTAGTTTAAAGGAGTGTGGTTCCCTTGGGACACAAGCTACACATCTGCTCGATAATATTAGCCTATGTCTAAAATCAATTATATTATGTGTTTGAAGTTTGGGGTGTTGGATTGATTTGAAAACCATTTAGCGCGCGGCTGATATTTATCGTCTAGACAAACATCTAATAAATAAAATGCTCATCTAATCCAGAACATAAAAAGTACTGTTTGGTGAAAAACAGCAAGGTAGGGATATTTGAATAAAATGACAAAGAACTTTACAAGACCTTCGCATAATCAAACTACGTTGGAACTCTCAAAAGTTCCGAGTTGAACGAATTTGTACATTTTGTCGTAATTTCTTTTCTATTTTTGTTTTATGACAAACCGTATTATTGTGATGAGACGAATTTGACTATTGCACTCGTCATTAAACCAATTCGCCTATTTTCCTCCCGTATTAAAGCGTGGGCTCGCTCATTTTCGGTGTTATACCCTTGTCGTCGCGTGCTCAAAAGAGTTCAATGGTCGCTTACAACGCGGCGCATTCGGAAGTTCGTCCTTTGTTTTACTGTGACGGTTTAACTACCCCACCAGAGCAACTTACCTTTTTCTCCATTTTCAATTTGAACGCTTGACCAGCTTTTTTTTCTTTAGTTTAAATTTATTTATTAATTTTAATTTTGAGTTGAATTCGTAATACATTTTTTACCAAACGGCTGTTATTGTGCAGAGCACACGTCGATGAGTTCTGTGGTTCGTAAGTAGTTTTTGACATCCCGGTTTTATTATTTCTCTTAGTTTACGGCCCCCTAAGATATATTTTTCGTTTTTTTTTTTGTTGTCTTCGGTAGCCTTAACCCTATCCAGTTAAATTATTTCTCGAAAATGATACGGAATAAATTTGTAAATACTGATGAATAAAATAATTATTAAAAGGATATGGTTTATTAGTGTTTTACCTATGGTTGGATTGTAATTTTTAATTGATACTAGAAGAAAGTTTCTGTGAAAGCGCTAGAAAAGTTATTGTGGAGGAAGCTCATTTGTGGCAGCCCGTGCTTTCATTTTTTGTAGCCGCATAATCTCATCAATCAATTCTTTCGTTCAGCGCCGTACAATTTGGAATGAATTAAGCTACGCTTTTATTCCTGGTAGGCTTATTTGGCGCCCATATTGCTACGTAATGAAGTCTTTGAAATTGATACAAATGATGGTTGTAGAGTTGAAGAATTGCGCAAGCATGGAAATAAAGGTGCCGAATAGAAAGTAGTGAAGATGCTGCATACATCGTGGACAAATCAAGTTGCATTAAAATGTCGGTATGGCGACGAATGTCGAGAACGAAATTTCAAAACATAGAGCAAGAGCTAGGAGTGAATGAGTAAGTACTATTAAGTTTCGGCATGGAAATTATATTTCGAGTATTAAACGCGGAAAGTGTAAAACTTATTGAATGTGGTAAAAGTGCAAACAAAAAGATGAGTAAAAAGACTCGTCACTTCTAACATCCAACAGCTGTATCAGCTGGTGTGATTGGGGGTTAGGAAGCCTCTACAGTACTTAATACTGGCTGGATGAGTGGTGTTCGTCGACCAATGAAGTCCCCCCTCAACAGATGTTAAGTGTTAGCAATTTTCAATGTAATTATTGCAGCATGATGCCAGGAGTTAAATGGACTATAAAGTGTGTGGACGTAGGTTACTAAATTGTTGGAGATACATAGTAGACATGGAATGTTATGACATTTGCTACCAGGGATCGCCCCCTATCCCTGGACTGTTACTAGTCCCTCCCTTCACGAGTACCACATACGATTTCCAGTGTTATAATACTGGTTCTACATCGATTTGTATAATAATTTTTTTTGAAACGGTAAATGCGGGTGATACCCTCACTGCAGCCACAAACAGACCTATTATAAGGGCGTCCATGATTCTCAGATCATGGCCCCACCACACTGGTCTCACTTGGTGTGATGTCACCTATGCGCTCCCACACAAAGCGGAAGGTATCTGCAAGTTCTGCCCACGCCACCACTTCTGTCTGAAGAAAGGGCCTCCCAAACACACGAGCCCATTGCATAAGTCCAACACATGCTCTGCCGTCTCTAGCCCCACCTCGCAGAACCTGCATACCTGTACCTCACACTTGCCAATATTTCCAAGGTGGTACCTCAGTGAACAGTGGCCTCTGAACAGGCCACATATGATCCTTATATCGTTCCTCCTTAGTGCAAGCACCTCCTTGGCCCTCCCTTTGGAGAGTCGGATGAAGAGTTTTGACTGTCTAAAGCCGGGCAGCCCTGCACCTATCCTCCCATTTGCCAACCAATCAGCCCGTTCGTTTCCCTCTGTACCCTGGCACCCAACACAGTGTTACAATGTTGTCCTCGGCCAGGGCCTTCAGTCCAGTCAGACACTCCCACACCTGCCAAGATGTCAGACAGTATGAGGCTAAGGCCTTGAGAGTGGCCTGACTGTCCACCATGATGTATAAGGGATTGTCCACTTATTACACGCACTTCCTGAGTGTTGGCGCGAAATCAATCTTGAACCGCTAATTTGCATAGACTTATCTCACTATGGCTGCACTCTAGCTAGTATGCAAAGTTTCCCATAGTAAAACTTGTAATTTAGGCGTTATTATTCACAAATTAGAGTTGCACAGAACACGCTAGAGGGGTAACAAAAATTCGAAGAAATTAAATGCGCGACAATGTAAATGT
The DNA here is from genome assembly GCA_020466155.1 of Pachypeltis micranthus. NCBI lineage: Eukaryota > Metazoa > Arthropoda > Insecta > Hemiptera > Miridae > Pachypeltis > Pachypeltis micranthus. The sequence goes on along the minus strand of CM035771.1, from coordinate 30,130,419 downwards.
TTGAATCAGAACAGCTTCAGAAATTTGAACGCATCTCTGGTTATCCCAGAAAGAGAAGACAGTAAGGTCTTTAGGGAAGAGTGCCTGGCGTGTTATGCCTTATGAATTGGCTCGCAAGCCATTGTCCATCCTGGCATTTTCATGATAAGTATCCATGGACACAGTATGCCATCCAGTAAGTCTTCTACAGTATTGCACTGATCGAAACCTACATGGTCTTAGGACTTGTGCATACTACAGGAAAGGGTACCATAATTTCAATTGGTGGGCAAATATTTGTTATATTCATACCTAACTAGTCCACCATTAGGTAGATGATTGATATTATATCATGCAAGGATTGAGTCGCCATTGTGACATTACAGATATATTTATACAGTTATGTAGTGTTATTCTGAATGACAGTGGATTTGTTCCGCTACTCGCGATTAAGGTATTTGTATATGATGAACCAATATTTTGTTCTGATGAGGCACATCCACACATATTGTACATTGAGAGAGGCCTGAGGGGGCTACGAACAAATCCTATGGAAATCAGATTTTGCTGCTAGATCTAATGCTTCCTCTTAGCAATTGATCCTAAAGCCATTCACCCCTGGTAAAGGTTTCTATCATTACTGCGCCCAGAGGTTTTTTTCATTAATACGCATTATTCTCTCAAAGTGAGTTTTTACTGATTAAGCACCACTTCCATCATCATTTGTCTCAGACCTAGAGTTGGTTATCTTCGTGGTAGCCTCCAGTTCCTTCAGAGTATTTCAAATGTCACCCAGCTTTATGCAAGAACACACACAGCATCAGATGAACAAGACAAAAATCCAGTGGTTGTAGCATTAAAACCAGTTGCGCTCATGCAGTTTACAGGGAATCCACAAAGCCCAGTTTGAACTTAGTATGTATTGTCAAGGAATATATTTTGGAGTGGGTTTGTAATTACTAGGGATATTAAATGTTCAGTCAGTTTGAACATCTGAATTGTGCATCTTCAGCTTTAGGTCTCAATAGACAGTATCTCCATAGCCAATAATTAACTGTGAGTGTTCATGTATTGGTGATATTGCCAAGGGGGTTGATGAAATAAGTGAGGGACACATTCGTTATATGGTCACTTTTTATTCCTCAGTATTATTAACTTTATTGTACTGGATTTGGAATTAAAAACGTACACCGAACTTCCTGACGGGTTGGTCGCTTTTACCGTGAATACGCGATAAAGTGAAAATATTTGTATTATTGAAAGGTAAATTAATTGTTCGTAGCCAAAGGAGGTAACACTGGTTTACACTAGATCGCTCTAACGGCCACTTCAGTCAACTGACCGAACGATTGTTGTGATTGAAGAGATCCGTGATACAAATAGCATTTACTGGGATATTTTCGTGTTTTACGAGTTGCGTTTGATTGTTACGGTAAGTTTTGTCAATGTTTAGTTTTAAGGTCGAGTTTTGAGTCAAGTGAAGTCTCGGGAATTGGTTCGAATTCTTGAGAGTCACTTCGTGACTGGCTCGGGCGACCGTTTTGTTACTCGCTTCCCAACAGTTAATTTGTTTACGCTCTTCCGTAATCTACAGAACATTGCGTCCGGGGTTTACTGTCAATCGCATATATCGGCTACTACACATTGAGCTAATTTTGTGTTATTAATTCATTCGCAATTACTGAGGTTCGAATTCTGAATCCCGAACTGACAATATGGCCGTTGAGTGAACGGTTACTTTCTTTGTTCCCATTCCTAGGCATGTTGATTGTCAGTTCGAGTCAGTATTTTCACATAGTTCGTATAAATTGGGCGAAATCCTTGTACGTTAGATCGTTAGGGCTTCTGATTGGGGTCTCTTTTGATGAGACCCAGCCCCCTCGTGAGTCACCTATTCGTCACTATGGAAAGCTCAACCTCCCCCACTTCCTCCTGGACCTTCACAATGAGTTTTGGGTCGGGGTTTTTACCTGAAAATGAAATGCTCTCTCGTGGAGGGGCACCTGTTGATTTTTACTGCCTTCTCGCTTGAACTCCACCTTCATCGAACCTGTTCGTTACGTCTAAAACATCGTGTAGTCAAAACTGATTTTCATGTACGGAAACAGCAGAAATAAATGATCGAGGTAATGTTGTCGGTTGCCTCAAGCTTGTTATGGAAATGCGTTGGACAGTAACCAACGTGTCAATCACCTGAATGCTCTTATAAAATGGAGATAAGTATACGCAGGGCCACCAATTAAGGTCGTCTGCTGTCTTGTGCACCACGTTAATCTGCGATTATCTCACGATTTTAAACGCTCGTATCTGTGATGTAACGGGTATTACCATCAGCGCTGACATAATTGCAGATGACAATCTGCTCTATCCCTTGCCGCCGTCTTTACGTTGATTTGGATTTGTCGATTTAGGAGAACTTAGGTGCTGTGACTACATTGGCTACTATCAAATGGCAGTGTATGCTATGCCTGGTCAAAGGACTGAAGAGGTAACAGTTAACACCAATCGACATTAGCTCTGCAAACGAGGAGGGGATGAAATTTTCTCATCATGGAAAAATGTGTTCAAACTCGTGTTGCATGACATCTGATTTGAGGTGTATGGCGTACTCAAAAAGGCATGAATTGAGTGCCCAGCCCGGCTCACATGCCCAATCTTGTAATTTAAACCCTTAAGCCATGTCCAGGTATTGGTGTGAGCACTGCAATCAGGCTATCAACGTCAATTGTTACAAGAATGTGGCTTGTGGTTTCAATTCTATCATTCAGTGGAGGAAGTAGTGTACCACCTGACTCCTATTGTCGGCACCTCCAGTGATCTCAGTCTAGTGGTCATAGAAGAAGATTCATAATCCGATGAAAGTCGGGCATTGGATCGGAGCTCGGGATTGTTGTAATTTTTGTCTAACGGTTCTCCAAACAGTGCCAAATCCCTTGTAACAGTAGTACTCACACTCATATCAGAAGTAATCGCTATGGCTGCTAATAGGAATGAGTTACTTGATTAATAGAACCAAGATTCATCTGTGTGGAGTTAAAACAAGATCCCTCCATATAGAATGGCTGGAATTGTGCAGTTATTCCTAATGCTTTTCCTTCAATTAATTGCATCCACATAACTGCACCAGTCCACTGCTCACCTAGTGCTAGTCTGCCTCAATTCACGAAAAGTAAAATGCCTTAAGGGCTGGAGGAGCTCCATGGTTTATGTTCCTACATATGTTGAGTGAAAATAGTGGTGATCTAGTGAGTGCAATACATGAATCATTGGCATAATGTAATAGTGAAATAAATTTGAAGCTCAAGGGCATAGAGATGCTCGATTTTGATTTTGGCGCTGGAAGAGTTGGTAGCATGTTCAGCATCGAGTTAGTCAATATCAGTATTTGTAGTGTCCAGTCGGACGAAAGCTAACAAATTGGCGTGTTGAATATTATGACGAAACTTCCACAGTTGCCAAAGTTGGCAGTAACAAGCTATCTAGCTCAGGTGTTGAACATGCAGGCTTGTACTGTATGGCAGCAATAAATGATCCAACGCTCAGCAAAGCATAGCTCAATGGCTAGTGGTGTGTTTGTTCGAAGGGAAGTCAGGCAAAGTCCAGATTCTCTTTGACATCAGTTAGGCCAGGACTAGGCATCTAAGGCCTCACAACTCAAGGGGCCAGAGGGTGATGAGTCATGCGAGTAGATCGAGCTGGAGCCAACTCTCCATTTAAAATCCACGTTTGTGCTCGCTTACTATCAATTTCGTCCAACCTCATTGAATAATGTTATAGGATATCATTAGTCCTTGTTATAGCCAAGAAGACTACACGAACTTACTCTAAAACGTATTTTTGTGAAGAAATTCACCCAACCCCCATTCCTAATTTATTGAACCTTGATTAATAGCGTTACACAAAGTTACTATGAATTGCCTATGTTTTGACGAGCTCCTGGATCAATATCAGTGCTACAAGGGACATCTAGTGTGTATTATGAATATTATGTATAGCTATGTATATGTGTTATACGCCAATTTTAAAAGGATGCGCAAACAATGATGGACCTGCCATCTTATGAAATGTTGAATGCATTATCTTTATATCCCACACACTTAGTAACTTCTGTTGGGCGCACAAGAGGGGGAGGTACAGACGAAATAAAAAGAAACTCGGTGAGCCTGAGGAGCATATCTGCAATGAGTTGAGTTTAGTACCAAAGGGCAACAACACGGAACATGCCTGAACAGGCCTGGGAAACTATATCAGAAGGAGAATGCTAGCTGCAACTGGGCTGAGAGTTGATAGCGGAATGGGAGAAGGGGGTAAATCGAGGAAAATTACAAGAGGGGAAATCTGTTGTCGTTGCAAGTTAACCCAAACTCAACCCCTTTGTCAGGAGGAGAAACCGACTGAATGGGCAGTCCACAGACTTCCCCATGGCATAACATGACCCCCCCTTTGCTGTTGGCCTTTCAGCATGTGCTAAACAACTTTCATCCGCAGCATCGTTTTTGTTTTTAAATCTTTCGACATTTAAATAGTTTGGGTGACAATGAATATCCTAGATGTAGATACTGAAGGTCCAACTGAGAAATATCTATTGGTCAGCTATTTGACCATTAAAAATCGCGCGAGTCAATGCATTTTCAATGGGAAGGACTGGGGTCTAATCCAAGGAGACTCATTACTCCAGGTTATTCTTGGTAGATTTTCGTATCATTCAAACTCAGCGCTGTTCCGTTAGTACTGCTAAAACCCTTTGGTTCAAGTAACTGTGTTTAAACGTTCTTACTTTTGTGCTAATTCAGGTGGATTTTTCTTGCAGGTGGGTGATACCGCCTGCTGTACAAGATGAGCTACCAGGTGCAATCACAAAATCGATCGCGTAAGTAAAAATTGTCTAACCTACAGGGGCCATTCGCTTAGAATTTGCTGCAATATTGTAAACGGGAGTTGAATTTTAGACATTTTGGAAGCCAACTTTGAATTTTGTGGTTGCACGTTGAATGAATAACGTTCTAGTATTGATATTTTCCTGAGCCATAAATTACCTGTATGTCAGTTACTAAATAATAGTCCTGACGTAAGCAGGAGCAACTCAATAAGTTCTGGAACGTTATGCGCTTTCAGTTTCTAGCTATACAGCGTTGCGTTCTAATAGGCTCATGTAATGTCAGTGAGAAACCTCTTGGATTGGTTGCCCGTGCAGAAAAGTGTTGTGATGCGTCACCACGTATATTTTTTTAACGATGTATATTTTGTGCTGCGCTATTCTGGAAAAGAGCAAAGTTTACCACAGATCTGGCAGAGGTTAACGTAGAGGAATTTAATCGAGTTGCTTTTCTGGAATTAAAAAAAAGGCCATTTGTCAAGTTTCTTCCACGTGGGTATCTGCCCAGGTCTGGATGTGAAGAATGCTAGGCTTTAATTGTAAGCTTGAACTTGCCATTTGTGGCCCAATCATAGTCCCCACAAGAAATAGCCCTGCATAATTTTCTCGCTGTCGACTATCTCTTATTTACTCTTAAGAAAGTAAACATCTCCACATTTTCCATGTTTGTATATTAATAATATACTAATATACTTGAAAAGTTAGCATAGTTAATTAGTGAGAGGCTGAATCATAACTCTTAAAAATAAATCATTCTCGTACGATTTGTTTCGTATGTTATTATATTGCTCTAATTCTACCAAAATATATCTGATGCAGTGTCTCACGGGAGCTACCAAGGGAGCGGGCCCCCAGACGTACCGATGGGGTCTGCGAAAGAACAAACGTTGCTGTGGCAACAGAACAATTACCTCGGGGACTCAGGTATTCACTCAGGAGCGACGACTCAAGCCCCATCGCTCTCTGGCAAAGAGGAGGACATGGACAACGATCTTATGTTTGAGCTCGACCAAGGGTTCAGCCAAGGCTTCACTCAGGAACAAGTTGACGGTAAGTCAACGTGTATTTGATCGGACGTAATGTAATCAGATTCGAGCTATTCTTCCAGTTTTGAATTAATAAGGCAGACGTAAGTTGTAAGTAGTGTTAGTCGTGAACTACGGATTCTTGTGATGATTTAAGGCTTGTTTTCAGTGTACTGAACTATTTGTTCATTCATGGAGTGTGTTCTTTCTCTGACTGTGGCGTGTGTTGCTATCTGAAGTAGTCGGACAACTTGCTATGTTTTCGGTCATGAAAATTTTCTATATAATTTAATAAAAGTTGATATAAACGGAGTGAAAACCATTTTGAATTAGTTGCTAGAGCGATTAAAATATCTGAACGCGCGTGAGGGTAAGGGAAGTTGTGTGATGAGTCACACCAGAAGTTCGGATAATAAAAACTTTGTCAGACGCTGGTGTGTTGAAGTTGAACATGCCAGTTTTGCAGTTTAGATCTGTTTAACCGCTCTTAGGGCCGGTTTATCAATTCTTTAGTTAAAACGTTGATTAGATAGCGATCTGTTAACGATAATCATGGAGTGAAAAAATTCTCGAGCTCGGATCGTGTCTATCAATCGGCAATTGACTAATAGTTAGCTAGCGAGAGTTTTAACGCAGGGAAAAAGGGCTGCCACTATGCTCAAACGAGAATCCCTCGAACGAAGAGGCGACTTGGCGAGTTTTCCTCCAAAACAATGAGTTGGAGAGTTGGTACCATTGGGCCACCTTCATTTGCCGTCTGTCGATTTCATTACTTGACATTGTCACTCGAATACCCAAAATATCAGTTGCAGAATTGTTAAATAATATATTTGTGATCTCACTTGATACTTTTCTCTTTTTTTCTTATCTTCTTACTTCTCATTCTTTTCTTACTCCTCTACTTCTCGTGTAGCTCATTTTTCGTATTGTGATTATTTTTGTTAAGTGTTTGTCGTGATTTTTTCCGTCGATTTTATAACTTTCCGTCGTGAGTGGGGTAAGCATAAGTAAAAAATTGTTCCTTCAGAAAACGTCACGTGTATTATTCAAAATTAATCATACACCAAGCAACTTTAAAAAATTTGAAAAACCATACATGATGCTTCTCAACACCAATGTGTGCCGCACATTGAAACACGCCGCGTGTTTCACTCAAATTGACATTTTCACGTGTGTACAGTCGATAACACCAGTGGTAAAACGCTCTTCGGGCTTTTGAGATTTTTTCTTCTCCGAATATCGCCTTTAAGAAAGTAGGGGCAAATGAACAGTGGTCTGGGAAACTAGTTTCCCAATGAGGGAGCCAGGAGTTTTACTAACGCCACAAAAGTCGCCTACAGCTATTAGCATCGAACCTGCAAAGAGAAAACAAAAATGGTTATTTACGTGCTCTACTACCACATAATTCTAAATTGTATACGAATAATCACATTGAATTGTAATGCCCATTTTCTTGATACAGCCTCATTAAAGTAGGATGAGAGCTACGTGATTGGCAAAAAAGACAATTTGATTGAGTTTTCGGGTGAAACAAAGAATGTGGACCGACCGCTTGATGACACTACGGCTGCATGTATCGATAGGTCGCTTGATAACGCTACGACTGCATGTATCGATATCAATCCGTTAGTTATCTCATATTTATTTTATATACCCAATCTTAATTTCATTGAATTCACTCCTTTTCATAGTCTTTGTACATTTAAAATAATTATATAACGGGTTATTACATAATGAACATTAAATAATTGGCATAATCGTACAGCTGTCATTATTTCTAATTTCAATCATGGCGAGTCAAGCCTACGATGTCGGGCATATCGATAGCCTGACCTCGGTCGTGATATAACGATATATTGCCTCATCAGAGGGAGCGGTCCATATTCTTTGCTTTTACCGAGTTTTCTTCAGATATTTACGTTTCAAACTTTTTCAAAGCCCCCATTTCAGAACATGGTGTGTGCGATTGTGGACACGATTGAGAGAGAATGACTGAACCCAGTCAACTCACGCTTGATATTCACGATCCCACACCCACATTAGACGGGTACACAAAATTATAGTTTTCATTGTGGTCAAAACGCATAATTTTCACCGCCATCGTTCACGTCAAATTCGTGTTGGGAATCCAATAAGGTATGAAATAGAATTTCAATCATAATCAGCAACAACCAAATTACGGCATTCAAACAGCTAATTCCAAAAGAATCAAAACAACTTCCCACAACATAATCGTCTTGGCATAGTCTCGTCAAACGTGACTCATTATTGGTTACTCAAACAATGACATAACGTAATTAGGTATAACTATAGATTCCTCGACGTTCTTCTTTATCAGTTTATACGTACACATTGTGAACACCATTGCATTATGCTGCATTATTAGTGCATTGCGCTGAACGTAAGAGGGGACTAGAGAACTCGTGATTAGTCGAACCCAGACAATTGAACTAATAGAATTGAAACGTAAACATTCGATGAAAGCTCTTAATTACTTTTCGAACTTGACGTAAGTTATATCATGCACATAAGTAACGTGGTAGGTCGATAAAATATTAGGTGTGTACTTACCGAGACCGTAGAACCTGAGCGTTAAGAGGAGTTTCGTCATAGGCGTAATTGCGTTTGCTTTTCGATTCTATTCGCGTTCGAATTAGCGAAAGTACAAACACCGTTGTTTCTTTCGACAACCGGAACCTAGAATGAAAATCTACGTCGTCGAGTGTGTCAAAATATTCGACTCTCGGACGGACCTGGTACGGCCTTCTCTCCCACTCAAGAAACGCGTATACCTCTTCGTCGGAGAAATCAGAGTCAGACAGATCGTGGTCGAACTCCATTGTTAATAAAATTATTTAAAATTTATGTGACGAAAACCCAATAGAAAAGAATATCGCGAAAGCGCAAACGAAAACAGAACGAGGCTAGCGAAACACAACCGAAAATGGCTGCCAATAACGGTTCGTTATCCGATAACTAACGAACGAAGAGACGAGTTAAAACATAACTAACAGGTAGCGCTAACGCGGTGTCAAAGTGAGTTGATGGACGCGTCTTCGGGAGTTAACGAACGATTTCGCTTAGTCAACCTTTAGTCAAGCTAGCAAATGACATTGATAAACCGGCCCTTACAGTCTAGAGCATAACATTCTCGGAGGGCCTCGAGTTGACAAATTTAATTATAGCATCCTGCGCTTTCAGAAATCTTGTCATTTGTGCGTTTTGACAAGAGCTTAATCAATATAATACGTGTTACGAATTAGCATTGGCTGAACCAGGTGTAGAAAAAGTGGAAAGTTCACGGCTTGCCTTCTACGTTGGTTGAGTAACACGTTCACGTTTACTAATATTTGTCGATGTGTCAAGCACAATCATACAATGCTAAAAAATAATGAACGGCTGCGTGACGCTTAGCATTTGTACAATTAGACTCATGTGCGTTTAATTTCCGTTCGCCCATTAATTAATGCGTTACTAATATTTGTTGTGCAAACAGAGGCCTATGAAACGTAAGTCACATTTATAAAGAATTTTATGCTTTAGTTATTTAAAGTACAACTTGATAACGATAAACAGGTCTGTTTTCTTCTCATATTGGTCGTTCTTGAACCCTCGCACAGAAATGTTGCGATCCTACAAGATGGTTATAGCTGATAAGTAATGACTAGAAAACTGTTTTCTACTGCTTTTATTTATTTATGTTCACTTTTTAATTTAAAAAAATTTATTCGTTACGGCAGAGATGAATCAGCAGCTCTCACAGACGAGGTCTCAAAGGGTTCGAGCTGCCATGTTTCCCGAAACATTGGAAGAGGGGATAGAAATCCCTTCTACCCAGTTCGACCAAGGCCAAGCAACTGCCGTGCAGCGGTTATCTGAGCCGAGTCAGATGTTGAAACATGCCGTCGTCAATCTCATAAACTACCAGGTAATTTTAATTATACGACGATCTTCGTCATGTAAACTAAATTATACCTGTTTTGTAAGGTTCTCTAATGATGAACAGTTAGTGTAGGATATTGTTGTGATCACGAAGTAGTGGAAGCTGTGTTAAGTTGGTAGGGAATGAACTTTTCGGCTGCTTTCTCGTTCTTTCGTTAACTTCACATCGCCAAGATCACGATTTAATGTTTACTATTCACAGAATCAGTTTTTTTAATTTTCCTTGGCTTTACGAAGTAGAAAAGTTTTGTAACCGGCTGAAGAAGAAATGTAGTGTTCTCTTCGAAAATTGGCCTGTGTGTGTGTCTGGAAACGTGATTGATAGAAAACGGATAGGCTAGATCAGTGCAAAGTTGATGTCTATACTGCAGGTGGCCATGGGACGTCAAAATAAGGTTATGAGCAAAATCTGCTCAAAACTTACATATCGTGGTGATGGTGATCAATATTAATTTTTTTTCCTCAAAAACGGCTCTATTTTGATTATATTTTTGTATTGACAGCTTCCAGTAACATGACGTTACCCCAAAATTTGTGGAAAAATGACGAAAGCAGCACAATAAAATTGCCAAGCATTATGACAATCCGCTGAAATGTCGGAAAAATTGAGGTGGAAGTTGAATAAAGTGAGCGCATGATAATGCTCATTAGATATATAGGAGCGACTCTAGAAATTCCGAAATTCCTACCACTGCCATGTTTCACTTACTATCATTTCTAAAAGTTAGTACCAGATTATTCCAAGACGGCGAGCACGATCCTTTTCCAAAAATTCCCGTAGACAGTCTTTTATGCCGCCTGTGCACTGATAGATCAATAATGGTTGTGGCACTCTTAGAAATAGCACGATAAATTGTAGAGCCTTAAACTTCACCACTTTTCGTGTAGAACGTAGTTATAAACAACAGAACACAAACAGATTTGTCAAGAAAATTGCTGAATGGCCATGGGGCCAAGGAAAGTTGCATGATGCGTCGCACTAGATGTTTTATCTGTCGATGATCAATGAATTAGGATCAACTGCTTGTGGTTATGAGGAAGTGGAAGAACCTCGCTCCATGAGAAGTCTAGTTCCTCGCTGCAATCGGAAGAGGAAAGTTTTTGTTATATGTCAGAAAGCTTTGAAACCAGCTGCTCGCGCCACAGTCAGATCCCTTCACCCACCATCCACATCAATAACAGGCACAGCTGGATCTTCAGGCGCTACAAGGGAGCCAGAGTTGGCAGAAGATGCAATTCTCCTTGTCACAGAAGTTACCGCAGCACATGGTCTGTTCGATTGCTCACAGATTAGTAACTTCTTCCACAGAAGTTCCTATGAAAACTTGTTCCCATTTTTTTCACCCTGGTGTAGTTGGTATGGGTTGGTATGGGATTCAGTTTCGTGTAGCGCTGTACATTCGAGTCCAATGATTTTCGTTGTGTAGAGGAAGTTGGGGGTGGAGCCAGCACACCCCAGTAGCTTAACTGAGATCAGTACCTGACTGCACAGAGTCGAAAGAAAATATTGTTACGATTTTCTTGAAAATTTGTCATTACCAGCGCAATTAACCGTTTAACAGGATGATGCTGACCTCGCCACTCGAGCCATTCCTGAGTTGATTAAGCTTCTCAATGACGAAGACCAGGTTGTCGTTTCGAAAGCGGCCATGATGGTTCATCAATTGTCGAAGAAAGAAGCTTCACGACATGCCATCATGAACAGTCCTCAGGTAACTTTGTGTATTTTGAATGCAGAACACTTTTTCTTTCTTTTGGCAATTTTTTTATAAAAAACGAAGCTATTACAGCCGTGACAAATACGTGACAACAAGCAATTTTTGCTTACAAATTTGTTTTGGTGGTATTCGGTTAATGAATTCAAGATTTTAACTTGTTTGGGTGTTCGTGTAAATAAATTAGAGCAAAAGTACAGTCAACATTGAACAAGAGGGAAAAGTGTGAGAGAAAATGCGTTTAAAAGTCGTTCAGCTTTGGCTTGTCGCTGTCATCTGAACTTTCCCTCTTGTTTTATGTTGCTTGTTACATTTTTACATATTCTCACGTAATTATGTTCCATAACTTTTAATAGAAGCGAACCAAACCCTACTATTCAGCGGAGGCTCGTTCGGGTACTGAGCATCTAAAATGCTCTGATTCGTAACTGAGTGGTTCCCTCGTCGCCCGCGCTAGTGTTTGCACCCACCCAGTTCCCTATTTGTGGTGGTAAATCATCCGAAAGTAATTCACGAATATAACTCCTTGTTCGAATTGCTTTCGGTTTCTATCGTAGTACTTGCGGACTCACCTAGTGCGATATCGCTTTCTATATTTATCCCCCCTGTAACACAATCATGTATCTCGCATCATTTTCATTCACCTTTACCGCCCCTCCCCTTCTAGGTTGTGTGTTTATCATTGACCTTACCATTTAAACATCACCTTGTAACAATGACTCCTCATTGACCTCGCCACACCCGAAATGCTTCCCACCAGTACTCAGGGTGTCTGTTACATCTTTGAAAGCGACAATAGGCAATTGATAGTAGACGAAATATGAAAATACAACTTGTTATATTATGGAAGATCGTTTTAATTTATTATTATGCACTATTTTAATAAACAACTGAGCATCGAGATTCCAGTGTTGAGGTGTCATTTGGCAACTCGACAGTGAACGAAGTTGAGCCTTCCACTCAGAACTCCACATGGGGAACTGTAAGTGCCAATATGATCCCAGCTACAGGCAATATAAATCTGCCTCCAAACGTTGGCACACTTGAGATTGACGGACATAGGTCCTCTAACTTATCACAGCGATGGGAAAATTGGATCACTCAATTCAAGTTGTATTTAATCGCTGCCGATTTAGAAGCAGCAACTGAAAAACGAAAGGTAGCACTCCTATTGTCTCTCATTGGCGCTCAGAGAATGGTCGTTTTTCATTCGTTTGATGTAGACTCCGCGACAATAGCCTACGAGACCTTCCTCAAAAGAGTGTGACAATCACTTTACTCCAAGGAAGAATGTGACTGTAGAACGCCACAAATTTTTAACGCGCTGGCATGTTATCCAGGAGTCGATCTTAAGTATAACACAACTTAGACAATGTTCTTTCCTTCTGGGGTTATTTAAATATTTACAGGTTCTTTTACTTTCCAGATTGTTGAAGCATTGGTGCGAGCCATATCGAACAGCAACGACCTCGAAACGACTAAAGGAGCCGTCGGTACATTGCACAATTTATCGCATCACAGACAAGGCCTTCTTGCCATCTTCAAAAGTGGAGGGATTCCTGCTCTTGTGAAACTTCTAAGGTATCGTATGACTGTTGTTCCTTGTAATTATTACCGGGACGAACCAAACTCTTTGATTTAGTGAAGGCTCTTCGAAGGCACTGTAGCTCCCAACGAGTCTGTAGGGGAGTTGTGAAATGGGTCCGCCATGTGGCCACGGCAACTGCCATTGTTCCCGCACCTTCAGCTGACTAGGCATCTCAAACGTTCTGATTTACTCAAAACTGTGTGAACAAAGCATTTGCTGCATATTCCAATCGCATTCGATAGTTATCCTGTGCAATATAATTACATTTCTCCCGTCGTCAATACGCTTACGTGTCTCTATGAGGGTTGTTGGCTCTGCAAAAGGGGTTTAATAAGCGTAATGGCTGACTTTCACAGCCCATCATGTGTTTTAACTGCTCTTGTATTACTCATTAATGAAATTGTAAAATACTGGAACAAGTGATTGATCATACGCCGTACGGGCTAAATGATAGAATGGGGAAGAAGTCCAAGGAAGTCTTGAAAGAGCTGGAATACTGGGATCCAGAAGTGGTGAGAATTCTTGTGGAGAATGTGGGGAGGCACGCGAGGGATCCATCAGTGTCATGTTGAAAAAAGGGGTCCTGCTCTTGTGAAACTTCTAAGGTATCGTATGACTGTTGTTCCTTGTAATTATTACCGGGACGAACCAAACTCTTTGATTTAGTGAAGGCTCTTCGAAGGCACTGTAGCTCCCAACGAGTCTGTAGGGGAGTTGTGAAATGGGTCCGCCATGTGGCCACGGCAACTGCCATTGTTCCCGCACCTTCAGCTGACTAGGCATCTCAAACGTTCTGATTTACTCAAAACTGTGTGAACAAAGCATTTGCTGCATATTCCAATCGCATTCGATAGTTATCCTGTGCAATATAATTACATTTCTCCCGTCGTCAATACGCTTACGTGTCTCTATGAGGGTTGTTGGCTCTGCAAAAGGGGTTTAATAAGCGTAATGGCTGACTTTCACAGCCCATCATGTGTTTTAACTGCTCTTGTATTACTCATTAATGAAATTGTAAAATACTGGAACAAGTGATTGATCATACGCCGTACGGGCTAAATGATAGAATGGGGAAGAAGTCCAAGGAAGTCTTGAAAGAGCTGGAATACTGGGATCCAGAAGTGGTGAGAATTCTTGTGGAGAATGTGGGGAGGCACGCGAGGGATCCATCAGTGTCATGTTGAAAAAAGTCAGCAGGGAGAGGGCCAGCTTGCTGATGTATCCGCTGCCCACTTTGAAACTTGAAGCGTATTTTCATTTCGTTGTCGGTCCATGTTTGTTTCTGTGTCGAATGTTGGGGGGGAGCATTCAGGGTCCTGGGCAGAACAACGTTGGGTACCTGGTAGCCGTCTTCAAAACGTTTCCTGTTTGGAAGATTGATAAGTCTAATTGCGTTTGTGCCCCTGCATTGTTTGAATTGATTTGGGATCATTGGTAGTAAGTTTGCGAGAAACTTCACAGTGTGGCAGGAATGAAGGATGGCCAACCATTGCCTGATTACTTTTGTGAGCACAAGTGAGCGTGTGCTTGGTCAGGCATCACATTGACTGCCTCAATTGGGTGAACTAAAGAACATGGACAGAGATAACGCTACGACTGCATGTATCAGTAGGTCGCTTGACCGATCGCTAGTATCGATATGCATCACGGACTCAGTTGGCGGGGAAGAGATTCGGAGAAGCTCGGAGACTGCAATGAACTCTGATAAAGAGTGAGAGCGATAACAAAATGAGAAAGAATAATAACCGGAGTTGTTTGACCCTTCACCCTTCCACCTTATTCCCTGTTCCCTCCGCCTTTCTGTATTCCTCAGTTCGTTAACGGTTCTCGTGCCAGTAGTTCGCGCCTTTCCTTCACATTTTACCTTTACCACCCTTCAAGTTTGTGCGTTTCTATTTTTTCTACGTTTGAATCGTGTGAAAGTCTTCTGTCCTGCTCTATATTTACTCTTCCCAACTTTATATTCATTAATCATGAGTTCTCAAAGACTTACAACTAACTTTTTCCATCGTTTGAGTGTGAAATCTTTGATCCTACTGCTACCGACTGGATGATGTTTTGTTGTGAAGTATGTATGGAAGTGTGTCGTGATCAAGCGTGCATGAAGTTAGGTGGCGATGGAAAAGTTGTTGAGATTGACGAATGTAAATTTGGTAAGAGGAAGTTTAATAGGGGCAAATCGGTAGACGGACGCTGGGTGTTTGGTGGGGTGGAGCGTGGGTCCCGAAAGTGCTTTTTCCGGGTCGTTGAAAACCGAGGGAAGGAAGTCCTCCTCGCAATCATAAAGGAATTTATTCTTCCAGGCACGACAGCGATCTCCGATTGCTGGAAGGCCTATGATTGCCTGGAGGATTAACCACTCCTTGTTTTTCAAGGACCCGGCAACAGAGGCCCACACAAATTCGATCGAGGGAACATTGGCCGCCATCAAGCGAGGGATTCTCTCTAGATCGCTCACAGATCATTTTGATTCGTACCTCTTCGAATATATTTGGAGAAGGACGAGAAGTGACTGTGATGATCTAATGAGGGCATTTCTGAAGGATGTGGTACACGTGTATAAAGTGAACAGAGGAGAAGAGGAAGCATCCAGCAGTTCGTCAGGGACTTCTTAGAACCTGTAAGTACACAATGTCGTTATTTCTAATTTCAAACATGGCGCCAGAGCCTACGATGCGTCACAGGCGCAGTTGGCGGGGAAGAGCCTACGAGCGATGTCGGGCATATCGATAACCTGACCTCGGTCGTCATATATCGATATATTGCCTTATCAGAGGGGTCGGTCCATGTTCTTTGCTTTTACCCCTCAATTTCCATGATGTTGCTTCATTGTGTTTATATTCAACTGTAAGCATCGCATCTATTGTTTAACACCTCCTTGTGCTGATTAATAGAATGGCTCACCGGTATGAGGTGATCCGTATTTGTTAACATGTGTGGGAGTACCTTCTATTCCGCATGCTGTAAGAACTCCATACCATTTTTTGACTGCAACTCCTCACACGTCATAAAGGCTTTCTCGTGTGGGCACCACATTTCAGGGCCCCCTTTCGTTTTGTCATCGTATTTTTGTCACTTTGGTTCTGTTGTTTACCAGGAAGAGGTACAGGTGCCCAGCGCTCACTCCCATTGGGTATGTGGTCCTGCATGGGTAGTGACTGTTGGCGCCTGACTCCCTCTTTCAGTATAGGATGTCCTCTTGTATGACATCGTAGTTTGAGGCCTAGGAGTAACGAAACAGTGCAGTCTAAACGTCACCTCCCATTTCTTTATCCATCATCAAATTCTGCTTGCATGCTAGTGCCACTGGCACCAATTTACATGCGTGGTGGTTGGTTGTTTTGTAATATAATTTCCAAGTTACTTCATTGTGTTTTCAAATGGTCATGGAGGGTTCGGCCCAATGAAACCATCAATTAACACTTGTGCATTTGATTTTAGCTCTCCTGTGGAATCTGTCCTTTTCTACGCCATCACAACTCTGCACAACCTGCTCCTACACCAAGATGGGAGCAAAACGGCCGTCAGGCTGGCTGGAGGTCTGCAACGAATGGTCGCTCTTCTTCAAAGAAGCAATGTGAAGTTTCTAGCGATAGTTACCGATTGTTTGCAGATCCTTGCATACGGCAATCAAGAGAGCAAATTAATCATTCTTGCCTCTCAAGGGCCTGCGGAGCTTGTGCGCATCATGAGAAGTTATGACTATGAGAAGCTTCTTTGGACGACGTCCAGAGTGTTGAAAGGTTGGTTTTCTTTAAAGATTTACTCCAATTAATAATGAAAAATATGAAGTCAAGTTCAGTTCACGTATCAGATTTCGTCATTCATGCAATTTATAATGGTTCACCAGTTCTAACCCCCTTTCTTCGTTTCAGTGTTGTCAGTTTGCGCCAGCAACAAACCAGCCATTGTCGAAGCCGGAGGAATGCAAGTTTTGGCTGTACACTTACGTCATCAGTCTCAAAGACTCGTTCAAAATTGTTTGTGGACTTTACGAAACTTATCCGATGCTGGGACGAAGGTCGATGGCCTGGAAGGGTTGCTCCAGGCTCTTGTACAACTTCTGGGCTCATCTGACATCAATGTTGTCACCTGCGCTGCGGGGATCCTGTCCAATCTCACTTGCAACAACCACAGGAACAAAATCATTGTGTGTCAAGCAGAAGGCGTTGAAGAGCTGGTCAGAACCATTATATCTGCGGGAGACCGTGAAGAGATCACTGAACCTGCTGTAAGCGAATGTCGATTTTGCTTCTAACTGTTTGTTCGCTTCTGTAAAGGAAAACCATGGGATTAGAGATCGTGACTTGAACGTATAATCTAAAGATAATTTGGACTAGTATCGGACGGATCAATAAGAGGGGTGGAGGAGTTTCTTGGCCAGGGATCCAGGTAGCAATACCATTAGGTGATGATGGTGTGCGTGTAGCATCTCCTGCACAGGGGGCTGAAACTGAAAAATACCTATACTATGTCAGTTCCACCTAAGGCCCAGGCGTCTTATACTATTTCTTCAGGGCTGGTTCAGGGATGCCTGACTGGTCTGAGGAAGAACACTTTAACACTATCTTGGGTTGCAGGTCATAGAGGAATAGAAAGAAATGAGGAGGTCGCCGAACTGGGGAAAGACGGATCTGTACTTCTCCCGGTGGGGACTAAGCTCTTCGTAGGGATCACCAAGAGCAGCTTGAAGAATGAGGTTGGCAAGTGAGAGAAGTGCAGGGCTGCCTATTGGCAAGATGTGCCTGGCCAAAGGCAGTCTAGGTTATTTAAGAGGTGGTAATCAAGAGGGGTCCTCAGTCTGAAGAGAGAATGTATACAAATGGTGTGTGGCTTGTTTACGGAGACTGTCCACTATGGTACCACCTGATATTGGTAAGTCAGTGAGTTGCAGATTCTGTGAGGTGGGGCAGGAGTCAGTGGAGCAAGTACTGTGTACCCTTGAGGGGCTGGCTGTAGCATGCTTCAGAGTATTTGGGGCTTCTCTGCTGCGGCTGGATCTCAAGGCTGTTTTGCATTTCTTGCTAGTATGGTGGGGACGCCTCATCCAGGAACACCAGCGCCCTGGGACGAGGGTGGGACCGAGTGGACATGTGACTGCTCATGGACGCCTCACAATAGGCCCGCCTGAGGATGTGGTACGTGTTTTCTCAGTTGCCAACTGTGTATAGGGGAAGAGGGAGGTTAACTCCCAAATACTTCTCCTGAAAGAAACTTTTTTTACATCGGCGCAAAGTTTGCCTCAATGAGCTAGGTCAGGCTCTTCCTGGGTTCTGGGAGGGTCTAGGAAACGTCTCCAAGTGTTTTCACGTGTAAATAACGAGCTTGTAGTCTCAGAACTTTGCTGGCCTAGGTGTTAGCGTGTACTCCAGCTCCACTTTACATGCTTCCGTGTGTAAATAGTCTTTATGTTGTCTAATTTACTGGAAACTCGTTCGGGCTCGTGAAGTTGAATTTTTGGAACTGCAGTGGTTGCTGAATTGCTCCTCCTGGGGCAAGCTGTTTATTAGAGTGGGATCTTGTTGAGATATAGTGGGCAGTGGGCTTCAAGTGTGTTTTTCTAGTCGTAGACATAGTGGCATTCGATTTTGAACTGTTCGCAACTGAAACCTTCGCATTTAACGGTTAATTTGATACTTGTGAAAGATTTAAGTATGATAAAAAGTTATGTATGTTACTTACTCTTGTACAAGTCTCATATAATTGCTTAGTATGAAGGCTTTGGGATGTTGCCGTAAACAAAACAGTAGAATACGGGTACTTTGTGAACATTTGTTTGTTACGTCGTACCTTCTCCGAATTGTTTCAGGTCTGCGCTCTCAGGCACATCACGTCGCGCCACCCAGAAAGTGAAATAGCTCAACATACAGTTCGATTATATTACGGAATACAAGTGATCTGCAAACTCCTTCACCCACCTTCCAGGTGGCCTCTCATCAAAGCTGTCATCGGTCTGATCCGTAACTTAGCTCTCTGCCCTGCCAATCACGTTCCTTTAAGAGACCACGGAGCCATTCATCACCTCGTTAAACTCCTGATGAGAGCTTTCCAAGATACACAAAGAGTAAGTTGCCCTCGGAATTGTTCTAAATATTTGTATTTGCGTCAGAGTTTTCTTCATACATGCATTGTCTGTAGGATTTATTAATAAGACTTCCCTTACGTGGTCTCTTGCAGAGATCTTGTGGGCCGAGTCCTGGAAACACAACGCCAGCCCAATATTCAGGCGGAGTGAGAATGGAGGAAATTGTGGAAGGCACTGTAGGAGCTCTACACATATTAGCCCGAGAGAGTCATAATCGGGCTATCATTCGAGGGCAGTTGGTTATACCTATTTTCGTTCAGCTTCTTTTCAACGAGATAGAGAATATTCAACGCGTGGCTGCCGGAGTTCTCTGTGAGTTGGCACAGGACAAAGAAGGAGCAGAAATGATTGAGCAAGAAGGCGCTACAGCTCCTCTAACTGAACTTCTCCATTCACGAAATGAAGGAGTCGGTGAGTGTTCACTTTATCCTATCAAGCCTCATCTGATGAGCGTGTACACTTGAAGTTAACATCTTTCGTAAATCACTCGACTCAATTTAAAATTTTTTTTCATTTGTAGCAACGTACGCCGCCGCTGTACTCTTCAGAATGTCTGAAGATAAACCTCAAGACTACAAAAAGCGTTTGTCTCTTGAGCTCAGTAACTCTCTCCTCCGGGAAGATCAAAATTTATGGAACGGAGACCTGGGAATGGCTCCTGATTTGCAGGTAACGTTTTGTTTTGAATAATTTTTTTTCTTGTCCATGCGTTGACTCAATTCTTTTCAATCCGTTGTGTTGACTCTTTTTATGTTTCTTTTTGTTTTGGCAACATCCAAAGTGCAACCGAATAGCTCAGAAGATTGATGGCTGGGCTCTGCCTTTCAAATCTCAGTTGAAAGAACCTTGCTATTCACAAGGAACCTCTGTGTTATTGGTTGCCATAGGTGGTCAACACCCGCAAGGCGTTTCAATGGGCTTAGCTTGAAGTAGATTGTGGGGAAACATTTAGTGTAGTTGTTATGCTACCACCTCTGTTACCCTTCACGTTTCTTCTCCTTCATTCCACGGCAGGATTTAATCTGTCAATGCGAACCACTTTATAGGCTGACTTTTTGCTCTGTTTGATGCCGATTGTGACGGCGTTGAATTTTTAAAAATATTTCGTATGGTCCTTCCATCCGACACAGGCTCATCAACTTTGAGTTGCAGCCTTGCATCCAATGTTATGTGTGTGTGCGGTCGTATCTCCTCTTCATGCCATCAGCCCTGAGCTGCAGTAACTCACATGCTTGAGTATGGGCTTCAGGGATCATACGGCAAAAAGCAGCGTATTCTTGAATCAACCTTTCTTGTAGCTTCGCAAACAGCAGTTCCCAGCCAAACGTGAGGCATGTTGGAGAATATCCTGTCGATGCACGCCCAGAAGCTCGATGGGCTAGTAGAGTGCAACTGGCAGTTGTTGATCCCAACCTTTTGATGATCAGGTATCAGTTTTGCAAGCTACTTGTAAAGTGCCTGATGCATCCATTCAACCTACCAATTGCTTTGAGGCTGCCAAGGCGTTGTCTTTGTCTGATCTATTTCAAGTCGTTTCAAGACTTCCCTTACCAACTCAGATTGGAAGTTTCGATTTGGTCAGAGTGACACTGTCTCAGGATGCCGTACTGGGGAATCACGTGTTGCATTTTAGCGCGAACTACTGCTTCAGCTTTTTGATCTGGGAACGCTTATGCTACCACCTTTTTTGCCAGGTTTTTCACACTATGTTGAACTAGTGGAACATCGTATTAGTTTGTGCTTACGGCCAAAACCCCACAAACCATTTTCTAAGAGATGATAGTTTGAACAGCCGCACCTATTGACATCTTCCAGATTCTGCTAATAATTTTCTTTCCTCAAGGTTCCTAAGTTCTCAAATCATACTTACAGGCTCACGTTTAAACGATTGATGTTTTTGATGTGCAGGACATGTTGGGTGAACAAAGCTACGACGGTATGTACACTCATGGGCCTCCGAGCGTGCACAGTAGCCATGGTGGAAGACCGTATCAACAAGGTTAGTTTCTGGCTTCTTAACCGGTTAATCTATACGAACTAAGGGTTCGCAGAATGATTTGTCCGCTCCAGTTAAGCTGGTGGGCTTACGGTGTTTAAGATGGCCACTGCTCAACAGAAGGCTTTTCGATCTCATGCGTTACTGATTGAATTGTTGCCTTTGTTCTTTCCTTTTGACGTTGGTTGGAAAACGCTTTTATTTTTACGTACCCTCATTAAAAAGAAATTGCAGGGGTTCAGACGACTTTGATCCTCTTTGGGGATAGTTCTCATTCAAATAGGCTCAGGCAGACAAGTGTCAATAAGGGAGGGAGCATTGTGCTGGAATATCCTGCCAAAAATGATAACACGAAAAGCTTTTTGTTGAGCTGTGGCCATCTTAGCAACATAACAACGAACATTATGAAGAACAGGAGCTCTGAGCAACCGAATAAAACTTCAGGCTCTCCATCAAACCGTGACTCACGGTATAGTTCTCTATCTCCGGTTTTTGTAGCCGAATTCTCCATTTTCAAAGATGTTTTGTTTTAGAATCAACCTGTACTGTACACTCCCACTCTTCTAGTGCTCAGTTAATGTCGAGTGTTGTGATAAGTAATCGTCGTTTTTAGAGTAACCTCTATTTGTTTATACTCCTTTGGAATAATCCAATTGCAGTTCGACGAGAAGTTGGTTTCAAATCTTTACTTTTCATGCTTCCTGCAATGAAAACACTACCTTTAGGCACCTGGTGTATTCGGAATATGGAGAAATACAGTTAATGTTATTGACCAGTTCCATCGATCGAGTAAATGTACTTAAAGCCAGAGATTTCCTTGCATCTCTCGAAAACAGCTCGCACAAAAACAATCTTCTGCCACTACGTTACTTTAATTCTTGGTAAACATCCGTGAAAATACTGTGAGTGGAGGTACATGCATGAGAAGCTCAAGAACATTTTGTTCAACTTTCACCAAACAAAAGGGTTAGTCATAAATGTTCCCGTGACTATGGCAAACTAACAAACTGGTAAAGAGGCCTATTCTGCAGTGAAAAACACTAGGATTTGTCTAAAAGGCATATAGGACAGGTCTGTTTCCTTATTTGATGACTGTTCCTAAACCCTCGATGAGGGTTATATCACTCATGGAAGTATTTGGTCGTTAGCCAGTTTCCCGGTAGAGAGCTGTTGCCCGTGTGTTACCGCATGGAGGTGACCACCTGAGGAATCTGGTAATGTCTGGGAGGAGTTCTTAATCTGGTTTCTCACCTGATCTAACTATTTACTTGGGTGGCAAGTTTCAAAAGGACAGATCAACTATGACCACCTTTCTTAGCCATCACCTTCTTTTCAAACTTTGCAAAATGGTTATAGGCTTGCTTTGTAACAATCAATGGTGCTAAGTTCATTTGCCCTCCAAACAATTGTCACTCGCTGTTGTAGAAACTACAGTGGAGCAGCATGTGGTTTCTTGTTTCCTCTGCACTGGAGGCGCAAGACGTGCATGACAGAGAGACTTTGAGGGAAAAGAAGTGGTGCCGTGCATTAAAGTCACCATGTCCCGTGAGGAACTGGCTCGTCCAGTGGTCTGGCTCAACCCATTTTCTTGAAAGACGTTCACAGATGTTGGGGAAGAACTCATACTTGTCACATTCCTTTGATGAGGATTCCCATCTCGCTAAAAACGGGGGAAACTCCTGTTTCACTCTCCACTTGTCAACCATGCACTCAACAGCCAAATCAACTGGTAACTGACCAGTAATCACCTAGAGTGCTTCTGTTGATAAGTCTTGTAGGCCTTGGTGATCCACAGGAGCGCAGCCCTCTGGGATTGGGGCAATACTCTCTTTTGATTGACTGTTAGTTTGCTACCCAAGACAACGGGGAAGTAGCCAATCACGCCTAGATAGATGGCCTTATACACGAGGATAGTGTCATGGTAACACACATCCCAAGTGGCCTTATTAATTACACATAGTGAGGCAAACCTTGCAATGGTAGTGCCTTTAAGGGACTGGAGGTGTTGGTTGAAACCCCACCTCTCACCTATATTCACTCCTAAATACTTGGCGTGCTTTTCAAGAAGGAGCCTGTGGCTGCCAAAGCGTATTGAGGGTTGATTTGATTATTCACTTTTCCTTTCAAGAGAATCAGCTGGGGTTTTCCCTCAGCCACCTCCATCTTGACATGCTCGCACCATTGGGTGACGGTGCGGAGCACGTGGTGGGTTTTTTCTTCAATTTGGCGGATCGATTCTGCAAAGATCAGCACAGTCAAGTCATCCACATAGGTATATGGCTCGCAGTCAGTCTCTATGAGCCTCCTGAGAAGACCTTCGAATTCTAGGGTGCTGGCCCCTGTGGGCACCCCTTCTCAATCGTTCTCTGGACAGAGACATGCCTGCATTCGATCGTAGCAGTTCTGTCAGTCAGGTAACTTCTGACAAGCGAGTACAGGTTGCAGGGGATTCCCCTACTTTTAAGCTCATTAAGGAGCGCTAGCCACCAAAGGTTGTCAAACGCTCCCCTGATGTCAATCAGAACGTTTAAAGAACAGTGGTGGCCATGTGCACGTATATTAGAGAAGGCGATGATACACTTTCATACCTGTTTCTGCGGCCCTGATGAGAAGTATCTGAAAGTTACAAGTTCGGGTTGTTTCTGATATAAATGGGCAGATTTTACGCTGAATTTCGAATAATGTAGTTTTAATACGAAGACAATGACATCGGCTCAACCTCTTACGCATTTATCTTTTTAACGTACGTCGTTTTGCTTCGGTGCTCAAGTAAATACGTCCTCGCTCCTCATTAAACCCTCAGCGCCATTTGATAAAGTGAACTCTGAAATTATGTGTAAAACATTTGAAAAACCCTGAACTGGAAAAACTCCCCTGAGAATGGCTGGGATGTAAAAATGTGTAGCAGCAAAACTTCCTGATCACCGATTTGAATGATTTCAAATAATGCGAAGCTTTTATTGTGCTTTTTCAAGGAGTCTGACTCATTGAGGGCTCTTCAATCCACAGGTAACGCAGGTTTTGGGTGTTTTGACCCACTCGCACTCTACACCTCAGCATGATTTTAGGCTAGCGATGAGGAAATGATAAAATTGCAATGTTGTAGTATGTAGTCAAGCATTTTCAAGCTCAAGTTTGTTCGCATCGTTTGACCACTGCCAGTGTCGTATGCTACCTATCTAGTCACGTTATTCGCCTAACTCTTCCGCCGTGTATGTACTTAATTTCGCTTCCTGCCCATTTCGTATTATCCCAAAGGTGTGTCATGGAGCGCCCAAGTAATTTGTAAATTATTTATTGGTTCTTCGAGTAGTGAAATGTTCCCTGTGTTGGAGACAATGTAGACAGCGTGCTGAACTACATTAGAAGTTGTTCTGAGCTCTATTATGATACCTGCAAAAGGATCACAATTGGCTGGAAAATCCTGAAGTGTCTAGTTCAATAATATGTACAGACGATAGAGCATGGATGGATGGATTATGGTGCTTGTCTGTGATTGATCCGACAGCTTGCTAGAGTGATGGTTCTTTTCATTCGTTGTATAGGTCTTTGTATGACCATGTCAGTAGCATGTAGGATGAGCCCAGATGAAATCATGTTTGCAGGAGGAACTCACGCACAGGAAAACTCCACCTCATGCACAGTTTGTATCACAAATAGTGGCCATTAAATCGTGGAACTCCTCAAACCTAAAAGAAGCGTGTAGGGGAAGCCAAAATAGTCATAACTAAACTATTCGAGTGTACAGTGGAAGAGAATTTTGATACCGACTAAACCCTGCATGGGATGTGGTTATTTCTGCACGAGTTATGCGAGACACAGCGAAGGTTATCGTTACTTAGTACTCGTGGTGTTAGAGGCTGCCCGTTTTGTCGCTTGGTATAATGACAATCTGACAAAGTAATTGTCAGGGATGGAATGAAACTATCTCTTTCTGGCAGCTGTCATGCAATGTGAGATGTTTAACAAATTAACTCATTTTAGTGAGGTTTTACCACCCTTGTGTATTCTATTCGAGGAACTACACTATTGAGTGTATCAGTTGATGGCATACTACGTCCTGATAATGGATGGTAGGTAGCATAAGGCACTGGTGCCATTTTGCTTATGTTTTGCGATGTGTTGTGGTTTTATTGCAAATTTTTCATGTTGTCATTCCAGCGCTCGAGGTGATGTTTCGTTCAATGTGTATTTTGTTACATTAAGGCTTAGGTTTGGTAGACACGGTCAAGTTCAGAATGAAGAACGTATATTGCCTGTTCAGTGTTTTTGTTTTGTTTTTTTTTTAATCAATCGTCCGTTTGATTACTATAAGCATTGTACAGATTCCACGATAATTCATTCCCTCGGACCAACGACCCACGTTTTTGCATGCTTCTAGACCCAGGGCTCGCTGGCGCGACACAGTAGGTAATACGACAAGCAATTATCAACACTGTTGATTGAACGCTACTATATGTTAAATTGAGGATTTTGGGGCAGAGCGTTGTTGGGAAAAGGGATCGTTTGCGTTGTGATCAGAACTAAGATCCTCTATACCTCTTGAGCAATTTCGTTTTATGTAGTAAAATTAGCTCATTCGATGACCTCCATGGCAGTAGATTGATGTAACTCTCTCTGAGGGTTCAGGAAGAGTCATTTTGATGAAGAAACAGACTCGTCATTCGATGTATTGGACTCTCAGCAGTCTTTACCCTGCACATCTTGCTCCTCCCGTGAGGAGGAAACAAGAAACCATGTGCTGCTCCACTGTTGGAACAGTGGCCGTTGTTGGAGAGAGTAGCTTTGGCTGCTACTAAACAAGCTTATAACCGTTTCGCCCACTTTGCCCATGACAAAAAGACGTGGCCACGGTTGATCAGTCCCTTAGAAAATTGCCTACCAGATTAAGAACTCCACCCAGATGGTATGGATTCTCGCAGAAATACGTGGGATAAGCTCTCCCCGGGGAGATTTGCTAAATTTGCTGCTGTACTTCCTCAGGTCTGGGTTTGGTGGATGCTCAGCGAGTGCCAGGGCTCTCTCATGATAGCGAAACCGCAACCTCCATGACTTTTGACTGATGTAGCTCTCTTATGAGGATTCAGGAACAGTATAAGGAAACAAACCTCATTGTGAGTTCGTAAAATGTCCCTGAATTGGTTGCAGTGCTATTGCAGTTGATGGAGGATTACTTTTTCTGTACAAGTTCAGAAACGAACATCTCAAAAGTGTGTGGTCAACCCTGAACTGCGACAAACCTAGTACATCGGAGCGTCCATATCAGTACTTGCTAGCGCAATGTTGACGTATAGATTGGAGGCTTGGTACTTGCGTACGATTTCGTAAAAGCCTATTCAATAATGTTTTGCTGAATACTTGTTTGTCATTGTATGGAATCGTGTCGTTCTTGGAATTTAGAACTACAGAAACACGGATGAGGAGACAGACGAATTGTAAGGAAACCAGTCGTTAGACGAGAAATTAAATTGAAGGGAAAGGAGTGCAGGCATGACATGATGTGTGACGGATAATAGTCTGCTAATATAATTGCCAGTATATACCTCTTAGGGAGGGAAGGCGTGAAGAAAGCAGACTGCCACTCTTATTACACCGGTCCCCTGGGCAGAGAGGATTCATCAAGTAAATTTATAACTCCCCCAGTTCTTGACAGTGCATGGGAATTTTAGAAGCTACCTCAAAATAGAAAAGAAGAAAGAACCCTACTTATTGCTGGCCAATCACTGGGGACAGTGCAGAGAACGTCTTCTCCTGTCCCAGCTGGGCCGAGCTCTGCCTCAGCCTGCAGGTCGTTGTAAGTTAGCTATGCTCCACCAAAATAGAATTGTGGACGAGTTGGCCACAGCGTGGTCGCAGCTTGCTCCCCTAAAGACAGATGGGAAAGCACTGGTTGGATACACACTGTGGCTTCGCCCTGAAGTTACTATTACTGTGATACACTGCTACTGAGGCAATGCCATAGGTTGTTCAAAAAACCCTGTTTCCTTGTTCACATGATCAGAGAGCGCTGATGTGTGGGCTGATAGTACCAAACAAATGACTAAGGACAGTTAACTTTTCTTCTGAAGCAAATTGTGGTATGCAAGATGGTTCAGTCTGCTTGCATAAAATGTTTTCACGGTACATGAGGTTCCCAGGTATACCTGAACACCAACTTGATGATGATGCTTTACTCTTCATCATCTGCTTGTTTTTGTACTAGAATCCTGTCACCTGTAATATATATCGAGAGCAAAAATGGCAATTACTTCTAAAGAGCTCTAATACGTACAAAGGGTATGTTGTGTTGAGTGACAAACGTAGCGTCAATTGACAGATAATTGCTTTACGTCGTATCTCCTGTTGCGTCGCTCCCGTAGCCACTGCATTTTATTTCATTTGCTTCCTATCTGCATAGTCATTGCCTTTTGTCGGTGTTGTTGCACTTGAAAATTGCGTTATTTTTGTACATTCTACGAGTGTGGTAATGTGTGGTTTAGTTGCACCTATGTACCTATTATTTGTACATACATTGAATGTACAAATGCGTGTTTATTTATTGTTACGGATTACTTTAGAGTTCCTAACTCAGTTCCCTTACATTGTGGAACGTAGATGTTCACTCAAACAAGTTATCTGGGGCAAAGGGCAGTTCACACACCATCCATCTTGACAATGATGGATTCCTTCCTCCCTCTCTCAGATGTCGTTCCTTGAGCTGCACACTTAATTTAGAAGCGAATTTGTTACTACCCGTACCTTTCATAGAACATTTGCTTCACAGTTGCTTGTAGTCAACAAAACAGTTCAAAATTGCCTCCAGCTCTTAGTTCCATCGATTTTATTGCTCCTTCAGGCCGATACAAATTTACCTTGTTGAGCTTCGTCTGCGTTTCTGACGTTGTGTTTTTATAAGTTTGCGTGAAGTTCTCACAGGCCCCCTACGTAACTGATTCTGTATGATCCCACACATTGCACGTATCTAAGTATTCTTTTTTTTGGCGATGCTGACACTCTCCAGACAAGATCTGAGAGTACTGATAAGCTTCCTCACCGAGCACTGCCCACTCAGATATCACCTCAACAAGATGGGCATCTCAGAGGCGGTGGAATGCAGACTCTGCGGTGAGGAGGATGAGACAGCAGAGCATATCCTATGTGAATGCCCTGCTCTGGCAGCAAAACGCTTTGAATACTTCGGTCAGGGGACCACTGAACCCCAAACCGTAGCGGATTCTGCGGTGAAGGACATACTCGGCTTCCTAAGGGGGGCGGGTATGTACGACGCCTTCTA
Source organism: Pachypeltis micranthus (assembly GCA_020466155.1). Lineage (NCBI taxonomy): Eukaryota > Metazoa > Arthropoda > Insecta > Hemiptera > Miridae > Pachypeltis > Pachypeltis micranthus. The sequence goes on along the minus strand of CM035771.1, from coordinate 30,101,940 downwards.
CTAAGAAAGGGCCAGTGTCACAATAGGCCCATATGTGGCCGCAGTGACAAAGGGACTTGTCCCACACGCCCTCGGGTAAAAAAAAAAAAAAAAAAAAAAAAGTATTCTATTGATGTGTGCAGTATGTATTCTTCCAGTAACTAACCTAGCCTTGTGTATACTGTTTTACTCGAAGACTGCCTCATTAAATCACTTTGGCAGTTTTAAATTTAGTAGCGCACCCCCCAACAATCCAAAAAACAGACGTGCGTCAATCTTTAAAAAAAAAGAAGGAAAAAAAGCAACGTGTCCTCAGAAGTGCTGTAAGGGGTTAAAGGTTTTAGCAGACTGGTTGGGGTCGACAGCAACAATATCGGGCCTTAGTCTTCCAAGAGACACAACCTGCCAGCGTGCCCAATGCTGCCTTGTATCACAAGAGAAATTTACTGTGGCGTAGTACATTCAAGTAGAAGGCTGCTGCCAGATCAGACTCGTAGTTCGAGTTTAGAAAAACGGAAAAAGAGCGGTATCGGTTGGTGATTCGATTCTTCTTTTTGGAACACTGTGTACTGTGACCGACTGTGAGCCAAAAATTGATTCAACGTGTTTCAGCATGGCCGCTATCCAGTTTTTGATGAGGTATCTGAACACAGCAACCGCATACCTATCACTGGGTCAAGTGTATCTAACTAGAAGTAGACTATTGAAAAATAAATCGCTGCTCTTCGAAAAGTGTCGTTTTTCTTCTGTAGGTCAAGCACTTATTGGACCACCCTCGTTAAGGGTTATATCAGTTTTTTATTCAGGGTTATATGGTGCAGGTTGCAGTTTCGCTAGTGTTGCAGAGCGTGGGCACTTGCTCAGCATCAACCGATCGTAGAACTGGAGGTACGGCAGTTTGTTACAGAATGGCCTATGTGTTGTGATGTGTTAGGGGTTTTCCACTCACACGGTTCGTTTCTGGGCCCGAAATAATCTATCAGTTAAGAACCTTTGAAACTCACCTCTGATCTTAAATCAACCAATAACTCTTCTTGGGGGAAAAAATACGGAAATGAAATTAAGAACGTGATTAGACCCACTTTGAATTTAATTCGAAAAAATAGAAATGAAATGAATGACTCCAACTCCTTTCAATATTCAATCAAAGTAACCTAATTGCTCAGATCGTGAATAAAGACAATATTAATATTGGGACAAAGGGTTTGCTCACCTTTATTGAACAATATTCAACTGAAGGAGAAAAACTCTGAACTTCAAATCTCTGGCTGATAAGGGAGAGGCTTGATTAGTACGTAGCGGGGCCTGTGCAGAATCAGAATATATAGCCGAGAAATTCGCCTCAGAAAACCGAATTCGTTCCGCCGCCCAGCACCAGCCTTCCAAGTGGCAGACAGTGCATAGGAAGGAGAGCTTGCAGAAACAGAGGATATTTCCTTCACAGTGTTCACCATCTGAAGGTGATTGCCATTTACGTCATATGAGCAATGGTACACTGTCAGTGATCCCTTCCCTTCTGTGGACCCTCCTCTCTCCACTCACGTTGAAGAGTAGAGCCCACACAGCTCAATGCTTGCGTTACTCCAGACAATTAGGCGTAGAGGATCAATTAGAGCCAGCACAGCTAATTGCCTGTGTTCTCATAGTAAAGCAGACCTTGTCAGGCAGGTGTTGTCATGATGCACAATTGTAGCTGTTCATTTACAATCACAATAGAAGCCATTCCAGCCGCTTACAGCGCGAGAGAGAGAGCGTCTAAGTTTCTTAATTGATTAGGTACGCACACTGGATGCTGAGTGGGTCGCCTAGCAAACATTGGTGATCCATTTTGCCAAGATATATTGGTTTCTTGAAGAAAGTACCGGAACAAGAACATTAGGAGAGGGGGGTTGTGCTGAGGCTTCAGTTGAGTCTTGGCGGCTTTCTTTAGATAATTACCTTTTTCTGTGCCCCTTTAATGAATTCAACGCCAGCGCAGCCTCACATATGGAGGATGCATTATGCAGCCAAACATCGATGTACCTTTGTAATATGCTCAGATTGACAGACACAACCAACTTGTGACAAATGTGACTTTCCTGAAATATTGATTATGAAGTGGTCCCGTGCACCCATTTTGCCCATATTTGGAGGGAAGTTGAATATCCGTTCATGTTACTGTACATGTGGAAGTTATACTGTCCACTCACCACGTCGAACGTTTTCACTTTACACTCATGAGATTCCTACAGCCATCAGTTTCATTTAAAAGTATACTTTATTTGATGAAAAACAATGCAATCGTTGTGCTCATTGAGCTACATGCGTTAACCATAATCTATGTCCTCAGGTTATGACCAAATCCCCGTTGACTCGATGCAAGGGTTGGAAATAGGGTCGCAGCATGATTCCAACTACGGGCCTATGGATGTGACTACAGCCGATCTTGGGTTTGACGCTCTTGAAGAACTTCCGCCGCAACTTCCTCCTCATCCGCCTCAAGACAACAACCAAGTTGCCGCTTGGTACGACACTGACCTTTAATTTGTAATTTATTTTGTGATGTTAATTCCATCCTGCGTCGATCTTAGAACAAATAAGTCTTTGAGTGGAACTTTTTTCTTTTTCATTGACTTTCGAATTGGTGAATGATCTTTTCTTGCCTTAGGCTGTTAGGAATAGGTTGTTGTTCATAGGCATGAAGTTCAAGCACAGATTGGGCATGGAGGCTGTTCATTGTTTGCTGCAACTCGGACAGTTTCCAAAACAGTCCCCTCATGGAATTTTCTGAAACTTCATGAACTGGAACGTGCAAGTAGAAATGCCTTTCATTGCGTTTTTTTTTAAAAATTAGTTTGGTAGTGAAAGGGCCTTTCTGTATGAGGTCAGAATTTTCCCTGTAAACTAAGCCTTAATCGCATTCTGCTGCCTCACTGTTCTCGTGTCCCCATTGTTTGCTGCGTTGCTGTGGCAAGTAGCTATACTAAAGGGCTTTCTAGTTGATACTCGTTTCACTTTAGCAACACACCCGGAGCTGTTCATCCTTTCAATGGCAACTTTCCCAGTCAGGATTGGCCATTCGTAAGGCAGATTCCTTGTGTGATTGGGGCAGGTTAGTATATTGTCTCCACGCTTCCTTTATGATTAATGTAAAGGGCAATAAGCCTGCATCTCATGTCACGGTACAAAGCATTCCGATGTGTTCGTGTTCTGAATACTTCTTACCTCAACGCTCTCGAGTGATTAATGTGCATCATCAGTTCTGGTCTTTTGAGAAGCTATAGTTTCTCTGAATGCGCGGACCTGCCAAATTAACGATTGTATCCTGACGCCACAGGCTGACCCTATGCTTTGAAGTTTGTTGGCTTATTGCGCTTTTGGTACCAACCAAAACCTTTCGAGAGTTCTAGGAGCCTCTTGTCCTCGGGTCTTGATTGCCCTCAGGGCTGGATTTTGGGCGCAGGCAACGCCTGGCAGTCGGTAATGTGGGAAGATCGCTCTCCTCAGCCTCCAAGAGTCGAGGTCTGAGTCACTCTGAAAACGTTGGAGGGGGCTGCAGCCTGCGTCGTACACTGCATAAAAATTAAAACCGATTTGTGGGACGAGGTTGCTCATTCCCACACCTTCCTTTCGCGTAATTCCCTGAATGGCCCTGGATGATGGCACAGAAACATATGGAAACCCTATTACCAACCCTACCCTAACCTTTCTGGCGCTGCTTTCAATTGAAGTCTGGCTGCTTCAAAAGATAAAATGAAGCCACCCAGAGAGTAATTTGACAACTGTTGCTGATATTGTCATTTCAGTGTCAAATGTCAATGAGTGTCATCACTTTTATCAGCTTAACATTCTCAATACACATCTGGCTACTATAGTTCGTATTCAGAGCGTATTTTTGTTCGCCGATCTCTGCTGACAACAGCCACCCCATTATTGTTGCAATATTTTCCCTTCTCATAGACATCTTTCTACTGTGAGGATCGGGTGAAAATTAACGCGTTTTTGTAGAACACGAACGAAAATAAAAGGTAATAACAATAACAATTCCCGTAGGTGCCACTCTCTTCAGCTCCAAAGCGGGCAATATATTGTATGCCGCTATTGAGCCTTTTTACATTTCACCTGACGACCAAGTTGCCACTCCCCGTACTTGTCTGCTCGAGCAGAATCGTCTTCGAGTGATTGTGAATTGTATTTTCAATCCAATGACACACACAACGAGAATCCCCCCCATTGCGTTTTTTGTTCGTGTTCTACAGAAGTGTTCGCATTACTTATCAGCCTGACTCAGTATTTCTCTGTTAGTTGGCGTTTTTGGCAACTGCTTCTCGTTAACTGTCTTATTAAGTTTTATAATTATAATCATAGTTGATTTATTGTCTTTATATTATGTTCGTATCGTCTTGTTCCCTAAGCGGTTGGCTATGCTTATGTTGAACTTGATAGCTAAATCCCCCCCTCGACGAAATATGTATTTTTCACTCATATAATTTTTTGTATTTATTTTTCAATTCCGAACTAATAAATAAAAAAACAGCAAAAAAGGCATTTCTACTAGCATGCTCCAGTTCGTTTCAGAAAACATAATTCCAATAATAAGGGACTGCTTTGGGAACTGTGCGAGTTGCAGCAAGCAACGAACAGCCTCCACACCTGACCTGTGCTTGAACATTATGCCTGTGACGGTCTGTTCCCAACAGCCTAAGGCAAGAAAAGCTCATTCACGTACTCAAAACTCAATGAAAAAGAATAAAAAGTTCCACCCGATGACTCATTCGTACGAAGACCAATGCAAGATGGAGTTAACTTATATATTACTCTATCCCCCCTCTCCAAAATGCATATTTCGTCGAGGGTCCCTTGTTACTTAAGTAGCTTAATTATTTACGTTTACGTTCGGTTAGTTATGTTTTATTTTCCAAGTGGCAATTTGTTGAGTTGCAATGTTAAGGTTCCGCTGAGACTTTCTCTTCCATTTGGACTGTTCAAGTTAAAGTATTATTTCGTAAATGTATTGTTCGAACAAAGTAGTCGGCTTTATAATATTTTATTGTTGGTTTGGAAATTGAACTTGATGTTTCAATCGCTGGAAGTATTATTTTTTATTGAAGTTTTTAATTATTACATTATTTCTTGACTAAGTTGCTCTTTTCATTTCCTCTTCTACTTCAGTTGTAGTGTAGCTTGTTAATGTTTTTAAAACATAAAACAAATTCCAACTGTAGAAATGGTAAGCAGCGTTGGACCTCTCTTAAATTCTGTCAAATAAGAAATACAATCGAGTTATTAAGCTGAATGTAAATTTAAAAACGGCGATCCGAAAATGTTCGTGTTCACAAATAATTGACAGATTTTACGCGCTCAACTTGCGAAAAGTACCGGGTGAAGGTCAAATTTTGCCTCGGCCACACGATCTATGCGCTGTTACGTGAACTAAAGCAGTTGCCAAGTTTGCTGTTAGGGTTGCATCGGAAGGTAATGTCGCTTTCGGATTTGAAAAATATAAAAACTCGGAAATTTCCGATACGAACAAGCCATCGTGATCTATCGGATGTTGAGCGAACGAAAGTACTTGCTAGCTCCTTACTGTTTATGATCTCCCGTTCAAATATTTTTACCAAACTGACACTTGAGGCCAGTTGACTAGTCGGAACTTCTCTTTACTTGAGTCGGTTCGCGCTCTATCAGACGTTAAAGGAGCTAAAGCAGTTCAGACACTCTCTGCTAGAGCGTAGGAGTGAAACGAAACCCATCGCTAGATGAAATCTTCGAAAATCAGTCAACTTTCCTCAGACCCACTTACATCAGTGGTTAATGTAGTTATAAAATAAAACGGATAACAAATATATAACGATTGTCTATTTCCACTAAATTTGAGTTACAGTATTAGATTGGTTTCGATGGTCAAGTCATCATCAGTAATAAAAAAGGCAACTGAAAGTGGAACAGCAGAGAGGTTCTCTTATACACAGAACGTTGGGTCGGGTTTTCCCAGTGGCAGGTACATCGTAGCAGAAAAGGGAAAATTTATAAGGGGTTATTGTACCGAGGTCAAACAAGGTCTCATAAAAATGAAGCCATCAATGGAGGAATGCTTTGAGGGATCACCTCATTTAAACACCTATCTAACCCGTTACTTTTGATGATTTCAAATTTCTCTAGTACATCCAACATACGTCCCTTGGGGCAAAAATGGAGAAATTCAATGTATTGCCTATCTGTTAGATCAAAAGAGGAGTGGCTAGATTAGGTCAGGTGATTTGCAAAAGCTGAACCGTTAGTTTAGTTTTAGTTCGGTTAATGTAGCTCTGGCCACAAATTTAATTAGCTTTCCACTCCATTCATGAAAATTTGGTAGAATTTAACATTGGCTGCGTCACGCCTTTGGTTTTCACGGTAGTATTTATAGTTCCGGAATTTATTGTGCTGCTCCTACTCAAGCATTGGTGTACAGAGAATTGATGAGGCTATAGACGCGATTTTTTTGAGAAGGATAATGATCACTTTTCCAGAGATATTCGGTAAAAAATGGTGGGAAATGAAACAGTCGTGGTTGAAATTCCAGAATTTTGGAGTAGTCCCTGTATATCTGATGAGTAATTAAACGCTCATCGAAACATATTCTTAATTGGAGTATCAAATGGATTTTTCTAAAGAGAGAATTTATTTTTATCGCAATTTTTGGTAATTTGTGGTGCTGCTCTCGTCATTGTCCCACAAATGAGAATTTTATGGTATTATTGTCTTATTAGGAGAGACGTTTTTGAGAAAAAATCAAAGTTGATGTTTTGATTACCATGATAACTATAGTTAGTATTGAACGGATTTTGCCCACACCCTTATTTTGGCGTCCCATGTTGACTTGTGAGCTAGATATCAAGTTTGAGATTTTTTGATTTTTTCAGCTGATTACACAACTTTCCTTTCTACTTTGTAAACCCAAGGAAAGTACTAAGTAGAATGGGAAGTAAAAATGAAGACTGCGCATGGTTGGTAGTAATAGAAGGGAAGCTTGAAGCCGAGAGCGTTGAAGAGGCGTTGATTTCAGAAGGAAGTTACGGGTCAGAGATAGCCAGCAGCTGAAGAACCTTGATCTTGATGGCGATCGGTGAGTTAATGTTGACATGCAGTTGAACCAAGTAGAAGAGGCGATATGAGCCGAGCCCCTCCTTTAGTTTCACGAAAACTTAATGAATTTTTAAAACATCTTTTTGGTGCTAAAACAATTTTAATTAAAGTGTACAGTAAAATAGTTGTGAATGCGAGAAGTTAGTAGTTGTGATCTATGCAGATAAATTCCAACACTGACATTTAACTGTGTGCCAATTTTGTGCAAAGTAGTGATGTTTAAAAAACCAAAAAAAAAACGAGTTAAACGCATATATTGCATTGGTAGAATAATGTTCTCCAAGATGAGGACTCCCCTCAACTTCCACTACATACCTTGATAGATGATAATCACCAAAACTGGGCACAAAATTGGTTTTTCTTCCTTCTAGGGGCTGTACTATTAAATATAATTTTAAATCAACTATTCATTCTTATTATGCGTACGTTTTTTAACCCATTCAATACGGCGGCCATATTGAGATCCCTATGCAGTATACTGCATAGTTTTTCATAAACGGCCGTCACTGACGGCACAACTTTCTCTACGTATATGGCTTAGTTAATTTTTGTATGGGCTTGAAAAAATAGTTTCAAAATTCTAATGTGTCTAATTAGTGTATAAATTGACGAGCGCCTCGGGGCGCTCGCAGTCATGGCTAATGTGTAGGTAGGCTATCACGCAAAACACAAACAGCTATGACTGCAAGCGCCTCGAGGCGCTCGTCATTTTATACACGAATTGGGCCATTGGAATTTCGAAACAATTATTTCAAACCAAAACTAATAAACTAATCCATAACGTACTTTCAGAAGGTAAGTTGTATTGAATAAGGTGTAATTACAAAGAGAGGAAAACAATTTTTTGTCAACTTTTTCAATAAAATTACAAGTATTTATTACAAAAAAGTTTTTATACAGTAAATAACATAGAAATCGTTCGTAAATTTTTACATAGGTAGTAATAGTACTTGTAAACATTAAGCAATTAATTTCCATCAACGGTCATATTTTTTGTGGAAATTTACCAAACAATTTTCGATACATAAAGCAGGTGTATCAGGACAAGCTGGACAGGATACGAAGAAGTTCCTCGTCAGTCATCAGTTTTCATTGCATTGGCTCACCAACTTTGGGTTGTTTGGTGCTGAAAAAATCATTATTACAATTTTTAAAAATCAATACAAATTCATCATCGTAATTATAATGTTAGTGAAACGTAAAAACATGCAAACCTTGAAGTTGAGGGTTGTGGCTCCTCACTCGCCCTCTTTTTTCCTCCTCGAGTACGAACCATCTGCTAAAAAATAGGTACATATTAGCTTATTATTAAGTAATAAGTTTAAATTATACGTCCAAATGTGAAGATAATGGAGTTTTACTTACCCTAATTTGGGAACGATGCAGTTTCTAAAGGAAACGTCAGATTCAGAAACGGCAAACTGCAGAATGTTCAGAATGTTGTTAGGAGTGACTGACAGTAAATAACGGGCTTCCACAAGTGACTGGAACGGTCTGAAGCACATTTGAAACTGAAGAAAACCGAGCGTCTCGGGGCGCTCGCCGTCATTGGGTAAGGGTCGAAAGAGCGTCTCGAGGCGCTTGCCGTCACCAGGTATAACATTGGAGAGCGCCCTGGGGCGCTCTCCGTATTGAATGGGTTAAAAGAGAAAAAGTACTTGGTGCGTGGCGCATTGACAAAATCTGAGTAAGAATCGGGAAATCAATTAAAAATCGATTTAAAAGAAGAGAATTGAGTAAAATTAAATCATTAAAACGATAGGAGCAAAAACTGTTGGCAGTTGTGTTAAAGTGCCGGGGAAATTAGTAGGAAAATGTAGTAAAATCTATAGAAAGGAAGAAGGGTAAACCGTGAAACAAGTAAAAGTAGTACGGATACTGAATGGAAATTGGGAAGCTGTGGGAGTATAACGGAATTGAGTAAGGCTATTCCTAGATTTCATGTTTGTCCACGGTCACTCGGCTTGTAAAAACTTACGTATTTGTTGGGCATAACAACAGAATTGCATGTAGCAACTCAAGAAACGCTCAATTGAGGGATTGAAAAAGGCTGTTTGCGCTGGCCTAGCTCTCCTAGCTCGATGAGAATGCGAGTTACAGTTGTCGAATCATTTTTAATTTTGGCTAAAAACAGCTGTGCACTACCAACAATTGTACCTGTCATATTCCTTCATTGATAATGTTGTGGTGATACATTTTATATTCGCTGTATCGATTCTATTCGTTTCTCGTTTGGTATTTATTAAACCAAACGTAATTCAGAACGAAGTCCCTGATCTTTTTTTGAAAGATTTTTGAAGAACCGACTACTGGCAGAATGAAACATCTAAAGCGAACAAGAAGAAGCTTACTCCTTGACTATGACTATAACCTGCGCGTACTTCTCCGATTTCAACCGTTAACACTAACGTCCAAGTTGGATTTTCCATAACTTGACGCTGACGTGTACGTTAAACTCGCTAAGCGTCAGCCGCGTTACCAAATATTGAACCACGAAGAACAGTCTGCACGCATTGGTCTTTCGTTTCGATTAATATTTGTGTTTTGAGTCGTTCAAAGTCAGCATTAACATGATACAAGGAGTCTTAGACGAATTATGGCGGATGAACAAGCGACAGGTAACTACGGATGCGGCGTTACATTTATTTAAATTGTTTGGTGTAGTTGGTAGTGCAGCCGGACGAGTAATATTTAAGGTAATAAATAAAGAGAGCTTGTGAAAAGAGTGATCTACCTCTTAGGCAGCGCAGTAAACATGTCAGACAACTATTCGCAAAAAATGTGTTCGTGTGAGTTGCTATAAAATTAACGGAACTTGATGTTACTGTTAGCAGTGGGCTCGTCGCCGGAGGTTACGTTGGAATCTTCAAAACAGAGCGGAGTGATAGTGTTTTATTTTGTCGGAACGCGTTCGTCGTTCAAGCGTTAAAATGTTTTTAACTCGTAGTGGTTGATTTAGCTGTGCCCATTTCGTTCGCGATTACCACTTTTCGTCGCGCAAGATTAAGCAGATGGTAACGTGTACGTTGCTTCCATCGTTACAAATGACTGGAAATGTGGGGTTAATTATTTGGGGTTCTGACTTCTGGGGGGACAAAAAGGTGCTGCAATAATGCTAGGTGTGAATATTTTGGAACCCTGTGGTGCATATTTCACGTAATGGCGACACAGGATGAGTGATCAAGTGAGTGGGGTTGTAGGATTGCATGGCTGAGATTACATTAACCTCTGGGGCGTAGGGGGCCTAAGACGACGCTGCTGGAAATTGGGTGATTGAGAAGTTCGAGAATGGTCCATTGACTGAGACAAGAAAGTAGTGCCTACAGTAGGGCAATAAATTAACTTCCAGCTGGACGAGTCCTACCATTGGCAGTGAGGTATCTCATCAATTAGCAAAACAGTTTCCACGGATGATTGATGGAGATCATTTGAGGAGAGAATATTCGGTAGTGACGAGTACGCTAGGTACATTTTGTGGACCAGATGCGTTAGTTTAGTGTTCACTTCTCAAATTTCCATGGGTTTCCTCTCTCCGTTTGTTTTTTTTTTCTGTTCATTGACTGTAGTAAGCTGTTCGTTTGGACAGACAAGATGCTTTAGACATCTAGTGGGGTTTTTATATGGAGTCCCCTTCCTATCACCTTCCAAGCTACAATGCACACCTGACTGGTGCGCAAGCATCGCGATAGGTAGCATGTCGCCCAAATCCTTCTGGCATGTTGAACATATTTTAGAGTGCTATTTATATGGTTCAATATAGTATTCTGTGGGTGCAGTGGGATGATGCCCCCTCGCCTTTTGTGCCCTAACTGCCTAGCCATTTTCTGGAAGAGGTTCTTCGCCCCCTGTCCTTCATCAGAATGAATCTCACCTGAACTTCGCGCTGAGTAATCGCATCGTCAACCAGTAATGACTTCGGCTCTAGATGCCTTTTGTAAAATAATTCTGCATCTTCTTGAAATATGGATCCCTCTGAATTGTGAGGAGTAACTGGTTCATTAAGTCAGTGCCACCTTTCCCCAATGGAGCCTCTAACCACTTTCGTGTTCAATGGATTTTGAGATTGACTCAGGGCCATTCTGCAGGCTGTGTAATCATGCATGATACAACGCTCTCGTGGGTACTGACCAAATAATGACCTGTTCTTATTGATCTTCCCGCTTTCACCTCCCTAAAGTATGCCAAGTTGTGAAACATCTCAAACAAACTTTTTTCCCTCACGTCTGGAACTATCGTGGGGTGAAAGGTGAACTCAGGTGTTTGCAAGTGCTGTGGGGTAATTGGATTGCGTCTTGAAGTGTCCTGTATTTAGAATGGGAAGGTCAAACAAAAAATCAGCCATGAGGAACGCAACTGAACTTGTAGGAATGGATGGTGAACCGTAACAGGAAGAGAGTATCACTCGTTTTCCATACGTCGGGATGGAAAAGCGTCTTTTTTGATGAAATACTCCAGGAAGCGAAGATGAACCTGCCACAGGGCATTTAATTGCTGGAAAGCAAGAAGAACAGCGGAATAAAAAGATGACGTACTCATCTGACACTGCGTCACTTGTCTTAACATTTCTGTGGTCCCCCAGCTTATTTCACTCCTCTCATGGTACTGATGACAGAGGATGGGTTTGAAAACGTTTTGTGAACCGCCTATTGGTTGAAGCAGCAAAGTCTCACAATTAGCGCTACATTTCTTCATCCTGGCCTGAGTAGTTTATGACACAGAAGTAGCTTGGTTGTGGTAAATTACAGGTTGATAAGCCTGCGTCATGTGTGTCTGAGGTTTAGTGCGGGCTTAGTTTTCTTCTTCTTCCCGTGCTTGGTGTATAACTTCATACTTAGCTGTTTGGCATCGTTGATGTAGCTGATTATCAAGCCTAGAAAGTATTAATAATTACATTTGTTACTTTTATTTGGTTTCAGTTCCTTTACCAATGTCTGAGTTTTGGAATGATCGTTTCATCTGCTTTGATGATATGGAAGGGTTTGATGGTAGTCACTGGAAGTGAAAGTCCCATCGTTGTCGTCCTCAGGTGAGCTGTTTTGCATTACTTGAAGCTGGAAACTTTGTTAAAAACATTGTGCAATTCTTCTGTTGTCGCGTCTATCGGTATCCATCGGGTAATCATTGCCAGGCGTCATCTATATAATTATTACTGCCGGCCTAACAGTCTATTCGCTGTTGACTTTAACATTGTGAGATTACTCAGGTAATTATTGCTTCCGGACACGAACAAGATGGCTATCATTTGTCTTGTCTGCTCCTTGCTTTACTGCTACCCTAATTTTCAGCAAGCAGCACCAGAATTCTCTCACCTTGGCCTACTCAGATTATCATCAGATCAGATTACAGATTAGCCTCACTTATGACCCTGCTAACCTTGAAACAGCTAACAGCCCTTGACTTAATTAGTGTTATCTATTGGGATTACTAGATGGGACAATCAATCTTGTGCAGGATCTCCTTCCTATACTCTTCTGTAAATAGAAGGATTTTCTCTTGATGCGAAGATTCTTCAATGAAGCTGTAAAAGTTATTCAGCACAACTAGGAGGTGAGTTTAATTTGGGGGAAAAGACTTTTAAATCAAAGGCTTAACGAGGATCTTGCCAAACTTTTGTGTAAAGATCGCATGATGGTAGTACACTACTAAGCTCGTCCCCAACAAGATAAACATTGTTTCTTGACATTGTCTTGTGGACGTGTAAGGGGATGTGCAGTAAATCATGGGGCGTCAGGGGATAATAAGACCATCGGGGCAGTTCAAGCCCTAGAAACTGTGGAGACAGGTTTGCCTTGCAACCACAGGGGCCATAACCCCCCCCCCCCACTCCTCCTGCACTAGAAGTCCTATTGAATATGTCACTTCTCCACATAAACATTCAGAGAGCTGCAAACCAGGGCAAAGGCTGAAGGCAGAAAGAATGAAATAGAACAATCAGCAGTCCATCAGCCTAGAGTGGAAGAATTTTCAGCTGCCATTCAACATCTGTACGTCTGTATCCACTCACGAGAACAGTGGGAGAGAGGGCTGTTCCCACTTGTGGCAGACCCGCTGCTTTGGTACACTGCAGACTCGCTGCTAAGACGCAACTTTCGAATCGAAATAGGGAAAACTTAGATAAGGAGAGAGCAGAGGCACAAGCTGGTCCCACACAACAGACTGGCTGCCAGACATGTCCTCATTGTACCATACAGGTGAGAGGATTTTCCAATTGGACTCCATTTGTAGCCCTACCTAAATTTGGGGCGTCACTCCAAAAAGATATATTGGCTCCACCAGGGGATAATAAGACCCCCTGGTTTCATGTGCCCCCCACTGTATTGTGGAAAGGGACACCCCTGTCCCACAGCTGTTGAGCAGTTCAAGGAAAGCCCCTCAAATCGCAGACAAGTTTGCTTATCAACCACAGGGGCCATGATCGCTAGCTTACTGCTGCAATAGAAATTCTATTGAACATCTCACCTCTACCCATACACACTCAGGACTCCACGCCGGAGCAGAAGAATTTTCAGCTAGTTTCCTCACTGGGCACTGCCCACTTGGATGTCACCTCAATGGCAGGGCTATGCGAATGCCCTATTTCTAGCTACGAACATTTTTCTCAGATGGCTTCATTAAACTCAAACCCAAATCTTAAAAGGGGTTAGTCTGTACTTCTTTCATTAGGCAAGCGACGTCGTGGCAATAGGCCCAATGTTGGGCTGCAGGGACAAAGGGGCTCGTGCACATAAGAATTAATTCTGGACTCATTGCTCCTTGTGTGCTTACCTGGCTCTACCTTCCATTAATGATTAGTGAGATAACCACCACCATTTCATTTCTTTTTGCAACTTCAGTATTTTGGCCGAAGTAACTACAATTGGTTAAACCACCACTGGATTTTGGCACACTAATCCATTATTTCAAATTTATGAGCACAATGGGTCAGGGCATTTTATTAGATAATGCATTTGTTCCCCTTATATTACATGACCTCCTTGGAAAAAGTTCTCAAATACGAGGCATGTTTTTCAAGTAATACCGTTTTGAGATTCCGCCGCCCCAGGGCTACAGTCGGCGTTCCGCGCATGCGCACTGGTCACCTACATTTCTTGTCTACATACTGACGCCATTACAGTCTGATTCTTCATTGTATACGTTGCTTATTGAATGTTCAAGATGCTTCCGACAATCGTGAGTCCCGCTGATTGTGAAGTACGAGCTGTTATACGATTTCTTAGTGTTAAAGGCGTAAAACCGTTCGATATTCATCGTGAGATCTGTGAAGTTTACAGACAAAACATTATGAGTGATGGAATGGTAAGGAAATGGGTGAGAGCATTTACAGATGGCCGCACAAATGTTCATGATGAAGAACGCAGTGGGCGTCCTTTGGTCGTTAATGAAGATTTGGTGCAGAAAGTGGAAGAAAAGGTGAGAGAAAACAGACGCTTTACAATTTCATCATTGTCCGACTGCTTTCCTCAATATTCGCGTAGTGTTTTGTATCGCATTGGGGTGGCCTACTTCCTTTTGCATCGAAACATGGGTGGCCTACTTCACACCAGAATCGAAACAACAATTCATGGAATGGCGACATTCATCATCACCCAAAGGAGTGAAGTTCAAGCAAACAATTTCTGCCTGGTCAGGCGGCAGAATTTTATGTGGAGGGTATTCAAAAACTGATGCCACGTTATGACAAGTGCCTCAATATTCACGGAAATTATGTAGAAAAGTAGATTAAGGTACAGGCTTTTATGTAAAAATAAAATTTTTGCGATATCTTTGCACGTCTTTTTTTAATTCCAAAACGGTACTTACTTTAAAAAACATGCCTCGTATATGTGGTTAAAATGGTGATTCAGCTGGCGCTATGAGTTCCCATTTTGTCGGTGGATTGATAGTCGTTATGTTTATTTAAAGTCGTCAATATGTGGCAAGTACACTTGGTCTATTGATGGTTCTTGATGATTGAATAGCGGGAGCATGGAACCAGCGTTTCATCGAGGAGACTTACTGTTCTTAACCAATTACCAAGATGATCCAGTGCGTGTTGGAGAGATCGTCGTTTTCAAAGTTGAAGGACGAGATATCCCAATTGTCCACAGAGTGCTGAAGTTGCACGAAAAGTGAGTAGACATTTCGCTTCCTTTTAAGTTTAAGTACACCATCAACATTGCTCATTTTGACGCACTGATTTCAGGAACAACGGAACAGTCAAGTTCCTTACTAAAGGAGACAATAACAGCGTTGACGACAGGGGTCTTTACGCTCCCGGACAACTGTGGTTGACGAAGAAAGACGTCGTTGGGCGAGCTCGAGGTTTTCTGCCTTACGTCGGAATGGTCACAATTTATATGAACGAATTCCCGAAATTTAAGGTATTGGATTTCTGCTAATTGATTCACCTGGATTATTAGGGTATTGTGTGGAGGATGCGTTTGAGCCAAAATTGGTTTCGTCGAATCATGTCACCTAGGAGGCTGTTCTAACCCACTTCTCTAATTTCTATGGCATTTGAGATCCCCCGTCGCTTACTAAGTGTGTTGAAATCTCGACGTCAGGTGCTGGTGTCATTAGGAACCTGCCGGGAGCATTTTGGCCAATGCATTCAGCTACTAGAAAATATTGAGAAAACGTCAGCCCTGAGTAAAGACAAATCAGTGTTTGCTGCTCAAGGCACATAACGTGCGGCTATTCTAATACAGACCAACTTGACTGCCATGGTGATCACCTGATACAGGCAAATGCCATAAATTTGTACAGGTATTAAATTGATTGGGTCAATTTCGCCAGTAGGTAAATGATTAAAGTTAATACCTGTTTGGTGAGTCCGTTCCCTCTTGCTAGTGTGATACTGTGGGAGTGAAAAGAAAACCAAACCATATAACAAAAAAATATCCTACTAATCGAACAAAAAACAACTTGATATTATTAATACTATCGCACAAAATAATGGTTACATCAAACAAACAGTAAACAAATTATTGGGACAATACAACTCTAAAAAACACAAAATGCACAGACTTTGACAAGACGTTGCATATTTACATACGCAGGACCTAAAATACTCAGCATAACTAACATCTTCTGGAAGGAAGCATACAAATTGCGTAACGCGCGAACAACACATTTAGAATCAAAACAGACCCACTCGACCAAAGCAGGGAATACAAAATAACTTGTACATTTCGAAACGCGTATATAGAACGAAAAATACGGAAGAGGTATTCAGAATACGTTGAATCTCTTAGTAGGAACAAAGACGACTCAAATTTTGCCAACCACCTTAAGACAAATGGATATGAGCCTACCAAAATAGAGAACTGCACGATCTTACTACATCAACAATACAAAGGGCAAAAGCTGAACATATTGGAAAATATGGAAATCTATTAACAAAAAAATGTGAACAAACAAATCATCATAAAATGTGACACTATATTTACACCACTCAAAACATCACACAAATAGAAACAACCAATTGATGGATTTACAGACCACTCTATACTGTGGGGTTCCATTTTCCTTAATTTTCTATTTACGTTAATACCCTGTTAAAAAAAGGCTCTCAGGGGGTGGGGACCTATCGTCCTATTCCTCTCAAGGGCTCACACAAAAATAAAAGTAAACTTCTTCACACAGAAAAAAATAAATTTAATATGAACTGTTAACGATCGAATAAATTTAATAAGGGTGTTGTAATTATATGACCTGCGTCTGGGATTTAATGGGATGCCCAGAATTCAAAGAAATAGTCAGCCTGTTATATTTTCCGGTGTGGAAAGGGTCGAGTTGGCGATTCGCTATCCGCTTCAAAGATGGCTTCTCCACTGTCCAGCGTCTAGCCTGCGACTATTTCCTGCGTTTTTGCTACGCTCGAGGTGACGCTTCCCACTCCATCGCCTTTCCTGCAAGTTCACGAGCCGAGTTCTGACTCCACAATACAAAAAAGACTTGGAATCGACAATCAACAGACTACTTAAGCCATACTAAACTGCCCTTACCCTCTGCTGGGTGCACGGAAGGGCGAGAGTTGAAGATCAAAAATAAAAGAACTCGGTGAGTGTGAGGAGGATTGTATGAAACGCAATGAAATGATTAGTGTTTGTGTTGTATAGATTCACTAGATTTCTAAAATGTCCGGATGAGCACCCAATTTGGTGGATTTGTGAGAGACAACATGAACACCTGTGTACGTTCAGAATATGGCACCCTTTGGAAATAAATAATAGCTTCTTGGTGATGGGTTGAAGCGTGAAATGAACAGCGTAACGTCAAAATATAAATTGTCTCGATATAGAGTCTCTCTGCTCCAGGCACAACACAAAGCAAATCGCTGGTTAAAAAAAAGTTGAGATGAAGAACGTTCGAACCAGTCCCTTGAATGTCACGGTGACATCGGTGCTGTGGAAGGAACCGGGATTGGGAAATAAAAAAACTGCGGAGAGCACGGGGAATGATCGCAAAAACGGGAATAGTAATAGGAAGGTAGCAACAACGACCACAACGATAATAATGAAAACGAAAAGACGGCAATTGATAACGGGGTAAACAGTTTGATATCGCTGCTCCTAGTTGTTTTTTAGTTCCATTTGCACAATATACGGCGGAAACAGTGTTTGTGTACAAAGGGGTGACACAGAAGGACGACTCGGAAATATGCGTGAACTGGCGGGAAACTGTGTCGGAATGAGAGAGCGAGCTGTAACTTGGCTGAGAATCGATAGAGAAACGTGTCTGATTGGTAGATGAGTGACACACAGGGGATGAGTGACTTTCGCGAATGTTCGTAGCTGAATGAATTTTTGGGAGGAGCTGCCTGTTGTGGAGTGGAATCTGAAATTGAGGGGAGGGAAAATGAAGAAAGGAAAAACCCCTCTTCAGGGAAATCCGCTGCCGTTAGAAATAACCGCAACTGCGGCTGTGGAATTTTCTCTGGTACGAGAGGATACAATGACTTTGTCATTAAGGGACAGGAAGTCAAACGACTCGGACTGATTTTACTTGCAGTCCTTTCCTTTCACTCCCAACGGATTTCCCAGCAAGTGTATGAGCAGACTCTTCTTGCCCACAGCATCTCACCAGCAAGAGAGGACAGACCCATCAAATGGGTACGTTAACTTTAATAATGTAGACAGGTGGTGACAGGATCATTCATTGTTCTTAAATGCCAGAAGGCTGGAGAGGGGGCTCGATATAATTAGCACAGAAACTCTTGCAAGTGGGCACCAATATGGATATATGTTAGTAAGCAGCTATTACAGGTGCGTTGGTCGCTAGCCTCACTTGTCATTGGAGTTTGTACTATTGTGACAGCAACTGAAGTGAGCAAATTACCTGCAGTGCCCTGCTCGACACAAGAGAAAAATGAACAAATTTAAAAGGTCGTTGCGTGCTTGAGTAACGTCTATGAAGCGATTTTGTGTTGTTAGGGAAGAGTTTGAGGGCTCTCATGGCTCACTGGACTCACCTTTCATGTCATTGAGGATGGTGAATACAGCCCTCAGTGTTCTGGAGGAGTGCTGCTCTCAGTGACCCTGCTATCAGGTCCTCGGTTGACTTAGTCTGATACCTTACACATTAGGAGCGGCTGTGCACTCTTCCAAACAAATTCTCTGTACGCGAGGATGGTGTGTCTCTGTGTTTATTGCGGATTTGTCAGTGAAAGGCCACACCACGCCCCATCAATAGTGATTCAAGTATTTGACCTGCTTCACAAGAAGCCTGTAGCCCCCTAAATAATATCCTCTTCAGTCGAAGATAATCATTTGAGGTCTGGCACACTCTCACTACTGCATGACGATGTGGGGACTAGATCAAATTGATCAGCTGTGCACGAATCAGGTCGCCCGCATGGCCCTATTTATTTATTTATCTGTCGACAGGGCTGGATGTGTCCGTAACATTATCAATGACTCGCATTATTCGATTTTGCCCACTTGTTTGAATCACGCTTCACCAGTTTTCTCGTTACACCGTCAATTGCGGTTCTATTTCAGTATGCGGTGCTGGCTTGTCTCGGATTCTACGTCCTCATTCACCGTGAATGATCTTCGTACTTAAACGTCCACTTTTCCAACCCCTTTCCTTCGGACGGAACTACCAGCCATCGTCGAACGATAACAATTTTCGAGCGGTCTCAGCGTTCGACGATTTGTGAGTGAATATAGCACAACGTTTTGTATTACAAACATTTTTCTGTCCTCCCCCCCCCTCCTCTTATCGTTTCGTTGTATTAAAACAGTTGAATAATTTAAGGTGGGTTGATTAATGATCTGTTTCAAACATGATTTCATTTGGCGGCTTCGAATCATATTGATTTTTGACGTTCTTAGAGAATAGTCACGTGACAATGTTGTTTCTTCGTAATACAACAGGAAAAACTCGTCGTTTATCTTTTTACCTTCCTAGTCCTCCAACCGCTTCAGTTGCTACAAAACTAATTTCAAAGGTCGTCAGCTGGTATGAACACGGGGTGTAAAGAAAGTTATTTAGATGCATTTTTGGGAAGTGCCTGTTTTTTGGTTCAATACGAACAATCCGGCCTCAAGGACCATTTCCCGCTGTTGGGTTTTGTAACAAGTGGACTGTACGCTAATTTAAGAAAAGAACCTTTTTTTGCTTTTAATTGGAGGAGGTATAATCTGGGGGTAATGGCAGCTTACCTCGTTAGTTGGTAGATGTGAAGCACTGTCGAAGGCAATCCAAAAGCAACTCACATTGACCCAATGCGATCGTGCTTAAACTATCAAAACCGGCTGCCAACTTAGTTCAAAAATATCTGGTGCGTTGCAACACACAACTTTCCTTAGCTCTACGTCAATTAATTTATCACTTAGTTAATTTGAACTTGGTCAAACAACGCTTTACGGCAGCATGAAGCGGCAGCGATTACAGTTAAAGAATTTATTGTGCTGCTCGTACTCATTCCAGGACCATTATTGAGCAAATGGTACCCAGAAAATTAATGAGGCTGTAAACATGGATTTTTGAAGGAGGATAGTAATCACTTTTGCAGAGTTATTGGGTAATAACTGTTAGAACTGGTATTAAGCGAAACGGCGGTAGTTGAAATTCAGGAATTTCTGGAGATGTATCTCATGAGCGTTTTTAAATACTCGCCCTATAGGTATTGGATCGGACTACAGTACCAATTTTCTTTAACATTCTACTAACATTCCAGCGGAGCTTAAAAGGAAAAACCACGGCAAAAACGCTTTTCGTCGAAAATTTTGATAATTTATTGTGCTGCTCTCCTCATTTTCCTACAAATGAGAATTTTATGGTATAATTATCTTATTAAGAGCCAACTATATAAAAAATTTAATCAAAATCGTTAGAGCGGTTTTTGAGGAAAAAAATTTGGTGTTTTGATCACTATGATAACTATAGTTAACTTTCGGGGGATTTTGCCCATACCCTTATTTTGGCGTCCCATGGTAACCTGTAGGCTAGACATCAAGTTTCAACTGATTTGATACGGTTGTTTTCCCTAGAAACCGCGCTAAAATCAATTTCGTCGAAAATTTTGATAATTTATTGTGCTGCTCTCGTCACTTTCCCACTAATGGGAATTTTATGGTATAATTATCATGTTAAGAGCTACCAATATTAAAAATGTAATAAAAATCGTTAGAGCGGTTTTTGGGGAAAAAAAAATTTGGTGTTTTGATCACTATGATAACTATAGTTAACTTTCGGTGGATTTTGTTCATACCCTTATTTTGGCGTTCTATGGTAACCTGCTGGCGAGATATCAAGTTTGAGGGGATTTGGTACGGTGGTTTTCTCTAAAAATCGTATACAGACACACATACGCACACACAGACCATTTTCCCAAATAGTGTTTTTCGGACTCAGGAGGGTCTGAAATGTAAAGATCTGAAGAAAACTCAGAATTTTTTTTTCAGCCGATTACATAACTTTCCTTTCTACTTCGTAGAGCCAAGGAAAGTAAAAATAATTACCGTCACCAAATAGTATAGACAAAAAAGAAACAGTTTTTCAACTCTGTCCAATATCTGGGATAGCCACAGCAGCCTGACGCCCTATTGTGCCTGTCGTTATGTCTCGCAGATCCGAGCGTAGCTTCCTAAGGAATGTCAGATATTAACTGCAAGAGTCTTCTTTGATATTCACCCTTAGAGAAGTTGTACCAAAAATCGCTTCGTTTGTAGCCTCTGGCACTGGGCAAGGACGTGATAGGGAGTTTCACTGTATCAGCCCACCTGCTCTGAGGGGTGTCAGTCCGTTTTCACACCAAAACAGCACTGATAGTGATCCAACTGATCACGGCTGTTTCGTTCCTGCCACACTCAGATCACTTTAGTATGCAGTTAGGATAACCGTGATTATACTGCGACCAAACCACATCGAGAAGGCATTAATGAGGTTACAGCAAAGTAAGGAATTGGGCTTCTCAACAGCCCTTCCCGTAAACAAGTGTCGCATAAGCGTATTTAACCATACATCCCATAGATACCCAACCCCCAACAATCCAAATTTGACCAAATTATTGTTTCTAATAATAACCACCACTGAAACTGGTTTGGAGCATAAAGTGCAAATACGCGTACTCCAACTGCAAGAGCTGCAGGAAATAGTCAAATTAATCCGGGAGAATGTTTAGTGTGAACAGGGAAAATCAGCTGAGCAAGAAATATTAAAAACCGAAATTGTGAGGTTGCAACTTTTAAGCAAAACATTTTTACAAAGAATGGAGAATGATCGTGTTTACTAAAAGTTGTTTAATACACTAACGTGTGTGAAAGTGTGCAATTATTTAACATTTCCTATCTATATGCTTTTAAATCCACCCAGGTAAGCCATTTGTGTTCAGGTTTTCTAGCACGGCAATGTGACAACTGCGCAAAAAACTGTTTTCGATGATCGAAATACTTTTGTTCGCAACAGAATTTAAATTCACACATTTTGAAGTCATTGAAACTCTCTACTATCCATCTTGGGCGTCTAGTGAGGTGAGATGACGATAACCTAACAAATTACATTATCATCATAGTGGTAAGGCAACTGTAATAATTGTGCACTTGTAAACAGCATCTTTGTTTATTATTTATATTATTCCAAAACATTTGTAAATTATTCATAATAATAGAAGAGAATAGTCAATGGAGCACAGTAATGGAGAACGGATATCAGAATATGAGAATGAAAGATAATATCTAACTGCCCCTTTTTTTGGGGTTAATGCTTGATCAGGGCTAGAGTTTCACCCAATCTGGTGAAACCTTTTTGCAGGGTACTGTGCTGTTAACCGAGTCTCAACAGATCAACACAGGTTGGTGAATGTAACATATGTGTTTGTTCATTTTGCAATAACCCGTGATTATTCCCACTATCAGCCTCAAGCCTTTCCTCTCCATATCAGGACTACGTCTTCTCACGCGTTGGCCATAAATAAATAAATAGATAAAGCATTCGAGTGCCTCACTTCCGCAGCACTATCTGGTGCAATCTCCTGGCATATTCTTTCACAGTCCTTGACTAGTGTCGGAGATGTCCTGAAGTAGGGAATTGTCCCTATAGGCACAGTAGACAAACTGAGTCTGCCCTGTCCCGTTATGCGTTTTGCCCCCAGGAATTCAATAAACGTTACCTCTGTTGGATTTTGCCAAAGAGTTAGGCTGTGTACTGTATTTCCTCGCCTGTTTTAAGGCCGTGCAGTAATTCTTCAGTGCCTTGCAAGACACGCGGATATCAAGTCATTATGTTGGTAGTTTTTATGGCAATATCCTTCATCTCACCAACTGATGGCTAGCCAGTTACTCGCTGACTTGGCTGTCGAGTGCACGGTTGACAAGTGGAGAGTGAAAAGGGAACTTCCCCCGCTTTGGGTTAAATTCTGTATAGACCTCTATTGAACGAAAGCTTGGAAAAAGCAAGCAAGATGGGAATCTTCAACATTAGTGACTTGAGAGAAAGTACTTTGAGCCAGTTCCTATGCATCTTGCGCCTCCAGTGTACTTCCTACAACAGTGAGAACATTTGTTGTAAGTGCAGCCAAACCTTGCAACGTTGACTGTTAATCAGTGGCGGCTGGGGCACTAAGCAGACCCCCCAACAGGCTCGTAGGGGAGTTGGGACGTGGGGTGGTTTGTGGCCACGGTGAAATGCTGTTGGTCCCAGCACCTCCGGCGGGACCTTTGGTCACCTGATATCTTCTTCTTATTCTATTTGATGGCTCTCTTTGAAACATGCCAGCATAGTAAATAGCTGGATCAGGTGCAAAACCAGATTAGGACTCATCTCAGATGGTATAGATTCCCCAAGGTCAGGCCACTGCGTGGTAACATGGGCAACAGATCTCCACTGGGTGGCTGTATTTCCACAAGTCTGGGTTCAGTGGATGCTGAGCGAGCCCCCGGGCTCTTTCACTATTGCCAAACTGCAACCTCCTTACCGACTTACAACTGATATACCTCTATTAAGGATCACAGGAGCCTTACTGCCCAGCATGGCATATGTCCAATGTTTGACAGCTGTTGAGTTGTTTTTGTTTCATGCCAGTCGCCGCTACTAATAACTAAAACGAAGAATAATCGATAAAGACACTCTTAGTAGCCCTGCTACCTCGCATTAATATCTTCCATTACTCTCCTCAAACTACTCTCCATTCACATTTGGCTGCAGCTCTGCTATCGCAGGTCTATTAACTCGTATTGATCAATACGTTCATGTGTGTTGATCATATCAGTAAGTGTTGAAACACACAAGATACCTAAACCTTGCGTTTGTCTCGTACTTCCCCTCTTGACGCGTTGAAGCATTTATTTCGAACGGGAAATACACAGATTATGCGATCGACAGACGAGCAAAAAACGTTTATTAGACTACAATCAAAATTTCGACAAAGATAACAAGATTACAGGACTTGAGCTATTGGTCTCCAGATGAAGTAACGTATTGTCGCACTATAATTAGCGTATAAAAATACATTTTAGTTGAAACATTGCTACAGGAAAATAAAACAACGGACAGCAATTCAACGTTCACGCGCTCTCCGATTCGAGCAGCGGAAGAAAAATTAGTTTCTGGAGTTTGAACAGTTTCCTTCGAGAAACGCCCAACTGTTCGGTTTAATTTGTCTTCTCGTTGAACAACATCGAAGAGCGTTAACGACGGAAAAACATTTGGGCGCAAAACGAAGATAAGACAAAATTGTAGAAGCTTCCCATTTGACAAATTGCGCCAAACGAAAGTTGCCGTCTGACAAAGTGAGTACAAAACATTTACGTTACGATATAAATTACGATAAATGTTAGGTGGGGGGTTTGGTTTAATTGCAACGCTCGTGGGTTTGGTAACAAATGTGGGGGTGATGAGAAGTCATCATAGTAACAAAACTGGATGTTCAAATTCATCATCTGGTTGCTCACACAGTGTCTCTCCCAGTACACGCTAATGTTGCGTCCTTCATTCGCTCTTGCATAGTGTGGTAAATAATGATGCGTTTCTTGATTTGTTCCATGACTGTTCTATGTGCAGTGGTGGAGTTCCATTCCAATTCATCAATCACACGTTGTTTGAACATTTTTGGCATAGCTGAGGAATTCTCTTAGCTTCACAGGGGGGGGGGGGGGGAGGGGGGTTGATCTGAGGGTTCCCTGAACTAAGTCCCTTTGTTACTGCGGCCACATATTGGGCTATCGTGACGATGTCCCTTACCTAATACAAGACGTTGTACTGACTGACTCCCATTAAAGGTACCCCGGGCGATCGTAGTCTGGTGGTTAAAGACGATGGTTCACAATCTTGATGAAAAGTTCGGCAATGGGTCGGAGGTGCTCGGGATCGCTGTTTTTTTTAATGCCCAAGTCAGCGGCTCTCCAAACCCCCTAGTAACGTTACCATACCAGCTAGAAGGTGAGTACGTCATACTTCGTTATGGTTTGAGATTCAATGAACCTGTGAGAAAAACCTTTGGCAGAGCACTCTCATTGGATGTGCTCTGCCATTTCGTCTTCCTCGTCGTACCCGATTGGTGTGCCCATTGAGGAAGCTAGTAGTTGTTGCGCACTTAGCCTTTTCGCCTGTCCTATGCCAGCAGGCGTGTTCTGTTATACCACTGGATCGCTTGCTAATTTAGATGACTTCGTCGCTCGTATATGAGGCTCAGGCCCACTAGATAGGAGTTATGTGCCCTTTTCCTCATAGCAGTCTGTCTTTTCATTGCCTTTGTGGCCACTACGAGCCGGTAAGCCTATTGTGGGCGATGAGTCGTTTGAGCGACTTAAGGCATTCTCTTGTCAGCCTGGATCTGAAGGCGTAGGCCAAGATGGCCTTAAGGCAGTCTTTCTGTATGAGGATATACATTTCCACTTACCCTTGATTCCTGTTGTCAGTAACTTTTGTGCACAGATCTTCACGGTTAGAATTTCTGGTTGACATAGCGTGGCTCTGGTTGGATCTTACGATGCCCAGACCAGCCCCCCCTGGAACCCTCAGTGCACCATAGCAGCACATCCAGCTCAGTTGGGAACAGCCACTGTGGCTGGCGAGTTCATTGTCATGGGGGATCCTCAGCTTCGTTCGTCATATCCCAGTCAGAACTTTCTGCACGGTTTTATAGCGAACAGCTCATTAATTTTCCATGTTTTTTATTTAATATACTTTCACGTTAAAAAACAAGGCTCAATTATATATTTTTGTAACTGACTGTGGTTCTTTAAAGTCGATTCTTCCTTTTAAAAGAGGAACAAGCCCTAAATGTTTCAAACCAGAGCCTGTGTCATTTTCACAACATAATTTAGCGAAGCTCAAACTGACTGCCGTTAAAAGGGATTGTTGTCATGCAGGTAAATAACAATGTGGTCAGCCCTAGTTCTGCTGTCAATGCCTTTCTCATTGCTATCTACTTCTTCGTTCGATACAGGATGGAATGGAGCTATAGTTAGTCAATTCATCGATTTTAAAATAATTTCCAGGCGTCATTTTCGCTCGATTTTTTCGCAGAAAATTACAACAATATTTCTGGATATTTATACGACTGCCCTACCACTATAGTCATCATTAACTTTTTTTTATTTGGGTTCTTACCATTTTTATTCAATTCTCGAAAAGTCCGTGTTCTATGTCAACATTTTTGCGCGATTCTTCTCAAGTTTTGCTTGATTGTTCAACTATTCATAATCCGTTCCCCAATAAACTTTTACTTAATTTTTCAACGAGTTCTACGTAATAACTTTTGACTACATTCCCACGTATTTAAAAAAAGTTGATTTAGAAGGGAGGGGGGTTAACTGAACGTCAGTGTCAGATCTGTCTGACCCCTCGATGCTCTTCCAACGTGTGCTTTGTTGGTACGTTTAGGGACAACCCTGTTAAGCGAATAAGGGCACAGTACGGTAGATATTAATATTCGTAAACATTGGTGTTAGCGTTTCTCAAAAAGGTGTCGAGTAGCGGGTTGTTTTTAGTCATCGGCTGTTGAACCTTTTCCACGAGCAAATTACTTGAAATCGATAAACAAAACAAGTCGATGGAAGAAAGTTGACAATTGTTGATTTAATCGAGTTAACGTTAATTCACATTTTCTACTTACTGTCAAATCGTACGAAAATTTTCGAAATACAAAGACAAACAATTTGAAGAGGAAGACAAAATTTTCATTTTCAACGCACAATTTTACATTATTTGGCCTAAAATTCGTTAAATTCTAGAATAAATATTATTTGGAGAGGATAGGAGGAGGTTGGTGAATTAATTTGGATTAAATGACGTCAGGGGGTTGAACAAAACTAAACGTACGTGCAAATGGTTGATGGTGTTAAGAGTGAAATCATTGGATTCCCACAAGGTTGTGCATAGTGGCGATTTAGACGCGCTATACTGCACAATTATCATTAGGCGTGACAAATTCTGCAGTATCGTGCAATGCTGGGGGCACGCATCGATGAAAGCAAATTGTTAATAGCCCGTGGGGGGGGGGGGGATTTAGACGAAACATTATTTGAGTAAAGTAGCGCCGGTTTTAGGTCGTTTGATTACACTCGCCATTGCCTCAGTCACTCTGCGTGTAGATAGTGAGGTATTGAAGTTCTTGAGGGGGGCGATGAGCACTACTTGGTGTTCTCACTGTACCAGGCTCTACCTACTGGTTGTGTGGGCATGCCCATTGCCTTTCCCCTGCCGCTCCTTCTTCCATGTGTTGGAAAGGGCTCACAAAACCTGTAAACAGCTCGTGACACTTCCTCCCACCTCAAAATCCTCTGAAAAGTCGTGCAACTCCACAGCCGAGGCTGTGAGTTTCAACCAATTCTGAATCGTTTATCACACTTAATGCTCAATAATTTGTGTTGAAGATTGTAACTAATGAATTACTACGAATATCAGCTTCCTGGGATGACAAATCGCAAATCTGGCTCACTTGACAATCAACGTTGCATGAAGGTTTTGTAACCACAGAAAACCGAAGTTGACCAATTGGTAAACAGTAATAAATATCAATTAACAGCTCGAACGTCGACGCAATAGTTTATTGACAACTCGTTGATCACCTCAAATTGATTCTCCTTCACTCACCGAACCCTATTTTCTCCTGTTAGTCTACGTTTAGGCCCAAAATTGAAACGTTTACTTCTACAAAAATATACTTAACGCCCCCTAAATATTTAAATTGTCTACAATGAGCATTTGATTTTGTTGTACCCTGAAATCGTGATGTATCCACTTTGAAACGTGGCGAAGTCGTCCTCTTCGTTCAAATTGAGGGAAAACAGTTTTTCAGCGGCCAACGGGTGCCAGACGCCAAAAGTGCACGACGCGTCCACTTCGTTGTCGAAATAGTGGCATCTCGGAGTCATCCGAACGGACGGCACGTACTCGAAGAGCCTCACTTTGTCGCAGTGTGGCAGCAGGAGCGCTAAACCTGATGAGGATAACAGAGAGGGTATTTGAGCACCAGAGCCCCTTTTAAACTTTTTACAAATAAATCGAACTTCACAAATATCTGACGGGGTGTGGAATTATGTTGCGACCTGCGTGGGAACTCGATTTATCGAGGAATGTCGCAGATGTTCACTGGATAAAGGAGTGAAGTTTGAATGCTGACGTTCAAAATCTGTACAAAGCACAATCAAATAATAGCGTGTTACAGACACGATCCAAACATGCGGTGAACGAAAGGAACGAAGTTTAGTGCAGTCGGTCGAGAAAGGAGTGCGGGAAACTATGCGACCGATAGACAAGGTTATGCATCCGGGAAATTCATTCTATTCCTGTTCAGATTCTGACTGAGGACGAGAGAGGAAGTTAAGAGCCCATTACGAAGGAAGCGGCTTTGTCATTGGCTTCACTCATTTATTACAGGCGTCATGCTCAATAACCTAACAACCACCTGGTAGTCTCTGTATTAATTGTAAATCGCTCGTAAGACCAGCGTACTTAAGAGGAGGTTGTGTATCGACTGATATATCCTCAGCCTCTTCACAAAGGTCTCATTTCCACACATTACGTCGATCCTACGACCGCTAGTTCTCCCAAACGCGTACAGACGCATAAAATAATTGCCCACAGTTCGCACATTTGACGGAGTCAACGGGTGGTTATGATAACTCACATTTGGCGCGCTGTGTTGTGTGGAAACAAGAACTAGCAGCAATGAACAACACACAACTTTCCTTAGATCTACAACAATTAACTTTGCACATGGCTAATTCTATTCAATCAATTCATTTATCACTCAGTTAATTTGAACTTGGTCAAACAACGCTTTACGACAGCGGTAGGGTTTTTCGCATTTTTCTCAAAAATGGCTCTAACGATTTTGACTAAACTTCCAAATTATCCTCTACTTATCAATACCCAACTTTTCTTCTCTATACATATCTCAATGAAAATACGGTGAACGGAGATATAGGCCCCTGAAGCAAAAATAGGTTTTTTACGCTTTTTGGAAAAACGGCTTCAGCGATTTTCACTAAACTCACAGGATGTTTTCAAATATTTAATACCTACATATTCTTTTCAATAAATGTTCCTGTGGCGGTCCATTAAACAGAGATAAAAATCAAAATGTGTCAAAAATAACGTTTTTTCGAACATTTCCGTAAATTCCAGGGTAATTTTTTCACCAGATGTGATAAATTCTAATGGAGTGTCTTTAAGTCACCGATAGCCACATTTCGTTCTGTATAATTATTTCTGTATATATATGTTGAACGGAGATATAAGCCAAGTTAGCTCAGAAAAGGAGATTTGTCGAATATTAATTTATCGGTATTCCAATTTTCTCAAAAACGGCTCAAACGATTTCGATCAAACTTACGGAGTACTCTCAGCAAACTAGTCCCTACATTTTGTTCTCCATAAATGTTCCTGTAAAAATGCGTTGAACGAAGATATAGCGCCCGCATGTGTAGCTGGTGTTCGAACTTACGGGGGTGGCGGAAAGTTGTGTGTTGCTACGCACCGCTCGTTGTAAATAGAGTTGTATTATTATTATACGGAAATAATTATAGAGAACGAAATGTGGGTATGGGTGACTAAAATACACTCCATTAGACTTTATCACATTTGGTGAAGCAGTTACCCTGGAATTCACGGAAATGTTGAAAAAACGTTATTTTCGACACATTTTGATTTTTATCTCTGTTCAATGGACTGTCAGAGGAACATTTATTGAAAACAATATGTACGTATTAACTATTTGAAAACACCCTGAGAGTTTGGCGAAAATCGTTGAAGTCGTTTTGGCAAAAATCGTAAAAAACCTCCGTTCACCGTATTTTCACGGGGATATGTATAGAGAAGAAACGTTTTGTACTGACTAGTAAAAGATAATGTGAAAGTTTAATCAAAATCGTTAGAGCCGTTTTCGAGAACCCTAGTTTTTGGTACATTTTCGTCCCCTCCCCCTTCCCATCGACCGAAATATCGCCCATAACCTTATTTTGGTGTCTACACAAAATAACGAACAAAACAAAAAAAGAACCAGCTCAATCGGATCAGCCGTTCTCCCGCAAAGTGCCCACGCGCCGAAATTAGGTTTTTTAGACTGAGTAGGCCTCAAAACGTAAAGATCTGAAGAAGACTCAAATTTTTTTTTTTCACGATTACTATACTTTCCTTTCCCTTCGGGGTAGTGGAAAGTAAAAATGAAGTGAAATAAAACGCAGCAAACGTAACAGCACAAGAGTTGTGACGCACGGTTTTCGTTACTGATTGAAAGCTCACGAGGCTATGAGCTATGTACAAAACTTAGTTTAACGGTAGTAGATTTTTGTACAACGAAAACGTTTTTTGTATCCGTGCACTTTTTTTTTTCATCTATAACCAAATGAAACTTACATTGTGGACATACCTCGTATTATGGATTTTCACATTCTCGCCTAGGATTTTATTTTATTTCTACTTTCAAAATGTTGAATCTGAGGGGCGCCCTTCTCACTACTCTTTAGATCGCGGCAGTTCGCCAAAGTGACGTGAGCGTTCCAATAACTTCGCCCCAGTTCAAATTAATCAATAATTATACTAAATATCTTTTACCTAAAAATCCGGACGAGGGCGGATTGGGCCTTATTCGGACTGTCGTGTGAGCTTGTAAAAAGTCCCAGAGGCTCCACAGGACTCGAGGGTCCACCAAATGCAAGTTGGTTTTAGGTTTTGAGCGCCGGTGCTTAATGTAGGGCGTGAAAACGTCGAAATCCGGTTTCTCCTTCCACTGAAAATTAATTCACAGAAGACGCTTTGTTTAGCGATTACTTGTTGTTGTCAGAATAGAGTACTAAACGTTAATGGTAGGGGGAAACGATCGTTTATTAGAGCATTGTACGCTGGATGTGAAATGGTTGAGGATTGTTCTGATTCAGGATCTTAAATAACCATCAAGTGGGATTTAATGGATCTATTAAGGTGTGGGCGCGATATTAAGTCAACAGTGTGTTAGCGATGACACAGCCTGAGCAAGAGCAATAGCTGCCCCTGCCAGAGCATTGTGGTAGATCCTAAATAGCTTCATGCACTCAGATCATGGCTATCGCACCAGCCCCAGAAAAGTGGACTAGTTGACTTCTGTACAAAAACGCTTTCATTACAGTTAATACCATTCGTTATAATTTGTCGTATAGCGCAACATACCGTTAAGTTTGGCGCATTTACCTGTTCGAGAGTGGACGAGTAGTTGCAAGGGTCCCAAACTAGAATTTTGATCCCCGTGTACATTTTGTTCTTGAGAAACTTGAAATGCTTCTTGGACACCACTTGGGAGTTCAAAATACGGATAGTTGTCTTGGAGCCGACATCTTTCTCGTACCCGATAGTCGGGGCGTGGTTGAATCTCAGTACCAGGTCGTGACTGTCTGCAAACGAAAAATCGATATAAGTATTGTTGCGGTTAAGCTTCAACAAAAAAAGAAGAAATAAATAAAAGAACTATGAATGGTATTAAAGTAATTGGGTTAGTTCCGGTGAGTACCATATTTACACCACTGAAAACACTACACAAACGAAAACAACCAACTGACGGATTGATTGACAGGCGTACCTTACATTCGTCGCCCTTCACTTCTAGCGGGTTTCCCCAGAGGTGCATGACCTTCATCGTCCTCCTCCCCCTCTTCTCCGACGCTACACCATGCCGTTAGCCTTTCTCTTTTATATAACCACCACGACCAACTAACTGACTTTAGTACGGACTTAACGACCACAACTTTACATCGAAAGCGCTCGCCCACAGTATCTCACTAGCCAGAGGACTCACCAAACACGTATGTTAACTTTAGTGAACTATGAATGTCGAACGTGCTTGCGGTGCATCAACAGGAGAGCAACGACAGCGTCTCTACTTAGCCTTGCGATTGATTTGGATCATTCGACTGGTAATCTGGTTTGCTGCGGACATTCTCCTCGCATGGAGAGGAAGGGTCTCCCCGCGCCTTCTTCAAAAGCTTGG
This sequence comes from Pachypeltis micranthus, assembly GCA_020466155.1. NCBI lineage: Eukaryota > Metazoa > Arthropoda > Insecta > Hemiptera > Miridae > Pachypeltis > Pachypeltis micranthus. The sequence goes on along the minus strand of CM035771.1, from coordinate 30,069,962 downwards.
AATCAGTGTTCCGTTAGCTTCAACAACGAAAAAGAGAAGTCAAACAATTCACGCGTTCACATCGTATTGTTCTCAACACCCGACTGCACACTGTCGACAACTTCGCTTTTTTCCATTTTCCCAGCATTCTTCCAGCAGAATTTACCTTTACGTGCAGCAATCTCTACACCCAAACGAACAATTTGGTCATATCTGCCAGTAGAAGCAAAGTTAATTTATTCATTTTTAACTTCCTTGGCTCTACAAAGTAGAAAGGGAAGTTATGTAATCGGCTGAAAATTTTTTTTTTTTACTTTTCTTCAGATCTTAACGTTTCAGACCCTCCTGAGTCCGAAAAACACGATTTGGGAAAATGGTCTGTGTGTCAGTGAACAATTTTTAGAGAAAAACACCGTATCAAATCAGCTCAAACTTCATATCTCGCCCGCAGGTTACCATGGGACGCCAAAATAAGGGTATGAACAAAATCCACCGAAATTTAACTATAGTTATCATAGTGATCAAAACACCGAATATTTTTTTTCTCAAAAACGGCTAGAACGAGTTTGATTAAGTTTTTTGAATTGATAACTCTAAATTAGGCAATCGTACTATAAAATTCCCATTCGTGGAAAAATGACGAGAGCAGCACAATAAATTATTAAAATTTTCGACGAAATCGAATTTAGCGCGGTTTTTAGAGAAAACAACCGTACCAAATCAGCTGAAATATGATGTCTAGCCTACAGGTTACTATGGGACGCCAAAATAAGGGTATGGAAAAAATCTACCGAAAGTTAACTATAGTTATCACAGTGATCAAAACACAAAATTTCGTTTTTTCTCAAAAACGACTCTAACGATGTTGATTAAATTTTTTATATAGATAGCTCTCAATAAGACAATTACATCATAAAATTCCGATCTATGGGAAAATGACGAGAGCAGCACAATAAATTATCAAATTTTTCGACCAAAAGCGTTTTTAGCGCAGTTTTTTCCTTATAAACTCCGCTGGAATTTTTGTAGAATGTTTAAAAAAATTGGTATTGTAGTCCATTCCAATACCTAATGGGTGAGTGCTTAAAAACGCTCATGAGAAACATAGGGCTCACCCCAGAAATTCCGGAATTTCAACTTATGCCGTTCCGCTTACTACCAGTTAAAAGTTTTTACCCAATAACTCTGCCAAAGTGATTACTATCCTTCTTCTAGAAATTCGTGTACAGTCTCATTAATTATCTGTGTACCGATTGTTCAATAATGGTCCTGCAATGAGTACGAGCAGCACAATAAAATCTGGAACTGTAAGCGCTACCGCTTCCTGCTGCCGTGAAGTGTTGTTTGACCAAGTTACAATTAACTGAGTGATAAATGAATTGATTAAACAGAATTGGCCATGTAAAAAGTGAATTGACGTAGAGCTGAGGAAAGTTGTGTGTTGCAACGCACCAGATATTTATTTAATAAAATTAGTAAAGTCCTTCACAGGTATGACGAGATATACAAAATAAAGTAGTGCATCAAATTTTCGCTAAGGCGGTAAGTTCGCCGAGTCAGCTAGTTCTTAATAAATTACCTTCATACCGGGGGGGGTTCTTGGATATTCCTCTCCTCTCCATGCCACACTACCTGCCCACTAATGATGCCTGGGGGAGAGGGAGAGTACTAAGATATTCCTCCCCCTCCATCCAGCATCCCTAACCTAAGCTAACCTATATCACAGTTGCCCACACACGTCTAACCCTTACCGCCACAGGTGGATCTGTGAGGCACGTAGGGATATTTGTTTTACGAATGTTGGCAACCCTTCTCCTTCTCCCTTCAAGCGTGACCTTTGTAAACGTCCTTCAGGCAATCATTAACAAGTGTACAGGTTGGATGTGTCTCCATCTTTCATTAATAACGTAACTAATCATATGTTTACAAAACTTAGGTGGTCTGTCAGGCACACATGTGGCTAGCACTACATTCTAAGTATGTGTCTGTCAGGCACACATGTGGCTTTTTACATTGGTAAGAAGCGGAAATGCCAGTACCGGCACGAGTTTTACTAGGATTCTTCTGGCTTATTGTTATTACTATTATTGCGAACCCCACACACATTTCATCATATCAATAACATACACATGATGACAGATTGGGAAAGAGAAAAACGTGTTCACCGTGCCCTTACACTAAAAATCGGAAAACTGCATACATGTGCGTAAAGTGCAAGAAACCGATTTGCTTGGAATGCTCGCGCAAGGTATGCATCTCTTGTGTTGTAGACGAAGTGAAATAGTGAAAAACTAAAACCTAAACTAAACTTGTGATTTTACTAAGGAATCAGTTGTGATCCAACTAGTCCCTACTTCGGTAGTGAAGATAATATAATAATTTTAAATATATTTTTAGTTTCTTTAAAAATGTTGTTTTTCTTAAAAGTTTAATAAAATAAATAAATTTGAGGTATTCTTCGTTGATATTTGTTTTATTTTGTTTTTTACCCCGTAGATAGCCTAATTTGTGTCGAGTGCGTAGCTGTAAAATAAATAAAATTACGTATTTCTGAACAATAAATAGTATAAAAAGTAGAAAATAAAACAGTAGTAAGAATATGATTGATTTTACTCGAAAAAAAAAATATTGAAAAGATGAAAACACGTACTGTGCCTGAGAGGCACACATGTGGCCTTGACGGGAAAACTGGCACCTGTGGCGGTAAGGGTTAACTTTTATCCGCCACTTATTGCACCATTGTCCAAATTCCGTCATAATTGCCTGCAGCATTTCCGTTGCAGCCTCCAGGTCTGGCGCCCGGGCAGCGTAAAGTAAGTCATCAGCGTATAGTGCTGAGGAATGAGGAAAGGAGGGTAGTGGTAGGTCGTAGCAGTAGATAGAGTAAAGATATGGGGCCCATACGCTGCCCTGGGGGACTCCAGCTCGAATGATTCTCGTTGTTGATGACTCCCCTTGTACTGTTACGACAAATGTACGTCCAGACAAATAAGAGGCCAGGAGTGAGTAAAGATTGTTGGGCAAGTGTGGTTGAATTTTGTGAAGAAGACCCTCGTGCCAAGTGCTGTCGAACGCTTTTTCAACGTCGAAAAAAGCAGTGCGACATACTTATTTTCTGTGATAGGTATTTTTGACGTATGTAGTGAAGCGTTGCAGCTGAAGAGGACAGGAGTGTACCTTTCTGAAACCAAACTGCTCGTTTGGGATAAGACGAGAACAGGAGGAGGGTTGGCAGTATCAGGAGCTCTAATAGTTCGGAGAGGATTGACAGAAGCTGATGGGACGGTAGGAAGAAGGATCATTACCTGGTTTAGGAATCATACACAGTGCAGCGTGTTTCCACTTTTTCGGGAAATAACCCAGCCGTGCGGCTGAGGTGAAAAGATTCGCCAGATGAGCGAGTAATCGTCTTGGTGCTCCTCCCCGGAGGAAATCCTCCTCCCCGCTCAGCCTCCTCCGACAGAGCATCCTGAGTTTCCTGCGGCGTGAAATGCTGTTCGCATAGGTCGGCAAATAGAGCAGCCTTTTCACTGGGGAGACAGATCCATCTTGTCCCAACTTTCAGTGGGGGGATGGCCTTCGTTGTTTTAGTTAGGATCTTGGTGCCCGCCTTCTGTGCCATTTATTTGCGAACCTCTCTATCGACTGCTACCAGAGTACAACAGTGTTGTTCAGGATGTCTGATGTTACACACAAATCGCATTAAAGAAGATTTCAGAACTCTCCAATAGATACAAACAACGCCCAACAGTAATTCCACCGCCGTTCGTTTCAGATAAACTCACCTATTATCCTCCCTAGGCCGGAGCCGTTGAGAGCCCCCGCGTTGGAAACGATGGCGCACGTATTGTACCTTTCGTTTGTCGACAACAACGGGGTTTTAGGTACTGCGTATCTCAAGGGCGATGTTTGAAACGCGCTCTCTTCTCCCGTTATGGTAGGTATTGAGGGCACTGCTCCTTTGAGGCGGCAGAGAAGATGATGCGGGGGTACGTTGGCCGATCTTTGAGCTCCTCGAAATTCCACTCCGTAAGGGTTGTCTGACTTGGACTTGAACACGTTACTTTCGTCGTGAAGAACTCTTCTAAGTCTTAATATAAGTCTACTTTTGAATGTTGAATACCTGCAATAAAAAAAACAGCGCAATTAGCATCATGTTACTCATTTCAGTGTGATAGTTCAAGTAATGCATTCTCCTCTGCACAACAAGTACATACGTAGAACGTACAATTGAAAAGATTTACTCTTACGCACTCACTTCTTTGCGTTGGCAATATTACAGTCTTTACAGTTAGTTGCTACAGTTTTGTGGTGACTTTTGAACCGTGGCTTTGGTCGTTGACGAAGAGGAGTGGGCGTTTGGAGTAACAAAGCTTGCCGTTGCATGTGCAGTATCTCGGCTGGCATTTGCTCCTGTCGGAAATTAACGTCAGATAAAACATGACTTACAGCGTTCAGAACAACACTTTATGATTAACTAAATTGGATAGTTCACTCACGTAATTAGGTGAGAAATTAATACGAATGTACGCAATAGCACATTTTCTGTGAGGTTTATCCATCACTTACGTCTGAGGAACTAAAACAGGTGACGCCATTGAGCCCGACTATAAAAATATTTCGTAGCTTTGGGGCTTTAGGAGTCTGTGGAATCAAAAATACGTCTCTGGTTAATTCTGGCACGAGTTGGAAGAGTCTACTGTACAAAACAACTGACGTTGAATTGAGAGATCGTTGGTAAATGAAGGAAGAGAGCGTGTGATTGCCTCCCTTTAATGCACAACGTTATCAATATAATTTTTGAAAAATCGACAAACAAGTTGCTCCGTCGATTCACAAAAAGTAGACAGTAACAGCTCAGAAAATGATTTTTACGGGCTCGACTTTTGAAAAGTATCACCGGGAAACGCCATTTGATGTTAAATGCCGAAATTCGCATGACCGGAGTGAAAATCTAGTTAAATTAGTTGCTAGAACCGCTGAATGTAAATGGGGCTGAGGAGACTTGCGTGATTTTCGAATATTTCGTCTGACGGGAAGGTTTTCGGTGTACTCCTGCGCTCTAGCGGCGAATGTTCGAACTGCTTTAGTTCCCGCAACCTCCGATAGAGCGCAAGCTGACTCGACCGAAACAGAATTGCCGATAACCGGCCCGAAGTTTCAGTTCGGGGGAAAATATTTGAACAGGAGATCATAAACATCGAAGAGCTTCGAAACTAGTTTAGTTCGTTCAACATCCGATAAATCGCGAGGGCTCGTTCGAAGCGGAAATTTCCTAGTTGAGGTAGTTTAAATCCGAGCGGGACTCAACTTTCCGTTCTGTCTACCACTTTAGTTTGCTCAACGTCTCATAGATCGCGGGAGCGAGGCGAAATGAGGCGATCTATGAGACGTTACGATTTTTACGGGCTCGACTTTTGAAAAGTATCACCGGGAAACGCCATTTGATGTTAAATGCCGAAATTCGCATGACCGGAGTGAAAATCTAGTTAAATTAGTTGCTAGAACCGCTGAATGTAAATGGGGCTGAGGAGACTTGCGTGATTTTCGAATATTTCGTCTGACGGGAAGGTTTTCGGTGTATTCCTGCGCTCTAGCGGCGAATGTTTGAACTTCTTTAGTTCCCGCAATCTCCGATAGAGCGCAAGCTGACTCGACCGAAACAGAATTGCCGATAACCGGCCCGAAGTTTCAGTTCGGGGGAAAATATTTGAACAGGAGATCATAAACATCGAAGAGCTTCGAAACTAGTTTAGATCGTTCAACATCCGATAAATCGCGAGGGCTCGTTCGAAGCGGAAATTTCCTAGTTGAGGTAGTTTAAATCCGAGCGGGACTCAACTTTCCGTTCTGTCTACCACTTTAGTTTGCTCAACGCCTCATTTCGCCTCGCTCGCGCGATCTATGAGGCGTTGAGCAAACTAAAGTGGTAGACAGAACGGAAAGTTGAGTCCCGCTCGGATTTAAACTACCTCAACTAGGAAATTTCCGCTTCGAACGAGCCCTCGCGATTTATCGGATGTTGAACGATCTAAACTAGTTTCGAAGCTCTTCGATGTTTATGATCTCCTGTTCAAATATTTTCCCCCGAACTGAAACTTCGGGCCGGTTATCGGCAATTCTGTTTCGGTCGAGTCAGCTTGCGCTCTATCGGAGGTTGCGGGAACTAAAGCAGTTCGAACATTCGCCGCTAGAGCGCAGGAGTACACCGAAAACCTTCCCGTCAGACGAAATATTCGAAAATCACGCAAGTCTCCTCAGCCCCATTTACATTCAGCGGTTCTAGCAACTAATTTAACTAGATTTTCACTCCGGTCATGCAAATTTCGGCATTTAACATCAATTGGAATTCGGTTCTCCCTCATGGTTGAAGCAGCCGCGAAAACGGTAGCGCTAACAGTTTCTGAATTTATTGTGCTGCTCGTACCTCACGCGCTGACCATTATTGAGCAATAAGTACACGGAGGCAGCAAACACTTTTTTTTAAAGGGTAATAATCACATTTTCGGGTAAACATTTAGAAATTGTAGCAAGTGAAACGGCCGTCGTGGAAATTTCTTCAGTAGCCCCTGAATTTCTTACGAACGTTATTGAAAATTTGCGGTACAGGTACTTGGTTTGACTACTACCTTTTTCTGACAATCCCTGTAACATTTCAACGGTGTTTATGATGAAAAACTGCGCTAAACATCGATTTTCGTCGAAATATTTGGTAATTTATTGCGTTGCTCTCGTCATTTTCTCACAGATGGGAATTTTATGGTATTGCCGTCTCATTAGGAGCTGTCATTACAAAAAGTTTAATCGAAATTGTAAGAGCCGTTTTAGAGAAAAAAATATTTGTTGCTTTGATCGCTATGATAACAGTATTTTTAGGCAAATGTTGCTCATACTCTTATTTTGGCGTTCCATGGTGACGCGCGGGCTATGTACCAAGTTAAAGCTTATTTTGTTCAGCGGTTTTCTCTCAACCGCGATGACAGACATACACACGGAAACTATTCGCCCAAATAGTGTTTTTCGGACTCAGTAGGGCCTGAAACGTAAACATCTGAAGATAACTGAAAATTGTGTTGTTCAGCCGATAGCATAACTTTCCTTTCTACATCGTAGAGCCAAGGAAGGCTCTTCAGATTCGATATTTGGAAAACACTTGTTCGGGAAAATCCGTACTTAGTCGATCCACCAAATCGACGCGAACAGCTATCAAGCGCTCCGACTTTCCACTCAATGGTGCGCGCACGTCAAGCTGCAGGTGGCTGACTAAAACACTCAGCTCATCTTCTTAAAGGGAAAATTAAATAAATAGTACAACCGTCAATACGTTTTGGCGGCCACAGGCTGCAAGTCAAGTACTTAAGATTCAAAATAGATGAGCAAGGTTTGAGCCAACACTGCCAGCCCCTCAAAGGCGGTACGATAGCAAGGTATACCTCATTACGAGCAACTAGGGAAGACCGCTCGCAGTCATTTACCCAGACGTGATTGGCGCGTGTCCCGTTGTCTGAGGTAGCAAACTGACACTCAATCAAAGGAGACGACTGAGCTGTGCTTCTATGGATGGCCAAGGTTGGCATGTCCCCTTCAAACTTGCCACCCAAACAGTTAAATCAGGCAGAAAACCCGTTTAAAAATTTCTCTAAGATTGTTAGGGTTCGTCAGAGTCTGACACACAGAACGAGTGCCAGAGCTCTTGCATGATAGCGAAACCGCAACCTCCAGACTGATACAACTTTCCCATGAGGATTCAGGTACAGCCTTTTAAGGAAACAGACCTGTCTGTGTGCAATTGAGAGAAAAAAGCTCAACCTAACCAGGCCTAACTTGATATCTAGCGTGCAGGTTAGCACAGTACGCCAAAATGTGGGTTTGAAGAAAATCCGCCGATAACTAACTATAGTTATCATAGTGATCAAAACACTAAATAATTTTTTTCTCAAAAACTGCTTGAACGATTTTGATCAAGTTTTTGTATATGGAACTCCAAATGATATAACTATACCATAAAATTCTCAGTTGTGGGAAAATGACGAAAGCAGCACAATAAATTACCTATACCGTTGAGCGTTTGATAACAGTCAAAAGATATATAGGAGCTATCAACGCCGAAGCGTTTTGTTTATTTTATACTCACAAATCTGTCTGTTTTACTTAATGAGCCTCCGCCGACGTGTGTAAGTGTTCGCGTGTGCTTTTCCTCCCAGATGGTACGGGATTCCTCTGGTGGTCACCTCCGCGCGGTCACACACGGGCAACAGCTCTCTACCGGGAGACTGGCTAAGACCAAATACCTGCCGTACCTCCACAGGTCTGAGTTCGGTGGATGCCGCAGGGGCCGGCCTCTTGCATATTAGCGAAACCGCCACTTCTATGACTGATATAACCCTCGCCGAGGGTTAAGGTACAGTCATCAAATAAGGAAACAGACCTGCTTTGTGCGCGATAAGCCGCCGATCTGCAGTTCACCTCAACTTGGATCCTGCTAAATGTACCAAAAACTAGGGTTTTTCACATTTTTCTCGAAAACGGCTCTAACGATTTTGATTAAACTTTCAAATTATCTTCTCCTAATCAATACCTAACTTTTCTTCTCCGTACATATCTTCATGAAAATACGGTGAACGGAGATATGGGCCCCTGAAGCAAAAATAGGTTTTTTACACTTTTTGGCAAAACGGCTTCAGCGATTTCCACCAAACTCACAGGATGTTATCAAATAGTTAATACCTACATATTGTTCTCAATAAATGTTCCTCTGACAGACCATTGAACAGAGATAAAAATCAAAATGTGTCGAAAATCACGTTTTTGGTTTATTATTCATTCTGTTTTTCTAACATTTCCTTCAATTCCAGGGTAACTTTTTCACCAGATGCGATAAATCCTAAGGGAGTGTCTTTTAGTCACCCATACCAGCATTTCGTTCTCTATAATTATTTCTGTATATATATGTTGAACGGAGATATAAGCCATTTAACTCAGAAAAGGAGATTTGTCGAATTTATCGGTATTCTAACTTTCTCAAAAACGGCTCTAACGATTTCGATCAAACTTACGGAGTACTCTCAGCTAACTAGTCCCTACATTTTGTTCTTCATAAATGTTCCTGTAAAAATGCGTTGAACGAAGATATAGCGCCCGAATATGTAGGTGGTGTTCGAACTTAAAGGGGTGGCGGAAAGTTGTGTGTTGCTACGCACCAGATATTTAATTGTGAAACTCCGAACTGAGGGCCATCAGCATCCCCTGTATGGAGCCTTCTAGTCCAGGAGCCGAGGACTAAAAACGATGACCGTTGAGTTGAAAGTTGGTTACTATTTTTACTTTCCTTGGCTCTACAAAGTAGAAAGGAAAGTTATGTAATCGGCTGAAAAAAAAATTTGAGTTCTCTTCAGATCTTTACGTTTCAGACCCCCCCCCCCCCCCCGAGTCCGAAAAACACTATTTGGGAAAATGGTCTGTGTGTGTCTGTGAACGATTTTTAGAAAGAACCACCGTACCAAATCCGCTCAAACTTGATATCTCGCCCGCAGGTTACCATGGGACGCCAAAATAAGGGTATGAACAAAATCCACCAAAATTTAACTATAGTTATCATAGTGATGAAAACATCAAATATTTTTTTTCTCAGAAACGGCTCAAACGATTTTGATTAAATTTTTTATATTGATAGCTCTCAATAAGACAATTATACCATAAAATTCTCATTAGTGGGAAAATGACGAGAGCAGCACAATAAATTATCAAAATTTTCGACGAAAAGCATTTTTAGCGCAGTTTTTTCCTTATAAACTCCACTGGAATTCTTGTAGAATGTTAAAAAAAAATTGATATTGTAGCCCAATCCAATACCTATAGGGTGAGTGTTTAAAAACGCTCATGAGATACATGGGGCTCACTCCAGAAATTCCTGAATTTCAACTACTGCGGTTTCGCTTACTACCAGTTCTAAAAATTTTTACCCAATAACTCTGCAAAAGTAATTACTATCCTTCTTCAAAAAATTTGTGTTTACAGCCTCATTAATTATCTGTGTACCGATTTCTCAATATTGGTCCTGCAATTAGCACGAGTAGCACAATAAAATCTGGAACTGTAAGCGCTACCGCTTCCAGCTGCCGTAAAGCGTTGTTTGACCAAGATTCAAATTAACTGAGTGATAAATGAATTGATTAAATAGAATTAGCCATGTACAAAGTGAATTGTTGTAGAGCTAAGGAAAGTTGTGTGTTGCAACGCACCAGATATTTTCTGATAGTTCCCTCAATGTTGGTAACACCCCGCAAGTCTGCTCTCTCTGAAGTATGGACTGAGAAAATGTCGGCTCATCAAAAAAGTCAAAATTTGACTTACTAGCTGATAGTTACAACATTTACCACAGTTGAGGAATTGGCGTGTACTTTCCAAATTCACAGCTCTGCTACCTCCTATGCTTGGCCATTAAGTTGCAGAGTCAATCAAAATTCGTCGAATTATGAACCAAATTTTTTACTTATTAGTTGACAACGGAAATTTGTATGGTGGATTCGCATCTAATCGCAAGTAACTGAGACGAAAGCCCGACTCTGCCACAATAGTCTCGTGGACCTCGCCTTGCAGATAAAATCATAATTTGACGAAATTTCGGTTAAAAAAATGACTTACGGAGTTGAAACTCCAAATTTATGTTACGAATAGGTGAAGTGGAGTACTTTAAAAATTACTTTGTCTGCTTTCCTCATTTTGAGAACTCTTTCGAGCAGACAAAATCAAAATTTGATGTATTTGATGGCTCAAAAATGGACTTATTAGATGATACTTGCAAACTACGTTAATGAGTTCCCGATCCATCAGCTTTACTATAAAATGTTATCTGCCACCTCAAAAATGTGGTATTTTCAAAGCAGAGTCGCCAAAATAGAATTATCCAGTATTAAAAAAAAAACAAAAGAACTGAATAGTTGACTGCTGAAAATGACGTGATTCACATCTACAGGCACTCAGTAAACTATTAAACAGTATCTGCTACCTTCAAAATGTTCCGTTCATACAGCAGACTCAACTTCTGGGTGGGACAATTATATGTTTGAAGTATATTCTGTCTCGAAGGCTCATAAAAAGAATGTTACATAATCGCCCCGGTATTCCTGTATGCCTTTAGTGGATGGGAAAAAAATCCTAATTTTTACAAAATACGTTCATAAAATAATTGGTGCGTAGTAACACACAACTTTCTGCAGCCCCGTAACTGCCAACTAATAAGTTAAAATTCGGTTCAAAATTCGACGAATCGAGCCGCCATTTTCTTAGTCCATACTTCAGAGAGAGCAGAGAACCGGGGTTTCACCAAATATTGAGGGATCTGTCAGAAAAAATAGTAACCAACTTTCAAACTCAACGGTCAACGTTTTTAGCCCTCGGCTCTTGGACTATTCAACTAATTTTGGTGAAAAATAATTTTCTTTTGCAGCTCCAAGTGGCACCGTTCCACACCGCTTCTTGTCTTCCGGCTTCAGACCAAGTTTTGAAACAGTTGCCGTCCGGTAAATCGTCATAAGCGCACACGCGCGTGCTCCCCGCGCGTAATAATTTCATCAATTTGCTTTGAGATTCAAAAGAGAATTTACAACTTAAACCCACTCTTGTTACCTTGGATGCTTGGTATTTACACTTCATCGAAAACCACATCTATGGTAGATAACAGGAGCCACTCCAGAAATTCCGAAATATCAGCCCCCACTTAATAAATTCCGGAACTGTGCGCTACTACTTTCTACTACAAACTGAGTGTAAAGTAAATTGAATAAGTAGCGATCGATATGAAAACTAGCGGATTTACGTAGAGCTAAGGAAAGTTGCGAGATGCCTCGCACCTGATTTTATTGTCTTCAACATCAAAGTTGGATTACAACCCTGGGGAATTGAAGAATTAATTTTGTGCCGACTTTTAAACCGCTGCCTCACTCCTACAGAAGGCTATTTAGCGCAACGACAAATGTGCACACACCATAAATATCTGAGATTTCTTAGAGACACGGGTTTTCGTGGGTAAGTTTTTCGAAACGTCCTTCTAGCTTTTAGTATAAAAGTTCTCTAAACGCATCTGAAGTAAAGCTGCCGCTACGCTTTGTACTTGGAAGCTCGAGGAAAATTACGATGACGGCTCAGGAGGTTCCACGGTGTCGTCAAAGCCCCCCAAAACTAGCGGTGAATGATTCAGTACGAACGGTACACAGTTATGTCAAGTACAGTTATGTGAGCGAGTGCGGGAATATTAATATAAAAACGGCTGAATGGATTATGACGTAACAATTTACGTACCTGATAGTAGTCGACGAGCGGGAGGTCGGATTTTCTGACCGGTGGCGGCTCGTGTTGTTTTTTCGAAATGTAGTGCCAGTATTGGGACCATAATAAATAAATGTAGCCGCACATCCCGAAAAACACCAAATTGATGAATATCCATACCGACAAGGCGACGGCTCTCATTTTACGCGGAGTTACGTTTCGTTTCGCGTAATAACCAATTTATTGTCTCGTCAATTACGTTATTTCGCTCGGGCTTTTGTAGGAGCAACTCAAATCGAACATTTCGTTTTTTTTGGGTGGGGGAGGCCGAGTTATTGAATTGTTTTATTGCGGAGGAGGTCGAGGGGGGCGCGGAGAAACCGAAATAAAACAAAAATAATAATAAGGTTACGATTCGGTTGAAAGGGGTAAGTGGGTCGAAGAGCGACTGAGGGGATGGGGATTCCCGTACGGAGGAATTGTAGCCTGCGAAGTTTCCACCAGAGGGAATCTATTGATTTCTGAACGTGCCACCGACCAGATGAAAGAGGAGCGACCTAGTGACCGGATGTGAAACCTCCAACGAAAATGGAAGCAATCCAACGCAAAGGGAAGCGAACGATGTGAGCAATCACACCACTTATTAAACTACCGAGCACCATATTGACCAGACCTACAACACCGTCAAACGAAAAATCTGGTGGAGCTCGTGTAACAAACATCACGGCGGCAGAAAGCAGTAGCGCTTACAGTTCCGGAATTTATTGAGCTGCTCGTACTCATGCCCTGACCATCGTGGAGCAATTAGTACACACAGAATTAACGAGCCAGTAAACACGACTTTTTTGAAAAGGATAATAACCACCTTCTCTGGGTTATCGTGCAAAAACATGTACAAATGGTAAAAAGCGAAACGGCGGTAGTTGATATTCCGGAATTTCCGGAGTAGCCCCTATATATCTTAGGAGCGTTTTGAAACGCTCATCGTATAGGTATTTAATTGAACTGCCACGCCAATTTGTTTAAAGATTCTAGCAACATTTCAGCGGGGTTTATAAAGAAAAAACTGCGTTAATCTCGATTTTCGTCGAGAAATTTGATAATTTATTGTGCTGCTCTCGTCATTTTCCTACAGATGGAAATTTTATGGTATAGTTGTCTTATGAAGAGCTGTCCATATACAACATTTGATCAAAATTATTCAAGCCGTTTTTGAGCAAAAAAATATTTGGTGCTTTGATCACTATGATAACTATAGTTAGTTTTGGGCAGATTTTGCTCATACCCTTATTTTGGCGTCCCATGGGGATCTGCAAGGTAGATATCAAGTTTGAGGTGATTTGGTTTGGTTGGTGGTTTGGATTTTCTCTCAATCACTGTCACAGGCACGCATACAGATCATTTTCCCAAATAGTGTTTTTCGGGCTCTGCAGAGCAAGATCTGAAGAGAACTTGACATTTTTTGTTCAGCCGATTACATAATTGCACTCGGTCCTTGCAACCAGTTCCCCTATTCGGAGACCCCTTTGTTCTCGCTTAAATACTCATTCAAACTCATGTCCTCAGTCACGCTCACCACGTTCATTAATATATTTCTTTTGCTCCAACTCAAGTTCCCTTTCTCGTGCGCCTATCAGGGGTTGTCGGTATCGTAAACCCAATTGCAGGAGTGACCCAATTAGGCAGATTCGGTCCAGTTTTTGGGGAACGAGACAACTGCCCCATTTCGCCAGGATGTTTATTATTGACTGATCTAATCACTTTTCGTCGCTACTGCCCAGGGCGCCTTGACAAGAACGGTACGTCCAGAGTTTGGCTCGTTTTTACAACGCTTTTTGTAAGTTTGGGACTCTAATAGGGGAGTAAATATTCGATAAAGTTGAGCTTCTAATTGGTGAATAAAGTAAAAAACATTTAACGGATAAAATTTATCTAAAATATTAACGAGTTACTGCTCACATAATAACTCAGCCAGCAATTAAATGACGCTGTCAGAAACGAATTTCACGATCACATCAATCACTAGCCAATTTTGCGCGTGATGTTCATTTCCATTGGCGTACCTACCGTGCCTTGGCCGGATCGTTTTTAGGTTAAGGATCAACTCATTACATTGGAACTAAATCGCTGTCCCGTACTACATTCACCTGGTTAACGCGCAGTACGTCAAGTGCTTCGAGTGTGTGCTTATTTCATCACTACATTACACGTTACATTTTGACGGCGCAATTATATAACAATAAATACAAACTTTGGAACATTATTTACAACTAGAATCTACACAAATGGTCACTCAGAATCGCCTAACGACAAATCGCGATTAACCCGTCAAACTACAGGTACGATAAAGCAACTTGGTTGAAACACAGCTACGAACACGAAGGCGTTAATGTCAAACGTTGACTCAATTACGAAGCAAATGGGACCGTGTCCCTCAAGTTTTGGACTTTTTTAACCCGGGATGACGGATGTGACGTCGAGATCGTTGAAACAGTCGTTGAATATTTTAGTGAATGCTGTGCTGACGATGTCGTTGATGAGCGGTTTGACGACAGCAAATCCAGGCCTCCAGGCAGAATTAATTATTCGATCCAGCATAGTTTCTGGAATTAACGATTAAATAAAGAAATAATCACTCAAGGTATCGCACGGTTAATAGAAATTTAATTCAACTATTCGAGATGCAATCAGACGCTTCACACAAATTGAAATTGAAAACGTGAATACCATATTCATGGTTCATGGAGTTGATTAACCGCCTTGTCAGTACATAGATTTATGTCCTTTCGGGCCAATGTAAACAATGGACAAGCAACTCGGATGTTCCAATGATCTGCTATCTCGTGAGACGTGTCGTTGGCTAGAGTTAGGGGAGTTGGGGAGGATGGGGTAGTTAGTTGCGTAGTACCACTTGACTCCCATTGTAAGCACCTCCAGTGACCGTAGACGAAGATTCCATAATCCGACGAAAGTTAGGCATTGGATCGCTGTAATTTTTGCCTAAGTCAGCGGCTCTCCAAACATCAACTCACTCAAAACTCTCTTAACAAATAGTGTCAGAAGTTCCAAACCCAATCACGCTCCTTCACTCCAAGAAAAAGAAAAGGGTAGGGAGAAAAATAAAAAATATCCCGTGCGTTGCAACACACAAATTTCTTCAGATCTACGTCAATTCACTTTCTATATGGCTTTGTCTACTTAATCAATTCATTTACAACTCAGTTCATTTGAACTTGGTCAAACAACACTTCACAGCAGCAGGAAGCGGTAGCGCTTACAGTTTCGAAATTTATTGAGCTACTCGTACTCATTCCAGGACCATTATTGAGCAATTGGTACACAGATAATTAATGAGGCTGTAAACACACATTTTTTGAAGAAGGATAGTAATTACTTTTGCAGAGTTATTGGGTTAAAACATTTAGAACTGGTAGCACACGAAATGGCGGTAGTTGAAACTCAGGAATTTCTGGAGTGAGCCCCATGTACCTCATAAGCGTTTTTAAACACTCAACCTATAGGTATTAGACTGGACTACAACACCAATTTTTTAAAACATTCTACTAACATTACAGCGGAGTTTATAAGCAAAAAACCGCGCTAAAAACGCTTTTCGTCGAAAATTTTGATAATTTATTCTGCCGCTCTTGTCATTTTCCCACAAATGATAATTTTATGGTATAATTTTCTTATTGAGAGCTATCAATATAAAAAATTTAATCAAAATCGCTCGAGCCGTTTTTGAGAAAAAAAAATTGGTGTTTTGATCACTATAATAACTATAGTTAAATTTCGGTGGATTTTGTTCATACCCTTACTTGGGCGTCCCGTGGTAACCTGCAGGCTAGATATCAAGCTTGAGTGGATTGGGTACGGTGGTTCTCTCTATAAATCGTTCACAGACACACTGACCATTTTCCCAAATAGTATTTTTTGGACTCGGGAGGGTCTGAAACGTAAAGATCTGAAGAAAACTCAAAATTTTCTACTTTGTAGAGCCAAGGAAAGTAGAAATGAAAAGAGTTGGAATTGGAAAGTCAAGTCCAAAACTTATTAGTTCCCCAAGTCACATGTGTGAAGTTAGTTGTTTATGCGTTGTCAATTAAATCTTTCACTCTTTGCTTGACCCTCGAACTTGTTATTATCTCTCGTATTTGTACAACAAAGATCTGAAGAAATATCAAAATTTTTTTTTCAACCGATTACATAACTTTCATTTCTACTTTGTAGAACCAAGGAAAGTAGAAATGAAAAGAGAAAATAATGAGACTAATTTCCAGGTCCGAGGCTGACGCTGTGAAAGTTCCAGCAATGAGTAAAATGGTGACGCGCCTACTCGTCCTTCGAATCTTTGATCAGATTTTCCGGGGTTTTGCTCAACTCTCAAAAATCCGTTCATTGAAGTCTCCGCTCCAGGAGTAGCGGCTAGCGGTGAGAGGGGAGATGTACCGCCTGACTCCCATTGTAGGCACCCCAGTGATCGTAGTCTAGTGGTTATAGACGAAGATTCATATTCCGATGAAAGTTGGGCATAAGATCGGAGCTCGTGGTTGCTGTAATTTTGCCAGCTGTCAGCAGCTCTCCAAACATTTCCAACCCCTCTCCCCCACCCACTTTTAACAGCGTGAAAACTCAATATTTTTCCATCATTCTAATGTAGTCTACCTAAAATGGCCATCTGGACCTTTAGCATCTCAATTGACGATACGGTTGGAAAGAGCATCTAGAACCTCTTTCAGCAGCGAGAAAGCCCCCCCCCCCCCATCACTCCAACACAACCATGCCCACGCATGAACACGGTACATGCTCCGCCCCTGCCTCACAGAATTGGAAATGTTTGGAGAGCTGCTGACTCAGGCACAAGTACTGCAACCACGAGCTTCGATCTGCTGCCCAACTTTCATCGGAATATTAATCTTCGTCTGTAACCACTAAACTACGATCACTGGGGTGCCTACAATGGGAGTCAGGCGGTACATCTCTCCTCTCACCGCTAGCCGCTGCTCCTGGAGCGGAGACTTCAATGAACGGATTTTTGAGAATTGAGCAAAACCCCGGAAAATCTGATCAAAGATTTGATTCTTTGTACTTCCGATTTTGCAATCTTGTCGGTCAGGTGGTAGTTTAGTGGATAGCGGGGCATTAGTTGACAGTGGTCAGTGGAACTGTATCGGCCCCTTTAAACAGCCTATGGACCATCCGCATACTTTCTCTCTTTAGACTGAGGAGCTCCCTCGATGGCTTCCTGGAGAGTCTGATGAATAACGTTAACTGCCTTCGGCCAGGCATGTCCTGCCAATATTCACTTCCCCTTCCACTTGACAACCCTCTTACGCAAGTGGCCCTTGATGATCCTTATGAATGGTTTCGGTTCCACTGGGATCAGCGCATATCCGTTCTTCGCCACTTTGTTGGCCGTCTCATGCACTTCTATTCCCTACAAGTTCGATTAAACTATATTCATTAGTTAATCCATATTAACATCTAGCTTGTCGTTAGAAAAGAAGGATGGGTTGGGTGGCAACACTAAATTGAATTAACCCCCCAACTTATCAAGTTTTAATTTAATGTGTAACCAGCGTTTTTTAACAGCGGTTAAACTACGGAATTTTTCAAAACGGTACACTTTAGTACACGAATTCCCATTTCACCTCAGGCCTTTATTGTGCAAGACGAGTATAAATAGGAGACCAGTAACACAGCCATACATATTGCATTCCGTCTACTTACCCGTTCGATGAATGCAGCAACTCCAAACCGTCAAGTACGCGCAAAAACTCATACTTAGGGCAAACGGGACGAAAAATGCGTCGACAAGAGACACCAATTCCTCATTGATTCGTTTCGTTCTCAACTTACCCATGAGTGTTCTCCCTTGCAGCAAATTACCGATGTGAAGCGCCATATTGCCGATTTGCTGCACTTCGATTCTCACTTTGATCTTGTCGGCTTTGGGCGGTTTGGCCAACGTCGTCGTTTGAATGTAATCATCTGCAATTCAGAACGACGGATTATATTTCCGAGGTTAGTTAACGACCGGAATCGCTTTGCAACGTTACGTGAGTTCGAAGTAAATGCTTGCAATGTACGATAAATGGTCTTACACAGTGTCAAGTTCCATTTTCCAGCGTTGGACATGTTGGTGGTCATTACGTTCCCTTCAAATTCGTATTCTCCGTCCAAGGATTTTTCTGGAAAATACTGAGTGTATTGGATGAACTTCTTCTTTGTATTGCTCCTGTGGAAACAGACCGTGTTATGTTATAATTCCTACATATTTTAATATACGCAACTGCTAAATGACCTAATAACAACTAAACATCCATTAAGTCATTGTTATTATCAGGGAGGGAGGTTTGTCGACCCGTCAAATTGCTATGAACGTTATTACAACAAATTATAATTTTTATTGCAGTGTGAGAAACATCTTTCTTCTTCCTGAGGGGTGTGGGATGATGTTTTGATGTTTTACGTGGTATCATGGAAGTTTTCTGTGCTCCAATATGTGTGCTTTTATTCTAATCGAGGGTTACAGGTTGAAGGGGTCCTGATGGCAGTGTAAAACTACTGTGTGTGTTATTCGTCTGTCTAGGAATGGTGCCTGTTCCTGGTACACTGTCTAAAATAGGAGCCCGTTGGGAAGCTAGTCGTATCTCCTGGACTAGATAAGATATAGAGCGATACATTAAGTAAATAAGTTCCTGTATTCTTCTTAATTTATTTAATGATTGTCGGGCCGTTCCCCACTCAGTGGAATTCTGCTCTTGTCTTCGCACTTCAAAAGGGGCAGTATGACAATATGGGTGTACTAAACGAAGGTTCACGCAGGACACAGTTTTCATTGACATCAGGGGAGCGTTTGACAACCTGTGGCGGCCAGGATGAAGGTCGAGGAATTCCTCGTAACAGAGAACCATAGGAAAAGGGGTGCCCACATGGTTTGGTCTTTGGACCAGCACTGTGAAACCCTCGGTTGGTAGCTTCAGCCTCCTTCTTGAGAAGGAAGTCAAATACTCAAGAATCGACATAGATAAGAGGAGGGGGTTTTGGCAAACACCTCCAGTCCCTCAAAGGTTTTCTTCATTAAGAACAATTACGAAAGCCACGTGGAGTGTGTGTTACCCTGACACAATTCCTCACGCGCATTTAGTTAGTATGCACAGCCACTCAAATGAAAGTACCTCCTATTCCAAATGGCTACACTCCTGTTGATCACCAAGGCCTACAAGACAGCATCCACTTAAGCACTCCAAGTGTTCTCTGGACAGTTCCCAGTTGACTTGGCCGTTGAGTGCATGGTAGACAAGTGGAGAGTGAAAAGGGAAATTGGAACTAGAAGTTTTATTCGCACTTACACTCGGATATGCTTTACCACCAAAAACATAGAACTGGGAGGGAGCGAATGACATGGCGACACATGGATGACACAACAGCTTCGTTTCGACTGCTGGCACCGTAGTTTCGAGTGAATCGAGGCATTTGACGTGGATAGTCAGCACAAATTCGTCAAAGTTCGTCCCGGTACAATACACAGTGACGTTGCTTGCCATTGTCTTCCTCAGATCTAATTCTGCCTGTAGTTGTCATGTATCGTCACTCTCTTCTTTTTATTTTACCGTTAGATTTGTTTTGAAGCTGCTTTTTGTTATTTTCCCCTTGTCAAGATTCAACGGCAGAGGGGAGAGGTTCTGAACAGGAAAAATGCTTGGCGTGTGCGTCTTTTCTGTTCCCTGATTTAATTTTCTAACTCAATCTGTTTAAGAACCGTTTCTCATATCAATTCTTTACTGAAAACCGATTTCAACGAGTTTATTTAATTTTATAATAATCGCTTAATCACTTCCTATAATTTAGGGGAGGAGTTTTTTGTTACGAAAGAAACTCTTAAGGTCGGAGGTTGGTGTGATTAGAAACCTGCTCCATCTCTGTATAGCCACTTAGTCCTCCCCCCCCCCCAGCGTTTGAAGAAGCACAGACGTTGACACAAACCCAATGTAGAGGACGGCAATATCAAACAGCTTTGTCACGTATACGTTTGAACAGTCCAGTTGTACGTTGCAAGCTGCAAGGTCAATTGATTTACATACAACAGGCGCCAAAGATGTTGAAAAAGAACTGAGGAAGAAACGTTAAGTGATACCTATCGAGCTCTAAACTTAGTTAAAGTCCAGAAAATACATCCCCCTCAGTTCTCTCAAAGATCAGTGGTTCATCAGCAGCATATTGACAATAATAGAACTATCTCCGTCATAACTACCAGTGTAGCTGTTCAGCACTACGCTTAGTCGACGTACTTGAATTTCGTAATAATCGACTCCGTCCAACCTCTTTCGTACACGTTTTTCAGTTTAAGAGTGTAGCTCAGCGTGGGGCCTCCTCTTGTTTGAATGATCTCTTCGGCGTAAAACGGATCGAACGGCGTGATATTCAGCGCTGGAACTCCTATGATTTTTTGAACATGAAACGCTTGGATTGTATAAAAATATTTTACAAGTATATTGTAATTATTGAAATCAATAAACAAAAGTACGAAATAGTTTAGCGTGAGAGAGAGAGAGAGAGAGAGAGAGAGAGAGAGAGAGAGAGAGAGAGAGAGATTGATTGAAGATGTTTATTTTACCATCAGGGGAAGTTAGGGCTATGCAGCCCTCTCTTCCACTTCCCTTGAAGACTAATTACAAAAAACCTCTACCTTTGCGAGTCTAATATAACTGACAATCAAAAAATAGCTTTCACGCCACTCTTTACATTTAAATTAAACTAAACACATAATTCCTCAACGTTCATGCCAAATAAATTACATGCATTCCTACCAATTATACCACACACACACACACACACATAATGCAGACACACACACCTATTATACCAGCTGGTTGGGGTGGGTGAAAAAACCCCAGCCACCCCAAGCCCAACCCACCAATGGACATCCCTCGGACCCGACCTTCAGAGCGTTATCCCGAGGGAGGTCTTGGGACGGCCGTGAAAATCAATAGAAAGGTAAAAAACTCATAACATAATAAATTGATTAAGTAAACACGTAAATAAACAAACGAAATAACTTAGCCCCAGCCTAATCCTATCCCGCCTCCTCGGGACTGGCTGAGGCCACCCACTTACTCGCTGTCATTCATACACACTATCATAACGACCTACTGCTGAATTTGAGAAGGGTGAGTACTGGTATATTCCTCCACTTCTCAGCAGTGACATTCCTAACCGAAACTATAGACAACACAGATTTGAACAATAAAGTACACATTAAATTTAACTAGAATAACATTGAACAGTAAGTAACAACATGCAATTAATATATTCTGTATGCACGCAATTGTATTAATAAGAGTGAACGCGAAGGACTTACATACATTTCTAGGTAACTAAATACTACAGATATTAATTTCCAAAACAAACTTTGTGCACGCTTCGCCATCTAAATTTGTCCTTAAACGTCTCCAATTTCTGCGTTAGATCAAACAGTTTAACGTTATCATTAAATAGTCTCAGAGCTGTCCATCGGGAGGCTGGCTAAATGACAAACTGCAGTATCTTCACAGGTCAGGGTTCGATGAATGCTGAGCGAGTGCTTCCATGACATTCGACTGATGCAGGATTCGTAACTGCCATTTTGATAAGGGAGCAGACCTGGGTTAAAGCCACTGTTCGACGCAAGCCTGGGTTTTTGACCTCGGAATGCCCGCACCTGCCCTAACGGCACTCCCTGGCCCAAACGGCAAAGTCATTGTTTCCCCAAACACCTTCGTCCTCCCTTTTTGTTACCTACGGGAATTCCACCTCCTCAGTTATTTCCAATTGACGACGGATTTCCCCTTCGTCTCGGCATTCCAAAATACCATTTCCCTCCCCTCTTTTCATATTCCTCTCCACAACAGACAGCTCCTCCCAAACTGTTTCACCAACGAATTTTCACTAAAGTCGGTTGTCACCAGCTCTCCCAACACACAGTCATCTAACAGCTATCGCGAAACAGTCGTCTCCCTATACTCCCAACAGACACTTGTTTCACTTTTCATTGACATCTAATCCGGATTTATCCTTCCTTCCCCGTACAGTCTCACGCCTTCAGAGCCCCTCTTGTTCACACTTATACACTCACATCATATCCGATTCAAGTCATCTCACCTTTGTACATCTAAGTCTTCAAATCTTGTGATATTCCAACTCTTCAAATTACAAGCTCCTGCTAAACTAAAACCAGTCTTCAAGATTTATTCAAGTCTACCATGGCCAAAACAGCCACTTAGCGTCAAATCCACGAAAACTCGATCGTCGACGGAAAAAGCGGGTTTGCCTATTATTTGAGTCGAAGGAACACTGCTGTCTGACATTCCTTTTACCTTGCTTTTGTCATTGTTTAGTGTTAGTTTGAGTAACGCAGGATACGCAGTACAATCTCGAGGACACACAGAGCTGTAGACTTATTATGTAAGAGGTTTTCCTGGAAGTACAGTATTTGCCGAAATCTTTCTACATCCAACGTGACTGGGGGACCCCCCCCCCCCTCTGTACTTGAGAAACACTTTTAATAGAAAATAAAAAGCAAAAAAGTGCAGGGGCATTTTGAACCATTAGCTGTCATAGACTGATTTCTTGTCCTATTAAGCCGAGATACAAGGAGGCTCCAGCAGCGGGACGCCTTATAGTGTGTCCTTCGTAGTCAGGCATAACAGAGTTGGTTAAAGTGAACCCGTTGTCATTAAGCTTGTCTTATTTATCATGACTGTTGAATACGTCAAGTTATAAAACATAAATAAATGGATTCGAATTAAAATAAATTAAGATATTACGTAATTGTTTACCTGTTTTGAAAAATGGTCGAACGGCGTTGAGCCCATTTTTGACACACTTGTCAAATTCTTTGGAGTCCCAGGAACAACCAGAAAACGCCTCTCCTGTGTACAAAAAATACTGTCATTATTTATATGTTCTTTTCAGTTGAGCGAGCTTGTTAATTCTAACGTGATGTGACTCTTCATGGGTCATCCTGTGATTCAGAGACATCAACAATACCAGTGAGCATCCTGTTTGTTACGATTTTTATCAGTGCATCTTATGTAACTGTAACCGGATGCGTCCTGAGACCTGAGAACCGCTGCTCCAAGGGAGAGAGAGTCGTCCGAGTCAAACCTTTTCAAAGGAGCTTGAGGGCTACTGCATTTAAGAGCTGGATGACCAGGAAGCTTTGCGCTATAAATCTGTGCTAATAATGTGTTTCCTATTCTTTACCTTCGTGGCGGGTGTCAACGGCCGCGAAGTCAAGAGGTTGGATTCGTGGGAACGGGGGGGGGGGGTCCGAAATTCCAATAATACCTAACTGACGATGGAGGAAGAGGGATAAGGCTTCCAAACAGAGTATCCTCTCCACCAAAAAACTGGCATATACTTCTCGCATATTTAAAAAAAGTGTCCGATTTAACGCTTTCTTGACGGTATCGAAGAAGATTATTATTATTCCAGAGTTCCGTGATTACCACAATTCATTTGACTGTTCTACTCAAGAAAAAGTAAATTTATTAAGGATTCCAGTAGGATTTTAATTTGGTAAGGACGTTCTTCCTGCCACAACGTTTTCAGAATGGGTCTCAGATGTCCTATGGTTGGCCTGCTGGTTCTTCACAAAGTCACTAGTAAGCAGGATCTGCTCTACAATCTACTTTGGTGGGAAATGACCATAACGAGTGGGATTTCCGTTATCTGCAATCGTCTTTCAATATTCCATCTCCAACTAATCGTGAACCACGAGGTTGGTCTTGAGTGTTTACGATGATGAGTGACGACAAGACGATTTCTAATTGTACTGTGTGTAGAGAGGAGACTGTTCCTTAACAATCGAGTTTGTGGTTTTGCTTGTGGAAGAACCCGGGCCCTCGCTCAGTACCCACGGAATCCAGACCAGTGGAGGCACGGCAGGTTGTCGTGCTTGACGTTGAGGCCTTCCCTGAGAATTCTTACCACCTTGAAGTTCTTAATCTGGTTTCCCACCTAATCTAACTGGCATATTTACTTGGGCGGCAAGTTTCAAACGGACAGATCAACTGTGGCCACGTTTCTTTGTCATAACCTTATCGCCAACAGGGCAAAATGGTTATAAGCTCGCTTAGTACCAGTCAAAGCTGGAAGGATTGGCTGCACTTCCAACTACCGTCGTCGCTCAATGTTGTAGTAACTACAGTGGAGCAGCGCGTGGTTTCTTGTTACCTTCATGATAGAGGAGTGCCGTGCGTTGAAGTCGCCATGCCCCGTACAGAACTGGCTGGTCCAGTGGTCTGGCACAACCCCCTTTCTTCTTAAACGCTCATACCTGTCTTCGAGGATACCCACCCAGCTTGTCATTTAGCTAACGCCCATCTAGGGTGGCAAGTTTTCATTCAGTGGAGAGGTTTATACGGTGGGGGGGAGGGGGAGCTCCCGTATCACTCTCCATTCGTCCTTCATGCACTCAAGACGACAGAAAATGGAGAAACAAAATCGTCAAACGTTGAATAAAAGTTGCTAAACTCGTGCCAGCGCGTCGATTCGCAGACGATAATAGTTAGTGCTCATTAAGTAAGCTAACTGGGTTAAGAGGCGAGATGCGCAGTTTCAATACGAAGGCTTCAATTAGTATTCAGGAATCACGACTTATTTTGACAAGAAGTGGAAATGTGACGCACTCCTTAGAAGCAACACCAAACATTACGCATTAGGCATCCGCTGACGCATGTTGCCATTCTGTGTCAATACAGTGCATACTTTTCTCATTCACCCTAATTCTAGTAAACCCTCAGCGGATATGTTCTACCGTCGTTATTCTTCAGCAGGGCTTCGATTCTGCTACTTTGTGCCTCACCTGACATGGTGCTGCAGCCACAGAGGTTTAGTCATAGGAGAAGAACTGACGTTTTCTTTTTTAAAACATTAAATGCCATTCCTGACAAAATATATTTCATTTTGTAGCGCAAAACAAAAACGGAAATGCTAAATTTGACGAGTTTGGTGCACTCTGCATGCAATACGTAAAACTAGAATATCGATTGGTAATTGACTGGAGGATCCGTGTCAACGGATTAAATGTTTTCGACGTTTAAGAACCTTTTAGTTGCGCTACTTCTTAGAGTCTCAAACGAACATTTGCATTAGATACGAAGACCTTCTTGCCTCCTTCCACTACACAATCTCGACGGAGCACGGAGAGCGGCCTCTGCCTTCTTTTATTAACTGGATATTTCTCCAGAATCCGGACTGATGAAGCCACAGGCTGATGAAACGGAGCGCGGAGCTCAGTCCTCGAAGCGGGTTCTGTTGCGTGCACTGCGAGATCCGCAGATCCTGGAAGTTCTTGCGTTGGTCGTCTGCCCTCTAATTGAGCGCTCTCCGGATATCGTTACGATTAATTTCCGATTGACGAATATTTTTCATTTAAATTACGCGTTCGATGCAAACTGGTATAATTAGGTTAATTCACGTTTGTGCATTTTATAACTCTCCGCTCTCCCGCCGGCCCCTAATACCTTTATTTCATGAACGATCGCTCGATTTCGCCTCATTGACAAAATCTGAACATTTCCCAATCACCAGGAGGAACATTTATTGGCCAAGCGTAAAGAGATTGAACATTTATCATATTTTAGTCTCCTTGGCTCTAAACAGGAAAGTTACGTAATCGGCTGAAAGAAAAACTATATTAAGTCTATTGGTGCACCGGGTTGGTCGTGCTAGGTCAGCGTAGCATGTCGCTCTTGTCTTTTGACGAGAGCGATACCTTCATCTTCTCCTCTTCGCGTATGCAGTCAATGCCGCTCTTTCCCAATGTACCCGGTACATTCCCACAGTACAAAGGAATCCCTTTATTACGTGCAAAGCCACTTCTTGAGCTAGATCCAGTTATGTTCTCATATCGCACTGTGTTGGTCATGAGCTGAACCTTGAAAACAAGTCGCAGGATGGCCTCAGAAATAACCCTTTCGCCTTTTATCACGTAATGAGCAGGGAAACGTACAACTCCCAAATATCGCTGTCCTAATTTGGAAGTTTGGAAGTTGTAGCCCGCGTGTTACCATGGTACGCCCAAATAAGGTTATGAGGAAAATCCGCGCAAAAATGGTGATCAAAACACTAAATGTTGGTCTTTTAAATGAATATCAGGTTCGGTGCTATGTATTCGAGGTTTCTACACTCTTTCAACTCATTTCCTACGAGAGAACAAAATGAATATCCATTATTTGCGAATATCCTGTAAGTCGTTAGAACCGTATTTGAAAAAATCAGGAATTAATTATCAGATTATATTAAAAAATTAGATCACTGTTCGCCATATTGGCTAATATTGGAAAATATTAGTATTTTCGTTCAACGTATAATCA
This sequence comes from Pachypeltis micranthus, assembly GCA_020466155.1. Lineage (NCBI taxonomy): Eukaryota > Metazoa > Arthropoda > Insecta > Hemiptera > Miridae > Pachypeltis > Pachypeltis micranthus. Next base: position 30,043,353 of record CM035771.1, on the reverse strand, counting down.
CAGAAATACTCGTAGTTGTCGAGCGGTTCAATTATCGTATTTTAAAAAAGTTAAAAAACTACGATCCTTGTAGATTTTGATAACTGCTATTCAACTGAGTGTCGGAGGGACATTTATGGAGAACAATATACGTGTGAGTTTAACGAAAATTGTTATTGTCGTTTTAGAAGAAAAAGTCTCCTTTCGCTTCGTTTACTGGATATTCACTGGGATGTGTTTTGTGTGTCTAAAAGGGTGTAGTGTTGTGAGTTGCGTTGCGTGCATATTTGGCCAAATTATTAACATAAACACTTACTGAGCTGAGGCATGACGCGTTGGCTCCTGGCTGCGTCGAGGGAGGCCATACTCGCAACAACTAAAAGAATCAAGTTTTGACTCCAACTGTATCGTCTGAAAAGGTAAGATAAGTAAAATTCATTGGGTATCTTGGTGCGGTAGGGGGGGGGGCATACACTTCGGCTCTACTTGTTTACACGACAGAAGGTCGTTATTTATACCTAAATCTACTCTCAAAATGAACCATTTACTGATAAGTGGTATGACACTTTGTTGGAAGCATCCACTCCTACCCTGCACTAATCAGCCGTAACAATCGTTATAAGTGCTAGGTGGGATCAGGACTCCGAAAAATTCACAATGGCAAACTAGTTATCGTCCATCACTGGGAGGTCCTTCGAATTAGTCGATTCAAAGCGTCATCGCTTTCAGAGAGTGATATTATATACAGCACAGTTGTAGATGAATGAAGTTAAACCTATCGTACAAAAATTGTCTAGTGTTCTTCAGTTACTCCATCCGTTCTCACGCAGTACTGTAGACCAAACTTTCGGCCCTGATTCGTCCGCCTCACTACCTATACCTACGCTTAGCTTTCTTTACAAACTTTCCTACCGTTAATAAACGATTAGATCGGTAATTGGACGAAAAAATTTCTGCGATCTATCGCACCATATATTTGTCTCGGTATTCAAGTCAAACTGAACGGAAAGCGTACCGATGTAAATGTGTGTACCGACAACTCCCCTGGGAATCGTTTTAAAACGTTTAGAAGAATCAAGATGTTGAAGTGCCTCATGTATATTTTCCATTCTTAATCAATTCACAAAGCATGCTTCATTCGCAAACGGTACCATTTCCCAAAAACTGTTACTCGAGATTCCGAAATTTTAACGTGCATTTGCCTACACTTTTCCGTCGATTCACCAACGATTTTAATTTTGGCTGTGGTTCCAACTATACCTACTCAATTTTCTGACCATTTGAGCTCGATTTCTTGACGACTTTTGAGTTTTCGAATGCTTAGTGATGATTGGAGCAAAAGTTCTTCCTTCGTAGTCTAAACTACGACGTTAATCTTAAATTAAATCAGTATTACGCTTGTTTGCTTTTTATGCACATTATTAATACTATTATAATTTGTTTTTCAATAGGCACGTACCTATGAATTTTTGTAAAACGCCCATCTCAATGATACACATAGACTGTGTAACTTGCTCATCGGCCACTACATTTCTTTGCTGTATTTTTTTGTTAACTGTAAAATTTAGTTTAGAAGCACATACGTTTAATAAAGCATATTTGGTTACCTGGTGGTCATGTTGACTTCAAACTCAGAAATGGGACAGAAATGAGAATCGTCAATACCCGGTCCGAGTCTGATACTCGACGACTACTTCTCTTCTCGACTTGGACTGTTGAAACTTGCGGGTTCTAGCGCGTGTTGAAAGACCCTCCGACCCGTTGGGAAGGGAGAGCTCGACCTGAGGGAGCTTTTGAAAAGTCAAGCCGAAGTCATGAGGAGTTTTCATGGTCGGCTGACGAATGTGATTTAACCAACTCTAGAAACCTTTCGCGGGATTTAAAATCCTTTAGGTTATGAACGAAGATGAAAGAGAAACAAAAGCAACAGTCGACGATTTAACACTTTGTTATACTGTCGCATAAGTTCTTCTCCTTTCTTGATGAAAGGTGTGTGTGTGTGTGTGTGTGTGTGTGTGTGTGTGCGCGCGAGTGTGTTAACAGGTTGTGGAATTCTCAATTTTCATCGCCGATTGTTTAGATGGAACTGTTAGACAAAATACAGCAAAAGTCGTATTTTATAGTTCATTAATCGTCATTCGAACGTAACGAGTTCGTTATTTAGGGCTGAATAGTTTTTAGTTGGCAAATACCTCCAGAATTGAGTTTATAATGAGACTTAAAGTTTTCTCTACGAAATCCCAGAACGTAGCATTGGAGGCTGTTGATGACTCAACTTCTGTATAGTTGATCTTTTCTCTCAGGTTAGTCCCTCTTGACCACATACATTCCTATGACGCCACCATTCTCTCACACTGAGCTTAAGTGGGTGGGGGGTTGACTTTTTACGAATACATTGGATGACAGTGAGACCTAAGCTAGCCTTGACCCAGCCATTACCTTGCCCTAACCTAGCCCTAATCCAGCCAAGACCTAGCTCTTACCTAGCCCTAACCTATCCCTAACCCAGCCATGACCTTGCCCAAAACAATCCCTAATCAAGCCATGACCTAGCTCCTACCTAGCCCTAATCCAGCTGTGACCTAGCCCTCATCCAGGCATGGCCTAGCTCTAACCTAACCAACATCCAGGAACGACCTAGCCCTAATCCAGCCATGACCTAGCCCTCATCCAGGCATGGCCTAGCTCTAACCTAACCCTCATTCAGGAATGACCTAGCCCTAATCCAGCCGTGACCTAGCCCTCATCCAGGCATGGCCTAGCTCTAACCTAACCCTCATCCAGGAATGACCTAGCCCTAATGCAGCCGTAACCTAGCCCTCATCCAGGCTTGGCCTAGCTCTAACCTAACCAACATCCAGGAATGACCTAGCCCTAATCCAGCCGTGGTCTAGCCCTCATCCAGGCATGGCCTAGCTCTAACCTAACCCTCATCCAGGCATGGCCTAGCCATAACCTAACCCTCATCCAGGCTTGGCCTAGCTCTAACCTAACCAACATCCAGGAATGACCTAGCCCTAATCCAGCCGTGGTCTAGCCCTCATCCAGGCATGGCCTAGCTCTAACCTAACCCGCATCCAGGAATGACCTAGCACTAATCCAGCCGTGATCTAGCCCTCATCCAGGTATGGCCTAGCTCTAACCTAACCCTCATCCAAGAATGATCTAGCTCTAATCCAGCCGTGACCCTCATCCAGGTATGGCCTAGCTCTAACCTAACCCTCATCCAGGAATGACCTAGCCCTCATCCTGGTATGGCCTAGCTCTAACCTAACCCTCATCCAGGAATGACCTAGCCCTCATCCAGGTATGGCCTAGCTCTAACCTAACCCTCATCCAGGAATGACCTAGCCCTCATCCAGGTATGGCCTAGCTCTAACCTAACCCTCATCCAGGAATGACCTAGCCCTCATCCTGGTATGGCCTAACTCTAACCTAACCCTCATCCAGGAATGACCTAGCCCTAATCCAGCCGTGACCTATCCCTCATCCAGATATGGCCTAGCTCTAACCTAACCCTCATCCGGAAATGACCCAGCCCTAACCCAGCCAATACCTTGCCCCTTACCTAGCCCTAATCCAACTGTTATCTATTCTAACCCAGCCATGACCTAGCTCTAACCTAGCCCTAACCAACCTTGTTGGAAATTTAAAATCACTGAAAAATGTGCCGTACTTCCGATCCAATGATGAGGTTCGTAACATGCAAGGGCAGTTCAGTAATGGAAGTTTTCGGTAGGGCTCCACCGGTTTCTGCACTGGGAACAGCCACAAATATCTAGGGTTACACATCACACAACTTTCTCAATCCCCTGCCACTAATCAAATCTGGTTTTCATTCAGTACATACGAACTTGGTAGCTCAAAGCTCTACATAGAAATTGGTAGCGTTAAAGGTTCAGTAATTTATTGAGTAGCTCTCACTTATGCCTCGACCGTTATTAAGGAATTCGTACGTAGGTGATATATGACACTGCCAACATTATTTTTTAATATTTTTTAGTTCACTAACCGATCTCTTTCACAACGCATCAACAGCTTCTCTGAGTGCAGAGCCTCGGCTTGAATGGCGAACAGGTTTTCATTTATGTACCAAGTTTCAACATACTTTTTTTTTCACAAAAATTTTATAAAGAAGAAAGTGAAAGTTGAGTGAACGTGAACGGCATTAACCGATTAACAACGGAGTATAAAGGTCCTGTGGATTTGCTACTAAAACCAGTCATGCGAGTTTATCTTAGCGTCAACTCGATTGGGTGGCCTTTTTTTTCTCTCTGCGCAGTAAGTACCTCCGATTTTTAAGATTATTGTCGATTAAGAGCATTCAAGTACGCGCCTTTCAAGATAAAGAATAGTAAATTGTTCTCAGATGATCAACGTTTCCTTCACATAGTTCTTGGCTGCTCAACCGCACTCCCTTTCAACAGCCGTGACCTCCCTCTAAAATGTACCTCGGAGGAAAGACGCATCTCCAGATTACCCAACTTTTCGTCCTTGTTTGCCCAGCATTGAAATCCCGTCGCTTGGCGACCATTTACGTGTTAGAACCTGAACCACTGACGAGAAGCGTTTGGTCGCAGTTATCAAACATTTTTTTCTCGACTTTTCGGATTCGAGAATTCAACTGTCACGAACCACAGTGTTAACGGATAAAAAAATCTTACGCACCTAAAAGAACGAAAATTCCATTTACAAAAAATGAAAGAGTGATTTGTGATTATAGCAAAAATGTACTATCCAACACTGCCTTTTGAGGACTGATCGGTCTGAAAACGCGCTTAATCCTTCGCGACGGAATTGTGGATACCGATTTCAACAATAAAATGAAGTTAGGACGATTGTCTATTTAAGGTAAATTTGAGTTACACTGTTATATCGGTTTCGACGTTTATGTCATCATCGGTGACAAGAGCGAGTTCCATTCTTCCAGGATGTTACGGTGTAACTCAAATTTAGCAGAATAACACAATCATCCTAACTCAATTTTATTGTTGGAATCGGAAAAGTCCGGAGTTGACGAAGTCCTTTTGCAAAACATAATTGCTTTACGTAGTATGCTGTAAGCGTTTTAATTAAGCGACGGTTGTAAAAGGTCACCGTCTTGTCGTCATTTGCTGAATCAAAATGAAATTTTTTTTTTACCGAGTCCCTTTGTCACTGCGGCCACACACGCGCCCTTACGATGTCCCTTACATAATAAAAGATGACATAAATACTAGCCCCTTTTCAGAAACTGAGTACGCCATCCGCCGCAGACTCTGCTATCGTTTTGGGTACGATTAACCACTGGGAAAAATGTTTGAAGCGCTTGACTGCTAATGCAGGGCAGTCGCATAGGATGTGCTCTGCCGTTTCGTTTTCTCTCCACACAATCTGCACTCAACTACCTCTGAAATGCCCATCTTGTGATACCTAAGTGAGCAGCGTCCAGTGAGGAAACTAGTAAGGAATTATACATCTGGAGAGTGTAAGCATTGCATTCAGCCTGGAACAGGAACGCGCAATGAGCCTTTTCGCCTGTTTTAGTCGTGGCTGGGGATGCTAATGAATGTAATTTTCCTATGTCTCCCATCAGGCCACCGGCCGATTATGACGACTTTACACTCCTACGTGGGGCTCAGGCCTGATGGGAAGGGATTCTGTGCCCCTTTTCGCAAAGCAGCCTTTTCATTACCCTCATGCACTCAATAGGCCGGGAACCAAGTAAGGGAAAGCCTATTGTGGGCTCCAAGTAGTTTGAGCGCCTGGAGAAGTTCCCATGCCAGCTTGTATCTGAAGGTGTAGGCCACGATGACCTAGAAGGCAGCCTGACTGTCCGAGAGTATGTAGATCTGCTTACCATTGAGTCATTTTGTCGGGATCTCTTCTGAGCAAATCTTTTTGACTGGAATTTGAGCTTGATACATCGTGGCGCACTCTCCCAGCCGCGTGGCAAGGCTGAAGTTTGGCCCTAGGATGCCCTGACTAGCCTTGCCTCCCATCACAGAACTGTCGGTGTACGATGGATTAAGGAATGACCTACGGGGGGTCCTACCGTGTGGAGCCGTTCTTTGAGGCAGTACCGTTTTGACTTGGAAATAGAAGACGACGAAGTTGGCCGAAGGACCGAGAGAGGGGGAACCCACATGGCCGCAGGAGAGGTTAAGGAACCGCCATCGCGCTGCACCATCAGTCTAATTCTCCTCAGGACGCCTTCTGCACTGCTTCGCTCTTCCACCCTTCTATCTACTACTTGAGCTATATCTATATCTGAGGAATGGACCTGAATATGCTATTTATTGGCAGGAAGGATTGATTATTGAGAGACGCCCGATATTATTCCTATTACAGTACCATGGCAGTGCGTCCACCTCTGCCTGGAACATACCTCTCTCCCACTGTACCATGAGTGATTGCGGACGCTGACAATTCTTTCACTCTAGCATTACGTCAGAAGCAAGAACTGCCGCCTCTTCTAATTTGAAGTGTCTAATCGTTCCCTGGAGGCTTGCCTTAGCCCCACTACAAAAATTACTAGACTGCAAAAGCCACACTGCTCTCAGGTATACAATCTTCTGAATGTGTGTGTGTGTGTGTGTGGAGGGGTGAGATATTCAAAAGGACATCTATTCCAGCAGTGAGGCAAGGTTTCATGGCCCCCGTGATAGCAAGGCAAGCCGGTTTCTGGAGTTTCCCCTGAACTGCTTAATGGCTTGTCGCCTTCCACCATATTAGACACGGAGTCTTATTTTTCCCCTTGTAGAGCCACTCCATCATTTTTGGAGTTACGCCTTATGATTTATTGCACATCATTCTGCATGCCTACTGACCTGTGGCTCACTTGTGCGCTCATAACATAATAAAATACCTCCTCAGACCCTAACGCAACCATTTTTACCGTTGTAAATAAGTGGAGTCCTCAAAGCAATAAATTGTTGGTGGAGCGACAATACCTTCCTTCGGGCTGCCCATCCTTTGACCTTCTCTTCATTCAATATCACAGTAGCATTCATTTTCGTCACACCAGTGTTTGTAGGTTTTTTTTTGGTTTGGTGAGAAACTGGTTGTCGTGATTAGCGACAGCGATAGTTCAGTATGCATTGATGATTAAAACACTCGAAAGAGGGACGGTCGAATCAGTAGTGAGAGTGACTCAGGTCCTGTTATTAGGAGCAGAACTTGATGAAGGCACGAAAGTGGCACCACTTACGTTGGAATATTAACTACAGGTTGGAAGGAACAACAATTGGTATAACTAATTAGAACAGCAAACGATTTAAGCAAAATATCAGCAAAACGATTGAGTGCGAGAAATTTCGTGTCATCAAAAAATGTGTGATTCGCGAAAAGTTTAATTCTCATTACGAAAAGTTTAATTTATTATTTTTGCTCACATGTATGACACGACGGTTGTCGAGTAATCATCGCGTAGTAATTTATAGAACTCTGAGCGTTATTTTTTTGTGTTGAAAGGTTCGTATTATAGGGCAAACTGTAGCTGAGAGTTTCTGTAATTCTAGAATTCATCAGGTGGCTCCTAGTTTTTTTTTTTTTTTTTTTTTTTTTAACCCGAGGGCGTGTGGGACAAGTCCCTTCGTCACTGCGGCCGCATATGGGCCTATTGTGACGGCCCTTTCTTAGTAGAAGGCGTCGTACATACCCGCCCCCCTTAGGAAGCTGAGTATGTCCTTCACCGCAGAGTCCGCTATGGTTTGGGGTTCAGTGGTCCCCTGACCGAAGTATTCAAAGCGTTTTGCTGCCAAGGCAGGGCACTCACACAGGATATGCTCTGCTGTCTCGTCCTCCTCACTGCAGAGTCTGCATTCCACCTCCTCTAAGATGCCCATCTTGTTGAGGTGATATCTGAGTGGGCACTGCCCGGTGAGGAAGCTTATCAGTACTCTCAGATCCTGTCTAGAGAGTGTCAGCATCGCCTTCGCCCTTTGACAGGAAGGCGTGACAAGCCTTTTCGCCTGTCTTAGTCGTGGCTGGCGATGCCAATGGGCGCCATTTTCCTGTATCTCCCATCGAGCAACCAAACGGTTTAGGTGACTTTTCGTCAGACCCACGTGTGGCTCAGGCCCGATGGGTAGGGTTTCTGTACCCCTTTTCGCAAGGCGGTCAGCCTTTTCATTGCCCTCATGCCCCCTGTGAGCCGGCACCCAAATGAGGGAGAGCCTGTTACGGGCGCCGAGCTGCTTGAGCGCATGAAGGCATTCCCATGCCAGCTTAGACCTAAAACTATAGGCTGCAATGGCCTTTAAGGCGGCCTGGCTGTCTGAGAAAATGTAGGTCCGCTTGCCCTTGAGCCCTTTGTTCAGGATCTCTTCTACGCAGATCTTTATGGCTAGGATTTCCGCTTGGAATATCGTGGCGTACTCCCCCAGCGGCTTTGCAAGACTGTAGTTGGGCCCTACAATGCCCAGTCCTGCTCGGCCTTCCTTAACTGAGCCATCGGTATACCACTGCAGCGCACCCACCTCAGTCCGGAATGTCGCCTTCTCCCACCGTTCCCGTGAGTGGACGCTGACGCTAAATGGCAGCCGAAAATACTTCTGCTCTGGGATGACGTCAGTAGCAAGGACTGCTGCCTCTTCTATCTTAAACTGTCTGGTTATTCCGTGGCGGCTCGCCCTAGCCCTAATGGAAATTTTACCTGTCTGCAAAAGCCTTGCCGCTCCCAGGTAAGCGGTCCTCTGAATGTGTATATGTAGAGGTGAGATGTTCAGAAGGACTTCCATTGCAGCCATAGGGCACGTACCCATGGCCCCTGTGATAGCAAGACACGCCTGCCGCCGCAGTTGTTGGAGTTTTCCTTGTTCTGCCAGCCGGCGTGTCGCCTTCCACCACACTGTGGAGGCATACGTGACGCGGGGCCTTATCACCCCCTTAAAGAGCCACTCCATCATTTTTGGAGTTATGCCCCAGGATTTGATGCACAGCCTCCTACACACCCAGAGGGCTGTAGTTGCCTTGTGCAGCGCATATCTCACATGCGAGTTCCATGTGAGCTGCTTGTCCAGTATCACCCCGAGGTATTTCACCTCCTTCATTATCTGGAGCCTTGCTCCTTGCATTGTGGGTGGTACTGTATCAAGGTTTCTTCGTCTAGTGAAGGAAACCGTGGTGGTCTTGGTCGGATTTATACAGAGTCCTTCCTTGGCGCACCATCTTTGGATGATATCTATAGCTCCTTGCATCCTTTCAGACACCGTGGAGGCAAATTTGCCTCTTACCAGAACTGCAAGGTCATCCGCGTATGCGACCACTTCGTAGCCTTCAAGCTGCAGTGTTTCCAGCAGCTCGTCAGCCACCAGTAGCCACAGGAGGGGAGAGAGTACCCCCCCCCCTCCCCCCTTGGGGGCAGCCTGGCTCCTAGTTACCTTAAACTATAGTTTAACTTTCATCCTATAAGTTGCCTATTAGACTACCAAGACGAGTTTAATGAGAACGGTTGTTTGTTCTGAGTGGGTTTTACGGGTACGAGGAAAAAACGATACTAAAGTCGATTTATTTTCATTTATCGTGGCTCTCTTATTATTTTCCAGTAGATGAAAATGATGTAGTACTGTCACGCCATGTTATCGTACAAGTTGTTCGATGAAAATCGTTAGAGCCATTTTTTGAAGAAAAATATTTAGTGTTTTAATCATTTTTAGTGGACGTTCATACATACACACACTCAAATAGTGTTTTGGTGAACCAAACCTGGCACCTTGTAAACGAAGATCCGAAGCAAACTCAATTTTTTCCAGCCTATTACACAACTTTTCCTTCGTAGGACTAAGGAAAGTAAAAAGCTGTCATCAATTTTTCGGTGTTTCCGTCGACCGGTAATCCGTCAACTTTTCCTTCAATTAACTCATAACGTTTTTCGTAAGTTTTCCGTTAAAAAAATCCCTCGGGAGCCACACATTTTACTTGCTCTAATACGAGCAGTTGAGCTGTAACTCCGGAACGTGAACTTTCTAATCCGGAAGAAACGCATCGGTTGGAACTCACGACACTGGAAAGAGCAAGAGGGTTAGACGAAAAGACGATTCGCTTGAAGTCGAAGAGGAAATTGCCGGTAGATACCAACTACGAGTATGTAATTCGAATGGTAATAATTAGAACGCTATTGAATCGCTCAGGACTGATGTTCGCTCTATACTATGTATACTCTATCGGTGTATACTTTGATAACACTGTCTGTACATAGTTTTCGAATTTCATTGTGTGTCAATCCAGATAAATACCACACTCACACTTACTGATAATAACATATTGATAGATATGTATAGTGAAATGGTTGTTGTCTTCAGCCCCTTCCCCCCAGCGCCGCCATCCCATTATGTATTTTCATTTCAACGTGTTACAACTGGGAGTCTTCACCCAGCATTGCGTGTCGAAGGGAGACACAGTTTACGGAAACAATATTGTTAAAGAATTAAAATTTGGGTATGATTTGGTAAATGTTGGCCCTCGTCAGGAACTTTTAAGGCGTTTTGAGTTTAATAATGTCGATAAATATCGTTTTCCGTTGTAAGAGAGTTCAATGTTAAGGAATCTCCACACAATGTTTACTTCATTTCAAAATTCAAATTAAGAATTAAGTATGTAGATGCGGACTTAACAATTTTCACTCAATTTCTTTTAGTTAATGTCGCTTCAATCTTACCCCAATTGTGCACACAATTTTACAATTCGCCACTGGATTTCTAATCAGGGTTTAAACTATTTTTATACAACTGCCTTACAGTGTTCGTTCGATTTTCTGGCGGTTTAAACTCATTTTCTGAGCGATTTGTACTCGAATTTACGACTACTTTCGCATTATTTAGTAGACCATATACTCGATTAATCGATAGTCTTAAGTTGTCTTTCAAAGACTAATTGAACTACTTCACTACTTTATAACAATTTGTAGTACATTCAAACGTGTCTTTTACCCGTTTGTTAACCGTTCTTTCCATTTTAGTTTTAGATTGAGATTTTTTTCCCATCGCTTTCCTTCACGCTCTCCACCAAACCAAATAAATCTTACCTCAACGTACTAGGAATGAAACATCGAAAGTAAGCATCGATAGCCTCTAAATGACTCTTCAAATTAATAGCGTGCTCTGGAGTCACCAATCTCTTCCCACATAATTTGCACTCAACCTTTTTCTGAATCAACTTATATACACCAGAACAACAACACATCAAAGCTCAAAGCGTACAACAGTGATTGATTGTTAAGTTTAAAATGAAATACATCTTTTGTAAGCACGCATTTCACTTGCTTCAAAAAACAGAAATACGTTTAGTTGCTGTTAGGAATGAAAAAACGGTACAAACGATAACACAACGGTTTATTATTATATGGAACCGCTTGACCTAGTCTCACACCTCCAAGACCCATTCCGTTCAATTCAGCATCGAAAAATACCAGTAAACCATACGAAACATGACCTGATTACAACGAAACGACGAAAGCTAAATATTCCAGGCGCCCCATAGGCAATTGACATGACGAGTTGCGCTGGCGGGTGGTCTCAATGAGACGGGAGGGAGTACAAAAGAGCGATTACTTTCGCTGTATTGCCCCGTGTGTTCTTTCAATTAGACTTTGGCTGACTATAATTACTGCGATTTCACTATTTTCGATCTAGACGCAATTGTACACTCTTGAGAATTGTTCCATTTGACCCAGCATCTAAAAATAGCAAGAAAACGAAACCGAACACGAAGTATTTGCGGTAAAACTGCCAAAATGTGTTAATTTTTTCACCATTTTTTGGCTGTAACAACCATACTACTTCCGATCGGATTGCCGAGCAGGCGGGCACTAGTAGATACAAAATGGGATTTTTGTGTGAAAGAACGGTTTTTTTAGACCGCGTTAAGGGCATAAAATGGACTAAACCGACATTGCAGATTTGGAATCCCGATGTCTTGAAACGAGCAAAAATATCGAACATCTGTTTTTATAGTATCCACATCGATGTTTCAACCCTCAAACGTACATTCTGACTGTTCTGGTTGGGGATTCGAGCAGTCGCCGGTTGCGATGCGTTTGCTACCTGTTGACTCGCTCAGTAACTAAATGAAGAATGTCCTTATTGTCCTTGGTTTTGCGCCGCGCCATCTATTAAAGAGCCATGCAACTAACTGGGAGTCTTGGCGAGCTCTGACGGGATTTCTAAATGGAAATGTTTAAAACGGAAGGACGAATTATGTATCATAATTCGGTTACTGATTTATTTACGTGAATTAAGACAGAATTCTACGAGTTGCAGCTTCTTGTTTCACTGCATTGTCCCTTGCCAATCAGTTTACATCCATATCAGCAAATCTTTACGTTTCAAAGCCCCCCGAAAAACGGCTGTTTTGTATGTAAGGTGTTCATTCATGGAAAAACGACGAGAGAAGCAATAAAAATCGCTCAATCAACGTTGATGGCTTTGCTAGTCCATTCAACTTATCTATAGAGATGGTCGACTACAGATTCGATTGAAAATTCGGCGACCTCCTGCCAATCCAACGAAGTGTAGAACGGTAATATCAGATAGCAAGTTCGGTTATCTCTACACATCCACTCACGACTCTTATATTTATCTTACACTAATTAATAAAAACAAGTTCGGTTTAGGATAACCGGGTTTTTCTCCACTGTGCCCTCAGTAAACACTATTTTGTTCGTGAAATTGACTTTCATACCTGCACAAAATCCCTACATAAAAAAATACGATCAACGTACACAACTTTTTACCGTTTGTAGAATTACCATAATTTTTATAATTCCGTTAATTGATTTTGCCGGTAACTGGTTATAAATATTAGTCGACGAGAGGGTTTGTCGTCCAGAGCCGTTTCAGTTGACGCCACAGCCTTGAAGAGTTGCTGTACTCCAAGAATAGAAGCAATTGTCCCTGGCCGAAAAAGACCGTTCCGTCGTGACTACGGACGACCAAAAGTAATTAAACCGGAGTGCTATCAGACAATTCGATTTGTAGCTCGTTTCACGTAGTTTTCATTGGCTGGTAACTACAAGGTAAGTGAAGTTCAAGAGAAACTGCTCATCGCACACGATCTTGAATATCCAGATCATTTTAAACTTTCGTTTCCGGTTTGCTGCTAGTGCCAAGTGTTTATATATTCTCTTTGATAGTTTTGGTGTTCACTTCGTGTGATCTTACACATTTCTCTACGCTAAATTGAGTTTCATGGTTTTTCTCCGCGTAAATATAAAATAAGTAATCTGTTGGACGATCAATGAGCGGTCATCAACCTTGGAGTGGTCGCGGAAACCACGCCAAGCTACTCAGCACACTTGTTGCTCGTATTTCTCTTTACGACTGCGATCCACGATTTCTGTAGGCGGACGGCTATTACCCCGGAGGGCATCCTGTGGGTTGGCTGGCTCCTTCTGAGGGACAGCTATAACATGGTTGGATTTGCTCAGAACAGAACCGAATAAAAAGAATTTGGCGAGTAGAGGCGAGGCTTCAAGGCAGCTCGCCCTGAGCCAGCTTTTTTAAGTAATAACGGAGCCGTCTAATCCTTGTAACGTAGTGCACAGAAACCAGCGACTCCCTTAGACAAACGAGCATACTTTGTATGCAAACTGGCAGGACACACACAATAGAGACAAATCCAACGCATTGAAAACTTCGATGGTTGGAAAATCGAGTGCAGTGTGTATTTCGGAAATATATTCCGAACAATTAAAGTAAACCACTTTGTGAAATTAAGAAAACAATGTTAGAGCATGTGCAAACACTGTTTATTTAAAATCGACTGTAAATAGATGAGAATCCGACTGAAAATCGTCGAGAAATTGAAAGTAAATTTGTTGTAAATCGAGGAAATGAATATGTTCTGAAGAGAAACGTTGTAATTAAAGCAAAAAAATCGCATGTTTTAAAAAATATCGTTTGAAAAAATGTACCTCTCCTTCTCTCTACTTCCTTGAAAGAGAATGTGATTGAAATTATCCAAAAATTGAGAAACTAGAATTGTGGACGGGCGGAATGTGTGTGGGGAGGGGGGAAATAATTGAGGATAAAGCGAGTGAAAAAGTCGGAAAACCGAATAAAAATTGTTGGGAAAATGAATAGAGTTAAGAAACCCAGTACGAACGATTCGAAAGTTTTGTATTCAATCGTGACGAATTTAGTAGAAAGTGTTGAGACTTAGCGCAACGAACGTCAAAGAATCGACGGGTAATTGAGTGAACTGGAAAAATCTGTTTAGCAAATGTAGTTAAGAATTTAGTAAGACTGGTTGAGGTAAATTTGTGTGGTCAATCGCAATGATCAACAAATTAATAAATCGAGTTCAAGAGGTTGAAAAATTCTAATTCTTTAAAAAAAAAGATCTGAGGTGAGAAACTGTGCGTAAGTATTTGAGAAATTCAGTAAAGATCGTCAGAAAATGGATTGAAGTTTATGGAAGAATTGAGTGCAACTTGTCGTGAAATTTTGTAAACAGTTCACAGAAATCGTGTAACAATTAAAGTTAACGTACCCGTTTGGTGCAGTCTGTCTTCTGTGGCTGGTAAAATGCTCTGGGGTCACAATGGGCGAACAGAATTTTACAGCCAAAGAAGACCGAACAGGTTAACTTTAATAATAATAATCACTTTAATGTTTGACACCCCCTGAAGCTACTACTGACCAGATTGACCAACAAGACTTAACAACTACACAAGACAACAGTTAACATACGCTACAACAAAATACGCACTTATGACAGATTAACAAATAGACATACTCTGCGCAGGAAACAAGACATTTAGCGTAAAAACTATGGATTAGGGCAGAAATACGGACTGTATACATTAGAAAGGATAAACTAAATAGGGAAATATACAAAATACACTTAGGAACGTCCAACATACTGACAAAACACAACTTATAAGACACATTTATGGATTTCCTAGAATACCTAGGGTATTACGAGTACAACTATGATTAATAAATATAAATATCTGGTGCGTAGCGACAGACAACTTTCCGCCACCGCAGTAAATTCTTCCATATATACAAGCGCCGTATCTTCATTCAACGCAATTCTACAGAAACATTTACGGAGAACAAAATGTAGGTACTAGTTGGATGAGACTAATTCGTTAATTTGATCCAAATCGTTCGAGTCGTTTTTCTCGAACAAAATCTCATTTTCCGAGCTATCATCACATATATCTCCGTTCAACCGCTAGATACAGAAATAATCACGGAGAAGAAAATGTGGGTATAGACTGCTGAAAGACCCTGTGAGACAGTTACTCGGAAAATGACAAGTATGTTCAAAAAACATTATTTTCGACTTATTTTCATTTCTATCTTTGTTCAGTGAGCTCTCAGAGGAATATTTATAGGGCACAATGTATAGGTATTAACTATTTGAAAACATCCTGTGAGTTTGGTGAAAATCGTTGAAGCCGTTTTGCCGAAAAACGTACAGAACCTATTTTTGCTTTTTAGGCCTATATCTTCGTTCACCGTATTTTCAGAGAGATATGTACGTGGAACCAAAGTTTTGTACTGACTAGTAAAAGATAATTTGAAAATCTTTAGAACCGTTTTTGAGAAAAGTACAAAAACCGAAGTTTTTTGGTACATTTTCGTTCCTCGCTCCCCTTTCCCATCTACCGAAATCGCCCTTAACCTTTTATTCAGTTTTACAAAAAGCAAAAAAAAGAACCAGCTCAATTGTTCCAGCCTTTCTCCCCCAAATCGAACAACAAACACAGGCACACACGGACCACGCCTCGAAAATTAGGTTTTTACTTTCCTTGGCTCTACGAAGTAGAGAGGAAAGTTATGTAATCGGTTGAAAAAAAGAATGTTGAGTTCTCTTCAGATCTTTTGAGTTGAGCCTCAAAACGCAAACATCTGAAGAAAACTTTTTTTGACACGAATACAATGATTTCCTTACCCTTTGGATCGCTTAAAGGAAATTCGGTGCCACAGCTTTCCGGGGAAGGCAGACAACACCAAACAGGTACGTGAACTTTAATAATTTGTAAAACTCCAGTTTTATAAAAGGCAACACATGTGATCGCTTTGTCACTTAATTTCCACTCCGAGAATTCACTTGTTCGCTCGTTTCGTCCTTTTCATCAATTTGCCGTAGAAGACACTACTTCGCTGAAAGAAGGCCTGTTTGTTTCGATTCGTTTTCAGGTCGTCTATCAAAAAAACTTCACGGCTAATGAACTTGATTTATGTTACTATCATGATGTTAATTAATAAAACGTTTTCAGAACGCATCGCAGTTGCCTTCTTTGGTTTGCACGCTTATAAATTTACGAACAGCATGAACTAATCTAATCATTCATCGTGGAAAATCATTGGTAAAATTTAATTCATAAAAAATGTGTCAAGACGTTAGCATTATTTGCGTAGTGTGCCTTAGCAGGGGGTAAAATCATTGAGCGTTGTTATAATGTTCAGATTATGCCTTTATTTAATTATTGGTGATGAAGTCAGTAGGCACTGTTGTTGATGGAAGGTGGAAGGTATTAGCAACCAGTAGTGGAATGAGATACAGATATAACGTGTGGAGGTTAATTTATATTTTTTTCGAGTTCCACAGACCGAACAAATGCATAGACTTGTAATTATGCAAATACAGTTCACAAGTCCCTTTTAATTACCTAAGGGTCCATAGAAGAATTAACCGTATTTATTTAACTGCGTACTTAGGAGTGGCAGCAGCGTAATGGAGCAATTTGTGAGACAATGGACCTTGTTTTGACGAACTAAACTCTTAATGGCATTACAAGTTTACGACTGGTTCACACTAAGAAGAATTCGAGGCATCACCGAGGTGAATCAGCAGTTCAGTTACTGTAGCGAGGAAGAATGACGCAGGAGCGCACGAAGAGGTGTGTTATGAACTGCCAGGAAATTTGCTGAGTCGTCAAATTACTTTTGCGACGAATGTCTTCACGTACAAATCTGAAATGGTGATAACATGTCGCGTTTACGATCAACATGAACTTTGTAACTTCGAGAAAAGATGGCTGGTTCTGTAGAGCCTCGTTATTAGGTAACTCTAAATGAATAGGTTGAGAGACAATTTTCAGCTTGAACCATGAGACGCCGCTGTATGTGTCTCCGGTTCTCTTCAATCTTACGATTGACATTGCGCTTATCAGGCTACCAAAACAAGTTGTACATCACGTCCAAGACGTGTGATTGAACGCCGTTGGCATTTGTAGATGATGCCCTCGCAGTTAGCGAGCAGCACTCGCGGATCACCATTGGCTGGTTCGCACAGCAGCTTGGCAAGTGCTATTTGTCTTTAATCGTGAGAAATCCTCCTGCTTTTCTCCTGTTTCTAGGATTTGGACGCTTGTTTCGTCATTGTCAAGTTCTCAGTTTCTGCCAGATGCATCATTGAGAGTTTAAGCTGACTCTTTTGATAGCAGCACTTTGAACCTCGTGGATTATGTCAGGCAATAGGAACCACATCAGGAATCTCGCTTCGGACGTACGAGGGAATGTATAGCTCCATACGTTTTGCGTGCTCAGGCTCTCTTCAAAGTAGTTGTAAGTACCTAGAGGGGGTTTCTTCGTACAAATACTTGCGCGTCGTATTGGATACATCAACTAGGAGGTCCAAACACGTCGAGTACCTCTATGGGAGATTCAGGAAATTTTGTCCATCCAATATTAAAAAATGTCAGATCGGTACTCTAAGGAGCGTTTGAAATTATTATACATGTTATTGGAATTGGACACTCGTCTCGTTTTTTATTCCAACACCTTACTCACCCCCATTGGCAACGCATTTATTTATGCCAGCTGGATCTTCAATTCATCTCCAAAAATGTCGGTAAAATGGCGTCGTGTCGTTATCTCGTTCTTAAATGTTTTCCTTTTTGCATTCTGTTTTAAATACAAATTTATTACTTTAAAACAGTGATCAAATTTCAATACATGTCACTTGTACAGTCTACCCTCAGTCTACCCCCATACCTCCACGTCAAATCAATTTAACCCCATTCCGTACTTATATGTGAGTGTGGTGTATTAGGGATTAATGTAATTTTTATTAGAAGGTAAAACGAACATTAGGCAAATTAAATAAAGCTATTAAATAACATCCTTAGAAGATTATGATGCTCTTGTCTGGCGACACGGGCCATTGCCGGATAATAATATTTCTGTTATATCCACCAAGTTGTAAATCATTTTATAAATGTGTGAAATATATTTCACCTCTCTCTCTCTCTCTCCCCCTCCTCCTCATCCTCACCCACTTCCTTTCAGCTCAGCCTATACACAAACCTTCTACATGGGTGGACAGCCCGGTTAGTTTTGCAGTGATTCAGTGCTGCTAGTTGAAAAATGACAAGCTCTACATTTCGCCGCTATTAGAAACTCATTCTGCACAAGTGAAGAGAAATGTAAGCGTCAGACAGCCATGCAGCACTGGGATACGATGCGCCTCTTGTACGTCAATTGGACTATGATTGCAGAACGCCTTTGTCTACTTCTTGTTTCTAGCAAAAAGTTAGGCGTCGCGATCTTAGGCCGAGGGAAGTATGAGCTCTGTGACCATTCTCCGTTTTCTAAATAGGTGGGTCTTTAGAGTGGTCCCACAAATAGTCAAGAACCTGAACATTTTTAGCTTTTTTTTTTTTGAATTGTTTATTGATTGAGACCATTTTACAATATACCTCATTGAAATGGTGTACATACATTCGTTGTTTACTATATAATTTTTATATTATCTACAAACATGGTTGTGGATAATCACTGCTGAACGATGTCCATGATGTGACGTGGGCGGGAGAGTCTTCTGACTTCTGGTGTTTGAAAGCCTTCAGTAACTAAAGGGTTGATGTGGTCAATGTTGCGTTGTACAAAGGAGCTGTAGCATCCATTCAGAAACTCGATCGGTGGTTCTAGTTGAAGGTCGTGATACAATGTTTCGTTTCTCACGAATGGGGGAGCTTGCATGATTCGGCGTTGTAGAGAGCAGGTGCCCCATACTGCCAAGCCGTATGTCCAGATCGGTCGGACCAGTGTCTTGTATAATATCAGTTTGTTCTGGATGGATAAGTGTGGACTTCCAAGAAAGGGCCTCAGCTGTGCAATTCTGTTTTTTACTCGCTTTATAATTTCGCTGATATGGTCATGGAACGTTAATCTTTTATCCAATATAACTCCGAGGTATTTATGAGAGGTTCTGGTAGGTATAGGCTGTCCAAGATAGTGGAGTTCCGGATTTGTATAATTTTGTAAGTGTGTGTAACGATGCTAGATTTTTCATTGTTTACTTTTATCCTAACATTTTTAGCTACAAGCTATTTTTGAAAATGCAGTTAACTGATTATCAGAAACTTATTTTTCTTTCCATTTTCAATGTTTGAACTACAATTGCTATCTTTCGAAGATCGTTTTTGAGTATGAATGTATTATGCGTATAGAGCATTTAACGCTGAAATCGATAATGTGGTCAAACGTTCTCTTCATGTTCTCACACAGATATTTACGAAGATAGGAAGTTAGGTACTGATTAGTAGAAAGAACATATTCTTTTTTATCGGCTACGTTACCTTCACTCTTCGTGCGTCCATATTAGCCCGAAAGGAACCATTGTCCGAAATCCCTCTTTATTTCATAGCACTGAGACAATTTTAACAGCCGAAGACAATCTGTTGATACTTCGGTACGGGCACAACGACGTGGGTGGTGCAGCGAGACATGTAGGCTCTGTTTTGTGTACTACCATATTCCAATTGACTGGGGTGCTTATGCAAAAACATAAGGGCTGATTTAACGTATATTTGCCTGACAGAAAACACTTGAACGATATTAAATACTACTAGATCATGCAAGGGAAATCTTTTTGGCTTCCTAGCTATGATCTTCAGAATAGCTTTTTGGGCGATTGTTAGTGGATTTAATATTGATGCGGAAGTGCCACACCCCCCCCCCTCTTCCTAGACTAGAATACCAAAACTTATTGAACTCTGGACGAATGTTTTATACGGAATTACTAGGGGTTTATAGTCGAGACAACACTTGACGCTATAGAAAATATCTGGTGCGTTGCAACACACAACTTTCCTTAGCTCTACAACAATTCACTTTGTACATTGCTAATTCTACTTACTCAATTCATTTATCACTCAGTTCCTTTGAACTTGGTCAAACAACACGTCACAGCAGCAGGAAGCGGTAGCGCTTACAGTTCCGGAATTTATTGTGCTGCTCATACTCACTATAGGACCATTATTGAGCAATTGGTACACCGAAAATTAATAAAAAATTTAATCAAAATCGTTAGAGCCGTTTTTGAGAAAAAATTTTGTGTTTTGATCACTATGATGACTATAGTTAACTTTCGGTGGATTTTGCTCATAACGTTATTTTGGCGTCCCATGATAACCTGCGGGCTAGATATCAAGTTTGAGGGGATTTGGTACGGTCGTTTTCTCTAAAAACCGCGCTAAAATCGATTTCGTCGAAAGATTTGGTAATTTATTGTGCTGCTCTCGTCATTTTCCCGTATATTTTATGGTATAGTTGACATATTAGGAGCTATCAATATAAAAAATTTAATCAAAATCGTTAGAGCCGTTTTTGAGCAAAAAAATATTTGGTGTTTTGATCACTATGATAACTATAGTTCAATTTAGGTGGATTTTGTTCATACCCTTATTTTGGCGTCCCATGGTAACCTGCGGGCGAGATATGAAGTTTGAGCTGATTTGGTTCGGTGGTTTTCTCTAAAAATCGTTCACAGACACACATACACACACAGACCATTTTCCCAAACAGTGTTTTTCGAACTCAGGAGGGTCTGAAACGTAAAGATCTGAAGAAAACTCAAAATTTTTTTTTCCACCGATTACATAACTTTCCTTTCTACTTCGTAGAGCCAAGGAAAGTAAAAATGACGACCTTAAAACCATTTTCGACAGCGATAGAACATGTGCTTCCCACTTGAGGTCTTCATCCAAAATCACGCCCGTGGAAAGCAGTTTTGATGAAAAACGTCCTCCATCGTTCAAATTTCTGGAACCACCATTCACAATTGCTGCTTTCAAGAAAACCTTTTATGTTTTTAACGCAAAAGTAGTTTTAAAATGGATGGCTGTGGATGTTTTTGGTACAAACCGTGATTTTATAAAAATAAAACTTGAAAATTATACCTCTGCAACGGATTGAGGTTGTTTGGCGGCATTCTACTCTATTTTCAGTCAAGGTTTTGTTACGTTTAGTGTCAGACACTCGTACACACACTGTACACTTCAGTTGGATATCGATATCTAATGCTGGTGAGCTCAAGTTATCGTGTGAAGGTGGTTATCAGGTTCTGCTAGTAACGAATTTTGTCCTGAGTTCCGCCCAAGAGGTATTTTGGGCCGATTTTGAACTCCCCCGTCAATACGTACATATATATACGATATAATCTTGGATTCGAAGTTTTTCACCCGACGGCAATAGTATTGTTTCATATTCTACGAAAAATTCGCTAAAAAGTGGAACGCCGATGCAACCGAAGGAGGTTCGGAAGGAGATGAGGGGCTGTTACTTGTACGGACACCTTCAAAGTCAACCCCCTCCTGAGCAACTCCACCGGCAGCCCCTTCAGATATTACTCAGCTTGCTCCCAGTCCTTATCATTTCTTTCCTTCCGCTCCAGGTGCTCAGAAGACGTCCAATCCCTCGAGACGTAATGACGACCCAACGACTCACGTTCGTTCTCCTCATCTTCCTGCTCGGGGCGGTCCTCGCTAAGGATCAACAACGTAAGCGCCAAAACCTTCACTGCCACTTTCTAATTGTTTTTGTATAAATGATAATATATTTTATGGTTCATACGCTCATCCACGCTCAACTGAATTTTTGAGGAAATTGACGCTGCCTGAAAATGAGAAATTCTAATTTTTTCGCGCAGTTACTCATCACGCATCGCTAAAATTTTCTCAGCCCCAGGCCAATTCCGGGATTTTTCGCGCACTCGGCCTCGACCTCTATTTTATAAAACGCACCCTATAATTCTATCTTGTCGGGAATTTCCAAAAACTCGGACGACAACGTATTTCTCAAATTTGTTTGTGGGGCCGATGGGGGTTCTTGAGACAGTGTCAGAGATGATGGAAAGTATGTGCGTTTGTACTGCACTTCGGAATTTATTCAGTTTAATCCCTGATCGTAGATTGTGCAGTTAGTTAATTTTACTGTAAACATGATTTATCGAAGGAATGCTCTAGGCACAAAGACATATCAGAACAAATACCGTCAGCCAACCCCCTCGATGAGCCAACTTTGATGGATCGTCCTGGAATCAGTCGCAGGATCTTAAACTTGCAGTTTCCTCTGAAGTAGCCAAACACATTTTTAGTACGGTTTTACTCGTGCGCATTGTGAAACCCTTCGAGGGTTTAAAAAAAGAAAATATTCGCAGATAACACGCAACAAACTCAGGAAATGTTCGGAACGGTCCAAGCTATTTTATCTCACCTTAATCAACGCACAGGTCGTGCGATTTCAACTTTTCATTCGAACGTACAATTTGTTTGCTGCTTAGGGTTAAGATCGTGGAACACCGCAACAACATCGTTCCTTCCGCACTAATAAATTTATAATTTGACGGCTTGTGTGGATTTGATGCAGAGTGATCAAAATTGATTTGTCCGATGACCTTCTGAGCTTCACAGGGTTACGGCGTACAGGGTTTTCTTTCTTTTATTACTTTCCATGGCTCTACAAAATAGAGAGGAAAGTTATTAATTGAGTTCTTTTCAGATCTATACGTTTTAAGGCCTCCTGAGCCCGAAAAACACTATTTGGGAACATAGTCAGCGTGTTTGTGTCTGTGAATGCGGTTGAAAAAAAAAACAGATGTACCAAATCATCGCAAACTTGGTATCCAGCCCGCCTATTATCATGAGTATTTTTTAAGTGCAAATTAGGGGATCTCTGAATTGGTGAACTGGTTGCAGGGAACGAGACTGGAGAGCGAGTGCGTACAGCGGTAATTAGTGCAATAGCTAAGAGACGAGAGTGTGTTTTGGTGTTGGTTCTGAGAAGATCTGTGGAAAGTCCAAAATCCATTGTCGGCTTCAGAAATACGCTGAACGGGCAGTCCTGACTTTTTTGCAGCTACAGACAAAAAGCATCAGGTCAGGAAGAGCTGGACTCGATGTTCGAGGAAGGCCAGAAATGAGGACTTCCCGTTAGTGGCAAGCGCGGAAGTTCAAGATTTCAACTAATTTGGCCTGTACCGAACAAACATTAGATATAATGGCTAATATATATAGGACTGAGCCGTTGTATAGCAATTGTGTTCGCAGGCGCAGAGGTGTTTTCGAATCCAAAGATAAAGTTTGACTTCAATTTTAATTGACTCTTGGCGCGGAAACAGTGACAACAATTGTCGAGTTACTGAAGAATTCTAGGCGCCTCATAAATCGGGCAAGGTAAGGGCTGTGCCTGGGCCGTGGAAACCTTAAGATATAATAACAGTTTTCAAGTGAGCTACCGACACGATTTCCTCTCAAAAGACGAAATTCTGGTGGTAGACGGCAATTTGCTTTTATAAATGCCGCATCACCTCTCATTGACAGTTAATTGACGATTCTTACGCTCACGGTTCGCCGATTTGTTTGAACACTCATAGAAGTAACTAAGCATCTTCAGAATTACTATTGGAATTAAAATCAGTGAAGCCGGAAATCATGAGGTCGTCTTCTCAAATCTTGATTTCTCGTAAAAATTGCCTCTCGAGGATTGATTTGCCTCCAGATTCTAGCTTTCCGTAAAATCCCGAGTAGGTCAGGTAGCGATTCGCTCACCACTTAAAACATGAGACCAATAATTACATTATTGACGACCTTACAAAACCCCAAAGGAGGCTCCCCGCCTGGGTTATCACGAACCGCATAATCACGTCTAGCAGGACCAGGTACAAGTGACCGGAAATGGAACCAGAGCCAGTAGAGATACTAAGATGAGTCTTGCTAGTGTAGGGCAATCAGTGCCATAGATGCCAATCTGCCACTTGAGACACGACTCAGTGAAGCAGCGTGGAAGTTCTTCGTTTGCGTTTGTACACTTTGCCACGTTGAGTGGGGTCCACACTTCAGGTCGATTCTATCAAGCTTCAAACATCATCCTTCGCTATGGGGACAACACGCTCTCATGATCGTGTGAAAATAGTGACGTTGCTTTACCTTTTTGTCCCCTGAAGATGTTGTAAGATGAATAAACACGTTCTACAGGTGGGAGGAATGAAACCTGCGGGTTCATGTCGAGCGCAGGATGTGAAGAAGGGCGTTAATGTTACACTAGCACTCCTTTATTCGTTTATGATGCCCCACTACCATTCTGAGATTCTACTACAGTGGAGAGGGGCTTAAATAGGTCGTGTCAGAAGTGTTTCAAAACCAAACTGACACTCGAGACATTAAAGAGCCACGAGATAAAGTGAAGAATGCAGTAATTTCTTAAATATAAATATTTAAACCATTATAAAAAAGAAAACAACGTAGAAAACACATTTAAATATAAATATTATAGTTCACTAAATTTATATGTTACTGTCTATGTATCAACTCTGTCCTTAGAGAGTCCTAGTCAAATCGTAAAAGTGTCTCCCAACTTCTGTCTTTCCTATGTCCTGTCTCTATTTAATTACAATAGCTCTCATTCCACTTTATAACATTGCCCTGCCACGTAAAACGCAGTGCTAAACGTGGAGTGGAGCTGATGAGACTAAAATCTAAGACAATATTGAAAGCAGCTCACTTAGATGTAATTAGTTCTATAGTCTTGTCAGCGAATGCGTCTCAATTTGCCGTTGAAGCTGTATTCTTTCCAAATAAACTGATTGATGTGTTAAAAAAACTGACAAATTGAGAAAGAACTCTAAGTACTCTAAGGTCAAGTTTTGCCAGTATATTTATGGTAATTTCATTTTGTGATTTTATCATTTTTCCTCATTACTCACTTATCGACCGTACTGTGTAAAACCAAATAGACTCCGTAATACACGGGGGACAGGTAGATTCTGCGAAAGAGAAAACGCGTGTAGAGAAACGATGGTTTCAATCGCGTTTTCTTCTACTTAACTGAATCTATGAATCACCAACCAGCTTCTATTAGGGCGAATAGTGGTCGATGCGAGACTGGTAACCAAACACCTGCCTAGTGCAGAACAGTCCTATGAAGGATCTCTCCTGTGTCCCTATTGGTATCCTTGTTCCCTCGTCTTCCATTCTACGCACAATATCAACACCAAAGTATGCAGAATATGGACTTTGAGGGACTACTTATGATATGACCAATTGATAGGTACTGATTGAGATTATGTTTGGTTCTGCAAAACTAGATGTGTCTTTCTCGGACTTCGATTCAAGAGAAAATGTGTACAGGAATTTGATGAGTAACTACGGAGCGTAGTGACGAATGACTAGTATTTGCGAGACAAACCGCATCCGGTCGTTTTTTTTTCTTTTATGCCTCTTTCGGATTCTGGAAAGGTCATTCGCCCAACTGTCAACAAATCATGATTCCTTTTTCGAGAGACCACTTAGTAGTTGCACTCTCCGCACGTCCAAGCCTTGAAATAATTAGCGGCCGGCGGAACATTCCTGCGGTCCTAAGACGCATCTGTTTCAGCACGATGCAGCGACTCGGCCACGTTTTTTCGTGTAACCCTTCAACCAGTTGGACTGACGTCAATAGTCGTTGTGATTCTCGTCTTTCAAGTCTCATTACGGTAGCCAGTCAGTGAAACAGGCTGCAATCTCTTGTATAGATAGATGTGTTCTTGGATGTGTCGCTGTGGGATCAGCGATATAAGCGAATATCAGCGATTGGTGGTCAGTACACGGCAACAGGCCTCAGGACGTCCTGAAGTACCTCTAAACGAGGCAGTACTGACGCTCAGTCGATGCTGCCGATTTTTATACCCAATCTTTCACGCGCTACCCAAATTAAACTGTCTTAACAAAAGCCCAAGTGGTTATTTCCCAACGATTCGCGACCTTTAAACAATTCGCTATTCGCGGCACGGGCTCTATCTTAAGGCAAGTGACTTACGCAATGCAACGCGGCGTCATTGACGACTGACTTCTCGCGAGCATTTAGCAAATGCCTAATGACAAAGCCACCTAGCGGTTCACGGGCAGCACCGACACTTTGAATTGAATGTACTTTTAACAAACTATTTAGCCCAGGGGCAGCAAAAGCCGTTAACGATGTCAAGAAGAGAAATCATATTAAACGGTATATTATATCGTGATAAAATATGTTAATTTTCTGGACTTTTCTGCCCAAGTTGAATTTTGTAATTTATTAGCATGGCTGGGTAACGACCACGAAAATTACTTCTGTACCAAATTTAAACTCTTTCGGCAACTAACTGACGAGGGATAGATGTACCACAGGATCTACTTGAGCGCCCAGGGGCTGTAGCGGATTGGATTTCCGGGAAATGCCCTGCTCAACAGTTGTAATGGTGTGGAGTTCGAAGTCACTGAAATGTTCACCGATACAGGTAGTCTACAATGATTGAAATTGCTATCATTTCTGCAGCCCAAAGCTCTAAATCTTTGTCACAGTTGCCAGTTGCTTATTTAAGGCAAGGGAGAGAGGGAAAAAGAGAGAACCAGAGAGAGATTGATTGGCACGTTTTATTGCATCTCCCTCTTATATCATCCCTGGCAAAATTCAGTACACATCGTAAATTAAATCTTGTGCATCGTTCAGGAAAAAAAATCATCCTCAAAAGGGCGTTTTTGCATGAGTTTTTGAACGATGCTACGCTCACGGAGGGGTCAAAGAAATACGGGTTCTCACTAAAAATGCGTACAGCTGTGGCGGCGAAGGACTTATTGATGATTGCTCTCCGATGGCGGGGTATTTGAATTAGGCCACATCGTGTCTCATGTTGGTGGATTGTGCGGAGAAATGGACAATCTAGGGAGGGTACTCGAATTTCAAGCTCTTAAATACAGCGACAGCGTATTTGATTTTCTGTTTGATCTTCAGTCACCCCGATCTACTATAGTACGGTGTAACGTGCTCATCCAACTTCAAACTGCATACAAATCTGTGCTCTATGGAGATTGCTCAGGTCACACAACGCTGCTAACCCATAGCTGAGCTTATGGGCGAGTTGTGCCTGTACTACCTACTACCTTGAGCCTCACGTGGTACGGAAAATGTGTAACGAGTCGTCGAAGCTGGTACAATGATCTAAAAAGTTTCGCCTGTTGTCCTCGACACTTGGGGCCACCAAGACTTTGTGTGGGTCATTGTGATTCCTAGGTTCCTAAGTTCGGTATCGTATGACAGGTTCTGGTAGAAGAGTGAGAGGGGGGGAGGAAGAGAGGGAGGGAGGGAGAGAGTTGGAGACTATCAACCTGGGAAACAATAGGACCTTAAGGCCCTCTCTTCACTGTTACCAGAACAATTCACGCAATAGCAATTATGGATTCTGGTTATTATAAAAAAGAGCAACAAATAAAATGAAAAATCATCTCCCAATACTGTTAACAAAACCTTCGACTGATATTTTGCACTTTTCACTTCGTCACTTGTAATGGTTAGCGGCAGACTGCCGATGGTGGCAACACTGTTCGCAGCGCACGTGGCGTGTGCTGTTCGCCGCTGTTTATACTAGTGGAGCCACATTTTAACAGATAATGGCTACCGACATCGCTGATGAATCTTCCCCTTTTTTTAAGCCAGTGTTTAAATTCCCCTTATATTGTGTGAAGTAAGGTAAGCGATAAGAGCTTGGTGTTTCATTTTCCCCATTGTCCCTTTATTGTCATTTACTACAATCCGAGCGTAGGTTATTTGTTTCATTGTAAAAGGAGTTCATTTCATTTCTATCTTTTCCTGATTAAATTCAAGTGGGTCCTATTTGGTTTATAATTTCATTTCCCAGTATTTTCCTGGGAGGCATTATTTTTTTAATTTTCATCAAGTGAGTATAATTGAGTGTATTTAATTTGTTCTTTTCTTTTGGGCCCGGACGCGACTTTCACTCGTGTTCTGTACGCGGGGAATTAGTAAAAGAATTCCCCAAGTACGTCACACACTTTAAAATTACATAAATATCTCTCATTGTTTGATTACCTCGTGCTTTCTTCTCATTCCAAAACTAGTTTCATTTGAATTAAAATCAAAGAGCTCTCGGCGTTCGTTATATACACGAATTGTTCTAATGTGGTATTGTTCTTGTTGCACAGGCAGCCCTGCGTCTTGGATAAGTGCGCTTATCGTGCAATGCGCCTGACCTTCACCCAGCATAAAAAACTGATCACGAAGGTATTTAGGGTTTCCGTACTGCGGAATCCTAAATAACATGGTCGCAGAGGCCCAACCAATCCAACATTAGAAAGTACGGCTTACGATAAACGAATCGTACTGCCGAATTCAGAGTTTTCTGTATCCTATCGCATTGCTCGCTGCTCATGCTATAGAACGCCAGTATGGCGTATCGAAGTTATGCAGCGCTAAACTTTCGGCCAGACTCAGTCTTACCGTACACACGTTTGCGTAGGAGCGACGCGTGTGGCAACCATGACGTTTATTCCCAGTTTCTTTATTATCACGTATGTTTCGATTTGAAATTTCACGATGGATTTGACTTCTCCAGGTGAAAAATGGGTTGTTTTCTTCCCCATTGCATCAGTGTACTTGAGCACCTCAGCCTTGAGGCCTATCATCGTATTCATAAAACCCTCAACGATCTATTTCGCGATAGCTTTTGAGCTGAGTCAGTTCGTCAGTTCGGTTATTGGGGATTTTCGTCTACGTCGGTTATTGCTTTCGCTTAGATTGTACGAGGAAACGTGTTTGAGCTCTGCTATCGCTTACGACTTCATTAGAAATCCTAATAGGTTCGATTGTATCCCCACCCCCGTGGATTTAGTAGTTGTTGGAGCAATTTTCGTTCGTGATTCAGCCTGAATAATAACTCTCGCATTATCTACTACGTTCCCTTTGTCCTGCAGTTTCACTAATCATTTTCGACATCATAGAATGAGAGTTTCTTAATTTTCTGTATCGTTGTCTTCATTCTCTTCATGTCACAAATGTTCAATGTCATCAGATCAGTGACGGGGGCAAGGATGAATTTTCTTACAGTAGAACGCATTCAAATCCAATTGCCCGAACGACCTTAGTAGATTAGTTCTCCGAGATGAGCGAATGCAAAAGGACTACGAGGTTTTCGCTAATCAAGCGTTAAATGCAAATCATTCCACACCCAAAACGCTATCCGCGAATTTCGTTTTAATAACGGTGATTAGAGAGCTGTCTACTCACGGAAGTCGGGAACACTCTTGGAAGGAACGCTAAGAATATCAGCAGGTTGCTCAAGGCCAACGGTCATTGACCTCTTTCAAACGTGAATTGGTCCAGTGTATTGGTTCTATTAAGTACAGTGATGTTTCTTTTTAAAAGGTATTCCATCGTATTCCCTTCAGTGTTTTTTTGTTGGACTGACGGCTTCTGGACTTTGAAGAAATTTCTTTCAACTGCTATTGAAGTACTATATCATATCTGAGTGTGGAGACACTCTTGCAGTCTTTCCTGACTTTAAAATGAGTTACTGAGGAATTAAAAGACTGAGTCCGATTGTTGAATCAACGCGTCAAAGCTTCTTCCGCTTACCTTATCCTTTGGATTATGGACCAGTCAATAGTTGTATGGCTGTTCCAGTGATATGAATTGACGTAAAGTGAACCCTAATCACAATGCCTGTTCCTTAACACTCATGAGAGATAACTCTCGAAATAAGCGAAAGTCATGGTTTCGCTATCTTGCAAGAGCCCGGGCACTGAGCATCCGCCCGACCCAAACCTGTGGAGGTACGACAGGTTGTCGTTTAACGGAGAGCTGTTGTTCGTGTGTTACCACCCTGGGGATTCCTGTACCACCTGGGAAGAATCCTAAGCTGGTTTCCCATCTGATAACTAATCACTTGGGTGGCAAGTTTCAATGAGAGAAATCAACTGTGACCACGGTTAGAAGATTGCTTAGTAGCAGTCAAAGCAGGAAGCTTTAGCTGCTCTTACAACTACCGTCGCTCAGCATTGTTTGAATTACAGTAAAACAAGAGCACGTTATTTCTTGTTTCCTCCACACTGGAGAAAGGGGAGTCTTTTAGAGGAATGTCTTGTAAGGAACTGGCTCAGCTCAATCCACTTTCTCCTATGAGGTTCACAGACTGTGGGAAAAAACGACGTGCCTTTGATCTCGTTTGCCATGTATCCACTCGTCCAGCTCTGCAAGTTTTCGTTTTTGTAGGCCATGGTGAACCACAAGAGCGCTGACTCTTCTTCGACTGGGTGTGAGCAACCCTTGACAACTGGGCAGTAGCCAATCACGCCTAAGTAGTCTTCAACAAAGCGAGTAAAGAAATTTATACCAGTCGTTTATGAAATAGTTACGCACTGTGTAAGAAACGAAGCGTTGACTAATATTTGGGTTTTCCTTGGCATTGCAAGGTCCTAATGAGCGAAGATCACCTACAGTCGCGAAGGGCGTTCTTGTTTCTGGGGGTCACACAACGGTCCAAACATAGCTGTGCACGCAAAGGCGGACGTGTGGTATTTGTAAAGCGCCTAATATTGACTTACTGGCCCGTCGTACTAGTATCGATTTTGCGAAATAATGTTTCCTTGTAAATCAGGCAGGCACATCACGAACTTTTCACCTACAAATTGAAAATACCATCTTTTTTCGCCCCTCCCCCACCCAACACCATTAACTTCCCTCAGTGTATGTCAGTATGCGGGGGCCAACAGGGCGTGGAGCATTGTTTGTCGGAGCATCGGTACCATGAACTGCCTTTTTCCGAGGTGCGACTTACAACGACAACAAGTCGCAAGTGTTGGTGTGTAGCTGGGAGGCAACATTCCTGCATTCCCCCACACAAGAAGCTTAGAGAGCAGTGATGGGAAGGATCAAGTGACCTAGCACTTGCCCTAATTCAAAAACTGGTAATTCTCCGCACAGACAGACCGCCTGACCTCACGCTGTACTGACAGCCACTGGTCCGATTTGATCGTGTAGAAAGGCTTACTAAAACGATTGACATTGCAGTATGAGCTAAAGAGTGGCGAATCAGTGCTGAAGCCCTGATGAGGCGATAAATAGCTTAGACCAAGCGTTTTTTATCCTTACCTTGTTAACCTTCTTAACAGGAAGCAAAAAGTCTCGTTAGCGAATGTTGGCGGACCGCTTCAAGGAATCCACGGTCTTGAGCTTCAGTGCGCAGAACACCTGCCCCCGTCTGAGCCAACCTGAAGACCTTCCCCTCACATAGTGGGCGTGGTGTCAATTTGTGTTTGATATATGTATTGACTTGGGTTCGAACACATTCATGAGCAATTCGAATTCCTTGAAAGCTTCAACTATCGTAGCCTAAACAGCACGTAATTGCCGGATTAGCGAGGAAGACGAGGCTGTCGTACAAATTACTGTGAAGCCGGTCTTGTGCGCATAAGTGGTTCGATTTATTGGTGTGGAGGACGAATGGGACGTCCGATACACTGTAAGCGCGCTTCAACTTTTATTTCTACTACCCCCTATAGTGCTGCGACACAGTTGCTCCCGTTTGAACCTTCACAAGGAACCACTGCTTCAATCTTATTTTTAAACCAATTGTAAAAAAAAGCTGCTGTCAAAAGTAGACAATCTGGTACATCTACGATTTTCTTTCCAGCTCCGTACGTGAAGCGCTGCAAGAGCAGTGATCCGAAGTTGATGGAGTGTATAATCAAAGCCCTTCATCACCTCAGGCCGTATCTAGCGAAAGGTAAGAACATTCTTAAAGTAAAAGAGTTTTTATTCATGCAGGCACATTCATTCGTTCATCGAAGTTTTCATCAAGCATTTAGTTTTATACAGCTCCTTAATGTAAGAAACTTGTTAAGGACAGTCCTATTTATGTGTATGTGTTCTCGTATTTACATAAAAGTTTTACAGGGGCTTGTACAAAGCTTGAGTTAATCAAGGGAGCGTAATGAGACCACCTCTAGTGATAACACGCTCTCTTTATGCAATTATATCTAGCGGCACCAGCGCATTAAGAAGACGCACACTTTAATCCTCAACACGCATCAATGTAGAGAACTCGTGGGTTTTAAATCGCTCTACTTGGTGGTCGTGAGTGACAAATGTCACGTTTTCCCTGCAACAAATGCTTTGTTGTATTTAAAAATACATTATAGTAGAGCAGAAGTTTTGGCAATATAAAAATAAAATATGTGGAATGTGAATGAGGTATCTATCTACTGATGGATCCTCAAATGCTTCTGTTTGCATGAATGACATTACTGGGTTTTTCCAAGTTAATCAGTGGGGAGTTTCCTCTTGAGTCGACCTCTAGGTCTGGGCTGTGGTGAGTTTGCGGATAATGGTTGAAATAAAGGGTTGTAGAGTGAGATCAATCTTTCGTGTAGGGTGGTAAATTGTTTCCGAATTTCGTCTTTGATTGGAAAAATGTTCAGGTCAGAGCATAACGTGGAATGTCGAAAGAACCAAGGAGCACCAAAAGCAAATGATCATGCGGAGGATTCTGTCTTGAAAGATTTGAATTCGATGACTTACTGGCTGCTCCCCAGACGTCAGCCATATAGTTTGTAGAATGATGAGATATAAGAGTCGTTTCAGTTGGAACATCAGGTTTATCAAAAGATTTGGAACATGTGTGCCCCATATCAATTTCCTGTCTAAATTGAGTCATAGATACTCGACTGAGTTTACTTTCGGGATAGGTACTCCGTGTGACGAAACAACATGACGTGTGAAGTCGTGTCATGTAAAGCACTAGTTACGTACTTATGCTTACGAGGCAATCAATCTAAAAACCCCCTCATTATGTTTGATTTTGGCAGAGCCTGGACGAGTTGTCTTCAGCCCTGTCACGTTGCAACTTGTGTTTTGTGAGAATAAACATCTTTTTAAAAGTTAAACTCAACCCCATCAACCTCATTTGATTAAGGGTGTCATTAGGAAATTGTTATTTAGACAATACGACAATCTTCGAAAGCCGAAGAAACTCTGACATGGGGACCCCCTTTAAAAAAACACCCTGTGTACGTAGAACATTAGGATAGCATAGCGCTTTACGCGTTATCCCGACTCTGGTCACTTCTAATCTGGCCCGAACCGCCCCTCCAGATAATTCTGCCGTTTGTGCTTTTATCCGTTCATTTTTGTTTCTAATATATGTTCGTCTCATTTGTCTATCATTCTTTAGTCATTGCAAAACAGCTTTTACTAAAACAATAGTTTCATCAACTATAAACTTCTCAAGATCCGAAAGTGCGTAGGAAGTAGACAATATGAATTCAAAAGACGTTTCAGGAGAGTTATTTCGCTGAATTTTGTCGTGAAACGCGCTAGAGCTAACCAGCGGACATGGTGAGGGGTGGATTACGTAATATGCCTAGTTTTGCTGATATCAGCAACAAGGTTTCACCTCTAAGCAGCTTAGCCGCTTTGCTTCGATTTTCAGAATTCTGGGTTACGAGTAGCAGCTTCACAATCCACGTTCATCCTCGATGCGCGAGCAAGTCATCCGAGACGGACGCACTCGAGGAGCGTTAGCCCTTATCTAATAGGCTTACGCCACCCGGGGGGAGAATAATAGACGACAAATCAGGAGTCAAATCCGAGCCTTCCTTCCAGCGGTTAAGTAGTGCAGGGATAAATGGGGCTTCCGGATTATCTACTCGAAGACGTCAGTTTGTTCCTCGCTTCTTTTTACCTCTCGAGTGAAAGCTAATGTCAGTGAAAGTGGAAACGACCTGCAACAGCCCTTCTGGCTTTACCTCAATAATTAATGCCTAACTCGCAGCCGGTACAATATGACATAACGTGACTTATGTGGGCCAAAGGATTCGACGGAACTCCTTCGCCCTCTCGACACAGTTTCCCCAACGAGTCGCTGACTTCCCGACCTCCCTTCCGCTAATTTGCGTACGACGACTCGGCCGGTGAACGTATTAAAATAATTCAGAAACCTTCCTAGTCGTAATTTGAGTACATTGCGTAACTTCCAGCTAACCAATTATTCAATTCGGGCGTTTCTTAGGGCGGAATTCGTAATCCTCGATTGAAACGGGTCAGAAAGTCGAGCGGAAGGGTTTTCAGAGGAATTTCCCAATTCAATGACATCCGTGAGTGCTCCATTCCCTTAACACACTCCACTGAAAGTATAAGGGATGGCAAGTCAAGTATCTGGGTGCCGAAAATTAACCTAGAAAGAGCACATCAGTTATACGACCAAGAAGCCGACAACGGCCTTGTAGACTTAACAAAGAAGGTGCGGGAGAACATGGGGAATTAAGTCCAGAATAGCATGCTGGTTTTACGAGGCCGTTGTGAGACCAATCATCTCAGTGCGGTCGATGGTGGAATTGTAGCAGCCTGGCCAAACGCTCGGGTGCTTACTAAAGGCAGAGGTGTTGAAAACCGCACCATGGAGAAAATGTTTTACCTCCTTCCCCGTGATATATAAATCAGTGTAGAAGCTATGAAGGTGGCGGCGAAGGCCCAGGCTAGGAATAGTTTATTGATGGCCACCTGGCTATACTCAGGAACTTAGAAACCTTCACAGAGCTTGGCATGGTCACTGACATGATGCACGAGTTCGATAGGAAATACAACGTGCAACCAGAAGAAAGCCTATGCAACGGCGGTATCAACATCCATACCGATGGATTGAAAACTCCGGAGGGCACAGGCGCTGGGAGGAGTGGGACGTACATAAACTTGGGCCCACTCCCCACTCCACTGGGTTTTCAATCGGAGGTTTTGCTATCATTGCCAGGGCCATGATAATGCATGAACAAGGCTATAGCAATAAATCTATCAACAATGCCTGATAGTCAAGCGTCTTGTAAGGCTGCACTACGCCACATTTGGCGTAGGAATGCAGTTTTCACCTCCGTTATTAAATTAACTGTGGTACTCACATACAAACATAAAAGACTGGATCCAGCCAAGGAGTCGTTGTGTGAACGTGTCTCTCGAAGGAGTCTTTGGCTGCAACCTCACATGCAGGCAATACGGATGTACTAAAGGAAGGTCCACGTAGGATGTCATTGACGAAATTTGTATTGTTTCCCAGCTGGGACCGGCTAAGTACGTCGTAGCAGTTTTGATTGACATCAGGGGAACGTTTGACAACCTTTGGTGGCCAGCGCTCCTCAATGAGCTTAAAGGTAGGGGAATCCCCCGCAACCTGTAATCGCTCGTCAGAAGTTACCCGATAGAACTGCTACAATCGAATGCAGGCACGCCTCCGTCCAGTGAAAGATTGAGAAGGGGTGCCCACAGGGTCTGTGTACCAGCACTCTGGAACGCCTTCTTCGAAGATCTTTTCACAAGGCTCATGGAGACTAACTCCAGACTATACGCCGATGTGGATGACCAGTCTGTGCTGATCTTTGCAGAGTCGGTCCGCCAAATCGAAGCAAAACCCACCACATGCTCCGCACTGTCACCCAATGGTGCGAGCGTGTCAAGATGCAGGGGGCTGAATGTATGTGGTACCCTCAATACGCTTTGGCGACCACAGGCTCCTCCTTGAAAAGCACGTCATTTAGGAGTGAATATAGGTGAGAGGTGGGACTTCGACCAACCCCTCCAGTCCCTTAAAGGCACTACCATTGCACGGTTTGGCTCACTGCGTGCGATTAATAAGGCCACTTGGGGTGTGTGCCATGGCCATCTATGTAGACGTGATTGGCTACTGCCCTGTTCTATGGGGTAGCAAGCTAACAGTCAATGAAAAGAGAGTACTGGCCCAATCCCAGAGAGCTGCACTCCTGTGGATCACCAAGGCCTATAAGACTGTATCAACAGAAGCACTCCAGGTGATCACTGGTCAGTTACTGGTTGACTTGGCCGTTGAGTGCATGGTTGACTAGTGGAGAGTGAAACGGGAGCTCCCCCCCGTTTGGCTGAACTCCGTGAGGGCCTCGCCACAAAAGGAAAACTTGCCGCCATCGACGAGTGGGCGTTAGAGAAATGGCAAGCGAGATGGGAATCCTCATCAAAGGAATGTGACAAGTATGAGTTTTTCCTCACTATCCATGAACCCGGTAGAAAATTACCACTGGACGAACCAGTTCCTCACGGGACAGTTCCTTGGTGACTTCAATGCTTGGCTCCACCTCTTTTCTCTCAAACACTCTCCATCATGCACGCCTGGCGCCTCCAGTGCGGAGGAAACCATTTGCTGCTCCTCTGTAGTTTCTACAACAGTGAGCGACGGTTGTTGGGAGGGCAGACGAACTTAGCAGCATTGACTCCTACATAGCAAGCCTATAACCATTTCGCCGAGCTCGTGAAGAAAGTGATGGCTAAGAAACGTGGTCGCAGTTGATCTGACCCCTGATGACCCCGCATTGATCTTGCCCTTGGCTCCCTGGGGAAGACAGTCCTCGAAAAAACCAGATTCGCCTATATGGTCAACTTTTGTAAGACGTCGTCACTTCTAGAAAATCCCGTTCACAGTATTTTGAAACTGATCGAACTTATTACGGGACTCCACCTCTCTACCCCACGCTCACAACTCTCGAGCAATGCGCCGGTTTTCGAGTGCTACAGGTCTGAGTTGGTTCGCAAGCCCCCGCAAAGCGATTAAAATTCGAGAATGTACCCTCGAAGAAGATCTGGTCTTTCGGTCGTGACGGGGGGGGGGGGTCTTCGGTGTCTTATTGGTAATGGTTTTCACGTTAACGTAGTTTTTTAAAACTAATATTTGAATGGAAGTTACAATCGAAGCGCGGACTCTTTTCGTTAAAAAATGTAGAAACTTTTAAAGTTTTGACCAATTAACTAAAACTGCCAGTCGCTTTTTCCGTGCGTGGGAGAAAAAAACCGTAACTACTTGTTAATTACACGGATGAAATACCACCCAAGGTCTCACGCAGACACGAAGCTCCCAGTACCTCTCGTCCAGACTGACAACCAGCATTGACCTTGTATTAGGTCTAAATCTCCGAGCCATATTTTGCATAATTTGATGCGTCCAGTCCGTATTTTGAGTGTTAAGGAAGATATCTGGGGTCATTCAAGGTGCGGTAGGGGCACTAACCTACAACTCACCGCGCCTCTGCGATCTACGTTTGTTGAAACAGGGAGAGGGTGTACGTTTCACTTTGAGAAACCAGTTCGTCAGGAACGAGAAGACCCCATCCTGCCCAGTGATAGTAATCGCGTAATCTCCTTTCAGTGTAGGTGAGATGAAGTAGTGGAGGGTAGAGTTTGTGCCCCCCCCCCCCACCGACCACCACCGACCTACCTAGCCAGATACGATATATTTATTATATGTAGGCATTATCATCCATTCCGGATTAGTAGTTTATTTTTGACAACCGAAATGGGTAGTCACATTTTTCTACATTTTTCGATTTTTGACTTTCGAAAAAAATGGATCAAAGAATGTGTATTAAATTTTGGGTTAAGAATGGAATAAAGTGCTCCAACGTACTTAAAACGTTGATTGGACTGTGGCATTCGACGAGTCTACTATGCCTCAGTAAAGTGTTTATAAGTGGTACGCTTTGCAGAAGGTCTAGAAGATCTTGATGACGTTCAGCGCCCTTGAGTTGCAATCACGTCCACAGAGGAAGAAAATGGTTTTGATAAATCGTCGAATCATTCTTAGGAAAGTTGCAGAGGATGTTGGCATATCAATCGGCTCATGTCATGCAACTTTTTCGTATGTTTTGGGAATGAAACGTGTGGCAGCGAAGTTTTTACCTAAATTTGAGCAAAAGCAACGTCGCATTAGTATCGCTCAGGAGTTATTAAATGATGTCGACCATCCAGATTTGCTCAAAACAGTCATAACTAGTAAGAAAACGTGGGTATATGGTTATGACGTCGAAAGGAAGACCGAATCACCCCAATGGAAGCGGACAGAAGAGCCATGATCGATCGAATGTGAAGGTTTCGCCGTTTTCTTCGATTACAGTGACGTGAGCCATCATGAGTTCTTGCCAACAGGTCGTACGGATAACAAAGAATACTACAAGGAAGTTATGAAAAAAAAAACAAATGTCATGTCATGAAAAACAAATCATGGAACCACTTGATCTATCATCTGTGACACTACACTCTTCATGAACTCAGCGATGCGGCAATAGGCCTGCTTTGTAGCATTCAAGCCTCCCAACAACCTTCGCTCACTGTTGTAGAGCTCCACTCAGTGGACCCGTTTTGTGTTTTCTTGTTTCCTCCACACTCGAGGCGCAAGACGCGCGTGATGGAGAGTCTTAGAGAAAAAAGAAGTGGAGCCGCGCAAGGAGTCACCATGTCCAGTGAGGAAATAGCTCATCCAATGGTCTGGCTCAATCCACCTTCTCTCAAGACGTTGGCGGATGGCGAGGAAGAACTTGTACCCATCTCGCTTGCCATTTATCAATCGCCCATTCCTCGATGGGGGCCAGTTTCTATTCTGTGGTGAGATCCGCAGAGATTTCAGCCAAAAGCAGAGGAAGCTCCGGTTTTATTATCCACTTGTCAACCATGCACTGGGCAGCCAATCAACCGGTAACTGACTGGTGATCAGTTGGGGTGCTCCTGTTGATACAGTCTTAAGTGCCTTGGTGATCCACAAGAGCGCAAATCTTTGGGGTCGGGCAAATACTCTCTTTTGATTGACTGTTTGCTAGCTCTCCAGACATCGGGGCAGTAGCCAATAATGCCTAGATAGATGGCCTTGTCCTTGACGTGCTTTTCAAAAAGGAGCCTGCGGCCACCAACGCGTATTGAGGGTTGGTTATTTAATTTTCCTTTCAGAACAGTACGCTCATTACACACACGGACATTTATCTGATCGTATCAGCAGACCAATTTACATTTTTCGTTCCAGAGTGAGTTAAATCTTTCTTCACGCACTGATGAAAATCCGATCTGTAATAGTGCCCATCGACTAGAACGAGTGTATTTTGTACTCTCTTCCTATAGTCGAGATAATGAAAGTTTGTCGTGGTGTGCGTCTAGCTTCCGTTGTTGGAAATCCAGAAACGTCAAATCGAATGTAAACTCGAGAAGGATATTCTTCCAGAACGAAGCAGTTCAACTATCGCTAATAAAGTCGCTACCTCCTTGAAAAATGTGCGGAACGAGTCTGGCGTAAGATATGAAAGGAAAGGGAACAGAGCAAAGTCGACGTCCGTCGAGAGGACAACTTGCACAAGTTAAGTTGCGGAACTCTCTCTCAAGAGTCATCAATCCGCTCGCGCAAATATCGCTGTTAAGAGCTCGATATGTCGATGCTGCTCTAACTATAGTTGGAAAAATTGCGCAAATCTTCGGATAGCCGCGAGTGAACGAAATCCTAACCACCAAATTACGGCCGGCTGGTTTTTAGCCGGTGCTCTTGTTTAGTTGACTTCGAAAGATCCCGCGCCTCAGCTGAATTGAGATTTGACTGTTCGAGTAATGTAATGTTCAGTTGCTCAACTCGTAAATGATAGGCGAGTGCGTAATGCTAGCGACGATGTTTGTCCCGATTAGTGTTTTTATTCCACTGGAGGGAACTGACTGTTATCGGCCTCACATCCCAGAGGGCGCTATATCCCAGAGGCACTGTCGGTCTAAAAGTTGGTTCAGCTCGTGGTTAAGCATGTGTACAATATGCATTTTTAGGTAGGTTTAACAAGTAGGTCGCAATAATCAGATATGTGAGCGGGTACGTGCAACAATCATTCGCGCCTTATTTCTTACATCGGGGTATTCGCTACAATGCGATTAGCTGGCTAGTCTTTTCAGGTTTACGGTGTGAAGAGACAGGAACGACTCTGTTATCTCTGGAGAATGACTGGAATTTGAAGTCATTAGGTTAAAAATTAAGATTTAGTTGAAATGTTTGGAGATATGGGTGCTGGAGAGACTGGAGCCAAAAGGGGAGACAAGAGACTACATGCTTTTCAAAATGTATGTGGGGTATAGGAGTTCTATCAAATAGCTCATAGGCGTCTCCATTCAAAAGCCCACGAATCTCTTTTGACCTAACTACTTGTAGGGTAGTAATAAGGGTTCTAAAGAGTCATCAGAAACGTGTACTGCAAATGCCATTGGCTTCGAATTGACGCCCAACTGTGTGCAATCTGCATGTACTGGGGGTTTTCTTGAGCGTAAAGTTAAACTTGTTTTAGTAGGCTTTTGAAGAAACAAGTCAAGTTCTTGGGTATTATTATTGGGTCACAGGTTGGTTCTTTGTCATTAGTGGGGACCAAAGATTGGCTAACGCGAGTATCTGCTGTTGCGCCCCCGTTAGGTCCTGGATAGGATGACTGCTGAAGCTGAAACTTGAAGCTTCGCAGGTACGACCACTGATTGGGAGAACCAGTGTCAAACGAGAAACGTAGCCGTATGACAATTCTCCTTTTCGATTTAAGGGATCTAGATGCGATCAAACGAGCGAATGAGGACAGATCTGGTATGACACTTTCCTTCCCTGTCGCGCAGTGCTCGGACAAGTACGAACAAGCCGTCATTCATAACTCGTCCTAGTTATTTATGGACTAACTGATTACTTGTTGCAGGCAGTTTGAAATGATAACGTGTCATTTTAATTTACGACGTCATCGTATCTTTCAGGAATTCCGGAGATCCAAATGCCAACAGTAGAGCCATTTAGGATGGAAGATCTGTCCCTGGCGCTCACTTCCGGTCAGAACGGTTACAAAATTGTTCTTCGGGAAATGGACATCTTCGGTGCGAGCAACTTCACGGTCCAAAAACTGAGGTAAGTGGCGTATAGATCAGATGTGAGTTCAATTTCAACAATTTTATTGAGAAAACGGGCTTCGGAAGGTCGTGCGGTATGAAGAAGACGTACGTAAGGGAAGTATAGTAATCGTGTCAACAAAAGTTTAGTTTTCTTTAAATCTTTACGTTTTGAGGCCTATTGAGTCCGAAAAACCTAATTTCGGCCCATGGTCCGTGTGTATGTGTGTCCGTAGTTCGATTAGCGGGAGAGCTGGTTCTTTTTTTGTTTGTTATTTGTTGTAGACGCAAAAATAAGGTTATGGACGATTTCGGTGGAAGGGAAAGGGGGGGCGGGGGACGAAACCGTACCAAAAACTAGGGGTTTTCGCATTTTTCGAGAAAACGGCTGTAACGATTTTGATTAAACGTTCAAATTATCTTCTGCTAGTTGGTACCTTACCTTTCTTATGTATAAATATCTCCATGAAAATACGGTGACCGGAGATATAGGCCTAAAAAGAAAAAATTGGGGTTTTTTTAGGTTTTTTTTGGCAAAACGGCTTCAATAATTTTCACCAAACTCACAGGATGTCTTCAAATAGTTGATACCTATATATCGTTCGACAAATGTTCCTCTTACGGTCCATTGAGCAGAGATACAAATGAAACAGTGTCGAAAATAATGTTTTTTTCAACATTTTTGTAATTTCCCGAGTTACTGTCCTCCAAGATATCATCAATTTTATGGAGTGTCTTCTAGCAACCTATACCCACATATTGTTCACCGCAACTATTTCTTTATCTATCGGTTGAACGGAGGTATATTCGAGTTAACTCAGAAAATGAGATTTTTCGAATATTAATTTACCAATTTCCCGATTTTCTCAAAAATGACTACTACGATTTCGATCAAACTCACACAGTACCCTCGCCTAAGTAGTGCCTACACTTTGTTCTCAATAAATGTTCTCGTAGAAATGCGTTTAACGAAGATATACCGGAATCAAATTTACGGGAGTTGCGGAAAGTTGTTTGTAGCTACGCACCAGATATTTTGTGTTTGGTGCCATAGTGCCGTTTGTTCCTGATTCATAGTTCATAGGCCGTTCACTCGCCTGTGGCGATTCAAGAATTGCGTTCGAGCAAGTACAACCACATTCAGCTGTCTTCAGCCGTTATCTAGTTGTTAAACGGGTCAGGTTTGTTCGTGCATGAAAAAGCGCATTTGTTATGCCCCCCCCCCCTCCCCACCCACCAATGCTGTGGTACGTCAACTATTCCAGCTGAGCCGTTAGCAGCTCATGTCAAAAACAGCCAGTTCTCCTGTTATCAAGGACTTCGCACGATGGAAGAAAGATGATTCCTACTCAATTCGGATTAGGCGGAAGTAAATCTTTCTTCAGTGGAGGATAATAGCGGGCCCCTTTTGATTAAACGTGATTCCATTCTCGGTCACCGATCTGATCCGTATTTAGAGCAAACAAACTGGTTTTAAAAGAATTGTTCAGGCTCTCGTTATTTTTTTCGAGCCTTTCCGCAAATTTCCTACCGTCGAATCTGATCAGACCTCCCATCGCATCAATAAAACTCAAACGTCAAGCAAGCTTTTGGTCCTTGGGCTTCCTACCCAGGTTTCAACACGCTGTCCTCCAGTCCCTTCCCATTCTGTTCTCCTCACTTCCTTCCAGGGCCCCAGTGCCATCTCCAAAATGGGGTAAATGTGGTAACAGTTTCATAATTAGTTAGGTAAGGTTCGCCTGAATATGTTCTTGATTTAATCTCGAATTACGGCTACATTAGGTTTGGACACAACGGAGCGCCTTTTGAAGCGAAAATCAGGATCCCGAGACTGCACATCGACGCCAAGTACACGAGTAGCGGAGTGTTGATCATCCTACCAGCCAGCGGAAATGGAACGTTCTTAGCAAATTTAGGTAACTTAAACT
The DNA here is from genome assembly GCA_020466155.1 of Pachypeltis micranthus. Lineage (NCBI taxonomy): Eukaryota > Metazoa > Arthropoda > Insecta > Hemiptera > Miridae > Pachypeltis > Pachypeltis micranthus. Next base: position 30,000,755 of record CM035771.1, on the reverse strand, counting down.
TACTGGTTCTGATTCAAAATCGCTAGAATTATGCACTGACTTTATTGCTTTCAGTATTACAGGATTAACGTGAAGTTATTTAGAACCAAAGTAGGAGAGAGTACGCTGAGTTATTTAACACTTAACGGGTTGCATGTTTGTTGTCAATATCCAGTTACAGATCAGTCATGTGGATGACCTGAGTGTGCAAAGCGAGGCGTGAACTCACCCCGTGCTCTGCACCGTCACATAATGTTGCGAGCATGTCAAGATCAGGTGGCAGAGGAAAAAACCAGCTAACACTGTTGAAAGGAAAAGTAAATAACCAACCTTCACTACGCTTTGGCGGCCACAGGCTCCTTCATGAAACGCATGTCAAATATTTAGAAGGGTATATAGGTAAGAGGTGGTCCTGTGGATCACCAAGACCTATAAGACTGTATCGAAAGAAGCACTCCAGGTGATCACTGGTCAGTAACTAGTTGACTTGGCCGTTGAGTGCAGGGTTTACAAGTGGAGAGTGAAATGGTAGCTCCCGTGCACTGGGGTGAACTCCGTGTAGATCTCATCAGAGAAGCCATCGACAAATGGGCATTATAGAAAATGGCAAGCGAGATGGGGAATCCTCGTCGAAGGGACGTGACACGTATGCGTTCTTCCCCAACATCCCCGAACGTCTTGAGTTAGACCACTGGATGAACCAGTTCCTCAGGGGACATGGCAACCTCAATGCGTGGCTCCACTTCTTTTATCTCAATGACTCTCATGCACGTCTTGCGCCTCTAGTGCGCTGCTCCACTGTAGTTTCTACAACAGTGAGCGAAGGTTGTGGGGAGGGCACACGAACTTAGCAGCACTGATTGCTACAAAGCCAGAACTCAGCGCCTATTACCGTTACGCCGAGTACGCGAAGAAGGTAATGGCTAAGAAACGTGGTACAGTTGATAGTTAATCAGGTGGGAAATCAGATTAAGAACTCCCAGACGGTACGAGATTCCTCAGGTGGTCATCTCCGGGTGGTAACACAGGCGCCAGCTCTCTACCGGAAGACAGGCTAACGACCAAGTACCTGACGTACCTCTGCAGGCCTGTGTTCGGTGGATGCGGCAGGGGCCGGCCTCTTGCACATAATTCTTCACTTGTTCTTCCTCGCAGCCAACTTGATAGTAAGCATGCAAAATATCTTAAACCCGAGTTTGAATTACCCTCCACTGCACGGAGGATGTTGATGTTGGACAAGGTTTAAGACGAACGACACGCCCAAGAAAAACTTCCCAAAATGTGGAGTGTGGACAGTGTATTTAACTAATGAAAACAAATATGATTGTGTGGGCCCCCCGTAAAACGAAATGAAAGCGATGGTTAAACAAACTAAATGAATCTTCTAAATATAAATAACACGATGCAGGGCCTGAAGAAAGCCAAATGCACTTGAAGGAACTTCACCAGTGTGGCCTCCTGGAGATCGTAATAAAACACTCGGAAGAACGAGGGTTGAAGTCATATGGGCTGATAGCACAAGCAGGAGAAAACAAAGGATGGGGAAAATTGATAGAAGACGTGATTCTGCTATGAGGCGAGGTAGTGATGATAACTACAAACGGTAACATAAAGCTTGGGTAGAGAACGAAGAAGGGGTTATGTGCCAGAAAATGAATTTTGGTGGGAACTGAAAGGACAGTTACGATCCTGCTTGGTGATGTCTGGGGGAGTACCGACCCGGGTGGCCCCGACCGCCCTCAGACCCCACAGGTGAAAAATAAAATGAGATGGACGGGCTACCCTCCAGCTATCCCTCGACCACCACGATGCCCGCAAGGCAAGTACATTTTCCAGCTTTTTCAGGCCTTGCCCTGGGTAGGAATTGGTTTTTTCCATTCTACCTACCTTGCCTAGTGGAGGCAGCCGCCTACGTGACCCTAACACGTGATGCACCGGCGCAAGGCCACAGGCTGTGCATCCCCACGGTACCATATTTCATAGAATGGTTGCTGAACTGTCCCATCTTTCGATGGCACTTACTTGGCTTGGACTTACTGCTTTCTCTGAGGTATGGAAGGACCCCAGTAAGCCTAAGTGGAGTTCAACCGAGCCTCCACCCACTACTCAGAGATACATTTACCGTGCATGGGATTTTCCGTCACCTAACTGAATGGATAGACGATACAAGGTCAACGCAGTCATTCGGCTGAATATCGAGTTGGTACACATTGGTGAAAAGTTGACCTTCCGAGCTCAGCTACCCTTGGGAAAGGACTGGGGGGCTTAACAGTTTAATTTACTATGAGCCCGTTTCGAGGGAGGAGTGCTTGAGTGAAGAGCAACAGATACGGGAAACCACAGACAACAGCTGATATGTTATTGGTTAAATGTTGCTGTTGTCTTTCCTACAGCTCTGAGAAGCGAGGGAGTAAAAGAGCCGTCTCAAGAGAGTAGCCACGTAGAGCAGCTGGAGTCGTAAGGTCCTGAAGCCTCGCTAACCCCCATGCTGAGGTTTCCCATGAGTTTTGGGGAGACAGTGTGTGCTGCTGGGGCTGTGGCCTGTTTTGGCACAATTGGTACAACTTGTCCTGTCATGGAATGAGGAGGGGTTGTACCTGAAGGACATCAGGCCAGTGTCAGTCAGCTCTGGGTTTCAGCCCCTCCGACAGGGACGTTTTTTATTTTGGCGTCCGGAGTGGAAATGTAACATCCTCCGCCTCCCTGAAGTGCTTTACGCAGGGGAACTTTGGACAATTTTGACTTTCTTCCTGATTTTGTATAGTTATTACGAAAATGGAATGATGAATAACTTGAAAGTTGATCTTATTTGAGTCACTTCACTCAAATCAACAAATCACTTGTTGGAGCTACCCTCCTAACACGGCCTGCTTCGTAAACTTAGCTGCGTTTCTACAAATCGTATTTGCCTTGACGGCCTCAGCTTATCTGCCATCGAGGAAGTGACGGACGCTGCGATTCGTTGCGTAAGAAGCCATTACAAATATAAGTAGGAGAAAATCGAAGGCAGGCCGTAATCTTCTATTTTTTCGTATTTCTCCGTCTTCGGTTTATTTTTGGTAGCGAAGCGGGTTTGAAGTAGAAAAGTAGAACTCATCGCCGGGGTGTTTTTCTTTGACTATCCTTCATAATGAGAAACGACTGTTCTGTCTGCATGTTCTTTACACCAGTCTAAATCTCTCGATATTTTGACCCATTATCGCACTTACTTGTAATGTCTCGACGCATTCAGTAACACGTCTACCAATTAGCGGAGATTGGCCGGACCATTGTCTGACATCTGTCAACATGTGCTCGTTCTTGTGGAGCGCCTGTCTATCTTTCACCTATCTGTCGTCCCAATTTGCCTTCCACCACTTGGACGTCACGTCTTGATCGTGTCTCTTTGAGTGTAGACGTTGGTGGACGGACGTTGGTCAAGAAACATCTCCGCGTAGAAGAAACATGACCGCGCCCTTCATTCTAGGGCATCATGGAATCACGTCGCAAACGCATCTCAGTGAGAGTTCTCACTTCATGACAGATGCTTCATTCAAGAACTGCAGCCTGTACATTCACAGTCTTGACCGCACATGGGAGGTCTTGAGTGCAATCCGCGCTTTTAAGTATACCACTATAAACCATTCCAAATGAGCCTTGCCCAATTTCGTCCAACATTTTGACACGGTTTCAGGTACTTCCCAGTCATCAGGCTCATAAACTGGGAAAGAAGAATAGCTTTGAATTATTGTACTAAACTAACATAACTGTCATATGCCAATGAAAAAACAAAACTATTATACTTATTTTGACAGATGTGGTACCAGTAGGAACATATTCAGGATTAACTGAAGCAATGAGTTTTCTGTCAGGACCGTGAGCGTACTGCCTTCGAAAATAGAAACCCTGCAAATTATTACACAATGGTTTATTATTCTCATGGACAGCTTGACCTAGTATTACTGCTCCGAGGCCCATCCCATTCGATTCAGCATCGAATACTAGTAAACCATATCATCCATCATTCCAGCGAACCCGTTGTGAGTCGAGCAGACGGGTGATTGAGTTTGATATGACGGGAGGGAGGGAGTACTAACGACGAAACGTTGACTTCTGCTGTAGTTCCCGCGTTATACTGCGCTTCGTTAATTTTTTAACCATTTTTTGCCCATAACAACCAATTCGTCCGATCGGATTGCCGAGATGGCGGGCACAACTAGGTACCAAATGGGATTTTTGTGCGAAAGAACGAATTTTTTAGACCACGTTAAAGGCACAAAACGACCCGGATGGCAGACGGCGGACGGACATTGCAGATTTGGAATCCCCATGTCTGGAAACGTAAAGTATCAAATTTTGAGGGGGGGTTGTAAAAAATTTTTCGTGACCGAAAACATAGGGTTATTATTCAGAATGAATAATAAACCAAAAGTATGAGGATAAAGACTGCCAATGAAGTATAGACAGAGTTGCATCGCCCTATATGAAGAGAGAAAAAAGTATTAGTAGGAAAACTTGGTTTATGCCTTGCCACAATCAAGAAATATTTTGAATCTGTATAATTCCCAGTTTGAGCCAAAGAAGTAGCTCTGACTCGAAGACTGTAATTTCCAGGGCTCAAATCTCGAATAGTGTACGAGTAACCCCACTCTTTAAATTGCGTATTAGTGATACATTCAACTGTGGGTTTGTACTAGAACAAAGAAACAAATGAAGACCCAGGAATAGTGCATTTCATCAACTACCTGACAACTCTGGATCATTGCAACTTTAATATACTAGGTAACTTTTAATCCGGAAATACTCGGGATTAAAAGACTTGGTCAACAATATCCCCCTCCCTACGTGGTGTCTTCAGACATTCATTGCTTGGGAAACTTCACTTTTGCGCTAGCTGTCTCTAACCTTTGTAAACCTAGTAATTCCTTAAAAGTCCTTATAATAAAGTTTTCTTTAAAAACTCAGTTTCCCTTCGGGTAAAAGTAATTTGCATTAATGGGACAAGTGTGTGAGTAGTACTTGTTTTAGACATACCAACATTGAGAAATAGTGAGCGTAAACTCTGATGAGAGCGCACATAACACAATCGGGTACATTTTGCCGGCGTGCCGCCCCAGTGTCAGTTGGATCGAGCTCCTACTTTACATGGATGCGGACAAAATTCCTAGTGAGGCGCGGACAAAATTCCTTTGAGGCCCGTTCAAATTCGTTTCAGGCGAATGGGGAAAGGCAAAGTTGAAAAACGAATTTATTAAAATTAAGTTACAAAGTGTTTTCAATTTAACAATATATAACTCAGTTGAATTTCTACTGTGTTTACTACTAAGTTACAGTTCCTTGAGACAATCTAGATGTTGAAATCTGTATAATGCTTATAATTCCGGGCGGTCACTTGAAAATTAGGCTGATGTTAGCTACACATTCATAATCTAAACTTCGACCATTTGCCCTGAAGTCAGGGATGGTCGCAGCGGTTGACACAAAACACATTTAGAATCAAGAGAGGAATATCTACCTGAATCTTTTTTTAGTTTTTCGCTATTTGGCCCAATTTTGCACTAGGCCAAATTTCGAAAAACTGAAATGAACTCTCCTGATTCTTAATATGTTTTGTGTCAACCGTTGCACCATCCCTGACTTCATGGAAAATATTCGAAGTTTAGATTATGAATGTGTGGCTAACTTCAGGCCAGTACTTGAAATGTACTCGCTGGTGACTTAGTTCGAAGTAAGGCGGAGCTTGGTGACAAGTTCTGCGTTGATTTCAGCGATCAAATGTTGAATAAGATTCGTTAGTTTTTTTGAGATGTAGGGGGAAGGGTCTACTTCTAGTGGTCCCATGAATTTACTCCTGCGTATTGGGAACCAACCCAGAAACGTTTAACACATTGCATCAGGTAGGCCCTCACGCAGCGTGCCTCGATTTCCAAACATCCTCCCATACTGCCCAGCAACTTGCGAAGGTGAGAAGTGGCCTTTGCTGTCTTCATTCTTCTTCCCTGCAAAATTCTGGTCCCGGGATCAGAAAGCTCCATATTCTTCTGGACGACTACTGACTGCTATGGCGAATTGGCTCTTCCAGTTTTCATCGGAATTCAACTTGGCGCGGGTGAATATTTTTCGCGCGACCAACCTGCCCTCCTTCGTCATGAGAAGATGACATGGGAAGCATCATCTACCATTACAGCGCAGGTAGTTAGGGTGTGCTGGCCGTTGCCTTGCAGTTTAGACAGTTTGGACGTACAGATTTAGAATGTAGCATTGCCCAGTGCTGCTTTTGCTTTTTTATTACGGGGCTGTTGCAGCCGTACAATTCGTTAGTGTTAGAAGACACCTAAGTGACAACCAGTACTTCCAGCAGCCTGCCCACCATTGGCACGCCCACTATTACAGTGCAGGAAGTTTGGGCTTGCAGCCTTACAATCCATCAGTTTTAGAAGACGTTCAGTGCAAGGGATACAGAACTATAGATAAACAAATACTTTTATTTATAACAAATACTTTTTTCCTTTGACGACATAAAGACCTCTAATAGGAGGCCTCGATTTAAGAGTTTTGTCTTTGCGTCGTGAGCACAAAACGTGGGCAAGGCTGGGTAGAGCAGTTCATTGCAACGAAAAGGGCACGACCAAATTTAAACAGTTTCGCATCGAGTTACACTACGAAGTAAAAGTGCCTTAAGATATTGATGTAGGCAGACCCGCAACTTTAACTCGTATTGAGGGCCTGCGAAGCACCCATAGCGGGCGCATTCAAATGACCCCTCAGGAGAATAATTGTTTACTTCTTCCTCGGTTGGATGTACGAGTTGATGGTTCTATTCTATTAATTATTACGTTTGTTCGCTCCATAAGAACATGAGAGCGTTAGGTGGAGTTTGAAGAACTCCTAAAGGCATCTGAGAGGCTTTCCTCTGGTCACACTCAAGGTTGCCGACTAAATGAATTGGTAACATCGTGTAGAATGAGAGGAAATTCATCAGTATGATAACTTTGCCGCATACAGTGAGTGGACAACATGCATTCAACTGCCGAACGCTCCTCATTTTGGAGAGATCTCGCAGCCAAGCATCAAGGAGACTTACTAACAAATTTCAGTAGATTGTTCCACTGCTAGAGTGGCAAGTATAACTGAGGTTAAGACGGTTAGGGGTGTGTGACGTCTACGTTATACTTGCTGAGTAAATAATGTACTCTGTAAGGCTGCACCAGTACTCTTTCTTTTTTTTCGTTATATAAACCTCGGCCAGAGCCCCAGTTAAAGCCAAGTTTGCTTCTGTGTGTGCTGTAATTGCCTCTTTACTTCTGGCTCAACGCTGGTAAGTAGAGGAAGGACTAAACCAATGTACAGGAAGTAACCACCAATAAGAGAATAGAACTTGCACCTTTTTTCAGCTACTTTTGTGCCTACGGTTGTGTGTGCGGTCCATTCTCTGGGTCGAATGCAACAATAGGCCCTTTCCTTGAATATCAAATGTGTTCCACAGAAATGTTCGCTCCATTCGATAGCCTGTATAAGTTTCTGATCGCGTGGCCAGTGGCAGCTCTTTGCGTTCAAAGCCACCCTCCTCTGCTTCATCGCCCGACTTCGACTTAGCAGTTGGTGACTTTCTCGAGAGTGAAGACAACAGTCTCGTTGAATTCCGCAAGTTCCAATCGTACCTTTGTTGTCTGAACCTTTAATCGTTCGTAAGAGCTATAAAATTCCATAACAACTGTCATTTATGTCGTTATTTCACTGTACATTAATTTAATTCAACTGGCAGTTGCCATCTACGTTTCCAGAGTATACCGTTATTAGAGTTTGTTACTATATCTGTTTGTATCATGCCTATTGTACAACCTTCAACTTTCAGGACAGGCCTGGTGCCTGGTACAGAATGATCAGATATTGACAATGATTTGTTCTTTTCAGGAGACATTCTAGCAACAGTGAAAGGTTGGGTTAGCGACGTGCAGAAGAATGGAAAAAGTCATCTCCATGTTGATAAATTGGACTTTGATATGACGATCAAAGATACGCAGATGCAAGTCGCAAAGATCTTCAACAACAATAGAATTTTGAGTAAGTTGATAATTATTTCTTACTTGTTATAATAAATAACGTATTAGGGAGATTCTGTTGAATTGAGTCTCTCAAATTCATTCAGTCGTTCTTGATAGTGCGTAGCAGTGCTAGGTACACGTTGCTGTTATGTAGACGATACCTGCATTATGGGTGAAGAGGTCCTAACTTTTGAAGATTAAGCCTAATGAAATTGCCAAGAATGATTTCCTATCTCGAAGGTTTGGTTCTTTTTTGAAACAAGATTGCGTACTGCTCTGCAATTTAATTGAATTGGCGTTCAGTGACGACTCTGTAGAGATCCCTCTCCTTTAGTGTATGCTGTCCAAACATTGTCTGTCTTCGGTTGATTTATCTCGGGGGTTATTTCCGTGTGGTTAGGGCTGGTTCTAATACTGGCCACCCTAATTTGCTCCGGTTCGCTCCATTGGAATCTGTCGTGAAACTTCATTTAATAACGCTGCTGTACACTGAACAGCACCGTACCACCCTTAAATAGATTTATATTCTAGTATCCACCTGCGTGGGTTCTGTACTTGTATCAGTTGTACTTCCACTGCTGATAGAACCCAGAAAAAATCAGGTGAAGTGCTACAAGTAAGTCAGTTTCCTGAAGGTGACTTTTGACTTCGAGCTGACCCAAAATGAGGCTGGAATTCGCATCACGGCACCTTCACGCTCGCGAAAGGATATCTGTACGATTTCAACCACTACGAACCCAACCAGAAGAAGAAGACTACTGGGTAACAGCCAAAGCCAAAGGAACGTTGATTGATGTCGTGACCACAACTGGCCCATTTCCCATCACTCCAGAAAAGAAGGGATCTGGATTAGGCTCCTAGAATGGGTTCTGTTATCTTCCAGTTCCCTCTACATATTTGAGGATTTCCCTCCATCTCTTATTTCGTGCATTCTCTTCGTGCTGGTGTCTGGTCTTGAACCATATTGGGAATTCACATAAAAAGTGCTTAACCGTTTCTGTCTCCCACAAGAGCATTGTGCTCAAATGGTCGGATTAATACTGTGCAAAGCTCCTTGATTATTGATACGCTTGATACAACTAGGCGACCCCCCTTCTGCCAACCTGACTCTTTTGACTAGCCTCTTCCGTCAAAATATCCCATCTAGATCTGTTTTTTTTACTCTTCAAGTTACCAGTGTCAGTCACTCTGCTTTTACGTGTTCTCACTTTCCCAATCTCAGTCTTTCCGTCACCGCTCAACAAAGCCCTGTGCCATACCATCGTCGACCTTGCAGGCGCCAGAGACCGCTGCGCCCATCATAACTAGCGTCACCGGCCACTGCCGATACATTGACTGGAACTTTAACCGGCATTAGTTGCCGCTAGGTCACGTAGGAACGAGCTGTGTGACAATACCAGTTAAGTGTAAAAATCTAAATTTCATGGAAGGCAATAGCTGTTTGTCAGTTTAGTCAGTCTGCCTTCATCACGGCATTTCTGAGCTCAAACAATCTCTTAACCCGCCTGATGTTCCGTGGTCGTATCATTACGCTTGACTGGCTTGTTGAGGATCGCCGTCACAGTCTTTGGGGATAGCCAACTTCTTCAAACAGCTTAGTAAGCAAACACGTTCAATTCCAAGAAACAAAAAAATAAATAAAAATAATGATAAAGGAGTTAGAATCTCCGTCTCAGCCAACCAAAACCTGGCTCCACCACGAGGTACAGCGTGGACATACCATGAAGTATGACTGATGCCAGGAGGCTAGGGTTCCCACGCATGTTGAAAGGCGTGTCACTGTCAAGGAGAAATGAAGAAGGATAACCAACGGAATGGTAAGGCCACTGAAGTGCTGATGGGTTGCTCTAGGCCACTAAAGAGGCCTAGGTGCAACCGGCGCCCTACCGGCCCTGAACAGCAAGTTGGCAAAACCTGGAATGAAATAAGGAGAATGGCACCCGATTGACTGGAACGACTGGAACAGACTTTCATAGAATTCCATAACTTTAAACTCGAAGTTTTCAAAAAAATCATGGCAGCATTGTAAATTATGTATGCAAAAGGTCGTGATATAAGTATTGGCAAAACGCAATGAATTCCAGAACCTTAAGCACGGCCAGTTATTGCGTGAAACGTTAGGCTAAGTACCCCCAGTTCGTATAAACCGAATGAAAACCAAATTTGATTGGTTGCTAAGCCCATTGAGTAATGTACGGCTGAGGAAAGTTGTATGATGGGTTGTCGCTCAAGACTCTCAATGTAATCAAAATCGTTGTAGCCGTTTTTGAGAAAAAAAATATTTAGTGTTTTGATCACTATATCACTATGATAGCTAAAGTTAACTTTCACTCTTTTCACGTCTACGTTTTTACTTTCCTTGGCCCTACAAAGTAGAAAGGAAAGTTACGTAATCGGCTGAAAAAAAAACTTTGAGTTCTCGTCAGATCTTTACGTTTCAGACCCCCCTGAGTCCGAAAAACACTATTTGGGAAAATGGTCTGTGTGTGTGTGTGTCTGTGAACGATTTTTAGGGAAAACAACCGTACCAAATCAGCTGAAACTTGATGCCTACAGGTTACCATGGGACGCAAAAATAAGGGCATGGGCAAAATCCACCGAAAGTTAACTTTAGTTATCATAGTGATATAGTGATCAAAACACTAAATATTTTTTTTCTCAAAAACGGCTACAACGATTTTAATTACATTTTTTATGTTGATAGCTTTCAATAAGACAATTATATCATAAAATTCTCATTTGTGGGAAAATAACAAGAGAAGCACTATAAATTACCACAATTTTCGACGAAAAGCGTTTTTAGCGCAGTTTTTTCCTTATAGACTCCGCTAAAATGTTACTAGAATGTTAAAAAAAATTGGTATTGTTGTCCAATCCCATACCTATAGGGTGAGTGCTTAAAAACGCTCATGAGATACATGGGGCTCACTTCAGAAATTCCCGAATTTCAATTCCCGGCGTTTCTCTTACTACCAGTTCTAAAAGTTTTTACCCAATAACTCTGCAAAAGTAATTACTATCCTTCTTCAAAAAATTAATGCTTACAGCCTCATTAATTATCTGTGTAACAACTGCTCAGTAATGGTTCTAGAATGAGTACGAGCAGCACAATAAATTACGGAACTGTAAGCGCTACCGCTCTCTACTGCCGTGAAGTATTGTTTGACCAAGTTCAAATGAATTGATTAAGTAGACAAAGAGAAAGTGAATTGACGTAGAGCTAAGGAAAGTTGTGTGTTGCAACGCACCAGATATTTTCACTCGATTTGCTATAATTTGTTCTCGACCCTCATTGATGTCCCTGCTCCACGCTTAGGCACCTAGAGCTATATAGTATTCGCATGCACTGCCTGAATCACACCTTCAGTGATCGTAGTCTAGTGGCCGAAGACGAAGATTCTCATTCTCACGAAAATCGGGCCTTGGATTGGAGCTCTGGTTCGGTGTAATTTTTGCCCGAGTCAGCGGCTCTCCAAACATTTACAAACACCTCGTAACACGCACACAGGACAGTATAATTCTAGTGAAATATCTCTGCCGATCGGTGGGGCAAATGAGCTTGAACGTTTTTCTTTGAATGTTTGAGAGTAAGCAACCAACTGATTGATCGAGGAACTGTGCCATAAGCTCGAAGCCAGACTCAGCTTCAGCCGCGAACAGTTACGCCACTGCGAAGTGGTAAAAAGAACGCTAACACCCCCAAAATGTGAATTAATCGATACTTTAATTGTTTCAGTCGAAGCCACCAATTTATTCCTTCGAGAAAACGGGCAAGAAATTCTGAAAATAATGAAGCCGCAGCTGAAAACGAAATTGGCAACCGTGTTCATGCGAGTGGCAAACCAGCTCCTCAACAACGTGCCCACTGAGGTGTTCTACGCCAGCAACTGACGATCTCATCGAGAAGACGAACGTTATTATCTCAATCGGATTGAACTGTACAAACGCCGTGTCCAGGTCAAGTGATTCCAAGTCGGTCTGACGTGCTTCTATGTATCAATGGCGACTCTCGATTGTTTTCTTGGACTTCGGAAGCCACCTATTTGGAGGGTTTTTCTCTCTTATTAGTGACAACTGACTTTGTATTCCTATTAGGGCCGGTGTGCAATAATTTTTAGTGTTGCCGTTTATAGAGGCCGATTGGTGCACGAATTGTTAATTTTGAATCTATTAATCATAAGGATTCCTGTTGTCTATATTCTTTTCTGAGGGTTCTGTGTTCTATGGAGATACGAGAACGTATGTAATGAAGTGATATATGTAACGAAGTGACGCCAGGAGGTGCATGATCCATGTCCATCATGTGCGTTGGGTGATTTCTCTACATCTGACTAGTGGTGAGGGCAAAGCACATAAAAATATCAAGTTCAGGACTCTACAATGTCCTCTCCGTTCGTGAGGAGTTGAGTGCTCTTGTGTGTGAGGGAGGGGGGTTGGGAGTGAGGAGGCACATCTCTTGAAATGAACATTCGAGCTTCGACGGCCTTACAGGATTGACTCCATGAATTACTGACGCATTATTTTAATACGTCGAAGAAGTGCTGGAGGCTGGTAATGTAATCCCCAGCTCTCATTAGTCTGAGGGTGACGTCCAAGTTTTCCAAGGCACATTGACCATATACGTTGAGGCTTGAAGCTGTCCACACTGGGCAGCGGTAGGATCAGCAAACCCTGGTTTGATCCCCACCATGGCATTCCTTCTTCATACTCCGGAGGTGAGGCAATCGCTACCAGCGATACAGTTGGGGAATCGGAGCAGACTTCCCAACAGGCCCGTGCCATTGGAAGATGTTCCCTCACTGACTCTGAGCAAACTTTCCGAAATTTGGATTTGTGTTGTTTGACTTTGGATGTTTCCTCCCTTACGACCTCCAAGACAAAAACGATGGCGATGCTAAACATTGTTATAAAACTGTGGAAGTTCTTTTTCTAGCCGCACACTTAGCAAAATTGCTTTCACGTGAGTCTTTAACCCGTTTTGGTAGATTCATGCTTTTGTGCTGGGCTGAAAATAACAATGTTTGACAACCGTGTTTCTGGTTATCACAACCCTTGACAGACGTCGGAGTGCAACACCCCTGAATAACTGGCTAAATGTCTGTGGATTGCATGAGATAAATCACGGCAGTCAGCATTAAATACCGCACTATGAGTGTGTGATTGGAGGGAGAAACAGGAATGCTTTTGTTCATTCGGAGGATTAGGTGAAACTCCATCCATCTGTCCTTTTTTAACCTCCTCGATTCCACTACGACCTCAGGCCCTCCCATTCGATTTATCACGTCAAAGCGCTCACACGCAGAACACTGCGCGCCATGGTAGACTGATTCACCCAACCTACATGTTGACTTGGACGGGAACGCAATCTCCACTGAGCCAAAAGGCCGTTCGATAACTTGGGCAGTTTTCTAAGTGTTGTATTGTGTTACATTACTTTTTTTGTTGTTAATGAAAACTTTCTCGTAAGTCAAATTCTGTTGACAGTTCATTTGAATTTTGCTGGAAATATATTTTGTTCCTGTTTCGTATTGTGAATCAGTATCTAATGAAAACTCAAGTCTATAAGAGCGTCGAAGGCCAGCACGAATAATTTCCAAGAGGTTAACGTAAAAAAGAAACTGCGACGTGTTAAACACAAAAAACACTCTTCATACATGTGGCGTGTAGTTACAATGGAATCAAATTGTTGAATAGCTACAGATATCGGCAAAAATTACGTCGACTCTGAGCTGTGAACTAAACTGCTGCGTATTTCGATTCATTCGGTTTGGGTGCGCACACACATTTGGGCATTATTATTATTGTTATTATTATTATTCGAGGCTGTCAGCTATACATCATACTCCATTGTTGAGTGTCTGCCACAGTTAACATTCCTCAATGCGGTTGGTGAACAAGTTAAGACCGATAGTTTACTCTGATGTAACTGTAGCTGCAGGTTAGTTTTCAGATAACCTGCGTACCAACCAGAAAAGAGGTTATAAATTCTTGCAGTAGGACATTATCTCTTCAACAAGGATAAAATAGTAGGATTATAAATGCTGGTCAAAGTGAGCGACCATAGCCATTACCCATCTTCTCGTGGTGCCGGGTGATCGCACTATGGATGAATGGTGGGAACTGGATTACAAACTACCAGCCACTGGGTTACCTGTCCTCAAATATAATTTACAGTCTCCGTGGAAGGAAGGTTGATTAGACATCATGACTACCAAGGACTCTGCTAAAGCTGTATTAGTACGCCACTGAGAGCCAGCCCCTCGTAAGTCTTCTTCCTTCTCCTATCCCTATTTTTATTCACTAGTACGACCGGCTTCCAGAGTACCCATACTGTGATTGAGCATTTGAGAGTTACTGCTACCGGCCTCGGCTCAAATGAGCATCCTGCAAGAAGGAATGATGAATTTCATATCGCTAGGTTGGTAAACTGGTGTGCTCCTGAGGAGACACACTACACAGCAAAGCGGAGTGTGCACTACATAAACAAAAAACGAAGGAACACCTGGACTGCAGCACAGACAACTGGCCTTGGAAGAGTGGCCAGATCTACTAGCCTCAGGTTCCCTGTGGAGACTGAGGGTGAGTTCTCGAGGCGTTCTCTACGTTAGTGCAATGTAGAGTTCTAGCAGCTTGGCTAGGAAGTCTGTTGGTTGATTATCCGCACTGTATTTTCCCAACAGGCCGGTTCAGCATTAGAAAAATGAAAATATTAAGATAATTGGGTGGTTAGTGAACAGGAAAGTGTGTAGAGTGACAGCCAAAGTGTAAAAAGTTGCTGCAAAAAGCAAAATTTTTCAGTAGCTTGCGTCGTTTTGTGAGCTCCTCAAGAGTGCTTTCAGTGATATCCTTGAAGTGTTTACACAATTTAAATAACTCACGAAGAAACCGTGGAAATCCTTTATCAATAAAAATGAACGCGCAGAATCTGTGGAAGGTATAATTTCAGGTTTGTCATTTACACACTCTTTTGGCATTAACCGGTCTTCGATAATGAGACACAATGTACCCATTTCAGCTACGTCTGAAGGTATTCTCCCCTATTTGGAACTAGTGAATTGTGAAGTGTGAAGTGAATTGTTCCTAATGTTTTCCACTACGTACGAAACATATTTCTGACACGAAGTGAACCTGAACCGTCTGTGTCCCAAAGAAAGGTGAGGCAGCCCAAATTGTGTGTTGCCCATTATGTCCTGGCATTCTCAGAAAGTAATGGCGTACTCGTATTGTGTCAGGTAGAGCCAATGCTACTGCCGGGTATTTTAAGATTCTGCAAACTTTACTGCCCTTCATCAAGGGGACCAGAAGGGATTGTACATAGCTGCCCTGATCGTTACAAAAGAAATGGCGTAGTAACTTGCCAAGTCTAACAAACTGTATAGCAAATGGCAGACGCATAAGCGGTAACATTTTAGAAAGTAGGGATCAAATATTGTGACAGTACATTGGTTATAGAAACTTTGTTGGAAAAAATGGACTTGTTATTGGACGAAGCTCGATGAGTTAGCACTCCGATTCTGCATTATGTTTGAACAAAAAAATTAACTGATGCAAAGGCGTTGCTAATTTCGACACAGTTTTACGAAGGTCACCCGAAGTGAGTAAGAATCACGCATACTAGAAGTAGAAAAAACTGAGTGTTGAACCCACTGATGAGTAATGCATGAACTACAGAGATTTTCCGGTAGCTGAGGTGCACATCCCTGCACAATAAACTATTATCCAATTTGCCTTAATCGCTGACAACAACAGGGAAACATATATGATAACTGGGGGCCTACCCCCAGGTATTTTAATAGGTATGTGATGATTGGGAACCAACCTACAGATATGTTATCCGGTTTGTGATCACTGGGAACCGACATGCAGGTATGGTATCTGGTTTGTGATCACTGGAAACCAGCCTGCAGGTGTGTTATCTGGTTTGTGATCACTGGAAACCAACCTGCAGGTATGTTATCCGGTTTGTGATCACTGGGAACCAACCTGCAGATATGGTATCCGGTTTGTAATCACTGGGAACCAACCTGCAGGCATTTTATCTGGTTTGTGATCACTGGGAACCAACCTGCAGGTATGTTATCCGGTTTGTGATCACTGGGAACCAACCTTCAGGTAAGTTATCCGGTTTGTGATCACTGGGAACCAACCTGCAGGTATGTTATCCGGTTTGTGATCACTGGGAACCAACCTGCAGGTGTGGTATCTGGTTTGTGATCACTGGGAACCAACCTGCAGGTATGTTATCCGGTTTGTGATCACTGGGAACCAACCTGCAGGTATGTTATC
The DNA here is from genome assembly GCA_020466155.1 of Pachypeltis micranthus. NCBI lineage: Eukaryota > Metazoa > Arthropoda > Insecta > Hemiptera > Miridae > Pachypeltis > Pachypeltis micranthus. The sequence continues at coordinate 29,984,466 of CM035771.1, read as the reverse complement.
CGGTTTGTGATCACTGGGAACCAACCTGCAGGTATGTTATCTGGTTTGTGATCACTGGGAACCAACCTGCAGGTATGTTATCCGGTTTGTGATCATTGGGGCCTATCTGCAGGAATGTTAAAAGGTTTGTGATCACTGGGAACCGACCTGCAGGTGTGTTATCCGGTTTGTGATCACTGGGAACCAACCTTCAGGTATGTTATCCGGTTTGTGATCACTGGGAACCAACTTGCGGGTATGTTATCCGGTTTGTGATCACTGGGGGCCCCACCTACAGGTTTGTTATTGGATTTGTGATCACTGGGGTCCTACCTGCAGGTATGTAACAGGTTTTTGATCATTGGGGCCTATCTGCAGGAATGTTAAAAGGTTTGTGATCACTGAAAACCAACCTTCAGGTAAGTTATCCGGTTTGTGATCACTGGGAACCAACCTGCAGGTATGTAACAGGTTTGTGATCCCTGGGACCTACCTGCAGGAATGTTAAAAGGTTTGTGATCACTGAAAACCAACCTTCAGGTAAGTTATCAGGTTTGTGATCACTGGGAACTGACTTGCAGGTATATCATCAGGTTTGTGATCACTGGGAACTGACTTGCAGGTATATCATCAGGTTTGTGATCACTGGGGCCTACCTCCATGCATGTTAATAGGGATGGGATCACTGGGAACCATCCAGCAGGTATGTTATCAGCTTTGTGATCACTGGGAACCAACCTTCAGTTACATTAACAGGTTTGTGATCACTTGCAACGCACCCATGATTTGCTTCAGAATTTCGTCGCTTGCTTATTACCTTACTATTCCACCCTTCATTCATCCCAATGGTACCACAACAGGAGCGAAATTTGTTACCTATTTTTCTCTGATCCTGTTAATCATACCCTTTTTCATACTTCATTGTTGAACATGAAAGGATCATATAAATCCGTCGAAAACATCTAAATTATCATAATAAGGTATTGAACACTACCCCTCCCTCTCATATTATGATTTTGGCGTAACTGCGGTTTCATACCCACCTAGACTGGAAACTGAATCGATCTAAAATATCTGGTGCGTTGTACTTTCCTCAGCTATACGAGCGCAGTGATTTTTATCGCTATAACGTTTGTTACTGATGATGACTTAACCGTCGAAATCGATGTAACAGTTGTGCTCATTATTTCTGTGGAAATATAGACAATTTATTGTTTAATCTGTTTTTTAATGAAATGGGTTTCCACAATATCCTCGCGAATGGTTTAGTTCATACTAATCCTTTCCATGGTTGACGCACTTAAGCTGTCTCGTTTGTCATTGTGCTGTAGGCGAGCGCTTCAATTAAGGCATTGAGTCCTTCTTAGCTGCAGAGTATCTGCCGTACGCGTAGATATGAGTGGAGGACATTGCCTTGTCCCTGACACTGCATGACGCTACATCACGAGTTAATGGGATTAATTAATGTATGGTCAGCCACACAAATCAACCAGAAGACGAATACCCAAGCCCGTTCCATCGACACCTCACTTGTCAACATAGCAGGCGTTGCTGGAACTTTTCCGTGTCCACATGAAGAGTAGTCGCGTGTCAAAATTCAATCGGAGGGCGAAAGTCATCGGAACAAACGAGAAATCCTCAGCCCCGTGTGACTGAGTGGCCGACGAAACGGGTCCTTCTCTCGTCAGTTGACCTGGATGGGATTGAAAAGTGAGCCGACGAACGGTTCAAAGTGACGTCACAGCGAACAAGACTTCAGTGATTCCTCCAGTCGAACGAGTGCCATCGCCGGAACGCCGCTTCCGGAGGTTACGACACGTTGGTTCGTACTTTATTTGCTTTTTTGGTTCTTTCACCCGACTTTCGCCTAGAGTTATTTGATACACTCAACTGCTTCCTATAGTTATCATGGTTGTGGTGTTTGTTGAATTGGGGTGTGGGGGTTTGAACACCGACGCTTCGAGCCTCTTTTTGGACCAACTTCGACGCTGAACACTTTGAACCACCACTCAACTGAACTCAATAAGTTCATTAGGCTCCTTTTTATATCTCCCCAACTCCGAAATGAGAACATTTGAGCTTTTTTTCAAGGATAACTGTAAAACGCCCGAACCTGTCATTTTATTTGTGAAGTATCTTGCGTTCAAGTCGTTCGACCTCTTCGCTGCCGAAAGTATACAATTCAACGCTCGCTCAAAAAGTCGATGAAATTGCACCTGAAAGTCCCGATTTCAGAGCTTTCTGAACGATTGAGTTCCAAATCCTGTCCGTCTGTTTGTGCGCCTGTGGTCAATTCAGTTGACATCGTAAGCGCTCGAATCCGTCATCTATAGTTATCAAGATCGTGGGAGTGCTCGACAAGTCTTTCTACCACAATCCCTTTCAAAGCATTCTCTAGCGTTTCCCATATGTACCTATTTATATATTTTAAAGTTGTATTCCCCCTCGGAACTTATTGTAATCGCTCTTCACGCATTCGTACGTTTTTCCGGGTTTTTTTTCTACGCATCACAAATCTTTCTTCAGCTCAACGTACGCGCGATTTAAATATCTCTAGCAGCTCGTCAACTATTTCTCAGTTTTTATGAACTTGATAGAATTCGACGTTTTATTTGGAAACGAGTTCTCGCTCAATGTTCCGGAAGTAGAAAGAAAATTCAGATTTTTTTAGAAACGGCACTAAAACCGGTTTTTGCCGAAATGTTTGACGATCGTCCTTTTTCCTCAAATAAAACTGTTATGTTAACCACATGCCGTTTGTAACGGTTCACGCAAGAAATGTAATTGAAATCGTTACAGCAGTTATTGAAGAAAAAATACTTTGGTGTTTTGATCGCCACGAAAACTACAATTGTTTTTGAACCGATTCTCAAACCCTTATTTTGGCGTCGTATGTGTATATGTAGGTTGGATGTAAAATTTAAATGATGCTGATTTGTTAATTTAGAGCTCAATCGTTTTCTCTCAATCGCAATCACACGCGCGCAAACTATTTTCCTAAGTGATGCCATTCTAACTCCTTTGTAACTTGACTTTTTTTTTTAACGATATTTATTACGTCCTATCAAGCCGCCGGATGACGTTGCTGTTGTCTAGGAGGTGAAGCGCTTCAGGATTTATGTGCGCATGAAGTCGCTGTTCGTGTTTGATTGCATGCTGCTTAATTACTTCGCTCACTGTTTCCATTCTAAGGTCTCGATGGAGGTCGTCGTTACGAATACCAGTGGGCACTGACTATACTCCTTAGTACTTTATTCTGAATAGTTTGAATCATCTTAATGTTAGTCTGTTTCGTACAGACCCAGAGCTGAACTTCCATACCGGTTTCAGAACTTGCTTGTGTATAAGCAGTTGATTATGCATGGAAAGCTCTGAGTACCTACCGAGCAACCAATACAAACTTCTAAACTTTATCTTCAGTTTTTCTTTTTGACGTGCTCCTTCCACATCAGCTTGGTGTCGAGAGTCATTCCCAGGTATTTGGAGGTGTTAGCTATGGGTATTGCTCGTTCATTTAGCATTATAGGCAATGCAGTTACTTGTTTGTTAGTAAAATTAATGTGAGGCGATTTGAGCTCATTCAGTTTGAGTCGCTATTTTTTGGTCCATTCGCTTACCTCATTAACGGTATGCTGCAGTTTTGAAGTTGCTTCTTCAATGGTTTCACCAACTGCCAAAAAGGCTTTGTGTTTTCATCACGTGGGTGAGGCACATCGCTCGTATACAGGAGGTATAGCAGTGGCCCAAGTACACTTCCTTGAGGAACTCCTGCCCTAATTACCTTTAGGCTAGGGTATGCCCCCTCATGCTTTACTCTAAAATATCTCTCTGAAAGATATGATTTCAGCAATATATAGAATTCTTCCGGTAGATCTCTTTTGAATTTTTAGTGAAGTCCTTCATGCCAGACCTTATCAAATCCTGGGACACATACAGAAAAACGCTCGCACAGACTTGTTTCTTTTCAAACGGTTGTTTATATTTCCTTCTTACTGTATAGTGTTTAGGAAGTACTTAGGCTTGTGCCACATCATATTCGTGATTAGGGGGTGTTTTGAGTCAAAATATGCTCAATTTAAGAGGTTTTTCAAACTTTTCTCAAAACTGTCTTTTTCGATTTAACTTAAGCCCACATGGTGCCTCCTATTCTTGATTACTTCTGACTAAGCTCATACACCATGAGAATAACAGTGTCCAGGTTTGTTGAGTGAATTTCAAAAAGAAAGATGATCTTCAGGAAACACTCCTAAATCTCTTTATCGTGAGTTGTGGGGAGGAAATAGAAGCCCAAAGGTAACAGCCGTTAAACAGCCCTGAATTGAGACGTTATAAGTTTTTGGCGTCCAGTCAGCGTGTCTTTACGTCCCCATAACAAACAAAAAAATCCCCAGGCGGGAAGTAGTTACATGTGTGTTACACTTGACCGGAGTTGAAGTAATTTGATGTATCAGTATAGTAAGAATCGAAAAATTTACATGAGGATTAGGGAAGTTGTGAGGTGTGAAAAACCGCATTTCTGGCTGAGTTGTTGGAGAGAATGAGGAGTCTGACGATGCTGTCGGTCATAAACCAGTTCACGGGTGATAGTACGATTCGGCGATATTGTTCGCTTTCTCGAGGAGCTGAGTGATGACGAACGAGAAGCAGCAGAGGGAAAAAATGAAAGCGGCGTTGCGTTAAGAACCTCATCAGTGTTCAAGTGCTACTTGACGGCAGCAGATAAGTCGAGGGCCATCTCTTGTGATTTCATTTGACCTCCTCGTAGACCTAGACGGTTGTAAGGTATGTACACTTGGAATATCTATGGGCACGATGTCACGCAACTTACCTCGCAAGACGCTGAATTGTCCTAATTTTGTTTAATTAATTTACGTGCACCGTCATTTGCCGAAATACATTTAGAGAAATTGTAATGCGGAGAGTAAAAGAAAGTTTGGGGATCTTTGGCATTCATTGTCTCAGAAGGGATGGGACCCCATCAATGGGGAATGGGGAGATCTGGCACGAGAAAGGAGCCAGAGCCTCAAGCAGTATCAATGATGGTTCGGCAAACCGTATGGCTCCGGACACTAGAGCTAGCGAATGAACATTAAATCAGAACAAAGCTGTAACTACGTCAGTAACAGTCTAAGATAATCCACAAACAATTCTCTGGCCACCCTCCAATTCATCGTCCACAGTACCAACTCTGCTCCACCACTCGTAACCAAAAACTTCAGTCCAATCCGAATGAGGCTGGAAATTTTGTGTTTTTATATTCAAACAGTACTCCAAAGAGAACAATAATCCCGAATACTGAGCGTTTAAATTGACAAAATCACGAAATAAGCATTATTTGGAAAGCGGCCACAGCAAATAGCTTCGATTCCAGGAAACGTTTACGTCTGAATACAGAACGACGTACTATTCTCATTATTACTGATTCAATGACGCACGTACATTTTGCTGCTCCGCAGATATAGACATTTGGAGAGATGACAGGACTCTGGAATTTGCCCAAAACAGCGTTCGTTCTTATTTTCGTCGTTGCGGGAAGCGTCGCTCCTCAGGATCAAGAAACACGTGAGTACACGACAATTAACGGTTCGTAATTATTTAATAGTTTCGTGATTGAAGGACTCGCGGTTGTTGATGAAATTTCAAGACATTGGCTACTTGATATCTAAATTGCTCCTTTACGGCTTCTGGCAGAGTTCAATTTCAGGACACGTTCGGAAACAAGCATGCGATGAATTCATCGTCTTGATGGTCAATAATATCTACTACTCCATCCGCAGAGACGCATGTGATCAGAGTGCGAAGCTTCAGCCAGAACATTACGAAGTAGAGGTTGAGGTGCAAAGAGAGGCGTTCTTTAGGTCGCTGATTTAACGAAGAATAGGTTAGTGTATGGAAGAGGGTCACGGTGCGTCATCACAATCCATGAGATCTATCTGGCCACACAGATGACATGAACTAAACACGCGAGTGGTGACCAATACTTGTAAAACATACGCCAAACTAAAACTTACTACTTGGTCGTCGTATCAGGTCAAGACAGAAATAAGACCTGGGACAGGATCGTTCACCATTAAAATAGACGCCAGTGAGAGCTTTGAAACCCTCTGGTTTCAACACAGGAGAGAGCTGGGCAATGTGTTCAACCTGGGAGGGCTGGCTGTTTGTGAGTTCTACATGGGGTCTTATTTATTTAAGGGTGAACTGGTACAGTCCCGGTTAACCATTGAGGAAAATAGAGCTAGTTGAATAAAACATACAGAAATTTTGAAAAAATAAATGAAAAGCCCAGAAGCAGAACACCGAAGCGAAACACCAAAAATAAGAGTCAAGAAAGAAGGAGAAAGCCTTTGAGCAAGAAGGATTTAAATATGCAGAGAAGTGATCGATGTTGTAGTTGGAGATGAGAAGGTTAGTAGTACGGAGGAGGTGGCAGAGTGATCAACGAAGCGTATAATTTATGAACGAGAGTAACACTGGAATTGATTCGTGTAACTTCAAGACCTAAGTGCAAGGGGCCTCGTAGTTGTGTTCCACCCACAGTACGCAGACTTCAAGCGCAAAAAAAGCAAGAAAAACGGTCGAGATATGAATGAGTAAGTTCTCGAGTGTTCCGTCTGAGAAACCCCAAAGCACGCATGCCACGAGAAGAAGCATGTTTGACAAGCGCTGATGTATTGATTGTTTCGATGATGCACGACTCGAACCGAACACAAAGCAGAACTCGATCTTAAGTAAGGAACACATAAAACGAAAGTACACATTTCAATAACAGATTCAGTGAAGCTTTCGTTTTGATGCCAGTGACAAATAGGGCTCGTAACCTGTTAGATGGTGACAAGAGAGGGAGATAGTGAGGTCAAGCACAAGGTCCGCGAAAGCCATCCTACAAGTTTATGGGACTATTTACTTGTTGTGGCGTGTTGTAGAATAGACATTTTAGAATTGCGTCCCAAATCGGTAGCAGAACTTTCCGTCTTAGCCTCTCTCGCAGCGATCGTTCGAAAATTGAGTTGGCGAGTTAAATCACATCTAGTTTGCTGCAGTGTTTGAATCACGAATCGTCCCGATCCCTGTCACATTGGCGACCTGCCCAAAGCTCTGTTGGTTGTAGTAACTCCCCGCTCTCATCAGTACCGTATATCAAACTGAAACCCCTAACGTCGACATCTACCATTGGGAAGATGGTAGATGCTGGGCCTTCCAGCATGCTCCCTACAAACATATTACCCATTTCGTACAGTGGCAATTACCGAACATATCGGCCAGTTCATGGAGGAGATATTAGGATAACTTCTGTGTAAAATGAGTCAGTCAGCGAACACTGCCTTTGTCTACCAACAATGCATCTCACCTCTTCACATACACATTCAGAGGACCGCCTACCTGGGAGGGGTAAGGCTTTTGTAAACAGGAAGTGTTTCGAACAGGACTATGGCAAGCCTCCAAGGGACGACTAGATAATTCAAGCTGCCTTGCAAAAAGAGGCACGAAATCCCTACCCAGCGGGCCTGAAACCTACCTAGGAGTGACGAAAAGTCACCTGAATCGTTTGGTGGTCAGATGGGAGACACAGGAAAGCAGCGTCCCCTAGGCATCACCAGCCACGACTAACACAGGCGATAAGGCTCATTACGCCTTCTTGTCTAAGGGCGAAGGCAATCCTGACACTCTCCAGACAGGTTCTGAGAGTTCTGATTAGCTTCCTCACCAAACACTGCCCACTTAGGAATCACCTCAATAAGATGGGCATCTCAGAGGCGATGAAGTGCAGATTGTGAGGTGAGGAGGACGAGACGGCAGATCACACACAACGTCTGCAAAAATTCGTCAGAGTACTTTGAGACACGTGGCGTGCACTGAGCATTTTTTACAGTCTACATCTCAAACATACACCTCTCCCCTCCATTAAAATGTTTCATCTTCTCTTCACAAAAATGTAGAACCCACTATACAATTATCATAGTTATCGAACCTTTTTTTTCAGCCTATTTCCTGCACCCTTGTCACAAAACTGATCCGAACGTGAACCAATGTTTAACCTACGCTGCCAATCATCTGGCCATGCATATGAGAAGTGGTATGTAGTTTTCATGTTTTTATATTTATGAGTGATGACCTTCCAGCATAAAAAACGTTAAAGCACCACATTTTCTTCGGCTACCCAAAGGGTAAGGAAAGTATTGCAATTGTCTGAAAAAAAAAATTGAGTGTTCTTCAGATCTTGACGTTTTGAGCCTTGAAATGCTTTTTAACCTCAATGCGAGACTAGAAGCAATTTGAGAATAAGTACAAACAGAGGATTATGAGGTTATAAAAAACCGTGTAAATCTGTTTTCTGTTTTTTGAAGTATTTGATTGTGTTTCAGTCAGTTACTTTTTATGTTCTTATATCTGTAAATTTAAATTTGTCGGGATTTCTCTATGTTATTTCGGTCATTGTAGATTTATTGTCTTATTTGAAAAAGTGTTTAATTTATTGGCAGTTACGATTAATATTTTTTACTCCTCCTCAGAATTAGTATTTTTCGTATGGCTACTGCACCTAATTTTCGAATAAAACGGCTACTGAGAAGATTGTCATCTTCGATTAACTTATTTTGTTTTTAACACGCAGGGATACCCGAATTAGAAATTGGAGAAGTTGAGCCGCTCATTTTGGACGAAATTCACCTCGCGGTTGGATCTGGGCCCGACGGATATCGAGCCATTTTCAAAGACGTCCAGGCCTATGGCGTCAGCAACTTGACTGTGACTGGAATACGGTAAACTCATTCGTTGATTGGTTGAATAGTTTGCGTGAACGTGCGTGGAATACTTTTGACGGTTCACTTTTGAGACGAAGTTGAGTTGTCTTATGAGACGTGAGAAGCGAGGATCAGTTGAGAAAGTTGTGGTTGAACCTACAACAAAAATCTCAATTAGACTGAGGCTGCTTTGCAAGTTTCCAAAGTGCGTTGTTAAGTTTTGGAGGGTAATTTTAACGCGTGTTATAAATTGGTTCCAACAGGGTTTCCTAGGTGAATTAAATCTACGTAATTCTAGAAGAGATTTTTTACTTAGGACGTGGAGGTAATTTATCGTCGAAGCAAATCTGACGTACAAACATTTCAAGTTGTTGGAAACTTCTGACAGACCTTACGTAGTTAATACCATACTTTTTCTTTCCACACCCTGTACAAGCGTCACATTACCATCGATCATCTCTTCCATCCCTCGCTTTTCCACTAAATGCCTCTCGGAATTAAATCATTCTCGACGACATTTCCACAGAAATAATGAGCACAATTGTTAAATCGATTTCGACGGTTGGGTCATCACCAGTAACAAACATGAACTGAAGGTACCTCATAGAAAGGACATCTTACTGACTATGTATCCTATTGAATCCTATTGGCTCAGAGAAGTGAAAGGGGGCGGGGCAGGGGGGAAAACCGATGTCAATTAATTCATGCAATGGTGCAAACCCAAGCTACTGTAAAAATGAACCTACTAATGGTGAAATATTTTGAGGGATTACCTCTCATTTAGAGACTTCCCACACCTATCACTTTTAACAATTTCGAATTTTCCCAGCACATCCAACATACCTCCTTTTGGGCAAAAGTGAAGAAATTCTATATACTGCTTATTTGTTAGATCAAAACTAAAGTCATGATTAGATTCACTCAGATGACTTGCAAACGCAGAATCACCTTTGTTATCCCTAAAATCCCTTTCGTGCTCTTTTATTCGTTCCCTAAAATTCCTACCAGTTTGACCACAATAGTCGAGTCCACATGAACATTTTAGTTTATAGACCCCGCTTTTATCCTGAACGTTAATTTTATTCTTAACAGAACCCAATAAAGCTTTAAGACTATTTTTATTTCTAAAACCTACTTTGAAACCTGTAGATGATAGACTTTTGCCCAGTTTATCCAAAATTTTCCCAAAGTAAGGTATCCCTATCCATTTTTTCTCTTCTAACACATTTTCCCTCACTAAATTTGAGACCCCTTCCCTACTTTTTTTCCTAAGAACCCTATTCCAAATAAAGTCGATGAGCTCTCCTCCATATCCATTCTCGCTGCTATACTTTTAATGACTGATTTTTCTTTTAATAAATTTTGATTATTCATTGGTATAGACAGTGCCCTATTGATCATACTATGGAAAGCCACATGTTTATGAACCAGAGGATGATTTGAGGTATTATGAATAATGATGTCACTATACGTATCTTTTCTATAAATTGAGAAATCATCAGCCTCACTGAACGTCTGAATTCAAAGTTCCTAAGTCGTCTAACCATTTAGACCGAAGAATGACGCCAAAACAACCAGTCAGGATGTGCCATCTATGATACAACACACGAGGTGATACGCCGTTAGAGCCTGTGGGGTGAATCGTCCATCAGCAGAGTGCTATGCGCCAATGACCCACCCACCTCTCAGGGATGTTACTGCTTTCGAACTACCAAAGTACAATCCTGCAGCTCTCCCAAGTTACTGCGTCTTCCCTTCTTGCTGAGGTGGAAACAAGAATACTCACCGCAATTAACTTATCGCGCGATAATGGAAGACAAGTGAGACTGGAGTATGTGGTCGCTCTGAGAATCACGATGTAGTTGACATCGAAGCAAAAACAGCAGCCCTATTGCCCGAGACCCCGCCAGAGCCAATTCATCCCTTCACAGACGCCAAGAAAGCAGCAAATGCCCTATGGGCTCAGTGGAGCGTTGAATTTGAACACCCGGCCGGCCAACGGTATAAGGATGTTGAACCACTCCCTAACACAACGACTTGGTAGTTCCGAACTGCTTCACAAATGGAAGCACACCACTTTGCCGTCAGTGCTCACTAACCGACGAAACCCCGCACGTCTTTCTGGAATGCCTTGGCATATTATGCCGCAAGAATCTTATTCCTAGAAAGAATAAAAAACAGCGTGACGTGCCCCTTCAATCAAGACACCATCCTGGCAGAAGGAAACTCTCCAGTATATGCAGCAGTATATAAATTCATTAGCCAAGTGAACATGTCAATTTGACATTCGACTCCAGTTACAGTATTTTACCTTATTTTAAGTAGTGTTCAATTTCCTTTTTGTTTTCCTATAATTCAGTTTATTCTTGTGATTATACGGCTGAATGACTTTATTTTCGAAGCCAACAATAAAACAGGGAAGAGGTGAAAACGAAATATAAGAGTTTTTGGAGTGAATCGAGAAGCAAGTGAGTGAAGACTGAGTTAATGCCGGTTAGTATATATACAGGTACCCTCTCATTTCCTGACCTTAGGTGAGTGAGAAGAGTGGGTTTTCCCAAGTCAATAAATTATTAACATAAAATTGTGAAGTGATGAAATTCATAAGAGACAAGCTGGAGACACCCTGTAAGCTCAATGAAAACCGTTAGAGCCGTTTTCAAAAAGTTAAAAAATCCTCATTTCGCGTTATTAACCCTCATGGTAAAGCCGTTTATGTAGAACGAAAATCGAGTATTCGTTAGTAGAAGATAATTTGAGAGATTAATCAAAATCCGAATTTTTACATCAAAAAAGCTCGCCTATAGTACAGCTCCAGTCAGAAAAGATGGAATCTGTAGGTACGTTAAATGTTTTAATTATATATCAAGGTATCGTATGAACACTTTGTGACATGTCTGCTCGACAAATATTGAGTTTGTTTGTAACTTACATAGCATCTGATTGAATACATTTTGATTGTCCACAGGTCTGACATCGACACGCTTCAGTTCCAACTAACATTTTTGATTCCAACGATCGAAGTTAAAGCGAGTTACAGGAGCTCTGGAGTGTTGATTATGGTCCGTGCAACAGGCGGCGGTGACTTCTGGGGGAAGTACGGTACGTAAAATTTGTGGTCTGTGCTAGGTAACCGCAAAATTACAACCTTATAAAGTGAAAGACGTTCATAAGACATCCGGGGGGGGGGGAGATGAAGGAGATGATCACCAGTGTATATTCGATGGGCATCAAGTATCCCACTATTCACTGGGCAGTTGAAAGGGGTAGCCTGCTCCGTAATAGCCTTAGAGCTCCTGGATGATAGGTTAGCTGAAGCCCTCGAGTACAGATGGAGAACGGTCTAGCTTCGAAGTTGAAAATGTCCGATGTCCTGTATTGAACCTAAAGCACGAGGATATGTGTGTTCCGGCTGCTTCATACACAAAATACTGCCGGGCTGGCTCATGGAGAAGTTCCCGCAGAATGCTCCCAATGCCCTCAATGACTCACACATAGTGATAAGTGAGCATTTCTTACGGCCACTGCTGTTCTTGTACAATACAGAATGGCGCTTCTAACAAATTCCTTCGCAAAAATACCTTATTAAATAAATGTGAAACGTCTCTTCCCCATTGGAACAAGACCCAGCTCTCATAATTCAGGGCACATCAGTGAAGAGGGCTGCTGAAGAATCGCGTCCATTTGCAAAAGGACTGATGATGCCAATGTGGAGCTACTAACATGTGATGAAAGGGTCCTTGGTATTAATGCTGTCAGAGTGATAAAAGAAGTAGTTGGCAGCTGGAGATGAATTATCAGTTGATTGACTGTCAGGGGGAATGAAACGAAATGAGAGTTGTACTAAGGCCCAAAGCCTACTCTAGAGCTTCGACACAGCACACCTTCTTGAATTTGGTTTTAATATCTTAATCTCTTAATGAGAATTGTTCATAAGTGATTTAGGTATTTAAACTAACGACGTAGTGAGTTCACTAAATAAGTTCCTGTTTTAGGAAAGCGCAGCAACATTGTACACTTCCTGCACTTTCGAGTCCATTCAGAACTCCTTCATCTCAACCTTAAAGTCCAACTAGAAAAGTATTCCACATAAAAATAAGATGATGTTAGAGAGGATGATTGCTCAAAAGAGTATCTGGGAATGTACGTTTGACTCAGTGTGACCCCTTTACCCTGATGGCGTTGCTACCAGCTTAGACGTACGGGTTCTTGGTACATTTTTCTTCTTCCCTTCATGATTTGTTGTCGAGTTTTGCAGGAAGGGAGGGCATCTAGATCACCGACTGCTGGGACAAAAGAAATTGGCTTCAAGATGGAACACTACACATGAGGTGCAATTGAAGAAGTGATCCTCGTACTACAACGATTTATCTAGGGTTGTGATGGTGAGGTTGGTCGATGGGTGAACATCCTGCAGGCAATGTACTGTAGATCCTCTGTGCTCCAGTGTATCTCATGTCTGTGGAACTAAGAATTGCAACTGCTCAAGCTCGATCTAAATCCTCAGGGGTAATGAAACGGAACTTACATTCGGTTGATGCCTCAAACAACGCTACATTGAGTATCTTATTGGTGGGCGAACTTAACCTCGATTTAATCGAACGAAAGAATATCATAAGATAAATAGGGAGAGGTTACCTATCTTTGCCAACTGGTCTTATTAATAATACCCTAGGCGTCTACTCGTAATAATATTTAACTGCTCCCATCAGTCCCCAGAATCATCTGGACTCAGAAGGGAGTCCACCAAGGCGAAGGGAGTACTCACGGGGTGAGTACAGAAACGAGAAGACATGGACAGAAACCCCAGCTTTCCGTGGAGTGACTGCAAGCTCCCCCCCCCCCCCCCCGTTGATCAACCGCGTCAACCACTTCCCTCTTAGTCGTAGTGGTATAATTTTTACATACTGATCAGTATTTATGTGAAAGTTCTCACTCATGAGGTTTGCATATGTTCACAGATGGTGTCAAAGCAAAAGTATACGTTAGAGCAAGTAAACAGGACATTGAAGGATCGACCTACTTGGCAGTCGAAGAAGTAAAAATGGATTTTAGCGTTCGAGATATGCAAATGAGGATTGAAAATGTTCACAACGGAAACACCGTACTAGGTTAGTCATAACTTATTTCTACTACTCTAGTAAAGAAAACCTGATAAATGTTTAAATGGGTCTGAACGATGGGGCAACATCAAAGTTATGTCTGCATTTTGCATTTTTTGCATGTATGACTCCTGTGAACAATCATTGCCACGTCCTCCATTTACGCTCAAGCAGCTTGGCAGTGTCTTCTGAACCCTGGTGTCTGTTGTGCATCTTAATTAGTAACACTGACGGCGAGCAATGCACACACATAGCGCTTGTAACAACCTCGTGCCTTTATACTCACATTTAGGTTTAACTGTTAAAGCGTCGTGCCTGGTTTTACCAGGTTGTCCAGGCGTTAATTTTACAATTTATTTGGGCCCTCACATGCCACCCATTCTACAATGACTATATGTAGCTTTATTCTTTCATTGAGCGTGGAGTCACAGAAATTGTCGGAGCATTGTCCTAAGCAGCTCATTTTAGCGTTTGAAAGTTCTTCCGCGCAGTTTTGGTATTACTATAATATTTATATATTAGGCGAGTGACTTATGTAGACGTGTCACACAGCCTGAATCCATTGAGGCTCCATCCCCCCCCCGAATTTAATTGACAGGCATCTATACTCAGAACCTAGCAGAAAGAAATGAATAGTTACGATTCTGAACGCTCTCCAACGACCTCGTTACCTCATATTACGTCACAAAAACTACACTGGTTTCAATCTCTCACATAACGTAGTAAACTTCACCTATTCCAGGGAAATTAAATGAAAACCTTAAAAATTAAAATAACTCGGTGTTGATTTTTTGTATTTTACAGAAGCGGCTCTCAATTTGTTTATTAACTCGCACACACAGGAACTTCTCAAAGAAATGAAGCCATCCATCAAGAAGAAGGTGGTGACTATTTTACACGCTTTCATCGACAATTTGTTTGCGAGGATCCCCTACGATTTGTGGATTATCGAATAAACCTCCCGCTGGATGTGCAGCAATTGATATGTTGAGGGCGCACAAATGAATCGTATGACAATTATTTATTTTCCGAATTATTTATTAAACCGTCGACGTTACTCTCAAAGGTTTGTTTCTTTGTAGTGTACACGAAATTGTGCGCTTCGATTTTCTTCCTGCGTTTTTGTCCTGAATAGCCATAGAAGAAGAAGAAGAAAAACGTTTATTGACAAAATAAAACAAAGTAAAAGACTCCTTCTGCATTACAAAAATAAACAATACCGACATGGTTTTTTAAACCGTCTGTCGGGGGCGTCAGCAAGTTATACTAGAAACATACGAAAAGAAAAAAGAACCTACCGCGAAAACAAAATACAATAAAATAAAAGGAAATTAAAAATTAAAACCATGTACCAACGCAGAGCGATATCTCCAGGCCATCCTACTAAAAGCCACCAGCTGAGGCCATCCACCACCATCCAACAAAGTCACAGCCTCATTCCGTGAAAGGACAGGTTTATTAAAAACTGCAGTCCTAAACTCTCCAAGTACTGGGCGAGTACAGAGAAAGTGGTGCAAGTCTTCCCTCTCATGCCTATTGCACAGAGCACACTCGTTATGGTTAGTATTATGCGGCTTTGCATTGAGATGTAGCAGTTCTCCCTTCAACTTAAAAATCCACTTCGCCGAGAAAATATCCATCACTGGCTCACTGACCAAGCTCGCGGCCTTGAAGCGGGTGTCAAGCTCCCTATATAGAGTGAACTTCTCCGAGTTCATAGCTCTCTGCCAGAACCACTGCTTTTTGTGCTCCCTAAACTTCTCAAGGATGTCAGCTGCATGAAGCCGGATACATTCAAAGGACCAGGAATCCAACTCATCTATGACACCCAATCCAGTAGCGAGGTGCTTAAGATGCCCAGCCCATGACACTCTGTTTCTCATCACTTCCGTGGCAATTCTTTTAGGGAGACGTGTGTCCGGGAGACAAGATACCTTCCTCAAGTTCTTTAGATGGGCTTCAAGAGTAAACGATGATATGGTGTCCACTCCTGTCTCCAGATGTAAAATGTAATTCGGGGAAAACCTCGGCAGCTGGAACAGCTTTCGAATATACATCAGCTGCAATCCCTCCGCCTTTGCATACTCCTGATAGCCCCAGCATGGTGAAGCGTAGCACAGGATAGCCCGGATCGTAGCGTTGAACACCTCCGATTTTGCCTTTAGTGGTACAGCAGGATTGGCAAATAATCTTCCCCAAACATTATTGAGGGCAAACTTGGCAGATTGGGCCTTCCTCTCTACGTGCCTGGTGAAGGAAAGACGGGGGGTGAGTTCAACTCCCAAATACTGGTAGCTATGAATAGCTATAGTATCTGTATGTAATTTATTTAGCACGTACTCGTGTACTGTTAGGGCTGATCCACTCAGCAGTTAGAGCGGTAGAGGGGCGTGTGTATCCACTAGGAAGTTAGTGCTATAATTGGGGGTATGACGTCACGTGTGTTGATCCTCTCAGAAGTTGCGGCAATAGTAGGCTCATGACGTTCCACGAGGGAGTTGACATAAATCCTCTCAGAACTGATTGTAGTAAAGGGGAGGGGGTGGGTTGACCTAGATCCTCCCAGAATTTACAAAGCTGGAGAGGCTATGACGTCACATGATCATGTGGACTGGTGGAGGGGAGGACTGACGTCACTTCATGTGGTTGGGTCTTGAAGGGAGTGAGGGGGGATGACGTCATATCAGCTTTGGGCGGGGGGAGGAGGGTTTTTTCCTTAATTCCTCTCAGGTGTGCCTAAAAGGTAACTACTTGTATAGTAAGTTCCCCCAGGGTGAGGTAAGGCCGCCAAACTTGAGGCAGATAGAAAAGGGTAGACACCCAACATTCTGATATTGCGCTTCATTGCCTCGCGTGTCAAATCATGTCAAGTCTGACATGAATACCAGGCAACATAGATGTATTTGTGTTCTCTGGAGGATTTGCAAAATGTATATAGCCAGAAACCCAGGATCCATAAAAGTAGACGTCTCCTAACTGGCTCAGAACGTGCACAGTGAATGGAGCTGGGCAAACCAGTTGTGTTTCTCCCCCACATGTATTTCTTATTAATGACAGCAATGAAGG
Source organism: Pachypeltis micranthus (assembly GCA_020466155.1). Classification (NCBI taxonomy): domain Eukaryota; kingdom Metazoa; phylum Arthropoda; class Insecta; order Hemiptera; family Miridae; genus Pachypeltis; species Pachypeltis micranthus. The sequence goes on along the minus strand of CM035771.1, from coordinate 29,967,575 downwards.
CAATAGAAGAAAAGAGTAGACCCAACAGCAATAAACAGTAGACTGAGACTGCTTCATCACAGGATCTGAGAGAAACTATTCAGGGCACGCTATCACCCAGAGGATGTGGAGAGTAGTTTACTCTTAGGCGCACCTGAGAGGAATTAGGCAAACTGCCTTCCTCGCCCCCCCCCCCAGCTGATATGACGTCACCACACCTCCCTGGCGTCTGGGAGGAACTATGTCACCCTCTCCCTCTCCTGATATGTCCCCCCCCCTCCACATCCACATCGTGATGTGACGTCATTCCCCTTCTGGAGGACCTGGGGCAACCCCGTCGTGTGACGTCATGCCCCACCATTATTGCAAACTTCCTAGCAGATACACCCCCCCCCTCTACCACTCTAACTGCTGAGTGGATCAGCCCCCTATCAGGCGACATCACACCTATTTTTCCCCAGCAGTACACGTACATGCTAAATAAATTTCGAGTATACGTGGAGCCCCATAAGAAATTGGTTAATTGGATTTCGACAGGCATTATTCAGCAAAAAATTAACAGTTATAACCCTACACTCCTAGCAAACTCTACGCAGTACACTACGCAAATTGCGAGTATGCTCCCATCCCCACCACTAAAAATATTGCTTCGAGAATATAAGTTCGATTTAGGTTTTCAAATCGAAAATAGCTTAAAAATTACAATAGTCCTGTATTCTTTTTCCGAAATTAGATCGGTTTAACTACAGGAGCTGCAGCAAATATAAGTGTTTCGAGCTTTGCACTTCATACTTGGAAGGTATTGGGTTGAGTTGGGTGTTACGGCTACAAAGATGTTACCTGCTACCATCACTCCAGATTTTCTCCTTCTTACTATGGTAGTCCAGGTGGTAAAAAAATTCCACGACTTCAACAAATAGAGTCGCGTGCATAATCTTAAAAATCGCTTTTTGGCCGAACTTCTGGTACCTATTTAAGCCCCGAACGACTCTACGAACGATTCTCCACAATTTAGAGTCTAAAACGTTCAACGTTCAGCAGATACGTGCGTCAATCATGACGCTCGCTAAACTTCGTCAAGTAATGACATTTTATGCCCGGGGAACAGGATAATTGTGGAAGGCGGCACTTCCGCGCCTTGTTCCGTGAAATCGATGAGCGGCTCGAACCGGTCAATTACTGCTCTCAACTCGACGAAAACTTGGGAAGGTAACTGAACCGCACTTCATGTAAGAGCAGGACGTGCGTCCACGAAAATTGCAGTTTTGGTAAAAAATCCGTCGGAAAAGTGAGTCCGGAGCTCATCGGCGATTACTGTCATTACGGCAGACCTTGATACTCTGCACTCGTATAAAAATGAACTACCAAGAAATCATTTGGCATTCGAGTCTGAGTGACTAAGCAGCGTCAGACTTGCAAAACGAACAAGGTTCAATTTTCTTTCTTTTTTAATTACTTGCGTAGTCAGACGTCATTAAGAGTCTATTTATGAAAGTGCACCGCGAGTTTGTTCGTTCTTCGTGCAGTGACTTGCTCTTCACATTAATTGACCTTGAGATAAATAGCCTTCGTGAAGGGCCGCTGAACAAGTGAAAAACGTGACGCTTTGAGAATCTGTTCCTGATCCACGGAAATAGCGGCAGACCACGGAATCGCAGGAATTGGTTTGAAAATAAGTTCTATGGAAGAATCTCTTATCTTCTTATTCGCATGGTTAGGAGTTCTCCTTACGAGTGTACTTGGGAAGCATTACATCTCGAAGCTGATGCCTCACGGTAGGGAGATGGGGACATCGGCCCATCAAGAACGTCCTACCGCCTATCAAGAACAAAATGAATAAAAATTGTTTGGGGAACTCGCTGAAAAAATCTTGAAAGTAAAGTAAAAACTTCAGAAAAACGGGAAAAAATCTTTAGTGTAGTTAGCATAAGTAAGTTGAACATTCAGGGAAACATATTTGAGAAAGTGAGTGGAACTAGTAAAAGTCAAACAAGTATTTGCATCCATGAATCTCTTAAAATCTGATAAAAGTATTTACTCACGAATATCTTCATCTTTCTTAGAAATCTACGCAATTTAGGAAAGTGAAGTGTAACGTAATAATTTAGCAGACAGTCAAGGGGCACATCAAATTTCGCTATGTTCCGAATAAGTCGATATCATCAGTTATCGCGTGCATCAGCGTTCGCTTCCTACCAATTCCTTGTTCGTGGTAGTTAATTTTCGTACGGTAATTGAAGACAAAAATCAGTATTCAACTTACAACCGGAAGTTATCGTTTTTGCATAGCATTCGCAAATTGAATCAAACCTTTCGCAATTAAAATTAAACTTTTCGTGAATTACACATGGAGCACGCGAATTGTGTGTCACTCAAATCATCGTTTTTGCTGTTCCAATAATAGTGACGCCAATAGTTATTCCTTCCTACGTATAGTTAATATTCCAATATAAATGGTGTCACTTTTACTTTCACGTCTTCTTCGAATTGTGTTCCCAATAAATTCTCTAACTAATAAGCAACTCTTAGACGATCTCTTCTTCGAGCGTTCCAATCGTCAATACACACCGAAATATGGCTGTCGCTCATCACCACAAGGATGTTCCTCACCTATTAAAACTGATGTGACCAAAATTATTGCTGCTGAACGAAGAGAAGATCGAAGCTACAAAGAGAAGGTCAAAGAAGGTTTAACGTAATGGCTCTGTAAGGGTTAATTCGGTTTGCGAAAGGTTCAACTCAATTCGAATGCGTACGTCACAAGAAAACGTAACATTGGCGCTCGACACATCGTCGAACCTTTCCCAATTTAATAACTTGAGTAGCTCGTGGTGCCGGCAGCTCAGAATTGTTCGAGAAGACAGGCAACTTGCTAATTTTATTAAAGCGATAGGAATGTTCGACTAGCCATCTCCAGATCCCTTCATCGTTTTCTCGTAAAGTAAAACAGGGTTTCGAGCGAGAGCTCTCAGGCCCCTTTTAAGGTACCATCACAGGTCGAGTAAAAAGTCTAGGGAAAAAGTATAAAAACTGTGAGGAGTAAAACGGTTAGGTTATCGTTATTTTGGAGAATTTGAGTAAAAAAAGTTGTAGGGTGAGCATACGAAATTAAGTAGTCTGTTGGGTGAATGAAGTAAAAATTATTGACAAATGCAGATCTAGATGTGAATGTAGAACTACACTGGTACTCAGAGATCGGGTTTTGGATGCCCCAAACTCGGAAGCGATATTACGATTAATTTGGTAGCTCATGTTCAGTCGAAAAGATCAATCTCTTATTAAGGGTGGTTAGGTTTACGAGGTCTTGGTTCACGTTAAGTCGAAAAGATCAATCTTATTAAGGGTGGTTAGGTTTACGAAGTCTTGGGAAGAGCCGCAATAGTCGTCTAATATTTGATTAAAAATCGAATAGCATTTAATGAAGGAGTAAGTAACGTTGGGAAAGGAATTCAATCCGGTAGGCTTATATTTATTTAAATTTATCTTAAATCATTTGTGGAAGAGGTAAGCGTTTCCAAACAATTCTGAACAGAGCTTCGAGAGGCATCATTTCAGAGCATCAGGATATTTTGCTGCAGCAGGTGTAAACACCGTGTGTCATTAGATACCAATGGACTGTCAAGAATTTACCGAATTACCTACGTTGTTTGCATGGTTGACATTAATGTTTTGGGCCGCTTGAGGTTATTTAGGGAAATTTTGCGTAGCTGTGGCTTAAAAAAACAGCAGTGAAAAACCCTTTCGATTCAGTATCACCATCATTACGTACATTCGCTAAATAAACATCTACATCTTGATTGTTGGGTGCAATTGTGAGAGAGAGAGAGAGAGAGAGAGAGAGAGAGAGAGAGAGAGAGAGAGAGAGAGAGAGCGAGAGAGAGAGAGAGATACTTGAATTAATTGATTAATGAGATAAAGGGCTGTATTGATACACTGGATTAAACAATAGAGTTTTGAGGAAAGCGAAGAATAGAACTCGTTTACACGACGCAGCGCGTCTTTAAAGAGTATTGGTGTAGGGAGAACGGGAGGTGATAGTGTTCAATTGAAGAAGTATAACACATGACCACGAGTTAAATTGTGAAAAAATAGGATCCAAAGAGAGCAAAGAACTCACAGGAAGAGCAGGATGAGAATGAAACACCAAGCGGGGGCAAATTTGGGGGCTGTAGAGGTAGGGAGCCGGGGAAAGGACCAAAAAGGGTGAGTTATGGAAGTTTGGCCGAGGAGGGTGAAAAGAGGTAAAGAGATGCAACGGTGGACAATCGTCCTGGCAGCTATCAGTGGTTTTACTAGGTGAGCGCCCTCAGTTTGGCTCGCTACTTGCTCTAGTTATGCTAAATAAACGCCACAGGTTGATACTAACAAGTACGGACCATGGGAAGGAATTGACCCCACTGTACTATTTTTGAAAAAAGGACTACTTGCACTAAAGAATTTTTGCATGTTTCCAAATCCAACTTTTTTCACAATGCTTTCTGTATGTCAGACTAGTACACACTGATCTTTTCAAAAAGAACCGTTCTATCGTTCTGTTCGTCATTCTAGTTTATTTACAAATGCTCCGGTTACGATCGTCGCGTAAACGTAATAAATTCCGGGACCTGCAGCATCGCCAGTTTCTAAGTAAAAGTCCATTTCTACCAAATTCAAGTAAAATGATTGATAATAATTGCTCAATGTACTGTTACGGGACGAACCAAACCCTTCGATTCAGCGGAGACTCGTCCGGGGCATTTATGCTGACTGGGCACCTCAAATGCCCCGATTCGCTCGAGACTTCGCAGGAGTCAGTTGAAACCGAGCCGGTTCCCTCGTCGCCGTGTTGCCCGCGCACGCGTTCGCTCCCACTCAGTTCCCCTGTCTGTGGTGGTAAAACTCCGAATGTAATTGAGAATAAAACTCTGTTCCAATTGCATTCAGCTTGATATCGTACTAACTTCCCGACTCTCTTAGTGCGATATCGCTACGGTAAAATCCCCCCCGTAACAGTACGTAAGGCAGAGGAACATAGTGCAATGGGTCGCACCAGATAAATCCCGTTCATATAATACTAGCGGTTATAAGTTACTTTGAGCATGATAGCATGATGACATTAATTTGTACTATTCTTAACGTTACGTAGAGGATAGTAAAGGAATATTATTTGTTATATGTTATGTCTTTGAACAAGGTAGAGAAAACACAGCTTTACTTAATCAGCGTGAAGTCCGTTCACAGGTTTTAGATTGATGAGTATATTTACACATTTCCTCATATTAGCTAACCCGGAAGAATTAACCGTAATTTAATCCCCTCCTAACAAGTTTTCCAAGCCCAGAAAGTAATCACAACTCACGAAATTTACGAAAAGCCACGCGAACTGAATAACGAACATCCGCTTTCGTTTTTGCGGTTGTTTCGAAGCAAAATGAGGGCGCGCATCGTACATCGAGAAAGGCCTACCAACTTGCTGTCATTACACTTGGAAATAGCAGCTCCAAGTTTCTCCTTGTCGGACATGTTTATTCAGGATTTAGATTTGGAAAGGGTGACTTTATGCAAAGGGTGACAGTAACTTTATGCAAATGAACGGCGACTCAAATCCACGTTCAGTTTGGAAAGTTTTTCTTCGTATTTCGCTAACGCGCTGATTATTTTTAACATTTAGGAGCGAAATGCTCCGCGTCAGATTTTCCGAATGAGAAGCGACTATTGGGTTCGGCTTCAGGCCTCATGATCGTAATAAATTAGGCTAAACGAGTATTGCAGTCCTTTACTACTGCTTAGAACAATTTGCAAGTGGGCAAATCGATGTGCAGTCAAGAGCACTCTGATAGCCATCTCTTGCAAATCGATCAACGATGGTAATCAGAGTGCTGTTCGTATACTCATCATCGTACACTTCATAATTGTCAACTTTCAGAGATGGTGCGAATCTGTAGCCTTACGAAACTACAGGCCCCCACAAGGCCTTTCTCCACCCAATGACTCCTTGCTGCTCTTTCACTTCACTACCATATTGAAAAGAGCACTTGCCGTCGTCCTTTAAAAAAGCCGACACCGCTGTCTCAGTCGTAAATTGTTTTCAACGTTGGCCGTAAACACGGCGTACTTCGGTTATTAACATTAGACGCTACAAACAACTTTTTGCAGAGAACGAATCCCCCCGCCGCGGCGCGCCGTACGTTAACTTTCGCGTTGTCCATTCGCCTAACAATTTCACATTAATAGGACCAAGCTTTTTTATAATTCTCCCAATTGCACCAGATAACACTTACATACAAAATTACTATCTCATGGGAGTGTCCAGAAGGTTGTACATTTTCAATAGAAGAAACGGTTGAAGTTAAAAACGACCTGGCGTTTCAAAAATCTGTCGTGGTCCAGAACACGACCCGATTGCCTAAGGTTTCAGAAAAGGCCTGGCCTCACGCCACGCGAATGTTCTGATCAGTGAGTTATGCGTATGCGTATGCGTCATGCGGCCCCACGTTGGGCGCCAATATACTGAGGAAGTTTGGATATGCTTTTTGAAGAACTACTGACTCAGGCAAAAATTACGGCAATCGCGCCGGAGATTGGATCCACAATCCTCAACTTACGTCGAGAATTATGAATCGACTGTCTTATCCACTTGACCACGATCAACCGGTCAAGTTGACCTGTCCTTTTTAATAGGAGTCAGTCAGCACACCAGTACAGTTTACCAACACGTCCCCCGCCCCCCATTTTTTTTTTTGTGATGGTGGGCGTCAGACCAATGACTGTAGCGAAAAATGTTGACTCTCTACATCTAGGAGTATTTGATGTCTTACTCCAGACACAAAGAGGACTTAAAATATTTTATTTTACAATATTTTTACTTTATTTTGAACGATTTTCAAGACCATGCAGGCTGACTCCTAGAAAATACCTTCACTAGACCTTCCGGTACTTTTCTTTAGCAGCAATTTAAACGACACTACGATTCAGTACGCACCCCTTAATGCCCCAGCGGTCCTATGTAGAATCTGCCTTCACGGCATTTGATGCTAGTCACCAATATCTGTGTGTTTTCTCTTTAGGAGGATGCTGGGTTGGTTCTTCTTGGTGTTGGTTTTAAGAGCGACAGGATGGGCATTAGCCAAATCTATACGTAAGTATTTGAGTGTTCTAAAGTCCTTAATTCTTGTAAACTGTGTAATTCTGTAAGCCCTGATACGTGTTAAGTTCAAGGAAGGGTTTAATTCTGGCACAAACTTCGATAGATACACTGCATTCCGGAGAAATGATAGAACTTTAATGTAGCTGTGATACATTTTGGCTAGTATGGAGGTGGAGGATCGTGAACTAATTACGTTTCAGATCTGCTGGTTTGTTGACTTCGAAAACAGAAGCGATACAGTCTCACAGGAGGTGGTAGAGACCTTTTTAAAATGGATTTCTAACGCAGTCTTGGTCGTATATATAGCAACCCAAAATTAGATCTAGGGGTTCGATGGGAGGGTACCATGGGTGCTACCGTAGCATGGTAGAAGCCGCGAAGAATTGTCGAGCGAATATACAGAGTAGAACGCAAGACGTAGCTCACTGGAGGGGGAATGTTTACTCAACTCCCAGTGAAGTATAATGGCGTCTGTAAGCTGCAAGTGAGTTCTATCGTGTAGTACCAACTGCTACGCCATCACAGTATGCCTCATGTGTAGCGCAGTCTGTGGTAATCTTATGGCTCAAAGCCTGCTTGTATTTCCAGGCGGGAGACACCGAGAAATCAACATCTACAAGCGTAAGCGACAGTTGTAGGAGGAGCGGCCAACGCTGTTAGCCCCGACTGGTTCTTAGTATGACTAACCGTTTCTCCCACTTTGCGAAGAAGGCAATATGCTACAAAACGTGGTCACCATCACCCCCTTTGCCACTGGCAACGGTTTATAATTACATCTCATGGGAACGTATTCTCTTCTTTTTTTAATTCTCCTTGGTGGCACTGGGAAAACCCCCACTACGGGGAATATTGAGTCACTGACTAGCAGAGTGGGCCCCTCCTTACGCACCTTATCTAATATTGAGTGGCGCGGCGCCTTCCTCCCCCACTTGACAAGACCCAATTCCACCATACCAGCCGCCTGTAGGTAGGCACCTCTCTCCACGAATGTGGAGAGGTGCAAGACCCAGCAGGACCTTTAGCGCAGCTGTGGGGGCCATTTGCATACAACCTGTCACAGCTACGCAGGCCCTGCGCTGCAGTTTACCCAACTGCTGTTGCACAGTCTTCTTCACTGTCCTGGGTCCACCAAAGCAGGGCACTGTGAGTGGCCACAGGCCTAACGATTGCCCTGTACATCCACAGGGCCATCCTCGGCTGCAGTCCCCATGTCTTACCAGCCATTTTCTGGATGACCCACATCACCTTTGTGTTGCCCTCCTCGCGTGAGTGGCCCATGTGAGTCTTCTGTCAAAGAAGACACCCAGGTGTTTCACTTTCTGCCGGATCGACACCACCTTCCCTCCAAACAGGATTTGAAATTGCGTTTCTAGGTCAGGACGGATTCCCTTACCTTCCTAAACTTAGTGTTCTCGAATAGCGTGTGTGCGGTTGTTGCGTTGCAGTGGAACGAGCCGCGTCAAAAGCACGAAAATACTGCCATAATCATATAATCATGAAAATACTAGCTATCACTTCTGTTTTGGGGGGAACGGAAGTAAATGGAAGCGTTTAAAACAGATAATCTGTTCGCCGTTTCTCAACATGACTCTGTATGCCACCCAGCACATGGAAAAGTTTCTAAGGAGGTATCAATGAGTTTCGGAGCTAATGCAATATCCTTTTGATAGTTAGCTACTACACGAGTGCCTTAATCTATGTACGTATGTGTAAGTTATCACATTTAAATGAACCTTAGGTTACTTACCAAGATTAACCTAGGAACGCCCCAAAGAATACGTTTGTATACACAACCTCTAACGCCCATTTTAACTTATTTCAGCGAGCTATATGCAGGTTTGTCACCGGTCGGATGCCAACATAGAAGAATGTGTTAAAAATTCGGTGGAATCCTTGAGAGACAAAATGATAGTAGGTACGTATCAACAGTAATTACCAATAATGGCCCTTATTCGGAACGAGCACCTAGTGTGCCAGTTTTATTGTCTCACAGGTCCATTCCTACCTTCGTAAGAGATGCCAGGTATTTCCTGCTAGTGTCTTCTTAGATATCCACCCTTGGAGAAGTTGTACTAAAGACCAAAATCGTATAAGTCTCTGTAACTCGGCCAGGGCATGATAGAGAGTTTCCTAATTTGTACCACACCACCTGCACTGAGGGGTATCGACAGTACCCATGACATACATATATCCTTACCATCCAAGTCCTTCCTCCTCATCGACATCTTATCCCGTGTGTTGGTCCTGAGATAATGCGTATGGAGTGCCTCACTCCAGGAGCGTACCAGATGCATTCTCCTGGCTTATTCTTTCACTCTTCTTGACTAGTGACGGAGATGCCCCACAGTGGGAAAGTGACCCTATAGGTGCAGTGGACGTCTCGCAAGACGCTTGACTGTCAGTCATTATGTCGATAGCTTTATTGCCATACCCTTTATCAGGCATTGTGATAGAGAGATTTGCCCCAGCAATGATAGTATAAATCGCTGCTGGAAACCCCCGTTTGAGTGGCACCCACAGCAATATACGTGTCCCACAGTATCTCACCTGCTAGAGGAGACGGATTCACCAAACAGGTACGTTAACTTAAGTAATTTACCTCCTGGGGGAACTAACCCAATTACTTTAATACGTGTAGATGTTAATACCATTAGGAGGCTGCACTCGACGACTTCCACTGTTCCATAGGCTCTCTTCTAGTTGCACCTAGTATTTCCTCTCGAACTAGTACATGGGCACTATCATGTCAGCGACCACGGCGAGCTCCGTAAAGGTTTCCAAGTTCCTGAAGTTCTAGGTGCCCATTACTTACCTGTGACGCCTGAAGTCGAAATTAAAAAATACGAGTTCGAGTGGTTAAGCTTCAAAATAAGGCTCACGTGTTCCCCGTGCTGAAGGTTCTGACTGACTTTTTTTAACTTCGTACTGAAATATTGAACTGCCTTTCAAAAGTCTGCACTTTGTATTGCAGCGTAATCCTCATTAATGTAGCGCATATTTTTGAACGTTTAAACTACATAAACAGTAATAATATCACAAGAATAAAATGAACTCGCAGTTCAAGATGTACAGAAAAAAGTGCGCAATAAAAAGCTTCCATTATATTGAAGAACGTTTTTATAATACATTAAGTTCTATCGTTAATGTGATTATTAAGAATCATTCCCTTCAAAAGTATTGTAGTATTGTGGAGCAGGCGTTTCAAAATGCCCGTGCATTGTGAGGCTCCTGAAATGACGGTAAAGCGCTGTGATATTGTTTATTAACTTCCTGGACATTCGTCAATCCGTCCAACGCGGGTGGCGTTACATTTTAACTTTTTGGTTTACAGTGTCTTGCCTAGGTACCAGTTTCACGAAATTATGTTGCGGTACTAGGTTTTTCTGTGGCATTAAACGACCACCCAACAAGATGTCGGAAAACCGCTGCGTTGGAGAAGAGGCCAAAATACGTTTAAAAAATTGTTATTTTGTTCGATTTTTCTTAGTAAAGGCGAGGAAGGAAGCGCGATCCATCGCACCTGACTCACGTGTATAGGTTTGTTGTATCGTTGACGAGGTACCCAACTCTTGACTATCTTTCAACAGCCGCCGAGCAATGTCTTGTACCGCACCTTCTGCGTTCAGAAGATTAATACGTTGTCATCTTCATCGGACTTTCAAATTAGTTGAGGACACTACGACCGCCCTGAGAGAGAATAATTATGAGTGGCTCTCATGCAACTTCTCACGTTCTATCCGATTTGCCAGATTTATCACCCGTTTGGCAAATCGAGGGAATAAATAACGATTTAAGTTCTCCGTCTACCAATAGCTTCCTTCTAATCAGAAAAAAATACGTAATAAATTGGCTTTTCATTTCTGAACATCGCTTTTTGTTCAATTAATTTTCTATCTTTCGGGCTTTAAAGTTTTTAGTTCCATCGTACGTACAGCGTTGTAGCCACTTATTTGATGGCATATTTTTTCCTAATTTCTTCGTACATCTGCTAAAATTGACTTCTTTTGAGAACAAAATAAAATCATTAATACGTTTTACGGCTAAACGCGTTACTGCTTCCGCACCTAGTATCCAAGTATCTAGAATCGTAGCACCTCACTCCTCACTTCACATTATGCATCAGATCAGTATTAGGAAGTTACGGAAGAAACTGCACTTTTCTAGCCTCAAGGGACATTCCATAATTTATTTCGGGGGAGGGGGAATTGATAATGTTTTGCTTTTAGTTGTCTATGTTTTGGAAAAATAAACGATATAGTTTCTTTTCATTTTCACTCTTCGTTGTACAAAACTAAACTTAATCTCGTTTAGCAGCTGATGTAAGGAATCTAGCTACATTTTGGCTTGCAATGCCTGGTTTTTTGAAACGTCTGCATCTTGGTCTTTTCCTCAAATAGATCTTTACGGGGAATTTTGAATGAATTTTAATGTTCAGGGATACCAGAGCTCGACGTACCTTCCATAGAGCCGCTAATAATCGACGAGCCAATTTCGACGCAAGGAGCCGGCTTCGCAGTCACAACTAAGGATTTGAAAGCTTATGGGGGAGGTAACTTCACCATCAAATCCATGAAGTAAGGCAAAACACGCACCTTTGCGTGTCACGTACGTAGAAATATAAATGTATCATTATTATACCCTTGTTACATGCTATAGCGAAGGGAAGGTAACACTAATTGCAAGGTCGTTATCATTGACTGTGCTACTTGCCATACAAGTGTGCAGTATCACATTGGCTTGTCTTTGAACATTTTGTGGGTATTTTATGAAGTTGGACGGTTCCCTGGTGGCACCAAACCAGGACCTCGGAGGAAATGACCCTTAAATAATCATTACCTTTAGACGTGTACGTAGAAACATAATTAAGCATTCCGGGTTGGTGGCTCATCATCAAAAATTCCTGAATTGTTACGGTGATGCCTTTTTTGAAAAAAAAAACATCTGGTGCGTAGCAACACGCAACTTTCAGCAAGCCCCGCAAATTTGACGACCTGCCATATAAGAGCGCTGTATCTTTGTTCAACCCAAATCTACAGAAACATCTATTGGGAACAAAATGTAGGTACTAGTTAGTTTAGAGTAATCCGTAAGTTTGATTGAGATCGTTAGAGCCATTTTAGAGAAAATTGTGAAAACTATAAACTAATGTTGGACAAATCTCATTTTCCGAGCTATCATGGCTTATATTTCCGTTCAACAGATAGACACAGAAATAATTGCGCAGAAAAAAATGTGGGTATTGGCTCCTTAAAGACGCTCCATAATATTGATCAAATTCAGTTACGAAGTTACTCTGAAAATTACGAAAATGTTAAAGATACAACTCTTTTCACATTGGTGGAAATCGCTCATAACCTCTTTTCCGCGTCGTCAAAACGAACAAACAAACAAAACGAAAAAGGACAGCTCAATCAGTTCAGCCGTTCTCCCTCTAATTGAACTACAGCCTAGCGGAAAGTAATATGAATATGGCTATTTTAGTAACGGATGAACTTAACTTAAATAATTAAATAAAATTAAATTATTTCAATTGCTCCTCAGAATAAACTTGGACGACAGCTTTTACGAGTTTGTCCTAGGATTCAATCACCTGTCGATAGAAGGGCGCTATAACGTCAACGGAAAGATCATCATGATCCCCATCAAAGGAGATGGCACCTTGAAGTGCGACGTTTGTAAGTATACGCTCTCGTTTTTGTACGATCAAATCACCGTCCTTCGTTCAGCTGTTTTCCACGTCAATGAATCGTTTCAGACGACGTAGAAGCGAAAGTTGGATTGACCTCCAAAATCGAGGATGTCAACGGGCAGAACGAGATGAGATTTACTTCTATGACTGTGGACGTGAGCGTGGATAATGGGAAAGTGGCCTTAGGAAACTTATTTGGAGGAGACGAACTAATTGGTAAGTAAAAAGTTATTTAACTCGTTTTTTTAGTGTCTCTGCGTTTTCACTGCTGATCTCTCTCTCTCTCTCTCTCTCTCTCTCTCTCTCTCTCTCTCTCTCTCTCTCTCTCTCTCTCACTCGCTCAACTCGCTCAGTAGCTTGATCACATTATATGTGCTTCAAATATGAAATTCATCAGAAACCTTTTCGATAGACCAATTAAATTTTTACCCAGTGAATTAGCAATAAGTATGTCTATCAATAACATAAAGCTTCAGGGCCAAAAATGAGCTTTGAGGGAAGGACTTGGCAACTGTCGAAATAAACCACAACTTTACAACTTTTAAATTTAGTGAGGTACGTGAGTGTAGTAACATAAACCTTAAAATAATGAACAAAGTGAAACAGTCAAGTGAAGTCAATCTATCAGCCATATCTCATAACACGTGGAATGGAAAATATTTAGATGAATTAAACGTTTTTTCAACTGATACAAACAATGTACGAAACACTTTAAGCTTTTTGTGTAACGAATTAAACTTTTCATTTCAACTCGAAGTTACTGAAAACTGTAAAGTCAAATGATGCTTGAAATGAATTAATTTCTAACCACTTAAAAGGTTTTTATTAAATGAATTAGGTGGTTTATTAAAGAAATTATGCGGTATTCTTGTTTCATTTTATTGTCAACCGATCGCACCTTATACCAAACAATGAAAACTGAAACAAGAAAACGTTTTTTCGAAATCGATTAAAATATTTTTAAAATAGTACGAACCAAATTTTACACTAAAGTAATGAAATGATCGTATTAAAATGAATGAAAAATTAATAAAGTCGTACGCCAAGTTAATGATGAATTTTTCAAAATCATTACTTGAACTTTTTAGTTCATTCGGTAATCGAAACCCTACACCGCATTAATAAACATGTGCAAAACGAATTGAACGCTATGCCTAGTGAAATATTAGTTTGTCAAATGAATCCAGCCGCATTTGTTAAACCTGTCGCTTCATCAATTTAAGCTGTACGAATCGAACCTGTTAGCAAGTAGATCAACCTATTTATGAATAAACAAAACTCGACCCTTGGGCTCACAAGGGGCGCTGCCTCTTGTCCCTAGACCCCCGAGTACATGCTGCTTAGAGCCAGTGGCTAAAATTCGAAGACATGGAACATGGGAGTGAGTGGGGGGTGGGTACGAGGAGGGAAAGGGATTGATACTAATGAAACGTGGCAGTTCTGACAGTTAGTTGAAGGCTAGAGCACGTTCCATGCTAAAACGGTACTTGCTAAGTTTCTTTGAATTATGATTCCTGGTTACTGACTTGTCGTTACGTAGGGAATGCGTTCGAACATCCTCCTCATGCTTCCTCAGCTACTCAAGGTCGGACGTCTAACCATAGCCTCGTATTTCCGCTTTATCACAATCAGGAGTTCTTTCGCGTTGAAACAGTGTTTTGCGCTTTCGCGCCTGATTTTTAATAATTTCTGAAGTATCAAATGTATAATCCATATGATAAAATATTTCACATAAACGGAAAATTGTTTAACGAATTGATAACACGAATGGGCCCCTACAGCCACAATTAAACGATATTGTATTTCACAGGAGAAGTAATCAATGCTGCCATCAATCTGAACTTCAAGTATTTCGTCGCTGAATTGAAACCCAACATTCAAGACACGCTGGTTCATTTCATTTTAAAGACAGCTAACAATATTTGCAATGGATTGAAGTACGAAGAGTTAGCACCGCAATAATGTTTTAGTTAGAATAAAGTCTTCTGTCGTCGTTCTCATGTTCATGCCCTCATCCTGATTATCATCAAACGTTGCTCACGGGATCTTGAAAGCATTATACACATCTTTAAAGAAGGTGTTTATCTTTGTGTTTTTATTTAGGACCTTCTTTCGTCATCGATTTGGCTGTTCCTTCAAACAAGAGGATGGGGCCAGGGGAGCCAAACTCGATCTTCAACTTCGTATCCCACTACTCCAATCCAGTTGGGCTCTAAATGAAGAATACAAAGCAATACATTGGATTCCCTGTTTCTGACACCCGATATAACATGATGATTGCATGAGATATCGTGAAAACTTACCAAACCAAGAAAACCTAGAAATAACTTCAAGATGAGTCGAATTACAAAAAGGGGGAGAAGCAACCGTAAATAGTTTGCAAGCTTTTTTGAGGGAGGCTCTAAAGCTTTTTTCTACTGAAACTGGTGCAAGCTCGGTAGGGGAAAAGCAAAAGGGAAATTCAGGTCTTCGTCAAGGAGGTTGAGAATACACTGATTCTATTCCCTTGACAACCAGGAATGAAGCATTTTGACAACAAATATATAAGTTGAGCTCGTAGACTGTGTACTAACAGTTTTAATAATGAATGATATCGATGATGTATAAAAGTAATAACAAACAACTTAAAAACACAACACACGAAATTCTACAGAAACTTCAACAACAGTGACAAGACGAAAAACAGAACTCCGTGACCAAGCTACGGGTCTACTGTTGGGTCATACGCTGTATAGATAAAGGCGCACAAAAACAACCCCAAAGAGGTCACGTAACCCAGGGAAACCAAAGAGCACCTAGGTGCAAGATACATAGAAACACTATAATCACAGATCAGATCTACACTCGCGTCGGCACACAATGATAAACTAACAGAGGAATAGAAAGGCTGTCACGGGGTTGTAAGGAACAAAGAAAAGTCTGCACAACATTCATAGACTACAAGAAAGAATTTGACAGCTGACCTCACTTCTGGCACTGGCATCCATATACTGACTGACTCCTATTGGGGCGCTAATTGTTACGAGGGGGTTTGAATATTTTTAATAGCCGCTGACTCAGGAAAAAATTACAACAATCGCTAGGAGCTCCGATCCAATAAACCGACATTCGTCTTAACCACTAGACCACCATCGCGAGGGTGCCTTTAATAGGAGTCAGTCAGTACACCCCCCCCCCCCCCGAAAAGAGCCGAAGAGAAAATTTTTTTTAAATTAAGAGAAAAATAATGAGACGAATTTTCAGGGGTCCAAGATTCGCTGACGCTGTGTAAGTTCCAGCGCGAAGGGAAACTAGGCGACGCGCTTGCTACAATGTGAAAAAAAAAAGACTTCACAGCCAGACGATGATGTCTTTACATCGAAAGCACTCGCCCACAATATGTCACCAGCCAGAGGAGACGGACTCACCTAACAGGTACGTTAACTTTAGTAAAAAGACTTACTTTGTAGCCCCTTCCTTCCTCAAATCAAAGATCGGATTTTCCAGGGATTCGCTCAACACTCAAAAATCCGTTCATTAAAGTAGTCCAGGAGATGCGGCTGATGGCGAGGGGGGAGATACTGACTGACTACCAATGGAAGGCAATCTTCTCGATCGTGGTCTAGTGGTTAAGACAATGGTTCATAATGCTGACGAATGTCGGTTTATTGGATCGAAGCTCTTCGATATCGGTGGAATTTTTGCCTGAGTCAGCGGCTCTCCAAAATCCCTCGTAACATCCATACCAAACCGCCTGACACTGGCAGCTCTCCACCTTCAAATTGTTTCTATCATCACCAAAGAACGCTCGAACATTCGTTGTGGAATAGTCCAGGGAGATTCCCTAAGTGTTCTTTGGATTTGCTTGATGCTGAATCTCCTCTCAGCCACACTGAATAACAGTCAAACACCCACTCAATCACAACCGAACACGACTCAATAGCAGTCAAACCCGCACTCAATTACAGCCACAGGTATGTTTACTTATTAGATGACTGTTCCTAAACCCCTGACGAGGGTTATATCAGTGACAGTCAAACACCCCTCAATCACAACTGAACACGACTCAATAGCAGTCAAACCCGCACTCAATTACAGCCACAGGTCTGTTTCCTTACTAGATTACTGTTCCTAAACCCCTGACGAGGGTTATATCTGTCACAGTCAAACACCTACTCAATCACAACTGAACACGACTCATTAGCAGCCAAATCTGCACTCAATCACAGCCAAACAAGCATTCAATAACAGCCAAACACGCACTCTGACTGCTAAGCGCACACTCAATAACAGCTGATCACGCACTCATTCTCAGCCAATAACGACTCATTAGCTGCTGAACACGCACTTGACTATAGCCAAACATACACTCTATTTCAGCCGAACATGCACTCTATAACAGTCGCACACAGTTACATTGTGAGGCCATGACGACACTATTTACAACCTCAAAATGTACGCCCCAACCCCACAGTACTACTGAAAGAATGGAGATCACGGTTATGACCCAACGAAAGAATAAAACTTTGATAAAAAACATGCGTAATTACTCATACTCATCATGAGTGGAAAATGGGGGATCTTCAAACAACAGGAAGAGACGGATCATTCGATAGAAAGCATGAACCCCGAATTTAAGTCCCTGTGCAGTCAACTTTAACATTAAACATTTCAAAAATTGTTTTTCCTTACAAAAATCGTTGGCAAACAGCCTTCCGATGTCTTTTGGGTTGTCTCTCGCTTTCCCTAACCGATCCCATAAAATCTGTATGAGTTTGATCGAATCTGCCTCAAACAGTTTCGGCATTATTCGAGCAAAGAAGCGAAGATTCCGGCCAGACGAAACTGACATCAGGCTTGAAGTCACTAGAAGAAAACTGAAACAGTGCTTCCTGTGATTGAGCTAAGTAATCTATACTTTGAAACAGTTCGGGCTCAATAATCTTCTCTTACTACTTGAATTTTCAACTTCTTCGTTGAAATTTCGTCCGGGTTTTGAAGCTCCTTGTCCCACTCTCCGCTGTCCGCCATGGAATTAATTGCACTTTTCACGGTGCTGGAGCTTCGTAATTACTGCCGCCGACAAGGTCTGAGAAAACAAAAACTGACGGACTGCTCCTTGAAAAAGGCATTCGGCAAATTGACGGTAATTTCCCCAAGTTCGGTTCTTGGTGAGAACGTGGAAGTTGGTTCGACAATCGCGTTTTATTTCGTCGCCTTTTTGGGTAGCAGAAAAAAAAACTGGTCGTACTCTGAAGAGTTCGTGTTGATAAATAATCGGCGAAATCGACATGAGAACTTCGCGAGAGGACCTTTCTTCGGTAATTGCGTTTAACTTATTGACGTGACTGAAGTAGCTTCACCTTATACAAAAATTGGTAAATATGTAACAATTTAATTAGAAAATAAGCTACAATGCGGTGCCGGGAATTGGCAATATCAGAATGGACAAGGTCGTAACGTTCGGCAAAGGTCTTAGAATAAATCAGTAAGTCATCTAGGTACCAAATAACTAGTTACCGTACAAATCGGAAAACAGCGACTCCATGAGCGCTGCAAGAATCTGCCTACACGTGTACAACTCGAATGGAATACGCTTAGTGTCGTTATAGGTAGAATACTACGTGATGGTGTGATGGGAGTGTGCATTCCATAAGTTTGAGGGATGTTCTAAATTATTTTATGACCTTTAATAAACAAACTTCCATCCCCCGACGTGGTATTTGAGAGTATTCTAAAGTTGAGTTTTGTCAAAATATTTAATGTATTACAGTGCTGCTCTAATAATTTTCTCACTTATGAAAGTTGCGAAACCCCCTTAAATGTTTTTTTAATTATTAATACAAAGATGTTATGGAAATTGTTACTGCCTCTTCGATAATAAGTATCGAGCCTTATGAAGACGAGCTTGAATTCAGCTTCGTTTTTACTTTCCTTGCCTCTACGGCTCTAACGATTTTGATTAAATGTTGCTGTATAGAGACATTGATGAGACGACAATACCACAAAATACCCATCAGTGGGAAAATGACGGGAGTTACCAAATTTTTGACGAAAATCGATTTTAGCCCAGTGTTTTCCTTATATACTCCGCTCAAATGTTACTAGGATCTTCAAAAAAATTGACGTGGTCGCCCAATCAAGTGCCTATACGACGAGCGTTTGCTAACGCTCATGAGAAAAATTCCAGAATTCCAACCCCCCATTGTTTCATTTACTGTATTAATAATTTCGCAATTCGTGTTGCTTCTGTAAAAAATCATGTTGACAATATCTTAAATCGTCTGTGAGCTGATAGCTCAGTAATGGTCGTGGCACTAACAGAAGCAGCACAATAAATTCCATAACCGTATGAGCGTCCCGCTGTCATGCAGAACGTTATTATGAACAGAACGAAGAACAGATTTGATTAGTTGCTGGAGTCTAGAGAATCGCTGAATTCACGCGAGGCCAAGGAAAGTGGTGTGATGCGCGGCACCAGATATTTCAAAGTTAATGTCGATGCCGAATATTCGGTTCAGCACTGGTTCATTACTACGAATTTCTCCGAAACGAGCGGTGCGTAGCAACACACAACTTTCCACTACCCCCGTAAGTTCGAACACCAGCTACATATCTGGGTGCTATATCTTCATTCAACGCATTTCTACAGAAACATTTATGGGGAACATAATGTAGGGACTAGTTAGCTGAGAGTACTCCGCAACTTTGATCGAAATCATTAGAACCGTTTTTGAGAAAATTAGAATACCCATACATTTCTGAGTTAACTTGGCTTATATCTCCGTTCAACATAGTTATAGAAAACGAAATGTGGGTTGAATGCTAGAAGACACTGCATAAGATTTATCACATCTGGTGAAGCAGTTACCCTGGAATTTACGGAAATGTTCACACATTTTGACTTTTACCTCTGTTCAATAGACTGTCAGAGAAACATTCATTGAAAACAATATGTAGGTATTAACTATTTAAAAACATCCTAAGAGATTGGTGAAGATCGTTGAAGCCGTTTTGGCAAAAATCGTAGAAAACCTATGTTTGCTTCATAGGCCGATATCTCCGTTCACCGTATTTTCATGGGGATATGTATAGAGAAGAAAAGTACTAAAAGTTTAAAAGTAGTTTTATTGATTAGTAAAAGATAATTTGAAAGTTTAATAAAAATCGTTACGGCCGTTTTCGAGAAAAATGCAAAAACCCCAGTTTTTGGTACATTTTCGTCCCGCACCCCCGATGTTCTTCACTCTAGCAACTAATCAAATCTGTTCTTCATTCAGTTTATATCAACTTTTTATACAGAAACCGGTGGAACTAAAGGTCCTGGAACTTACTGAGTTTCCCCCACTCCTGCCATCACCATTATTGAGCAATCAATGCATAGGAAATACACGAGACTCTCAATATGATGTTATTGTGGGAAGGATCGTGTTTACTGTTAAGGAGTTATCGGGTAAGAGCTGTACAAAGTGATGGTAAGTGGAACGGCGGTGGTTGCGATTCCGGAATTCCAGTCCTATATATCATCGAATAGGTAATTGATTTTACTACCACCTTAATTTTGCTGAAAAGTCTAGTATCATTTGAACGGAATTCATAAGGAAAAGACTTAGTTTTTCTCAAGATTTCCGATAATTCTTCAATTAATTGAGCTGTATTTGGACTCGAAGTCCAAGTAGCGAAGAGCTGGTAACAAAGAAAGAAAAGTAGTGACACAGTAGAAAGGAGAAAGATGAACAGCACGGAGAATAGTGGCAATTTTCCTTCCGTTCCTGGTGGTTGTCAGTATTCGACAGTTAGTGGAGATGAGTGTCTGTGTCACCTCGTCAACTTTAGTTGAATCTGAAATTAGATGCAACCGTTTCTCCCACGAAACGTGTTCACACTCCACCGCTGCATTGGCAACGGACGATCTCTGTCGTACAGCATGACCGAGGTAGGCTGAGGCACGTAACGAACGAAGGAACCAATAATTTAAATCAACAATAATACGCCGTATATTAACAATTAACATCAAATCAAACGAATCCGCGAATGAGCCAGAATTTGCGCAATTCGACCTATTAAATCTCATCTATCACAGTCTACTTTTCTGGAAACAGCTCGTCGAATGTGAAGTGCTTCGTGATTCTATTCGCAATATTCAACAGCTCGTCTTTGACCACTTTCTCGATCCTTGGTTTAATGAGGGGAATAATTTCATTCTTGTTCTCATGGACAGCGACGTTCACGAGATCCGCTGCAAAAACGAAAAAACGCTTGTTAATTTATAACGACGGCACACATGAAACCGTCCTTGAAATCAAAATTATATCTTCACCCGCGGCGGCAAAAGAGTGGACAGTCCTCCGACTCCTGGTATCCAGTAAACGTTTCTACTAGTTTAGTACAAGCAAGTGTCAGTGCGTGTAAAACGCTCTTTTCACAGATATGTGACCTAGTTTTGATCATACTGCACATGAGCGATGCTAAAGTATTAACGAAAAAAGATTTGGAAAGGATGTATGAACCACACGACGCCATTTCAAGGGATGAAGAGAGTCTAGCGAGGAAAGGTAAAAGGGTAAGAAGATTTGTCATGATAGGAATTATTTACAGTTGAAAAACGAACTGAGCAATATGCCCGGTGATACCGCAATGAAAACTTACAGACACACCCAGCCGATGCATTTAGACGCTGTTTAGTTCGTTTCTAGTTGCACAACAGGGTGTCAGGATACGATCAGTGCTCCAATCCTGATTTTATACACTTCCTCCCTACGAGCTTCTCCTACCGCCATTTTAAGTGGTGTCCTATTTTATTTGTGTTTGTCGAGTCGTGCGTCTAGAATTGCAGCATGCTGAAAGGAATTAACAGCGACGATACCTGAATTCTTCAACATACTCCAACGGTGGTCCTAGATAAATACCTAATGGTATAAATGGAACGCCCTGCTCTCTAGCGAGCTAGTGCACGGACATACACGCAAGGTACTATCGAAGAGACTTAGGTAAGTGAACGATTCACACTTCATCGCTGTCAAGAACAACGTTAACCGTAGCGGATGCAGATATCTGGTGACAGACTGGTTCCTCCAGACCGGTGTAGGTAAAATACTAGTTGAAGAACGAGAGAAAGAGACAACTTCCCGCTTGCCTGTGGACGACAGGCGTCAAAACAATTTAAAGCTAATTGGAGTACACGATAAATACATCCATTCATTACGACTATCGATGCACTAGCGATGTATGGTATTGGACTGTTAATCTCTTCTTGTAGTTCTTCTGACGAGTCAATAACATGACTCTCCGTGAAGATCGTACAGCCAAATTTTGTTGTGCTCAAAACTGGAAGACACATAGAGACGTCAGAGTGGGAAACATGTTCCATATTGGTCTGAGGTCTCCTCTAGCGCTCCACCTTCGGAGATGGTGGAAAGAAGAAGTATCTGATACAACCCGTCACACAACTTTCCATGGCCCCTTGTACATTCAGCGATTTTCATGGCTTTATCTATTAATCCAATCTATTTTCCACTCAGCGTAAAAAACAAAAACGCCACGGTAAAACTCCACGTTTTACGTAAGTGTGCTGGTGCTTAATGTTCCAGAACTTTTGAGTTGTTCCTACTCTTGCCACGACCGTTATTGTGCAATCAGTACGCGGAGGCTTTATGAGACTGTCAACATGATTTTTTCACATCATTGGTAGCAAATGAAACGGGGGTAGTTGTAATTCTGGGATTTCTGGCGTTGCTCCTAATTATTGTAAGAGAGTTCCTGAACGCTCATCTCGTATAAGTAATTTATTGTGCTACCACCCTAATTTTTCAAAGAATCCCAAGGTCATTAAACGGAAAAAACTGCACTAAAATCGTCATTTTTCCAACGGATGAGAATTTTATGGTATCGTTGCGTCATTTGGAGCAGCTCGTACAAATATTGTAATCAAACTCGAGTCGTTTTTAAGAGAAACAAAATTAGTGGTTTGATCACTAAGATAACTACGAGTATAGTTAGTTTGGGGCCAATTTCGACCTTACGCTTATTTTAGCGTCCTCTTCTTCCTATCGCGTTCACAGCACATGTGTACACGCTCAGACCACTTTTCCAAATGGAGTTGTTCGGACTCAGTCGCCCTTGAGCGGTATCAGAAAAAACCTCACCCAGTCTATTACAAAACTTTCCTTTCTACCTCCAAGAGCTGTTGAAAACACAAAGTGAAGTTGGACCAAACGACTGCTTTCCTGTATCTGCTGATCTGATTGCGCCGTTGCCACGGCGTTCTCTTGCACTCCTTCCAGTCTAGTAAATTGAAGGTCAGTGCTGCGATTCTAATTGCCTCCTGTCGCTTCATCATCAACAGTGCTCATGTTGGCATTCATTTCTGACATTTAGTGCCTTGACTAGCCTGGTTCCATGGTCTTAATGGTAGGGCTCGCCTAGAAACACCAGTTGCAACGATTTCGTTCCTGTCTCAGTTGCATCGTGTCCTCTCCTCTGACGTGCCCCCGTTTCCACCGGCAAACCCCTAACGTAACAGTAACGCATTGATCCCAATATTTCCATTCATTCAACCGGGTTTGGAACACGGACCTTTAAAACGCGTTTAGTTACGAATAACGAATGAACCGTCGGTAGTTTCAAGTAACGAATCTTATCCGCTGCTCATTCCACAAGCTTCGCTCTCCCCTTTCGAAAGTTCCGTCAGTTTCACTTTAGTTTCGTGTTTAGTTCGTTTTGTTTTCAACTCTTTTCCCGAGCTTAATTTCGAGCCTCAGTGATTACAGTGACCGACAAGGTTTGAGAAAACGAAAATGACAACTTACTGACTGACTGCTCCTTGAAAAAACCTTCGGAGAGTTTGACTTGATAATTTTTCAAGTTGAGCTTGAGATCTAGAGTGTCAAGGTGGAAGTAGGTTTTACCACCACGATTTACCTTTTTGGCTTTGAGAATAGCGGAGCCGTCGATGTCATCTAAAAAATGGAACGTTTAATTAGAAAATCGATTAAATCCTTTAGACCAGTGATGCGGCTCTGGCGTAATATCCACGCAAGACGCAATAATATATTCATTTTTTTAAAACATTACATTTCTTAACATTCATTTTAAATCAATAATGTTAAATATCAGGGAAGCATTTCTCAGCAGAGCAACTTTAACATTTGTCAAATTTCAATTTTCTACTTTTGAAATTGACATTGATAGCTTGAAATACAATTGCTGGATTTAAAAATCAAATGGCGCTCTATTTTCGAATATTCGTGTTAAATTGCAAATATTGAAGAAGAAAAAATGTGATCTTAGTTCACAACACAAGTGGTTCCCTTTGAATGACCCGCAAAAGGAAGATACGATCATTTTCAACGTTTGGAATAGTATTACTGACCCTTACGATCAGCTGAAGAAGCTCGTGTTTTCTGTTCGTCCCCTTATGGGTTCTACATACATACACAATAACAATCTTTATAATACAAGCATAATACTGTCGGGGAACACTGATAAATTTAGAGGTTTCTAACGTGATATAAATAAACACGTTTTTTCGCGCTTAAATTGCAAACGCTAGCTGAACCCCACGGGGATAATCAAAATCATCTACTACAGCATGTACACCTTAAAAAGGTCAACAAAAACTCCGGGATGGTCTCTTAAGGATAAACCAAAATAACCATTTTTTATCCTTCACATTTTGTGGGGAAAAAATGACTTATTTACGAAGTGATTTCACGCAATACAGCATTAAGTACGTTAAATACATTGTCCATTTCATATAGATATATGTCCCTGTACAGCATGTAATATAATTGAATATTTCCGAAGATATTACTGATTTTAAATGTCGAAGGCTGCGCTTCGCGGTATACCATTTTACGATTAGCAGTCATCGGATTTATCGGATATTTATCGAAAATTGTTGTTAAGTTAAAAAAATTACTGAATAGAATAGGGATTTATTGTTGTTGTTGATAATATAGTTATTGATTACATTTTGTTTTTAATCGAAAGAATAGTAAGTGAAATATTTTTTATTGCAGCACTAACTAATAATTTGTGCAATTCACTCATAATTATACGTATTTCAGAGTACTAAACACTTTGTTATCGAAATTATAATCATGTCTGGAATACGACGTCGTTCAAACACTGGTCGTAGTGCAGTGCCCCCAGGCAACATAAGGTGCGAAATAGGGCCGAGAAAGTTTAATTAACCATCCGCGTATCTAGACACGCAAATGGGTAACGACGTTGTTCAGATATGACGTTCTTCCCCACTGATATTATAAAGAGAAAATAATGCCTTAAAAACTACTGGACTTATCGGTTTAATTATCTTTATTTATTCCAAAACTTAATTTTTTTATTTCAACCCGTGCGAACCTGGAACAGGCCACTAGTCAAGAGTAAACTGAGAAATCGTCTGATGAGAATTTGGAATCATGCTTAAAATTAAAAACAACATACAAACCAAGGAGATGCAAGTACATTGTTCGCATTAATAAATATTCAATTAAGTATGAAATTGAATTGTATTTTGTGTACCACTTACTTGGAGTAAGTAAGTAGATTTGGCTACCAGTTTAAAAACAAATTTTTCGTATTTGGCTCTTTGGGTAGTAAGTTTAGCGACCACTTCTTTAGGCGTATGATGCTGATCAAAAACTTGTAATAATTCAATTAAGTGAAACTAACTTACCTGTAAATCCTTATATTTAGGTCGTTTAAATCATAATAAACTGATAACATATGCTTAACATTTCCTGTTTTAACGACTTTCTCTCGATGAAGAACTGGAAGACTTGAAAATTAAATAGTTCGTTGTACTCACAAAGTACACTTACCTTCCTGAACATGTAAGGCCTTCATGAAGAATACCATAATAAAAGTGGGCCAGTAGGCAGATATACCAATGACCCCCTGGATGGTTTTAAAATCTTATACAGCAAGGTTCTCAGAGCATGCTTTTGCTACTCTCTGACTCTCAATCAGCCTAAACTTCCCTTTTTAAACGTTAATCTCTGGCAGACATTCTGAGTTCTTTCCGAAACCTCGTTGAATCGGTTGAAAAGGGTTGTTTCTGAAGAACAAAACTCGTGTTTGCCAAGATCGGTGCACAACTAGTAAGTACGCCACTACCACGCGAGCCAATACCTTGTAGTCCTCACTTCCCCAGATTAGTTTCTTAGGTTTCTAGATAAAACAGCGAGTCATTCACATGTAGCGCGAACATTGGCTTACTTAGACGGGTGACAGCGCCTCCAACAACATTCAGCAATACGCTAGACTCCTTGTTCCTTTTGAGGAGTGAGGTTTTGAGGCTTGCTGATCAGGTGAGGTGCTGGAGGGTGCAGGGCGTAGAAAAGTTCAGCCAGTTGTGGCGACAAGGAGAATGTGTGGCGTCCTTAGCTAGCGTTATTGGTTCCCCGGCCCTCGAGGACGAGCCACACTGCCGTGTTAGTAACTCCCCTTCAACTGGACCTGATGGTATTCACCCCGCAATAAGGCCCCAAAGGCTGTTAAGCTGCTTATTAGTCAACTTACTTCTCTTCATGGGAAAACCTTCTGCTGGATTGTCACTTACATGAACAGCCTTTGCCCCCAAGAAAAGTGGCGATGGGCAACAGACCGATTTCAGTGTCATCTTTGGTCTTTCGGCACTTTCGAAAAGTGCTGGCATCTCGTCTTCAGGTGGGTGGTGTCATTGGGAACGTCCAGAGGGATGGTACTAAGGATAATCTCACGATTCTGGGGACAATGCTGTCCCTGGCTCGGAAGAAAAAATAACAATCACATATGGTTGCCCTAGACGTCGCTAAGGCCGCACAGTAAGCCTTGGCCGAGTGCTCCGCGACGTGGGGGCTCCTGATCGGCGCATCGATTATGTGAGCTCTATATACTGGAAAACTGGAAAAAAATTATCGTGTCTACTGCCTCATCATTTTGTGTACCAGTTGCTCGATAATGGTCTGGGCATGAGTAGATGAATAACTCCAGAACTATAAACGCTACCGCTCACTGCCGGCTGCACATTTTTGTTCAAATGACCCGAGTGAAAAACTGAATTGAATTAGTAGCAAAAGCCACCGAATTTATGCACAGCTAAGGAAAGTTGTGTGACGCGGTACACCCGATATTTTGGTCCGCTTTTTTGAAGGATGACCCGCAACTTATCGTCGCAGTTCAACTCAAATCGCATTCAGCGGGAAGACCTTCAATCAAGATGAGCCAACGGCTTGAAAATGTTACCCATTGGAAAGACTGCAGAGGAATAACTCGACAACCTGGGGTCGCTGATGTGACGCCCCGCTCTACTCAAATCAGTTTACCAAGGTCGGTCTATTTACCCGTACACCTTCATTTCGAGTCCGCTTTACAACGAAGGTAATTTAAAAACGTTTTTCTATCTAGTGGTTTCCAACAACCTGGCGCTAAGAGCTGAAACTAAAGGCAGCCAGAGTCTGAATTCTGAACAAAAAAATATCAGGTACGCCCCATCACACAACATTCCTTAGCATAAATTAACTGGTTTTCATGACTTTTGCTAATAATTAAATTTACTTTTCATTCATTTCATTTGAACTAGGTAATAAACCACTTCACGGTGATACAAAGCGGCAATACTTACAGTTCCAGAATTTAATGCTCGCACTCATACCCTGACCATTATTCCACGGAAAACCATTAAGGCTGCACACACGAGTTTTGAGAAGGATTATAATCACTTTTCCAGAGTTATCCGTTAAAAACTTTAGGAAATGGTAGTAAGTGAAACTAGGTTGAAATTCAGGAATTTCTAGAGTGATCCCTATGTATGTTATGAGCGTTATTAAACGCTCATCGTATTGGTACTTAACTGGAGTACCATATAGATCTTTCTGAAGACTACTACATTCTCAGTGCAGTTTATAAGGAGAAAACTACGCTAACATCGAAATGTTTAGTAACTTATTATGCTGCTCTCGACTTTTCCCCATAAATGGGAACTTTATTGTATTGTTATCAAATCAACAGCTTTCTATATAGAAAATTGAATTTAAATCGTTATAGCCGTTGTTCGGGGGAAACCCCGAAAACCTCGAACGATGAACCCGGGTTTGCCCCACGCAGCCCCCAGAACGCGGGGACTTCCCCGTTACACCGAATCCAGGTATATGGACACTCTGGCCGCCCGTCATCATTCTGCTTTCTACAGCCCGTACGTCTTGTGCGCGATTCTAACCCGATAACCCGAGTCTCGTCAGTTTTACCCTCGTTATCCCCAGTGAAACGTGTCGCGTCTCCCCCTTAACGCTAAACATTTTTCTGTGATCAAGTGTTTACGTGTTCATTACGGTCGTCAACAGTTACCCTCGGTAGTTCACGCATATTACGAGTGTGTCGCCCCTTTGTACAATACAGTCCTCCTCGCGCTCACCGAGTTTATCTGGTTTTATAACTCTCACCCTCTCGTGCACCCATCATTTGGTCCTCCGGGCCGGCTAACTCAGTAACGTCGCACAACCAGGTCCGAGGTACCTGAAGATGGTCGGCACCCGCAGCCAAGATTCAGCCGAAAGTCCGGCGCCTACTTCGTTGCCGCCTCATGCAAGTGAGTTCTGTAGCTTTGAATTGCTGTACAAAAATAGCTTGGGATCTCTTGACGCATGTGTCAGCTATGATGGCGTCGCTGACTGGAGACGAAAGTTCACAGTCGCTGCAGAATCTTCGCAATAATCTACACGTAGCCAGCCAAAAACATTCGAGGCAGCTTCCTTCCCTCTCCGACCAACCCTCTGACTCGTCCACCCGAATCGCCGCATTAAGGGAGAAGCACTTTGGCTTGTTAAGGAGAATGGAAGAAAGAGCCGGCTACCTCTGCATCCGCTCCTCAACAGGCACCTAAGTCTGATATGGAGCTGCACAAATTTCTATGTGACACCGTTCCGGTATTTGACGGAGATATCACACAATTTCCCAATTTCCGACGAATGTTTGATGACGCAGTGCATAATATGAATATCCCTGCACCCAAAAAACTCACTGTTCTGAAAGATCGTCTCAAGGGTCAACCGCGTTTGTTGGTTGACCTTATTGGCTAATCAAGACGCTGATTACGACTCTGCTTACCAAGCCCTATGTGCTGAGTACGTTAACCCACGTCGCCTCGCTTACTCTATGATGGACCAATACATCAATATCACAGGGCTACCTAGGCATCCAAGCCCAGAAAATATAGCCGCCCTCCGCATAGCAGCGAGCAACGCGCTACGAGCGTTACATAATCTCCAGTTACCCGATCTCAACAGTTTCATGCAGTTTTATGAATTGTATCGCCGCCTCACCCCTGAACTCAAGGAAGACTTCCAGAAGGAGCTGCCTAACCCCGACTACGTTCCTGAACTGCACGATATTGAAGAATTCCTTCGTCAAGCAGAAGAGAAACTTAGAGCCAAGTTATCTGCGGCCCCCCGATTCGCCCCAGAACAAGCTCAGTGGACAACTGTACGCAATGGAGCGCGCCCCTCCCCTCGCGTACAGACACGCTTTCCAAGGATGGCAAACTCTTACGCTACACTTCAGGAATATGAAGATACAGGTGAGAATGGACACATCCTTTCTGATCAGTTTGAGTCATGTGCTTGTCAGGTGGCGAGGAAACAACCCCCATTACGTTACCCTTATCCGCATGATCGTCATTCCCGTTCAAGTGTGCCTCCTCGCAACAACCTTCGGCAGGGGCGCCGTTCTGGCCCGTTCCCATGCCCAGTATGTGATGGTAACCACCCATTAAGGGGCTGTCCTTCCTATCAAGCCTTTTCTCCTGCTGAGAGACGGAGAATAGTGGAAGAGGCCAGGCTGTGCTTCAATTGCTTGGCTACCACTCATTCTATAGACCATTGCACTGTGCAGAGGCACGTGCTTCAAATGCAATAGGCGGCATCACACGAGTTTGCACTCAGAACCCCAGGGTAGTTTTAACGCAGCCCCAGCAGCCGGCCACCATTCTCACTCAAACTACGAATGGAGGCCCAATCAGCAGCGCGAGGGAACATTTAGGCCTATATCACCAGGCCAGCAAATGCAACCCTTTCGTCCCAGACCCCTGACGCCTAATACACTATCTGCTACCGTTATGCCGACCCAATACAACCAATCAGCGCCTTATCCATCAAGGGAAGGGTCCCATGGAGGTCGTGTCTCAACTACTTTCAGAGGTGAAAGCCCAAGTAACGATGCGACAACCCAACATTATTCCACGTCCCAAGATATATGGCCTCCATTGACAGCACCGTGTCTGCCCCATCCACCTCTTATCAACCTCAACCGTCCACAAGCAGATCCTTGAATGACTGAGAGCTAGGCCGGTTGGAGCCCTTTCACTCTACCACTGCATGCCCCAAGCCCATTCTAAATACTCCACGAAAGTACTCCATCATTCCCTACCGCAGTGGTCAGGGGTCTTAGCACCATCAGGTTGGCTCCAACTGAGGGCCATTCTTGACACTGGTTCGGAAATTAATCTCATTTCTCAAGCAGCTGTGAAGAAAAAGTGGTATTCACACTTTCCCCTGTACCCCTGTGAACATCTCCGGCCTGGGTGGCAATTCAGCCTCTATGACCCGCTCTCAGGTCGCTCTTATCGTATTCCAGCCGTATAAGCTTCCCTTCGTGGTGAACGCCAGTGTTGTGCCCCAAACAACAAGCCTAGTGCCAACTTCTCCACTTCCACGCATCCCTTGGCCAATCGCAGAGAGCAGAAACCTTGCTGACCCACTATATTATACTCCAGCGCCAGTGGACATCATCTTTGGTGGAGACGTGTTTGAGGAGGTGGATCTTAACTGTACCATCCGCCTTCATCCCAAGGGTCCCACTCTACGCCGTTCAACCCTTGGGTGGTTGGTCTCTGGCGCCCTTCCAATGCTCGGAGTGGATAAAAGGGTGCGCTTCAAGCTTCCAGAATCCTGTTCATCTGTCCACACCATTGCCGCGCCCAGCGCAGCCTCCCACAACAAGAGCTCCAGTCTTACAGCCACCGCAGAGCAACCCCAGTTTGGTCCAACCCCCCAAGCCTTTGAACCAGCCTTCAAACCTAACAGCAAATAGGGAACTATCCACATTACTTGAACAATTCTTTACCTTGGATGAACCTCCATCAGCTTCCCCATTTACGCCAGAAGAGCTCAAGGCAGAGGACATTTTTCTTCGTTCCACTAGGAGACTCACAAACGGGCGTTTTGTCGTTCGCCTACCCTTCAGGTATGACCCACGAATACTAGGCGATTCAAGGGGCACAGCACTAAATAGGTTCTTTAAAATTGAAGCCAGGCTTCAAAATAACCCAGATTTGAAACAGGGTTACCACGATTTTATGCGAGATTATATTGATCAGGGGCACATGGTAGCCATCAAACGCCCCTTGCCAGGCACTCCTGCATATTACTTACCTCATCACGCCGTTCACAAGGCAGGCAACTCAGCCACTAAGATCAGGGTGGTTTTCAATGCTTCCCAGGCTTCCTCCTCTGCTCACTCCCTCAATGACTGTCTCCTACCTGGACCCCCGACTACAGCTCGACATTCGCTCTGTAATTACCCACTTTCGCAAGGATAGATACGTCTTTATGGCTGACATTCGACAGATGTTTCGGCAGATTCAGCATCCTCCGCAAGATTCTGAGTTTCTTCGCATTGTTTGGAGATTCTCACCTGACTCACCGCTGCAGGATTATGCGCTCCGAACAGTGACCTATGGCACAGCTTCAGCTCCGTGGCTTGCATGCCGTGTTCTACGAGCCCTGGCTGATTCCGCTCCTCTCAACCTTTCTGCAGGAGCCCAGATCTTACGTGAAAGGACTTACGTGGATGACATAAATGGTGGAGGCTCTTCTATCCCCTCAGCTATTCGTGCCCGAGATGCAGTAATAGAGCTTCTTCGCAGTGCTCAGATGGAGCTTCGCAAATGGGCTGCTAACCACCCTGTCTTACTCGAAGGTCTTCCAAAGGAGCATCATGCCCCTACAATGCCTCTAGAGCTCACCCTCCCAGGTCCAGAGACTGAAAACTCTTTGAAGCTCTTAGGGATGTGCTGGGACCCCACACGTGACGCCTTCTATTACAAGGTGCGTCCAGTAGAGCAAGTAAGGACAAAACGACAGCTATTTTCCCAGATATAGCTCGCCTGTATGATCCTCTCGGTTGGCTTACACCCGTCACACTCTTCTCACGGTTAATTGGTCGCTCTATAGCACATGGGCAGTTCGGCTGGGATGATCCCTTGCCTCAATCTGTACAGAACGCATGGGAAAGACTTGCTCAATCGTTGCCAATCGTATCCAATTTTTGTGTTCCCCGACATTTACCCACAACACCAGGTCTATCATACTTGGTAGGGTTTTCAGATGCCTCTGAAAGGGCCTATGCAGCATCAGTATTCCTCGTCACCTTTAGGGAAAATACGCCGAGACCAGTTCTAGTATCTGCTAAATCAAAATTAGCACCAATCGGGCGTAAAAAGGTCCACCATCCCGCGATTAGAGCTCTGTGGTTGTGTGATTTTACTAAACTCTTGGACTACCTTCATCCACTCTTTCCACACATACCTGCAACCAACGTCCTTGCCTTCACAGATAGCCAGATAGCGCTTGCGTGGTTAACTGCCAACCCGGCTCCTGTATGGAAAACCTTTGTAGGGAATCGAGTAGCTGAAGCTACTCGCCTTGTGCCTCCCTCTCAATGGTTCCATGTCCGATCTCAATTCAACCCTGCAGACTGCGCCTCCCGAGGTCTTCCCCTCAAGACTTGTTGAACCACGCCCTCTGGATAGAAGGGCCAGATTGGCTCAAAGAAAACCCCATGGGTTGGCCGCGCAATCGTACCAGAGCATCGTTACAACTCCCTGAGGTAGCCATGAGCTTGTCAGTCACCTTGCTCCAACGTTAGTACTGCTCTCATGGCTGATGACACTTCCGAGGAAATGGAGGGTAGAGCATCTTCCTTCTCTCGTCTGCTCCGCACTGTGGGTTGGATTGTTCGATTTTTACAGAGAACTCAAAGAGATCCATCTTCCCAGGCACTGAGCCGACATTCACCGCCTAGCGGGCTAACCCTCACAGTGCAAGAACTGGCTAAAGCAGAGGAACTGCTCATTCGTCGAGCTCAAAGGGTGGGCCTGGCTTCCTTGTTGAAGGAAGTTCGCAATGGTTCCCTTCAGTCCCACCTAGCGAGATCTCTAGGTGCCTTCCTAGACGAGTCAGGAATATTACGTGTTGGAGGGCGTTTGGCTCGTTCCCCTGAAGAATATTCCGTGCGTCACCCTGCTCTGCTTCCTAGTGATCACCCTTTGACCCGTCTTTTAATTCGAGAGGCTCACGAGTCGAACTTACACGCTGGACCTTTGGCAACCCTTAGTTTTCTGCGTCAGCGCTACTGGATAGTAGATGGAAAGCGCATTGTTCGGCGACAGCTTGTTGCATGCAACCGTTGCTACTCCTTAAAGCCTCAGCCCTTCGAGCCTCCCATGGGTCATCTCCCAACTGCTCGCACTATTGCGACTCCTCCCTTCTATACTGTAGGAGTAGATTATGCAGGCCCATTTGTGCTTTCCAGCAATTCTAGCAGAACAAGGCGATCCGCCTCTTCTCAACACCTGAACAAAAAATACTACCTCGTTGCCTTTGTGTGTTTCTCCTCAAAGGCTGTGCACCTCGAGTTCGCTTCAGCCCTATCCACTGCTGCCTTCATTGAAACTTACAGGCGTTTTTGTGACCCTTGTCATGTATATTCGGACAATGGCACGAATTTTGCAGGCACTGCTTCCGAAATGAAGTAACTGAAGGCCCTAATTTCAGGAAACCTCCATAGAAAAGCCATCTCCTTGGAAGCAGTATGCATGGGACAGAATGGCACTTCATTCCGCCATCGGCCCTCATTTTGGAGGGTTATGGGAGGCGGCAGTGAAGTCCGCAGCGTCTACTTCGCCAGGGTTTGCGAGGCAGCACCTTACCTTAGAGGGGTTCATCTCCCTCCTGTCACGGGTTGAAGCAATACTCAATTCTCGCCCTCTCACTGTCCTTTCAACCTCTGCCAATGACCCACACTTCCTCACTCCCGGTCACTTCCTTATACTTCGCCCTCCCATTGCTCCCGCTGCAATTTCATCCCCTCCTCAACTTTTTCTGGTCCATTAGAGCCCCATAGACAATCCAACTCCCAGCCCCAGTCCTCAGTCCGGTCGCTCCACCACTACAACCAGCACTACTTCCAGCATCTTATGACCTTTCTCTCAATCCACCACTGGTGTCCAACAACACTCTAGATGAATCAAAGAGTCTAGGCTCACAGTACCGCTCCGTAATTCAATTGGCAGCCGCTTTCTGGCGCAGATGGCGAACCGAGTACCTAACCACTCTTCAGACAAAGGCTAAATGGACATGCCCTGAAGGCCCAAAACCACACATAGGACAGGTAGTTCTACTCATGGATCGCAACCTACCGCCTACGGAGTGGCGCCTAGGCCGGATTGAAAGTCTCTCAGAAGATGGTGGAGGGATTGCACGAGTTGCCACTGTTCGTACATCAATTGGTACACTCACCAGGCCTCTTGGAAACTCTGCCTCCCAACGCAGTGATAGCTTCCATCTTCAGTTCCG
Organism: Pachypeltis micranthus; assembly: GCA_020466155.1. NCBI lineage: Eukaryota > Metazoa > Arthropoda > Insecta > Hemiptera > Miridae > Pachypeltis > Pachypeltis micranthus. Next base: position 29,933,188 of record CM035771.1, on the reverse strand, counting down.
CTCACCAGGGATTCCTGCATCACAATGATCCTACAACCTACTTCAAGATACTCGACTCCCGCACCCTGACTTCTCAACAGTTTCACCTTTACCATGCTGCAAATCTGCCACTGGCAGCGGCGGGGAGCATGTTCGGGGGAAACCCCGAAAACCTCGAACGATGAACCCGGGTTTGCCCCACGCAGCCCCCAGAACGCGGGGACTTCCCCGTTACACCGAATCCAGGTATATGGCGGACACTCTGGCCGCCCGTCATCATTCTGCTTTCTACAGCCCGTACGTCTTGTGCGCGATTCTAACCCGATAACCCGAGTCTCGTCAGTTTTACCCTCGTTATCCCCAGTGAAACGTGTCGCGTCTCCCCCTTAACGCTAAACATTTTTCTGTGATCAAGTGTTTACGTGTTCATTACGGTCGTCAACAGTTACCCTCGGTAGTTCACGCATATTACGAGTGTGTCGCCCCTTTGTACAATACAGTCCTCCTCGCGCTCACCGAGTTTATCTTGTTTTATAACTCTCACCCTCTCGTGCACCCATCAGCCGTTTTGAAGTAGTTTTTTTATTACTATGATAACTGTAGTTAGTTTTGGATGGATTTTGCTCATACCCATGGTATCCATGGGGACCTGCAGGCTAGATATCAAGTATTAGCTGATTTGGTTACACAGTTTTCTCTCAATCCCGTTCACAGACACATTTTTTTGTTTGTTTGTTTTCAAAGCTCACTGTAAATGGACAGTGGCACCCAAAAAGGAGAAACAAAATACATAATATGTAAGGAAACGGGGAGGGCACCCAGACTGCCCTACGTCATCTCTAGGGATAGAAGGATTGAGACAAGGAAGGAAAGAAGGAAACGAGGATGTTCCACGGTAGAGCGACCACAAGTTTAGATACGAACCGATCAACACACGGGTGGTGATACCTCGGAGAACGCCTGCTCACATACCCAGCCGACGCATCTCCTAAGCACTTTTCTTGCACCTCACGCTGCGCCAGGACACAATACTGCAACTGTGGGTGTTACTGGTCTCCACTACACACACCAACACACCATACGACGAGCCTTTGATCACACTCAAAAGATATATATGAGCTATTACAAAAGTTCTAGAATTTCAACCCCCACCTTTTCAGCTGTAAACATTTCTCGCAGTTTTTACCCCTATAAGTATCTACATAGAATTACAGGGAATGAATTACGCTTTGTGCCATTAAGTAGCCCTTACCTTGTAGCGAAAATCTAGGAGTATATTCATATAAATCTATAACATGACGCTGGAGGGGCAGTGCAGGGGAAGTCAGAATATAGAGTTATTACTTACCCACAGTTATCGTTACCGGACCTTTTCCATGAAGGTTTATGCTCAACAATTTGCCGGCAACTTCAAAATCAGACGTAAGGATGACTTTCGGAAAGCTCAATTTGACTAGAAAGTTCAGATGTTCTATATCCGTCCTGCAAAACCCCACAACAGTTATAATCAACCAATTTACGTTTCATTTGTATCATCTAGAAACTTTAGATCCAAATCCGCCTTAGAGTAGAATCGGCTTACTTGAAATCTTTCACTTCGAAATTCGAGATCCCTCGAAGAACAAAGTTGGTACCGTAAAATTTGAACATTTGCCCTCCGAATTGAACCACCAAATCGCCCAGCGTTAACGGTTCCATACCAGGAACTTCGAGCTCAGGAATTCCTGTGGAGCGTTCACATAATGCGTGAATGATTTAGCGAGAACACAATAGTTTAAAAATTATATTAATAGATGTGGCTCAATGAAATGACGAAGCATTCGACACTGACAATAAAACGTCGTTAACTATGGGTCTTGTTCACACCAGTCATTTTTCTTCAATCGACAGTTGCTCAGAATTCCCTTCTCGGCCAATGCCACTATGTCATTGAAGCACTCAGCGCCATTATCAGGGTCTTTGGGGGATCCGAAGCCTTCTAAAAACGTTTCCTGGATTTAGAAGAAGTGTGAGAGAGGTGACGCAGAGGTTGACGCAGTGAGGTGATCGTGATGGTTCGATCGTTTGATTGAGAATATTTTTACTGGGAGAAATTTCGGACCCACTACAGGGTTTCATGAAGAACTGGCGATAAGCCACGATGGAAAGGATTGGTGGCCTCTGTATGAAGCGCGAAGCGAATTGGCTGCAAGCTCTTCACGCTAGGGTGGTCTAGCAAGCGCAGGAGTTCAAGAGCCAGGGATGTGGACTGCGATACCACTGGGTGCGCAAGCTACAGTTTTCCAAGCAGAGCTCTTCGCTGTGACTGTGTGCGTGCTGCACCTACTGCATAGGACCCTAAAGCGGAAAAGAATATACATTATGTCAGACAGTCCAGTTGTCTTTAAGGCCCTGGCTTCCTATACCATCACCCCACTGCTGGTTTGGGAATGCCTGACAGGCCTGAAGACCTCAGCAAAGGAAAACCCACTGTGTTGGGTACCAGGTCATGCAGGTATAGAAGGGAACGAGGAGACCGACAAACTGGCGAGGAAAGGATCTGTACTTCTCCCTGTAGGGACCACCAGGAGCCACTTGATCGAGAAGGTTGTTAAGTGGTAGGAGAAATGCAGGGCTGCCTATTGGCAGGATGTGCCCAGCTAAAAGCAGTCAAGGCCGTTTATCAGACTCTCCAGGGAGCGTACAAGAGGTATGTGGCTTGTTTACAGGTCACTGTCCTCTAAGGAACCACCTGGCCAACATTGTTAAGTCAGAGGTACAGAATTGTAGATTCTGCGAGGTGGAGCTGGAGTCAGTGGGGGATGTACTGTTTACTTGTGAGGAGCTGGCTGCAGTGTTAGCCCAGTTTCCCAGTGCCATCAAGCAAAATAATTTTTTTTTTAAGTTCTGGAACCTGTAGCTTCAGCTAAGTTATGCTTAACTTGAAAAGAAGCTTTGAAAGAGAACCGCTTGTTCTTCAGCAGCTACGGCAATCTTAAGGGTGCGACTGAGCTGTAAACCCATGCCGAAGACAACATAAGCAGTGCAATTTATTGTTTTCATCACAAACCATGCAATATAATGTAGTCAATCGCAAATTACTTACCTTCCTTCAATTTTCCTTTTAACCCCTCGACTGATCTCAATATACATTTGTCCAGTTGTGGATCGTTCCTTTTACAGATGTGAATGTAACTCGCTGCAAACGAACATTACGGTTAGTTACTACGCATATCTCCGTGGAAAAGAGCGAGTCACGATGTGCCATGGTTTTGAAAGAAGAAAACGAACGAGTGTCTGAACACACAGTTGAATCCTCATTAAAGCACAACCAACCCAATAACTCTCTCCTTCTCAATAATTCAGTAACGTTCATATTTGCCAATGTTTAGATAAGAAACAATTAACACTCTCACACTAAATGATTCCGCAACTCTTCATAATTTGGTACCGTTAATTTTCACCACTCGGTTCATAACACTGCCATTCTCAAGCATCTTGAAACGAATATACTGATGTACCTTCAGGAAATGTTCACTCTCCGTTTTTCGGTAAAGGGTTTTTTTCGCCAGTCAAGAATGAAACGCGTTGGTGGCCCAGTATGACCTGACTACAATAATCGATGTAAAATACCACAAAATTTGGTATAACTACGAATTTCCTTTATTTTGAAGTGTCTGGCTGGTCGCATCACACAACTTTCCTTAGCTGTGTACGTAAATTCGCTGGGTTTTGTGCCGCCATCCAATTTCTTTGAACTTGGCAAAACATAACGTCGAGTTTTACGTTAAAAGTGGTAGCGCTAACAATTCTGGAATTTATTGTAGTGTTCCTCCACGTGCCTAGATCAATTAGCGCACAGTTTACTTAAAAGACAGTTCATGAGAATTTTGTGAAGAGGATCGTGTTCACAGTTTTGGGTTAATCGACAACAAAATATTTTACATGGTTGTTGGTGGAACGGCTTCGTAGAGCCAAGGCAAGTAAAAATAGTGTTTTGACCACTATGATAACTATAGTTAGTTTCGGGCGGATTTCGCTTAAAGATATCAAGTGGTTCTGCCGTTTTCTCTCAATCGGGTTCTCATACAGATCATTTTCTCATATTGTGTTTTTCAAACTCAGTAGGTTTTAAAACGTAAGGATTTGAAAATACTGTTTTTTCAGCCGATTATATGACTTTCTATATGACTTTCTTCGTTCTACTTTGTAGAACCAGGGAAAGTCAAACTCTTCAAGAGCTGAGAAGCCAAATAAAACCCTATTTCTTAAGTTTTTAAGAGCCTACCGCAACGCGAACGCCAGTAGGCCAAAATAGCTCGAGCATGAGCTCACACGAGTAAAATTACAAATTTATCAAAGGTGAAAAATAAAAGTACATATTTTTGCCAAAATTCAAGCCAATTCATTCATCAATTGGTGTGTTGAGGAGTTGAGATAAGACCTTTGGAACATTAAGTAAAACGCTTTAAAACCTCAGCAGAATGAAGTAGATTTTCATGAAATAGAAGTAAAATGTATTGAGAAATTTAATGACAATGCATAGGCAAGAGAGCTAGAGTGGTTTAAATTCGTGTTAAAGCTGTTGCACAAGCAAATAACAATTAGTGGGAAATAATGAAAAAACCTTTTGAAACTCATGTCAAAATTTGTGGGAAATGGAGCACAAAGTAGACGCACGAATATTTACGTATTACTTCTATACAAGCAACGTTCCATTTAGGGACCTGACAAAACGAGCGCGAGCGGTACAATTTTTAACGACATTTGTCAACACTGCTTCAGAGAATGTTGTTGCAACTGGCGTAACACAACGCACGTTTAACGAGTATAATAAACTGTGCTGTCAATGACTTAACCAAAATTCGGTCAGATTTTCTATATATTGTTGTTGTTTGTTTTCTGTTGTTACAGTAAATTAGGCTCCGCTAACAGTCAATTGATATTTAATGTGCTTCGCTCAGACCACGCCATCTTCGACGCCCCCCCCCTCCCGCGGTGTGAACCTGACAAGCAATTTTTTCGAATCTAAATTTTTTGTACAAAAATTTCATTAGATGGCATCCACGTTTTCTTCATTGCTCGAGTTGTCATATAAACGGCACGTTTAACGAGTGGGTACTTACGAATTTCAGCGTTCGTCGCGGATATTACTAACATCACCCCGAAAACGAATATCGAAACGTTAATCATCGTTAAGAGTGTGAAACGACGGTTCAGGGGGAAACGGCAAGATTAGGACTATTACCGGTCTTATATACAACATGAGAGGAACAAAGAAAATTAGCGAGTAAGCACTTGCGCCCCCTCCCCGAGCGGAGGAAATCTGAGCGGCTTGGGGCTTCTCGAAGGTCGACTGGGGCTCCGGAGACCATATGGAAATGACGGAATCGAAGACCGGGAAATTGCTGCTGTCTTGAGACGTTATCGAAATGATAACGATTGGAAATGAAGCTCGTTTTGAAATCATATTGCTATATAGGGTGGTTCCCCAATCCCGGGAAACTCCCTGCCACTTGGAAATGGCTCTTAATTACGTTAATGAGTATGAAATCACGTGTGTCAGTATAGACCGGTTGTTGTCGGAACACTGTGAAAACTAAAATAACTTTGAGGATCAGAAATCACAAAGCTCCCCTTTTGAGCCTTTTGAGGGTTGAACTGGCCGCTATTAAAATACTCCTTTTGGGCCATTTTCGTAGAAGATAACGCTACTTCAGCCCTAAAAAGTATTGCTGAGTTTTCGAAACATTTTTTCATCCGTTTCATCCGCATAAATACCCTTTCTAAGCCTGGAACAGTAGATATTTAGTTTGTTTTTGGACGTGTGTGTATTATGCAAAGCATAATTATTCCTAGATCCTCCTATTCGAGCAAAGAGTATATACACAGGGTGACTTGTTAACAGTCACAGGCCAAACACCAGACCAGAACAGAACCAATTTTACAGCTAATTGCTGATCGCTACGGTTTTTACTCCTATTAAAATCAGAGAGTTGAAATGTTTAAGATTTTAAAAATATTTTCGATTTAATCTCACTAAAATGGCTGTATCTTCCTCAATTTACTTCAAAAGGTTAAAAACATTGGAAAGAGCGTAGAATTTCTATATCTTTGATGGAAACCCATATTTTTCTGAAAAATAAATTTTGTCAAATCCTTGAAATCACCACTTTTTCCAAAACGCTCAATTCACGCGTGTATTCAAGCACGTGAATTGTTCCCTTTAAGCCAAAACATGAGCTATCCAATGGCACAATAAAAGAAATGAGTGTTGTGTAATTAGGGAAAAAAATCCCGTTTTGAAATAAGAGAAACGCTACAAATAACACAGTGGTTTATTATTCTCCTGCACAGTATGATTGCGACATGTCCTATTTAATCCAACACCGATAAATAGTAAAAATTTAGCTACATAGCTACTCCTACAATTTGTGAAACGACAACTCGTATGAAAACGACAATGTTTGTGGAGCGAAACCCATCCCGTTCGATTCAGCATCGAAAAATAATAGTTAACGATATGCAAAATGGCCCGACTGCAACGAAACAACGAAGAGGGATAATTTCTAGACGTTAGAAACGATTAAAAAGGAGTGCCCACAGGGCTCAGTCCTTGGACTAGCAGTCAGGGCCTTCTTCGAAGATTTTCACAGGAGGCTCATCGAGACTGACTGCGAGTCGTACGCCTATGTGGATGACCCGACAGTGCTGATCCGTGCAGAGTTGGTCCGCTAAATCGAGGCAAAAACACACCATGTGCTCCGCACTGTCAACTAATAGTGCGAGCATGTCAAGTGGCAGTTGGCCGAGAAAAAAAACCAGCTAATTCTCTTAAAGGGAAAATTAAACCGCCAACCGTCAATACGCAAAATACACTTACAATCCTCCTGTAGGCGTGACAGGCTACTACCCCATTGTCTTAGGTAACAAACTCACAGTCAAAGAAGAGTATTGTCCCATTCTCAGAGGGCTGCATTTCTGTGGTTCACAAAGGCCTTTAAAACTGTATCGCCAGAAGCACTCTAGATGATCATTGGTCAGTTACCAGTTGGTTTGGCAGTTGAGTGCATGGTTGACAAGTGGAGAGTGAAACGAGAGCCCTCCTCCCCCCCCCCTGGGGCAGAACTCAGACCTCACTGCTGAGCAAAAACTTGCCACCGTCGATGAATGGGCGATAGAGAAATGGCTAGCGAGGTGGGAATCCTCATCAAAGGGACGTGACATGTGTGAGTCAGACCACTAAACGAGCCAGTTCCTTACAGGACATGGCGACTTCAATGCGGGGCTCCACCACTTATTTTCTCTGAAAGACTCTGAAAGGAAACAAGTAACCGCGTGCTGCTCCACTGTAGTTCTTACAACAGTGAGCGACGGTTGTTGGAAGGGCAGACAGACCTAGCAGCATTGACCGTTTCGTTGAGATGATGGCAAAGAAACGTGGTCACAGTTGATCTTCCCCATTGAAACTTGCCACCCAAGTAAATTGTTACATCAGGGGAGAAACCTGATTATGAACTCCTCCCAGATGTTAAGGATTCCCCAGGGTCAGAGAGAGAGAGTGGCTAAATGACATTGTGCAGTACATCAACGGGTCTGGGTTTGGTGGATACAGAGCTCTGTCATGCTAGCGAAACCGCAACCTCCATAATTCTAAACTGATATAAAGACTTGTCTGCAACGGAACGACCGAAATTAACCTTTTCTCAGCGACTTTAGGTCTAGACGGCGGACAGACATACAGATTTGTAATCCCGTCAAACTGTGAGTAAGGGTGGTAAAAAAACTTACTGGTTGACAACACTATTCATCGTGTAGTTGAGCCAAAAACGCTGCAAATAATTACACGGTGGTTTATTTTTTCTCTTGCACGGCTTGCCGTAGTCGCACACTTCTGAGACTCATCCCATTCAATTAAACTCCAAAAAATACTAGTAAACGATACGAAACATGACCTGACTGTATCGGAAAAATGAAAAGGGGAAATTTCTAGGCAATTAGCACGACATGACGAGTCTAACTGATGTGTGGTTGGTGTGAGAAGCCAGCAGAACGGGAAAAGAGTGGAGACACGATAACTTTCGCTATATCGTCCCGCAAGTTCATTCAAGTACTACAATTCGCCTCACCGTATTTACTGTAATTTGACTTTTTTAGACGCTGAGACCCGTCCTATTCGTCACAGCACCCAAAAATACCTGGGAAACGATACCAAACACGACGTAATTAAGATAAAACGTCCAAAATTTCGTTGTTTCTACTTTTTTCAACCATGTTTCCCCTATAACAACCACGGATTTCGTCTGATCGGGCACAACTAGACCCGAAATGTTTTTTTTTTCGGTAAGAACGGATTCTTTAGACCATGTTGAAAGTAAAATATGGCGGACAGACATCGCAAAATTGAGGGGGGGGGGGGTTGTTATAAATTGTTTCTAGCCGAAAACATAGGCGTGTTATTCAGAATCAACGATAAATCAAATGTGTATTGGGAAATCGAGTCAAAACTTCACGCTGCTTCCAGCAAAGTCATGCTGTTTTGGCTATCGATTCAGCGGCAGTTCGGAAATGGAATATAGATTCGTGGAGAAATTTCCCAAACATCTAACGTCATGATTCCTTGAAGTTATGCTTTCAGGGAACATATCGTCAATTATGGAATTTGTTTTGTTGGCTGATATCGATATTAACAAATGGCCTGCGGAAGACACTTAAGAAAGTTGTGTAATCTGTCGAAAAAAAGTTGGAGCAATTTTCATGAGATGTTTACGTGTCAAAGGTGTCTGAGTTCGAAAAACGTCTTTTTGAAGAAGTCAGTATAAAGAGAGAATGGATGGCATAATCACCTCAAATTTGATATTAAGCCTGAATATCAACACGTGGTGCCCAAATAAGGGTCCATATCCAATAAGCCTTTTTTTTTTTTTTTTGACCCGAGGGCGTGTGGGACAAGTCCCTTTGTCACTGCGGCCGCATATGGGCCTTTTGTGACTATTGTGACGCTGGCCCTTTCTTAGTAGAAGGCGTCGTACATACCCGCCCCCCTTAGGAATCCGCTACGGTTTGGGGTTCAGTGGTCCCCTGACCGAAGTATTCAAAGCGTTTTGCTGCCAAGGCAGGGCTTTCACATAGGATATGCTCTGCTGTCTCGTCCTCCTCACCGCAGAGCCTGCATTCCACCTCCTCTGAGATGCCCATCTTGTTGAGGTGATATCTGAGTGAGCAGTGCCCGGTGAGCAAGCTTATCAGTGCTCTCAGATCTTGTCTAGAGTGTGTCAGCATCGCCTTCGCCCTTTGACAGGAAGGCGTGACAAGCCTTTTCGCCTGTCTTAGTCGTGGCTGGCGATGCCAATGGGCGCCATTTTCCTGTATCTCCCATCGAGCAACCAGACGGTTCAGGTGACTTTTCGTCAGACCCACGTGTGGTTCAGGCCCGATGGGTAGGGATTCTGTACCCCTTTTCGCGAGGCGGGCTTTTCATTGCCCTCATGCCCCCTGTGAGCCGGCACCCAAATGAGGGAGAGCCTGTTACGGGCGCCGAGCTGCTTGAGCGCATGGATGCATTCCCATGCCAGCTTAGACCTAAAACTATAGGCTGCGATAGCCTTTAGGCTGTCTGAGAAAATGTAGATCCGCTTGCCCTTGAGCCCTTTGTTCAGGATCTCTTCTGCGATCTCTTGGGTTTTGCCCATCGTTCGCGGCTGCTTATTCAGTCAGCATGCTGACCTTATTCACAGCTGGCCGCAGACATGCCCCTGGGGACAATGCCATGGCCGTTCCACTATCCACAACCCGTGGTCGCGCGTGGTAGCATGGGCATGCTCCTGGGAAGATAACCCAGAACCAGGTCCAATAGGCCTTAATCACAGTTGGGGCCAGGAGGACGGGAATAATCCAACTGATCGCTCAGACCACAAAGTGTTGCTGGAAAGGAAAGTGGTGTATTAGGAACTACTGTAGGAGGAGAGACTCTGTCGGTCAGACCAACGAAGGGGCGTCCCCTGGGTTGTGTACTCTCCCCCTGGCTCTGGCCGCTTGTTGCAGATACCTTCCTAGGGTTGCTGGAGGAGGAGGGCTGTAAAGTAACATTCTCGAGTGTGATTCAGCGGATGAAGTTTTCTATCAGCACTGTACAAAGATGGTGTAGTGAATAGAGGTTGTATTGAGACAAAACCAGTCTGGTAATATTCATCAGGAAACACAATTTTACAATACGACAACTCTGGCACAGGGGAAAGGAGGTGAAATACTTGGGAGTCTTCCTAAACAGTAAGCTCAGATGGGCCACACAGTTCAACACACAGTTGCGCCCACAGTTGCGCTGGAGTACAACTTCGAACTGTCCTTCAGGATACCTGTTCATGAAAGATCCCGATGGGAAGAGCATGAGGCTATGGTATGCTATACGAAACGCATCACTGAATGGTGGCCTAGCATGAGCGGGGGTTGATGGGCCAGGGATCCAGGCAGCGATGCCATCAGGTGCGCTGGCAACAGCTTTTCAGACAGACAGAGGATGAAAAAGCAAAAGACCTGTATAATGTCTGACAGTAAGGCATTTAAAGCTCTACCTGGCTTCTTATATTATTGCGTCGTCGCCAGTTTAGGAATGCTTGACTAGTCTGAAGACTTTGGCAAAGAACATCGTGTTGGGCGCCTAGTCATGAGGAGGTTGGCAAACTGGCGAGAGATAGATCTGCATCCCATTGGGACCTGAGCTCTACGTAGCCGTCAAGAACCACTTGAATAACGAGGTGGCAAGTGGTAGAAGAATTACAGGGATGCCTATTAGGCCAAAGGCAATCACGGTTATTTATTGGACTCTCCAGAGAGCGATGAAGAGAGGTTGAATCATTTCATCTAGATGACACGCTTCTCGAGCAATGACCGCCGTCACAACGCTATGAAGGTCGATGAAGGTTTATGAATTGAACGTTTAAGATTTCTATTCATTAACTAGCACGGGTTAATCACCTAAGACTGAATGATTTACGCGATGGTGCAAGCATAATTTGCTCATCGATGATGGGATCGAAGTTGGCTTACCTGTTGAACGTGTTTCTCATAGGTTGTTTTGAATGCGTCGAAAACAAGTACATGCGTTTTACCGATGAATCCACTTTTGATTTCCAGTGTGTGCCAGTTTTACATCGAAATCGTTTCCAAGCCCACAGAGAATGCTCAGTCGGCTAAAGATTTCCCAACACCCTTGTTTATCAAACGAAACAGTTATTCCCGACTATTATTCAACTCGAGATGGATTGCAATGGGAGTTAATTGGAGTTTTTTCAGTGGCGAAGTAATCTAGAGTCAGTAGAGCCATCCGACTGCCAAGGACGTCTCTGATTGCCCAGAACGAATTCATTTTCCTCGCAGGACTTTCCAGATCCTTCCTACCATTTAGATGAAGTTATTTTTCCTATTCATTTCTCGTGATGGCCTCAAGTAGAGAGATACAGCGCACGTGAGTTTAATCGTTTTGAAGTTCATCAGTTTCGCAGTTTGAAATTGGCAACTTTCGTAATGCCTTTGCCATTAGGACAGTATTATTAATACCATTGAGAAGCAGTCTATTTCCTGATCCGATTTATGAAGACTTCGTGAGTACGACATGACATCTGACATTCTGACCAGAACGATCCTTTGAACCCTCTCCATGCCACTTGCACGTACTCGAGTCGAGAGTACATGGTTGGAGGGGCTAGTTGGCTCTGCCGGAGAAAGGAGTAGTGGTGCTCGGTAGCCTCAGTCAACGCTGACACCCTGAGGCATACAAGAAGGACGACCTCAGACCCACAACAAGTAGTACCAACTTCCACACTCCCCGGTGAAGAGCGGAGGGGGCCTCTGGCAGAATGAGGAAGTACTCGTGCTGGTAATGGTTCGGTATGTGATAGAGAGTAGGCTCCTGAAGTGTTCTGGCCAAGGAGTTGCTTTTAGTTGTCTACGACATGAGGACTGGTTCAGAGTTCTCTGGCTGGCATAACTTGGATGGAAAGATCGGCAATAGAATTTCTCACTGACCCCCATTGAAGGCTGTCACTTTCCTTAGTTTGAAGAAGTAAAAAGGGATAACTAAATAGTGGAATGAAACAAAATGTATACAGGTTTCTTCAGATCTTTATTTCAGAGCTCGTCAAGTTCAAAAACACGCTTTCTTCATTTCGAAAAATTGTATGTATATCTGTGACTATATTTGACTGAAACAGCTTGAATTGGTTTGCGAACACGCACATTGCACGCGGGAAGTGAGAAAAGTGCGCTTAAGTTGTTTGTAAATACCATATTGATCAAAACGCCTATTTTTTTAACACGTTAATAACGAGTTTCCTTAAATCGTTTGACAAAGCGGTATCAAATTCTCACAAAGTGTTTCTATTTCTTGCGAGTCCATTCTTACGTATTAATTTTCAAGAAAATCCGCTAAAACTTTTAAATTATGAACAATTGTCTTAACTGCGGGAGAAACAGGTAGACCTCAGCATACATACTGTTAAGGTCGTGGCCGACAAAATGTTCGCTGAAGTTCTCAAATATTTTGAAACTCTTGATCCACAGGGCTGACAGATTCATCGCCACCTGAGCTTAAACAGTGTCCCCACTATACCCCCGGAAGTAGATTGGACTCTTTCATCGAGGGGCTTTTCATTTGGCATACTCGAGGCCCGTAGAAACCAAAATACAAGCAGAACAAAAAATGAGAATTACGCCGAAATATTTCACCTATTTTCGAATTACAAAACAAGAATGGCTCTACGCAAACTCTTACAATATTTAATTTAACTGCTGCGTACGAAGAGAAATAGAAATTAAGGTGAACGAGATCTTCCTGAAACGAGTTGGACGAGAATGGTGTATCGCGTGCATGGCATTAGCCTTGAGGGTCAGCATTCCGTCGATACGTTTGATGAGTGAGCTCCATTAAAGCATAATTTAAATCTCGACACTAGTTACAATTATCTGAAGTGTCCATTTCTGTCATTTTATTCAGCGCTGAGTATTGCAGACAAAGGCAAAACAAAGTTGTTAAAGAAGCGGGAAATTTAACAAAAAAAACCCTGCAAATTATTACACGACGGTTTATTATTCGGATAATCAGCTTGACCTAGCATTAATGCTCTGAGATCCATCCTGTTCGATTCAGCATCGAAAAATATCATAATGAAACCCGAATAAAGGTCGAAAAGAACTGAATCGTAATATTAAAATAAACAAAAAAACGAAAGTTCTAGAAAAAACTGAATTTTAATATGAAAACATGCACGCTAAATACTAATATCAAAATTTAACCAAAAATCTATGAAAAAAACCAAAATGAGAATGAAACGAAAGAATCTAAAAAAATTGAATCGTATTAAAACCAAAACGTTGGGGAAATGAAAACGGGGGCACTCGAAGCGAAAGGCGAAAGGGGAGTTGGGTGGCGTCGTTGGGAGGCAAGCGAGCGGGAGGGGTGCTCGCTCGCCTCGAGCGCGGTTGCTTTTTTAATGAGACGGGCGGGGAGTTTTTTTGAGGGAGTTCAAAAATTAACGAAACGCAGTACAACGTGGGAGCTACAGCGTTTCGTTAATTTTTTTAACCGTTGTTTGCCCATTACAACCACGGGCTTCGTCCGATCGGATTGCCGAGATGGCGGGCACACCTAGATACCAAATCGGATTTTTGGGCGAAAGAACGAATTTATTAGACCACGTTAAAGGCACAAAACCCGACGGCGGACGGGGGATGGGGGACGGCGGACAGCGAACGGACATTGCAAATTTGGAATCTCCAAGTCTTGAAACGTAAAGTATCAAATTTTGAGGGGGAGTTGTAAAAAATGTTTCGTGACCGAAAACATAGGGTTATTATTCAGAATGAATAATAAACCAAAACGCCATTAATTAAAGTGTGCTTGTCGATGAGCGCGGTTGAGAATAAAACACTTTCCCCACTTCCTGCGTTGCGGAAAGTAAAATACGACTAAAGCGAACCGCTTCTACTCGTACGATTGATTCAGAAAGATGTGAGGTTGTACGACATCCTCGTACGCTTAATTGACAACAAACTGGTGGGTGGATTTCAGGGACACATTAAGTTAAGTATCCAGAACATGTTTTCTTGTTGAGCTTCTGGGCGTTTAAAATAAGTTAATACTTCACAGTCGAAATAACTTTATTTCTTCGTTAATTCGAAGGAAACAGTTCGTCGTAGTTGAAATGTCTGGTGACTTTATTAGCTCGTTCCAAGAGGACTTTGGAAGTCATCTCCTCAGCTCTGGGACGCATCAGATTCATCAGCTCCTTCTTATTCTCGTTGAGGGCTGCGTTTATAACTTCACCTGCGACAGGAAATCAATAAAGTTTTAATGTACACAACAGTGGTTGTTTCAATATTGGACCCAGTATCGCTGAAAAAAATTCGTAGAAACCCGTTTACGATCAGTTGTATCCGGTTTTTGCCTCAACCAGCGAAAACGTTTTCAAAGCAAATCCTGGACACAATGAAGCTCAGGACACACAAGGCCTTACAGACTTGACTGGTGCAGATGTTGCATTCAACTGAATATTACATGGAAGCCAATCACAAGTTGATTTGGTTTCGGACCTATAGCGATTATGGGACGTACAACGCTCATTAAAGGTTGTGGCGATCAAAGTCGGCGAGCATCAGTGAACGATCTGCCCTAATTTCCTTTCTTTCGGAAATCTTTTTCTCAATCAGGTCATTCCAATATTTATCTATTTTACCAATAAACGTCATATTTTTGTTCTATAGTGACTACTGCAACGAGGAATTATAACGCTGGGTTAGGTTGTTTCGTTCAGACTAACAAAACTGTTCCGTGCAACTCAATTTCGATAAGCTAACCAGACGTGCGGCAATTACAACTCTGCATTTGGGGATGTGTGTGGGAATTCTGAAGGGGTGTTTTCCACCTCCCTCCGACCCTGCGGTTTAAAGATGAAGTGAGGGATGGGATGACTACCTTCTAACGACTCCACGGCCACCACGATGTCCGCAGAGCGAGTGCATTTTCCAGCATTGTCAGGCCTTGCCCTGGGTAGAATTTGGATTGCTCCGTTCTACCTACCTTGCTCAGCAGAGGCAGCCACCTGTCGTAGCCCGGACTTATAATGCACTGACATAAGGCCGTAGGCTGTGCATTCCCGTTGTACCATGTTTGGGTCAAACAACCCTTAAGGCCAGAATGGTTTCGATGGCATTTAGGGCTTTTTCTCGCCCCAGTACGAGACAGTTTGGACTTACTGGTCACCCGGGGTTTGGAAGGACCCCAATAAGCTGCCGCTGAGGTCCCTCAAGCTTCGAACCAATACTCAGAGGCTCCTCTGCCGTGCATGTGGCACATAAAGCAGTGGATGCTGGTAGATCCAAAGTAACTTCAGCTACTTCTTTTGGCACAAAAGGCGAGTTATCAAGTCGCCAGCATTGTCCAAGAATTTTATGCTCAAAAAATGCCTCTGGGACGCCCAGTTGACGTTTTTAAAGGTTCCCTGATTTCAAGAAATAATCAACTTATGGCTTCAACATATTGTAAAATTTAAAATGAACGGGAAAGAAAATAAATCGCTTGTGGGGATGAACCCATGAATTGAAATTTAAAAAAATAGATATATTGAAGGAGGAAATTATATTTTAAAAAGGAGGAAAGAAAAAAAAACAAAATCCAACTGTCACAAAACTAATTTAAAATGACGACTTGGGTAGAAAGAACAAAAAATAATAATGTCTTCTCCTACCTAACCTAAGGCCTGCCGAAAATAAATAAACTAGTCCACCGACTTGTACACTATGCAGTCTTCTCTCTTCATTCGAACAAAAATGAAGTTCTAAGGTACAGAGATTTCTTCGGGAAGAGAACGGGAGATATCGCAGAACAGGAAAATCGAGAACTTGCTCCAGAAAAAATCCGCCAGGGAAGAAAAATAACCTTTTTTCTCTCCTCAAACCTTTCTTCTCCTCCAACGAGCGCCATTCCAAGCGACTCGATAGATGCTTTAATTAGCGCGAGAGGAGACACCCAGCCGCATCCATATCCTTCCTCTTTCACGTTGCAATATGCAGAGCAATATGTTTGCCCCTGGAAGTCTTCTGAAGCTACACACCTTTAGATCAGAGCTAGAACTGCATGGCGGTAAGCCAGTTTTCAATCAAGAGTGTGCGCGCAGAAAAACTACTTCCAGCTCACTCACCTTCCCCAACTAAATTATAGTCAGGTATTAAAGAAATTGGGTTATATCCGCCAGTAGGCAATTCCACAATTGACAGACCATCCAACACGTTCCATTTATCTCTAGGGGGTTTCCCCCTGAGGTACATGACCTCCTCTCCCTGCCCCTTCCCCGACGCTCCATCACCCCTTTCACCTTTCTCTTTGTATATAAAGACCACGACCAACTGACTGACTCCAGTACTGACTTAACGGCCAGACGATGATGTCTTTACATCGAAAGCCCTTGCCCACAGTAACTCACAAGCCAGAGGAGACGGACTCACCTAACAGGTACGTTAACTTTAGTAAATTATAGTCCCTTAGCCGTTGACTCAGAATAGTGATAAGTTCTGTTTGGATTTTTCCACATTTTGCATTTTTCTGTTCCTTCTCTCTAAAAAACCTGCCACCCCTTGGGAACGCCCTTTCCTTGTTCTTTAGTGCTTCAGCCATTCTGATGAGCTCACCCACTACGTTTACCCTCTATCCTAACTGGAGCATCTCTTACTTCACTTCACACAATGTTTGTGGAGTTTTATCGGTGTAATTAAACATCCATCGCGGTTAACCCAGGGATTCGCAGCATTCTTCGATAGGTCTAAAGTTCGAATATTTCTAAGCAATAAAACTAATTAACATTTCTACTTTGTATCGAAGACTTTGCAAAGAAAACTTTTCACCTTCCAAAAGGCTGATCTCGCTGCTTCAACTCGACATTTGATTTCTGTTTCGGGATAAATTTCTTTTCGACTTACACAATTGTCGGTACTGCTAAGACTCAATTTGCATCCCTCGTGGCCCTCGTCCTCCCAGGCCTTATGTCATACTGAAGATGTTCTTGAATCCCATTTCAGAGACATCGAGATCAAATTCGATCTCCTGAGTATTTCAGTGTGGATGATTCAAAAGTATGTTTTCAACACTTGGTCCATTTAATACGTGGGATCGCCTGTACTTTGGATGTTTGTAAGTCGTGGAAACACGTAGAACCCCCCCCCCCCTCCAAATCAAAATATTCCCAGCTTTGGCTCTCATCCACCGTATTACACTTCGCCTCTTAGTTTGGAGTCAACTACGCTTAAATTTAATTCAAACGACAGGCCATGTAGCAATAATTCCACTCACTCAGCTCATGATGTCTCTACACAGTTACACTCTTACCCAAATTCTTGTCGCCGTTGAAAAGATTTTCCAAACGGATTTGGTAGTTCTTCATCTTCAGTTTTAGTTTCAAATCGTCGAACATAGCAAAGGTTTTTCCATCTACTGTCTCCTTGTGGCCGTTGATGACGGCGGTGCCTTCGATATCAGCTGAAAAAATTATACACATTTAAAAATTTCTGCTAAGTAGAAATGAAGCTGAAGTTCTTTCGTAATATAGAGGCTTGGACAACCTAATGTACAAAATATTGAGGGATTTTGAGCGTAGACACCTGGAGAGGAACATGAGCCTTGATGAAAGTTGAAGATGAAAATGTAATGCACAAAAATGGAAGGCAACGTGTCCCTTGAGGAACTCGCTGGTCGACAGATTCACTTTCTTCCGATAAGAGCGCCTATTGTTCAACAACATCCAAATAAATCATGTGAGTTTCTTAGCCTCAATGGTAGGATCTGCACGGGGGTATGTCTGTCGACTACGCATAGATCATAATCGTCTGATAAACATCATTTTGTGTCTAAATATGTTTTGGCTTTCCAATAACCAAGAACCAAGATTTCAGCTTTTCCAGAATACTTTTGCTGTTGTCACTCTATTAACTACGTCACTTTAATATTTTCATCGACAAGAAAGAAAGTGACTCACTGGCATTCGCTGCGATTGGTCCTTTTCCTTTCAGCGGTAAAGCCAAAAACTTGGCATCAAGGTCGTAAATAGCCTCGAATGATATTAGAGGAAAATACAAACTAGCGTTGAAGATGAGATTGTCAATGTCCACCCTGCAACATGTTCGCGCATAATGTAAGGTCATTGTTATATAAGGTATATAAAGCCATAATTAGCTACAAACAATAAGTCAGTAATATTAACGTTCCCTTGAGGAGCATATAGCAAGATTCTAGAGGTAAATCGATCTGGGACTCTGGAGTGTAATGAGCCACCCAGATCTCATCTCCAGTCACAATAGAGCGAAGGAAATTCTCACCTTCTAATTCAAATCGCTCAAGGAACCCACGAGCGCAGGCGACCCGATTCACTCTGTGCTGTTGTGTCAATTGTTTTGGCAGCCACCTTGCACACAACGTTCTGAATCCGAGAGTTTCAGCGATTGTTTCGTGCTCGAGAGATCTGGAGAGTTGTGGAAACATTGTAGCAAGTTCATCCATCGTCAATGGGCGTTCTTCACGAGCAGCGTCGTCGATTTGTTTCACCAACACGTACGGACCTCAGTACTCTTACTTCCTGGACAAACTAGAGTTGTTTGACGTGACTCCGTCATCGACTACCGCCAGACTCCCATTGTAGGCACCTCCAGTGATCATAGTCTAGTGGTCATAGACGAAGATTCATATTCTGACGAAAGTTGGGCATCGGATTGGAGCTCGGGATCACTGTAATTTTTGCCAGAAGTCAGCAACTCTCCAACAGCCGCTCGTAACAGAAGTCCGACAGACTACGAATATTTGCATTCATCTCAGTGCCCTTATATTTGGGATAATAATTGATAAGCGATATTCAACAGATGAAATAATGTTAAATTTACGTACTGTAAATCCAAAATTTTGAAATCAGAGGCCCCGTGTACAGTTATGTTAGTGCCCAAAGCGCGGAAAGGGCCACCTTTAGAGATAACAACTTCTGGCATGCTCAAGGGTTCAAGGGCTGGTAACTCCAGTTCCGGAATGCCTAGAAACAAAATTTGATACATCGTAGATGAGCGTCAATCGTTGAATGCGAGTGGATTATTGAAAAAATGAGCCTTACCTTCAACCAATTTTGGTCGTAGAGCCTCGATAGAATTTAAAATGCATTGATTGATGTCTGGAACGTTTCTTTTGCATATATGGATGTAGTCAGCTGAAATGAGAAACGTACCATTCACATCCAAAACTTGACTCTGAGCACAACGAATCAACACAATTATCAGAAGCAAATATAAAAAAAGAAAATGAACAATCAAGTTCATCAAGTGTGCCCTGAAAGATCTGATTGATTTAAGTGATAAGCACATGATACAGGTATTTCACTAACACGGACACACAACTACTTCATTTGCTACTACTACCATAGCTTGTTTCTCTTCGTGGCCTCATGACTTAAGCATTGGTTCTAGTAATCTGGGCCTCATAATAGAAACTACTGATGAGTGCGGTATTTCAGCCTCGTCTCAGCTCTGCATGCAAGGTATACAGCGTTCTAATTCATCCTTGCTGAAATATGGTCATAAGAGAAATAACCTCGTCTCTCCGGCCATATATTTTCCTTCCTTCTGTACATAGTATCATAATGTTACGCACACTAGTTGCGGCTTGGATACTGTGAACTGCTTCATGTACTTCTAAAACTGAAAGAGCTTATCCATATGATCCGAATACGAGTGGACATGAGTAGTATGAGACTTACGGGTATTACCCATCAGCTGGCTGAACCTACCGATTGTGAAGGCTACCTTGACGGCAGTTGTATCCATGCTCGATCAGAAGCTAGCTTATTTTTAAAAGACCGAGACAAGGGAAAGAATCGTGCTAAGGGACGCAGGCTTCCAAAACGATCGGTCGCCACAGCTTCCACAGCAACACAGTTCCCACGAAAGGATTAACTTCATCTCGTTTGGGGCCCTGAGAATTTTGAGAGCAACTTTCGTCCATGCCACGATGTTATGTAAGTACGAAAAGATCAGTTACCACGCGCCAATATAGTGAGGAATTTTTTCATCGATTTCAAAGTAATAGTGTGGCTATAGACTGTCCACTCCAATTATTAATGACGCTATAATATTATTAAGATATCTAATACTAGTTGCACGGTGCTAAATAGTCTCCAGGAGTTATGGCATATGTGTTGCCCAGTAAGTTCTTGTTAGTTTGCGTTGGATGACAACGCAACTCTTGAGCGTGACGCCACCGGTTGAAAAGCTCATGTTGTTGCCTTCCGAATATTGTCGAAAACTTCGTATAGTTGCGTCAACGAGACACGAAATGACTCATATATTTCTCCTTACGGCAAAGGCAGAAAAGAAAAGAAACGAGTCAAACCCATTGGAAATCCCGAGGTCTACGAGTTGACGATTAACACTGTCAATCGAAATAATCGCAAAATTATTAGTCCCCCGCCTTCGCGCTCCGCTAACAAGATGCTGTTAATACACAGATATTTTCCTGGAGGTTGTTTTGCATGTGCAGCAAGTAGGAGGCGCAGTAATGTTATCACGTCATTACCATTTATCTCGAGTGTCCTCTCGTGATTCAAGACTTCAAGATGCTTCATTAAATATAAAGTGGATTGAAAACATTTGCCGAGTGGGCAATTTATCTTCTTCATTTACTACATTAATATATACCTACGCTAACATTATAAAAAGGAAAGATTTGTATCTTTTAAAACTACCGAACCTATTTCAAAACCTTTTTTGTCGTTTGAAAACTGCATTATCACTGAGTATCCTAAGCTATAAAACTAGAAAAAATAAGAGATCCTCAGAAATTCTTACTAAAACCAACCCAAGGTTTAAAAAAATAGGGCCGAGAACGTTCAAATATATAATCTTTTGATTGTCCCGTAATTTGGGATGTGCACCGCGGCCAGATGACATATTGTACCAGTCCTACTGTCTTACAGGTCAGTGCCTAGCCTCCTGAGGAAAGCCAGGTAGTTCCTGAAAGAGTTTTCGTTGGTATCCATCCTGGGAGAAGTGGTGCCAAAGACCAAAAGTCGCTCCCTCTGAAGCCTTCAGCACTGGACCAGGACGTGATAGGGAGTCTTCTCATCCGTGCCGCACCACCTGTATCGACCGGGTGTCAGCTATACCCATAACATACATGTGTTTGTTCATCCTTCAGTGCCTGGTTATGATCCCAACAATCTGCCTAAGTCCTCCCTCTCCATTCTCAGAAGGGTGTGTCTTGTCTCACTTGATTGCTCTGAGACAAAACGTTTGGAGTGTCTTACTCCTGCAGCATTCCAGACCGTCTGATGCAGTCTTCTGGCGTGTTCTCTCACAGTCCTCTTGACTAGTGACAGAGAAATCCCACAATGAACGAACCGCATCTGGCCAGATGGTTTGCCCTCTCATTTCCAATGATACCCTTGTGCACAGGGATCCAATACCCATTGAGTCTATTCGCGCTTGCTAAGGAGTTGAGCCGCATTCTGCACTCTCGCACCAGTTTTGAAGTCGTGCAGTAGTTCATCAGCGCCTTGCACGACGCTTGACTATCAGTCAATATGTTGATAGTTCTGTTGCTACAGCCTTTCTCATGCATTAAGATCTCCCTTAAGTAGCATAAATCTCTGCTTGAAAAACCGTTGGAGTGGGGCCTAGGGCAATATGCGTCCCACTCCCTCCAGAGCCACTTATCCACACCCCGGAGCCTGCTCCAGAGCTCCATCTGTATAGATATTAATGCCATTAGGAGACCGAAACCGACGTTCAAATAACTCCGAGCAATGAACGTACTGATGGAGACGCAAATGCGTAACCAAGTACGTCATCTGTGCTGTACACCAGGGGTGTCAAAATCAATTTTGCCGAGGGCCATATATTAAATTTTGAATGGGGCGGATTCAAATTAACATTATCTGGTGCCTTACAACATACAACTTTCCTTAGGTCTACGTCAATTCACTTGTGCACTTGGTTTTTTTCCATTTACTCAATTCATTTTTCACTCAGTTCTTTTGAACTTGGTCAAACACTTCACGGAAGCATAAAGCGGTAGCGCTTACAGTTCCGGAATTTATCGTGGTGCTCGTACACATTCCCGCATCATTATTGAGCAATTGGTATACAGAAAATTAATGAGGCTGTAAACACGCTTTTTTTAAATAGGATAGCTGGGTAATAACTTTTAGAACTGGTAGTAAGCGAAACGGTGGTAGTTGAAATTCCAGCATTTCTGGAGTGACCCCCATATATCTTATGCGCGTTTTTAAACGCTCACCGTATGGATATCGGATTGAACTTCTACTCTAATTTTTTTTCTATTGTAGTAACGTTTCAGCAGAATTCATAAGGGAAAACCCGCGCTAAAATCGATTTTCGTCGAAACATTTTGGTAATTTATTGAGCTGCTCTAGTCATTTTCCCACAAATGGGAATTTTATGGTATAATCGCCTGATTGAGAGCTATCAATACAAAAAATTTAATCAAAATCGTTAGAGCCGTTTTTTATTAAAAAATATTTGTTGTTTTGATCACTAATGATAACTATAGTTAACTTTCGATGGATTTTGTTCATACCCTTATTTTGGTGTCCCATGGTAACCTGCGGGCTATGGTTTTCTCTAAAAATCGTTCATAGACACTCATGCCATTTTCTCATATTGTGTTTTTCGGACTCAGTAGAGTCTGAAACGTAATGATCTGAGGAAAACTCTAAATTTTTATTCCAGCCGATTACATAACTTTCCTTTCTAGTTTGTAGAGCCAAGGAAAGTAAAACTGTACTGAACTATTACAACATTTTATCTATTTAATTATATTTAGTATGTAATAGTATGGTTGTTAAAAAGCATATCAAAGTTATAAAAGTGGGTAATTACTTTGAACTCGAGTGTCCAGATACGTGACTTCTCTTATTTTTGACTACGAGCTCATTGATGTCAGGTATCATATTCGTGGTAATTATTTTAAGAATTGATTGGAGATGTTGGCGATGCTTGAGCTTATTTAGTTTCACGGAAAATATCTGCTCACATAAATAGGTGCTACCAAACACGCACAGAATGCGTGATGATCGATTTTGGTTTATTATTCACTATGGATAATAACCCTATGTTTTCGGCCAGCATAACTTTTACAACCCCCAACCCCCCTCATATTCTTTACGTTTCAAGACATCCGGATTCTAAATCTGCAATATCCGTCCGCTGTACGAGCCGTTCTGTGCCTTTGACGTGATCTAAAAAGTTCGTTATTTCGCACAAAAATTCCGTTTGGTGTCTAGCTGTGCCCGCCTGCTCGGCAATCCGATCGGACGAAGCCCATGGTTGTTATGAGCAAAACAACCGTTAAAAAATGAACAAAAACGCAGTTTTATCGCAAATACCCCGTGTTTGGTATCGTTTTCGAGGTACTAGGTAGGTAGGGTATTTTTAGATCCTGCGTCGAATGGAATGAGTAGCTGACGTGTACAACTGCGTATAGTGAAATTACGGTATAATTGTGAGCCAAAGTTTACTATTTTTTTAACGTTCGCGACGCAAAAAATTCGGAGTTACGAGGTTTGTAACTCGAAGAGAAGCGGGAACGGCGGGTAGCTAGAGTCTGTATATATACAAATCCGCCAAGTAATCGCCAACCAACCAATGTAGAGTAAGTCATGCACCGTTAATTTTAGGGCGATTCGACCGAACATCTTGCGCGAGAAATCTCACGCCTTTCCGCTTTCTGGTAAACTTAATTTCTTTTTCAACGTATTTTCACGGAAACGGCAATGTGAACAGAACAGGTACTGAGTAGCTGAAAATATCCTGTAAATTCGGTCAAATCGATTGAACCGTTTTCGACAAACGTCGAATTAAGATCGCTTAATCATTCACTGCAACATCACCTACAGATCAACGGAGGTTACAGAAACAAACACAATTGGTAGGTGTTTTCGTTTCTGCCGCGTTTAATCGATTTTAGTCGATCTCAGAGGTGTACGACTGCGTCTAGACCGAAAATAGTGAAATCATAGTAGTTATAGTGAGCCAAAGTGTTCTAATTGAAAGAACTCACGGGACAATAATTATAGCGAAAGTAACCGTTTCATCGTTTGCACTCCCTGCCACCCAAAACAAAACAAAACCACCTGCCAGCTCGACTTGCAACGTCGTGCCAATTGCCTACAGGTGCCTACAGTGTTGTACTGAGGTCATGTTTCATGTGGTTTACTGGTATTTTTCGATGCTGAATCGAATGGGGTGGGGTCCCGGAGCTGTCAGACTCCATCAAACTGTGCAATAGAATACTAAACCATTGTGTAATATATTAAAGCAATTGGGTACTGAGAAGAAGAATTTGGGAGTACTGCCTTAACGGCCAGCCGATGATGTCCTTACATAGAAACCGCTCACCCACAGTAACTCACCAGCCAGAGGAGACGGACTGACCTAGCAGGTACATTAACTTTTGTATTGTGTAATAATTTGCAGCGTTTTTTTTTAATTCCGGGTGGTTTTCCGACCTCTCGAAACATTGCGCATAAATTGTAAGAGCGTTAACGTTTTTAAATGTCTCTCAAAATACTGTCCAAGTGAAGATCTATAAACTCCATTTGCAAATGAACTGGTGCCCGTGAAGCTTCGAAATTGAATGGATTGTTGAAAATTGCAAAATTCCATTTCATTCTTTTTGTGGAAGTCTTCAAAACGATTGATGAATTTTGTGATCAGATTTTGCAGAAGTTGAGAATATTGATCAATTTTTTTCTCTGTGCCAAATGAAACGTTTGATGTTTTACCTGATTTTCCCACAGCCTCGACTTAGTTTCAAGGGCTTCAATACATCAATGCGTTTCACACACAATCTGATTTTACCCTTTAACTTTACATTCAGATCAGTCACGTAATGCAAAGAATCTTCCTGTAACAACTACTCCTCGACTGAGCCAATGAACTTCGATCCAAATCTTGTAAAAACTGCCTGAACTGTCGTTGATTTAGCTCTCCGCTCCTTATAAAATGTTCTTTTTACTTTCCTTGGCTCTACGAAGTAGAAAGGAAAGTTATGTAATCGGCTGACAAAAATTTTGAGTTTTCTTCAGATCTTTACGTTTCAGACCCTCCGAGTGAACGATTTTTAGAGAAAACCATCGTACCAAATCAGCTCAAACTTGATATCTCGCCTGCAGGTTACCATGGGACGTCAAAATAAGGGTATGAACAAAATCCACCGAAAGTTAACTATAGTTATCATAGTGATCAAAGCACCAAATATTTTTTTTCTCAAAAACGGCTCTAACGATTTTGATTAAATTTTTTATATTGATAGCTCTCAATAAGTCAATTATAGCATGAAATTCCCGTTTGGGGAAAATGACGAGAGCAGCACAATAAATTACCAAAACTTTCGACGAAATCGATTATAGCGCGGTTTTTAGAGAAAAGAACCGTACCAAACCAGCTGAAACATGATGTCTAGCCTACAGGTTACCATGGGACGTAAAAATAAGGGTATGGGCAAAATCCACCGAAAGTTAACTATAGTTATCATAGTGATCAAAACAACAAATATTTTTTTAATCAAAAACGGCTCTAACGATTTTGATTAAATTTTTTATGTTGATAGCTCTCAATGAGGCAACTATACCATAAAACTATACTGCGTTTTTAGCGCAGTTTTTTCCTTATAAACTCCGCTGGAATTTTTGTAGAATGTTAAAAAAATTGGTATTGTACTCCAATTCAATACCTAAAGGGTGAGTGTTTAAAAACGCTCATGAGATACATGGGGGTCACTCCAGAAATTCCTGAATTTCAACTACTGCCGTTTCGCTTACTACCAGTTCTAAAAATGTTTACCCAATAACTCTGCAAAAGTAATTACTATCCCCCTTCAAAAAATCCGTGTTTACAGCCTCATTAATTTTCTGTGTACCAATTGCTCAATAATGGTCCTGAAATGAGCACGAGCATCACAATAAATTCCATAACTATAGGCGCTACAGCTTCCTGCTGCTGTGTTGTTTAACAAAGTTCAAATTAACTGAGTGATAAAAGAATTGATTAAATAGAATTAGCCATTTAGAAATTAATTGACGTAGAGCTAAGGAAAGTTGTGTGTTGCAACGCACCAGATATTTTAATTATGGGTTGCGTGACATGTCCCATTTCTAAGTGTTTGGATGCAGGTGATTCCCGATGAATCATACGGTAAAATCCCAAAAAAGTTCTCTGATGTTTTCCGTTTTAATTGGCACATTGCGATCGCCGTATCTTTGACACGACCTTTCCACGCTGATATTATGAAAATAAAGATTTTTATTTTTGTGTGTCACGAATAAACTTAAAAACTACTGGTCTGGAAGTTCCACTCGTTAAGCCGGTACGAGTCATCATTCATTTACATTCCAGAAAGTCGTTACACATTTAAGATTTGCTTTTGACGCGATTGTAATATAAATGTACAGGGGAAAACTGTCGGTAACAGTGGGAAACCAAATTCTGGGGAGATTGTCGAAAGACCCTCCCTTATGAGAGTTTATTGAAATGTTGAGTTAGTTGCGGTGTCAAAAACACGCGTGCAATGGCAAGACCACTGACTTGTAGTTTCAAATTGCAAGGTAGTTTATGAAGTACAGAAGCCCGCTTGAATATGGGAATCACAAATGAGGTGATGGCAATGGGAAAAGAGGATTTTCCAAGAGCAGCGGGCATTTCGGTATTCTTCCCCCTACGCGAAATGAAGATTGTGTAGGTATAGATTTACTTTTACGACGTGATGCTTCCAATCGACGACAAGAAAAGACAAAGCTGACTCGGAATTCGCCCATAATTCATATTCATATTGGTTTAAAAAATGTTTACAAATAACTCTCAGATTTCGTGAAATAAGGGTCACATAGAATCCCGGCTCGGTTTTTAAATATTTATTAATATAGTCTTAATTCATGCTTCAAATTCCGTAACTATTACTGCGAAGTTTAGCTAGCACTGACAATGACAACAAATCCGACTTACGTATTTCGGCGTTCGAAGACACCAATACCGCGAGCACAACTAAGCACGTTTTACTCGAAAACATAGTCGAGAACTGAGACGACTGGAAGTACAATGGAAACTGCGTTAGGATCGCTAATTTTGCTTAATATACTGTTGTGTCTCAAAACGGCAATTTACCCCTCTCATTAAAGACCTTTTCCTCTAGGTCGCATAATTCTAGTTTAGCGGCTGCTGAGAGGTAGCGTGACAAAGGAACTGTCAATTCACCGCTATTATGTGTGCAATGCCCGCTTGAATATGGGAATCACAAATGAGGTGATGGCAATGGGAAAAGAGGATTTTCCAAGAGCAGCGGGCATTTCGGTATTCTTCCCCCTACGCGAAATGAAGATTGTGTAGGTATAGATTTACTTTTACGACGTGATGCTTCCAATCGACGACAAGAAAAGACAAAGCTGGTACACAGATAACTAATTAGGCTGTAAACACGATTTTAAAAAAAAATGATAGTAATAACTTTTGCAAAGTTATTCGAAAATAACTGTTAGAACAGGTAGTAAGCTAAACGGCAGTAGTTGAAATTCAGGAATTTCTGGAGTGAGCCCACAGTATCTCATGAGCGTTTTTAAACACTCACCCAATAGGTATTGGATTGGACTACAACACGACATTTTTTTAACATTCTAGTAACATTCCAGCGGAGTTTAAAAGAAAAAAACCGCGGCAAAAACGCTTTTCGTCGAAAGTTTTGATAATTTATTGTGTTGCTCTCGTCATTTTTCCACATGAGAATTTTATGGTATGATTGATTTTCTTATTAAGAGCTATCTATATAAAAAATTTAATCAAACTCGTTAGAGCCGTTTTTGAGAAAAAAATGTGGTGCTTTGATCACTATGATAACTATAGTTAACTTTCGGTGGATTTTGCCCATACCCTTATTTTTACGTCCCATGGTAACTTGTAGGCTAGACATCAAGTTTCCCCTGATTTGGTACGGTTGTTTTCTCTAAAAACCGCGCTAAAATCGATTTCGTCGAAAATTTTGATAATTTATTGTGCTGCTCTCGTCATTTTCCCGTATATGGGAATTTCATGGTATAGTTGCCATATTAGGAGCTATCAACATAAAAAATTTAATCAAAACCGTTAGAGCCGTTTTTGAGAAAAAAATATTTGGTGTTTTGATCACTATGATAACTATAGTTAACTTTCGATGGATTTTGTTCAAACCCATATTTTGGCGTCCCATGGTGGCCTGAGGGCGAGATATGAAGTTTGAGCTGATTTGGTACGGTGGTTTTCTCTAAAAATCGTTCACAGACACACACAGACCATTTTCCCAAATAGTGTTTTTCGGACTCAGGGGGGTCTGAAACGTTAAGATCTGAAGAGAACTCAAAATTTTTTTTCAGCCGATTATTTAACTTTCCTTTCTACTTCGTAGAGCCAAGGAAAGTAAAAATCTATAAGTTACTAATGGAAGAGTAACCTAACTGAACTGAAAATAGGGTGTCGAAAAAGAGGTTTTACGGACAGACTACAACTCACCACTAACACCTAACATCAAGAAATGATTAGTTAGTGGGGTACGGCGGAGAACAGATCCAATTGACCAGCAAGTTATATCAAGAACTTGTGATGAACTCATCCCCAAATAAGACACTTTAGGAAAGAGCCTCAAAAGAACAGAGCCCATCAAAAAAACATTTCCCTCACCCTAAAGGGCTGTCCAGTACTTCATAATTTACCTATAGAATTATTACACATGGTAGGTAGAAACGGCTTGTTTGGTAGATGAATGTAGTTCAACAACAAAATCAATAAGTCTGTGTTAGCAAACTAATGACACTTCACAACAGGACAAATCTAAATCATGTACCCCAACTCGTGCAGTCCTACCAACAAATACATTTTTACCCCTTCTCCCAACAACTTTTTCCTAACAATATTTACTCCAATGGGTAACCCCATCTGTCTACTTCCTTGGTGCTACGAAGTGAAAGGTAGCAGTTCTGAGTTCTCCTCAGATTTTTACGTTTTAGACCCTACTGGGTCCTTAAAACACTATTTGGGAAAATGGTCTGTGTACCTGTCGACGATTTTTAGAGAAAACGGCTGAACAAAAGCACCTCACACTTGATATCTAGCCCGCAAGTTACCATGGCGCGCCAAAATAGAGTATGGGCAAAATTCGTTTAAAACTATAGTTATCATGGTGATCAAAACACCAAATTTTTTTTCTCAAAAATGGTTCTAACGATTTGGATTAAATTTTTTACATTGATAGCTCGATAAGACAACTATACCTTCAAATTCCCATTCGTGGGCAAATGACGAGAGCAGCACAATAAATTACCAAAATTGTCACGAAAATAAATTTTAGAATGGTTTTTTTCTTATAAACTCCACTGAAATGTAACTGGAATCTTCAAAAAAATTGGTGTGGTAGTCCAATCCAAGACCTATAGGGTGAACATTTAAAAACGTTCGTATATAGGGGTCACTCCAGAAATTCTGGAATTTCAACTACCGTCGTTTCGCTATCATTTCTAAAAGTTTTTATTTCCTTATAAACTCAAGGAACCTATAAGACAAGTTATCAATAACGTTCATAAGGTATACATGGGGCTGCTCCAGAAATTCCGAAATTTCTATCAGGGCCGTTTCACTATTCTTGCCATTTCTAAAAGTTTTCAACCGATAACTCAGGAAAAGTGATTAGGATAATAATCACTTTCCCAATGTTCTCGAGTAAAAACTTTTAGAAATATGTGGTAACTGAAGGTTGACATTTCGGAATTTCCGGAATAGCTTCTGTATATATTATGAGCGTCATCAAACCATCGCCTTATAGGCACTTCATTGGATTACCACTCGAGATTATAATGATATTTGAGATGAGTTTTTGAGGAAACTGGCAGAGGTGGTTACCGTACTTCCAACGGATCGAGCAATCTCCTGCCCTACCAGAATCTCGTCATAAATAAAGTCGAAGGTAGAAGGTATTTGACGATAATATACAACACAACCGACGTGAAAGAGCTGAGATCGTTAGTAAACGAGGGAAGACAGCGTGTGATTGCCTCCCATTCACCTGAAACGTTATTAATACAATTTATAAGAAATAGAAGAACAGGTTACACCATTGATTCACAAAAAATAGGGCAATAACATCCCGGAAACTGATTTTTACGCACTCGATTTTTGAAAAGTTGACCGTGAAACGTCCGATTTCGCCTTGGCAGCGCGATCTACACAGCGTTAGATAAACTAAAGTAGTTTTTGAATTTGCCGCTGCAACCGCAACGAAAAAGTGTGGCGCTCCACGTATTTCTAAATGTTTTTACCCAATAACCCTGGAAAAGTGATTATTATCCTTTAAAAAAATCTTGTTTCAAATGAACTAAGTAAAAACAAATTGAGTTTGTAGCATAAGTGAACGGATGTAGAGCTCGAGGAAAGTTGTGCAGTGCGGCGCACCCGATTTGTTGTTTTTTCTTTTAGAACAGTTACTACTCCATTTTGCTCAAATCTACAATGATTGCTTAGAACTGTGCTACGAGGCATTTGTTCATTTGATAAAATTGATCAATATTTCCGACCTAAGGTTTTCAAATTATCGAGTTCCAGGCCACTTCCCAAGCACTAATTTATTGTAGAAAAACGCGATTCCAATAGAAGCAAATTGGAATTCCAAACAAAACAAATCTACCGGTGACCTACTAGAAAATTGACAAAATTACAGCGTGCAATGAACATGAAGAGCTAGTTGTTCTGAAATCCAGGTAGACCTACTACCAGCAATTCATTCAAAATCATTAGACCTTTCCACCATGAAAACGGACAGAGATAGATCAGAGATAGTCGGGTGGCAAAGCTCCGTTTGACGGACTTGAAAGAAGTTATCCGACCTCTTCAGCGTTTGTTTCCGTTAGAAGTTGCTGCAGACGAAGAGCCGTGGCTGGGCAGAAGACAACAGAAGAGAAACAGAAGAATCAGGAAGATTCTACAGAAGCTGGGAGTCTGAAGACTAGAAGTGGAAGAGTTGTCCGAAAGCCACACCGTTTTCAGTGTTAATTTTTTGGTGGGGGGGGGGGGGGAGAGAATGTCGAAAGTATTGTCTCCTCTAGTTGATTATAAAATCTTGATTTATTAATTCCCATATGGCACGCAAAATTAAATTCAGTTGTTCACCAGAGTTCGAAGACGAATATTTATGTTTGATTAATTTCTATTAATTTAGGCCACGGCTCGCCTTATTTAAGGTATTCCCGACAAACAGCTTAAGGTTTACGAAAACACAGACCTCACCGACGGTACTCACAAACCGTAGACCATTCTGAATAATACACCTATATTTTAGATAGAGAACATACTATAATCCTCTGTCAAAAGTTGACACTTTACGTTTCAAGTCATGGAGATTCAAAATCCAGGCCATATTTTGCCATTAACGTGGTCTAAAGAATGTGTTTTTTCGTTCGTCCATTTGGGATCTAGTAATGTCCGCCTACTCATCATTCTGAACGGACGAAAACCGTGGTCGTTACGACCAAAAAATTAGCCGAAAACGAAATTTTGCAGTTTCATTGCAATTTTTCATGTTTGATTTTGTTTCTTTGGTATTTTTTATGCTCAGTTGAATAGAACGGATCTCAGAGGTCTCTATCCTGGACCCTGTCTAGATGGAAAACAGTGGGACAATAGCGAAAGTTATCGTTTCCCCCGGCCTGCGCCCGTTGCATCGTCTAGCTCCAACGACCCATCAGTTCGACTTGTCATTTTGTGCCAATTCCCTAGAAAATACAAATTTCCGTCGTTCCGTTGTGGTCAGGTCATGTTTCGGATCGTTTACTTGTATTTTTCGACGTCGGATTGAATAGGATCGGTCCCATTTATGTTCTGCTAGAGAATAATTGACCGTTGAGTAATAATTTGCAGCGTTTTTTGTTTTTAGATGGCTTTTATATAAATAAGAGCACAGCGTGAAAGTTAATACTGTAGTTCATCATCATAGTTCGATCAATGGAAACACTCGTGAACAGAAGAGAGTGATAGGTAAAACTATGACAGTTTTCCAAGCTCTATGGGTTACGTAGTGGTGGAAACTCAAAATGGCGAGAAATTAGTTCCAATTCTGTTCGAAAAAATGACCTTTTCGCTTTGTGAACCGCTTAATTCAAAAGTGGGGTGAACTAAAGAACATGGACCGACCGCTTGATAACGCTACGACTGGATGTATCGATAGTTCGCTTGAACGCTACGACTGCCAGTATCGATATGCGTCACAGGCGCAGTTGGTGGGGGAGAGCCTATGAGCCTTACCAGAGGGAGCGGTCCATATTCTTTGCTTTTACCTAAAAAAGCTACCGATTTTACAACCCTCTTGCCTTTGCAACTTTCAATGAAGCTCGAGAAGTGCACGGCACTTCGTCACCATGGAAAGAAACATTCTCGAAGTTTCCACGAGTAAAACATAAACTAACATTCCTGAAAGATCCAGTGGTGCAGACATGGCACAGTGGATCAAATGCCAGCGGCAAAGATTCCAGCTAAACAAACTGAAGAAATTAGGTACTAGCGGCCTCAAGTGGTATATTCAGAAACTTTTGCTCTCCCAAGTGTTCTACAACGCTGCGCTCTGTAACAGCGCAATCATAGTTCAACCTTTTTATTTCTGTCAAAAAAAAAGGGTCTTAATCGAAAATATCCTCTATACTTTATTGTTTTTCTTCCAGTTAATAGAAAGAAGATTCATTCACAAATGAAAGAAATAACAAATGTAGAAGTAGAGGAATGAAACCATTTCTTATTTTAAGTGCAACCTTCTCCTATGGTTATATAAACGCTTGGTGTTTTGAGTGACAGTAATTCGTGGGACTCAGTATTCGTTTTGGTTTTTATTAATTTTCGAGGATTTGAAATGAGAGTGTTCTGCACCAACGTTTGTTTCAACCGCTGACATGAATAAAATTGCCCAATGTGTCATTGGTGAGCTTTTACGCAGTTGGTTTCCTAGTCACTTGGCAATTCCATTGTTTTAAAATGTCTGATACCGAATACGAAAAGTTCGAAATCACAGACTATGATTTGGACAACGAGTTCAACATCAATCGTCCAGGTCGGCGGGTGTCAAAGAACCAACAAATTTACGGCATCTGGGCAGACGACAGCGACGATGAGGATGAGGCCCGACCGTCCTTCGGGTCTCGCGTCAAAAAGCCCAAAAATTACTCAGCTCCCATCGGTTTCGTCGCTGGTGGAATTCAACAGTCGGGGAAAAATAAAGAAACTGATGAAAATCAAGAAGAGGACGACGAAGACAACGAAAAAGATATTCCCATCACGGATTCGGACGATGACGAGCCCCGTCCTCGTTTCAAATCTGTGGATCCTTTGGCTGGAATGCCTACTGAGTTAGCCGGCATGAGAAAGAAGAGGGCGTTTCAACCTAACCCTTTCCTCGCCCAAAGAGGCGTTGGAACGTGGGAAAAACACACTAAAGGTATTGGTGCCAAATTACTGCTTCAGATGGGGTTCCAGCCTGGAAAAGGACTCGGTAAAGACCTTCAAGGTATTCAAGCTCCTATTGAGGCACAATTGAGGAAGGGTCGGGGAGCCATTGGCGCCTATGGACCGGAGAAAAGTGCAAAAATAGCGGAGATCCGTCCTGACCCGAGTTTAAAAGTTGACAAGAAAAAGGGAGAAAGTAAGGAAGGAGCATCATCTCAATGGAGGAAAAGTGAAAGTGGTAAGAAACCTAAGTACGTTTACAAAAGCATTGAAGATGTATTGTTAGATCAGGGGACCCAACCTATGAGAAAACGAGAATTCAATGAATTGAGCAAAGTCAAAGTAATTGACATGACTGGGCCTGAACAACGAATATTGTCTGGTTACCACGCAATATCCGGAAATCAAAAGCCTTCCGATGAGTGGGAATCTAAAAAAGACAAAACGTACGAAAATTTCTCTATGCCTGAGCTATTGCACAATTTGAACCTGTTAGTCGACATGTGTGAACAAGACATAATCACCAAAGACAAGCAATTGAGGTATAATGATGATCGAATAGTTAGTTTAGAGCACGAGGCTGAAAAGTTGAAAAAAATAACAGAAAATGAAAGTAATCTCATTGATAATCTGGAAACTGTGCTGGAGAGAATTGAAGCTCTCGTGAAAGGTTCCACTGAAGAGACCATGACATTAGAAGAAATGGCTTCAACTTATAAAAAATTAAGAGAAGATCATCCTACAGAATACATGATGTACGATTTGGCTTCCTTAGCGCCATCATTAATAAGGCCTGTGCTGAAGTCAACATTGAGTTCATGGGATCCATTGAAAAACCCTGAACAGCCCATGAATGAGTTTATTCAATGGAAACAGGTTCTAGGCGAAACTCAAAGTGCTCATACCTTGTCATCAGCTACATTGCAGGATCCATTTCATCGGTTGTTGTGGGACGCTTGGATGCCCTGTATCCGTATTGCCGTTAATTCGTGGAATGTTAAAGATTCCCAGCCTATGATGGCATTGTTGGATTCTTGGAAGCCTTTGCTGCCTGCTTGGATTCTCGACAACATTCTACAACAACTGGTTATGCCTCGTTTGCAAAATACTGCAGATGATTGGAACCCTCTAACTGACGCAGTTCCAGTGCACACGTGGACTCATCCTTGGATTCCTTTGTTGTCAAAGAGATTGAAAGTCAATGTGTTTCCTGTTATTAGGCAGAAATTGGCCTCCGCACTGACTAGCTGGCATCCTTCAGACAACTCTGCCCGCCTTCTTTTGATGCCTTGGGCATCAGTTTTCACCCAATCAGAAATGAACACTTTCTTGATGAACAATATTATTCCTAAACTAAGTTTAGTTCTTCAAGAATTCGCTATTAACCCAAACCAACAAATTTTGGAGCCTTGGAATTGGGTAATGGATTGGTGCACGTTAGCATCCCCACCATTGATTGCTGATCTGCTTGCCAAGTCATTCTTTCCCAGGTGGCTTCAGGTTCTCACAATGTGGTTGAACATGGCTCCTAATTATGACCAAGTCACCAAATGGTACTCTGGCTGGAAATCATTAATACCTGACTCTTTGAAAGAACAGCCTGGGGTCAAAGATAACCTTAGAACAGCGTTGGAGCTTATGAGTCGGTCCGTTGGAGGTCCTATAGCTCCACCACCTCCTCCCCCACCGCCAGCTCCCAGCATTTCGGACAACCCCAGATTTCAAGGGCTGGCGGAAGCCGTTCGCACAGCCTCACAAATGGTTGACGGGTTCAAGGATCTTGTACAGAAACGCTGCGAAGAAAATGGAATCCTGTTTCATCCCATCGCCAATCGTTTCAGAGAAGCCAAGCAAGTGTACAGATGCGGTAACATCCAAATGTACATTGATCGAAGTGTTATCTTTTACTGTGATCCAAAGACGAACATGTGGTCGCCCATTTCTCTTCAAAACTTGATAAATGGTGCCAAAAATAGTTTTTAGGGTGTTGAAAGAGAACCAGTTGAGTGTTTTAAACTTGTGACAGTTACGTCATGCTCTAAGTTAAATGACTTACAACATTATTAAACGTTTCGCCTTAAGCTAATTTATTTGTCATATTCATCTTACTGTACCAATGTATAACTGCTCTCACACATACTTATTAATGATGGCGCTTATCTGAGCAGTACCTAATAATCCTGGAATGAGTGCATGATTCTCTTGTTCTGGTTCCGATGCAAAATGTAGGATCAAATACCCCAAACACAAATTGCATTCATTCTTGACCAGGGCTGCCAATCACGCCTAAGTAAATGGCATTGTACATGAGGATTATGTCATAGTAACACATCCTGGGTAGCCTTGCTATTATCTGACAAACAAACCTTGTGAGAGTAGTGCCTTAGATGTTAGATGTCTTTCACAAGAAGGAGCCTGTGACTGCCAAAACGTATTATCCGTTAGCCATTTAATTTTCCCTGGGGTTTTTCCTCGCCCATCTGCAGGTTGATCGCCCATTGGGTTCAAGGCTTGATGGGATTTTGCCTCAGACTGTGCACTGGTTGTCCACATGGGTTTGTGGCTTGCAGTCAGTCTACATACGACTCTCCTGAGAAGACCTTCAGAAGCTCTAAGCACTGGTCCCTTCTCTATCGTTTTATATGTCAGGAAAGGCGCACTTGGACATTCCATCCTCTGTACTCTATCTTCTACTCACCACGGTTAATTGACTATGCAGGACCAAACACAATAAACTAGTGATATGCTATCTTTACATGCCAATCTCACGAAAAGTCCATTTCAAAATTGAACTTCATAGATTGAAAGTGACATAATTAGCTTCAAGAGTGCTCAGCTAATTACAGCAAAATCCTAATGAACAATTCATCCCAAGTTTGCATCTAGCAAGTTGAGAGTGAAAATATGGAGAGTTCACTAAGTCAATCACACTCGAGACCCTGCTTCACTTCTGTGGAAGCTCGAGTGCATTTGAAAGAGCCTTGGCAAATCGAGGTGGAAACAGCTTAGCAATACAACTTGTACATGCCTTGAGACCTAAGGAAGTGGCTGAAAGTTGTGCATCAGCTACGCTCAGTATGGTCATGTAGTTTTACAATTAAGAAGGGGGTGTCTCACAGTGGCCATTGTAACTTAGTGAGGGGATCTTATTTCATTCTATCTAATTTTTTTCCACTCCCCATTTTATTTTCTTCGAATGAGCATGTTGCAGTTCTGTGACCCGACACTTGTGTTGTGTGCTAGAGCAATGAAGAGAAATAAAGACTTATTGATTGTTCAATGAGACGAACAAGATTGAGGACTGTATTTATACGCTGGGTTTAGATGATAAGTTGATTAGCACGATAAAGTTCTGATGGATAGTCACTAGATGAGCACAATAGATTTCTGATGGAACAGTCTCTTGATTAGCGCGATGGAGTTTTGATTGAGCCGCCAGTAGAACTAGTCCGCAGGTCTCTAGATACGTGAACTGGAGTTCAGTGGGCGAGAGTTTCTGAATACTGTGGACTATCTTGGTTTATAGCCGGGTCTGGGGGCTATAAGTAGGAATGCCTGTGGAGAGTGAGGGGGAGTGAACATTCTGGAAACCCCATTGTCGACTTCGGAAATAACCCTTAAAGCCTTTTGTTAGCAGTAGAGGCTTACTGAACTTCCATCAGGTAAGGAAAAAAACCTGCACCCGGGCAATGAACCAATTTGGCCAAAGCTGAGCTAAAACAATCTGTGACAATTCTGTAACGATAGAAAAAAATTTGTATTTTGTTTTGTAGCACCACAAAAATTACAACGATCCAGCTCTCAACAAACATGATAATAATTCTCAAGTCAATGTACATGTTTGGTCTGGTTGGAGTCTCTCTTCTCTGGCTGGTGAGATACTATGCACGAGCGCTTTCAATGTAAAGACATCATCGTCTGGGTACTGAGTACTGACTTAACAGCCAGACGATGATGTCTTGACATCGAAGGCGCTCGCCCACAGTATGTCACCAGCCAGAGAAGACAGACTCACCAAACAGGTACGTTAACTTTAGTCATTTACCTAGTGGCGGAACTAACCCAATTACTTTAATACACGATAAAAATCCTCTAGACTACGGTTACTTCATGCCTTCAATGGTAACCAGCCATTGATTTGAGTGTGGGCCAATTGACATGCCTTTTTACTAGTTGTTCTTCCTCGAATTACCATGGTACCACCAGATTAAAGAAATATGAACGAAACTTCGACAAAAGTGTGGATACTAAACACCTCTCGTAGAGGCTGCAACTCTCTAGTGTCGAAGAAACAAGTTTAAAAAAACTATAACTGTTTTTCCATATTGAGTGACAGCTCGTTAGCACTTAACATTGGAGAAAGATTTTTTTTTTACTGACTGTCCCTTGATTGGGATGAGCACTGGAGCCTGAAGTTCTATCAAGTCAGTCCTAATATCTCACAGGTGACTATGAAATGCCAGGTATTTACTTCAACAGTCTTCTTTGATGCCCACCTTTGGAGAAGTTGTACCACAGAAAAAAACTCGCTCCGTTTTAAGTCTCTGGCAATGGGCAGGCAGACACATGAGAGTGAGTTGCCTCATCTATACCACACCACTTACACCAAAGGATGTCGACTGGACCCATAACATACATGTATTCGTCCATTTTGCAGTGTCCCGTGAAGCTCCTCACTATCTACTTCAAGTGCTTCGTCTCCATCATCAGAAGGCTGCATCTTATCTCATGTATTGGTTCTGTCTGGTTCACTGTCTGATGCGTTCCCCTGGCATATTCTTTCACTGCCCTCATGTCTAGTGTCGCAGACGCCCTACTGTGGGAAAGCGGCCCTACAGGCACTGTTGACTAACTGAGTCTGATCAGATGGGAGTTTCCAGTGATTCCTTTATGACTAGAAAACCAATTAACTCTATTGAAGTTGTTGAGCCGCATCCTGCACTCCCTCACCAGCTTTTACGTGCAGTAGTTTTTCAGTGCCTAACAAGACGCTTAACTAACTGTCATTTTGTTGATAGTTTTATTACTATATCCTTTTTACTTTCCTTGGCTCTACAAAGTAGAAAGGAAAGTTATGTAATCGGCTGAAAAAACACTTTTTTTTAGTTTTCTTCAGATCTCTACGTTTCAGACCCTATTGTGTCCGAAAAACACTATTTGGGAAAATGGTGTGTGTGTGTGTTGTTACTGCTATGCCCCTCGTCGAGGGTTTAGGAACAGTCATCAAATAAGGAAAAAGACCAGTGCGAATGTCTATGAACGATTTTTAGAGCAAACAACCGAACCAAATCAACTCCAACTTCATATCTAGCTCGCAGATTATCTTGGAACGCCAAAATAAGGGTATGAGCGAAATCCAGCGAAAGTTAACTATAATTATCATTAGTGATCAAAACACCAAATATTTTTTTCTCAAAAACAGCCCCAACGATTTTGATTAAAATTTTTATACTTATAGCTACTAATAAGGGCAGCTATACCATGAAATTCCCATTTGTGGGAAAATGACGAGAGCAGCACAATAAATTACAAAAATGTTTAGACGAAAATCGATTAAAGCGCGGGTTTTCCCTCATGAACTCTGCTGAAACGTTACTACAATAGAAAAAAATATCTGGTGCGTAGCAACACACAACTTTCCGCCACCGCCATAAGTTCGAACACCAACTACATATGCGGGTGCTATATCTTCATTCAACGCATTTCTACAGAAACATTTACGCGGAACTGAATGTAGGGACTAGTTAGTTGAGAGTACTCCGTAAGTTTGATTGAAATCGTTAGAGCCGTTTTTGAGAAAAATGCGAAAAACCCTAGTTTTTGGTACATTTTCGTCCCCCCCCCCTTCCAATCGGCCGAAATCGTCCATAACCTTATTTTGGTGTCTACAAAAAATAACAAACAAAACAAAAAAAGAACCAGCTCAATCGGATCAGCCGTTCTCCCGCAAATCGAACTACAGACACACACACACACGGACCACGCGCCGAAATTAGGTTTTTTAGACTCAGTAGGCCTCAAAACGTAAAGATCTGAAGAAAACCCAAATTTTTTTTTTAGGCCGATTACTATACTTTCCTTCCCTTCGGGTAGCGGAAAGTAAAAATTGGCGTAGTAGCTCAATCCGATACCTCGCATAAGATATACGGGGGTCACTCCAGAAATTCCTGAATTTCAACTACCGCTGTTTCGCTTACTACTAGTTCTAAAAGTTTTCACCCAGTAACTCAGCAAAAGTAATTACTATCCTCTTCAAAAAAAAGTGTTTACAGCCTCATTAATTCTCAGTGTAACGATTGCTCAATAATGGTCTGGGAATGAGTACGGGCAGCACAATAAATTCTGGAAATGTAAGCGCTACCGTTTTTTGTCGCCGTGAAGTGATGTTTGACACGCCATGAACACAAATGAATTGAGTTAAGGAAAGTTGTACGATGCAACGCACCAAATATTTCATGCATTTCTGACCCAATCTTCCTGATTGTGCTTCTTCTTGCTATCAGCCAGCGGTAACAATCTTAAGATATTCCATTACTAATTGTTAAGCACAAGAGCAGAGATGAGTGTTGGGCAATGAAGAACTCGTAGGTGTTGTGGGTAGAGCGTGAGGAAATGTTGTGAGGGGAACAATAATTTAAATGATCATAGGCTTCTGAAAACCCCAATTATTCTTTTCAGTAAATAACAAAAGGGGCTGAGCAATTTTGACTTGGTACATATGAAAAATTAATGCTACAGATTATGAAAATGTTGGATTATTGTTGCCACTTCTGAAATGATTATAAATTGAAGTGAAGTTCGCGTTGTTTAAGCAATATTTAATTTAAAGAAAAATGTGAATTTCGCAGTTGTGAAGGAAATTGGCGAAATTTGCGCGGCAAGTTGTGTTGGGAAAACAAGTTTATTTTTTAATCAAAAAACGAGAAAACGCCGACGTTAATTTTCTGTATCTCTATTATTCTTCAATTCGAACTGTATTGTACATTTCATCCTCAGTGACACATTAACATTTCCGTTCAAACTCATTTCTCAATCAATTGAGATTGATTTTTACGACTTGTTCTACGAGGAAGTTGATTGAGGAGAACTGCTCTCTATCACAGCCAAGGAGAACTACTTTGAAGCGGATCGATCCGCCGCTTGCGTTCTGCTTTCCTCGCTGTCCTGCCACGGCCATTTTGGAGTGTTATCTGCTTCTGCTCGCTTCCTGCTGCTCCTCTTGTTAACGTAAGTTGACATTTAACTCATTCTCCTAGGTTCCAACCGAGTTATTTTGAATCCGTCGGATTTTATGCGAAGTGCTATCTATTTATCTGATATCGTCGGATACCTTGAAATTGATTCGCTGAAACGATGGCCGTGACTGGCTTTTTGGTTGGGCGTGGAATGAAGGGAAAGGCGTGTGAAGTGGAATCTTCAGGCTTCCGTTGTCAGGTTATCGAACTGGGCTAGCACGCTCTTTTCCTACCAGGTTCCCTCACTCCAAAACATCGAAATTTGACCGCGCTATTCAATTTGTGCGCATTTTGTCGGATTTTTACGAATTTTTGTAGAATACAGGAATTGAAGTCTAAAAGGTTTTTTGCCTTCCTTAGTTCTGTAAAGTAAGATAGCAAGTTAGGCCATCAGCACATAATTTTGTTGTTGTAATCTTCATTGAAGTTGATTTTTTTGTTGACATGTGTGTATGTCTTACGACTTGGAGAGGGACGGACAAACTGTATTGTACGGGAAAAACATGGGTTGGTTAAGCACTCTCTAGTGAGTGAGTTCATAGTAGTAAAGGAGACTGAGAGCCTACAAAGCACAGGATAGTCGACCTGTGGCAAGCTGAGGAGCAACACGACGATGTCAAGGAAAGAGGCTACAAGGAAACTCTTTGAACCGTTGAATCCATGTGAGAGATTAAATTATTTGAGAGAGAGTAGGTACAATTGGCTTGGGAGAAAGGGGTTGATTTATGAATGACTGAGGCAGTTCAAACCTATGAAGCTCAGATCTGCAACGTTGGGTTCATGTAAAAATAGCCAACTGCAGATTTCAAAATTTGTTTTTGGCTGGCAACAAAACAGACTTATATAGAGTGGAGAAGGGGAACTACAGAAAAGTATTCCATTACTTTGTCTACGACAGAAAGAGGTATATGAAAGAAAGTCACAGTCTCCTTCGAGGTATGTGCCACAGTTAATACGATGTATGTGGCCACTACCATCTTTTTTGCACTCATACAGGTGTAAGAGAAAGTGTTGAGTGTAATTCAGTCTTGTCAACTGCCATTGGGTTGCAATATCTTTTATTTCTGAGAGTTTCTATATGGGCTTCTTTTAGTCTCTTGGGATGAGTCAAGTTAAAAAAATCCAAATTTGACTGACTTTACAAACTTCATTAGGCCTGTTTCAATGTTATTTTTTGTTCTAATTTCACATCTTGGAGTACTAACTGCTATGTACAAGAACAGATTGCCCAACGAGAAACGTTCTGATGTGAGACTTCCTTTTCTATGTTTAACTTTCCGTGCGTGTTCCGGTAACGAAATTGAAGTGAGTAGTTGGCACCAAACGAAAACCGCACACTCACACATAAATTGCTCCAACGTACTGAAGGGGTGACATTTTTATGAGACTTAATTGTCTTCCTCTCCAGAAACCCCCATTCCTGAGAAACTTGAAATTCTTTCCCATTCTCACTCAGCAAAGTATCACAAAATATTGTGAAACACTTCTAAGTCAAGAGTAAAAACGAGGTGTCACAGCATTGACATCAGAGGCTTTGGTACGAGACAGTTTCCCTTTGAAGTCAAGACCCCGACACTTGGAATTACCTCTCAAGCGAATCTAAAAAGTTTGGGCGCAACATCAGGTACG
This sequence comes from Pachypeltis micranthus, assembly GCA_020466155.1. NCBI lineage: Eukaryota > Metazoa > Arthropoda > Insecta > Hemiptera > Miridae > Pachypeltis > Pachypeltis micranthus. The sequence continues at coordinate 29,890,829 of CM035771.1, read as the reverse complement.
TCAACTTGAGATTACGAAACCTGTTTTGGCCAGGAAGTTTGATTATATGCAATGCGTTAAACCTTGAGAGCGAGATGACAGAATCCTGTTGACACGTTTGTTGAGCGATTTGCCGTTTAAATAGCTTGCTCCATTTGCGTCATCTTCGTAGCTGAATTAAAATCTTGACATTCGTGTTAAGGTTATCTGAAGGTGACATTACTGACATTTCTTCTGTCGTCGACCATTTCAAACGATTTGTGGGGCTCCTTGTTCGGGAGCTACACTCTCGACTATCTGAACCGTTTACTTCTTGTTTTCTGTTTTCGAAACTGCAACGTATTTCTCGATAGTTCGTTCCTACTGCGTTACAAACGCGCGATAAACAAGTCTTGGAGGGCACGTTTCGCTCGTGTCCTTCTTTCTACCGACCGCTAATTGATAATAAGACCTTTCGTTGTTATTGCTGTTAGTTTGTTCGTAAATCTCGTGAAACGACGAAACTAATCAACCGGTTGAAATTCAGCTGCACAAACCCTAGTTAAGTTGGACTTTAAAAAAAAATTAATTCGAGAAGTTTGGTTTTGGTTGTTTTTTTACATTTTGACTTGTACTTGGTTCGTTCTGTGGTTTTCAGAGAAATGCTTATGGAAAACTTGAAATAATACCTCGTTAAAAATATACCATAAAAGTTTGCCCCTAAGTGCTTTGCAAAAAGTTTAAAAAATAACCTTTTCTTGCCTCTTAGGGCTACATCTCCATTCGCAAAATGTTAATACGAGTATAAATGTAAATTTAGGTGGGTAACCTGACTTTTTGCCGCCCTCTTCTTTACTATCAATAGAGTGTTGCATAATCATACCTATCTAAGTGTGAACATAAATGATAGAACTAGTTCGGTCGGTGTAGCCGTTCCATACCAACTAGTGCAACATCTGTCTGAATGCCGTCAAAGTTTGAATTCAGGGATGTGATTCGAAAGGACTTCCCCAGACGTCATTTTTCTTCCGCAATTACTACGATGCCCTTCCCACTCCACGAGTCCACCGGTTCGATAGCACTCTGAATCCACTTCGTCGCTGATTCATCTTGGAATTCCTAACTTGAGCTCGTTAAAATCTCTCAGCTTCTCGAACCTGATATGTAATGCAAGAGTTGGTGGCCTTGACAGTTAAGTCAATGGTAACTTTCGTTCTAACCGAAGACGTCAAAAAATCGGTTGGTCTATCCTCAAATGAGTTGCATGTACGATACCACTTTGACTGAATAGTACGAAAATTATTAAAAAGTTCCGTGTGCGCCGGGGAAAACCCGTTAACGAGTTGGACTAATCGAAAGAAATATAATGAAATGCGATTCCCGCTGTTGATTGTGTAGGACGAGTTTTTCAGATTTTACTGACACGCGAGTCGCGTTAATGACATAATTCTTGTCTCCTAAAATATTTCATCATCTCGGTGGTGAGGCGCCACTAACGTCGAGCCGGTCGTGTGCCCCCTCTGTGTGAACTTTTTGAGGGACGTCCCAATAATACCCGAGGCGCTCTTGCTATTTCAGTCCTCTGTTTACTGTCCGATGCTCAACCAAGTCTAGTCAATCCAGTTTCTGCAGCCAACAACTTGACGTACGTTGAACTTTTGTCTCGTCGAATATTTGCTCTTTTGAGAAAGTGTCGTAATTTGTCGTGTCGTACTGTGTTCGCGTTTTCGACTCTGTTAATTTTCTCTTTTCGTCACTTTTTACCCGATTTCGAGTATTGTGCCCACCCGACGCATATTGATCTGCGTGTTTGTTGAAAGAAACCCTGCAGTTCTGAATCGGCGCGAATAAGTTTATTTGCTGGTCCATAACGTCAGATTGTGGCAATTGCAGAAATCGACAATTGGTGGTAGTTTTTTCTGAGATCATTTTACTTTTTGCAACCACGAAACCACAAAAATATTTTCAATCTCCGAAAAAACGTCATAGCGATTCAGAATTTGGTCTCCTGCAACCAACCAACTTTTACGTAAACGTCCGTTGAATGGAGATATAAGCCAAAATGTGATGCGAACATTTCGGGTTTTAAATTTTCTCATCATCAAACTCATGGGGTTTTTTCTGGTAACGAATATGCTACGGATTCTCATAAAAAGTTCTCTTAGGAATGAATGCATTGACGAAGATACAGCCCCTAAATGTGTGGCTGTGTGTTATCGAATTAACTGGCATTGAGGAAAGTTGATGTTTCTTCTAAGTGGTCACGTTGATTCTGGAAGTGCGCACTGCCGCAAATTCAAATATTTGGTATTACGCATTACACAACTAACCCGATTGTGTGCTATAAATCTTTCTTCGCCTAATTTTTATGGAAAAGCTGATGGTTGAGATGTTTGAAATTATACCTCTGACGAGCCAATTTTGGGAGATATTGTTGCAGAAACCAAAGTATAGTTATACGTTGGTAAATTTTGGAAAAAAACGCCTTATTTTGTCACTGGACTGATAGCGTAAAATACCCTGTAAGTTCGGTACAAAATGTGGTTGCCGTTTTTGGAAAAGATACAAAATCCTAGTGTACACGTATGTTTCTCGGAAATGTTAATGGTGTTACCCGCCTAGTTCTCCATTTGCGTTGCTTTACATGAGTGCGGATAGAAGTTCCTTGGTCATCTTGTGTGATTGCACGAGATTTTTTTGAAGGCCCACTGTCGAGTGTAAGGGCCATTACGTTAACTACCTTGTTTGGGGTCCTATTAACCAGTTTGCAGCACTATTGAGATTGATAAAAGGGGTTACTTTTTGGTAATTCCTGACTGCTGTTGTGATAGCTTCCAGGGAGACAACATACTCTCACATATTTATTCTTGATCTCAGAGTGAATTTAATAGCAGAAACCTCTTCATCTTAGTAATTTAAATTCTAAGTTGAACGAATCACTGTTCTCCAGTATCGAGGTAGCCAGTTGCACTAATGCACTGTTCAGTTCTCTAAGTGAGCGACACAATGCTGCAGAGGAGCAGTGTAAATCTGCCTGACTAGTCTTGCACAGCACTCTGTTTAAAGCAATGTCATAGGGTGAAATGTATTGCAGTAGCTTTCTACCCAGTCTTGGAAACCGCAAGTTAATGAGACGCCCTAGTTACGAACTTCCTCAACCCTACTCCCCAGTTGCGCAGGTTAATTACGATATAGTTTTATCTGCTGTTCCATTTATCTACGTCTACACGCCGTATTATTCTCTAAATGTGCGGCGACGGCGTCAACAACGCATTTCCCCTCAATGAGATAAAATAACTGTGTAATGCAGATAACGAAAGCAAACAATTCGAATCCTCCCGACATAATCAACGCGAAAAACTCATCTTTATGGCGATTATAGCATTTTCACAAGCTACTTATCTTCCTTTCGTCGAGCGAAAGGTTTTCGACTCTTGGCCAAATTCTGGCTGTAAACAGAATACTAGAGATTTCTTTTGATCGAAAGATGGATCATTAAAGAGCGAGAGAACTGAAATAGCAGAAAGGGAGCTAAAATTATAGTTAAAGCGTCAGGTGCTCAAATTTGGGATTGCGCCAATGTTTGTCAAGTGCAGGGCTACACTTCTCTAATATTGGCTTCGCTTTAATTTTTTTCGTTGGGGGTCTTAATATACGAGTACCGTTGACGCATGAGTATGATGATGTGTGGATCACTATGGTTCTTCTACCAGTGGTGCGTTGAAGCTACAACAACTTGGAACACCTACAACTACTACTGCTGCGCATTGTTGCAAGAGTCGAAGTTCCTCCTCACTTCCTCCCACCCAATAAAACTGCAAAATATACGTCCATAGATGTATCGTTTTTCGAGATTAGTTGGCAAACGTCAATGGCAGCAAAGCACTAATAACTGAAAGCACCGTTGGTCCTGAAGACTTCAATATTGTCATCCTCTTTTCACTATTTTCTACTAAACGTTAATTGGAATAACTCCTGAGATGACCCCTACTAGTAAAGTATCGAGTTGCTGGTGACCAAAATACTGTCAACCTTTCAGAAAACTGTTTTGTGCTAAATCTGGTTAGGAGCACAAAAGTGGATTCTCACCTTGATGTAGAAGCATGCATACATTATGTATCTGTTGGGCGCAACACGATGGCACCTAGACTAAGGTTGAGACTGGGAAGTTCCCATAATCCTTATTACGTTTTGCACACTACCCTAAAGAAGCACTTGAAAGAAGGGAAATCATCCTGAAGTAAAAGAAGGTTTACTGGCAAAATATTCCCAGCTCCTTGTCCACCATAAAATGCTACTCTATGAGCAGATGATGAACCAATACCTTCCCACTATAGGTTTGCGCCGAAAAATGCCCTTGGAAATGATGCAAATAGTGGAGAACAAAATACTTACACACACAGTCAATACCCAACGTCGGATTTGAGCATCCAGGGTTCTAGTTTACCTGGGGGGCTTCTGGTCTGTGTTAACCTTCTTTTTGGGAGTACATATTCTGTATTATCCAAACTTCTTTCTGTCTCTAACGAAGAATGTAGAGACGACGATGTTGGGTCCGTCGCTGCGATAGTAATCTTTTCGAGGTGTACGTGTGTTTAATGTTATGTGGCAGTATGTTCGTGATTGGGCCCTGGCAGGTTATGATCATATTTGTGCCACTACGCCACCATTCTATACTACTTCATTCAGTTGTTACAACGGGTGCGAATGGTCCTCAAAAAAAGTCGTGGGCGCGGGGGCTCTCCTTAAAACTCTTGACATAAATACCGTTAATACTTTGAAAGTAAACGACCTTTCTTTTGTTTCAGGTTTTGTTGTAATCTCTGCCTTAATCGACTATGCAATTGTCCAAAGCTACCAATTACGCATTGAGGCTGTCATTCCAGGTAAGAACTAAACTAATTTTATTTTATGTTCGGTCCCCTGTGCACGCTTAAATGCTCCTGAGCCTGATACTACCGTGCCGCAACTAGAGCTCAGGAGCTCAACCCCGTATTTTGGCGTCTCATATTAACAAAGATGGAATGTGACATTTGAGCTTATTTGGTTCAGAAGTTGGGTCGTATTCACAGATACTCATATTTCCGACTTATCGGTGATTGGGGGGGGGGGGCTAAAGAACGCGAACGTCTGTTTATACGCTCTTGGTGAATTCGGATAATCCTGGGCTGAGCACATGCTTGAATTATTTCTTACAACTTGGTTTAGAAAACACGTTACTATAACACGTTGCTACCAGACCAAAATTAGTTGGGTCCTTGTGAGCGTGTGAAGTTTATTGGACTGCCAACGTCAAAATTGAAACTATTGAAGACTTTCGAAAGAATTCGTTTCATGGCACTCACGAAACAGTGGACTTAAACTTTTGTATGCATCCATTATTGCACTGAAGTTGCAAGAGGCAACAGGCCGTCCAAAATTGTCACAAAAATATTTTTTGTTATACCTTTGGTTTGTTAACAATCAAGATCTAGCAACGACAAATAATCCTTTATTATGCGGGGGTGGGGTCCTATTTTGTCGTATTATTAAAAATTCAAATCGAATACCTGTGCATCGCATTCAGAGATCCTGAGTTGCATATTTATGAGACGATTGTACAGGTCTCTGAAATAAGACAAATCCTAGTCAATATAAGTTAATGTGTAAATTATTAACGGTATTTGTGCAGGAATCCCCCCCAGCAATCTGAAAGATAAGTAATTAAGTAACCAACCTTACTGATATAAATCAATCTCTACGAAGTTAATTTAAAATCGATAGATTATTTTCGAAGTTTTGGTGGTGGTGCAGAAAACACGAAGCGGTCTGACATGATCAAGATATTATTGTCATGTCCTGCCTCTTTACACAACGCGTAATTTTGACGGAAATATGTTGAATCGTGAAAGGATATGTGTGACTTCCCTCAGACCCACATTTCTATCACTGTCGCAACTAATCAAATCTATTTTTCATTCGGTTTGTGTGCACTTGGTAGAACATTCTATGTAGAAAGTTGTTCACGCTCCAGAATTAATTTGGTTGCCCCTATTTGTGAGACCACTCATAGAGCATTGGCTAATTTATGAGACAAGGCGATTTTTTTATAGAAACGTCCCTTTTTATCCGTCTTGAAATTATAGGGAAACTCGGTGTGTGTTAAAATTCGGAGAAATGACTATAGTCAATAGTTCGAATTCCAGAATATCGTGGGATCCCTCTAATTATTTTAAACCCGTTTTTGAGAAAGATAGTATAAGAGGAAACTGCCGTAAAATCTATTTTCTTCGAAATATACGATAGTTTATTCCGTTATTCCCATTATCTTCCAACATATGAAACTTTACATTACCGTGTTGTCATTGCATGATGTGTTACGAGGGATGCACTCCCTCCCCAGTCTAATGGTCAAGGATTTCCCAGTCCCGAAGAGTCTGCCGGTAGGTGAAGGCTCTCATTGTTCTCTGCTTATTTTATCACAGATACGCAATTCCTTTGCAGCCATCGCCAACCTACTGATTTCCCTTACAAAAAAGTATGTACCGTTTATCTGGGGTTCAGAGCAAGAGACCGCGTTTACCACTATACTACACACAAAGTATCAAAATCGTTAGAACCTGTTTTTGCTAAAAAGAAAAAATTGGTGTTTTGATAACTATAGTTAGTTTTGAACTGGTTTGACTCAACCCCGTATTTTTGCGTCCCATGTTGTTCTGCAGGTTGGATATCAAATTTGAATTGGGATGGTTCAACCATTTTCTCTAACTTGTGACCAGACACCGCCCGCTTTCTCAGATAGTATTTTTGTGTTCGAAAACGTCAAATTTTTCTGATGATAAAAAACCGTTCGGTTTAGAGAATGAAGAACCATTCAACTAAACATACAGTAAAAAAGAACCAGTTGTGGACCAACTGTCCGTGGAAGTAGCATGGAAATTGACTAGTTTCGTAATGGTATGCGTTACACGGATTTAAAATAGTCGTCCACAGACCGCATTAAGGCGCCTCCTCGTTTAAAAGCTCAGAGGAAATCTTTTTAGCGGTCTGACACTAAAATAGAAAAGAAAACTTCTTAGTAACGTTTTCGATGTATTGGTTATCCTCCAATGGGCCGAAAATTGATTTTAAAACTTGATCGAATCCGTTAGTCTCGTCAACGTTGTGGGTTTTTTATCAGTTGGATATCCATAGCCAATTTTCGTGCGATTTTGCAGGAAAATTGTTTGTGACGCGTAATGTCAATAAAAGATCGAATTTAAACTGACGTTTACCGCCGTTATCTCTCCTGATGAGGGGCTTCACGCGACTCCATACGTGATATATTGGCGTTACAATTTAAACCAACTTCACTGGTCGATCTTTTTCGTTCTCTCCTTTTCTCGTGAGAAGTGCGTGCAGATAAATCTGTTCTCGTTCCAACGACAGCCAAAGGTGAGGGACGTAAGAAGACGGGAAGACGGAGCCGTAAGGTATTGGACGAGACACGTGTAGACACCGTAGGATGTGGGTCAAACGAGAGGAAGTAATATTGCGACGTGGGGAGCTGGTAGACCTCTTTCCAATGCCACTGCGCTCATCTCGTGTCTCGCTTACCTCCGCTGAAACTGTAATACCTCACCACGCAGTCGAATCCAATTCGCTGTTCGTAACTGTCCCTGAAATTTAAACGAAATCGACATTGAATACACAACTACTTCATGCCCTACTCGCCAGCTTGTTGGGTGCCTGCCTTAATTTCAGCTTATTTCAATAGGCAATTATGTAAGAGACGCCCCTAACAGGCCTATAATGGCAAAGGTTTGGAAAACGTTAAAGCCAAAATAGATGTTTGGCATTTCATTACGAATCCTAGGTCTTAACGATTTCTGAAATTTATCTACATACACGATAACGTTCAAAAGCAGTGAGCTAGAGGATTCAAATGTGTTTTACGAATCTCCTCCCAAATGTGGGTATTAAGGAAACGAAGTGATTGAGTGTGTTGAGGCTGTCCTTGCCAGGCAGGTCTACAGACTCTGGTTGATCTAGGCATTGCAGGGGGTACTAAGTTGTACAACTGGGATCTGGAGTGGGCTTCCTAACAGGTCTGTTCCAGAGAAGACGAGCAGTGTATTGTACCAATTTCCCTCAGCTTCTGATGCCTCCCAGTGCTCTCGCTCTCCATCTTTCCTTTAATGTCTGTGGCCCTCTCACCGTCTACTTCTGTGATTATTTCATTGTTATGGAGTGGGGGGAGGGGCTATTTCTGCCACAAAACTGTTGGACCTGTCGGAGAAGTGCTGAATGGGGTATTTGGCTACGGAACTAGTGAGCTGATACTCTCACTCCTTCTCTTATGCTTACCTATTTAACAACTTTCTTGTCGCCTTATTCAATGTTCGTATTATATTGTTTTCCCTTTAGTTTCATTAAAATTAAGACTAACTAAGGTTGATATTGTTCCAGCATAATGTTGCCAACGTGAGGAGCCAGTCCGACAAAGTGGTTGGCAAGTCCGCTCTTCTCATGGCAGCCATGGGAATCACACTATCGACCTTCAGTGTCAAACAAATGCTGTCTACTACCCGGAGAAGATTCTAATACCCCACCCTTTAGTCGTCTTAAAATTGATTGTCCTTATGCGCTGTTTCCCAATTTCCCCATTACACTCGTGAGACTTTACGCTTTCTTTTGCACAAATGAAGTCTGAGCGAGACGCGACAATACGATTGTGGTTTGAGATATTCACGGATGAACGAGGCAAAATAATGTAATAATCCCGAACGAAGACTGTTTATTTGTTTAGTCGCCAATTTTTAATTTTGCGAGCTTTGTTTAGTAATCATTTGAAGTTATTGTTACATTATTAAGTCGGAGTGAATGTGTTGATTATCGTGAATCATACAAAACCCAGCAATTTTTTCCCCCCTCTAAAAAATCGTATGAATAAATTTAGATCAATTTTTGTTTGTCGGTTTCCTTGTTTTGTTTTCCCCGATGCCTTTTCATCGTTGACAAGTAATGTTGCGGTACGCCGCCCTATGGACGTGCTCATGCAGCTGCAATAGACCATGTAGTGGATCTCAGTCTAATAGTGGCATTCAATGTCAGTAGGGGACCTGGGAGGAAATTCCCTTGAGTGTGGTTGGACAGAAGATTGTTACGAAGCCAAATCTTCAACTTGAGACAGACGCAATGAGAAAGCTAAGTCAATTTATGGATAAGGAACTGCAAATTGCCCGCCTCTCTGATTTCAAAGTAGCAGCATATGCAGGGTCAAGGCTATTTTAGTCTGATTAGGCTGGGATTTATGTTGACGTACTGTTGAAAGACGGCTGTTAGTTTCATCACCACATTGATAATAGTTCATTTCTTTCTGGTTGATCTTATAATCTGTTGTTCAAAACAGAGGATTTGGCCGTTTCTTATCTGATGATGTGTACAATGCTCAATCGTGAGTGGAATCATGTGCCAAAAGCAATTTGGCGTGTGTTCAGCTGGTAACGGAGAGTTTGGCAACTCGTAATAATTTTGTCAGGCTATACTTAGCTGAACGCTCGTTAAATTAAGTCACAAATGATAAAAGTTATACGCGCTACAATCGGATCATTAGCTTTGGGAAGTATCGACTGAGGCGAGCAGATGTGCTTTGTTAATGTGTGCTGTTGTAGAAACCAAGGTTGAAGCAGCACACTGTTACGGGGGGAAGGAAGTTTGGAGATGCTTTTGAAGAGCTGCTGACTCAGGCAAAAATTACGTCAATCGCGCCGGAGATTCGATCCACAATCCTCAACTTACGTCGAGAATTATGAATCGCCTGTCTTGACCACTAGACCACGATCAACTGGTTGCCTTTAATAGGAGTCAGTCAGCACACACCATAAAGTCAAAGGTTGTGTGTCGCGAATTGTTCCCTACATACGCATTATCACGCAATGAAACGATTCCTAGAAATTTTGTTATGACAGTGCTATCCAAGAAGTAATAACAAATCTCGAGGGACCATGAGTGCTCTGATCATGAGCTTGAAATCAACATCCTATTGTGAACTACTGGAGGACTTGTGAGCCCTACAAAGCTAGTCCCGGTAACTAGATAAAACCTTAACGAACCAAAACCGTATTAATATGCTATTTGGCCAATTATTATACGCAATCCCCTTGTCTAGGTATTTTGTAACATGTTTAATGGGTAGTATTTTGGTACCCACCAAATGAAAAGTAGCTCTTGCTCCAATAAATCAGAGACAATCACTATATTGCTGACACATCTTGGCCTTCTTTTAACTTTCCGCTACCCATTACTTGATGAAGTTGAGTTTTCTTCAGACCTTTACGTACTGAATCGCCAAAACATAATTTCAGAGAATGTGTATAGTTAGTGCGACTGACGATTTTGAATTAACTACAAATTATCTTCTGCTAATCAGTATCGAATCGTTGGCCCCACATAAAGATTGTCAAAATTCAATTAAAAGAGATTGAGGTCTATGAAGTAAAAGATTTCTTTACATTTCAGAACGAGCGGTGCGTAGCAACACACAACTTTCCGCCACCCGCGTAAGTTCGAACACCAGCTACATATTCGGGTGCTATATCTTCGTTCAACGCATTTCTACAGAAACATTTATAAAGAACAAAATGTACGTACTAGTTAGCTGAGAGTACTCCGAAAGTTTGATCGAAATCGTTAGAGCCATTTTTGAGAAAATTGGAATACTGATAAATTAATATTCGACAAATCTCCTTTTCTGTGTTAACAGTTCAACATATATATACAGAAATAATTATAGAGTACGAAATTTTCGTATGGGTGACTAAAAGACACTCCATTAGAATTTATCACATCTGGTAAAGAAGTTACCCTGGAATTTACGGAAATGTTCGAAAAAACGTTATTTTCGACACATTTTCATTTTTATCTCTGTTCAATGGACTGCCAGAGGAACATTTATTAAGAACAATATGTAGGTGTTAACTATTCGAAAACATCTTGAAAGTTTGGTGATAATCGTTGAAGCCGTTTTGCCAAAAAGCGTGAAAAACCTATGTTTGCTTCATAGGCCTATATCTCCGTTCACCGTATTTTCATGGAGATATGTATAGAGAAGAAAAGTTAGGTATTGATTAGTAGAAGATAATTTGAAAGTTTAAACAAAATCGTTACAGCCGTTTTCGAGAAAAATGCGAAAACACTAGTTTTTGGTACATTTTTGTCCCCCCCCCCTTCCCATCGGGCGAAATCGTCCGTAACCTAATTTTGGTGTCTACATAAAATAACAAACAAAAAAAGAACCAGCTCAATCGGATCAGCCGTTCTCCCGCAAATCGAACTACATACGGACCACGCGCCGAAATTAGGTTTTTACTTTCCTTGGCTCTACGAAGTAAAAAGGAAAGTTATGTAATCGGCTGAAGAAAACATTTTGAGTTTTCTTCAGATCTTTACGTTTCAGACCCTCCTGAGTCCGAGAAATACTATTTGGGAAAATGGTCTGTGAGCGATTTTTAGAGAAAACCACCGTACCAAATCAGCTCAAACATCATATCTCGTCCGCAGGATACCATAGGACGCCAAAATAAGGGTATGAACAAAATACACCGAAACTTAACTATAGTTGTAGTGATCAAAACACCAAATTTTTTTTTCTCAAATATGGCTCTAACGATTTTGATTAAATTTTTTATATTGGCAGTTCTCAATAAAGTAATTATAGCATAAAATTGCCATTCGTGGGAAAATGACGAGAGCAACACAATAAATTATCAAAATTTTCGACCAAAAGCGTTTTTAGCGCAGTTATTTTCATATAAACTCCGCTGGAATTCTTGTACAATGTAAAAAAAATTGGTATTGTAGTTCAATCCAATACCTATAGGGTGAGTGTTTAAAAACGATCATAAGATACATGGGGCTCCCTCCAGAAATTCCTGAATTTCAACCACCGCCATTTCGCTTACTACCAGTTCTAATAGTTATTACCCAACAACTCTGCCAAAGTAATTACTATCCTTCTTCGAAAATTCCTGTTTACAGTCTCATTAATTATCTGTGTACCAATTGCTCAATAATGGTCCTGGAATGAGTACGAGCAGCACAATAAATTCCGGAACTGTAAGCGCTACCGCTTCCTGCTGCCGTAAAGCGTTGTTTGACCAAGTTCAAATTAACTGAGTGATAAATTAATTGATTAAATAGAATTAGCCATGTACAAAGTGAATTGACGTAGAGGTAAGGAAAGTTGTGTGTTGCAACGCACCAGATTTTTTAGACTCAGTAGGCCTCAAAACGTAGAGATCTAAGAAAACCCAATTTTTTTTGACCCGATTACTATACTTTCCTTCCCTTCGGGTAGCGGAAAGTAAAAATGGCTGTAACAATTTTCACTAAATTCACAGGGTGTCTTCAACAAGTTAGTAACCATGTATTGTGCGATTTAAATTTTTCCGTAGAAATGCGTAGAACGTGCAAACAGCGCTCGTATTAAAAGCGGATTGCCGAATGTACAGAGGTGGCGGAAAGTTATGGTTCGCTACACGCCAGATATTTTACTTACCTTAACCCTGCTTAGAAAGTAATGCAATCGAATGAAAATGAGCTTAGGTTTTCGAGGCTACTGAGTCCAAAAACATTCAAGACAAAATTGAATGTGTGTGAAAACGTATCTGAGGTCCATTTTAGTAGGAAACTAGCTCAAAGTGGGAATTCATCCTGCAGAACAACATGGAACACTAAAATCCCCGTTGTGGCATAAATTGGTTCAAAACTAACTATAGTTATAATGATCGAAACTCCAAACTGTCCCAAAAATCGCTCTAATATTTTTTATTAAATGTGGTGTTCGCCCAGTTAAAATGGCATAAACGTACTATGCAATTTTCGTTTGTGAAAAAATGACGAGATCGGCACAATAGAATATCAAAAATATCGTGAAAAGTCTATGTCACTAGTTTTTCTCTAAACAACGCGCTGACACTCCATACCATATTATGAGCAGCTCGAGACATTCCTCAATTCAAACAACTGTTGTTTCATTTTGTCACGCTGAGCGTGTAAACTGAACTAAAAAATCGGATTATATTCTCGAAAATCTCACAAAGGCATTCAAAAATTGAAAGGAATCTAAAAAAAAACACGCGAAAATCTTGATCTCTTGAGAGAATTACGAGCTATCAACGTGGTGCCTAAACATTTTCAGTTATACTGTTTTATGAATTTGTAGAATTTTCTAAATCAAATTTTGGATGAATTCTGTAATCTACCCTTGCTGATTTTCGTGCTTAGTCTAGGGGATCACAAGAACTACTTCGTTGTCATTTACAAAAGCCTATAAAATATACGGTTTCGCTCAGTTCGAACGAAATGTGATCACAGAGTACAAAAACGCGAAAAAATGTCCCCATTAACTCACTAAAAGACGTCCATCCGAAATATCTTGTCTTCGTCAAGTACATTTTTGTATTCTTTTCTGTATTTTATAAAATAATTTAATCTAACTTTTTTTTTAGACGCTTGCTTTGTTTTCTTCGAAAGCACGTAATAAAACCCTCTTTTCATATCGTTCTTAAGTATTCAAGTAAGGGAGGCAGCGTTCTCACGAGAGAAACGATTAACTTAAATAATCCACACAAATCGAGAATGTAAACTTCTCAGGAAGTGGGTCACAGAGGGACAAAAATGTTCAACCAGAAGATTATGGAAACCTTTTTTATCGAATCAGAAACCTCTCTGACACAGGTGGAGACTTCAACGCTCAAAACGCCAGATGGTGGTCGCTCTTTTGTGCTATCAAAGAATACAGTTCGAGCTGAGCAATTAGCGAAACCATTCGACAGGAAACCGGACCGTCTGGCCAATTGATCCTGAGAAAGTCCTTCGCAGGACCTCTAACCTCTAAGCGTATTGATGAACAACATTCAGATCCCACACAAACTTTTGCCAATAGAATGGGCCGGATCTCATAACTTTTAGTCCCCCCTCCCAAAGTAAAATCCTGTAGTTATCGTTCAACCGCGTTACATAAAATGATTATGAACAACGAAATGATTAGTTGCTCCGTAAGAGTGGGACTAGTTAATCAAAAGTATCGTATGACTTTAAGCGAAACAGTTCGAGCCATTAAAAAAAATTCACATTTTGTGTGTTAGGTGGGATTAATTTTCTGGTGTGTTTTGCCTTATACCTCCATTCGGTGAATATTCACTGAAACAGTCGCCGAGAACAAAATGTGGGTGTATTCGTACTACTGAGGTACTTCGTCAGTTTGAAAGTTAGACTAAAGTTGACTTATTGAGTGTCATCAAAAGCAGATTTGTTGTTAGATTTATCTAAATCGTTAGACCAGTTGTTGGAAAAAGTGGGAAACCCCTCTCGTTTTTTTGTGCACCGTGACCCCTCCCCTTTACTCATCTAGATAGAAATACTCTAAAATAAATGATGAGCTCAATCAGGAATATTTAAATTTTGCTGTCGTAGGAACAGTCAATAGGGCAAGGAGTGGGATACTTGACTTAAATTGTGAAAGACCTAAAACATCGATTTTAGGTAAATGTATGCTTGCGCATTATGCAGGAGAAAAACAAAACGTTACCCGTTATTTTGGCAAAATGTCCTGTACCGCCCAGATTTAGAAAAACACATAGGCTAGAAGAGATGCTTTAGAATACTTGAATAGAAAAAATTGGTTGAAATCCGGTTGGTACGTGAAGTACACTTTGAAGCATTAGAGACATTAGTAAAGAGTTTAACCTCTAAGAACAGTCAACAACATCTGATTATAAAATAAATAGTGAATAGCAAATGTTGGCCACTCGTTATGTCATTAAACGTTCTATATTACGTTTTATACTGTTAATGTTCATTTATTTATTGGGCTTACACGAGCACATGCCCTTTTTCACAAAGAAATACAAAAATGTATACACGTTGACAACATTGTGAAATAAACTAGTTACGAAACACTCTAATTACAGATATTTTTGTTCAGAATAAAATGTCAGTTCACCAATAATAATACCAATAAAAATTATATCAAGTAAAAATTTCAACTTAAATAGAAGTCACAAAACAGAAAAATAAGATTCAATAAGTTGCAATGAATTATATTAAATAAGAAGGTAAGGTAAGACGTTAAGCCACTGATCTCTCTATATGAGACGTGGGCGACAGAATTTCCAATTTTGAGATTTATAACCCGGAAAATTTTATGTCGTACTGATTGTAAAGAGTGGGATTGAGTGCAATAAAATGGTGAATATAAAGATGAGCAATTTTCCAAGTGAGAGTGCAGAAGTGCACAGCAGGGAGTTTTAAACGTGCTGACGCTAAAGTGTTATAATATCAACAATATTATGATAGCATAATATTGTTGTTTCAAAATGGTTAACTTATTTGTTCTAGCCCTGTAACATAATGCTACAGAAACAAAATGTTATGGTCGCCCATTGTACATTATGGTCTATATTTGAAATAAAGCAGCAATAGTTGCTATACTAGACACGCGCACAGAAGATACGAAAGCAATGATATTTGGTATTCCAACTGAGAAGACAGTCAATTTACCGGCTTCAGCAAAATGTAGCATTACACTCCTACGAACAGATAACTACGCACCTTAAATAATTGGACTGTTGAAAAAAAAAAGTGAAAAACGTAGCTGAACTTTGAGAAATTGGAACTACAATTATTACTCACTTTGAGGGGCCATGAAAATAGAAAACGACCGTTCAAATAAAGTCAGTGACATCATTACCAATTTGACTTGTTTCGATCTGAGTCGGGCAATTCCTGCTTCAGTAATTCCTCCTCAAACTCCTTCCAATCAAAAGGCTTGTGAGGCCCACCTTTTAGTGCATAATGATCGAGACTACTAATTAGTACTGACACATTTTTTCAATGAAAGTTATGAAATAATTTCCTAATCAAATAAATGAAGAAATATTACGCTCTAATGGATCTCTGGCACACATTTTCCCGTTGCTTGACGCTATTTGAATACGACGTGGTCTATTGTATCAATATTTATAGTATTAAGCAACTTATGAGCACGTTCCTTGTCAGTCCACAAAACAACATTTTGGATCGTCGCTTGGTCCAAAGGTTTCTAGTGTTAAACCATCAAATTAATAGACAGCGCGAGACATGGAGGAATGTGATAAGTTGCGATATGCGTCACAACTGATGTTTCTGTTCTAATAACTTACTTTTGATGTTCATTTGACATCATTACCAATTTTGATGGATTAGCAAAGCAAAAATTAGTCATCAAACCGTTTTATTTTGACGAGAAGTCTTTGTCAATGTTCCTGATACATTGTACACTTCATGCCTCGATAAAGTTTTGCTTTAAAACAAACTCCTCCGGTGGTGTGGGGGGTGGGGCACGTTTAGGTGTCTACAATGACACCAGCTAAGGTAAGTAATACCTAAGGTACTCTCGCCATTAAGTAAATGGAATAGTTTGCAATCCCGACTTTGTCATAATATCATAGCAAATGAACATAATACCATGTCACGTGCATAAATCAGCCTCTCGTTCAGCAGTATCCACATTACTTATGGACCGTACTTCATAAATATAGTTTTCCAATGAATAGAACACGATCCCCATACAGTGAAAGAATTAGATATGTTTAATTATAATTTGGTTTAAGTGAATATTATGAAAAAAAAGTGACCCAACGAGGGACCGAGAGGTTTCAAGATGACTCCTTTTAACATGTATTCAAATCTACTCAAATTGGCGAGCAATTAGTTCCAATTCTGTTCGAAAAAATTACCTTTTCGCTTTGTGAACCGCTTAATTCAAAAGTGCTTCTTCAGAGCACGTCCAGAGAAATAGTGAAATATTTCAAATCGTCGGGTGAAATGATCGCAGAACTCGTCATGTGTCGACGAATTCGGCCCTGAGGCCAAACGCCAATCAGCCGTACAGGTTTCACTTGGAGTCCCTACGGTTAGCCGTAGAGTCGGACTTGAACGCCTCAACGTCAGGTGTTTTTATTTTAACAATTGACGCACGGTCTACAGTACGAAATATACTACCTCATAAATATTCTGTTCTGTGCACTTTTCTCGAAACTGTATCAGGGCGTGGGCGAAAACGTGCAGTCGTGCCAGGAATTTAGGACGTTATGGCCGAAATAAAATGAGTTGAGGTGGTCCATAGCTCACCTTCCAAGTGTCATCTCCAGGATCTCAAATTTTTTAACACTTTTAACTGTTTTATTGACAATTTGTTGTTGAAAATAATTTAATAACAATTTTAACGTACGTTTAAATTAATTTGATCTTTGAACAGTGAAGTTTTTGAATTTACAAGGTGCACTATTTTTTTAATGATCTTAATTTCGCGGAGGGTTCGTCTGTGGTTGTCGCGCGGTTTTGTCGATGGTGTTGTATTCCGTGTTTCTTTTAGCCGAATCGCTCGCGTCTTGAAAAAAAGGGCGAATTATCAATTTTTTTCGTTTTACCCCCGTTATTTTCGTTTCTTTAACACCCCGACGGAATATTCGTTTTCGGAAAAAAATACAAATTTTTGGACGCAAACCTTTGAGCACCGGCCGAACCGTCCCCCCCAAATTCCCATCTAAATGTAGATACTCCCCGGATAATGTCTTCTATGCTACCCTTCACGCCGCCTATAGTCAAACGTCTTCTTGGTTGGAAAAAAAGCCAATGTGAGGACAAGTGGAGCGAAAAAGCCGTCAAAAGCCTCGTCAAAAAGCTCAAAAAGACCGGCGGTTTAGAAGAACTCGAGAAAGTGGTCACGACACAAGATCCGAACACCAAGTGCATTGTTATACCGAGGTGACGTCCTGACTTTCGTAGTAAAGTCGCAACAAATTTAAATTTTAAAGCCTTCGATAGCCTAAAAATTTAGTTGTAAGCTCGTCGTTCGCTTTACGTAAACTTTAAGTTTTGAAATAGTTGGCACAAAGCAGCTACTGATAATAGAGTTGTCAAGGACTCTAACTGCGTACGTAGGCTTTCAAATCCGATGCCAATCTCGTATTTTCCACTTCATGTATGATTTTTGGCCTCGAATCACAATATAAATCGTTTACGTTCCGTCAATAAACCTCAAAATTCGTGAAATCGCGTTACGCGCATGAATGTTGAGATAAGCAACATTATATTCAAGGTCTCATTTTACGTCTAGATGGACACATATTTGTTTCATAACAACTTGCAAGTGCAATTGATGGGACTTGTGCCATGTATTAAGCCAAAGTGGTTTGTAGTTCCCTAAAGTCGTCAACTAGTGAGATACGGCAATAATGATATCTTTATTGACCATTTTCTTTATGGCGTTTTTAGGGCCATTCTGATAAACCTCGTTTGAATGTGATGTGCACAGTAAGGATTGGAGCTGTTATATCGAAAAATTATTGCAAGCAGCATCTGTGTCACCTTCGGAATGTTTAAACAGTATATCCATTTCTTCAATTACCCGATTATTGAGTTCGTTCGTGTTGATCAACTGAAACTTCTGATATTGCCAAGTGCTGTTGAATGATCAAAGATCATATGAGGGGGTCATCGATGCATGTGGTATGTACGTGTACCTGTGTTTGAGAAACGGAAGTCTTGCGATACAAGAACGTATTGACAAACTCTTCCACAATGTAATACCTCATATGCATCATCCTGCAATCTCAGTGCAGTGACGCATTTGGCTCAGGAAGTGTCATGGAGAGGTTCTATTACCTCTATTTTCTTGAAAACGGCTGCAGCCTTCACAACAGTAGGTTTCTTAATGGTGGATAGTTGAGTCGAATTTGATCGTAGCCTTATTTTGAGGAGAATTGTATGCTACAGCCGAAGTGCACCAGATACGAAGGTGTTGGATGTGCTCTAGAAAAAAGTTCATGTTTGTTACTGTAACTCACTTAAATATTTCCTCTGATTTGGAGTTTTAGTGTACTTTGTTTTACATTTATTGTTTCATCTATCCACTAAATGGTTAGCTTTTGTAGCTTTTTGTAAAGTAGCCAGCTCTTCCCACCACAGCATAACAGACATATGAATACAATGACACATGAGAAAAGACAGTTCCGATTTCACTCTTGGGGAAGTTCATACATTACATTTGGTACCTATTCTTTCGTTTCCTTCTAACAATAGACGTTGGTTCGTACCAATATACTGGTGGGACTTGTACATACCTGTAACCATAAAGCTTTCACGCTTCTCATGAAAACTCCTTGAACTCGATGTATTTTAATTTTCAACGCCCTCTCCTCACACCTAGCTTTCGAGCCCTGGCGAGTTAGTTCCAGTGACCTCACTTTCACTTCCTGGAATTGGGATGATGAAGATTAAATGGGGGAATGTGGTGCAAATTATGTCGCCTTCATTGTTTTAACGTTGCTATATGATACATGACCAAAAGGTGGCTTACTTATTCAATGCTAATCTCACTGTATCGATTTTCTTTGTAATTTTAGCCAGCGATAAAGTTCGGCTAATAGATATTGATATAGAATATTAAGATTCCGGGGTCTTTCTCTACAGTCAAGCGTGAGTCATGTGTGTGGGCCTCAAAATTAAGATCAAGCAAAGTGTTTCAGTTCACTGGTATTTTTGGACGTTGTCCTGATCACCACCAAGGAATTTAGGGTGCAATAGATTCAGACGCTTGGAAATATAATCCTGTTCATGAAAGAGTTGCAATAAAAGCATGGGAGTGTCGAAGAGTGTGGTGGGGGGGGGGGGTGGCACAACACGTAAATTATGATATGAGGGAATCATCAACCAACTAACTACCTAATTCTGTGACTGAAAGGGACGAGCAGTTAAATAATCTCTCGGAATATTTTAGAGACGTGAAAAACTGTTGAGATTGGTGGGAAAAGGCAGCACTGCACTTCCAGGATTGATTATAGTATCATTCCACAGTGTTCCTGAGTACAGTAAGTGAGAATGTACTCTATAGTAGTGATTGTAACTGTTTACTCTACATTAGTTGACAATTCTTTTGATTTTCAAAATTTGCACACATCTGTAAGGGATTGCCGAGTATGTGTTTGCAGACATCTTTCTGTAGAAAGATCCATTATGGTGCTTGTAGATTTCAAGAGAGCCATGAACCGAAGCAGTCTGCCTTCTAGATTTTTTCACGTCTGAAAAAACTGTTTCACTTTTCTTGCCCCTTTGTCACTGCAGCCATGCATGGGCCTATTGTGACACTGGCCCTTTCTTAATAGAAGGGTTCGTACATACCCACCTCCCTTAGGAAGCTGAGTATGTCATTCACCGCAGAGTCCGCTACGGTTTGGGGTTCAATAGACCCCAGAGCAAAGTATTCAAAGCGTTTGACTGCCAAGGCGTGGCATTCACATAGGATGTGCTCTGCCGTCTCATCCTTCTCTTCGCAAAGTCTGCATTCCACTGCTACTGAGATGCCAATCTTGTTGAGGTGATACCTGAGTGGGCAGTGTCTGGTGAGGAAGCTAGTCAACACTCAGATCTCGTCTGGGCATACAAGCCTTTTCGCTTGTCTTAATCGTGGCTGGCGATGCCAATGGGCGCAGTTTTCCTGTGTCTCCCATCAAGCCACCAGACGATTCAGGTGACTTTTCGTCATACCTATGTAGAGTTCAGGCTTGATGGGTAGGGATTCTGTGCCCGCTGTGAGCCAGCACCCAGACAAGGCAGAGCCTGTTATGGGTACCGAGCTGCTCGAGTGCATGAAGTCGTTCCCATGTCAGCCTGGACTTTAAGCTGTAGGCTGCAATAGCCTTTAAGGCAGCCTGGCTGTCCGAGAATATGTAGATCTGCTTGCCCTTGAGTCCTTTGGTCAGGATCTCTTCTGCGCAGATCTTTATAGCTAGGATTTCCGCTTGAAATATCGTGGCATACCCTCCCAGTGTAGACAGTACCCAGTGTAAGACTCCAGCTCTGCCTCTCATAACTGAACCATCGATATACCACTGCAGGGTGCCCACTTCAGTCCAGAATGTCTCCTTCTCCCATCGTTCCAGTGAGTGGATGCTAACACCGAATGGCAACCTAAAGTTCTTCCACTCTGGCATAACGTCAGTTGGAAGGACTGCTGCCTCTTCTAGCTTGAACTGTCTAGTTATTTTTTGGAGGCTTGCCTTAGCCCTGGTGGAGATATTTCCTGTCTGCAAAAGCCTTACCACTCCCAGGTAAGCAGTCTTCTGAATGTGTATATGAAGAGGTGAGATGTTCAGACGGACTTCCATTGCAGCAGTAGGGCACGGAACACATTGCCCCTGTAATAGCAAGAAACGCTTGTCACTGCTGTTGTTGGAGCTTCCTCTGAACTGCTAGCCAGCCTGTTGCCTTCCACCACACAGTGGAGGCCTTCTAGATTAGGATTAGAGCTCTCATGTTGAGTTTTCCCCCAATGGCGTGAGTAAATCCAACAAACTGTGATGCTGAGGAAAAAACTTGATCAATCTTTTGAAAAGGAAACTTCCAAGCAAAAATTTGTCTTGAAAGCCACGGGGGCCATCAGAGCCTGGAGAAGTATGCCAAATTTTATTGTTGACAAGATGTGACGTTTTTCAGAAATCCTTCAGACCTTGCAACACACAAGCAGTAAATTGCCTCGTTCAGAGCTATAAATAAGGTTAACGGTGTGTTACTAATCCACCCTTCCCATGTAAATGGTTAGATCAGAGGTAACCAGATTAAGAACTTTATCCTGGTGGTACGGGATTCCCTGGGGTATTAAAGCAATTGGATTATGTCTGCCAGTAGGCAAATTACCGAAGTTAATGTACCTGTTACGTGAGTCCGTCTCCTCTGGCTGGTGAGATACTGTGGGCGAGCGCTTTTGTACTGACTTAACGGCCAGATGATGATGTCTTTACATCAAGCACGCCCTTGTCTTGGCTTCAATGTAGCTACTCATACTTTGGATCTTATCAGATTTTCCTGGAATTCAGTCAAACTTGAAGATCATTGAAGTCCTGAGTCTGAGGGGGAGATGTACCCGGGGTACAGGATCAGACCTCAGGTTCGCTATAATTTTGCCTCAGTCAGCGCCTCCTCAACATTTCCCCCTGGCATGGGTTAGACTTGTCCACTTTAGGTTAATTACAAGAAAAATTGGAATTCTCGTTTAAAATGGAATTCTCTCACCATTCGAAAACTTTATTGGAGAAAGGTGAACAATTATGGGACCCATGACTTCAAATATAGCTCTACTTCTTCAGAGCAAGAGCTAACTTCAATTACTGTCTTCGGAGGTGTTGTTTTGTTATATTGAAGCTTGATGTATATTTTCATAGCCTCCATTTTAGTCATAGCTGAATGGTGTTAGAAGACCGTAGTTTTTAAATTTTGGAAACAGGTATTAAAGAAATTGGGTTATATCCGCCAGTAGGCAAATTACTAAAGTTAACGTACCTGTTAGGTGAGTCCGTCTCCTCTGGCTTGTGAGTTACTGTGGGCAAGCACTTTCGATGTAAAGACATCATCGTCTGGCCGTTAAGTCAGTACTGGAGTCAGTCAGTTGGTCGTGGTCTTTATATACAAAGAGAAAGGTGAAAGGGGTGATGGAGCGTCGGGGAAGGGGCGGGGAGAGGAGGTGATGTACCTCAGGGGGAAACCCCCTAGAGATAAATGGGACGTGTTGGATGGTCTGTCAATTGTGGAATTTAAGTCTTTTTTGTGTAGGGTGGTCTGTAAATCCGTCAGTTGGTTGTTTTCGTTCGTGTAGTGTTTTGAGTGGTGTGAATATGGTGTCGCATTTTGTGTTGATTTGTTCATTTATGATCTGTCCATTGAAGTTTTTTTGTTTATAAATTTTCATGTTTTCTAATATGTTCAGTTTTCGTCCTTTGTATTGTTTGTGTAGTAAGGTGGTGCAGTCCTGTATTTTGGTGGGTTCATGTCCAGTTGTTTTGAGGTGGTTGGCAAAGTTTGAATCGTCTTTGTTCCTACTAAGAATAATTTCTCTCTCCATTGGTAATATTGGTGGTCCATTGGATACGTTTGGTCGTAGGTTTCAGTCGTATTTTTGCTTGTTAGTCGTAGTGATTTGAACATGTTAGTTTGTTAGCACTGTGTGGGGCATCAAGGATTTGCGCTATGATATTTAATGGTTTTCCGTGGCACTTTGTTTTATGACTAACTCCAACTCCTCGACATTTAGAACGATATTTAATTTTTATTTTTCATTGGGTCATGCAAAGTCTCAACAATGCAATTACCGAGAAATGCCTGTTTCGTAATGGGCATCAGGCAGAAAGCAAATCTTGCAGTTTTCGAGGAGCCACCCGCAATTTCTACTCCTTATTAGAACCAGTGGTTTTAAACCCTGTGGGCTGTAATATTTCAAAACCATGTTCTTCAAACATTCATTTCCTATTTTGGTCTTTCTCATTTTTGTGAGTTCTGCACTAAAAAAATTCTACTCAAATGCAGTTTGATGCTCATGTGAGTTCACACTAAGTTCATATGTTGATGCGACTGTTTGAATATGTTGACACTTGATTCCATGACTGAGAATCATTAGTTGTTGTTCCTCTCCACTTCTTTAAATAGCGGAGATAATCTTGGTGAGCTCTGAAGCGTCGAGAATAAATTTTAAGCTCGTTGTTTCGCTGGTTTCTAACGACAGCATTTGCATACTAATTTTTGAGAGAACAGAGAAAATTGATTAGGGGCACAAATTGATGTTTTCACGTTTCGTACGAACGTTGAGTTAGTTATTACAAACTCCTAAAGTGTGCCATGTTAATTACTCTGAGAATTTGGAAGAGCGTGAAATATGAATTTTTGTATTTGTCAGTTCACAGTGTGCCTTGGTAGTGTCGGTATTGGTTAGCCATAAGTAAATACCCCATTAAGGTATTTTGTTCGTGACACTGTTTTGTTTACATGCCACAACGCTACTGCTGGCGAGTTGGGTCGGCGTATACTAGAACTATTTATGATGCTGTTCAGCGGTGACTTACTGTGGAGACGAAGTGTGTGGAAGTGGATGTGTGGGTGAATGGACCAATCGGAGGTGATGAGGTGCGTAAGAAGGATATGTGGGCGTAGTCCTACATGTAATTTCACCTTCGCAAAAAGGAGCTTCAGTTTGTTTCAAGGGGGACAGTAGGAACTGCTTCATTATCTCCTAATTCACTGTGTACTGGTAAATGTACCACCAGCAGGTCTCATTCAGGCGGAGAAGTTCAGGCTTTAGCCAGAGGGTGTAATCAGAAACTACAGCGACTCCAGGAAGGGCAGCAGTGCTTGAGTGAGAAAACCGTATGAGCCTCACCAGTGGCGTTAAGATAAGGCGTATTCAATAGAAGAAAGGTTTCTATAGTAGTTGTCAACAGACTAACCTCATGTTCACTGGTCACTCCCTCGGCCATCCATAAGTTCTACCTCATTTTCTCCTTCAGCTCTGGAGAATGAGCTGCAGTGTGTCCCTCAAGACTGGCAAAACTACATGAGGATGGACGAGCTAACTTATTCTTATTTGTTCTCTCTGGTAGCTTCAATAACAAAAAAAGGAAGGGACAGTCACGAGGAGTTCAAATCCTTCCTGTGGCTCCTCTCTGCACTGTCTAGCAACAATATTTGTTTAGCTTGCTTGATAAAGTATGGGCCCCCATCTCAAGTAATCCTTCGAGAAAACCGTTTAACTGGCAAGTTAACTGAGGTCGTTGTTAGGCAATGGGCCTTTCTGTTGACAGTTACTACATTTAAGGCTCTGTGGTACGATGCAGTAGTGTCCACACATCTGTCTCAGGAGGACATGTACTGCTTGTGCCTCTTGTACGTTTTGTTAGTCACAAACTCTGTGTACTTTATTATTATTATTTTCTAACAGAGTGGAAAACTGTGTAACGGATTTTACTTCGTACCAAAAATTTCTGGTAATAAACTTAGTAACTATGTACATCAGGTTCCTACATATACGTGTGGGAGTGAGATTGTCCCCATTCTGCTAGGCTGCCTTAACACATCATAATCCTCTCAAATAACGTGAGATGTCTCAGCCACACTTTGTATTTTACTGTTTATTAGCAGTCGTGTCATCATAATGTCTCCTAACTTTCTTTCGCTTTTTTCCAGTTTGCGTCCAGAAAAGGGCGACTTAAATTGCAGGTAAGTTTGCATTTTTATTTATTGACGTCTACTCTAGTTATCAATTCTAAAGCAGTATTTTGTCAGTATATGTTAATATGCATTCAGTGCTGCTAAATTCGAATTTGAGTTTGTTTATTGTCAAGGGACTGAAGTCACGGAGGTGGACCCTTTTTTAGTTTTTTGTCATATAACTCAGAAAACTTTCAAAGAAGTAACTTGGAAGTGTGGTGGTCCACCCTTGCGAGGAAATAGAACTAGTTTGCCCTTCGTGAGAGCTGTGGCTTTCTCTAATACAATAATGGGCAAGGAGAATTATTCTCGTTTCGTACTAAACATCCCTCCTAATAATACCCCCTGTGGAATGGAAAAAAAGAGTTGGATTAAAAGCGAATAATATATATAAAAGTGAAACCCCTCCGTAAAACGCCTTGAAAATGTAGAGAAGCCTTTTGCTTGGAAAATGTACAACCTGAGCGTGGTTAGAATAGGCTGGTCTTTGTTAAGGTCCCAGCAATACATCTAGGGGCTGGAGTGGGCTTCTTAACAGGTCTGTTCCTTTGGCCATGGCTTATGATATTTTTCCGTTAGGTTAGGCTGACTTAGTGCGTTCTTCTCTTCACCTACCTATTGAAGTATTAAAATTAAAGCTGGCGCAAATATAAAATGAAGACAACTCCTAATAATTGTTACAGAAGACGATAGATTGGTTGGAAAACTTACAACTAACATAAAACCAATTAATACGTAATTAATCTATTGATTTTAAAAAAAATCCTTTTAGGTCACAGGTATGGTTGTTTGACGCTACTGTTTTTTTAATATCGGGCTGTCCGTTGTTTGGGGTGAGCACCATGGCCTAAAGCCCTAGTGTCTCATTCCTAGCTTCCTAAGGAATGCTAGATATTTACTGCAAGTCTTCTGGGATGTTGGAGAAGTTGTACCGAAGACCAAACATCGCTCTCCTTTATGTCTCTGGCATTGTGTCAGAACATGATAGGGAGTTTATTCGTCTTTTCCATTCCACCTGTACCGAGGCTGTTGACTACGCGCACAACAGATATGTGTTTGTTCATGTTGCAGCGCCTTGTGATTATCCTCACTATCTGCCTTATGTCCTTCCCCTGTATCGTCAGAAGGCAACTTATATCTTATCTCGTGTGCTGGTCCTGAGACAAAGCGCTTGCGATGCATTCCCCTGGCATATTCTCTCGCTGTCCTCTTCACTAGTGACGAAGGTGCAGCCTCACAATGGGGAAGTGGCCCTATAGCTACAGTAGATGAACCAAGTCTGGCCAGATGATCCACCCTCGTATTTCCAGCGATCTTTTTATGCCCAGGAATCCTTTTTGCTACTGATACTCAGGCCACTTTAGTGATTTACCCTGTTGCCTCGTCTCTTTCGTTTGCTCCATAAGGGCCTCTAGCTGTTCTGTACTGAGCTGACCAGAACTGTCCTTTCCCCTGAAATGGATACTTCAGAAAGCACCTTAGTTGTGGCTTGGTCGGTGTCGGTTTATTCTTGAAAAATATAGTATTTAGAAACTCGTTTTGATGCATCACCATGAATTTGAATCGGCAACTTGGTAGTGACAGTGTTGGTTCGCTCCATCTAGCAAGATATCGTCCAACCTACAAAAATAGCTACTCTCCCATGTGGCAATTCCGCCTTGTAATGTGGACTTTTCCCCAATGCTAGCGATGGATTACTTGGTTGCGAGTCCTGCTCAGTTGGATTATCTAGGACTGACCGAACACTTACGTGAGGTCTAGCTAAGCTATATCAGGAGTTGGTTTTGATGCATTAAAAGTTGTGGCTGTTCGTAGTATCGGCAAAATAAGGTGTCCTAGCTTTTCAACAAATGGCGCTTTAACCACCCTCTTTTGTTTGGGCTAGAATATACCCCCTACATACACGATATTCCCCCATAAAAAGGATTGCGATTCGTGCGTTATACTTGGCCCCTTCCCTTAAAAAGTTGATCTAACCTAATATTGATTTTCCGGTTAAACATAATCAGCGATGGAGCACTGCCTCTGGTCATAAGTGGGTAATTCCAGTAAACGTAAAAAAACGGAATTTAGAGAATGTGTCCTTGTTGTCAGCTTCTTGGACAGGCGCAATGTTTTGAGAAAGCGTGTCAATAAAAGTTGAAATTATGTGATTTTTAATCGAAAAAATGAAGAAAATCCCACTTCCCGTCTTTACACTCCATAGTACTCTTAAGATTCGAATTCAGTAATGTACAGTACAAGATAAGCCACACTACGAAATAGTGCTTCTAGATACGATGCTTAAGGATTGATTACTGACTAGATTAGTAATTGTACTATTCAATTGTAAGTTCTATCGAACATTAAATTTGTGCAGTTTGTCTCGCCAGCACGTAGAACAATCTGTAACTCATTTTCCTTGGATTAGCGGCAGAAGATGGTGTATCTCGATATCTTACGCTTGTGAAATTATTGAATTTCAGAGGCGCTGTCGTGTCCCAAAGGAAAGGGCTCCCTCATGTAATTTACTGCCGACTCTGGAGGTGGCCTAATTTGCACTCTCACCACGAAATTGCTCCAATCGAAACCTGCACATACGGTTTTGGGCACAAACGCGACGAAGTTTGCGTGAATCCGTACCACTACAACAAAGTAGAACACCCAAGTAAGTTACTCTTTTTTAAATTTACGGGGTTTAACGATTTCGTTTTTGGTTGTTTGGCAGGCGTCAACAGCCTTGTAAGGGTGATTGCTATTAGTGGCCCGTCGTGGTGTTTAGTTTATCATCCCTCTTCCCTTCATCCTACTCATCGACACTTCTACCTCCTTCTCTCTGCTAGGAACTCTATCCCTCTTTGTCTCCTTTTTTGCATACGAAGCTTGTAGGAAAAACGCCCCTCAAGTGTGGGGATCTTGCGTCTATCTTCCTCTCTGGCTCACAACAAATAAAAAAACCTCTCTTTGATTTAAAAACGCTTCAATTTAAATAATTTATTGGACAATTAATATAAAGCGTAAATATACAAATTAGACGTAAGGTTTCGTGCCGGCCACTGGAATCCAAGTGGATGCCTGGAATTCGAAATTAGGAGACGACGTTTTTCTTCCCTATTTACACGGCGGAGTCTAGACTCGAGCTGGAACGGGCTGTTCATTCGCTGGTGACTAGCCTTGCATTTGCCACAAGTTGGCCGGGTGGCCTTCCCCGCTCTCTTGCATTCACTCGCAGCCTCCACACAATCCAGTGCAGAACAAATAAAAACGCCTCATATCTTCCTCTTCTAACGACCATCAGCATCCAGCCACAATACATTTGCCTTAAACCCCTTTTATTCCTCACAGGGTGAATTTACCTACTGCACAAGAAGCTGCAATAGTTACCCCATTATACTCCTGCGGCTTTTTGGCACAACCTGAAGCTTTTGTATCTGACCTTGTGAGCTGATAGGCGTGAAGCTATTTCATACAAAGTACTTTTTTAGTTGCTTACCTTACTAGGTACTGAATTCCAATGCTCTTCTTATCTGTTGTAAATCAGCTGTGGGGCAATGTGCAGGAACGAAGTCAATTAAAAGACGCTTTTATTAATTTCAATCGAAACCCTGGTAGACTGAAGCACTGGTATAAAATGTATTGCCGAGTCGTGATCCCCACCAGAGGCCACCTTGTGGGTAGATACAATGTTCACATAAACATGTCATCATTCCTCCCTTAATAAATTAGCCCAAATATGTATTAAATATGAATGTCCCCACATTGGACTTGTGTAATCGTAAGCGATCCACACTCCTAAAATAATTGCTTGAATGACCAACTGTAACAAAAGTTCTTGAAGGAAAATATTCGGTACATTCCCATTATCCCCTGTGACTGTCGGGTCTTAGGGAATTGGGAAACTGTTCTGTCACACTTAGATAACTGGTTTAGATAGAATTCGTGGCGGATCAAACAGTAGTATGCAATTTTCGTAGTATGTACGTTTATTATAGGTAAATGGACGTAAGTTGTGTATTAAAATATGAAAAAGATCACTCCAGTGGCCCCAGGCAGGTGCAGTGCAGGCACAATTAAGAAGTGGGAGGGGGGTGACGGGAAAGTATCATATATTCGTCATAGTGGAATAACCCTTGGTGACTCACTTAGTGCTTAATGACTGAATGATGAGGTAAATGAGTGAGGAATGAAGGTCTTGGCGTGCCTCTCTTACCTATTCTCCTTCAGCACATTTTCATGCATTCTTGAGCGCCCTCTTCATTCTCACAGTGTCTGTTCGCCGAAGTGGCGGAAGCAAAGAACACGCATTCTCAAGTCTCACGACCAAGTTGGATGAGGCGAAGACACATGCATCAACACTCTTGCCAAGTATCCTGGCAGAGCGAGCCTCATGCATTTTTTCCTTACGAGTCAGACTCGTGGTACAAAAACCGCTCTTGGGCAAAGTCATGTAGAGTGAGGAGAGGATGAGGAACCCCTTAGCAACCCCTTCCACATTCTCGCCCCTTGGTGCATAGCCAAGTTGGACAGTGTGAGGCAAGGGCCAAGGGGTCTCTCCACATTGTCGCTCCTTGGGCTATTCCTAAGTCTGGAATGGCCCTTAGGTTAATTGTATTGTGGCAAACAGCAGCTCTGAGCAGAAAGTATATTTTAGATTGTTACTTGTTTGATGAATCTCTTAACTTTTGAAAATACTTTGTTGCAGGTGTAGGCGTCGTAGTCAGCAGAGTGGAGGGGGCTGTGGTAGAGGGCCAGGGTGGCCCTGGCCCCACCGAAACGTCTGGATACATATCAGAAGATGCTGACAATATGGATCAAAATGACAGCTCTAGTGAGTATTCATTTTGTGATTGGTGATGTATTCGCTGAGTACGAGTAACAGATTGTTTGACCGGCTTATTGTGCCATGGACCTTAAGTATAAACTCTGATGCTTTAAGAGCTTTATTTGATTTACTCGCGTTAAGATTCACATCATTTCCTCGCTATTTCAGTTCGATCTATCAACCTCTTGTGAAAGGAGATAAGAGTCGTTTGCTTTGTGTGATTGATGTAGACGATACTAAGTGCTCAGTTACCACTATCCCTAACCTCGTATTTTTCACCTAACCCTATACATAATCTCAAGTGTCAGGGTGCGTTGCGGTTGTTTTTCAAGTCGTGGTTTGTTGAGATCTAGTCAAATTAATATAAAATATTTAACTACGTCGTATCGGTTTATTTATAAACCATCCTCAGGCCTCTAGTAAAGACGGGGACAAATACATAGACGCTAATCCAGACACAATGGAAATAACAATTAGTAAGAAATAAGGATAAGAGAAGAGAAACTGCTGAGAAAAGAAAGGAATGGGTTTAAGTACATGAGTACAGAATGAGTGGTTAATATGGTGTTGATTTGACTTAGATGTACCATAACACTACGTTTACCAACTTCTTTTACGACTGTCATTATCTACAATTTAATATTTTGTAAATTATTGATTCGTTTATCCAGGTTTGAGCCCAACTCCTGCAGTAGACACACAACCAGTCATGTACTGCGAGCCTCTCTTTTGGTGCTCAATAAGTTACTACGAGTTGAACACCAGAGTAGGAGAGACGTTCCACGCCTCCCAGCCTTCAATTTCAGTTGACGGTTTTACAGGTAAATGACTAGCTTTTTAGGTTATTTTGAAATAAAGTTTTACGGATGCAACTATGGTTCGTAAGATTACTGTCAGAACAAGCGAGTCTATCCCCACAGGGGTTTTAAATTTAGGTTGACCAATGTTTCTAGTTCTCTCGGGGTTTAGTCATTCTGCACAAAATGATTGCCAAGGAAACATGCTCCGTGCAACTGCGGTGGCTATCTGCCACCTGATTCTTCCTTAGCTCCTCCCTTCACTGTATTTCTGTGATCAAGAAGGCGCCCCCCCACATCCAATAGCCTATTGATTTGGCCCAGGTTTTTGTTTGAAAACATTAAAACAATCAAAGGCTTGGCTATTTACTTCCTGTCTCTGCTTCTCCAGTGTGTAATCATCTCTTTTCAGATATTGCTACCCTCATTCACATTTGTCTAATGTGGTAGATGATGTACACCCTTCATTGCCTTCTGCCACTTCAGCCATTCAAATCTCTAATTGTTCCAAGTCATCGCTACAATTCATTTATTACGTAGTGCACTAAGCTAATAGTTAGCAGTGTCTTGTGCCGATTAGCAAAATAACAGATCATTCGACCTACAAAATAAAATTGGGATGTGCTGGGCGTGCCACTAGGTTTATCCTATGTTTTTGGGGTCGCTGAACATAAATTCGAGGTTAGAATTGTTCTATAACCTCACAGTTGTCCTAACCTCAAAAAATAATAAACAATAGCTAAATCGACCAATTAAAACGTATGCATCTGTGTTAATATTGTTGTTTTTCTCCTATCGTTCGGTGTAATAAATACTATAGCAGTACATGGTCAGTGTCAGAGTTCGTTCCTGACTCCAAAAACAGCTGAAAACGAATGAAATCACATAAATCGGTCGAAAAAAGGAATTAAATTGCATCTTTATCCAAGCAACTTATTTTTTGTACGTTTATGGAACAGCTTAGCTTAATAGCGCGGTCTGGTTGATGAAGTCGTGACCCTTACCTTAAAACATCGCAAATCGTCAGGTGCCAAATTAGAAATATGGGCGTTTCGACGTGTGAGCAATCTTATCAAATCATTTTGAGGCTATTAAATCTGCATGTGGGTTCCGACTGATTTCAGTGGATCCCAGTTCGTTCCTAAAACAGCCCAACTACCCGAAAAACCCGAAAAAATGTTAAAATTGACTGGATAACTCTCATCTTCTGTATCTGTACTGTTATAGTATTGATCAAAGACATAGAGTAAACCGAGGGGCATGCCCTGCACATCCCACTATTTTTGTTTGTTGTTGATAATAATCTGTGTAGTCATTTCGCGGCTAAATGCAACTTCTGTGAATGACCTTTGATGAGCAGTTGCTGGTCAATATCTGGAAAACGTATTCGTCTGATCATTTACGTTGCTGCTGTTGATTTGCTTTGATTATTGATTCATAAACGTAAAATTTGTCTTTTGTTCTACAGATCCAAGCAATTCCGAAAGATTTTGCCTTGGCCTTCTTTCAAATGTCAATCGCAACAGCGTCGTGGAACAAATTAGAAGGCATATTGGAAAAGGCGTTAGGTTGTATTACATAGGTAAGACATTCTCTCCTCCTGTCCTCGATTAACATCATTCATTACTATTATTATTGTTGTTTTCATTATGTATCGATATTGTAATAATAATAGGTGTTGGCTCATACCCAGTCCCTCTCTTGGAAGCTATTCGGTTTAGCGTGTCTGTCGAACCAAGTTTTTTGTGTCTGCATTTGTAGGCCCTTGGTTTTACTAGGAAATTCGCGTGTTTACAACAAATCTTTATGTAACTGTAGAGCATACATTGTGGGAAATGTTTTGGAGTATGAAGCTGGCTGCAATAATTCTTCCAGTAATTCAAGTTCACGTCTTAAGCCATGAGAACCCTGAAGTGATACTTGAGGTGCTTCTGTATGCCAAAGAAAATAATGACAGTAACTTGCCCCAATCGTCTTGGTTCTCGCTGACAAACTCATTCAAATTGAAGCGTTCCACAAGCCTGTCTGTTTGGGGATGGGGAAGTCTAGATCTGGTATGTCTCATTCCTAGTTCCCTTCTCATCTCATTTACTAACCATGACTCGAACCTTGTGTCCTTGGTCTATATGGCATTCCACAGGGCTAAAAACGTCGTCAATAAGCTCTAATGCAACTGTCTATGCTTCTCGATTGGGAACACCCAAAACTTCAAGCAGTTTGGTGAAGTAGTCAGAAACCACCAGTTCTTATGCGTGGAAAAGGACCAAGTATGTCCGTTCCTACTCTTTCAATAGGTACCACCATGAATTGTTGCAATGGTTCTGGTTTTCTCTGCTGTGGTTCTTTCAACTTCTGACAGTCTACGTCTTACACTACATTTATGTCACACACCATTCCCAGCCAGAAGTAAAAAGAAAACAACTGTTGTGTTGCAGTGTTTCCCAGGCCTGCTGGCCTATTACTATCATTACTCATGTGTTTGATTCCCCTTTCTTATGTACCAGTTCCCCGTCATTAGAATTTTGAAGAACTTGAAATGTCACTGGATTGTGACTATTTGGTACTGTATTTTGGAAAGCTCAAGTACAGACTCAGTTTAAAACCATAGCCAAACGCTTCTCAGAATCACTGCCTCATCTTTCGTGTTAGTCTTCCAAATTGTTGTCTTCCTAGTTGTGTTGTTGTTTGCGTTACAAATTACAGAACTGGTTAAGTTGGTGTTGGGGAATGGCTCCAGTCCCACATAAAACGGGACTCTATAGCAGAGTACCGCAGGCCATTCCAGGCCCTCCTCCCCTCGCTACAACGGGAGGAATTCATTGAGAGGAGGCACTCATAAACACGTGGAAGGTGCGGAGGGGCGTGGGTCCCACTGCGGGGCACCTCCACAGCATACTTCCCTTCATCGAGGGGAGGTTGCGGATGGGCTGGTGGCAACTGTCCTTCGCGGGAGTGCAGCTGCTCTCCAGCCATGGAGCCTTCAACGAGCGGCTGCACTTCTTCAGCGACTGCCCCTGTGGAGAACGCACTCAGCTTCCTGAGGCGAGGGAAGGCGTTTCGCAGTTTTTCTTCAGCAAGGCAGAGGTCTGCTCGTTCAAGCGTGGGCAAACCAGTGGAAGGGCCTGGAAACATGGTGCCCCCACTTGATGAGGCTAGGACGAGTGAGACCAGTCAGCGTAGGGGCACGCACCCCTCGATGGCCAATGAGCCAGTAGGCCAAGCAGGGGACATTAGGTGTAATGAAGGTAAGGGGGGAAAAACGCATAGGACTGGCACAAAGGATTATAATAAATTGATTTAATCGGAAAATATTAACAACGGTTTGAGCAAGAATAATAAAGTAGGTGGAGGACATTTTGAAATCAAAATCGTAAAAATAAAATAAACTTCTCACCAGTTCGTCGTTGTTATATAGATTGAGTGGCGGTGAGGGAAGAAAATGTACGAAGAATCGTAGAAAGGCAACTGGCGTTGGGCTCAGAAGCAGACAGAAAAAGGCAACGTCGGATCATAGTGGTACGGTAAAAGGTTGGAAGTCAGAGAGTTGGAGGTGGCGAGAAGCTCCTGACTGCTTTTGTAGAAAGCCTCCACAATAGCCGCCAACAGTAGGTTCTGGATTGTTACGAGCTTCTAAAAGAACAATGGAAGGTCAGTTTCCAGACGAGTTTAATGGCTGCAGCTGCTCCAGCCTGTAAGCGTCCAAAGGCTCCTTGACACAACACCTCTCAAGGAACGAAATTAAGCCCTATCAGAAAAATTAGGTCTTGGGATGATTTGTAACTAATCATACATCCTTAGAGCGATTCATTTAGCCACTGAACTCCTCCTGAGTCAACAGTCAGTCGTTCTTTTAGGAGCTCAGGTCTGTCCAGAACTTACCAGCTTATCTCCAAAGGAGGAATCAAAGTCACGATCTAATGCAAAAACCGAAGGCCACCCAATCTCAACAATTGTAATGAGCTCTTCTACTGTGCTCGGACAACTCATGTTTTTCCTACTCCATTTTGCAATACTATTATGTACTGAAATGATGAGGTTTCTTTTGAATTGTCTACAGGTGGCGAAGTATTTGCCGAATGTCTATCTGATTCCGCAATATTCGTTCAGAGCCCCAATTGTAACCAAAGGTACGGCTGGCACCCGGCGACTGTTTGTAAA
Organism: Pachypeltis micranthus; assembly: GCA_020466155.1. Taxonomy (NCBI): domain Eukaryota; kingdom Metazoa; phylum Arthropoda; class Insecta; order Hemiptera; family Miridae; genus Pachypeltis; species Pachypeltis micranthus. The sequence goes on along the minus strand of CM035771.1, from coordinate 29,856,080 downwards.
ATACCTCCAGGTTTGTAGTCAAAATCGTAGTCATTATTTCTTCAGTGTTCAAAATCGAACGTCAATGACATAATGCTTGGGTTTGTTGACGGTTTTAGGTTGCAACTTGAAAATTTTCAATAACCAGGAGTTTGCAGCTTTGCTGTCTCAATCAGTTGGTCAAGGGTTTGAAGCTGTTTATCAATTGACTCGAATGTGTACGATTCGCATGTCTTTCGTCAAAGGATGGGGAGCTGAATATAGGTACGTACGTAACTGTGTTAGTTTGTGATATTAAGGTATGTAGGGCAGCCCCCGAGTGAACGATCAGACTTGAGGGGAACAAGAACGAGACCCTCAAGTGCAAGCTCAAGATGCAATTAGCAGAATTCCCTATTATATCTCCAACATTCTTTTCACGAAGCGATTTTACAGTGATGTATTTCCACACAGTCTGTTCAGTCCGATAGCGTGTACTAGAGCCGAATCTGGAATGACTGATCATCACACAAGGCATATGAGCTTGCTCTCATGCTGCTGGTTCCAATCATGGCAGTAACATCTCTCCCCTAGTTGAAAGATTATATCCACACCTTTCAATGGACTGCCTTACATTCTCATGCGTATGTTGGAGCAACTACTGTATGATGTATCATTACTGGGCTTGTTCCCGTTCGTTGTAAATAAATAAACATTCGGCAGTCTGTTAATATGTTTATTATCACAGGAGGCAGACCGTCACATCAACACCCTGTTGGATAGAACTCCATTTGAACGGACCTTTACAGTGGCTGGACAGAGTCCTCACTCAAATGGGTTCCCCTCGCCTACCTTGCAGTTCTATGTCATAATGGTGAGTCCCTGTCGACGAATCAAATGCTATAGGTAATGTCAAAGAAGCTGGCAATCAACCAAGTTTCAATTTTCCTTGTTTCAGGCGTAATTTTTCAGTCAACTGCCGCACATCGCTCCAAGCTATCAGTTTACACTTTAAACCCCTTTTTATAGTTCCTAACGTAAGTTTGGCTCGGGCTGTGCTTTGTCATTTGCAGGTTTTACCTTTCCCCCCTTTGAATTTACCACAAGCTGCCATTGTTGCTCATAGTTTATTCTTTATATTTCTCTGACTGCATTTTATTGTCTATTTGTTTTTTGTTTCTTTTTATGGTAACAACTCAACTGCCTCTTCGATTCACTTTGTCTACCTCTCGTTACGAGTAATGTTACGTCTGTTGATTCCTCACAAGCCGCAATTTCCTAAATATTTGTTTCTTCAACTACCTCGATCAATGCAATTGTTTCCCCATGTTCGCCGACGCCACAGTTTTGAACTTGGTTCCGTAGTTTCTAGTTGAGAAAAAAAGTCCTTGCTGTTTCTGCGAAGACACGCATATGCAGACGTGTGATAACTGGCGTAGTTGAGCCAAAATAGGGTTGAACGCCATAAAAAGGGTAATGTGTAACCCCTATAAAGTTTTTACGACTTCTGGTGGGGACCTAGCTGCTACTCGACTTGGTATTTTGTCTAATGCTTCCATGGTCACGGGAGTACGAAGTCTTACATTTCTCTACATACTGAATGCTTTATGTAGATAAGTGTTACGTATACCTGATCATGCTCTCGTTACCAGTCGCCAGTTTGTTGGCAATGGATGTTGGTAGCGAATATTCTGCCATGGCAGAAAGTTTTTCACTGGGAGAAAAATAACTAATGTTCAAGACGACTTGTTCAACCTTCAAGGTCGCTTTCACAGAGAGCTGTATGGCTCTCACTCCCAAGTGGGTGCCAAATGCACCGACTCTGATGGAGCTTTCATACAGAAGGCCCTCTGGCTCAGGAACAACACCTCGTACGACGTCCAAGAGGAGTGAGCTCTCCATGGAAATGTAGCAAAGGATGCGGGCTTCAAAGAGGTGTGAAAAAAGGCTCTTGCTCTTTCATTGTCACATTTCTCTCACCTGAGGGTCGTTCGACTTTGACTTTTCTCCAGAGATTTAAAAAAAAAACCGTTTGAGGCAACCCTATCCAAGTTGCTTCACAGTGAAGGGAAAGGGTGGTGGTTACTTACAGGGCTGTAAGTACTCCTACTGCTTCCCAGTACTGTAGAGGTATCGATCATGGACACATTGGCTCATACTATTTCAAATACACATTGACTAACCTAACTCAAGCTCCTTGATTGAGTTCTAGGTTAGTGTTGTATTATGACGATCAATGTCTGAAATGAATAATTAGTGGGCTTTGTTTATGCTTCCAAGCAGAATGCTCTAGAAACTCACTGTAAGAATGGAAGTGGCTTCAGTAGCAAAGTTTGGCGTGTTTAAGGAATGTGTTTAACCACTACGCTCTGTTCGCCTTCAGTAACAAGTGGTTGACTCTAAATTTGAACTGCCAGGAGCCTATCAATTGCCTAAGTGCATTATTTCAAAGTAATTCGACCTCAACTTGAGCAAGATGCGTTTTCATCTCACTTCCAAGTGTGCAATCGAATTCAAACCGTGTTTATAGTTATAAACAGAACAAGAGCTGATAAGAGTCACCTAGAATGAGCCCGCTTATTGCTTCCAGTTGATGTAGGAGAAGTGCCTTAATTGGTTGCTTAGGTGTTCCTGTGACTCGTTCGTTTGATGTTGATGAAATCACCTAAAGTCATCTCGCTCACTTTCATCACACAGTGATGTTGCGAGAACGAGCAGAACTTCCTCAATCTGTCTCAACTGGACACGACAACCACAAGGTAATGCTCTCCCTCGGTTCATTCCTCTTAATTTCTTACGAACATCCCCTCAAATATGTTCCACGGCCAAAATACCCAACACTTCGAATCCTTAATTATTAAGCCATTAGACAAGTCATTACAAACGAGAAACGGCGGGTAATGTGTTTATGTGTTTGTGTGCGTTGAGACCTAGTAAACTGGCTCATTTTCAAAAACTTTTGTAAAAAGACGTACTTCGTGTCAAATTTCTCAAGTTTAAAACTTGAGGCGTCATTTCGGAACTTGCGGTTCCGTTTCGTTACTTTGCCAGTTTTTATTGAGCCATTGGCCGGTACTGTCGTAACATTTGGAAGAAAAGTATAATTTTTGGTATACGAATATGTTTGTCAGTCTATTTTTGTAGAACTTTTCCTACAGCGAGGAATAAACGGAAAATTTTGGAATTCAATTCCAATAGCTTTCGTTCGTTATGTTTAGGATGTGAGATGGCATTTTTTTTAAAGCTAGTCAAAAGAAAAGAGAGAATAGGTTATATTCACGAAATCCTCCTTTTTGTAAAGCGATTGCCGCTTGTCCATGTGCCCCGTTTCAAGATCAGTCAAGTTTTCTTATTCACGATCTCATTCGTTTTGTCTACTCCTTGCAATTCTATTAGAAACATTGACGTTAACTAGTCACTTTTTTTTCTTTAATTGTATTTTGTGTGAAGGGGATTATTGTTAAAACGTTTGTCAAAGTTGTAACAATTTACAGATTTGAGCAATTTTGTGAATAACGAGTTGTGTATTGGTGTACCTGGCTGGGGAAGGCGGCGCTTGGCTCTTGAGGTGTGAAGGCAATTTGTGGCAGCTCCCAAACCCCCAGCGGCTCTCATTTTTAGAGTTTAGTCTGTTACAAGCAGAGTTCGTAATCTTATGCAGAAGTTCTGCCGCCTCCATCAACTTCCCAATCGCCAGATAAGGATACTAGATAAGTTCTACACCACTGCTGTTACACTAACAGGTTTATGAAAATTCAATTTGGGCCTTTAGCATGGTTGTTTGGTTTTTTGGAGTGGCTGGACCTTGATAACCTAGCGGTAGATCGTGGCTAGGATTGCAACTTGTGTGCTGCCAACTTAGCCTCTGCATTGTTTTCTGAAGCTCTCTATATTGTTCTTGGCGGTAACTTTTATCAGCTACCTTTGGAAGAAAGGTAATATCCATAGATTTAGCTTTCACTGAGTCCGAATCGCCAAAATTTAAAGCAATTTGGAGTCCCTGGAAAGGATAAAAGAGTTCATGCCAGTGCCAGAAGAGTCTCTTCAACTTGTTTGGCTAGAAGATCCACTCAAGCAGGAAGGTTATGTAGATGTGATGCCTAGTAGGAAATCCAGAGTTAACACATTAAAATGCCACTTGAAAATAATTGTCATTTGGACAATTGTGAGGCTGATCCCTTGACGAAATTCACTATTTCACTATTGTATGAACAATTTCTAATTCTCCGTCGCCAGAGGCTCTATTTATACCATTTCTCAAGTCATCTGAAAGTGAAAAAGTGTTGCTTGGACAGAGTTGTAGGGCATAACGTATTGGGCTCTTATATAACCTGTCTCCTCTTCCAACAGGTTGTCTGTACATGCAGTATAGGGCAGTAAGTAATTTCTTATTCAGCTTTCAGGAAACATAAAAAAGAACCTGAAATTGAAGTCACTGCCTAATAGTCTGGCTTCTCTAACTTCTTACTGGGTCAATTTTCATGCGTTGAGATAAAACTTGTTACGCAATAAGACATAGCCCATTGCCCATAGTTGTTTGGAAATCAACCCAAACACGAGATGCACCATCCTGACATAGCCCAGACAATAGCTTAAACGCCTTATTTCCAACAATGTCATTGGTTGTGATCAAAGATGCAGTTATAGCGTGTTAATTGATTTGGAACTAAGCCTGCCCAGTGAATGGAAAGAGGTATGCATTTTGGAAAACTCTTTTAGAGCCAAGCTCGCGAACAATGTTAGTATGTTAATCTTCTGTTTGACCACTCCCCCAACCTGAGCTCAACCTTCCAGTTGAAATTATATCGCCGTTTAATCTAATTTTACTTAAGTTTTGAATCTCAATCTCTGGTACAATGTTAGCCCGTCCTCCTCTTGTTACGAATTTACTTAACAAAAAAACTGCCTTAAATATAAACAGGAACAGAACTGTTGGAGATGTTTAGTTAACTAATTAGATATTCAGGATAGACGTGTTTTAGTATTTTTGTATTAAGTGTGACCTTTAATGCAAAACGGTGCTCTGAAAATCAACGTTACTCTTAATTTTTATAACTTCTTACTCTTCATTATAACCTAACTTCAATCTCTGACCTGAGCTAACCTCGGCCATTGTTATAACTTGGTTCCTACGTCAATTAGTAAGCTCACCTCCCCTAATGTGTAGTAAACTCAACCTGTGGAGATGAGTTGAGTTTTAAAGGGAAGAAAAGGTGTGATAGATGTGAACCTTTGTGAGGTTTGGGAGTATGTCACACTGTTTTAACATGAGAACAAAGTGAAAGGCCGTTAAGTCGCCATTTTGGTACGCGTCTTTTCCGAGAATGGACCATTGACTACTCCTCGCCCTCACAGCAGAAACAAGTTATCCTTGCCAATTGAATATCTCCTTCAGGAGCCATAAAGCCCTTCAAACCGCCAATGACTGAATACGAACCCTACACCAGGAGTATGATAAAACCCCCTAACTTGAAGTAAATAAATGAGGATTCATACCTCTAGTCACCCTAGTGTATGTGCCTCGTGTATTCTCAAAAATACAGCCCTGCGCGTAGAGCCAGTTGTGCTTAGATAAAACCTGTTGTAAAAAATGTACACTAAAGAGGTTAAAGTTTTATGCGAGAGTAGGAAAATTCGTTTTGTCAACGTTGACTACTCAACACTAGCAGTCATGATTGCGCTAGCTAACTGAGCAACTACTTGAGCCTGACCTCCACTGCTAGTGTAGTCCACCTTGCACTGGATAGTTCAGCTTAGTGTACCTTGGTCAAAGAATTTGTTGATGCCTTATCTGTGGCTGGCTACTCATTATCCCATTTACTAAAAATCTTTAGGGAGCACAGGTGGATCTTGCTTCAACAGGCACTGGCAGTATCTACGATAATGGAATGAAAAGCCAACTGGCAGTCAGTGATTCTCATAAACAGCTTATCAAGACCCCATCTATCTTCATTTATTAACACATTTTGAGACCTAATCAACTGTGTGGACGTTTATGCTGGAGTACCTCTGATGCCTGTTAGGTTGGATTTGGTCTTTGGGGTTCTTCTTTTTAGCAGTAAAAATGAGTGTGGCTCTGGTGAGGATGGTAAAGTTATTAGTTGGAGTGCTGCGATTAACAATTGCCCCACATAGGCAAAGATAGATTTGGAAATGACTCAGGGTTTAGTACCTTTGTGGGCACTGAGCGGGTTTTTCAATATCAGGAGGGTAGGGAGATGAGAGCAAAGAACCAAACAAAATGATGAATAAACTGTTCCTGTCAGCTCTCGTTAAATGACCGGGAAAAATGCGACTTGACTCATTCTCCTTAAGGCCTGTGTCATGTGAGTCCATCCTCCTTGGCTGGTGGTTTTCCACGGGTGTGATATTTTCTTCTATAACAAGTCGACGTTTGTCAGTATTTGTGCAGTCGCTTCCAGGTTTGATGCATTGGTAATTAATGAAACTACAAGCAGCTGTTCCACTCTCTTCTCTGACTTTTTAAAGGGTCATGGCAGACCAACACAACTCCGTTAATGACTAACTAGATGATGTTGACCAGATTCACATTGACAGCACTTACCCTCAATGAGAAACACCAGCTGAAGAAGGAAGACTCCTTTAATGACTTGATAAGGTCATTCTCGTGTAACCACTTAAAAGTCAAGCTGGTCCCCCCCCCCCCCAAGTCTAATATTAATCTTCATGCAGGCTTGCTTCTATAAAATCACTTGTGAGCACATAACAGTAGTCTACCGTCACCATGATGTATCTGCGGAATTGGAGTCAATTTAATGGCAACGACTTGTAACATATATTTTTAATTATACGTTGTAGAACTTCATTTGAACTTCGAAAATACGGTGATTATTTTTCATTTAAAAATGCCTTTTGATGGCATAATTAGTGAAGTGGACCTTGAGACAAATTTTAAAAACTAGTTCTACCAATATTTATAGATAGGTACTAATAAATTATAATTAGTATTATTTTCACGAATAATACGTAAACTGTAATAAGAATGCCAGGGAAACAAGAATTGGCAAGAAATAAAACAAGGGAAAACTTCATTATGAGATAGAGTTGGTGATAGTACGTAATTATGATGAGAAATTATTATTCGATTAAAATCATGTTTCCATTAGTGATAGTATGGTGCTAGTACTGAAAAATTATAATTTGTATGTGAATCGTGTGACAAAAGTATGAAATTTAAATCTCTTTTTTTTTCTGATGAGTAGAAGTTTATAGATACTGCTTGAAGGCTCCTAAGATTCTATGAGGATTGACGCACAAATCCCTCAATTCCAAGTGCAATCATTTGGGCTATCCAGGGTTGTACACAGTAATAATCCATGACCATCCCATGTCTCGAGGCATCATGGATCAACGTGATTGACGTTCTCGAGCTAAGGATGGTTAACTATGTTAGTGGCTCCTGCATGAAGGTTACAAAATCAGTGTTGTTTCCCCAAATTTGCTACTTGTGTCCAGTACAGGTTTGCTGGTTACTTATGTTTCGTTATTTAGTGGCTAATCGGCATTTTGTAACTCATTATTTATTAACCCAGCCTGACCTCGTTCGACCTTCCTTAATTGACGACTCAAAATCTCTAAACAGCCGTTCAAAATTTTGGTTGCGGACGCAAAACTGAATCACTTGAAACGGGGCACAAATGAAAATTTTCGTTTCAATTTGTTGTTGAACAACCACTCGTGATGTAATAAAATGTCTTCACTATATGAACATAAAGTCATATACTTTTATTTTTAAGTTGTAGATTTTACGGAGAAAGTTTCTGTTTTTTTTTTTCTAAGATATTATATTCGTTGTGGTTTCAATATTTTGGTAATTACGCAGAACATCATACAACTGGCGTTACCTTAAGGCCGCTTCACACTAAACAGAGCTGTGGCTGACTCGACAGCAGTCGGTACCTATTCTCAAGATTTGGATGTCTTCGGAGGGTATTTTTTGTTGATTGAGCCTCAGGTTTAAGGGCGGTGATAGTACACTGCACTCAAACTGAGCATTCGTTCACTTGATGAAAAACGTTCTTGATTCAAGTGACCGAGTTGTTGATCGTAAAGCTAACTCAGTCGAGGACGAATGATCTGCATGACACTGAGGTGAAGTTTGTTTTAACTATTCTAATATGTCTCGCACTTTTGCTTCCTTCGACCTGGAAAATGAGGCCCACTGAGTTAGACGGTACATTGTGTCTAAGTACATCAGTGTAGTCTCAGGAAATCACTGAGTTGTCTCTAAAGTCCCCTCCGAAAATTACGATTCATTTGTAGTTGTAGTCTGTTGATAAAGTCAGTTGTGTAATTCACTGTAATAAAACGCCGAACAATAGAGTTACTATTGAAGGACGAAGGAGACAGTGATTTGCTTTTATATTATTATTACAAATCTAAAAAAAAAAAAAAAAAAAAAAAAAAAAGTGCAATGTAAATCGGTGGGTTCTGTGATCTGTTGGATTAGCTTTTTGCAGCCTTTTTTGAAACGCAGTCAGTTTTTAATAATACACACATGCTTTTCGAATGTGACACGAGACACTTCTGGTCTGGAATGGTCTTGCTGTCTTCGGCGACTATACAAACTCCCATGACAAGTGATGCTAGATGTTTCAGTCTGCGGTTGCGGAGCCAACTGCCACCTTCAATCAGCATCTCCACTTTGGTCTCTATCACTATTTGTGCAACACTGTGTTGAATGAATATATAGGTAAAACGCATCAAAAGTCAGGTGAAACGCGCTTTACAACTTTCCTCAGCCTCGCACAAATTTGAAGGAAAAAAATCACTTTATAAAATATTTAGATATCAGCGCGCCAAAATGTATAATAATTCTTTTGCCAACATTTAAAACGAAACACAACATTTTGTATCTCTTGCAAAAACAGTTCAGTTTTGTGGTCTCTGCTGAGATATGAGCTGATATAGTTGTGCAGTTTACAGTGGAAAGCCAGGCTGAGGAATGAGAGCAGGTTGTTTGGTTTTATAATTTTCTACTGTTGTCCAAGCTGGTTTATGGTCTAGGGAGTAACGAGTATCTGAAAAATGGTAATATTCAGTGATGTGCATGAGAGCTTGATCCGTCATTCTCAAGTACTGAGTAGGACACAGGAATTTGCAGTTTTTGCAGCTGTGGATGGAAGCTATTGCATAACAAAAACAGGGTTTACGGGGATTTGTTTAGATGATGAAGCTGAAAAATAGATTGGGCGCAGATCGAACTTGGATAGCACGACTTTCATAGTTACAACTTGTAAGACTCATTGGGACGAACTTGCTGGCTACACTGAGCTACCCAACCAATACAGAAGTTTGTGTTGAGGAAGAGTTCCTTGAGTTATGACAATAGCAGGATTATCCTGGTGTTCACTGTGTACCATATTTTGGTTGTAAAACGTTCTCCTTGCGACCTAGTTTTCTCAGAATACATTCCACAAAGGGGCAGAATCTTGTGAAAAGCTTTGAAAGAACATGAGTATCATCTCAGTACGCCTCTCTTCCTTCCGAAGGGTTCAATTGAGGGTAGTAACAGTTTTTCTGAGCAACTAACAGTCTAGAAATGATCAGTCGAGTGTGTAATTCATTTATTTTTACCAAAAGTGTAAGCTCAAAACTGCGCTCCCGGAAGCATTAGCTAGTATTACCGACAATTTAATTAGTTTCGTCATATTCAGCGCCTAGAGCAAGCCGAACGTGGTTTTTACTTGGCTTCTTTGCCATCTTGGCTGATAGTCCCTCATGAGCCAACTCGAGTTAATGATCCTTAATTCCAGCTATGGGCCAACAACAAACAGAATCACTGAGCCCTTTTGTATTTGGCTGAGAATTCGACGAAAGCCTAGAGTTCATTGTACAAGGTGACACAGTCTTAAATGATTTCTGACCGTCAGGAGTAATTTTAATGTGCATATGACTGTGGCTCTTCTCTACAAGCTCTAGCATTAATGGCTAGAAATATTGAAGTATGGAGCGTGCAGGGCTGACCACAGAAACACGAATAGGTCATTCGAACAGCTCTACGCTGCCTGCTATTTGTGGGAACCTTTAGCGAATGTCATCACGACGAAGTGGCTTTGCACTTATGAGTGGTCACAAGCTCTCTGCTTAGTTTTGGCCACACAACTCGCTTGTACACAAGATGTCACTAGTTAATGCAAGTCGATTCTCTCATTGGTCGTGTTATTGCTAACTATATTTCTTGTTGCCATAAATATCGACCCGTCTTGTAGTGATTCGCTGTATGACAGGTTCATCCAAAACTGCCAAATGCGTAGAACAAATTGAAGTTAACGTAACTGTTTGGCGGGTTCGTCTTCTCTGGCAGGTGAGATACTGTGAGCTAGCGCTTTCAATGTAAGGACATCATCGTCTGGCCATCGAGACAGTACTCACAAGCCAGAGAAGACAGGCCCACCAAACAGGTACGTTAACTTTAATAATTCACCTACTGGCAGAATTAGCCCTATCACTTTGATACGTGTAAAACAAAAGTAGAGTAGTAACAAGTTGATCAGAGCAGCCATTCCCCCAACGAAGGTGTAGACAGAGATGGACTGCACTGCTTAAGTTGTTTCCACGGACTCAGTAGATCTCAAGGCACCTAAGTCTTAATGAAACCTCAATTTTGTGCCGATCGCATTACATCCCCGAATTTCGGGGTAAAAGTGTTATTAATTTGCCCGGAAAATCGTCCCTCAGAAGTACGTAACTAATTCAACACAAGTTTCAGGGCATCAGGTGCACAGATACATTCGCCTCAATTTCTTTCATTATTAAGAATTCGCTTTCGAATTCTTCTATTGAGCGGCTTTTGCCAAAACATAAGATTGATAACTACCAATGACGATCCTCATGGAGCTCGAATTTCAGGCCACTGCGGCCGTTAGTGTAAGTGCACGTTGCACTTGAGCAGCTGTGATGGTTTAGTGTGAAGCTCCCTTAATATGTTCATTTGTGAGAAGTAATTTCGCTTTATTTGGTAATACGATTGGGATTTGAAAAAATAAAATAAAAACCAAAAAAAAATTGACAAAAAAGTTCAGCTTAGTCCCTTCATATTTCTGTATCAGTTGAACTGACTTAGAAAATAGTTGTTTGGTATGGCACTCAGTGTTTGGGAATTTGTCAAAAAAGAAAAAAAAACGTTATTAGCAGTTTGTTTTCTTAACTTGTTTATCTATTTTGATTAGCGTCTGTATAAATTGAAAAATGTGAAAATTTGGGTTATAAACAAAGAAGCGTATTTTGTCGATAAGAAGTAATGATAAGGAAACAACTGCTGCTGGGTGCGAAGGTGTGCCATATTAATGTAAAAGTTATTTCTTATGTTTTTGTTCGTGTCTCAAGAATGAGGAAATTCAAGAAAACAAATATCACTTGTATTTTATTGTTTAAGGACATTTTTTAAATTAGAATATAATCTCTTAGAGTGGACTTATCGTTTTATTTGTTGCTCTCAAACCTTGTAATATTTATACTCAGGGTCGTTCTGCACACTGTTATGGGAAACAAGTTTCTACACATGATCCAGGTATGTGGAAATATGTACGATATATTCGAGCTGTAGAGCCCCTTCGTGAAAGTAGCCTTTGAAGCTCTAAAGTTGGCTGTATATTTCCTATACACAATTATCGTCATGTAATAATGGAAGGAAAACTCGTAGAAAGTTCCACTTTGGCATGACAAGTGAGCATTTAGTTTCGAAGTAACTCAATGTCAATGTGACCCCTTGATTAGCTGATTGAGGTACCGAGAAAAACCCTTATCACTCAAGGTTCAAATTTAGTCTTGTGAAGTATTCAAATTGCGCTCCATTACTGAAGATCTAGAAGACTGTAGAGTTATTAGAGAAGTTTGAATGTGTATGCAGTGGACAATTAACACGTTTAAAATCTGAGGCTTCCGTGGCCCCTCAAGCTACAGAAAACTTCCCTTGGCGCGTTCACCTGCCAGCAAGTGATACCGAAGCACTAATGCATTGGTTGGTGCAAGACCTGGTCCAGTTTGCGGAATAGCTAGAAAGTGGAATTTGAAAGTAACAGATGTCAGGAAATGGTGCCTGCCCTGAAACATCTCAGTTAATTGTCACAGAAAATGGCTAAAAATGATGACACAACGGTTTATTATTCTCTTGCACAGAATGGTTATCCATGTTGACGCAGTTTCACACCTCTGAGACCCATCTCGTTCGATTCAGTTTCGAAAAATACTAGTAAACCAGATCACTACAACGTAACAACAAAAATTGACATTCGTAGGTGCCACCAGGCAATTGGCATGTTGCATTGAATCTGACAGGGGGTTAGAGTGAGAAGAGGAAATGCGTGCAGGCTCGGAAGAAACAATAACTTTCGCTATATTGTCCCCAGAGTTCCTTCAAGTAGTGAACGAAATTAGCTTCGCTATATTTATCGTAATTTCACTGTTTTCCATCCAGACGGTGTCCTACACCTTTCTATTCGACCCACAATCATCTGCATCCCCAAAGCAGGCAAGCCCCTCAGCATCGCTGTTTGCTACAGACCCTTCAGCCTTCTCTGGACCCTGAGCAAGATCACAGAGGCCATTAACTTCACTCGCCTTAACGAGTTCATTGCTGCTAATAATGTGCTACCCAACTTCCAACATGTGACTTGCCATCAGCTCCTAACGGTGACAGAATACATTGCTGAAAATCGGAACAAGGTCCCCCACACGTCCATGCTCCTGTTGGATGCCCAACAACCTTTGACAGGGTCTGGCGCGAGGGCTTGATCTACAATCTCATTCTACTACGCTGCCCGCCCTTCCCCATTGGCCTGATTCGTTCCTTCCTCTTCAACAGAACCTTTAGGGTCAGAGTTGGCAAAACGCACTCCACTGTACACTACAGGCTGTTGTTCCCCAGGGCTCAAAACTTTCGCTTGTCCTCTTCAATATTTTCTGCCTTAACATCCCAGTTTACGGGAAGGTCATCATCGCTCAACGTGCATGTGATGTAGCTCTCCTACACACCTCCAAATCATCAATCACTTCAATGCAATCATCAGGAGCATCAGTACTTACACCATTCCCGGTTGGGGCATGGCCTCTGCTCTTTGCTGTCTGGGGGGCACCTTCATGAAGACTCCACCTGGTACATAGGAACCTCCAACCCCGCAAGGTAACCAGCCTCCCCTCAGTGAGGCAGTGGACAGCAACTACCTACGCCCTCAACCTCTGCAACTCGGTGGCAGGTCACCCCAACTGATCCATCAGCTGCCTCGCACAGTACACCCCCAGCGCCTCGGACTTCGTTCGCAGAAACTGCTCCCTCATCCCACGCTAACCCCATCCAACCTCCTCGTCTCGCAATCACGCATGAGTCCTCCTGAATCCACAGGCTGGCCTCCCATCCTTCTGGCAACTGCAGAGGAGGGGTTTTAGTCAGTAAGAATCCGACACTACCCACTTGGGGGTCTTTCAGAAAATGTCCCTTTCTTGGAAGCGTCCGGTAGAAAAAAAAACCTGAGCGACAAAAAAATACCTAGGAAACGATACCACACTCGATGTAATTTCGCTACAACTGCCGAAATTTCGTTTTTGACTAATTTTTTTAAACCGTTTTTTGCCCATAACAATCATGGATGTCGTCCAATCAGAATACCGACCATAACTGGATTCTAAACGGAATTTTTTGTGGTTTGTGCGAATGAATGGCATTTTTAGACCATGTTATAGGCAGGCGAACATTGTAGATTTGCAATCTCCATTTTCCTGGCCAAAACCATAAGTATGAATAATAAACCAAAAGTGTTGTACAAGACTTGTACCATCGAAGAATTGAAGTGCGCCAAATCTGAATAGATTGGCGAATAAACTAGGGGATTTCAAATATAGTGTACCACGTTCACACTCCTCAATGGAAGCTTTCAGTTGTACACCCACTGAAAAGTAGAACGAGAATAGCACTTAGAATCGCTAAGGGAGCAATTAGTTTTTGCATCCAGTCAAAAGAAAGTTCACGTAGGTTTTCAGGTTGAGAAATGAAATGGCTCGCAGCCGTCATCTTTCCTTAACATCTTTGTCGGTGAATTACTCAGGTTCAATGCTACTAGGATTGGTAACGCTTAAGACCTTCGTGTGCTACACTGTAAAATCCATCTTTTTGGGAGGAAGTACGACAGTAAACTAGTACGGCGGCGTGTAGGACTGTCCTAGTCAAAGGGATGATATCCCACTGTGTTGACCTAGACTGTGAAACGTGTGATTCATCTAGTAGGCGAGTGTGCTGCAATGTAGGAGATAGCTATGGAATCAATTGAAGAGTCGAGGGACCTACCTGATACTGTCTGAGAATCTCACTGAAGTTAGTTAGCTGGCAATTTCTTGGGTTTAAGACAACAAAATGTTCAGATAGAAGAGTAAAGGAGTTGCATCACTCAGAAATGCTTAGAAATTGACGCTGCGTTCTCAACGCAGGTGGAGGCAGAATAATGAAGGAAAAGATGTTGGAGGTCGAGGGAAACGTCCGCCGCCATCTTCCGCTGACAAGGAACAAACAAATGTCAAAATAAAAAGCCTTAGGACTTCGTTTTTCAATTGCCAAGGTTTCCTTTCTAATTTTATAAGCGATAGAAATTATTTTGTTTCAGAAGATGTGGATTTAATTTGTACTGTTGAAACATGACTAGAAGTGGAGGAGGAAAAAATATTGAATTTAGCGAATTACAAATATTTTTATGTGGAAGCAGAACGCCTTTCAAAGGTAGGAAGGGCTAGTGGAGGTATTCTAGTTTACTGTACAAATTTTTTGGAAGCGTCAATTTTGTTTTCTAACCGCTATTGGTTGTGCCTTTTAGTGGAAGGGGAGGTGGATAAAATGGTTGTGGGAGTGGTTTACCTGAACAAAGGTTTGACAAGCGATAGAGCAAATGATGTTGGTGGCATTTTAAATAAAATTAAGAGAGATACCCCTGATGTCGAAAAGCGAATTTTAACACCTATTTCAAGCACCTGACCTTTGATGAGTCCTCTTTCCAACACTCGAAGGCATCCCTAGCCACGAAAAGGATTATTGGCCAGATCAGAGTTTTATGGTTTACAAAAGCATCATATCTTTCGGAAAGGTGCGTGTTACTTTTGACAGCGAGCGTCCATGCAAGATTTGCTACAGACAGCTTTCGCCATTTCTTTCAGCAATGCGCAGTTTTTGAGGCAGAAAGAGAACGGTCCCTAAACGATGGACAGGCCCTAAACATGAAGGATTTCTTTTCTGACGACTCGAAAATGGCAATTTTCGTTTTAATCTGGATGTTACTATTTACTTTTTTTTCTTGTTGGGAATACTTACATCGGGTACAGTTGTATTTATATATCCTACCATTCAAATTAAGTTGAATGCATATACCTATCTACTGAAACTACATCAACTCTTGTAATATCTTCAGATTTATACAATAAAACATTTCAATTTCAAGTTCTCCACTCCACTGTACAACTCAGAATTTCATGTAATTAATACCAACGATTTTGAATGATTAAAGGGAAGCAAGCGACAGTCGGGTACTCATGATCATTGTACACTCCATACTCTTATATTGGAGGGAGGTATGGACTGATACATTGGGAATTGTCCACCAAAGGAAGTAGATGGCAGAACAGGTGCGCCCTCTGCATTGCTTCCTCATATCGCATGGTTTGACAGGAGGCAGTATTGGTGGTAGCGAGTATTATCCCAAACCACCTTCTAGGAGCCGAAAGCAAAGAGTGCCCATCTAGGGGGCACCCTATGAGTAAGGTGGTAAGATGAGTACACAGAAGGGGCAGGGGACGAGGCAGCTGAATCCATAACTTGGGCAGTGCCACAGCAAGGTGGATTTCTACCTTATACCAGCTCCTCGCAGGACATGGTAAGGCTAAGAGCCCAAACTGCCTGCACCCCGGGGTAATGGTGGATGATGCTTCCCATGCCAAAGGTGGGAAGCTGGCAGGGCACGGTTGAGAAGACGGTCGGCTGAAAAGCGAGTTTGATGCAGTCCAGAAGTAACAGTGGAATAAGCAGCTGGGGATGAAGGGGGCAAGAAAGAAGAGCTTTCATTGCAGACAGGTGGGAAGGGAAACCTGATAGAATGTGCTAAATGGTTCCAAGTTGGTTCAATATGCAGGAGGAAATTCATGGGAATTCACAGGAGCAGCCCCTCCCGCCAACGTCCCATTAAAAAATTGTAGAACAAAGAAGAATCATTAAAATTCTTCAACAGCTAAAATATTGTAATTTACCATTATTTAACATTCCCATGGTAGACGCTCTTTTGCACTGGCCTGTTTGTCATTGTGTTGTGAGTGAGGGCTTCAACAGGAGACTGGTCAATTAGGGCAGTGAGTCTAGAGCCAAATCGAGTTTTATTGTGAGCTTCTGTTTTTTTTATTGTATCGTGTTACCTAGAGCACCACCTCTGAGTAGAGACAGAATTAGTATTTTGTTTTCCAGTTCACAAAGCAATGTTTTCACTGCGTTATCGGTAATGTCTCCAGGGAGGCCATTTCAGAGCACTGAATATTGAACCAATTTTACGTAATAATTTTGATGCATCGTCGATTTGTGCACACCTGTACTAAACGATCCTCCACGAAGTAAACGATGTGAGGAGTGAAAGGACTTCTCTACAAGAATAGTTATGTACCTGCTTTACAACTCGTTTTTCGTGAACTAGCCAGGCAAACTAACTTGATGCTTGGTTAGATGAGGGAGGGTGTCGTATTATTTGCGTAATAACTATATTTATTTGGCACTATTTTTTTAGATTCAGATTGGATGACAATTGAATCTAGTAGCTGAGGCAGTTTGGTTTCCTCACTCCTCCAGGTCATCCAATGTGGCTTCATTGTTGCTGGAACAAACGAAATGAAATCTAAACTTTCCCTATTATTATGTTGACTCATCTTGTTCTCATACGTTTCTAACTAGAATAGTCCTCGTCAGAACAAAGTTACCTAATCTGGAACAACTTCCATCCTGTGGTTAAAATGCGGATCCCTTAAATACCTTTCGAGGTAGGGGCCACAGTCTTCGTTGCGACTCGAATAGGAGGTCAGCATCTTCCTTTCGAGGAGTTGAGCCTTGAATGTGGGCAGAAAGTACGTCCAGCATTTCACGGTTTGTTCCTTCGAACGTATTGATTCTTCTCGTCTAACGTAAAAACTGGGATGCTCTTCCAAAACGTCCAAGTTGGACAACATTTGTTCGTCTACTTCGTAAATTTCTCCTTCGACGTTCTGTAAAGTAAGAGCCGGTTCTACTATAAGATTTATTAATTTGATATCACCAATGGGCAAATAGTGGCCACGGACTAAGCATGGCTGATGATTTAGACGGCAGTATAGGCTGATGGGCGAATTGCAATACTGATGAGAGGGGGATGGAGGGAGGGAGGAATAGGGCACTGTACCAAGTGGTGCTACAGTGTGCACTTTATACTTTTGATCCAGCTGATTCAAGTCTTAACATAACACAACAGTTTATTTCCCTTGATGTAGTCATTGTAATTACCCCCATTTTGGACAGTGTCTAGAGCATCAGTCAGGTGTACAGCTTGGAAACCAGATACATGGTTTCACCATCAGCCTATCCCTCCTCTTTATTGCCTATGGAGCATCAATCGTCGGCTATTTGGCGAATGGCCTCATGCAAATCTCCCTGCATTGCCTGGTCAGCATTATTCTTGCCCCATACACACATAACTCGATAGTGTCTGGCTCATTGGCTGAGTAAGGGTTGTCTGGCAGCACGGCTGAGCTGCTCAGCGATAACAGTTGTACCCCTTAGGCTTCAGTAATGAACTGGTGTAGGACATGAGACAGCTGGAAGAAGTTTTAGGAGGACACACGCTCATTTTTTTAAGCTTTACAACAACACATGCAGGAAATAGATGAAATTCTCCCTTCGACACGTATTTCCTGGTACCTTGGGTCTAATGAGTCATTAGATTCAGCATTCAGAGGGATAAAAACTGGAGCTTCCAACGCAAGATCAGTCTGGACATGTAAAATGAGCGAAAGAATTAAAGTAGTAGAAACTCTTTAAGTATATAGGGTGTAGAGCAATTTCTTCCTTTTATACTGCACTCCGAAGCCCTTGCTTTTTAATTTATTCAAAAATGGGTGAACCCAATATATTATAAAACTAATACACAGGAAATACCGGTAGCATCGAACATGATTATTGGCTAGTTCAGTAACATGGGATGATGCACAGAAATCTTAATACAAAATTGAAACTAACTAGGGAGGAGCGAGGAGAAAACCAACAATTTTAATGTGCTCAGGGATGATTGGAAAAAGCTGAAATTGAGGTTGAAAGTCAAGAAGAGTTTGGCACTGAGGGAAGTCTATGAAAAGGCTCATTTCTGAGGTAGTTGGTGGGAGAAAATGGAACAAACAATAACAGCGGGGAGCGAGCTGTGAGGCGAGGAACTTCAAGGTTCATTGACGATAGAAAGTGACGGGGACTTGATGCCATTGTGCTGGGCACGCTTCAATCTGCAATTACGCAACTCGTAGCAAGGAGACCAGATGGTTGAGGCATATTCGGTGATGGGTTATACCAGGGCCTTGTGGACAGTGTGACGATTGTAGGTAAACTAATAAACTCATTTTTTTTCTCTTCACAAAACCCAGAGAGCGTATAGGACGGTTAGCGATGCTATGCCTGCCATGCTGTCAATGTTTTGGAAGAAACTCAACTGCTCGTCACACACAATACACGGAGGAATACCACTTCCCGACACCTCTGCAAATTTCCACTGCCGAGTACGTAATTGAATAGGAGTGGCTGGGTGCATTGATGGTATGCGATCACAACACATTTAGAAGGATTGAGGAAAAGGTGATTTAGCAAACACCACCGCTCGAACTGACCAAACGCATCCTGCAAGGTTTCGTAGTGAAGAGGAGTTCATGGCAAAGAGGAAACACTGTTCCAAGCCCAAAGGACTACAACACTAATGGGAAAACAAAGGGGTCCTAAGCGGCTGCTCTGTAGTAAACCGGAAGTGGGATAAAAAGAATAAGGTTAAAGCACCCTTTACAAAGACAGCCAACCACAAGTCTCTCCAGGAACTTCGGAATCATTAACAAGGAGCAAATTGTGCGGTAGAGCTCAACCAGGCTTCTGTCCCCAGCCTTATGAATGGGCGTAACAGGATATTTCCTATTTATTGATGTTATCAGATTCGACTCTCCTTACAATTACTTTATTACATCCTGTGTTAACTATAACGCCCCTTTCTTATTGAGTTACTATCTCAGGAAACTCATCGTGCCCAATCAATTAGAAATTAAAAAACTTACGTATCCTTTTCCTGGAGCGTCCAACAAAAATGGAATGTTATATTTTGTAGCTACGATCAGCGGGTACTTGCTTTTGGTCGTTCCTTCTCCAACCAAAGTGGAATTCCCATTCTGTTTGTCAGTCAACCAATGATGATTTGGCTCGTCATTTTTCAATGTCCCGTACACAAATACTAAAACCATTGTGAAGGGGCCTGAAACACAAAGGCAAAACGTTTTGCGTGAATCTGGTAATACGTCAAAGGCTTTGAACGATCCTGACAACCATTTGACTAAATAGAGCCCAGTACACCCCCCCCCCCCATCACCCTTGGAATCCATAGAGTAACGAATCTAAAATCCAACAACTAGAAACAGTATTCTGAAAGAGGAAAATATTGTGTGGAGCCAAATTAGTCTGCCGTGCTCAGTCAATCTGGTTCTGGCTCAGTCTACAGTGAGTCTGCATGATCCTAATAAACAGCATTAATTTACAAAACTCTTGTGATCCTCGCAAGAGCACATAATTCTACATAAGAAAACTTACACAGAGCACGACACCTTACAGAGGGCTTGCTATAAATTGCCAGCATTGTTGCGTTGTGTCAATAATAGCTTTCATGAATGAAACATTTTCTTTAAAGCATCATCGGTAAGATAAATTGCAATTTATGGAATTATTTCAGATAGCCTTGGAAGCTAAAAAATATTAGTGCCAGTTGAATGTGGTGCACGAAATCACTCTCCTCTGACTCTCTCTACACACAGCGGTATTACCAGGCTTGAGGGTTGATAGCTTTGAAGTTGCAACGTTCCCTGCTGACTGAAACGAGACCTACTACACAAGCTAACACGCTACCTGACGCAAATATGTGACATAACGCTGTTACAAAGGGCCTGATGAGTAGCAGGGCCATTCTGGGAATTGTAACATCCACCCTGACTGGTTCCTATTAACTTAATTCACTTAAAAGGCACACGGAAACTTGAGAGTATAAAGAAGAGAATCTGATGCACTCAGTAGGGGAGCATATACGAGTGCCCTCCACAGGGATGGTAATTTTTGACGTTGACACACACACTTGTCAGTGGAGCTGGTAGACCTCGACGCTCATTCAATTTGACACAGGTTCACCCGAGTCTGGTAAGCCCAGACGAGGTACAGTCCTAATAAAGTTAACATAGCAGAATCACACATCCCTTATTTAGACACGTTTTTCGAGTAGTAAAAAACGAACCAGCGCAATATTCGAAATAGCGGTTTAAATGAAGAAACTTCCAAGCTATCACCAAATTGTAGCAAGACTCCTGTGATACTTCAGAATTATTGATCGAGTCAAATGATCATTACTTCGTTACAAAAATGAACTTGTTCGTGCGTCGAACATCAGCAGGACGACGAAACATCGTTCAGATGCATCTCGTTTGAATCGAATGAAACTTGCCTTACGAAGGAACTATTAGTAAGTGAAGGGCAGTAGTCAACCTTAACTCATCATGTCGAGAATGTCACTTCAAGACAACAGGTGGTCTCAAGATTTTGGGGAAAATTCCTCCGCATTCGAGTACTTTGCCTCATCAGCTGCTGCCCGGACGTTCATAACCCAAACGTTACCTTCCAGTGTCTTAGCTCCTAGTTCCCCGATTTTTTTTAACCAACTTGCTGTAGACTTGTGGATAAGTGCGGGCTATGTCGCGGGTTATAGCGACCAGTTTAATGATTTGGGTGTTTTAATGAGTTTCGATTCTTGAAGTACGACCGCAGTACAATGTACCGCCCTGTGAGGTACAGACTCGTCAAGTAAGTAGCCGCACCTTCCCTTTCTTTGCGCTGCTCTATTCCACCACTTGTTGACCCTTCGTTCATTTTTGGAAATTGATGCCATGTTTTTCTTTGTAATTACGTTTTTCCAGTTGAGCGCTTGAGACGACGCGCGGCCGGAGTCGTTGGCTGCTCAAAGTGAAGCGATGGATGACAAAAGCGGTTGGTTGTTACTTGCTACTTAATCCGCTTACGTGGTGACTTGGCCCTTATGATCCGGTTACCATCCTTCTAGTTCCCGTCCAAATTATTGTTAAGTAGGATCTCTAAAAACTATTTCTGTTACGGCCCGTAAAGTCACTTCTTTCTGAATACTAAGTACAACCAATGCGATGTTTCAATTGAGCGTTTAGTAGCACGACTCCAAAATGCTAACTCTCCCACGGCCTACCACAGTTTTTTATAACTGAGTCATCACACTGCTTTCAATTTGTTAATTAAAACACTACGAAAAGGTGCAAATCCCGGCTTTTTAATCCTTTTAGATTTGGCTACAGAAGAACAAGTGGTGGTTAACACGCCACGTTGGTGCTTTCTTTGCTGGTAATTGAATTGTCCTTTCTGAGGTCCCAGTGAAAGGTGCAGGCCCAAAGCCCTAATTGAACTGATTGTCTTTTCATTTTCGAATCAGATGCTACGTCCACTCAAGTAAAGTCACTGGTCTTTAATGTAGCGGTAAAATTTCGCTTGCGTTATGTGGTGATCGTCATCGTTCTTATTACATCACTTCTCCCTCGTCACTGTAATTTACCACAATAAATTCTTTGAGCTCAATATCTTCAGTGTGTAATCCGCTTTCAGTACAGATTTAACTATCCAGAGGCGGGAGGGGGAGGCCATTTTGTAGGTAGTATAGTTTTGACTTGACCCAACACCCTCGCCCCCTAACATACTTGTGAGTCTTGACACTCAACTGATTCTCTATCGGGCCTGATAACTTTCAGCTGATTTCTTGTCAACAACACAAAGACAGTTATTAGATTTATATTTCATTCCTACCCGCTTGAATGGAGGGGGGTGGGAGGGATATTACTCCAGACCTTGGCCCGACCTTGTCACTAAAAACAAGAAGGAGCTCTCTAGCTATGTTCACAGGTGACAATCCTAATTAAATGTTGACTCGTTATCTTTACTCCTACAAAATTAGATTATCAAGTTACAAACTCTATTCTACCGGGAAAGCTAAGTCGAAACCAAATCAAGCGTTTCATGTACACCTTATCCTGGGAATTGTGGTTGCCCTTCTGTATTAGATCTACATAAAACGATATTCAGAATAGCGCGCCCCAAATTTTTGGCTGGTGATGACAAGCGATGTCTCCAAGACAGCTCTCAGTGTATGAGGCACATTGTAAAAGATGTCAGTACCTTAAGACATTACACTTTAGCTCAGCGTTAGGGTTACATGTAACTCTTATACGGAGGATACGTATAATCAAACGCAGAATTGTTGGTGTTGGGAAGGTGTCTCACACCCTCTTCACATTTAGCCTATTCTGCTTGGTAGTTTGCGCACGCAACGCTTTAGGTGGTGGAAACTAAACTGTCTGTGTGGAGTCAGGACAATCGCAGTGGATTTGCATTGCCCTTTTTTGCGGCATTAGTTTCCACTGTGGAACATGGAACGAGTGACATTGGGGACAGTGCTGGAAAGAGGAGGTTGGTTATTGGGAGGAGAATTCAGGGCTGGGATGTGCCTGGTTATTTATTAGACTTTCCAGGGAGAGAACGAGAGAGGTACTCAGTCTGGAGACAGAAAATATATGGATGGTATGTGGCCTGTTCACAGGACACTGTTCATTAAAGTATTACCTGGCCAACATTGGTAAGTCAAATGTTGAGAGTTGCAGATTCTCAGAGTGTTTAGGTTTCTCAGCTGTGGCCGGATGAGGCTTCAGGGATGGAGCTCAAGTTGTCTTGCGTTTTGCTCCGCAGGAACTGAAAGGGCATGCAGCAGCTCATTTAAGCCCACACAATAAGTCCATCTGGGGCCGCAACGAGGGTTTTCTTAGTTGCCACACAGTACATGGGGGGATTGGAAATGGATCTTGAGTAAAAGTAGTCTCGAGTAGGTCAAAAAACGGAGTTTCTGCAGGGAACTAACGACTTTTGGTCGTGGAGATTCTCCGTTAGTGTGTGATAACTGTGTAAAGCATAGATTTTATTTTCAGAATCCCGACTCTCCGCCATTCTTCAAAATGTCATAAATACTGAGGTCAACTTGAGAAGCGGAGATTTGAATTTAGTGGAACAGAACATCAATTCGGTTCGTGAAGCTTTAAACCGTCTTAGACAGGCTGTTTGTGCAGATTTTTACGACGATAATTTTAAGGTATGTTCAGAAATTACTAGGAGACACTTTAGAATTAAACTTGAACGCATTTGTCAACAGTTTAAGGCGTTTCTTAATGTTTCTCCGTTCATTATGTTGCAGACGACCTTACAAAAGCCCCCGCACAGAGCTCTCAAAAATACTTTCGTCGGGAAGAGGCCAATAAAACGCGAAGCGGTGACCAGCGAAGATGAAGGCGCCTCTACCAGCTTCGACGTCACTAGTCGCATCGAGACTCAGTCCTGTGATATCACGAACTATTCGATTAGTGACACTACCAAAATTAAACAAGAAAAGTGCGATACGGAGTATGAGCAGTCGCCGAAGGAAGGGAATGGAGATGAGTTGGGACAGCCGGGCATGAAATATGTCGACCCTGACGAGAAGGTGTCTCTGAGCAGTGAAGTCGAGAAAGGGCCTCGATACGTTCCTCCTGTCATGCCAATTGAGCAAATTCAACAAAGTGTGGCGCCCAGGATGATGGACCGAATGAAGAAAGTCAGGTAAATAAAGTAATTTTTGCGCTTATTCATTATAAAGTAGGGGTTCAGCCTGATTATTAGGAGGGATATGGCAACTAGAAGTGGGATCTATAGGAGAACAGTAAGCCCTAAAAGTAAGTGACACGCTCAAACTTTGTAAGGCTCTACGGGCTGGTGTAGTCTTCATGGATGTGTCTCATCTGTGATCACATTCAATACGGAGCATTGTACTCAGAAAGGTCCAGGAAAAAGAAATTGACTTTTGCTATTTTCTGTAAGGGGAAGGTGTGAGAATGTGAAAATAGCGGTGTTCCGATTCATTGAAAGTTGAGTTATGTTGAGAATTACGTATCAATTAATAAATGACTGTTTAGGCGCTTCCTCGACATTAGGGGTGCGGAGCTGGGCAACCCGCAACACACGCCCTTCTCCTATCCTTTTCAGTTCATCATCCTTCTTCACTTGCGTTCCGACCTTCGCCTAATGCGTGTGCATCTCCAACCATATTCTCCTTTTATTATATTTTATTTCTTTTCCCATTTTCCTGACATTATTTTCACTTGGGCTTGTCCCATCATTTATTGGCCGAGTCGGTACATACGCCCAGCTATTTTCTAAAACTGCGAGGGAAGCTGCTGCCAAATACCCAGGGCCCTGGGAAGAAGCCACGAGGACGTCGTAGGAGAGGTATTCCTTCTATTTCTCATCCTCATTCACCTTTTCTTTCAGGGTTGTCGTCCGTCTGCTCCGTTTCATGTTTTGGAAAGCGCTTGGTGTTGATGTGAACTATCTTTATTTATTATATACAGTCCTCTTAATTTACTCGTGCACAATGACACATTCGAGCCATGCCGTTGTTTTGGCATGTAACAGCGCGACTCTGCGTGATGCGGGCTTTTTGGCAGGTCTTTGTAAGCAAAACACAGGGCGGGGAAGTAATTTATATGGCTACATTTGTTAAAGGTAAAGGTAAAAACGGAGTAAGAACTACAAAGTCAGAAAAACCAAGAAAATTTAAAGAAATGACAAAGAAATACGTATGAATCACAAAATTGAAGAAAAAGATTATCACGAAGCAGGAGGAAAAACTTATTACAAAGTAAGAAAAATATACGAGCAAGAATCAATTACAATGTTATTTATACAACTGATTTAGAACCGGAAGTATTAGTATGAATGGTACTCCCTGAACCACAGGTTGCTCAGTACAATCGGAGCAATAATAATTTGTACTCGAGAAATATCCACCACATTGATTCTGTCCTCATTGTCCAAACACAAATCGTCCAGGAGAGAACGAATCTCTTCACCTGTAAAAACCTACGAGTACAAAATGATGCAGGCATAGTACGAAATCAAAATTACCCTTCTAGACGATTAAATTTGTGGGCGAAGAAACCAAACTAACAAAGAAAACCACCGCACACAACCAAGAATACTAGTTTAGAATGCTTGAGGGAGGTTTGACAGCCCACTGACGTTCAGGTAACGATAACTCGAAAACTTGTGGGGGACAAGTCAAAAACGAACTTTGCCTTTTTAAAGCCACCCATCCAAGGAAGGTGTTTTGAAAGCTATGCGACAATCCGGCCACCCGTCCGATTTCAGTGCCGTATTTGGAAGAGGAAGAACGATGACTCGAATGTGAGTCATGCCGTATTGAATGTGTTAACGTGTTTTTGTATGTGTCTAAAACAATGAATAATGCACGTTGTTGTATTGAAACTTGATATTTTACATTTTTCACAGATTTCTGGTTAGAAACAACTCGAAGTACATTGAAAATTGCGAGGGCGCACGTGGAGCGATCTACAAATGGACGGTTTATGTTGGGCTTAACGACGAAAGTTTGGATATTTCTCAATTAGTCTCTAAGGTTGTATTTTACCTGCACCCGAGCTACCGGCCTAATGATGTCATTACCATAGGGTGAGCTTGACTACGATTATCTTCTTAACACGCTTATTGAATAAATAATTCTGTGATGGAATGAAGTATAATATTACAGTTGATGTGTGTTTATTTTGGGAATTTTTACACTCTGGAGGAATCGTATATTTTTCTTCAAGATTTGCCTTATTATGCACTAGTGAGCGAATGCTTGAGAGTGAAATGGTGGGTAGTGGTGGTGGTGGTGGTGGTGGTGGTGGTGGTGGGGGGGGGGTTCTAATGGCAGTAGCCAGACAAGGAGTTGCCACCCTCATTGTGAGTGCTATGAGAAATGAGTACGCTAGAATAAAGACCCCTAAAATGAGGGTGCTCGCTCCTACACAATCTGTTTCAAAGGGCCTCATCTGAAGAGAATCCTCTAATGGGGGACAAACTCAGTATGTAGCAGCGCCCTGGCTCTCTCAAGCGGTGCGCTAGTATTCAAAACTGGCAGGGGGATTCCTTTGCATTCTCCACGTGATTGCAGACAATGGAGATGTGGTTTGCGCTCATGATGATTCAGCTCCAGAGGAAATCTGCGCATGTATTCGCTCTACAAAAGGGGAGGGGGGCTACTGCAGTCAGTCAAATCCGCAGTCGCGCAAAGGATATTATCCAAAACGTTAAGAGTTGTTGATGTTGCAGTCCCTTGAGAGAGTCTTTGTTTGCATCAAAGGACGTCACCGTTCACTATGTATTCCTGGAGGCACAGACTAAGTACATCGCAACAGTTCTCATCGACATCAGTGGATCATTTGACTAACTATGGTGGCCAGTGCTCTTCAATGAGCTGGAAGGTTGGAGACTCGCTCGTCAGAAGTAACATGACAAATAGAACTGCTACAATCGAATGCAGACATGTGATGACGATAGGGGAGGGGCACAGCCCTCAGAAAAGCAATCTGAAACGCTTTCATTGAAGGTCTTCTCAGGAGCCTCATGGGGACTAACTGCGTTTCAGACTACACCTCCACTCTCTCAAAGGCATTTCCCTCGCAAGTTTTCCCTCATTACGAGCAATCATCAAGGCTGCTTGTGTGGTAACACAATCCTCATGCGCAAGGTCATTTAATTGTGGGCGATTGGTTACTACCCTGTCGTCTGGGATAGCAAACTCACAGTCAAAGGAGAGTACTCCAGTGGATCGCAAAGGCCTACCAGACAGCATCCACAGGACAGCATCACTCGGGAGTTACATGTTTAGTGCATGGTAAATAGAGTAGTTTCCTAGCAAATATTAATTTATTCAAACCTTTTGGTGCAACTGGCCCTGAATGAAAATATGAACGTTGTTTTAAACCATTTACTCTAGAGAATGTGGTAATATGCAGCCTACAATGTTTTGAACTTTGGAAAGCTCTAAGTATTATTTTACTGTACGTTTGTGCTGACTGACTCCTATTAAAGGCAACCGGTTGATCGTGGTCTAGTGGATAATACAGTCGATTCATAATTCTCGACGTAAGTTGAGGATTGTGGAACGAATATCCGGCGCGATTGCCGTAATTTTTGCCTGAGTCAGCAGCTCTTCAAAAAGCATTTCCAAACGTCCTTTCGTAATAATTGCCCCACGTTGGGCGCCAATTGTTACGATTCAACTTACGTTGAGAATTATGAATCGACTGTCTTATCCACTAGACCACGATCAACCGGTTGCCTTTAATAGGAGTCAGTCAGCACATCTCCCCCCTCGTCTTTTAACTGCTGCTCCTGGAGCGGACTCTTTTTAAGGAAAGAATTTACGAGAGTTGAGCGAATCCCCGGAAAATCCGATCTTTGATTCGAGAAACGAGAGGGCTACAAGGAAAGTCTTTTCTTTCGCATCGTAGTAGGCGCGTCGCCCATTTTATTTCCCTTCCCGCTGGAACTTTCACAGCGTCAGCGAATCCCGGACCCGAGAACTCGTTTCATTATTTTCTCTCTTAATTTTTTAATTTTTCTCTCTGGGCCTCTTCTTTTTTCTTGGAATGAAGAAGTTTTGACCACTAGTTGGGCGCCAATTGTTACTGAGGAATTGTACTGAGGAAGTTTGGAGATGCTTTGAAGAGCTGCTGACTAGGGCAAAAATTACGGCAATCGCGCCGGATATTCGTTCCACAATCCTCAACTTACGTCGAGAATTATGAATCGTCTGTCTTAACTACTTGACCACGATCAACCGCTTGCCTTTAATAGGAGTCAGCCAGCACATCTCCCCCCTCGTCTAAAGCGGTTGATCGTGGTCTAGTGGTTAAGACAGTCGATTCATAATTCTCGACGTAAGTCGAGGGTTGTAGATCGAATCTCCGGCGCGATTGCCGTAATTTTTGCGAGTCAGCAGCTCTTCAAAAAGCATCTCCAAACGTCCTTTCGTAACACGTTTAACCAAGTCAAAGCTTGTGTACCTTGCGGTTCTGTGAGCTCATGAGTTGAACTCATCGTTTTTCAGGTGCCCTCCTTTCAAAATCACGCGAAGAGGGTGGGGAGAGTTTGATATCCGCACGAAAATCTTTTTCATCAACGAGGCGGATGAACCTGTAGACATCATGCACGCTGTCGTCTTTGATAAACTTCGTAGTGGAATGGAGACTTTTGGTAAGTCGCGATGGTTCTTGTAATGTGACATTATTCAAGGCGAACACATTGGTTTTGTTAATGTATTATAATTTACTCGTATGATTTTGATTTCCATGTGTCTTATGGCTCGGGATCACTCCAAAATGGTATCCCATGCCAAGTTTGTCACTGTATTTCGACAGTTACTTTACTTTTATGGAGGTTTGGTCAGCATAATATCTTCTAGTATTGAACAGTAAGTGTGTGTGTGTATGCATAACCCAAGTACAGCATGGGGCCTTGTATGATTTCGATAACGGTTTGTTAGGTTACCTAACAAATACGAAGGGATGAGTTGTAAGAATCTCCATAGGCCCAACTACAGTCTCGCCGAGCCGCTGGGAGAGTACGCCACGATATTTCAAGCAGAAATCCTAGCTATAAAGATCTGCACGGAAGAGACCCTGACAAAAGGACTCAAGGGCAAGCAGATCTACATATTCTCGGACAGCCAGGCCACCTTAAAGGCTATTGCAGCCTATAGTTTTAGGTCCAAGCTGGCATGGGAATGCCTTCATGCGCTCAAGGAAATCGGCGCCCATAACAGGCTCTCCCTTATCTGGTTCTGGCTCATAGGAGGCATGAGGGCCTTGCGAAAAGGGGTACAGAGTCGCTACCTATCAGGCCTGAACCATGCGTGGGTATGACGAAGATTCACCTGAATCGTCTGGTGCCTCGATGGGAGATACAGGAAAACAGCGCCCATTGGCATCACCAGCCACAATTAAGACAAGCGAAAGGCTCGTTATGCCTTCCTGTCAAAGGGCAAATGATCTCTAGGCAGGATCTGAGAGTTCTGACAAGCTTCCTCACCGGGCACTGCCCACTCAGATATCACATCAACAAGATGGGCATCTCAGAGGCGTGGGAATGCAGACTTTGCGGCGAAGAGGACGAGATGGCAGAGCATATCCTATGCGAATGCTCTTCTTGGTAGTCAAACGCTTCGAATATTTCGCACAGGGGACCATTGAACCCCAAATCATAGCGGAATCTGTGGTGAAGGACATACTCAGCTTCCTGAGGGGGGACTGGTATGTACAACGCCTTCTACTAAGAAAGGGTCAGTGTCACAATAGGCCCATTGGTGGCCGCAGTGACAAAGGGACTTGTCCCACATGCCCTCGGGAGAAAAAAAAAAGAATCTCCGTAATCTGTTTGATACGGATGATTCTTCCTAACTGTGACAACTCACTGACAAAACTGTCAAAGGTTCATTTACCTTCTTTTATTTTTCGAAACTACAAAAATTAAAAATTTTCTGAAACCAGTACTCAGGAAGGAGGTAAAGAGCAACAGTCAACATCCAGCTTTTCAAACTGCACATGAGTTGGTTTGTTACCTCTACGATGGAATGGATGTGGGTCAATAGTAATAATAAGGCTTCCTTCCTTGAATGATTGTGATGTATTATACACAAGTTCCACTTCGTTCGATAGTGTCTACGAGATTGAATTGATCGTACCCACAATAAGCCATGAGCAGCCATCTTTCTCCCCCCCCCCCCACCTGGTTTCATCGCCCGACTTCAACTTTTCCGTTGATATTCTCGCAGATGTTCTTATGGGCATTACGCTGAGCGTGATCTTGTTTCGTTGTCATTGCAGGTCCTAATTGTGCCTAAGTAGTTGAGATTTTGGGGAACTGCCTCAAAGAGGACTTGACGTTTTGTAGGAGTGATGTATGACGATAATAAGGTGGAGCCCAGTTCTGATTAATTTGAATAGTGTGAGGCGTTTCTCTTAATTTATGAAACTAACATTTGGAATGGGCCTATTGTTGGACTACCAATTGAGGATGGCAAAGTGGTTGCCAGTCTAGATCAGCAAAGCGTAACTCTTTTGCCTGTTCAAGCTACGAAGATCAAATATGGAAACTGTGGAGTCTGAGTAAAGATACAGGCCACCACTGTTCTGATCAGCTACTAGCCCTAATCGCCTTCGTGTTCTACTTACGAAATTCGAATCGTCCTTCGTGAATCTGGTCACCTTGCTCCCTCTTTTTGTAGAACTGGAGGATTATAAGGGGGATGCTGTGTGAGGATCCCAACGTTTCTATCGTAATTGGCCGAGTGTGCTTCCCTACTAGCTTTTTCCAATTGCGTACTCTCTAGACCCCATTGTCTGTGAAACAGGTAGTTTTGCTGCGGGTTTTTAAACCCAAATCGATAGCTTTTAATGGTTTTTTAATTATTTCTGTAGCAGAAAAGCTGCCGAAATTACAGTGTTGATGTTACAATTTTCTAATGCGGTGGATGTCACAGGTTTAACTTCTCTATGGGAATCGTTCATTTTATACTTATCGCGCACATTCCCTTTTTGCTACTTCACTACCACAATTTTCCGGTAGTGAGATTGCCGCAACTTCTTGACCAGCGTTCAGGCTAATATAGGCAGAATAAGTGCTACGTGAATGGAATGTCAATCGTTCATATCAATTCACCTGTAGACACACGTTGAGCGGTGTGAACCTCAGTCGATCGCAGTCAGCACTCCCGGCTCACATAAATGCATGGATAATGGGGAGTAACAAAATCATGGAAGTGAATTAAAGTGAATATAATAAGAGAACTAAAACGAAGGGTTGTAAAGTGAAAATAAATAGTAAGGCTTAAACAATTCAAACCATACAAAATGGGTACCCAAACCTCGCCAATTCACAACTTGAAGCGCACTCTTCGGTAAATAAGTCCGACTCCGGGATATTATAAAAACACTTAGCGATTCTCTGTAGTCGAGAGGAGTAGCGACAGATGAGGCGATATGTCGCATTACTTTTCTCAAAATCGTGTACCGGGGCGATCTAAACCCTTCCATTCAGCGCAGGCTCATCTCAAATGCCCCGATTCGCCCGTGACTTCGCAACCGTCAGTTGAAACTGATCAGTTCCCTCGTCGCCCTGTCACCCACGCTTGTGTTCGCTCCCACCTAGTTCTGGGTTTGTGGTGGTAAAACATCTCCACAAGTAATTCACGAATAAAACTCCTCGTTCGAATTGCATTCGGTTTCTATCTTACTACTTCCCGACACATCTAGTGTGGTACCGCTTTCTATATTAATCCCCCCCCCCCCCTGTAACAGGGGAATAGATGGTGACACACTGCAAACAATGGTGACAAACTGATCTCCACCACTTGTTTTTTCAGATGGTCGATGACCCGCCACTTAGGTGTACAAAACAAGTGATTGGGAGATCGCATGGAGATCAAGAGAGAAAGAGTGACGTTCCTCTCATTTGTTTTTTTGATAATTGTACATGTTGCGCTGTGAGATTTTACTTGTGATGCTATTTCTAGGGATGGCGTTCGAGGTTGGCTAGTCACTAAATGTGAGGGTTCTCTCAGTTCTTCTAAAAGCTCGTGCGCTCCTTGGAATTAAAGTTTGTCGGTTGGCATTAGGGAGATGAATGTTCAGTTGTTTCGATTCTCTCAGGAGGTCTATTTTTTTAGATTAATGCATCTGTGATCTCCAAAAAGGAATTCTGGTGTATGTTGGTAATTGGTGTATTATTACTGTATCAATATTTGAACATCCATGACGATGCGTCATAATTTAGTGCCTCGTAATACAAGAGCAATAAAAGTTCAGTGATGTTCCTGGTCAGACACTTTGGTTAACAAGTTTACGGACTAAGAGTAGACTATTCTCGCAAATATAGTTTTGAACTCAGTTTTTGTTTTTCAGGCGGAGAAACTGTTTACGACCACTGGATCACCAGCCCTTCAATGAAAACCGACGCGATTCTCGAGCATTTGCCTTCTCCAAAACAACCGTCACCTCCTCCGCCGCTGTCCCCAAAGAAATCCGTCACTTCTGAAGATGTCAAACAGGACAGTTTCCACTACGATGTCGATAACTTTGGATTGAAGAGCGAAGAGAGGGAGTCGTGGGATCGGGATTTCAGCAATTTTGGGGACCTCGAATTCACAGAGTTTTTTGACTTTTTTGGAAACGAAACGCCGCAATTAACTACTGAGGGAACTGAAAACAAAGTAGTTGTGACAGATTCTTCATTGAAACGTTCCTCAACTCCCACAAGTGAAAAGTTACCAGATTTGAGTTGTAATGCTATTGATGAGCCGTCAGAAAAGATTCAATCGACCTCTAGTCAACAAATTGAAACAGCATCGGAAACAGTTGATTATAATTTTATTGAGTGCAGTTCAGCAACTTCAGACAGGGCATCAGTTGAAACATGTGTACAAAATCAAAAAGTGAGTTTAGCCCCCGGATTGACGACTCAACTTGACCATGCACAAAGTTGCACTGGCGATAAACACGACGTTACAGAATCACTTCCAGAGCAGCCGAACGAACTGGAATCATTTGATCTTGATGATATCCTTGGAGTTTGTAACGAAGTCGTTATAACGGATACGTGCGACGCTCATGGGAACGACCAAGTCGACAAAGGCAGTGAAAGCATTGGTGACACAGGGTACAAAATTAACGACACTGTCTGCAACATGTCTGTCGATGATGCTACTGATCCTAACCACAGAATCGTTGGCTCCCTTAAAAAAATTGTTGATTCCAGCCACAAAGTTAGTGAGCCTGCCAGCAACATTGAACCGCTCGACAAAGTTGGTTCTTCTAGCTACAAAATTGATACTGGTCTGGGTACCAGTCGTGAAATCGTTCCTACAATCAAAGTTAATGACACCGACTTCAAAGCTGGCGCGTCAATGACAAAAGTTGTTCATTCTTCCTTCAAAGTTAGTGAGTCAGTCGGCAAAGTTGGCGAGTCTTGTTATAAAATTGGTGGTTCTAGCTACAAAATTGTTGATACCGTCAAAAAAGTTGGTGATTCTGGCTTCAAAATAGTTGACTCGACCTACAAAGTTGGTAATCCAATCTACAAAGTTAATGAGTCAGCGAACAAAGTGGTTGATCCTCCCTGTAATGTTGGTAGTTCTAACTACATTGTTGGCGGATCTGTATGTGAAATCGGTGAGTCACCGAATAAAATTGTCAACTCAAGCAGCGGGATAGACGATTCCGATGCGAAAGAAGATCTAATTGACTACAACAACATTGAGATGGACGACTTGATCAAATTCCCCAAAACGCGAAACACTTCTTGTAAACGCACTTCGACTTCTGCAAGATCCCAGTCGATCCAAACGAGAGCCCGTTTAGTGACTCACCCCGTGTGCGTTTCAGTTTCAAAAACCCCAGTACGAGGTACTGTGCTGATGACCTCACCTAATCTATCAGCCCTACCTGGGGGTTCTACTCGTGTTGTACTCAGCGGGAAAAATATCAATCTCGCCTCTCCGATCAGATCGTGCAGCCCAAATGTGCTAAATGTCAAGAATGTAGGGCGTAAAGTGTCTCCAATGCCGGCAGCAGCTGTTAAAATTGTGCCATCCGTGAACGTTCCAATTGTCAGTTCACAATCTTCGAGCAAACCTGTGGTTGTTGGTAGCGTCATTCGTCCAAATGCACTAGCTTCGAAGGCTTTAACAGCAACGAATCAAATATCAAGCAAAGCACCAAGCGCGATGGGTAGTGGGCCAAGCGTTGTTCGTCCAGCAACTTCTGTTACCACACCGTTACAACTGACGAGAAAAGTAATAAAAATATCTCCCAAAAATGTTTTAATGGGCCCAGATGGTGCCAAGTGTTTCATCAAAATGCCTGACGGGACGTTGAAACAAATTAACCTGAAACCTGCTGGACTGTCGGATATTAAAGATTTGAAACTCCCGAGTTTGCCAAGTAGTAAACCTTCCACAACCGTTGCCCCTGTGAGTGTGCCAGTCAGTACTAAACGAACCAGCTCAACGCCAGCTCCAGGGCCTCCGCCAAAACGTCCTGCTCTTACTCAAGTTTCCAAAGGAGTTGGCAACATTTTGCAAAGTGTCGCTTCCCCGAAAACCTATTTCCAAAGGACTCCTGCCAACGTTCCGTCCACCCATCCGCAAGCTGCTCTCCCTTCAAGGACGGGCTTGTCGAATATCATAGTCGCCGACGTCTGCCCCGCCGTTCCAGCTTCGTCGCAGGCTCGTCCTCCAATGACAGTGACCAACGAAACGCCCCAGGGTATGAACATTGAAAAGAGAGGACCTCCAGAATGTGAAGAAGTCAAAAATCCTTACCTCATTGAACGGTTAACTTCTCGAATATTCTTGAGAAAATCCATTATTAGTCAAAATTAGAAGAAATGTTTGCATTTGTCAAGATCCAGTGCCGCATCCTCGCCGTTGCACTGTGGAAAGTATTGTAATTAATTACTGACGAGCTAAGAAACGGGTAGCCCCCTTGTTTCTACAGGTTCATCCACTGATTGGGGTTGTGCGACCTTCAAACTGAGGATCGTCACGCTGATCTGTCTAAATGTTAGTCTTATTTTCTTCTTCTTGAGCCCTGCCTGAATCCCATGAGTTCGCAGCTTGTAGCTCAACTGACGTACAATCCACGTGGCTCTGCTATTGAATTCGGCTAGTTATGTAAGTGCCGAAGTACTCTTGTGCTTAAGGTTCCTTATTTCCGTTGATTGGCACAGAATCGGCATTTACTGCTTGTTCTAATAACTGCACCCTCGTCTTCGTCATCAGCCAACGTAGATCATGAACAAGCCTGCTAGGGGATTATTATTTGTAAATATTATGGTTAGTTCCAGCTCGCTTATAGAAACGAGTGCTTAACCAGTTTCAATGGGATCAGTGGATGTGTTGATGGCCGTGAAATACTTTGGCAATGTGCTTCACACTTGCCACCACCCAGAACGCATCATCCCCAACAATCACCTTGTCCTTCATACGAGCTTTGCTAATAAAGCACAAGTAATATTCGTTGGTGACCTTCAGATCCCAGTAAGTTCGTAAGCTGGAATTCGTTTAGGTGAGACTTGGATTGCCTGTGCCCTGGTGATGGGAAAGGGGGAGGGTACTTCCAATGCTTATTTGCAATTCACTTAGGTATTGATAATTCTAAATATGTGCCCAGTTTAGGGTATATCACTGAAAGGCAGGTTTTTGATTAGCACTGGCCCCTGCCTGCGTTCAGAAATCTTGTGTGTGGTTTACCAACACGAAATAATTGTACACAGCACACGTAGATCTGTAAACACATTTTCAGAGTTATGTACGGGTTTTATGGTTTAGGAACCGGAGGAGGAACATAAATACTCGCTTCTGCACACTCCGTAAAAACGTAATTTGATCAAAAGACTACTTTAGTGGCTTCACACATGAATTTGTAATGCCTACGTGCTACAGCGAGGGACAGTGGCTTTGGATCCTTGCAATTAGTGCTTCTTCCTTTCTTCTGCTCCTTTTATGCGCCAAATAACCATCTAACGTTTGGGCCATTTGTTCTAACAGGGAAGTTCTAGTCGACCGCTGCCCAAAGTGTTCGCCGGAGTCGGGGGTCGTTTGGTTACTGAAAAAATTCCCCCTTATCGACGAACGAGCCAGTTTTGAATCATTCAAAACTCAGGTTCCGTATTGTGCTCCGAATTACGTTACGTTCTGCAGTTGGCCTCTCGGCAAAAGGCGAGCCCATGAGGTAAGCAGGCGACTGTACATCTACTTTACGAGCTGTTGGGGAAAATAAATAAATGGAATTACGATCGTTATTCGTCGATATCGTGAAAATCAACGCCGCTTATTTTGCTGCTCAATACACTTTCAGATCTTTGAGGTATCAGTTAGCTTTCTCGGCATAGCCCCATGTAGACTCAGAATTGTTTGGCACGAGTTCTTCTGGGTCTTGGAAAAAAAATGAAAAGCCACAGGTAGGACGAGGCTTTAGAGGTCAAACACTATGCATTAGATGTCAAAGTACATGATAATGATTAATTGCAGTTTCCTCTACATTCATGAAGTGTGGACCTGCTGCTGTCAGAACCCTCATGTTCACTGTCCACAAGCTGGATGTGTTTTTTAGAAATGGTAAAAAGCAGAATGCAGTGCATTCTAGAGGCGTTGGGTTAAGGAATGTCGTGTAGCGTAGAGATAATTGGGATTTTTACATTCTTTGTTTACGCGTCTCTTAGTAGCTGTAAAGGAATTTTCTTAACAAAAAACTGCAAATTTACTATTATTTTCGTTATATTTACAATTCTGGCTTATCCCTTGATTTGTTGTAGCAGAAATCCATGTTAGGAACTGGCTGTCGTAAAATGGAGGGTACATACTTACCTTAAGCGGACAATACCTATACACTGTATCTAAGCAGGCAGTAGTCAAGTATAGTATATCAAGAGGAGGGTGGCCGGCACTCCTCAATGAGCTTAAAGGTCGGGGAGTTTCTCTTAATCTGTGCTTGCTCGTTAGAATGTGACCAAACTGCTATGAGTGAATGCAGACATTGATGAAATGTGAGTGAGAAGGGGTGCCTACAGGAGTCAGTCCTCGCCCCGGCCCATTTGAAACTCCTTGAAAGAGGTTCTTCTCAGAAGCATCCTGTAGGCTAGCTGCGTGTTATGTGCGCGAACTTACTGTGCTGATCCGTGCGCAGTCAATTTGACGAATCTAGTCGAAAATACATCGCGTGGCTCCAAATGGTGGCTTAGTGGAGCGAGCAGATCAAGTCGCTGGTGGTGGAGTTGACGAGAAAACTCTACTCATCAACCATCAATACGTTTTTGGCGTCCACAGACTCTTTCTTTAGAAGCTATTGAAGCATTTAGGGGGAATTTCAGACCTCTAGTCCTACGAAGGCCTCTTGTGAGGTTTGCCACACAGGGAGCAATAAACAAGGACACTCGGAGTGTGTGTCACTGTGATATGAGTTTACTTTGGCGTGATTGGCTGCCTTGTTACCTGGGGTAGCATACTTACAGTCCAACAAGAAATTATTGGCCAATCACGAAAAGCTGTGGTCCATAGGGTCATCCTATAAGGCAATATCTACTGGAGAGTGAAAGGAGAGCTTTTACCACTGTGGGCCAAACTCTGCGACAACCTGTTCTCTGAATGAAACTTATGGGCGTTGGATGTATGGGAAGTGAGATGGGAATTCTCTTAAAGGGACACGATACCTACGAGTTTTCTCCCAACATCCGAGAACGTCTCAATAGAAAATGAGTCGAGCCAGTTCTTTATCCACAGCTTCACTGCTTTTCTCTCTAAGACTCCATCCTTACACGTCTTGTGTCACAGGTTCGGTGGAAACAAGAAACCACTTGCTGCTTCACTGTACTGCCTACAACAGTAAGCAGTGGTTGTTCGAAGAGCAGCCAAACCTTCCAGCTTTGCTACTATCTCTTCGCTTGGTTACGCATAGGCAGCAGACACTTCCTGCTGTGCATTCATAAACGACAGATACAACTCTTTTTGGATTGCAAGAACCTTATCAGAGTGTTCTAGAAAGATCAATATGAGAAGAAAACACACAAATGTTGTTGTTTTGGGACAGATTGAACAAGTGTATGAGGGGGTTGGATCTTCCTTTCAAAGCTTCTCTAAGTTGAGCTTATAACAGTCCCCCCCCCCTCGGCCTTGACATCTTCAGTCATTTCCAGAAGCTTCTAGACTAACGTATTTACAGTTAGGGATTCATTTGGTTAATTTAACGAAGATAAACACCACACATTTAGGTGATTGTAACTCTTGTGATTGTCAGATTCAAAGGGCTGCTGATGTAGTTGAGGTGATGGAAGCCGTATTCCCTGAATGCAAGTGGACCAAGTATGATATTCTCAAGTTCGCACGTTTAAGAGGTTTCGCACCGCACTCTCGAACAGTTGGTAAGATTTGTGCTACTTTTCAATGCAGTAGTTTGTTAAGGATATGTTACAGTTCTTAGTAGTCGTTGTACTAATTAGAGATTTCAAATGTAACTAGCAGGAACGTTAGTTGCAGTATTTATTCGTCTTTTGAATCATATACTAAAGCTCTTCACGTTGCATTCGTTTTTCAGATCCTAATTTTGAACCTACTCTCCCTCTATCTCTACCAGATACGCCCACAATGTTTGATTCATCTAAATTTGAAAGTATGAGAGACCTTGACTCTGAAGAGGTTGTTGATGTGATCTCTACTCCTGAAGGTAAGAGCTTGGCACACCCTCGTTCAATTTTTGTTTGTTCCTCTTCCCGACACTTTATTGCAGGACTATCGCCCTGCTGTGCTTTTACGTGATTTTGATAAATGATAGAGTTACAAAAATATTAACAAATTTGGCTAATTTCAGGTAACTCGTATAAACCTTCCCGCCATTTTAAAGAGCCGACGAATTTTCTCAAAGGAAAAACCTTGATGACGTTACATCGACAAGTCAATGAGGCGACATTTGTTGAAAAATTGGTCAGAGACGTTTCCATTTACCTAGATCCAGAGGAGATCGTTGAAGGAGTCGTGTATCCGGCTGCTCTTCGCGTCCTCATGTCCGCCTTCTCAAGTTTTGCCGAAGATTTGATCAGGAGAAGTTACACATCGGGTTACCTTCGTTATGATTCATCGTAAGTTCTGATCCACAGTCTCTCAGTTTCATAGATGTGTGTCAATCGTGGACTTGATATAGTGTGTGTTGCTCCAAAAATATACGTCTAGGTTTCTTTTGAAACTTATTTGTCAGTGTTGGTGAACCCACATCACTCTGGTACATTGCCTTATGGAAAGTTTACCAGGACAAATGGGGTGGGAGAGAAAGGCCACTCTGCCCCGCACGAGCAGCTAAATGTAGCACGAAGCCATTGAGAAAAAAATAAAAGAAAAGAGAGCAATGAAAACTTCCAGTGTTTGATTACCTGTGATTAGTGAATACCAGATGGCTCAAGTGGTAGGGTACGTCAATGTATACCCCACACACTGCGCAAAGGAAAGAAGGTTAGACCACAAGTGCCCAAACGAACTCCTCATATTTCAAGGTGAATTGAGCAGAGTTGAAGGGAGAGTTTTGTGAAATAGGTATTGAAGTGATTGGGTTAATTATCCGCCAGTTGGTAAATTATTAAAGTAACGTACCCGTTTGGTTAGTAAGGACTTAATGGCCAGATGGTGATGTCTTTACGCCGAACAGCTCGCACACAGCTCCTTACCAGTCAGAGAAGATGGACTGACGAAACAGGAACACAGTTGAACAGTTGAGTCGGTACAGGATTTGAACTCAGTTGTAGCTCGATTGTTTGTTCTTCCCGAAACTTCTCAGTTTATGCTCTGAACTCCAAGGAGAACTTGAAGTCGAATGTTGAATAGGCAGAGAGGAGAAGTGGAGCGTTCTTCTTGACAGATGGGTGTAGATAGATTCTACTAAAGTGATACAAACACACTTCCACCTTAATAAATAAGAGTAAGACCAGATGATGTACATAGTTTTGGCTGCCAAGGATCACGCCCACCTTCATCTGAACCTCAGCATACAGGGGTTCCAGATATATTAGATGTATCACTGTTGTTGTATTACTAGCCCCATCTCATGGAGTGTTAGTCTTCTTAGATTCTAGAGGAAGAAATCCAGACTGCTCCCCAATTTGAACATGGACGACTTGACTGTGCTGATCTGTGACTTTTACCATCAAATCGAGGTAAAAACCCATCAAGTGCTCCGAACTGTCTCTGAATAGTGTGAGCAGTTCAAGCTTCCTTCTTCGTGAGGTGGGTCAGGAAAAAACCTAGCTCGGCCCCTTGAAAGGATTCTTCAGAATCAAGTCACGTACTTAGAGTCAATATAGGTGGTGTTTCAGCCAACACCTCCATTCCCTCAAAGGCAGTTTGCAAGGTTTGCCTCGTCACGAGAAGTGAGTAAAGCCACAGTGTGTTGTCGTGACACAATCCTCATATACAAGGCCTTTTACTGAGGCGTGATTGGCCTGACCTTGTTGTCAGGAGTAGCAAACTCACAGTCAATCGAAGGAGAGTACTGGCCCAGTCATGGATCACTAAGGCCTACAAGACAGCGCTCACTACTGAAGCACTCCAACTGATCACAGGGCAGTTACCAGTTGACTTGGCAGTGGAGTGCAGGACCAATGGAGAGTGAAAAGGAGTCTCCCTCCCTCCCTCTGGGCTGAACCCCGTACAGACCTCTCGACTGAACTAAAACTTGCACGACTATGTGAATGGGCATTAGATACATGACCTCGTCAAATGTAAGTGACGCATATGAGTTTTTTCCCAGAAAGCATAGAAGAACCCAGATGAAGAACTCCTCCCAGATGGTAGTGGTTCCCCCTACTGGGAGACCGGCTTAATGGCAACCTGCTGTACCTTTACAGGTCTGGGTTTGGTGGTTGCTGCCCTGGATCTCGCGTATTAGCTGATATAACTCTCTTAGAGCGTTAAGAATCAGTAATTTTGACATTAAAGCACAACTTAGTACTACAGAACATTATCAGAAGATTGATTGTTCAGGATCGGAGACCATTTTGGAACCCACATCCGACCTCACGCTCATTTAAGCAAATCAGGGTGGTGCATATTATTTCTCACTGCTCTGTGCAATCGATTGAGAATAGAGTTCTAGCAATGAGTTTGAGTTTGATGAGGTTGACGTTGAAGGGAGTTGTCCCAGACTTCCAACTAAAGACCTCAAGCTAGTTTGACTTGGTGAGTAACAGCTGCATCGTTCAATATCCCACAACGTGCAATCCAACGTGAATAACAAACACAATAATTGACTCGTTGGTTAGTAATGCAGCTGTGGGCCAAACATTCCACTAAGTTTACTACCCCTTTTTAGCTATGGAATGTTATTAATCCCTTCCAAGGTTTATCGTTCTTCTATTTTTGATTCCAGCGAACCTGCTCTTTTATTGTGCGAAGACGTCCGATTAGCTTTGCGAAGCCGCCCAGAGTTTGATCTTTTCACCAACGAAGGAACCGGAATTTCTCGTTCAGATGAACCGAATGAGCTGATGAACCCAGGGATGGCCCGACATTAATTCTACTGGTAAACTCATTCACACTCTAGTTAGCATTTCCCAGTTCAAGTGCCTCTCAATGAAGCACCTAGTGGCTGTCTTCAGCTCATGTTGCTGACCTTTGTTCTACAACTAATCATTTAGCAAACAGATCCTCCTCAACCTCCACATTGTTCTCCCTATCAAACAACCCTCTGTCGCTTCCCTTAGCAAAGCTCGATCATCATGTCGATAATAGCATCCTGGAACCTTGGCTTGTTGGTCATCGTAATAAACTACGTGTTTTAAAGACTAAGAATGATATGTGAATTTGGGAGGTGCAATTCCTGAGTGATTTGTGTTGACTTGACGACCTGCTTTTTAACGAACAAGGTTGTTGAGAGATAGTGAGTGGGTTTGGTGTGTTACTAGGTCGTGAAATCGAAAGTTGGTTGTAGTCTTGTGGAATTCGTCTAGTTTCACTGAGCTCTTCATTCGAGTTCCCAGCAACTGCCGATGGATTAACGTCACTCCTGACCTTCTGCTGTATTCTCGCTCATTACGCACAAATGAGACTCTAAAAGCTTCTGCGCAGCATGGTTGAGTCGATTGCCTAACACTGGTCATGGTACTGTCATCGAACGTGTCAGTAGTTTACTCCTCATCACTAGCAAAGTATATTAAACAATATGTTGTTTTGCGTCGGTCATAGTGACCACAGCGTCTTTACTCCCACCAACATAGCCTCCTGAAATAGCGATTGTTGAACTGACCAAGTAGCCTGACTCAGTTCAAATTTAGAAGACTTGGGAAATTGAGTGCTGAATGTGTCGTGTGAGTTGAAGAGATCTGTGTGCGGCAGGAGTAGCCTTACGACAGCCTTTTCTCACGTATAGGCGTCTGGCAGGCTAAGAATGTTATCTAACATTTAGACATGCTACTTATTAAACCGACAATATTACCTCCTCTATGGGTCATACGATTTCTATAGAAGAGTTAAGTTTCAGTCACTGTGTGATGAAATAGACCTTTTAACATATTAAACTATTTTTTGTTACTTTACTTTTCTTTGTTTTCAGGTGCTGAGGCCAGAGCCTCCTCATTTCTCAAAACCCACTGCTCAATACAACTCTACGGTCTGACCATAGCTCAGTTGAAGTTCGTGTCTTCATAAAATTCAACTTAGTCTAAAACGCTTACTAATTTAAGGTTTATTGTATTATATACTTGAATGTGAGTTGTGAATAGTAGCCAGAGGGTCGCAACCAATGGTGGCCGGCGCTCCTCAATGAGCTTAGAGGTCGGGGAATTCCTCTGACAAACAGCACTGCTACGATTTAATGCAGATGTGTTTCAGTCCAGAGAACGTTAGAAAAGGGGTGCACATGGGGCACGGTCCTTGGACCAGCACTCTGGAACTCCTTTTTCGAGAGGAAAAATTAAATAGCCTATCATTAATACGTTTTGGCGGTCACATGCTCCTCCATGAGAAGCAAGACAAGTACTTAGATTGACTCGTAATATATAGGTGATGGGGGGTGATTCGAAACTTTTTTTTTCCCCCAACGTCCGTGAATGTCTTTAGAGAAAGTGGGTTGAGACTGACCATTGGACGAGCTAGTTCTTTATGGGACGTGGCTTCTCTTCTTCTCTCTCAAAGACTCTCCATCCTGCACAATTTGCTCTTCCAACGCAGAAGAAACAAGAAATCACATTTTGCTGCACTGTAGTTCATACAACAGCGAGCGACAGTTGTTGGAAGAGCACCCAAAGCTTCCTGCTGTAACCGAGGGATTCCCCTTCGTCATACCTTGGTGCAGTGATGCATGGGCAACAGCTCTCCACCAAGTGACTGCCCAAATGACAACCTTATCATGTCTAGATTTGGTGAATGCTGGGGGAGTGTCTCTATGACTTTTGACTGATATAACTCGATTATAATGGTTCAGGAACAGTCATTTTGATACGGAAACACGCCTGTCTAGACAGCAGCATGTGAAACATATGGACGTCGTTTTGAAACTTGTTTACTGATGCAGCTAGACACTGCAGCCAACCTTGTTAGACTTATCTAACTCAAACACTACCTGACCTGGAAACTAAACTGGTTTACTTGTTTTTTGTTCGTTTCGTTTCATCCAGTTATTTGTGCAGGTTGCCTTGCAGCAATTAACGCACTGGTGTGCACTCTACTGGTCTGTATATACTTGGTGGGTGGGTCTACCTAATACCTTCAGGGGGGTGTCATTTTTGAGGTGGAGGTCCTGTTAGCAGCCCCTTACACTTTTTTTTAGGGTTTCATTGTGTACTGGACCTCTTTTGTAACTTCTGCAGGTT
Organism: Pachypeltis micranthus; assembly: GCA_020466155.1. Lineage (NCBI taxonomy): Eukaryota > Metazoa > Arthropoda > Insecta > Hemiptera > Miridae > Pachypeltis > Pachypeltis micranthus. The sequence continues at coordinate 29,812,546 of CM035771.1, read as the reverse complement.
AATGCATAACGTTCCTTGCTACAAAATTGTTTACATGGTGTGTTTCTTATGAGTAGGGTGTGGAGTATACAAACGTGAAATGAAATCGCACTAGTATCTCATGTAAAATGCTTGAGAGATGCTTATGTACGCGGCTTGGGGCAAAACGAAACTGAAACTCCAAGTCATCTTCATGTGCCATACCTATGAGCGTTACCTCGAGTTCTCCACGTGAAAAACTGGATACTTCGACTGTGGCAGAGTGAGATCAATTTAATGTACTGACAGAGGCTCTACTGTTTCCTTTGCTATGTCTGGCTTCCTTTCGAGGTCCTGTAGGGGAAACCTGGAGCAGCAGGGAGAGCCCCCCCCCCCCTCATCATCTATCCTGTAGTGGCAGTTATTGATGTCAGTACTTCTGCTGTACTGTTTTGGTATCTGTTGGAAAAGTCGCAGATCTCATGGAATGTGGAATTGCTTTGAATATGATTCCAGGCTTTTAAGCTTCTTTTAGCTCAAAACTATCAACAAATTTCTCAATTAACGCATGTATTTCAGATTCCATTCCGTACTACAAAACAGATTACCATGCAAACATCTTTTTTCAATTAGTCGAGCGCACGTTGGAATTCCATACATTCGATTCTGTCGCGTTTATTATGCCGGGAAGAGTCCCAGCTCTGCCAACTTTGTCGACAAATATTTCGTTAGCGGTTCGAAGTATTTGAGAAGCGGCTCGGCAGTTATTACTGAGTATTTACCCTGTGAGAAATTCGCGAGAGTCTCGTTCCACAGCTGCTCAGAGCCCTTTTCCATCAGCGACCTGCAATGGAGATCAGTCGTCAGCCAATAAGTTTGTTTAGGATCAATTTAATGTGTCTGTAGAGTGGTAGTTGTTTCAGTTTAAAATGTGTAAATATTCGGTGTCTAATTTTGAATGTTAACTAGTTTTTGTACTTTTTTAAAGCAATAAAATTTATTTGTTTACGCTTTGATTTTTCCTGAAACCTTCTCTGCTTGGAGTGTTGAAGTGAGGCTCATATGTTGGTATAGTTGAGTTAGTCTTGCAGCCTTTTCTCCCAGAAAATGAGTGCAGGACTTGACTACCTCCACGTGTAAGTGTCTAAAAGATGTTACACGCTGTTCTGACTCCATACGAATGTGGTTACCTTCCACCTCCTCAGGCCTTGCGCGTGCACAAACAATATCCCAAAGGTTTGGCTGGGTGTCACCTATTTTGTGCTTGGTTCCACATGCACCACCCTTACAAAAGATTAGGTATAATGCCGTAGGTACTGGCATCAATTACAATGCGCTTTGTACACTACGAACTGTCTCACAGGTGTAACTTGATACGCGCATCATGAATGTTACCCTCAGAGTCGGCAACCATTTTTACTGCACGCTATTCTTTCTATGGTGGCATGTAATTTGCTAACAGAAAGGCAACCACAATCCCCGGGATAATGGCTCACAAAAAACCTGATTGAGTTTCCCCCCTGCTTCTCCGGTGAAGTAGAACCCGCAGCTCGCTAACTGGACTTCTTTAGGGAGGAGATGAACAAATCAAAACTTGACTTCAAGTGACACTGGTGCGTGGTAGCTCTTATATGTGAATTAAGTAAGTGAAATTCTTTCCCCTGAAGTGGTTTTGGGGGGTTCATTTTGACCCCCTCCAGTTGAAGGAGGGAGCCGGGGTTTGTGAGCCCTTCGCTCTGCCCTTGGCCTCAAGGGTGAGGGAAAGTTCCCCTACCCTTCCACGAGCTTCCTACTTCTGTGCACTGCGTGTACGTTTTATTGAGAAATGATTACGAAAGCTGTGTGAGGTCACCACACGCGTCACTTTTCACTAAAATAAGTTCAACTCGTGGGCCAAGGGCGATTGCTCAAAGGGTACGGACTTGAAACCCCAAAAGTGGTTTCAACCACCTGCCTGGTCCACTGTGCCACTTTCTTTTCGCTTCCTGTGGATTATTCCAGTTAGTAGTGCTCAAATTACAAAAACCTCCACTCACCCTCTAAAACCCCTTTACATTTATATAAAAAGCTCATGACAGAGCTTGAAGCTGATTGACTCAACTCCAGCAATGACTTTCAGCCTGAAAGTGATGCCTAACCAAATTAAGTTATTGTAGAACTTCCAGTTTGAACTCTGTGTTCTCCCTTCTTTTCATAATTAACTCATCATATTCATGACTTAACATTCCGTTGTGTAGACTACATAGGCGACAAAGCTTGTTGCTTTACGTACAACAGGCGTTAGAGAAATACGTAGATGTGAGAGTTTGCTCAGCTAGTCAGCACTATGACTCCATTCCTATGAAAGGTTGTTTCAGTTAGAGCATGATCGGTTGAAGATGATAGAAATTGGCTCAACAGCTAGTCAGGCAGATTAGGATGTGAATCTGTACTGTCATATGTTCAGGGTAGGCCGAATTAGTTGGATTTTACCCCAAACATCGAGTGCAACCCTTTCTCACCTGAATTGTTTTGTCTACGGCTGCGGGAACATCCAGCCTGCCCGTTCAATTATTTCCTAAGCTGATGACCGGTTTTCTCCTTTCTGGACTTTCCAAAATGTCCCGACCCCTCTTCAATTTAGTTCCTCTCCAGCACACTCAGCTCTTTCCAATGCACACTCATCCATCAGTTCTCATGCTACTCACAGCTCTGCTCATCTCTCTCTGCTGTAGTCTTCCGCGCAACCAGTTCACATATTTAGAGCCCCCTTGTGTCGCCCTTATATACTCCCATGCTTCAGTCTTGTACTCAGATAACTATCATTCTAACCAAGTGATTGTGCAACCAAAGCTCTATTGCTTAAGCAAGTGTATCAATACAGTCCTATTTATCGTTCAATTCATGTGTCTATGTCTCTATTTTTTGTGCACTCAACATCACACTTACGCAGCATTTTCATAAAAACCAAATTTAAACTGGTTGTAAATGGAACATTATTGTCTTTCCTACCCCTTGAGACAAACACGTCAAACAAAACCGGTAGTACGATCCCCTGAAATGTTTTAGGACCATTAGCTTCGCATTTGATGACTCTGGGATTCTTCTAGTTGAGACAGTTGTGTGTTGCAGGTGCGAGTGAGATTCTTATTGTAAATCTCCTTTAGCAATTTACCTCAGCTTCTTCCCAGCCTCCTTATTCCCAAACAAATCGCATCTGTGAAGAAGCTCCCCTCGAGACATCTCTGTAGAGCACATAACGTCCAAAAGTTGAAACTGAATGAACCCACTCAAAAAATACCTGAAAAAAGCACAAAACCTTCCGTCATGGACTTATAACATTCAATATCAGAAATTCAGAGAGTTAACAATACGACTTTGCCTCCCCTTTGCCATTGTACTGTGTTGGGGGGCGGGGGTCAATGAAAAGGGTATTTAAACCCATCCAGTCAGTCTTCTGGAGGCGATGGTCCTTGTGGGTATCTCACTCTTAAATTCGTTTCTTCCTTACGAGCTTTCCTGTCACTTAAGTAGCACAATTCTCTACGAAACTCATAATTGTCCATGTCCTCTTCCTCCCGTATTTCTTGAGCCTGGGAAACGCTCATTCTTTGTAGCTATCTGCTAGGACCTGAGGATTCCTACATCTCAGGCCTAACCTGTATAAGAATGTACTGAATCTTTTCCTCCGCTGCAATTCATTAAGAGGGAATAAACCCCGTAAATTTGGAAGTGCCTTGAAGTAGTCTGGAAATAGTCAGCTGTTATACTCTGAACCGGACAGCTTCCCAAGTCATTATCAATGCACTTGCCTGATGTAAGGTGTGTTGTCAGCAACGTGGAATTTAGCTATAGGGTCGAGCTGGTTGCTGTAGCGTTGCACAGGGGCCCGTATCCCCTCGTATTCCCCTCTGTATTTCCACCATAACTCATTGTACTGGTCTTCCCTTACTTTAGACGACATGACGTTCCACCGCCATTTGTCCAGAATTAACCCGTATGGCAGTTGAGGGATCTTGTTTAGCGCCATTTTAAGCAACAGAAACAGTTCAGTTCCTGGGGAAAAGAAATACAGTTCACTTAGATAATCATAGCCGTCACACGTAAGACTCAAGTAATGGCACACATTCCTCGAACGTGTTTAGATTTGTTTCCCTCAGTTACTTATTTTACTTTTTGGCTATAATTGCGCCGGTAACGTAAGAATTCAGTTTATTTGAAACAGTGGAACACACAAGCACGTATGGGTGCTAGGTGCTCATGCTCCTGAGAGAAAGGGAAGGTCTAAATGCCTTAATACGAGGAACTCTGATGCTTAAGAACCAACGAATACAACGTTCTCATGTGATCTATGGTGGTGGGGAAGGTACAGTTTTGAACCACTTAGTTCTTACTCTGAATGGTAGTAGAGGGCGAATGTGGTTGTTGTGGAATACATAAAACACTTTCTTATAGGTTAGTTGATCCCAGACAACGCTTGCTGAAGCTAAAATGGTAAATATGGTTATCCTGCAGTGTCCACTGCATGCCAAAGGGCAAAAAGAGGTAGAGGATCAAATAGGTCTAGAGGAGGCTGTAGAAGCTGGATCACTATTAGCTTTCAGCCTCCTTCACTTGAGAATGATGGGGGATACTAAACATCTGGTGGACTAAGCATCTTGTGGCAAGTTTCCAAACACTGAGGCCAATATACCAGGCAGGAGGGTTACGGGGGCATGAACACTAATGTGTGTATGACTGACAGACTAGATAGTGGGGTTACAGGTTGTTTGTTACCCCAATCCACCATCTAGCAATTGAGGAGAAAGACCTGTAAATATCAAGGGTACGACTACTAGAAGAAAAGAAGAAGGGCTGTGACGCTTGGGAGGTGGCAAAGCGAGTTTGACGCAGTCCTGAAGAGCCGATGGACTAAGCAGCTAATTCCAGCGCTTAGTCCACAACTCGAGCAGTGCCAGGGGTAGGTATATGGAGCACGTAGGGTATAGCAGCACTGAATTGGTAAGGCTTCAAGCCCAAACTGCCTGCACTGTACTTCAATGGTGGATGATGCTTGTCATGCCGTCGTCATATTCATTGTGGAGGACATAGGGGGCTGGCTCCCACCAGGGATATTCATTCGTCCCGTTTTGAATCCTTAAGAAGTGTATACCTCAATTTGCTCGAGCAGTACTCAGCCAGAAGAGAATGGAGCTTGCTGCAGCCAGTGTTTTGCAGGATGAAGATGAAGACATGTAGAAAAGCACGCTCCTGAACCTCCCAAACTCCTGGGCACTATGGGCATGGTGGCACACTGAAGAGCTGCCATCTCAGAGTGACACATGACGGCCAACTTGATGCTAAATGGCCCGGTCAATATTCGACATGCAGGATTGAATTCATGGGGGTGACTAGGATCAGACCATCCCCCTTATGTTCTTATTGCCAATAAGAAAGGCTGTTTGATGAATCAAACATTAAAGTTCATAAAGGAGGGCAGTGCAGGCATTTGAAATAAAATCATCAGCTGGTGTTACCAGCTATTAAAAATGATTGGAGGGAGCATGAGAATACAGACCCTCACTGCTCTGTTTCTCACGTATCTGTCCGTGTTGCTATGGAACAAATATCCTGAACGCCTTCAAAAGTTCCTCCTTTTTTCAATTCTGACGACCCAGCGAGGAACAGATGGATGGTGCTCCAATGTGAATGTTCTCGTTCCGACATCATGGCATGTGTCGCAGTGTCATACACCTCTACTCCTCAACACAATCCACGAGCAGAGCTGTTTCCTTATCAAAATTACAATTCATTGCGATCCATGAGCCGAGCTCTCGTCTTTCACCACACGGGCGTACACAGAACAGAATCCCCAATATTCTACCACTCTATCCAGACAATAGACAGTTTATGGTTTGTAATGCGTGTAGTTCGGTATCTTTGTTTAACACATTCATCGCATCATCAGAAGGCCTGGAGTGACTGTCCCATGCTGATAAGTAAAACGTTGCAGTGCATATTTCGAGGGATTCAGAAGAGTACCACGCTTAACTAAATTGTGTAAATATCATTAAATAAATATTACAATTTTATAAATCTCGTTAAACTACGTCAACATGATAATAACCTTTAGTAACGTTATGGAGCAAGCCCAAGCGTTGGAGATGCTTAGGTGAGCTGACCGAGAGCATTATCGCGTCCCCGATAGACTCTTGGAACGCTGAATTCGCTCCATCCTTCAACAAAGTGAAATAATAATCGCCCTTAATAATTGACAAGTAATCGTGATATCAAGCGGCCTACTGAAGTCCGCCAGTTTTGAGCAACTTCTCTAAATTATTGAACAACGATTTTATTAGGTCGCAGCGAGATGTTTCCCAGGAACTATCTTCGTAAAACTGACAAAATTTCCCTTTTGAGAGAGCTTAGCAGAGACAGATTTGTTACGTCTAATCGTGCGGTACTGTTGAACATCAAAATATTGAAGTCGCGTTAGAAACGTGGTGTTCTAGAGAATTTCTGTCGAATAGGGGGGGGGGGGGTTAGAGCAAATTTTTAAGAAAAGCTTTGATGGGAGTGAGCAGCTAGTGTTAGGGCAAAATAGTTCTTAAAATTGCTTAGATTAAGCTCGTTCAGCCGCAAAATCGGTGAGAGGTAAAGCAATCCAAATTTGGTCAAATATGAACATTTTAAAGGCATCAAGTTGAGCAGTGTATGGCTACCTTTAGACGAGTAGTGCCTGGCTAAAGACAGTGAAGGTTATTTATTAGACTCTCCAGGGAGCGATCTAGAGAGATCTTCAATCTGGAGAGAATGCATTTGGATCGTACGTGGCCCGTAAACGCGACGTCGGTCACATTCTGTGAGGTGGGGACTGGGTGCAGCGCACCTCAGAGAGTGCTTGCGGTGGCCCTCCTGTGGCCAGATGAGGTTGCATGGATGGACCTCAAAGCTGTCATGCGTTTTGTGCGAGAATGGTGGGGGCTTATTGTCTCAAGGTGTTCCAGAAATTCGAAAACGCCAGCCTTTGGTACATTTTGGTCCTTCAAACCCACCACTATACCCTATTCCAATGTATAGAATGGCTCGTAAGCTTACTTTAGCGTCTTCGGAATGACGAATAAAACGAGGAAAAACAACTAACTCAATTGGTTTACCGATTCTCTTCTAAAGTACGTGAGAGTTATATAGGAACGCATTTAGAGTTTGGCAGAAGAGCAATCGTGAACTCGCCAGTGAATTACCACTGTAAATGAAGCTCTAGCAATCATGTTATAAACGAATTTCTGAAAAACGTTTACACTAAAATCCGTGTACAGAGTTCCTAATGAATCCTGGATTTTGATCGTTTTTGGATTAGCAAACGTCAAAAACTCACAAAATCTTTGGCAAGGCGAAATCTTGGAATGACTGTGCGAACATCGTTATTTATTTAAAGGTTACACGGTCCAACGGCAAAATTGATCGTGTATAATTTTCGCGGCATCTGTAGTTCAACCAAAAGACAAACACCAACTAATAGAGAAACCCGTGAGTTTCATAGTACACACCGCAACGCAATGAGCGGAAAAATAGTTAATCAACATGAATAAAACGAGCGGTTTCAAGTACTAGAGACATGTCGCAGCAATAGATACTCTTGAAGGCGGCTAGAAATAGTAAGTTTCGCTAATAAGCGACTGGAATTACTGGGGGGTAGGCAAAAGCGCCTACCTTGGGCACGACGATGCCTGTTCCTAAAGCCGATTAACGATAAGTCTCTGATTACTTTTTGCCGCCTGACTAGCGTCTATTTGGCAGATATGTCAAGCGAGCGTTCAATCAGCGGAGGTAGTGCGTGAGGTCTGACCTGAAATATCATGGGCTGTTGGTCGTAGCTCATGAAGTAATGTACATGGCCCATTTCGTGGTGGACGACGTAAAAATCTTCCCAGTTCACTTGAGTGCAGAGCAAAATCCTGAAAATAAAATTAATTGGCCCGTAAACCCTTCAATTACTGGTTCGCTCTATTACATCAAGTTGCTGAATTACTACCGTTGCGCAGCAGGTAGACACAAATCACTCTTAACAGACTTTATAACTAATTATATGTTAGGTGTCACACAAACAAGCCGGGTCTAGCTTGGTAATTCTAAAGAACTACAGCGCTACAGCGAAGTAACTGGATATTTCGTTGATCTACTGCATTTGGTATCGTGTTCGTTGCTTGCTCGTCCTTTATGTGAACAGAAGGGGCCGTCTCGCTGCTCATCTTCTTAATACAGTGTTTGTCCAGCTCCAGCGACTGCCCCACACAGTCCCTTAATGTGGCTGGGAGAGTTCAAGAGTTCACTATTGAAGCCAGAATGTTTGGTTTCAACGCAGAGAAGCCTACTGGATATTGTAAAGGTTGTGTGACTATGAGTGGTCAAGTGTGAATGCCCCCAAACATCCATGAACTGCCTGCCAAGCTGCCATCCCTGTTCTGTCTTCCCAGCAACCATCCATGAGCTGCCTGCCAAGCAACCAACCCTGTTCTGTCTTCCCAGCAACCATCCATGAGCTGCCATCCCTGTTCTGTCTTCGCAGCAACCATCCATGAGCTGCCTGCCTGGCAACCATCCCTGATCTGTCTTCCCAGCAACCATCCATGAGCTGCCATCCCTGTTCTGTCTTCGCAGCAACCATCCATGAGCTGCCTGCCTGGCAACCATCCCTGATCTGTCTTCCCAGCAACCATCCATGAGCTGCCATCCCTGTTCTGTTTTCCCAGCAACCATCCATGAGCTGCCTGCCTGGCAACCATCCCTGTTTTGTCTTCGCAGCAACCATCCATGAGCTGCCCATCCCTGTTCTATCTCCCCAGCAACCATTCATGAACTGCCTGCCCATAAACCATCCGTGTAATGATCTCGTGGATCACGTGGATGTGGTTGGCTAAAGCTGCTCTAAACTGTTCGGAATTTCGGTCAAAAGTGCCTTTATAGTCATTGAACTACTTGAACTTTACTAATTCTAAATTGGTGACACAAGTTACACACCAGAAGTGTGGAGTAACGTTTACTTCCCGTTGTAGTGACGCTGCTTAAAAGCCTTAGTTGGCCCCATCCACAACCACCAATGCTGAACTCCTATCTGCTACAGGAAACGTCATTCTCTTAAGTATAATTATCTTCTAATTAGACCAGTTCTACTAACTCGTCCAGTTTATTTTCGGTTGGTGGGGTCATCCCAAATACAATAACCACACGTGGTTAGCGCATCAACTAGCATATAAAGGCACATTGTTCTTACCTGATATCACCAGGTTTGTACAAGTTCGCAGCCGTACCGTGGCACAACGGAGGTGTTCCATTTTGAGTCGAATAGATAGATTTAGACCAAAATATTTCTGGCATTCGAGGGAGGCCCATAGAAGCGTAATAGTTTTCCGCAGTTTTCAGCATGTCAACAGGTTTCGCAAAAACGTTCTGAATCGCCAAATCCAGATTAATGGGAGAAGGAGCAATCAAGTCCATCATGTTGTCCCAAGAGTTCGACCACATGTTCCCTAGTTATCAACAGCGAAATCAATTTAAAAAACTTTACTGGGCGCAGTAAGTTCGTCGGTTGAGAGTAACAGTGCGACAATTTAAAGTTGTTGGTATTTTGTTGCCAGTTATTTATATAACGTGGTTTTGTATTTTCACTCAAAATATGCCCTATCCCTTCCGCTCACTATCAAACCTCTGAAACTTTCTCTTTGGTCGGATCAAAGACACACTTCGTGCGCATTATTCATCAACTCAAGTATTCATGACTCTGAACGGTGAGGTGAATGCTTCAGGCAAAATTTGTGTGTGGTGCACTGAGCCATTCCAGTTGACTAGGCCAATGTAGATCAGGTCTGTGACTACGAACTATCGCAAGTTGTGGTCCTTCTACTTTGAGCTTACGACATTATTTCAAATATTCCGGTTGGTTCATCTCCAGGCACATCCACTTACGTTTGAAATAAGCGTCCCTTAGGAAACGATTCCGCTCGATTGTAGCGCAAATGAAGCCTTTTAAAAATTTCCGTGATTTTAAGAAGCATTCCACGGTAATGACCTAACGAACGGATCAAAAAGGCCTTGAGGAACAGGATGTGGACAGCTTCTACATCGTTCAAAGTTCACACCAGTAAAATGACATTCCCAGCTGACATCGCGCCTGTAGCGCATGCACTGGATCGGTGAAATTCGAATGACGTGCTGACACTATTGCGTCAGACACGGATTCGGTTAGTATGCAACAGTAACTTAACATCCGAGGCCAACTCATGGGTATGGAAGTTAGAAATAGAAATACTGTAACTAGAAATGAAAGAGAGTGATGTTTGCATAGCAATAGGGGAGCACAAGGAAGCCAATTGGCTAATTAGTAGGCGTGGGTGGCTCACAGCTTGAAGTCCGAAGGATTCTACATGAGTGAAGAGAAATGGCAATCTCATTCCCGGTCATACTAGAGGAATCAATAATTTCCCTCTGAAAAAGAGGTGGGCGAACGTACTCACCTTTACGTATTCATTAACCCAACTCAGCCGGGGTTCACAATATTTTTTCACGGAGCCTAAACGTTTCATTACAGTGGCATTATTTTACATGATTGAGGCCAGGGATTCAGACAGTCTAGGCTGGGTACGCTGGCAACAGTTTTCCAGACATTATTCTTCGCAGCTATGGTGTATGTGTTGCACCTCCTGAGCAGGGGGCTGAAATGTAAAGAGATCTATATTATGTCCGACAGTCAGGCTGAACTTAAGGCCCTGGCTTCTTATACTATTTCTCTAGGCTGGTTTGGGAATGCCTGGCTGGTTTGATCACCGTGGCAAAGAAGAAAACTTTGTCATTGTGATGGGTGTCAAGTCATAGAGGACTAATGGGAATGAAGAGGCGGACAGACAGGCGAGAGACGGATCTGTACTCCTCCTGGTAGGGGCCGCCAACAGCCACTGGAATAAGGACGTTGGCGAGTGGGAGGAGAAGTGTGGGACTGCCCGCCTATAGGCGGGATGTGCCCGGCCAAAGGTTATCTATTCCAGAGAGCAATCTAGAGAGTTCCTCTTTCTGGAGAGAGAAAATATATGGGTCACTCACTGTCCATTAAGGTACCACCTGGCCCAGATTGGTAACTTACAAAGTTGCAGATTCTGCGTGGTAAGGCTGGAGTCAGCAGTGCATGTACTGTGTACTTGTGAGAAGCTGGTTGTGGCACGCAGGGAAGGGAGGGGAGGTTACTGGGATAGATCTCAAGGCCGTCTTGCTAGAATGGAGGGGAAGTATTGGGGTACGTCGTGGCTCCACGGTATCTAGCGGTGGAACTGAGAGAACATAATGGTGCTTCATCGACGCCACACAATAGACTCATTTGAGGCGGCGCAATGGGGGTTTCTTGGTTGCAACCAGTATAGCGTGGAGGGGGAGGGGGGAGCTTAAATGAAGGAAATGAGGGGATAAAAGGTGTGCTACTGAGAAAAGCCTTCCGTGCTGCTTCATGCCACGACTCCAAAATACGACAATCTCCAACGAAAAAAAAACTCCCTGCGTCTAAATAGAGAAATAGGGACTAGGCGTGCACAAATAAATCCAACGGACGGGGGTGGCAATTTTGTTTTCATTAGGGATAATCCAATTCAGAGGTTGGGGATCGAGGAGTGACAGGGAAATGAGGTAAGACGATATTTCTCGGTCCCTTCTCGAGCTCACCCTTCGCTAGACCTCTCTCAGTCGGTGGCAGAATAAATGAAAATAATCGTCAGCGAGAAAAACGAGGGGGAGTCTCGGTGCTGTTCAAATTATTACTTAATTAAATGGGAATTGGCAAGAAAATTGAAAACGAATCCGCCTCGGCAAACATGACGTTCAGCCTTTAGTTGTCTTGAGTTGCCACGGACGCGCAATAAATCTCCACAGACACGTATAAAAGTGATGCACCAATTAAACTTTTTTATCTTAAACGAGAGGGTAATAAATTGATTTTTTTAAATACCGACGATGCCGCTATTAGAATCAGGCGCTCAACCGCCCTGTCTGCAAATTGCTAGAGCTCTTCTAGCCTATTTAATAAATAGGGACTGAGCGCAGCTCGACAGACCCTTCTTCTTTCGTGTCCTCAAGATGGTTGGAAATGTCCGGAAGTCGTGGCACTGCCACATTTTTCTCCACGTGAGTAAACAACATACCTTCAGGATACGAATTCATGAATGATCCAGACGGGAAGGGGGTGGTCCCACTCCCGTGGTATATTATACAGACGGATCACTGAGAGGTGGCCTGGCAGGTGCTGGAGTTTATGGGGAAGGGATTCCGGGCATGATACCATTAGGTGCGTTGGTAACAGTTTTACAGACAGAACTCTTCACAGTGACGTTGGGAGTGCAGCACCTCCTGTGCAGGGGTCTGAAACGGAAAAGGATATACATTATGTTGGACAGTCAGGCTGTACATGAGGCCTTAGCGTGTCCTATTTTTTCTTGTCATGGCGGGTTGAGGAGTGTCTGAATGGTTTGAAGCGCTGGTCAAAGGAAAACACGTTAACACTGTGTTGGGTGGCTGGTCATACAGGGATAGAAGGAAATGAGGAGGTTGTCAGACTAGGGAGAGAAGGATCTGCGCTTCTCCCAGTCGGACCTAAGCCAATAGGGACTGCTGAGAGTCACTTGACCTTTGGAAGGAGAAATGCAGGGCTGCCTATTGGCAAGATGTGTGAGGCCAAAGGCAGTCAAGGTTGTTTATTGAACTCTCCAGAGAGTGAACGAGAAAGGTCCTCAGCCTGGAGTGATCAATGTCCTCTGAGGTACCGCTGTGCCATGATTGGTACGGAGTTGCAGATTTTGTACCTGCGAGGGGCTGGCTGCAGAGTATTGGGTACGGTGGATGAGAGAACACCATGGGATCTGGTGGACATGATCCTGCTCATAGACGCCACACAATAGTCCCATCAGAGGCGGCAATGAGGGTAGAAACACGTCTTCTCTGATTTTGCTGTTGACGAAGTAGAGCCAGCCACAATGGAGCGTGGCATAGAATATAGAGTAGTGTGCTTGAGAGCAGGTTGAACTTGGGCGGAGTAGCATTCTTCTACGACAGGGTGGTAACTGCGGCATTCATTCCCTTGCCTCCCGGAAACCCAGATGTGCTGCAGTGAAATCTTGAAGTGATGTGGTTCAAAGTTTGGGCGTTAATGGCCATCCCCTTGAGAAAACGGAAATGGGGAGAACATAGTATTTGAGTTTGTACAACTGGTTAGAGGATCAGAATGAATATGTCGCGTTACTAGGATTTATAATAATTTGAAACGTTTCCTAAAATCTCCTGGTAGACCGTGTTGAATTTACAAACGCTGTTCACGTCGGGCTTCGAAGAGTTTCCTGCAATGATATTCTCGCGGCAGCGCTTGATATTATGTTTCATGCCCATTAACCTATTCAACGCTGCACTGAAAGCAAACCTTCAATTTATTGTCTACCTCATATAAACATTGTGCCAACACGCGGTGGTCGTTTGTGTTGATTCCTCCCATGACATTCCGAGGAAATTCATTTACAATCCCCCCCCCCCCAATTCACCATCACCATTTGACACTTTACGTTTCAAGGCGTGGGGAATCTAAATCTGCTATGTCCGCCCCCATCTAAACCATATTGGCCTCTAACTGTCCCATAAAAAATCTGTAATTACGCACAAACATTCCATTTGAACCCGCCCTAATACGAAACTCATCCGGCAAAACGCTTGGTTGATGAGAAATTGGTTAAACAATCAGAAACAACGAACTTTAGGTAGTTCTATTGCAATTACATTGTGTTCGATTTCGTTTCCCACGTATCTTTTTGATTTATTAGTGAAACCACAGAAATACAGTGAGGCAAATTTTACTACTTGTAGAAACTCTCGGTGCGATATTGCCCAACTTATCGACTTTCTACAGCCTGACTCATTTCCCGCGTAGCCTCCCGCCTCACTCCAACCACTAGAAAACTTCAATTTTGTTGTTCCGTTGACATCAGGTCGTGTTTCGCTACTACGTTCGCTACTATTTTTCAACGTTGAATCGAATGGGATGGGCCTCGAAGGTGCTCTACAAGCAGTTTCATTTGCATATGAGCTGTTGTTTTATAAATTGTTGATATAGCCATTTTGCGAGTACGCTCGTAATATTTGTTGACGTTGGGTTGAATAGAATTGGTTACAATCATGTTGTGAAAGAGAATAATAAACCGTTGTGTAATAATTTGCCGGGTTTTTAAATCTTTTTAATGTACTCGTATGGCCATGCTCCTTGAGCTTTGGGACCGATTTTAATTTGTTCTCTTTGTTTGTCATCTGACGGGAATGAGTTGATCGATAAGAGCAGAGATCGAAGAGTCGAGTCGAAAGACCCGCCCGTGGCTTGTGTACACAAAGCTCGAGTTCCAATCGCTGTAGTGCATCTGCAAAGGTCGTCGAGAACCGTTTGATCTCCTCGGCCTGAAGGCCGAAAGGCTGTAAATCGTCCTTTCGGGGGGAGTTGCATGTAAGCGTACTCCGTTTGTGCACCATCTCATTTAAAGGGGCTTTCACGGCCTTAGCTTGTTTCGTGATCAAAGGCTTGATTAGTTTGGATTTGAGCTATTTGTTCGCTGACCGAGCCCGCACGACGAGGGCACTTCCACGCTACCGCCCTTCAGCTCTCTTCCGTCCGAAAAACAATATTTGGTAAAGTTAATTAAATTCTTTCACTTAAACAAGAGTAATAAAATAGCGATGATCGCCCTCCCATTATCACAATCAAGGGTTGCCCTTTGTCGGCAATGCAAGATACAACAAGAAGAGGTAACTTCGAATTCTTGATGCTGCAACGCCTTCTTAATAAATACATCAACTTTCGAAAGGCAGCACCCCGTGCTCAACCCGTGTATTTGTGGAATAGTTACAAATAAACTCACTCAAATCTCAACTAGCTCCCACAGCTTACCGAAAACTGGAACGGGACAGCAACCAACACAACGAGCAACGTCGTTACAAAATTGTCGTAATTGTTAAAAACATACCTCCCACCTTCTAGTCTTGCTCCTCCAAAGGTTCAGAATGAGTGGAAATGTGTTGGGAAATCCAGTACAAACATTGTTGAATTGAAATACCGAAGTATAAATTGATGAAAAGTCGCGCAATGCCTGTTTAGAAACTGACAAACTGTTAAACACGGTTGTCGGAAATTCAAGAGATAGCTTATCCAAATTATATGGAAATGGAAACAAAAGTTGGAGAGTTCTCTTCAAAATGTTGAAAGATCGAGTATGGCAAGTAGAGTTGAAGTTGTAGGTCCGTTGGAAAATTCGCCTAACATTAGGGAAATTGTGTACAAACAGTTGAAGAAGTTGTGAACTCGGGCAATTGTGTGAAAAACGTAGAATGTAGATGGGACCCACAGGGCTTGAAACGGTCGCACAATGGTGCGATCACGTCAAGCTGCAGGTGGCTGAAAACCCCCAGCTCATCCGCTTAAAGGGAAAGTTAAATAGCCAGTCGTCAATACGTTTTGGTGGTCACAGGCTCCTTCTTGAGAAGTGGAAGACTCACTTAAAGACAATATAGGTGTGAGGTGGCCTCGAGTCCCTCAAAGGCGCTACCCACGCAAGGTTTGGCTCATTGCGAGCTATTACAAGCCACTTGGGGTGTGAGTTAGAGCGAGACATTTATGTGGCTACTGCCCTGTTGTCTGGGATAGCAAAACTCAAATCTAAGGAGACTAGGACTAGGACTAGGAGGAGGGGCCAATCCCAGAGAAAGAGTGAGTGAACCAAACTCCCTGTACAGGCCTCTCCACTGAACGAACACTTGGTGCGCTGTATAAATAGCAAGTGAGATGAGAATCCTCGCCATAGGAACACGTATGAGTTATTACCCAACTTTTTCCGTCAATGTGGGTTGAGCCAGACCAATGCGCACTTCTTTTCTCTCAAAGACACTCCATCCTGCACGTCTTGCTCCTCCAGTGCAAAGGAAACAAGAAACCACGAGATGCTCCACTGTAGTTTCTACAAGCTTACACGACGAACAAACGTAGCCGCAGTTGATCTGTCCTTTTAAAACTTGCCACATAAGTAGATCGTTAGATGAGGAGGGAAACCAGATTAAGAACTCCTCCCAGATAGTACGGATTCCCCAGAGTGTAGAGCACGATGGCACAACTGCAACAGCTCTCCATCAGTAGACAACCTGCCATAGATCTATGCATTTGGTTCAGTGGATCCTGAGTGTGTGCGTAGGCTCTTGCACAATAGCAAAACCGCAACCTTCACGACTTTCGACTGATACAAATTCTCTTATGAGTCATTTTGAACGTGAAACGTACGAAACCCCTCTAAAGGCCGTTGCAAATCGAGTAAAGTTTGGCCGGAAAAAGAGTTAGATACGAAATGTCGAGTGGAAATCATGGAGCACCTATGGTTGGGCAAATATGTGTTATGATTGGTGGAGATATTGCACTAAGTAAGTCAGGGAGTAAATCCGATGTCAACCGAATGGTAATTGGAAGAAGGAGTTTTATTCGCAATTACATTCGGCCAAGTTTTACCATCACAAACAGGGAACTGGGTGGAAGCAAACGCCAGCGCCGGTGACAGAGCGACGCCTCGATGAGACAACAGCTCGGTTACACCTGACAACACACAAGTTTCGAGTGAATCAGGGCATTTTAGGTGCCTACAGGACAAATGTCCCGGACGAAGTGTTCAGTTGCATTCTTGGAAATAACTGTGGCTCTTGGGATCGAGCAGTGGAGCCTGTGATGACAATATTCACACGTGTATGTGGCAGCTTTTGAAAGTGTGTGAAGTTCGTGCGCAGATTATAGGTTCCTCGAGCATCCAGGTTGAATTTGTGGGCACTTTTTAACCCCGTGTTGTTTGCCACAGATAGGGCAGGGATGTGGATCTGGCGGTGGAGTGCTGTAATTATCAGTCCTTTTTGAAATAGCGTGATTTCCCTGGACTCGTTGTTTGAGTGATCGTTTGGGGACAAGCATGAGGGAAAATGTAGAGGAAAGTTTTGGAACTGAGAAATTCAGGACGTCTGTAAATCGCAGGTCATGGAACGAGACAGGAGGTAGGAAAATTGTTTGCAGATCTGAATTTCTGAGTATGAGGGCATTGTACGTATTATCAGAAGAGGATATTCAGGAGGCTATTTTACTTATTACATACACCATCAGAGGTTGTCCATTGGGGTATTGATGAGGTTTTACCTTTCGGCTCGACCACTTATTGGGCGCAACGTCATGTGTAAGATATCCCACTAATTAAGTCAGGGAGTAAGTACGATATCGACTGGGTACAGCAATTAGAATGAGGCGTTTATTCGCAATTACAGAGAAGTTTCACCGCCATAAACAAGGAACTGGGTGGGAGCAAACGCGAGCGTAGGCGACAGGGCGACGCCTGGATGGGACAACCGCTTAGTTACAACTGACAACACCGAAGTTTCGAGCGAATCGTGGCGTTTGAGGTGCCTAGTCAGCACAAATGCCCCGGGCGAGCCTTCGCTAAATGAAGAGTTCGGTTCGTCTCGGTACATGAGAAAACACTGCGTAAATTCGAGTGATAGAAGAAAAGTAGTAAAGAAAAAATAACTGTTATTACGAGTTTAGTATTAACTCTACGAAACTTGAGTGAAATCGGTTCGGGTACTGTCAAAAATATTTGGCGCGTAGCAACGGCGCTGCATCGCATTCCTATGCACACATTTATGAGGAACAAGATGTACTTGTACCCTGTGAGAAAATCAGAAAAACGACAATCTCGTGTTCGGACAAATATCATGTGACTTCATCCCTGTTCAAAGAATAAATACACAAATAGTTATGGAGAGTAAAATGTTGCTAGAAGACTGCGTTAGATTGATCAAGTTGAGTTCACGCATTTTGGTTGTTATCTCTGTTCAATGGGCTAATGCTAGAAAAGTCAGAATTAAAGTAATAACTCCCCCCCCCCCACGCACAGGACTAATATTATTTCTATACATAATGGTATTAGCTGTTATTCTAGGCGAACAAGAGACGTGGAATAATATTTACAGTGATCACACCCAGCCACAGGCTGGAATGCGTTAAATCAACAAAAACGATAGTTTTATCGTTCACAAAATGGAACGAGGCGAAGGGTGGAGAGAAAGTTCTGTTTCATACTTTTTAGTGCTAAACGATGGTACTCACCTAGAAGATGAGCAGGAATTGGCTCGTCCAGAGGCACCAATTTCTGTCCGTAATATTGGCTCATTCGGTAATGAACAAACTTGTGAAGCAATTTGTACAAAGGAGCGATCTGATCGTACAGGTTTCCAACTACTTCTATCAGCCCTGGAGTTTCCAGTTCTTCCCTCCAGCACTCCCCAATGTCGTTGTACCCTTCAAAACAGATTGTACGAATGCTGATACTCGTCGATTCATTTGGCTTTTGAATTAAAAACGAAAAATTACCTGCGTTTCTTGCCGCTTCATTTTCCAAAGATATCAAAGCGTTGAAATGTTCGAAAGCTCGTGGTCCAATGGCGTCTCTAAATCCCTGCCAGGCTTTCAGACGCTCTTCAGGATCCTGGATTTCTCTCATTAACAAGTCGAGGTCGGGTTCAGCTTTCAGGCATCTATCCTTAGACAAGCACACCCGCGTTTCTTCATACAACTGGCTCAATTTTCCTCTGACTCCCAACTTCAGCCTAAAACGACCATTGAGATTTAATTGTTCTGACGTTGACTGTTTAGAATAGGTATACCATACGTACGTGACGTTCATGGGTGCAATGTAAAGACCTTACTGTCTCTCTGCCCTGATTTTAAAACCGTACGAAGGAGCCCCAGTGTCACTGACTAGACTGGCCCAACTCCCACTGCTATTTAATTCCTTATAGAGAGTATACCTCTCTGAAGCACCAGCTCGTCGCCAGCAAGAGGACTTCTTCTTTTCCACAAAGGCACATATTTTTAATGGAAATCCTCAACTAACGTGGCCCAGTGAGATGATCTCGAGGACAATGCCGAGGCTAAAAGCTAACACTGACAACTCACTGGCCTGATACAAGCCTGAAACCCCCTGAAGGAGGCTAAAACCCCCTCTCCAGATGGATCAGGTAGCCCGGTATACACTGGGGAACCAGAAACAGACGCCTCACAAAGGACTGTAGCCCACCCTTCCCCGCAGCATACTCCAGGAAGCTTCAGATTAGTGTAGTGTGGCAAAGTATGGCACGAAATACAGCTACGGTCACAGGGAACCTCAGGATTCGAAATAAAAGCCTCCCAAGCATAGTTCATGACAGCCTTAGAAGATCTGGCTTTATTTCTTATGTGCTTGCTGTAGGCCGTAGGACCGTCTCTTAACGTCTCTTCTTGATTAACAAGCAGCGCACTTCCACTGCTCTGAACCCCTGCGACATCCGCTATTCTGTAAGATCTTTGATTTTGCCGAATTGACCAGCAGACCCCATCTTATGCAATTTTCCTCCAACTCATCCGTATTCGTCTGCCAGTACCACAGCCATCAGCGTGTTTGATGACTCTAACCAATGCATCACCAATTGAAGCCCAAACGGAAGACACTCCTCCAAATGTTCACTAATAAGGCAGAAAGCAAAGGGCTCGAGGGGCATCCTTCCTCACACCTACACCCATTCCAAATAATTCCGTCTTGTCGAACCCAGTCTGAAGCAGTGACGTCCCTGCACGTACTCAAGTAGTGCGATAAATGGCGGGGATACATCAAAAAGTTTGCAAAACGGCAGCTGGTAGATCACTGTGGCAGCCTTTAAATCGACAATGAATTAGTATACCTTCCCACAAGGCTGCTGCAACTTCAGATGATACCAGTGAGGACAAAAATGGATTCAATTATTGAATACGTTTTCTTAAATTCCGACTCGCACTTCTTCAGTACTGCATTAGCCCCCACGAAAGCATCCACGCGATGTCACATTGAGAGGCTTCCCGCAGCAGTTCAAAAAGGATAAGCCTCTGAAGTTGGAAGGCGAGGCTCTTCACATTTTTCTCCAATACATCTTCCGGAACGAGCATAAGATGTCAGACCAATTCGGTCAAGCGAGGAACAGCGTAATAAATTGAATCAATTTCCGGAAAGTAAATCATTACTCAAGGTGAACTCTTTTTTCCGAACTGCGAAAGGAGAGCTTAAAGCACAAAGGACTTGGACTCGCGGAATATATTCTTTCAGTCAGCTCTGCAGGAACATCCTCATTCAGAGTATTACCGACCTGTGTACACCTAACAAACATCCATTAGAAGGGCCGAGTCCTTATTGATTGCTCCTTTTTGCTACCGAATAAACCGTCCTCCTCGTGTCGCAGCACGCTCCAATCCTCTAAAATACCTTTGATCCCGCCATGAATTAATTTCGTCTCCCTGTTAAACATTTCGAGCGATGACAGAATGCGTATATGATGGGAGAGGGGGAGGAGGAGCAACGCGCTCTTGCTGTTAATTGCTTTCCACAGAAACGTCAGTACGGTTCATGGGTATTTCGATTACACTGCTCGGACATGTACGAGTATTTTAGTTCTTAAATGGTAGCACGTAAGCTTTATTGCCAGAAGACTAAAAATAGCGTGCAGGGTTAGTCTGTACTCGAGGTGGCATAGTGATAATAATCGTAGCACATAATAACAAACACAAGTAATGATACCGTGATGATAATCAATACTTTCCCCTTAAGATGAGCATTTACACAATTCGAATTCTCATTTTGTATAGGAATAATAATAAATGCTATGCGGGGTCATTCTTGACTGTAGAAGTTAACTCTGGTAAGGATTCTTGAGAATCAGTAGGAATAAAATAAACAGCTTCTCAAGGCTGAGCATCTGGGCTATAAGATATCACAGGGGGTAAGTGAGTTATTAATGATACACTAACCTGTAAAGAGCATTAAGGTGAAGGTGGAGGGGCCCATGCCGCATGTGAGAGACTCAATGCCCGCGAGGTTAACTTCGTCCTACCCTTTCGGATACTCTTCCATGAGCGATCCAGGTGGGAGGGCTCACATTGAGCCCTGGGGCTCGGTGCAAGGTGGCCAGGCAGGGGCAGCCATTTTGGGCCGAGGATTAGAGCAGCAATCCTGTTGGGGTAGCTGGCCACTTCCAGGCAGAGGTATCTGCAGTGACGGTCTGTGTGCAGGGGACTAAAGTAGTAGAAGATTTACATTATGGTGGATAGTCAGGTCACTCTCAAAGCCTTAGCCTCATATTGTCTTATGTCGCGGCCAGTGTGGGAGTGTCTGACAGAGCAGCAGCGTAATACTGTGTTGGGTGATTGGTCATCAAGGAATAGAGGAAACCGAACAAGCTGATGGGCTGGCGAAGAAGGGAGCGACGCAAATAAGCCCTGAGCCCTTTGTTGGGACCACCAGAAGCCACCTACGTAGAGAGGATAGGCGCAGGGCTGCCCATTGGCAGGAGATGCCCGGTCTTAGGCAGCCAAAACTTTTCAAGGGCTAAGGAGGTCCTCACACTGGGGAGGAAGGACATGAGAATGAGAATCATATAAGGCTTGTTTACAGGTCTGTCCGCTGAGGTGCCACCTGGCTAATATTGGCACAGGAGGTACAGGTATGCAGGTTCTGCGATGGCAGAGCATGTGCTGTGCATGTGCAATGGACTTTCGGAGGCCTTTCCAACAACCGGAAGAAGTGGTGAGGGCAGAACGTGCGGATGTCCTCCGCTTTGTGGGGGGGGGGGGGTATAGGTGACGTCTCACAAAGTGAGTCTAGTGCCTTGGGGGTGGAGCTGGGGAGCCATGAGCTGAGGCTCATGGACGCCGTTACAATAGGCCCGTTTGTGGCCGCAGTGAAAAGAAAAAAAGGAACTTCTAGAGACAAATTAGAATGAATATTATTGACAAACATATCTCAGGAAGTTGGAAGTGGTTGCTTAAACTAATTACATTACCATGACACTACCCACTTCCTGCGGTATGTTCGTTAATAATAATCCATTCTAGAAGTTCCGTACTGTTTAGTGTATAAATAATAACTCACTTACCCCCTGTGATATCTTATAGCCCAGATGATAGGCATAGAGAAGCTGTTTATTTTATCTTGACTGACTTTCAAGAACCCACGCCACAGAATAATAAAGTATCTACATATATAATGAATGTATAATAAAAAGTATCGCAAACAGACCCAGTTAAATTTGATCGCACGCTTTTTGCTCTTTTGGCTCGGGAGTCGAGAGAAGATGAGGTGCTTTAAGAAGGTCTGAAGTCTCTCGTGATTTCCATCTCCAGCCTTTTCTTTGAGATCACGCACGACGACGAGGTTCGTGACATATTTTATTCACACGTTTGTCACGCTCAATATCACAGTCATCGTGAATGATTAGAGGGCGTATGCCCATCGCTGTAATGCAAATGACTAGGGCAACTACTGCTGCTAATGCATCAGTACGAATCGCTTACTAGTATTTTTTTTGTTGGAAACTATCGGTGAGCGCTTTTGGTCTATTATTCATTCTGTCTGTTTGTTTTCGGTCAGGAAATTTTTTTACACCCCTCTCCCTTCTCAAAATTTGACATTTTACGTTTCAACGCATCGGGATTCCAAATCTGCAACGTCCGTCCGCCGTCCGGGCAGTTTTGTGCCTTTAACGTGGTCTAAAAAATCCGTTCTTTTCGTGCAAATATCTAGTTGTGCCTTCGTGCTCGGCAATCCGATCGGACGAAGCCCATGGTTGTTATGAACAAAAAAATGGTTTTAAAAATTAACAAAACGCAGTATAATCGCAAATACGCCGTTTTTGGTATTGTTTTTTAGGTATTTCTAGATGCTGGGTCGAAAGGAAAATTTTTCAGAGGTGTACGACGGAAAATAGTGAAGTCGCAGTAATTATAGTGAGCCGAAGTCTACTAATTGAAAGAACTCACGGGACAAAAACTTCTTCTTCTTAATTCGCCGTCTCCGATCGAAGGTTGGCGATCCAAATGGCTAACTCCTCCCTATCTGTAGCTGCTCTAAATATGTCTATGGACGAGCAATTATACCACCTTCGCAAGTCTTTCAGCCACGAATTCTTCCTCCTTCCAACCGAGCGCCCTCCAGGAATTCTACCCTCAATAGTCAATCTGAGGAGGCTGTATCGATCACTGCGCATCACATGACCAAAGTATCGAGTCTTCCTCTCTTTCAGCGTGAGTAAAGCTCAACAGATTTAGACATCCGTTGGAGCACTCAACGTATGTGATCCTGTCGACCCACGGTATTCGCAACATGCGCCGGTATATATACATCTCGAAAGCTTCGATGCTCCTTTCGATCCCGGGATCTAGTGTCCAACTTTCGCAGCCATACAGAAGCACCGAGAACACATAACACCGAACCATCCGCATCCGAAGGACCAAGGAAAGATCTCTGCGCGTGAAGAAGTTCCTCATCTGGAAAAATGCGCTCCTAGCCATTTCAATACGAGCTCGAATTTGTTTTTTGCAGTCGCCTTGCTCATTTACTTGCGCACCGAGGTATTTATATGTATGATGTTCGACCCGAGTTCCATTGATAGCCACACTGACCGTTTTTCGTTGCTTAGAAAAAACGAGGACCTTAGTCTTGGCTACATTCAGGGACAGCCCATTACTCTTGCTATGATGCACCACAGCATCCATAATCGCTTGAAGATCCTCTGGGCTCTCAGCAATCAAGACAGTGTCGTCAGCATATCGAAGGTTATTGAGAACGACACCGTTCACCCCAACCCCCCTCTCTGGCACCTCGTCGGGCAATAACTACAGGGATAGTAATCGTTTCATCATTTGTACTCCCTCCCTTCCGTCCCATTAAAGCCACCCACTCGCTCCACTCGCCAACTCGTGCCGATTGCCCTCAGGCTCCCAAAATACTTAGTTTTCGTTGTTCCGTTGTAGTCAGGTCATGTTTCGTATGGTTTGCTAGTATTTTTCGATGCTGAATCGAATGGGATGGGGTTTGGAGATGTGAAACTTGCAACGTTTTTTCAACGTTATGGACTCCCCAACAGTTCACCCCTCCCGTAACACATCAGACTGACTGAAGAAGAACTTCAGCACCTGATGAGCCCATGGATGTACCACGAGCAGATTTTCAAATTTACGTGACTTGTAAGAAAAACGGTGTGACTTGTCGCTTCAACCCTTCTTTGAGTGCAGTCAAGATCTCATACCGGGAATATGTAAGTACAAAGCGTAACGACTGGTAGTGTAAGAGTGAGATTGAGGGGGGGGGGGTGGAGCGGTTATCAGAGGTTTTTGTAGCTGGAAGTCCCTTAATAATCTCTAGAATAATTCATAGCAAACCAGCCCATCGTTTTGCACGGAAATAGAGATACTCCGAACAGCTATGTATAGCTCTCTCACACCCACACCCGAGGTTCCCCCGCGAGCGACTGTTGTGGCTAATCTACTCAAATGCGATGTTTGTCGACTGACCTGTAGAGAGGACAAGGCTTTCGGTGTGTCGACGAGTAAATAGAGAGCCAGAGCCGACGGAATGAAAATCAACAAACCTTCGAATGGGATCAGTTGAGCAAATATCATCCGCTCGTTTTCAGATCGATATCAACAGTTTGATTTACTCAGGGCCTAGCAATTATTTGTATTTTATTTCGGAGAAAACGTCATTTATTCGCTTATTTGTGTTAATAATATTAAAATTGGCGGTTCCGCCCAGCTTTACTGCTATAAGTGAAATTATTTCTAGTGTGGAGCAGGAAGTTTCTAATTTCGAACGAAAAAAATTTGTATTCGTATTGGAAGGGGTTGTGTGAACACAGAACAACTTTGAGGTATTTGTTCGATATTGGAGCCCGTCTAAACGCTGTATCAGGGCAGGACAACCAATGACTGACTTCAGAAGGCCAATGGCAAAGGCGCAATGAGCAATGCTCATTGAGAAGAGCCATTTTGTAGAGAGCCAGCGCAATTATTGGCATCAAAACCAGACCAACTCACCCCCCTGCTCGAAGGCAACAAAGGGAAAGCGCCTGCTTTGGATTTGCTGGATTCGATCAAACGCTTTTTGAGAGAGATAGATAGAACTTACGTTGTTATAAACGGTATATTTATCAAGTAAAAGGATGACCAAGAAGATGAGATACTGCGTCGGCCGTACTTCCATCCGAGCTCTGCTCGTGTGTGTTCTCTGTCGGACGCCTTCCGTAATTAGTCCCCGTCTGTCATTATTTCGTAAATTCTTCAAATTCTGTGAAGTTCGTTATTAAATTTTAATTGTAAAGGTGAATAAGTTTGTTTTTTTTAAAGCCCCTCAAAGAAGAACAACATTTAACTGGCGCACTCGTTCCGGACCCGAATATTCGACCGAATATCGACGTTGAACAAGCTTAAATTCTCGAGGGAATATCGTTGGATTCGGGAACCATCGCTGACAGACAAAAGGCCAAGGCGTCGAGGGACATCTTGCAAAGCTAAACCACGCTTTTAGCAATTTCGAAGCAGGCCAGGACAGACCGAGGCAGAACACCCCCGTCCAAAACGGTTGCGAATAACTCCTTCTATTAACGACTTCCATCTTTTCTTTGTTCGCAGAAATGTCAGCTTGAAAGGCACTATCCTTCCTCTTCAGGAAGCTTATCCTTCTCGCTGCAGCTTATCTCGCCAGACGCTGCGAAAATCGTCATCCGATGACCTTCGAGACAAAAACTCTCCTCAGCACTGCCGGATTAAGCTCCTGTAAGTCGCAACCCAGCGTATTTCTATTTTGTAAAACTCCAGTTTTATACTTTTATAAAACTGATCGCTTCGTCACCAGCGCGTCATCACTTTTAATTTCCTCTCCGAGAATTCATTTGTTCGCTCTTTTCATCCATTTTATCAATTTACCGTAGAAGAGACTAGTTCGCTGAAAGAAAGCTTGTATGTTTCGATTCGTTTTCAGGTATTCTATCAAACTTCAAAGCTAATGAACTTAACTTATATTACTATCACGACATTAGGTAACAAAAAGTTTTCAGAACGCATCGTAGTTGCCTTCTTTGGTTTGCACGTTTATAAATAAACACTTCGCTTCAATGGAAGAACCTGGACTTGCTGTTGAACCTACAAAAGTACGATTTTGCATTACAGTAGAGCAAAATCCAAATGAACCCAAGACTGTCTCTGTCTCTGTCTGAAATGGATCCATGCACAAGAGAATGGGGCTATTTCCGTTTCAATATCAGCAACTAAATGCAAAACACAAATATTTACTTCAAATACCCACAGTAAGGAATGTCCAGAAGTGATTATTCAAACGCGGCTCATATCGGATAATTTCGGTGACTTTACCGGCTGAAATCGTCTCTATATACTTTGATGGGGACGGAAACGTCGTTTTCGAAGCATATTTCCTACAGGAGAAAGGCTGCCTAACTTGGCTACGAATGCGGTAATACTAGATGTTTTACAAATGCTGACTCCAAGAACCGATGATCCTCGACGTCTAAATCTTACTAAATTGAAATCGGATTTTGTTTTAGGAAATTATTTTACGTTTATTTATGGAGGGGAGAGCCAAAAATTGATATTCTTCAACATTGATTGAATTAGGACTGGGACGACTTCACGGATTGGGAATTGAAGACGAGGGAAGCATTTAAAGAACAATGTTGGAAGAAAATTGAAGAAGCGTACAACCTCGGTACATGTAAACCTTACTGTTATGGGGCTACTAGTCAATGTACAGGACAAACTTGACAAGTCTAAAATTAGTTCAATCGCCGAATTATTAGGAGAGCTGAGGAAAATAGAGCCTTCATCGCTATCACCACCGAAAAAATCGTTCTCTCCCTGTAATGTCGCCCAAATAAAAAAAAACAATTACAACAACTGAGACCAAAAAGCCTTCCTCCATCTGTAACAATCTAGGTTACCGAGGAAGGTTTCATCCTGAGGCAGTATGTCGTAATCGATCATCTGCCGAAAATAGGAGAGGGGTATAAAAACTGTGAATAACGTCGAAATTCAAGACACCCTCAATGAATCCATCACGGTTCAAAAATACTTAATTTGCTGCCACTAATTACTCTCGGGGTCATAATAAATATAAATAGTGAAGATACAGGAATCAACGATCCATGTCGCGATTCTGTGTTTTAATACATTTAAATGTGTGAAAAACTTGAAATTACGAATTCAGGATAATAATAACTTCCGAACGATTGGTGGCAGGCATGGTTTTGCTGGTTGTGTAAAATTGAAAGTCATGAATTTGGAAAAAGATGTTCAGATGTTTGTTGTAAATGATGAAAACTTTAGATCCGACGTCTTGTTCGGCTCGGACCTAATTGTCAGTTTTTACTTGAACTTGGATTATAAATTGCATTTATATCAGACCGTACCCGAAGATGACAACAAAGACAATGTCGAAAACTATGTTCAGAAGATGGATGGACTTCGAGGTAGCTGTGTAAATTACGATGAGGGCAAAGATGTCAGTCATTTGGAGGCAAAAGTTGACCACCTTGATTCTACAAAAAGACGAGAAATTGAAAACTTAATTCACGAATTTAAAGGGATTTTCGCAAAAGACAAATTTGATGTGGGACGAGTAAAAGATCACGAGGCACGTGTTTCAGGAAAGCCATACCGTTGCAGCATTCCAGACCAACAGGAAATTGAAAATCAGATATCTCAATTATTAAAAGCAGATTTAATTGAGGAATCTACTTCACATTTGGCTTCGCCTGTAACACTGGCACCCAACTGAGAAGAAAACAAAAAGAACAGATTATGTATCGATTTCCGAGAGTTGAACCGTTTAGTAGTGCCTGAACCACAACCTTTCCCTCTTCTTGATGAACTCATCACAAAAACAAGCGGTTGCCGTTGGTTCACAACATTGGACATAAATTCAGCTTTCTGGTCAATACCTATTCGAATAAAGAATCGATACAAAACTGCATTCGTGACTCCAGACGGACACTGGCAATGGAAATTCCTTCCGTTTGGATTAAAAACCTTCCCATCAATTTTTCAACGAATTCTAAACACTACCTTAATACGGAATAACTTGAAGGAATTTTCAGTTTGCTATATGGACGACATATTAATTTTAATATGATCATATACAACACCTACATAAAATAATGAATGAGATTTGTGGGGAAGTTTCTTTAGTTTGCACTAAGTGTTTTTAGGATTAGGAATCAATTTACTTGTTCTCGCGAATAACTTCTGCATTCTATTGCAAATTTTTCTTCTTAGAGTCGCTGGTAAAACTTTAATTACCAATGGCAATATTGAGTGAAATCCTGAGAAAGAAAATTTTTCTAAGGATATTTTAATAGGAATAGTCGAATAAAAGTTTCAAAATTCCAAAGTCGCTGAAGCATTACGTTCACTATAAACTCCGTTCGCTAGGTCCCATAACAGAACAAGAAGAAGTGCCGAAAGTAATTATGTCAAAGCAAGATGTTTCAGCAAACCTCCCAACCGGCAGAAATTAATTACTCCCCAACTACTATCTCACGAACAGTTGCTCCGACAACTTCAAACACAGCAGGATCTTATTAAAGAATTTCAAAACAATGAGCAATCCTTCAGTTTGCCAACAACCGGAAACCTGATTCTTAAGGTGGGTCCACATCTGACGTAAATTTTTGTGTTGTGTGGCATTCGGCGAAATTTCTTGCGACGAACACGATTTGCGTCTAGTGTAGACGTGTTGCGTCGCAAGATTTGCACACACAAAAATTCGTCGCGTACAACGCACGCTATCCGTCGGTTGTCGGTTTTTCAACGAACATCAAAGGATTTGCGACGCATAGTTATGTGTATGTGGACGTACTATCTGCCCTCACGCACAAGGTTGTGAAGGAAATTTACTGTTTGTCTCGTGTAGTCTTTTCCGTGCTCTGTGTTGCGTGTTCATTGTACTTTTTGTGTGTGTACTACAACCAATGGCTGAATTAGAGTTGAAGAAAAAATGTGCAGCTTTTATAATAATGGATTACCTCATTGCCAAAAAGAAGAGTAAACAAAGGAGACGTTGTTGGGTGAAGAATCTATATCTAAATAGAAATGAGTATGGTGGAAACCATTTACTAAATATATTATCCCTGGATGACAGTACTGGTCATTTTCGAAACTTCTTACGAATGTCTCCTGCTGACTTTGAAGCCCTAATAACTTTGATTGGACCGAAAATTGCCAAACAAGACACACACTTTCGGGAGTGCATAAGAGTGAAAGAAAAATTAGCTGTCACTTTACGCTTTTTGGCTAGTGGTGATTCGTATACCAGTTTACAGTACCTCTTCAAAATATCAAAACAAAGTATATCGCTTATAATCCCCACTGTTTTCTTCCCTTTCGCCTTTTCCCTTCGGAACGAACCGAGAAGGCTCAACATTTTCTTCTTTGCCTCTTCTGGCGTAATATTGAAACACTTTCCAATTTCCACCCAAGCATCGTACTTTTTTTTTAAATTAAAATATTCTTTATGAGAAGCATCCCACAGTATAGCACGTTTTTCATATTCTTGGATGCATAGAATTACATCCTCCTTATTCAATTCCATATTTAAATTACTCGCACAAAGCCTTCAAGCGATGCCACGTACAGACTGAGCATCGACGCACAACGCATGACGCAATAATTTACGTTGTTCCATCATTCGTTTTGCGACACAAGTTTGTGCGCCGCATCCTTGCGACGTACGACACAAGAATTTACGTCAGATGTGGACCCACCTTTAGGGAATATTTAGATTTAATTCCGGTGTTCCGGTGACCGACTTGTTGACCGCTTCTTCGACCAAAAAGATCCGGAAAGTTTTGATAACGAAATGCTCCTGACGGCGATAATTTCCAAAATACAAGGACCCGCCGCGGAACTAATCCTGGCAAAAACGCCGTCATGAAGGTCAAAAACGCCGTTTTAGAAACGTACATGGAGAACATCGGATTGGAATCGGAACCAAAAACAATTATTTCAGTGTACAACGTTAAAAACCCTGCAAATTATTACACAATGGTTTATTATTCTCGTGAACAGCTTGACCTAGTATTAGTGCTCCCCCATCCCATTCGATTCAGCATGGAATACTAGTAAACCATACGAAACATGACCTGACTACAATGGAACTACGGAAATATTCCCCAGGCGCCAGGCGCCCGTAAACGTCTGATCCGATGGAGGGGTGGGGAGAGGGCTTCCAGCGAACCCTCGCTCGGCAATTGGCAGGACGTTGCGAGTCCAAAGGGCGCTGCGAGCCGAGCGGGCCTTGAAAACGATACAAAACACGACTTATTTGCGATTATACTGCGTTTCGTTAATTTGTTTAACCATTTTTTGCCCATAACATCAATGGGCTTCGTCTGATCGGATTGCCGAGATGGCGGGCACAACTAGATACCAAATGGGATTTTTGTGCGAAAGAACGAATTTTTTATACCACGTTAAAGGCACAAAACGGCCCAGACGGCGGACGGACATCGCAGATTTGGAATCCCCATGTCTTGAAACGTAAAGTATCAAATTTTGAGGGGGGGTTGTAAAAAATGTTTTGTGACCGAAAACATAGGGTTATTATTCAGAATGAATAATAAACCAAAACGGAGAAGGAATAGTTCAGTACCTAAATATAAATAAAATTGAAATCCCCGAGCGCATTGTAAAAGTTGAAAATAATTACGCGTAGGGTTTGCGAAGCCACCTTGGAAGAAGTGCCCAAATATGAAGAATTGCAAAACAATCCAACAAAGCATACAGATTTCCATTCGGTCCATTGACCGGTGGATCGCGATAATTTCGTAGTATAACGTATTGAGTTATGAGGGCGTGTGCATTTACCTCAAATTTTCCATCAGAAAACTATAATACCTTCAGAAACTTTTTCCCATTAGGGCGGGCAAACGAAGCTTGAAAAGTTATGCTAAACGGTCATTATAGGATCTTGCACCTCAAAATGGGTTGATATAGTTAGCAAATCGAAACAAGCCTATAATTGGGAGCAGAATCTCTCTTTCATCGCAATCAGGCGATTGTATCGTACTTATAGGGGATTCTCAAAAGTCGCCTGCGACGACGAAGCTAGCTGGATTCAGTTAATGCTCCTTATCAAGACCAATTCATATCATTGACCAATAATCCGTGAATTACTGGCTCGGTTAGACGAGTTCGATCAAGAAATTGAACAAAATGCCGTCCTCTGGGATTAAGGCTGGTTACGTACTTACGTGGATAAGGATAAAGAGCATATCGAGAGAAACATAAAGAGAAAATATGTTGGATATATTGAGAGAAATAGATCAAAACAGAGAAATTACGATAAAAAAGGTAAATATCTGTCAAAAAGAAAGAAATGAGTTGGAAAGTCACTCTTCCCCTAGCGGCAGGCTGGACTGACCAGGCAACAGTCGTACGATCCTACCCAAGGGCGTACTTAGTAGTGGACTTTCATTAAAACGAAAGTACCCTTTTTGATATCTTACGAGGGTCGGCTCTACTTCGGTCGATGCTGCAGTTGGTGGAGGTAGTCGTCGCTATGAACGTCACTACTGTACATGCGAATTATTGTAATACTTTTCACAATCAAATTCCGGTTTATGGTGTCTTAAGATTTTAACGTTTTTTGTTGTTTGTTTAACTCAGAGTTCCCCAAACCTTTTTGTGTCGTAGACCCCTTGCCAAGTTTTTCCGTGTTGGGTAGACCCCCTACTTACCTGATATTGATTTCCTGTAAATTTCTAATGTAGTGAAGTTTAGTGTTAAAAACTTAAAGTAAAAACACGTGTTAATTTATACATTTATTAATTGAATTTAAATTAAAACTACTCTAAATAAAATTTGGTATCTGTTATGTAAAATATACGTAACATAAAATAAACTATAAATAAAATAACATAAGCAATAAGTCAATATTTTTAGTGAGAAGGATGAACCTGATGCTTTAATAATAAATTATCAACATTTGGCGTCAATTTTGTAAAGGTTAATCTTAAATCTCCTCTCCTCTTTTTTTCGTTAGGAGATTGGTAACAGCGCTGAACCCCCTTTCCACTAGGTATGACGATGGAAAGGAAATTAAAAATTTCCTCGCTATATTCCATAATACGGGATAAGTAACGGGTATGTTGTTTTGCAGCCAGAATTGTCCCACATTCGTATTTATAGAGTGACGAATTGAACAAGTTGGTGCAAGGTAGCGAAGCTCTGAGACTCTCAGATTTTTACAAGTTCAAAATGTATTGCGACCACAAAGCGAATACCAACATCCTACAACTTACACAATTTTATAAACATATATAATAAATTTTTTACTTCATAGGTACGTGTATAAATAATGTATATGTCTTGATATTATAAGATAGCACGATGTATGTAAATAGGTACTATCAGTGTATGTGTTGAGATCCACTATCGTGGACCCCAATTTTCATCTCATGGACTCCCAATTTTTTTTCGCTGACGTAGACCCCTTGCTGGTTGTCATAGACCCCTAGGGGTCGATATAGACCACTTTGGAAATCACTGGTTTAACTTTTTATACATGGTTATAATAATCAGTTATAATTAGTTAATGACTATGAGCCTGCCGTTCTGGAATGTAGCATGCGAAGCGGCACATGCCCTAAGGATCCCCGATTTGGCTATTCTCTCTCTAACTCTGAAGTTCGGCTATTTGACCTGAGCATGCGTAAAATCCATGAATAGTTGGGATGAGGTTTATCTACTTTTCGATACGATTTAACCAGACAAATGCGACAGAAGGTCAAGCTTTTACTTGGTAGTTCTGAACGAGTCTCTCGGTCCCCTGCACAAAATGTAAATCATCCTTTTCTGGTGATCGGTGAGAGCGTTTAGCGGAAAATTAGCGGCTTCCCGGCATTTTTCCTCCCTCCACAAGACTTTCTTCTCAGCAATCGGTATTACGGAGCCCGTCTTTTCGCCGATCATCCCTTTCCATGTCACTGCGGAAGCCTCCCGATTGAGCCCCGTCAGCTCCTCGTTCATTTCGTCGAACCACCGATCTGCAAAGTGACAAAACATCACATGTTGTTATTCGGACGTGCCATACGCTTTTCCTTAAATCTGTAGGTCGGGCGGGGCGGGGGGGGGGGATCGACTGAACTGATCCCAGGGTAGATTTTCTGAGCTGTAACCGTAGGAGCCGAAAAAAAATGGGTGGTTTTTTTGCCCATACCCTTATTTTTGCGTGCTATAATGAGCACCTGCAGGCTAAATATCAAGTTTGAGCTTATTCGGTTCGGCCTTTTTCTCTAAAAATCGTTCACAGACTCACGGACCATTTTCTCACATTTTCGGACTCAGTAGGGAGAAGAGAACCCCAATTTTGAATCCCACTTAGTAACATCTACGATCAGCGAACTCTCGGCGAGGTACACGCTGAATAGGCATCGCCAACGATGCCCAGATGTAGTTCGTAATCTGGCTACTCTCGGATTGTCTCGTCCCGGAAACAGCTCCTTCAACTTAGCCTGGAGTTGTCACTTCAACGAATAACCATGCCACCGTTTTTTTTTTAAATTAAAATGAGTGACAATGAGTAAAATTCTTCGGATTATTTCCGTAACTGAAGAAATAATCGTAGACACGGTAGACGACTTATAATAATTAGCGACAGTGATTCAAGTATTACTTCAGGTACTCGGAACAGGGTAAGAAGACGCCGAGGGAAATGTGAGTCAATCTCTGTTGAAAAGCGCAAGGTTTTCGTAAACCTTTTCGAAGAAGGGTTTTCCTTGAAGGATGCAGCATCAAGAGCTGGCTTGAAATTGAGTACAGGTAAAAGCATTATTACTAAGTACAAGCGGGATCAGTGTGCTCACAGTATGTGCCACACATAATTAGTGAGGCTGTAAACACAAATTTTCTGAAGAAGGATAGTAATTACTTTTGCAGAGTTATTGGGTAAAAACGTTTAGAACTGGTAGTAAGCGAAACGGCAGTAGTTGAAATTCAGGAATTTCTGGAGTGAGCCCCATGTATCTCATGAGCGTTTTTAAATACTCACCCTATAGGTATTGGATTGGACTACAGTACCAATTTTCTTTAACATTCTACTAACATTCCAGCGGAGTTTAAAAGGAAAAAACCACGGCAAAAACGCTTTTCGTCGAAAATTTTGATAATTTATTGTGCTGCTCTCGTCATTTTCCCACAAATGGGAATTTTACGGTATAATTATCTTATTAAGAGCTATCTACATAAAAAATTTAATCAAAATCGTTAGAGCGGTTTTTGAGAAAAAAAATTTGGTGTTTTGATCACTATGATAACTATAGTTAACTTTCGCTGGATTTTGCCCATACCCTTATTTTTGCGTGCCATGGTAACCTGTAGGCTAGACATCAAGTTTCAACTGATTTGATACGGTTTTTTTCTCTAGAAACCGCGCTAAAATCAATTTCGTCGAAAATTTTGATAATTTATTGTGCCGCTCTCGTCATTTTCCCATAAATGGGAATTTTATGGTATAGTTACCATATTGGGAGCTATATATATAAAAAATTTAATCAAAATCGTTAGAGCCGTTATGAGAAAAAAAAATTTGGTGTTTTGATCACTATGATAACTATAGTTAACTTTCGGTAGATTTTCTTCAAACCATTATTTTGGCGTCCCATGATAACCTGCGGGCGAGGTATCAAGTTTGAAAGGATTTGGTGTGGTGGTTTCCCAAATAGTGTTTTTCGGACTCAGGAGGGTCTGAGATGTAAAGATCTGAAGAGAACTCAAATTTTTTTTTCAGTCGATTACATAACTTTCCTTTCTACTTCGTAGAGTCAAGGAAAGTAAAAACATCAATGGAACTTGATCGGATGAACTGTGTGTCAACGTTACAACAAAGAAAACGCTACGCTGTAGGCTTCAACCAGTCTATTCCTGAAAACTGGGAAAAACTAATTTTTATAGAGAGTCAGGGTTTAATCTCCATATGAGGCGATCTCATGCGCGTTCAACAGCTGGAACAAGGGCAGTAGTCACTGTTACGACGGTAAGAGGACGCAACACTTCCTTAATTGTTGCCCTGAACAATGTAGGAATCGTTCATTTCAAAATCGTTTCCACGGGGACAACAACTGCAGCTGTGTTTTGTGATTTTTTGAGAGAGCTGAACTCGAAACTTCAAGATTCCGTGCCAGATGCATTGCTAATCATGGACAACGCACAGATACACAGATCTCTTGAAGTTCGTGAGCTCGTTGCCTCTTCAGAAATGAATATAAAATTCTCGCAAGAGGTCTTCTAGGCATCCAAAGAGAACACCAACTTCCAGGCGTAATCACAGAATGTGTTCAATCCATCACGCCACAAGATTGTGCAAACTACGTGATAGATATGTTTCGACTGCTCCCAGCTGCTGCTGTAGAACGACCTCTCCATTAACTGTTGCCTTTTTGTATTGACTTTGTATTGATTGTTTGTTTGACTTTTGTATTAATTTTCTATTTTCTCTACACCATTTGTGCTTACATTTATGCATTTTGTTGAAGTTGACTTTTTTTTTTTATACAGATTTGGCTAAGGTCGAATTCATTTTTCGAAAAGTTTAATTCATTTTACGAAAAGTTTAATTCATTTTGCGAAAAGTCTAATTCAATTCGTGAAAAGTTTAATTCATTTTGCGAAAAGTCTAATTCAATTCGCGAAAGGTTTAATCCAAGTGCGAATGCTATATATCAGCCATTTTTCTGCCTTCAAAACTTATGGACTGAGTTTTCTGACTCAGATACTCGCTAAGGAATCTTTTATTTAGGTGCTCACGAAGTACCTGTCGCTATTTTAAGCTTTCTCCAGTATTGATTTCTGTTATGGCTCCAGTTCAGGAGCATAATGTACAGGAAGCTATCTCAGAAACATCGCTGGAGTTAGAGGTTCGAAATCATTTGGGTCTTCACTGAAGTCAATGGACGGGCATTCTCCCTCCTACTCCAAGGTTCACTTATGGCCATTCTGTAACCATCTAGGGTGTTACCATTGACCGCTACGAGAATGTTGGTGATGGCTAGGGCCTCCAAAATTAGGTGTTTTGGATTCAATAGGCCTGAAAATGTGAAACTCTGAAGAAAACTCTTTTGACATGATCGCAATACTTGGGCCGTTTTTATACTAGAAGTGACGGGAATCGTCGAGCTTGTCAAAAGTATTGGCAACGGAAGTAAATGGAACTTATTGTTGAGGACTGCACCGAATGGAACTCACTGCCGCTCGTCCTTTAGGTGCAGCATTCATTGATGTGAGTAGAACCTCCAAATCATAGCAGTTGCGATCCTTTCTTCCCGCTCTTTCTCTATGCTTAGACGTGCCTTCTTTAAATCTTCAGTTGTTATGGATACTGATCAACTCATTCAGTTGACTGTGGTATGAGGTCAGCCTTTACCGACTGTTTCTTCATCGCTGGGCAAACTTCCACAAAGATTTTAACAGACGTAGGATAATAATTGGAAAATGTATCGTTGAATTGTCTTCGTTGACCAGATCCAGATCCAGATTTTTTTGAACTGACTACCTGCCCACTTTTCCAGCTAGAGTTCTGCTTCAGAGAAGGGGGCAATCCGCACTCGCTTCCACCGCTTCAATTAGAAAGGATTAAAGAGAGCGGTTCCCGCGATGAGAGGCGTTCAATTCCAGTATTAAAGCGGCCTTGCACTTCGGCTTGTGGAAAGTATAAATTAATTACAAGTGACTGGAAAAAATGAGCGAGCAGAGACGTTAACGAGCGAAACAGCCTGTCGTAGTAGAAAGGAATTACTCGTTGAACTCTGCTCTCGAAATAAATTTCTACCAAGTTGATTTTGCAAAGGAACGGCAATAAAAGTTCTTAATTCCTTCCAAGAGGCTGAACATTTGAACCGGCTAAATTCGAAGAATTTTTATTGCGTTCCTGTATCTCCAACTCCTCTCAAGTGGTCGGCTCAGTTTCCATTTTCTTTTTATTCGAGTTAAAAATTAATAAGGTCAAATATAACTCAAATATCAATCCCGTGATGTCTGGGAAGAAGCAACACGAGAAACTTCAATTCGTTTAAAATACCCGCCTGAAACACCTCAAATTCCATAAACTACTCTGGTTCGCGAAGATGATTGTAATTCAGGTTTAATTTTTCCTGAATAATTTGATTACTGACTATATTTTTCCTTCCTTGAAGTAGAACTGGAGACGGGTTTTTGCTTCCACCCCTCACAACAATCGACGCTTTAGAACCAATATTGAGAAATGCAGCTAGTTTGAAGGGTATTACTATGGACATCCGTAATGCTCAATATTTTCGTATTGAAATTTTTTTGAAAATGTTTGCGGTGAAACGAAGACGACTCTTATTGCAAGAAATTGAAGACTACTCTCTCTATCTTGCTAAGTAGATAAAGTATTTCTTCTATTTGTTGTTGAGACTGTTCATGAGAATGTAGACTGACACAGTATTGATTTCTTTTATGACTTCCCGTTTAGGAGCATATTCTAAGGTATCGCAGAAACATCGTTGGAGTTGAAGGTGGTCTTCATCATCTTGAGCCAAGTCAAAGCTCCCACCGGCCTGAAGGTCAGCTACCTGGGAGTTACCCGATGGGGGAAATGGGGCAGGCCAATCTCTGGCCTTCATGTACCAATTTGTGCCTTACTCATAGTGTGGGCAGTATTGTGCATGTAGAGTAAAGCGCGACGGAGGTACTGAGTACGACCCTTGGGGCAGAAGACACCTGCGCCTCAAGCTGGTGCTCTCTGTTAGCCCAGGCTTGTGCAAACACAGCAAACTGCCGAACGTCTGATCTGGTGGTCAACAGCGACTCCGTGGGTCCCCTCAGCGGGAACCCTCGCATCCTGATGGAGAGAGCAGACAAAGAGTGTGGAGGGGCATCCTCATCCCCCCCTCCCCACCATCAAAGGGCTCTCACTGAAGTCACGCCTCCTGAAATGATGGTGGCAGCTATTAAACGCCCTAGAGGGTGTGCCGTGGGTCCTAAGTCTCACCTTGTTTGCCACTCAGCTACCATCCAGTCATGGGTCCACCCGAGTCTGACCTTGTCCGTTGCAAGCTCCAGTGCCCTTCGTATTCTATTATAGTGTCTTTCTTGAAGCGTGTTCGTATCACTGCCAGGTCCAGCTGCAGGCCCAGTGGGAGAGTGCCAGCAAGGACCTGCAGGGCCAAATGGGAAGTGGTGCAATAAGCCAGGAGCACTGCCAACAGCATATCCCACTGTGGACACAACCTATCATGCTCAGAGGGAGCATCCACTGTGGCGTATCTAACGGTACAAAACTGCTTGGCAACACTTGTTTCTGGCATGGGGAGAGGCCCCCCAGGCAGGCCCTGGTCTGGTGTGGGCAGTGAGGGCTGAGCATTTGGTTCTAAGCAGGGTCATGTGAGAGGTTGGGCAGCCCCGAGGGCAGAAGCCTGTGCTCCAATATCGGGCCATGTGCTCCATGCACCCTTACACCCGCCTTTTACTCCACAGTACACAGCTACCATTGACCACCCTGAGGAGGTTAGTATTGGCTAAGGAATGCTACAACAAGCCTGGGTTTGCATCAGGAGAGGAGCACACCTCCACTTACTTACCGCTTCAATTAAAAAATATCTTAGCGTTTCCCCTGATGAGAAGCGTCCAATTCCCGACCCACCCGTCCCTTGCAAGTATAAAAGCGGCCTAACTCAAATTTAATTGCAGGAAATTCCTTCATCTAAAATCTCGTAATTCCAATATCCGCAGCACGCTCAGATTGTCGATATCCACAAGAATTTTAATCACTACGGCACTGTCCGTCAGGATAATCCACTGGGCTATGTGGACTGTATTAACAACAACTAGAGCGGTTGTTTAGAAAACGAGAGAGAGATGGTTTATTAGAGGAATTCGTTGCAAGAAATTCCCCTCGGGTGGCTTCCGTTGGCCATTGAGATCGGCTAATGAGACTACCTTCAAATGAGCTACTTGTCTTTCAGTTGACATGACAGGTAGATGATAAGATGTCAAGTTCACCGACTTTTCAACAGCAATTAGGTCACTCCAATTAACTCCTTCCATCGCGTAGTTCGAAAACTGTAACCGGGTTGATCTCATCGAAGTTAGGAAACTTACTGAAATTAGTTAATACAAGTTGGGGTCATACGGAAGAGAGAGCAACTCCCAATTCTGTGAACGATCTCTTTTAATCATGTATTTCTTAACTATCATTCTGTAGTCATTGTGTGCCACTACACACTTCCTGAACAAAGATGATATGATCAAATTGAGAAATAACAATTAAACTGTTGTTAGTATATATTTGTTGTGTTTTTATTTTCTGCCCACTTTTTGATTTATTGTTCACCGTGAATAATACAGCAATGTTTTCAGTCAGGAAAAGTGGCTTACTCCCCCTCAAAATTTGACACTTAACGTTTGAAGGCATGAAGATTCAAATTCTGCTATGGTCCGCCGTCCATATGTTGAAAAAACCGTTTTTTCGCAGGAAAATTCTATTCGAGATCTATTTAAGCCAGCCAACTCGGCACGTAACCCGTGGTTGTTACGTGCACTAGTTGGTTTGAAAAATGAGACAAAAACAAAATTTGGCAGTTTAATTCCAATTACGTAGTGTTTGATGTCATTTCCTTAGTATTTGTCGATGCTCAGTCGAATAAGACGGGGTTCAGAGATGTAGGGTTGCTTTTTGATGGACAACAGTGAATTCACACAGTAAATATAGTGAGATGAATTCAAGTATTTGAGAAACTCGCGGGACGATATAGGGAAAGTTATCTTTTTTCTCCGGCCTGCGCCCATTTCCTCTCACTGCCTCTAGCGTCGCCTAGTAGCCGTTGTGGCCAGACCATTTTTCCTATTGTTTATAGGACAATGGATTGAGTAGGATAGGTCACAATCGTGCTGAGCAAAAGAATAATAAACCGTAGTGTAACAATTTTCAAGATTGAACATTCAGTTCAGGTGAACTTGGCAGAAACGTTCTATATAACTCAACGTACTACATAGAAACTGGTAAGCCTCAAGGCTCCGGAATTTATTGTGCTGCCCTCATTTATGTCACCACCTTTATTAAATGAATGTATCATAGGTAATGTATGAGAAGAGTTTGATTCCAAAATAGTACAAGAGAATAATAAACCGGTATGTCGTAATTTGACATGATTTAAAATCATTTTAATGTCAGAGTAATGTATTTGGCTGACTCTTCTTTACATTTTATTAATTTGTGTTTTGCACACTGCATTGCGCTGCAAACGATATGTGGGACGTTCATTTGAGGACAGTGTTCAGTGTTCAGTTCGCTGTTTCCGACCTGAAGTGTTTTGTCTGTAGCTGCGGTAAAGTCCAGACTGCCCGTTGAGCTGATTTTCTAAACTGAGGTCGGATGTTCCCTGTTGGACTTTCCAAATTATCCACTTCCCACCATTCAGTTTACCAATTCCAACCCACAGATCCCAGACCCAGCTCCAAGATCAGCTCTCGCTCCACTCACTCGTTCGTTGCAATCTGATGGGGTAATGAGCCAGGCCAGTTATGGCCAACCAGCTAATTGGCGATGAGGGGGGGAGGAAGCCTTTCACGACAGCCTCCAGTTCTACAGGCACATCCTCAAATCCCGTCTCGAGGGAAGGAGCAGGGGACGCAGCAAAATGGTCTTAGTTTGTGCACAGGGGGGGGGGGACCACGACTGCCACTGAGCTGCCCATGCTTGAGCAAACATGGTGAACCTTCACCTAGCTGAAATGCAAAAGAGGAGCGCAGCTGTACTCTCTAGGGGTGGGGGGGATGTGTGCCCTGGCCCACACGCCATCATAGAGAGCGCATTTGTACAGAGCGTGCGCTGCGTCCTCACTGGTCTCCCTTCCACACTGACAGAGGTCGAATGTGCGATGCTTGAAAAAGAAGAGGCGCTGGTTTGTTTGTTGCAACCAGTTCACCTATTTAGAGACCTCGGTAAAAGCAAAGAATAAGGACCGCTCCCTCTGATCAGGCAATATATCGATGTATCACGACCAAGATCAGGTTATCGATATGCTCGACATCGTGGCTCTGGCGCCATGTTTGAAATTAGAAATAAC
The DNA here is from genome assembly GCA_020466155.1 of Pachypeltis micranthus. Taxonomy (NCBI): domain Eukaryota; kingdom Metazoa; phylum Arthropoda; class Insecta; order Hemiptera; family Miridae; genus Pachypeltis; species Pachypeltis micranthus. The sequence continues at coordinate 29,771,611 of CM035771.1, read as the reverse complement.
GAAAGCTGTACGATTATGCCAATCATTTAATGTTCATTATGTGATACTCCGTTATATAATTATTTTAAATGTACTAACACTAGGAAAAGGAGTGAATTCAATGAAATTAAGAATGGGTATATGAAATAAATATGAGATAACTAACGGACGCATATCGATACATGCAGTGGTAGCGTTATCAAGCGGTCGGTCCATATTCTTTGTTTCACCCGAGACCTCTTGCTCCCGCTTAAATACTCATTAAAATGTCCTCACTCACGCTCACCATGTTCAATCATTTATTTCTTTTACTTCAACTCAAGCTTCCCCTCTCATGAGGAACTATAGTTCGTTCTGGGACAATTTCATTCAAACCCTTACTTTGACTTTGAAATTAGTTATAAAATGTTAGTTAATTTGTTAAGTCGCTTTCTCTCAATAGCGACCGCAACACACAGGCTGTTATTTTGAATTGTGTTTTCAAGAGGATTCAAGAGCATTTGAAACGTAAAGAAGTTCGTAGACATTTGTTTTTACACGATTACATTACTTTTCTTCCCGTTTCGTAGGGCGGAGGAAAGTAAAAATTCAGAATTTATGTAGTAACATGGTCGAATAATTACGGCAAAAGGAATTGTAGGTAAGACTGAGGGAAAATTAGTAAGGACTCATTACGGACAGAAGGAACGGAAGTTTCAGGATTACATGGTGGGAGGGGGGTACTTACATGAAATATTGGAATAATGGGAGTTGTGGCAATGAAATGGGCTTCGGCACAAAACTCGGGCTTTAACTTTGTTAAATGCGTAGACTTGTCAGCTTCCAGAATGGCTTGAGAATGGCCGATTAGCGAAATAAATTTATAACAAACTGAATAGCCTTTGAAAGAACTTTAGACGTCAAATAATCCAAATTAGGGTTGTAGCTGAACTGTTGAGTTTAATAGAAAATAAGTGCGAAATAAATGGATGAGATAAAATGGATGCGAAAATAATGTGGAAACGGGATTTAGAGGCAATAAACTTCATTCAATCGCGATCGTTTCATTTTTTATGAATAAATTTGTCAAAATATATTAACAATTTAAAATGGCCATAATTAATTCATTAATGTTCACTATACAACGTTCCTTTCCTCCGCTTTTCGTACCCCCCTTCCACCCGCAAGTCCCCTACTTTCCTCTTTCCAACGAACAGCTTCCTATCCCGTTTTCCCATCATTGATTAGTTTATACAACTGCAATAGTACATACTCTCCCAATCATTGACTGCAGTAGGCAACGAACTTCGTAATCCATTCTCCACTAACGTGTCGTATAATTTTCACCTTGTGCGATTTGGATTATCTTTTCTTAATGTTATTTGCCCGGCTCAGCTGAAGCTGAATTAGTACGAAAGATCGACATGCTCAATTCGACTCAGACTTCCTGAGATCGAGGTTTCTGATTTGTGGCCGATTGAACTGTCAATCAACTTTTTACTTTCCTTGGCTCTACGAAGTAGAAAGGAAAGTTATTTAATCGGCTGAAAAAAAAATTTTGAGTTTCCTTCAGATCTTTACGTTTCAGACCTTCCTGAGTCCGAAAAACACTATTTGGGAAAATGGTCTGAGTGTATGTGTGTCTGTATACGATTTTTAGAGAGAACCATCGTACCGAATCCAATCAAACTTGATATCTCGCTTGCTGGTTACCATGGGACGCCAAAATAAGAGTATGAACAAAACTCACCGCAATTTAACTATAGTTATCATAGTGATCAAAACAACAAATTTTTTTTTCTCAGAAACCACTCTAACGATTTTGATTACATTTTTAATATTGGTAGCTCTTAACATGATTATTATACCATAAAATTCCCATTTGTGGGAAAATGACGAGAGCAGCACATAAATTATCAAAATTTTCGACGAAATTGATTTTAGCGCGGTTTCTAGAGAAAACAACCGTACCAAATCAGTTGAAACTTGATGTCTAGCCTACAGGTTACCATGTCACGCAAAAATAAGGGTATGGGCAAAATCCACCGAAAGTTAACTATAGTTATCATAGTGATCAAAACACCAAATTTTTTTTCTCAAAAACCGCTCTAACGATTTTGATTAAATTTTTTATGTAGATAGCTCTTAATAAGATAATTATACCGTAAAATTCCCATTTGTGGGAAAATGACGAGAGCAGCACAATAAATTATCAAAATTTTCGACGAAAAGCGTTTTTGCCGTGGTTTTTTCCTTTTAAACTCCACTGGAATGTTAGTAGAATGTTAAAGAAAATTGGTACTGTAGTCCAATCCAATACCTATAGGGTGAGTATTTAAAAACGCTCATGAGATACATGGGGCTCACTCCAGAAATTCCTGAATTTCAACTACCGCCGTTTTCCTTAATACCAGTTCTAACAATTATTACCCAATAACTCTGCAAAAGTGATTACTATCCTTCTTCAAAAAATCCGTGTTTACAGCCTCATTAATTTTCTGGGTACCATTTGCTCAATAATGGTCCTGGAATGAGTACGAGCTGCACAATAAATTCTTTAACTGTAATCGCTGCCGCTTCATGCTGCTGAAAAGCGTTGTTTGACCAAGTTCAAAGGGACTGAGTGATAAATGAATTGATTAAATAGAATTAGCCATGTACAAAGTGAATTGTTGTAGAGCTAAGGAGAGTTGTGTGTTGCAACGCACCAGATATTTGCTTTTAGTATTCTCAGTTCTGCCGAACTCAAGGAGTAATATTCCTCGAGCTGACAGCGTACTTCCTTCTTTCGGTGCCCCAACGTTCATTGGGGGTTTCCATGACCCCCTTCCCTCATCTCACTCCCCTAACATTTGCCACCTCCTTACTGCAAGCCCCAGGTAGATCTCACGGTTTTGAACACTATCTCTCTCATCTCACGTCAACCCTCGCACCTTTTTAACTATCCAGAGACTCGTTGTGTCGCATGAACTGTCTTCTAGTTACTTTACTCTCAAGTGAACTTTTAACGTACCCACCCCTCCTATTTTCTTCTGCCCAACATTATTAGTATAGAACGTGGCTTGAATCTCGAACCCATTCAACAAATAGGCTATTTTTACTTTTTTTAACCAAAGTATGAGAAAAGTATTAAAGTTAACGTACCTGTTTGGTGGGCCTGTCTTCTCTAGCTGGTGAGATGCTGGGAGCGAGCAATTTCGATGTAAAGACATCATCGTCGGGCTGTTAAGTCAGTACTAAAGTCAGTTAGTGATCATATTTCGGTTTAAACAAATCAACACAAAATGCGACACCATATTTATATGACTCAAAACACTACCGAGACGGAAACAACCAACTGACGGATTTACATACCACCATATACAAAAAAGACTTAGAATCGACAATCAACAGACTATTTAAGATATACAAAACTGCCCTTACACTCCTTTCCTTTCACGTCCAACGGATTTCCCTAGAGGTGTATGACCAGGCTCCTTTCCCTTCGAACCTCTCCAGCCCCACTCCCGACGCAACATCATCCCGTTCACCTTTCTCTTCTTACGTATTGACTAAGACCAACTAACTGACTTTAATACTGACTTAATGGTCAGACGATGATGTCTTTATAAGGAAAGGGCTCGCCCACAGTATCTCACCCGGCGGAGAAGACGGAACCACTATAATAATTTACCTACTGGGAAATCAACCAAATCATTATAATGTGAGAAAAGTATTGCGATCATCCAAAAAAAAAGTGAAGCTGTCATCAAGTCTTCACGTTTTGAGGCATTCTTAATCATATTAACACAGTAATGGAAAACTACTCTAGTCAAAACTTTACAACTCGTCTTTTGGAATTGTTTCGTCATTGTCCATGGGGAGGGGGTGACTGAAATTAGGGGGATTCGATTTAGTTCCTTGCTCAATACGTGTGAGAAAGTGGGCCCACGAAGACTTTCAATGGATCCACGGCATTGGAACGATATTTTTTTCTTCCAAAATTAGAATCTCGGCATTCAGATTTCACAGACGACCTTTATGCCGAGTTCTGTTGGGATCACATAAAACGTCTCCCTCCCTGAAAGCAGAAATATTGAAGCAGAAACGCTGACTTGAAGAAGCGCTGAGTGAAAGACGAACATGACATTAAATAAACAGCGTTCTAAAGCTAACTACATGCTTTTGTGTATCCGACTAACAGTTCGTGTTCTTTGCGCTAGAAAAGAAAAAACGTTATTGTTTCCAAAGAAATTTTGTAAACAGCACTTTAAGTTTCCATTTTTGATTGATGTTTTTTTGTATGTAAGTAAAATGTATTGTGACATAGAAAAGCACTATGACAAATTCACAAATATGTAAATAATCTTCACAATTTACGGAGTGGGGGAAATCACTCACTACCCAATGGAAATCGAATGGTGCGCTATTTACGAGTATGCCTACATTTGAAAACTGAAATTCGTCACCTTCAGACCGTGTGGTTTTCGTTATAAACTTTAAAATTGACAGCTCGAATGAAGAACTTACTAAAAACGTTCGGAGTCGCCAAAGTTTCGACTGCGCTCGAAACAAATAAAACCAAAATTAGCCACATGACGTCAAAATCGTTCAAACAATTTGGGTGCGAACGTAACGGGAGTCTGCGGGAAAATGAGGAGAAGGTACTTTTCCTCCCTCTGAGAGCATTTGAAGGGAAGAGGGAAATGCGCAGGGGCTCGAGAGCCGGAGGTACGACGAATACGCAGGTGGGGGAACTAGGGGTGCAATTTTGACTAGACTTGAGGGATCGTCATCTCGATTACTTGTTTCCCGCGTCGAAACGAAATATCTGGTGCGTAGCAACGCACAACTTTCCGCAACCCCAGTCAATTCGACGAACGGCGACAGATACTACATCGTCGTTCAATGCTACGGGAACATTCATTGAAAACAAAGTCGTTGGAGCCCTTTTTGAGACAATTGGAAAACCCGACAAATTAATATTCGACAAATCTCGTTTTCCGGCTAAACATGGCTTATGTCTCCGTTCAACAGTTGGATACTGACATAATCACGGAGAACAAAATATGGGTATAGATTGCTAGTAAACACTCCGTAAGATTGATCTAATCGAGAAACGCAGAGGAAATTGCAAAAATTTTCAAAAAACATTATTTTCGACACATTTACATTTTCATCTTTGTTAAATGGAATGTCAGAGGAACATATTTTATATTGAGAATAATGTATAGGTTAGATTAGGTACCTAAAAACATTCTGTGAGTTTGGTACAAATCGTTGGAGCCCTTTTGCCAAAAAGCTTATGTTGTGGACTAATAACGTGAGTAATAATTAAAACACGCAACGATATACTCGATAAACGTTTTGATAATACTGACTAGAATACGATAGCACTGAAACTTGGAAATTGAACTCAGATCACTAGGAAACGAATAAACAATCCCAGTATCCATAGTGAACTGACAATGTCTGACACAATAGTCCTCCCTTGCTTAGATTGAAACCTCATAGTCTTCAAGATATGACGGTGGTCGACGAATTCGGTTTGAACGTCGAAGTTATCCCATCCTCGTCGCCAATTTGTTGTGGACTAATAACGTGAGTAATAATTAAAACACGCAACGATATACTCGATAAACGTTTTGATAATACTGACTAGAATACGATAGCACTGAAACTTGGAGATTGAACTCAGATCACTAGGGAACGAATAAACAATCCCAGTATCCATAGTGAACTGAACACTGTCTGACACAATAGTCCTCCCTTGCTTAGATTGAAACCTCATAGTCTTCAAGATAAGACGGTGGTCGACGAATTCGGTTTGAACGTCGAAGACTTGCTGTAACCTGCTCGGGCTCCTCATCCTGAGCTGGCGAAGTAGATAGTTCGGTTGGTTGCTGAGGGACACAAATAGGTTGAATGTTGGTGTGTTCCGGTGGGTGTTGTAAGGGTTGATTGTTTTGATCTGGGGCAAACGTGACGCGTACTGGTTTGGTGTTGAAGGGTCTTAATTGATCGATGTGTCGCTTAAATATGTGGTTGTTGTCCAATTTAACAGAGTAATGGAGCTGTCCAAACTTGGAGACAACAATCCCTGGTTCCCATTGTAGCTTGTTGTTGTGAAAATAGCGAGCCTGCACCCTGTCACCAACTGAGAGCTGTCTGGCTGGTCTGGTCGGGGTTGATGGTGTTTCGATGGTTGTCGGTTTGAGCTCTTGATTGACTTGGTTGGTTGATTGACGTTGATAGACTGGTTTAGCATTGTTTCGAAGTTTGAGTTTGATTTCGAATCCTGGAACACATCCTACCTTTTCCTCAAATACACTTGGGTAGCGTTCGATGAAGGTGTCAATACTGTAAGGGTTTTGGATCGTGTTGATGTTCGATGATACAGTAAGAGGAGATCTGGTGTCAATATTTTGCAGGTTGATGTGAAGTTTCCTGATCCAAGTCCGTCCCAAGATCGCTGAAAAATTGTTGGGAACAATGAAAATTTCGTCATTGATTTCTGTTTCATTGTAACGAGCAAGAACGTTGATTGTGCCATCAGGAACAAAAACTGTTTGGGTATACGACCTGAATCCAATTGATGTAGGTTGCAGTGGTGTGTTAAGGTTGAGTTCATTGAAGATATCACGTGGGAGGAATGTGTAGGCTGATCCTGAATCCACTTCAAATTTTACTGGTTGTCCATTGATATTAACCATGACAAAATAGCGGTCACAATTTTGAGGGGAGTCAAAATTATGGTTGATGTCCACAATGTGACTAACTCCATATCCATGGTTTGAGTCAGAGGTTGCAGCTTGAGTTTGTTCTTGAATCTGGTGGGTGGAGCGAGAATTTGATGTCTGGTTGAGTAATGTTGTCACGCAAACCTTGGCCACATGACCAGTGCGGTTGCAAGCAGAACATTTGAATTTTAATTTGTCAGTCCGGCAGTCTTTTGCTATATGGTTACCTTTTCCACATCTCAAACAAACTCCGTCAAGGCCTAGAGCAGAATAATCAATTTTGGGCCTTCGTCTTGATAGCGATCGATGACGTGAACCTGGTTGTTTCTTTTTGTTTTGATTAGTGTTATTAGTCCGTGATGTTATTTTGTTGATATCAGTGGGTGTGGTTGGTTTAGGAGCCAGTACTCGTGAGTCGATTTTGGAAGTTTCCAACGCAATGGCGTCCGTCACTATTTCAGTGAAAACGGTTTTTTTCGATTGGAGGACGTTTTCTCGAATTGCGGCGGAATTGAGACCCCTAACGAATTGGGCCCGGAGAAATATGTCAGCGATCGAAGCCTTGCACTCACATGGAGATATAAAATTACAATCTCCTATTTCAGAACGAAGAGAAGTCACAAATTCTGCAATCGTTTGATTGTCCCGCTGGTAAATTGACAGGACTTTGTGTTGAGCAACGAGTTCGTTTCTTGGAGGGGATAGATTGGCTTCGAGCAGAGCCATTAGTTCCTGGTAAGTATGCTGTGTTGGAGTCTTGGGAGAGCCCAATGCAGCAATCATGTCAAAGTATTTGGCCCCTACCGAGTTTAACAATAAGCGTGCGCAATAAACCTGGTCTCCAGATATTGATTTCATCTCGAGATAATTTTCGAATCGTTGCTTGTATGTTTTGAATGATTCCTTCGAGGAGTCAAATGTTTCGAAATTCGGTACGAAAGCTGTATTTGTATTTGAGTTTGACGATGAGCTGGTTGTCGAAGGCGAAATTCTCGTTGATTGGAGTGACTCGAATAATTTAGTCATAAGAATGTTCTGGTGTTCCAAAAAGGCTTTGAATTGAGTTGCATCCATGATAGTTGATTAATGAACAGAGAAGAGAATTGATAATTACCGTAAATGGTCGTGATGCAAAAACGTGTTCGCTTGGGATTCCCGTGCGAGTAGAAGAGCAATTGATTTCGTCGGTGGAAAACGAAAGAAAAGGGTTTACCTCGTCGCCAATTTGTTGTGGACTAATAACGTGAGTAATAATTAAAACACGCAACGATAAACTCGATAAACGTTTTGATAATAATACTGACTAGAATACGATAGCACTGAAACTTGGAGATTGAACTCAGATCACTAGGGAACGAATAAACAATCCCAGTATCCATAGTGAACTGAACACTGTCTGACACAATAGCTTACAAAACCTATTTTTGCTTCATAGGCCTATATATCCGTTCACCGTATTTTCATGGAGGTTTTTATGAAGATGAAAAGTTGGATATTAACTCGTAGAAGATAATTCAAAAATTCAATCAAAATTGTTAGAGCCGTTTTCGATAAAAATGCGAAAACTCCTCCCCCACCCCCTTTCACGTCAACCGAAATCGCCCATAACCTTATTTTGGCGTCTACAAAAAATAACAAACAAACAAAAAACCAGCTCAATCGATTCAGCCGATCTCCCGCAAATCGAACTACACACACACACGGGCCACGAAATGAGGTTTTTTTAGACTCAGTAGTCCAAAAAACGTAAAGATCTGAATAGAAACCAACTTTATTTTTAAGACGATTACAATACTTTCCTCGCCCTTTGAGTCGCGGAAAGTCAAAATGGTAACCGTCTTTATTTAGAACAAAATTTGAAGGTCGTATTGTGTGTTTCGAGCAAATGGTCGAAAAGAGAATCGTACTAAATCGACGTTTCATCAGATCATCCCGTGTTTATCACGAACAACCAATTCCGCGTTGTTGCAATCAACTTTGTAAGCGAAGCCTTGGATTTGGTCAAACTTTTATGACAGTTGTGTGAAAATAAAATCGTGGGCAGTCTTCAGGCCACTTCGGACTGAGGGGAATGAGAGAAAGCCAACTTACTTTCTCCAGAAACATTGACTTCCGAATACTCCAGAGCATTCACTGGGTTCAGAATATCCAACATTTCTACCAGGATGAAGGATTAAACACCGAGCAGGGGCAGCCATCATCCCAAGTACCAATACAGCGGCAGAGAGTGCTGTTAAGTCAGATAAACGCTGTCTACATTAGGAATAGGAAGAGCGATGTGATCTGTATGCAGCCCTGATAAATTGTCATTCATCCACGGAAATACTTCCCATATCGGACAATCATATAAATAACCTGCAGAAAGTCCAGTCTAAAACATAGAAAAGTATAACATTGCAAAGCTACAACCTTACACGTAAGATTTTTCGGTCGCTGGGACCCGGCCAGCGAGACGCCTTCGAACTAAAGTTCGACGAAGTATAAATCTCGCATGCTAGAACCAGACCAGGTATGACACCTCAGCTAAAACCTGACCAGATTCAACTTCATTGCTAAAACCTGACTAGGTATAACTGCATAGCTAAAATCTGACCAACACAAACGCCTGCTCCAAGTTCCAGGAATCTTCGAGAAGATACACCTAGAGTGAATTTCTTGAAACTCGAATTTGCAAAACAATTCTTCGAACTCTTGGGATACATTTCGAGTCCGGGAGTCTCTATAAAACTCAAGTACATATTGAGGACAAGGTGAAAGCTTCTGCAACAAGAATTGGGGCCATGTTAAGATCGTTTCTTGGAATGTTAGCATACTACAATAAATTCATAGCCCAAGTTGCAGCGAGGGTTATAGTTCGGAAAACAATGCGTTCAAATAGCTGGTAACATTGCAGACTTCTTGACCGCATCGAAATTCATAGTGGAACTGTAGAAGGTAAGTTTTATTAATTTCGGCGGTTTTGCTAGGTTTGGGCTTCCAAAAACACTGACTTCCGAATACTCCAGAGCATTCACTGGGTTCAGAATATCCAACATTTCCACCAGGATGAAGGATTGAACACCGAGTGGGAGCACCCATCGTCCCCAGTACCAATATAGCGGCAGAGAGTGCTGTTAAGTCAGTTAAACGCTGTCTACATTAAGAATAGGAAGAGCGATGTGATCTGTATGCAGCCCTGATAAATTGTCATTCATCCATGGAAATACTTCCCATATCGGACAATCATATAAATAACATGCAGAAAGTCCAGTCTAAAACATAGAATAGTATAACATTGCAAAGCTTCAACCTTACACGTAAAATTTTTCGGTCGCTGGGACCCGGCCAGCGAGACGCCTTCGAACTAAAGTTCGACCAAGTATAAATCTCGCATGCTAGAACCAGACCAGGTATGACACCTCAGCTAAAACCTAACCACGTATAACTTCATTGCTAAAACCTGACTAGGTATAACTCCATAGCTAAAAGCTGACCAACACAAACGCCTGCTCCAAGTTCCGGAAATCTTCGAGAAGATACACCTAGAGTGAATTTCTAGGAACGTGAATTTGCAAAACAATTCTTCGAACTCTTGGGATACATTTCGAGTCTGATAGTCTCTATATATCCCAAGTACATATTGAGGTCAACGTGAAAGCTCCTGCAACTTGAATTGGGGCCATGTTAAGATCGTTTCTCGGAATTTTCAGCATACTACAAAAAATTCATAGCCCAAGTTGCAGCGAGGGTTATAGTTCGGAAAACAATGCGTTCAAATAGCTGGAAACATTGCAGACTTCTTGACCGCATCGAAATTCATAGTGGAACTGTAGAAAGTAAGTTTTATTAATTTCGGCGCTTTTGCTAGGTTTGGGCTTCCAAAAACACTGACTTCCGAATACTACAGAGCATTCACTGGGTTCAGAATATCCAACATTTCTACCAGGATGAAGGATTAAACACTGAGTGGGGGCACCCATCGTCCCCAGTACCAATAGAGCGGCAGAGAGTGCTGTTAAGTCAGTGAAACGCGGTCTAAATTAAGAATAGGAAGAGCGATGGGATCTGTATGCAGCCCTGATAAATTGTCATTCATCCACGGAAATACTTCCCATATCGGACAATCATATAAATAACATGCAGAAAGTCCAGTCTAAAACATAGAAAAGTATAACATTGCAAAGCTTACATCTTACACGTAAATTTTTCGGTCGCTGGGACCCGGCCAGCGAGACGCCTTCGAACTAAAGTTCGACCAAGTATACATCTCGCAAGCTAGAACCAGACCAGGTATGACACCTCAGCTAAAACCTAACCACGTATAACTTCATTGCTAAAACCTGACTAGGTATAACTCCATAGCCAAAATCGGACCAACACAAACGCCTGCTCCAAGTTCCAGAAATCTTCGAGAAGATACACCTAGAGTGAATTTCTAGAAACGTGAATTTGCAAAACAATTCTTCGAACTCTTGGGATACATTTCGAGTCGAGGGTCTCTAAAAAACTCAGGTACATATTGAGGACAACGTGAAAGCTTCTGCAACTTAAATCGGGGCCATGTTAAGATCGTTTCTTGGCATGTTAGCATACTACAATACACTCGTAGCCCAAGTCGCAGCGAGGGTTATAGTTTGGAACAAAATGCGTTCGAATAGCTGGAAACATTGCAGACTTCTTGACCGCATCGAAATTCATAGTGGAACTGGAGAAAGTAAGTTTTATTAATTTCGGCGCTTTTGCTAGGTTTGGGCTTCCAAAAACACTGACTTCCGAATACTCCAGATCATTCACTGGGTTCAGAATATCCAACATTTCTACCAGGATGAAGGATTAAACACTGAGTGGGGGCACCCATCGTCCCTAGTACCAATATAGCGGCAGAGAGTGCTGTTAAGTCAGTTAAACGCTGTCTACATTAAGAATAGGAAGAGCGATGTGATCTGTATGCAGCCCTGATAAATTGTCATTCATCCACGGAAATACTTCCCATATCGGACAATCATATAAATAACCTGCAGAAAGTCCAGTCTAAAACATAGAAAAGTATAACATTGCAAAGCTTACATCTTACACGTAAATTTTTCGGTCGCTGGGACCCGGCCAGCGAGACGCCTTCGAAATAAAGTTCGACGAAGTATAAATCTCGCATGCTAGAACCAGACCAGGTATGACACCTCAGCTAAAACCTGACCAGATTCAACTTCATTGCTAAAACCTGACGAGGTATAACTCCATAGCTAAAAGCTGACCAACACAAACGCCTGCTCCAAGTTCCAGGAATCTTCGAGAAGATACACCTAGAGTGAATTTCTAGGAACGTGAATTTGCAAAACAATTCTTCGAACTCTTGGGATACATTTCGAGTCTGATAGTCTCTATATATCCCAAGTACATATTGAGGTCAACGTGAAAGCTCCTGCAACTTGAATTGGGGCCATGTTAAGATCGTTTCTCGGAATTTTCAGCATACTACAATACACTCATAGCCCAAGTTGCAGCGAGGGTTATAGTTCGACAACAATGCGTTCAAATAGCTGGAAACATTGCAGACTTCTTGACCGCATCGAAATTCATAGTGGAACTGTAGAAAGTAAGTTTTATTAATTTCGGCGCTTTTGCTAGGTTTGGGCTTCCAAAACACTGACTTCCGAATACTACAGATCATTCACTGGGTTCAGAATATCCAACATTTCTACCAGGATGAAGGATTAAACACTGAGTGGGGCACCCATCGTTCCAGTACCAATAGAGCGGCAGAGAGTGCTGTTAAGTCAGTGAAACGCGGTCTAAATTAAGAATAGGAAGAGCGATGGGATCTGTATGCAGCCCTGATAAATTGTCATTCATCCACGGAAATACTTCCCATATCGGACAATCATATAAATAACATGCAGAAAGTCCAGTCTAAACATAGAAAAGTATAACATTGCAAAGCTTACATCTTACACGTAAATTTTTCGGTCGCTGGGACCCGGCCAGCGAGACGCCTTCGAACTAAAGTTCGACCAAGTATACATCTCGCAAGCTAGAACCAGACCAGGTATGACACCTCAGCTAAAACATAACCACGTATAACTTCATTGCTAAAACCTGACTAGGTAAAACTCCATAGCCAAAATCTGACCAACACAAACGCCTGCTCCAAGTTCCAGAAATCTTCGAGAAGATACACCTAGAGTGAATTTCTAGAAACGTGAATTTGCAAAACAATTCTTCGAACTCTTGGGATACATTTCGAGTCGAGGGTCTCTAAAAAACTCAGGTACATATTGAGGACAACGTGAAAGCTTCTGCAACTTAAATCGGGGCCATGTTAAGATCGTTTCTTGGCATGTTAGCATACTACAATACACTCTTAGCCCAAGTTGCAGCGAGGGTTATAGTTTGGAACAAAATGCGTTCGAATAGCTGGAAACATTGCAGACTTCTTGACCGCATCGAAATTCATAGTGGAACTGTAGAAAGTAAGTTTTATTAATTTCTGCGCTTTTGCTAGGTTTGGGCTTCCAAAAACACTGACTTCCGAATACTACAGAGCATTCACTGGGTTCAGAATATCCAACATTTCTACCAGGATGAAGGATTAAACACTGAGTGGGGGCACCCATCGTTCCAGTACCAATATAGCGGCAGAGAGTGCTGTTAAGTCAGTTAAACGCTGTCTACATTAAGAATAGGAAGAGCGATGTGATCTGTATGCAGCCCTGATAAATTGTCATTCATCCACGGAAATACTTTCCATATCGGACAATCATATAAATAACATGCAGAAAGTCCAGTCTAAAACATAGAAAAGTATAACATTGCAAAGCTTCCACCTTACACGTAAATTTTTCGGTCGCTGGGACCCGGGCAGCGAGACGCCTTCGAACTAAAGTACGACCAAGTGTATATCTCGCATGCTAGAACCAGACCAGGTATGACACCTCAGCTAAAACCTAACCACGTATAACTTCATTGCTAAAACCTGACTAGGTAAAACTCCATAGCCAAAATCTGACCAACACAAACGCCTGCTCCAAGTTCCGGAAATCTTCGAGAAGATGAACCTACAGTGAATTTCTAGAAACGTGAATTTGCAAAACAATTCTTCGAACTCTTGGGATACATTTCGAGTCGAGGGTCTCTAAAAAACTCAGGTACTTATTGAGGACCACGTGAAAGCTTCTGCAACTTAAATCGGGGCCATGTTAAGATCGTTTCTTGGCATGTTAGCATACTACAATACACTCGTAGCCCAAGTCGCAGCGAGGGTTATAGTTTGGAACAAAATGCGTTCGAATAGCTGGAAACATTGCAGACTTCTTGACCGCATCGAAATTCATAGTGGAACTGTAGAAAGTAAGTTTTATTAATTTCTGCGCTTTTTCTAGGTTTGGGCTTCCAAAAACACTGAATTCCGAATACTCCAGAGCATTCACTGGGTTCAGAATATCCAACATTTCTACCAGGATGAAGGATTAAACACTGAGTGGGGGCACCCATTGTACCCAGTACCAATATAGCGGCAGAGAGTGCTGTTAAGTCAGTTAAACGCTGTCTACATTGAGAATAGGAAGAGCGATGTGATCTGTATGCAGCCCTGATAAATTGTCATTCATCCACGGAAATACTTCCCATATCGGACAATCATATAAATAACATGCAGAAAGTCCAGTCTAAACATAGAAAAGTATAACATTGCAAAGCTTACATCTTACACGTAAATTTTTCGGTCGCTGGGACCCGGCCAGCGAGACGCCTTCGAACTAAAGTTCGACCAAGTATAAATCTCGCATGCTAGAACCAGACCAGGTATGACAACTCAGCTAAAACCTGACCAGATTCAACTTCATTGCTAAAACCTGACGAGGTATAGCTCCATAGCTAAAAGCTGACCAACACAAAGGCCTGCTCCAAGTTCCGGAAAGCTTCGAGAAGATGAACCTAGAGTGAATTTCTAGAAACGTGAATTTGCAAAACAATTCTTCGAACTCTTGGGATATATTTCGAGTCTGATAGTCTCTATATATCCCAAGTACATATTGAGGTCAACGTGAAAGCTCCTGCAACTTGAATTGGGGCCATGTTAAGATCGTTTCTCGGAATTTTCAGCATACTACAAAAAATTCATAGCCCAAGTTGCAGCGAGGGTTATAGTTCGGAACAAAATGCGTTCGAATAGCTGGAAACATTGCAGACTTCTTGACCGCATCGAAATTCATAGTGGAACTGTAGAAAGTAAGTTTTATTAATTTCGGCGCTTTTGCTAGGTTTGGGCTTCCAAAAACACTGACTTCCGAATACTACAGAGCATTCACTCGGTTCAGAATATCCAACATTTCTACCAGGATGAAGGATTAAACACTGAGTGGGGGCACCCATTGTACCCAGTACCAATATAGCGGCAGAGAGTGCTGTTAAGTCAGTTAAACGCTGTCTACATTGAGAATAGGAAGAGCGATGTGATCTGTATGCAGCCCTGATAAATTGTCATTCATCCACGGAAATACTTTCCATATTGGACAATCATATAAATAACATGCAGAAAGTCCAGTCTAAAACATAGAATACTATAACATTGCAAAGCTTACATCTTACACGTAAATTTTTCGGTCGCTGGGACCCGGCCAGCGAGACGCCTTCGAACTAAAGTTCGACCAAGTATACATCTCGCAAGCTAGAACCAGACCAGGTATGACACCTCAGCTAAAACCTAACCACGTATAACTTCATTGCTAAAACCTGACTAGGTATAACTCCATAGCCAAAATCTGACCAACACAAACGCCTGCTCCAAGTTCCAGAAATCTTCGAGGAGATGAACCTAGAGTGAATTTCTGGAAACTCGAATTTGCAAAACAATTCTTCGAACTCTTGGGATACATTTCGAGTCGAGGGTCTCTATAAAACTCATGTACATATTGAGGAAAACGTGAAAGCTCCTGCAACTTGAATTGGGGCCATGTTAAGATCGTTTCTCGGAATTTTCAGCATACTACAAAAAATTCATAGCCCAAGTTGCAGCGAGGGTTATAGTTCGGAACAAAATGCGTTCGAATAGCTGGAAACATTGCAGACTTCTTGACCGCATCGAAATTCATAGTGGAACTGTAGAAGGTAAGTTTTATTAATTTCGGCGGTTTTGCTAGGTTTGGGCTTCCAAAAACACTGACTTCCGAATACTCCAGAGCATTCACTGGGTTCAGAATATCCAACATTTCTACCAGGATGAAGGATTAAACACTGAGTGGGGGCACCCATCGTTCCAGTACCAATATAGCGGCAGAGAGTGCTGTTAAGTCAGTTAAACGCTGTCTACATTAAGAATAGGAAGAGCGATGTGATCTGTATGCAGCCCTGATAAATTGTCATTCATCCATGGAAATACTTCCCATATCGGACAATCATATAAATAACATGCAGAAAGTCCAGTCTAAAACATAGAATACTATAACATTGCAAAGCTTCAACCTTACACGTAAAATTTTTCGGTCGCTGGGACCCGGGCAGCGAGACGCCTTCGAACTAAAGTTCGACCATGTATAAATCTCGCAAGCTAGAACCAGACCAGGTATGACATCTCAGCTAAAACCTAACCAGATTCAACTTCATTGCTAAACCCTGACTAGGTATAACTCCATAGCCAAAATCGGACCAACACAAACGCCTGCTCCAAGTTCCAGAAATCTTCGAGAAGATACACCTAGAGTGAATTTCTAGAAACGTGAATTTGCAAAACAATTCTTCGAACTCTTGGGATACATTTCGAGTCTGATAGTCTCTAATATATCCCAAGTACATATTGAGGTCAACGTGAAAGCTTCTGCAACTTGAATTGGGGCCATGTTAAGATCGTTTCTCGGCATTTTCAGCATACTACAATAAATTCATAGCCCAAGTTGCAGCGAGGGTTATAGTTCGGAAAACAATGCGTTCAAATAGCTGGTAACATTGCAGACTTCTTGACCGCATCGAAATTCATAGTGGAACTGTAGAAAGTAAGTTTTATTAATTTCTGCGCTTTTGCTAGGTTTGGGCTTCCAAAAACACTGACTTCCGAATACTACAGAGCATTCACTGGGTTCAGAATATCCAACATTTCTACCAGGATGAAGGATTAAACACTGAGTAGGGGCACCCATCGTTCCAGTACCAATATAGCGGCAGAGAGTGCTGTTAAGTCAGTTAAACGCTGTCTACATTAAGAACAGGAAGAGCGATGGGATCTGTATGCAGCCCTGATAAATTGTCATTCATCCACGGAAATACTTCCCATATCGGACAATCATATAAATAACATGCAGAAAGTCCAGTCTAAACATAGAAAAGTATAACATTGCAAAGCTTACATCTTACACGTAAATTTTTCGGTCGCTGGGACCCGGCCAGCGAGACGCCTTCGAACTAAAGTTCGACCAAGTATACATCTCGCAAGCTAGAACCAGACCAGGTATGACACCTCAGCTAAAACCTAACCACGTATAACTTCATTGCTAAAACCTGACTAGGTATAACTCCATAGCCAAAATCTGACCAACACAAACGCCTGCTCCAAGTTCCAGAAATCTTCGAGAAGATGAACCTAGAGTGAATTTCTAGAAACGTGAATTTGCAAAACAATTCTTCGAACTCTTGGGATACATTTCGAGTCGAGGGTCTCTAAAAAACTCAGGTACATATTGAGGACAACGTGAAAGCTTCTGCAACTTAAATCGGGGCCGTGTTAAGATCGTTTCTTGGCATGTTAGCATACTACAATACACTCTTAGCCCAAGTTGCAGCGAGGGTTATAGTTCGGACAACAATGCGTTCAAATAGCTGGAAACATTGCAGACTTCTTGACCGCATCGAAATTCATAGTGGAACTGTAGAAAGTAAGTTTTATTAATTTCTGCGCTTTTGCTAGGTTTGGGCTTCCAAAAACACTGACTTCCGAATACTCCAGATCATTCACTGGGTTCAGAATATCCAACATTTCTACCAGGATGAAGGATTAAACACTGAGTGGGGGCACCCATCGTTCCAGTACCAATATAGCGGCAGAGAGTGCTGTTAAGTCAGTTAAACGCTGTCTACATTAAGAATAGGAAGAGCGATGTGATCTGTATGCAGCCCTGATAAATTGTCATTCATCCACGGAAATACTTCCCATATCGGACAATCATATGAATAACATGCAGAAAGTCCAGTCTAAACATAGAATAGTATAACATTGCAAAGCTTCCACCTTACACGTAAATTTTTCGGTCGCTGGGACCCGGGCAGCGAGACGCCTTCGAACTAAAGTACGACCAAGTGTAAATCTCGCATGCTAGAACCAGACCAGGTATGACACCTCAGCTAAAACCTAACCACGTATAACTTCATTGCTAAAACCTGACTAGGTATAGCTCCATAGCTAAAAGCTGACCAACACAAACGCCTGCTCCAAGTTCCGGAAAGCTTCGAGAAGATGAACCTAGAGTGAATTTCTAGAAACGTGAATTTGCAAAACAATTCTTCGAACTCTTGGGATACATTTCGAGTCGAGGGTCTCTAAAAAACTCAGGTACATATTGAGGACAACGTGAAAGCTTCTGCAACTTAAATCGGGGCCATGTTAAGATCGTTTCTTGGCATGTTAGCATACTACAATAAATTCATAGCCCAAGTCGCAGCGAGGGTTATAGTTCGGAACAAAATGCGTTCGAATTGCTGGAAACATTGCAGACTTCTTGACCGCATCGAAATTCATAGTGGAACTGTAGAAAGTAAGTTTTATTAATTTCGGCGCTTTTGCTAGGTTTGGGCTTCCCAAAACACTGACTTCCGAATACTCCAGAGCATTCACTGGGTTCAGAATATCCAACATTTCCACCAGGATGAAGGATTGAACACCGAGTGGGGGCACCCATCGTTCCAGTACCAATATAGCGGCAGAGAGTGCTGTTAAGTCAGTTAAACGCTGTCTACATTAAGAATAGGAAGAGCGATGTGATCTGTATGCAGCCCTGATAAATTGTCATTCATCCACGGAAATACTTCCCATATCGGACAATCATATGAATAACATGCAGAAAGTCCAGTCTAAACATAGAAAAGTATAACATTGCAAAGCTTACATCTTACACGTAAAATTTTTCGGTCGCTGGGACCCGGCCAGCGAGACGCCTTCGAACTAAAGTTCGACCAAGTATAAATCTCGCATGCTAGAACCAGACCAGGTATGACAACTCAGCTAAAACCTGACCAGATTCAACTTCATTGCTAAAACCTGACTGGGTAAAACTCCATAGCCAAAATCTGACCAACACAAACGCCTGCTCCAAGTTCCAGAAATCTTCGAGAAGGTACACCTAGAGTGAATTTCTAGGAACGTGAATTTGCAAAACAATTCTTCGAACTCTTGGGATACATTTCGAGTCTGATAGTCTCTATATATCCCAAGTACATATTGAGGTCAACGTGAAAGCTCCTGCAACTTGAATTGGGGCCATGTTAAGATCGTTTCTCGGAATTTTCAGCATACTACAATACACTCATAGCCCAAGTTGCAGCGAGGGTTATAGTTCGGACAACAATGCGTTCAAATAGCTGGAAACATTGCAGACTTCTTGACCGCATCGAAATTCATAGTGGAACTGTAGAAAGTAAGTTTTATTAATTTCTGCGCTTTTGCTAGGTTTGGGCTTCCAAAAACACTGACTTCCGAATACTCCAGATCATTCACTGGGTTCAGAATATCCAACATTTCTACCAGGATGAAGGATTAAACACTGAGTGGGGGCACCCATCGTACCCAGTACCAATATAGCGGCAGAGAGTGCTGTTAAGTCAGTTAAACGCTGTCTACATTAAGAATAGGAAGAGCGATGTGATCTGTATGCAGCCCTGATAAATTGTCATTCATCCACGGAAATACTTCCCATATCGGACAATCATATGAATAACATGCAGAAAGTCCAGTCTAAACATAGAATAGTATAACATTGCAAAGCTTCCACCTTACACGTAAATTTTTCGGTCGCTGGGACCCGGGCAGCGAGACGCCTTCGAACTAAAGTACGACCAAGTGTAAATCTCGCATGCTAGAACCAGACCAGGTATGACACCTCAGCTAAAACCTAACCACGTATAACTTCATTGCTAAAACCTGACTAGGTAAAACTCCATAGCCAAAATCTGACCAACACAAACGCCTGCTCCAAGTTCCGGAAATCTTCGAGAAGATGAACCTACAGTGAATTTCTAGAAACGTGAATTTGCAAAACAATTCTTCGAACTCTTGGGATACATTTCGAGTCGAGGGTCTCTAAAAAACTCAGGTACTTATTGAGGACCACGTGAAAGCTTCTGCAACTTAAATCGGGGCCATGTTAAGATCGTTTCTTGGCATGTTAGCATACTACAATACACTCGTAGCCCAAGTCGCAGCGAGGGTTATAGTTTGGAACAAAATGCGTTCGAATAGCTGGAAACATTGCAGACTTCTTGACCGCATCGAAATTCATAGTGGAACTGTAGAAGGTAAGTTTTATTAATTTCGGCGGATTTGCTAGGTTTGGGCTTCCAAAAACACTGACTTCCGAATACTCCAGAGCATTCACTGGGTTCAGAATATCCAACATTTCCACCAGGATGAAGGATTGAACACCGAGTGGGGGCACCCATCGTTCCAGTACCAATATAGCGGCAGAGAGTGCTGTTAAGTCAGTTAAACGCTGTCTACATTAAGAATAGGAAGAGCGATGTGATCTGTATGCAGCCCTGATAAATTGTCATTCATCCACGGAAATACTTCCCATATCGGACAATCATATGAATAACATGCAGAAAGTCCAGTCTAAACATAGAATAGTATAACATTGCAAAGCTTCCACCTTACACGTAAATTTTTCGGTCGCTGGGACCCGGGCAGCGAGACGCCTTCGAACTAAAGTACGACCAAGTGTAAATCTCGCATGCTAGAACCAGACCAGGTATGACACCTCAGCTAAAACCTAACCACGTATAACTTCATTGCTAAAACCTGACTAGGTAAAACTCCATAGCCAAAATCTGACCAACACAAACGCCTGCTCCAAGTTCCAGAAATCTTCGAGAAGATACACCTAGAGTGAATTTCTAGAAACGTGAATTTGCAAAACAATTCTTCGAACTCTTGGGATACATTTCGAGTCGAGGGTCTCTAAAAAACTCAGGTACATATTGAGGACAACGTGAAAGCTTCTGCAACTTAAATCGGGGCCATGTTAAGATCGTTTCTTGGCATGTTAGCATACTACAATACACTCTTAGCCCAAGTCGCAGCGAGGGTTATAGTTTGGAACAAAATGCGTTCAAATAGCTGGAAACATTGCAGAGTTCTTGACCGCATCGAAATTCATAGTGGAACTGTAGAAAGTAAGTTTTATTAATTTCTGCGCTTTTGCTAGGTTTGGGCTTCCAAAAACACTGACTTCCGAATACTCCAGATCATTCACTGGGTTCAGAATATCCAACATTTCTACCAGGATGAAGGATTAAACACTGAGTAGGGGCACCCATCGTTCCAGTACCAATATAGCGGCAGAGAGTGCTGTTAAGTCAGTTAAACGCTGTCTACATTAAGAACAGGAAGAGCGATGGGATCTGTATGCAGCCCTGATAAATTGTCATTCATCCACGGAAATACTTCCCATATCGGACAATCATATGAATAACATGCAGAAAGTCCAGTCTAAACATAGAAAAGTATAACATTGCAAAGCTTACATCTTACACGTAAATTTTTCGGTCGCTGGGACCCGGCCAGCGAGACGCCTTCGAACTAAAGTTCGACCAAGTATAAATCTCGCATGCTAGAACCAGACCAGGTATGACAACTCAGCTAAAACCTGACCAGATTCAACTTCATTGCTAAAACCTGACGAGGTATAGCTCCATAGCTAAAAGCTGACCAACACAAACGCCTGCTCCAAGTTCCGGAAATCTTCGAGAAGATACACCTAGAGTGAATTTCTAGAAACGTGAATTTGCAAAACAATTCGTCGAACTCTTGGGATACATTTCGAGTCTGATAGTCTCTATATATCCCAAGTACATATTGAGGTCAACGTGAAAGCTCCTGCAACTTGAATTGGGGCCATGTTAAGATCGTTTCTCGGAATTTTCAGCATACTACAAAAAATTCATAGCCCAAGTTGCAGCGAGGGTTATAGTTCGGAAAACAATGCATTCAAATAGCTGGAAACATTGCAGACTTCTTGAGCGCATCGACATTCATAGTGGAACTGTAGAAAGTAAGTTTTATTAATTTCGGCGCTTTTGCTAGGTTTGGGCTTCCAAAAACACTGACTTCCGAATACTACGGAGCATTCACTGGGTTCAGAATATCCAACTATTCTACCAGGATGAAGGATTAAACACTGAGTGGGGGCACCCATTGTACCCAGTACCAATATAGCGGCAGAGAGTGCTGTTAAGTCAGTTAAACGCTGTCTACATTAAGAATAGGAAGAGCGATGTGATCTGTATGCAGCCCTGATAAATTGTCATTCATCCATGGAAATACTTCCCATATCGGACAATCATATGAATAACATGCAGAAAGTCCAGTCTAAAACATAGAATAGTATAACATTGCAAAGCTTCAACCTTACACGTAAAATTTTTCGGTCGCTGGGACCCGGCCAGCGAGACGCCTTCGAACTAAAGTTCGACCAAGTATAAATCTCGCATGCTAGAACCAGACCAGGTATGACACCTCAGCTAAAACCTAACCACGTATAACTTCATTGCTAAAACCTGACTAGGTATAACTCCATAGCTAAAATCTGACCAACACAAACGCCTGCTCCAAGTTCCAGAAATCTTCGAGGAGATGAACCTACAGTGAATTTCTAGAAACTCGAATTTGCAAAACAATTCTTCGAACTCTTGGGATACATTTCGAGTCGAGGGTCTCTATAAAACTCATGTACATATTGAGGAAAACGTGTAAGCTCCTGCAACTTGAATTGGGGCCATGTTAAGATCGTTTCTCGGAATTTTCAGCATACTACAAAAAATTCATAGCCCAAGTTGCAGCGAGGGTTATAGTTCGGAACAAAATGCGTTCGAATAGCTGGAAACATTGCAGACTTCTTGACCGCATCGAAATTCATAGTGGAACTGTAGAAAGTAAGTTTTATTAATTTCGGCGGTTTTGCTAGGTTTGGGCTTCCAAAAACACTGACTTCCGAATACTCCAGAGCATTCACTGGGTTCAGAATATCCAACATTTCCACCAGGATGAAGGATTGAACACCGAGTGGGAGCACCCATCGTCCCCAGTACCAATATAGCGGCAGAGAGTGCTGTTAAGTCAGTTAAACGCTGTCTACATTAAGAATAGGAAGAGCGATGGGATCTGTATGCAGCCCTGATAAATTGTCATTCATCCACGGAAATACTTTCCATGTCGGACAATCATATAAATAACATGCAGAAAGTCCAGTCTAAAACATAGAAAAGTATAACATTGCAAAGCTTCCACCTTACACGTAAATTTTTCGGTCGCTGGGACCCGGCCAGCGAGGCGCCTTCGAACTAAAGTTCGACCAAGTATAAATCTCGCAAGCTAGAACCAGACCAGGTATGACACCTCAGCTAAAACCTAACCACGTATAACTTCATTGCTAAAACCTGACTAGGTATAACTCCATAGCCAAAATCGGACCAACACAAACGCCTGCTCCAAGTTCCAGAAATCTTCGAGAAGATACACCTAGAGTGAATTTCCAGAAACGTGAATTTGCAAAACAATTCTTCGAACTCTTGGGATACATTTCGAGTCGAGGGTCTCTAAAAAACTCAGGTACATATTGAGGACAACGTGAAAGCTTCTGCAACTTAAATCGGGGCCATGTTAAGATCGTTTCTTGGCATGTTAGCATACTACAATACACTCTTAGCCCAAGTTGCAGCGAGGGTTATAGTTTGGAACAAAATGCGTTCGAATAGCTGGAAACATTGCAGACTTCTTGACCGCATCGAAATTCATAGTGGAACTGTAGAAAGTAAGTTTTATTAATTTCTGCGCTTTTGCTAGGTTTGGGCTTCCAAAAACACTGACTTCCGAATACTCCAGATCATTCACTGGGTTCAGAATATCCAACATTTCTACCAGGATGAAGGATTAAACACTGAGTAGGGGCACCCATCGTTCCAGTACCAATATAGCGGCAGAGAGTGCTGTTAAGTCAGTTAAACGCTGTCTACATTAAGAACAGGAAGAGCGATGGGATCTGTATGCAGCCCTGATAAATTGTCATTCATCCACGGAAATACTTCCCATATCGGACAATCATATGAATAACATGCAGAAAGTCCAGTCTAAAACATAGAAAAGTATAACATTGCAAAGCTTACATCTTACACGTAAAATTTTTCGGTCGCTGGGACCCGGCCAGCGAGACGCCTTCGAACTAAAGTTCGACCAAGTATAAATCTCGCATGCTAGAACCAGACCAGGTATGACACCTCAGCTAAAACCTGACCAGATTCAACTTCATTGCTAAAACCTGACGAGGTATAACTCCATAGCTAAAAGCTGACCAACACAAACGCCTGCTCCAAGTTCCGGATATCTTCGAGAAGATACACCTAGAGTGAATTTCTAGGAACGTGAATTTGCAAAACAATTCTTCGAACTCTTGGGATATATTTCGAGTCTGATAGTCTCTATATATCCCAAGTACATATTGAGGTCAACGTGAAAGCTCCTGCAACTTGAATTGGGGCCATGTTAAGATCGTTTCTCGGAATTTTCAGCATACTACAAAAAATTCATA
Organism: Pachypeltis micranthus; assembly: GCA_020466155.1. Taxonomy (NCBI): domain Eukaryota; kingdom Metazoa; phylum Arthropoda; class Insecta; order Hemiptera; family Miridae; genus Pachypeltis; species Pachypeltis micranthus. The sequence continues at coordinate 29,747,178 of CM035771.1, read as the reverse complement.
GCCCAAGTTGCAGCGAGGGTTATAGTTCGGAAAACAATGCGTTCAAATAGCTGGAAACATTGCAGACTTCTTGACCGCATCGAAATTCATAGTGGAACTGTAGAAAGTAAGTTTTATTAATTTCGGCGCTTTTGCTAGGTTTGGGCTTCCAAAAACACTGACTTCCGAATACTACAGAGCATTCACTGGGTTCAGAATATCCAACATTTCTACCAGGATGAAGGATTAAACACTGAGTGGGGGCACCCATCGTACCCAGTACCAATATAGCGGCAGAGAGTGCTGTTAAGTCAGTTAAACGCTGTCTACATTAAGAATAGGAAGAGCGATGTGATCTGTATGCAGCCCTGATAAATTGTCATTCATCCACGGAAATACTTTCCATATTGGACAATCATATAAATAACATGCAGAAAGTCCAGTCTAAAACATAGAATACTATAACATTGCAAAGCTTCAACCTTACACGTAAAATTTTTTCGGTCGCTGGGACCCGGCCAGCGAGACGCCTTCGAACTAAAGTTCGACCAAGTATAAATCTCGCATGCTAGAACCAGACCAGGTATGACACCTCAGCTAAAACCTGACCACGTTCAACTTCATTGCTAAAACCTGACTAGGTAAAACTCCATAGCCAAAATCTGACCAACACAAACGCCTGCTCCAAGTTCCAGAAATCTTCGAGAAGATACACCTAGAGTGAATTTCTAGAAACGTGATTTAGCAAAACAATTCTTCGAACTCTTGGGATACATTTCGAGTCCGGGAGTCTCTATAAAACTCAAGTACATATTGAGGACAACGTGAAAGCTTCTGCAACAAGAATCGGGGCCATGTTAAGATCGTTTCTTGGCATGTTAGCATACTACAATACACTCGTAGCCCAAGTCGCAGCGAGGGTTATAGTTCGGAACAAAATGCGTTCGAATAGCTGGAAACATTGCAGACTTCTTGACCGCATCGAAATTCATAGTGGAACTGTAGAAAGTAAGTTTTATTAATTTCTGCGCTTTTGCTAGGTTTGGGCTTCCAAAAACACTGACTTCCGAATACTCCAGATCATTCACTGGGTTCAGAATATCCAACATTTCTACCAGGATGAAGGATTAAACACTGAGTGGGGGCACCCATCGTTCCAGTACCAATATAGCGGCAGAGAGTGCTGTTAAGTCAGTTAAACGCTGTCTACATTAAGAACAGGAAGAGCGATGGGATCTGTATGCAGCCCTGATAAATTGTCATTCATCCACGGAAATACTTTCCATATCGGACAATCATATAAATAACATGCAGAAAGTCCAGTCTAAAACATAGAAAAGTATAACATTGCAAAGCTTCCACCTTACACGTAAATTTTTCGGTCGCTGGGACCCGGGCAGCGAGACGCCTTCGAACTAAAGTACGACCAAGTGTAAATCTCGCATGCTAGAACCAGACCAGGTATGACACCTCAGCTAAAACCTAACCACGTATAACTTCATTGCTAAAACCTGACTAGGTAAAACTCCATAGCCAAAATCTGACCAACACAAACGCCTGCTCCAAGTTCCAGAAATCTTCGAGAAGATACACCTAGAGTGAATTTCTAGAAACGTGAATTTGCAAAACAATTCTTCGAACTCTTGGGATACATTTCGAGTCGAGGGTCTCTAAAAAACTCAGGTACATATTGAGGACAACGTGAAAGCTTCTGCAACTTAAATCGGGGCCATGTTAAGATCGTTTCTTGGCATGTTAGCATACTACAATACACTCTTAGCCCAAGTTGCAGCGAGGGTTATAGTTCGGACAACAATGCGTTCAAATAGCTGGAAACATTGCAGACTTCTTGACCGCATCGAAATTCATAGTGGAACTGTAGAAAGTAAGTTTTATTAATTTCTGCGCTTTTGCTAGGTTTGGGCTTCCAAAAACACTGACTTCCGAATACTCCAGATCATTCACTGGGTTCAGAATATCCAACATTTCTACCAGGATGAAGGATTAAACACTGAGTGGGGGCACCCATCGTTCCAGTACCAATATAGCGGCAGAGAGTGCTGTTAAGTCAGTTAAACGCTGTCTACATTAAGAACAGGAAGAGCGATGGGATCTGTATGCAGCCCTGATAAATTGTCATTCATCCACGGAAATACTTTCCATGTCGGACAATCATATAAATAACATGCAGAAAGTCCAGTCTAAAACATAGAAAAGTATAACATTGCAAAGCTTCAACCTTAAACGTAAAATTTTTCGGTCGCTGGGACCCGGCCAGCGAGGCGCCTTCGAACTAAAGTTCGACCAAGTATAAATCTCGCAAGCTAGAACCAGACCAGGTATGACACCTCAGCTAAAACCTGACCAGATTCAACTTCATTGCTAAAACCTGACGAGGTATAGCTCCATAGCTAAAAGCTGACCAACACAAACGCCTGCTCCAAGTTCCGGAAATCTTCGAGAAGATACACCTAGAGTGAATTTCTAGAAACGTGAATTTGCAAAACAATTCGTCGAACTCTTGGGATACATTTCGAGTCTGATAGTCTCTATATATCCCAAGTACATATTGAGGTCAACGTGAAAGCTCCTGCAACTTGAATTGGGGCCATGTTAAGATCGTTTCTCGGAATTTTCAGCATACTACAAAAAATTCATAGCCCAAGTTGCAGCGAGGGTTATAGTTCGGAAAACAATGCGTTCAAATAGCTGGAAACATTGCAGACTTCTTGACCGCATCGAAATTCATAGTGGAACTGTAGAAAGTAAGTTTTATTAATTTCTGCGCTTTTGCTAGGTTTGGGCTTCCAAAAACACTGACTTCCGAATACTACAGAGCATTCACTCGGTTCAGAATATCCAACATTTCTACCAGGATGAAGGATTAAACACTGAGTGGGGGCACCCATCGTACCCAGTACCAATATAGCGGCAGAGAGTGCTGTTAAGTCAGTTAAACGCTGTCTACATTAAGAATAGGAAGAGCGATGTGATCTGTATGCAGCCCTGATAAATTGTCATTCATCCACGGAAATACTTTCCATATTGGACAATCATATAAATAACATGCAGAAAGTCCAGTCTAAAACATAGAATAGTATAACATTGCAAAGCTTCAACCTTACACGTAAAATTTTTCGGTCGCTGGGACCCGGCCAGCGAGACGCCTTCGAACTAAAGTTCGACCAAGTATAAATCTCGCATGCTAGAACCAGACCAGGTATGACACCTCAGCTAAAACCTGACTTGATTCAACTTCATTGCTAAAACCTGACTAGGTATAACTCCATAGCTAAAATCTGACCAACACAAACGCCTGCTCCAAGTTCCAGAAATCTTCGAGGAGATGAACCTAGAGTGAATTTCTAGTAACTCGAATTTGCAAAACAATTCTTCGAACTCTTGGGATACATTTCGAGTCGAGGGTCTCTAAAAAACTCAGGTACATATTGAGGACAACGTGAAAGCTTCTGCAACTTAAATCGGGGCCATGTTAAGATCGTTTCTCGGAATTTTCAGCATACTACAATAAATTCATAGCCCAAGTCGCAGCGAGGGTTATAGTTCGGAACAAAATGCGTTCGAATTGCTGGAAACATTGCAGACTTCTTGACCGCATCGAAATTCATAGTGGAACTGTAGAAAGTAAGTTTTATTAATTTCTGTGCTTTTGCTAGGTTTGGGCTTCCAAAAACACTGACTTCTGAATACTACAGAGCATTCACTCGGTTCAGAATATCCAACATTTCTACCAGGATGAAGGATTAAACACTGAGTGGGGGCACCCATCGTTCCAGTACCAATATAGCGGCAGAGAGTGCTGTTAAGTCAGTTAAACGCTGTCTACATTAAGAACAGGAAGAGCGATGGGATCTGTATGCAGCCCTGATAAATTGTCATTCATCCACGGAAATACTTTCCATATCGGACAATCATATAAATAACATGCAGAAAGTCCAGTCTAAACATAGAAAAGTATAACATTGAAAAGCTTCCACCTTACACGTAAATTTTTCGGTCGCTGGGACCCGGCCAGCGAGACGCCTTCGAACTAAAGTTCGACCAAGTATAAATCTCGCATGCTAGAACCAGACCAGGTATGACACCTCAGCTAAAACCTAACCACGTATAACTTCATTGCTAAAACCTGACTGGGTAAAACTCCATAGCCAAAATCTGACCAACACAAACGCCTGCTCCAAGTTCCAGAAATCTTCGAGAAGGTACACCTAGATTGAATTTCTAGAAACGTGAATTTGCAAAACAATTCTTCGAACTCTTGGGATACATTTCGAGTCGAGGGTCTCTAAAAAACTCAGGTACATATTGAGGACAACGTGAAAGCTTCTGCAACTTAAATCGGGGCCATGTTAAGATCGTTTCTTGGCATGTTAGCATACTACAATACACTCATAGCCCAAGTTGCAGCGGGGGTTATAGTTCGGACAACAATGCGTTCAAATAGCTGGAAACATTGCAGAGTTCTTGACCGCATCGAAATTCATAGTGGAACTGTAGAAAGTAAGTTTTATTAATTTCTGCGCTTTTGCTAGGTTTGGGCTTCCAAAAACACTGACTTCCGAATACTCCAGATCATTCACTGGGTTCAGAATATCCAACATTTCTACCAGGATGAAGGATTAAACACTGAGTAGGGGCACCCATCGTTCCAGTACCAATATAGCGGCAGAGAGTGCTGTTAAGTCAGTTAAACGCTGTCTACATTAAGAACAGGAAGAGCGATGGGATCTGTATGCAGCCCTGATAAATTGTCATTCATCCACGGAAATACTTTCCATATTGGACAATCATATAAATAACATGCAGAAAGTCCAGTCTAAAACATAGAAAAGTATAACATTGCAAAGCTTCAACCTTAAACGTAAAATTTTTCGGTCGCTGGGACCCGGCCAGCGAGGCGCCTTCGAACTAAAGTTCGACCAAGTATAAATCTCGCAAGCTAGAACCAGACCAGGTATGACAACTCAGCTAAAACCTGACTTGATTCAACTTCATTGCTAAAACCTGACTAGGTATAACTCCATAGCCAAAATCGGACCAACACAAACGCCTGCTCCAAGTTCCAGAAATCTTCGAGAAGATACACCTAGAGTGAATTTCCAGAAACGTGAATTTGCAAAACAATTCTTCGAACTCTTGGGATACATTTCGAGTCGAGGGTCTCTAAAAAACTCAGGTACATATTGAGGACAACGTGAAAGCTTCTGCAACTTAATTCGGGGCCATGTTAAGATCGTTTCTTGGCATGTTAGCATACTACAATACACTCTTAGCCCAAGTTGCAGCGAGGGTTATAGTTTGGACAACAATGCGTTGAAATAGCTGGAAACATTGCAGAGTTCTTGACCGCATCGAAATTCATAGTGGAACTGTAGAAAGTAAGTTTTATTAATTTCTGCGCTTTTGCTAGGTTTGGGCTTCCAAAAACACTGACTTCCGAATACTACAGAGCATTCACTGGGTTCAGAATATCCAACATTTCTACCAGGATGAAGGATTAAACACTGAGTGGGGGCACCCATCGTCCCTAGTACCAATATAGCGGCAGAGAGTGCTGTTAAGTCAGTTAAACGCTGTCTACATTAAGAATAGGAAGAGCGATGTGATCTGTATGCAGCCCTGATAAATTGTCATTCATCCACGGAAATACTTCCCATATCGGACAATCATATAAATAACCTGCAGAAAGTCCAGTCTAAAACATAGAAAAGTATAACATTGCAAAGCTTCAACCTTACACGTAAAATTTTTCGGTCGCTGGGACCCGGCCAGCGAGACGCCTTCGAACTAAAGTTCGACGAAGTATAAATCTCGCATGCTAGAACCAGACCAGGTATGACACCTCAGCTAAAACCTGACCAGATTCAACTTCATTGCTAAAACCTGACGAGGTATAACTCCATAGCTAAAATCTGACCAACACAAACGCCTGCTTCAAGTTCCACAAATCTTGGAGAAGATGAACCTTGAGTGAATTTCTAGAAACGTGAATTTGCAAAACAATTCTTCGAACTCTTGGGATACATTTCGAGTCTGATAGTCTCTATAAAACTCAAGTACATATTGAGGACAACGTGAAATCTCCTGCAACTTAAATTGGGGCCATGTTAAGATCGTTTCTTGGAATGTTAGCATACTACAATAAATTCACAGCCCAAGTTGCAGCGAGGGTTATAGTTCGGAAAACAAAATGCGTTCGAATAGCTGGAAACATTGCAGACTTCTTGACCGCATCGAAATTCATAGTGGAACTGTAGAAAGTAAGTTTTATTAATTTCTGCGCTTTTGCTAGGTTTGGGCTTCCAAAAACACTGACTCCCGAATACTACAGAGCATTCACTCGGTTCAGAATATCCAACATTTCTACCAGGATGAAGGATTAAACACTGAGTGGGGGCACCCATCGTTCCAGTACCAATATAGCGGCAGAGAGTGCTGTTAAGTCAGTTAAACGCTGTCTACATTAAGAACAGGAAGAGCGATGGGATCTGTATGCAGCCCTGATAAATTGTCATTCATCCACGGAAATACTTTCCATATCGGACAATCATATAAATAACATGCAGAAAGTCCAGTCTAAAACATAGAAAAGTATAACATTGCAAAGCTTCCACCTTACACGTAAATTTTTCGGTCGCTGGGACCCGGGCAGCGAGACGCCTTCGAACTAAAGTACGACCAAGTGTAAATCTCGCATGCTAGAACCAGACCAGGTATGACACCTCAGCTAAAACCTGACCAGATTCAACTTCATTGCTAAAACCTGACTAGGTATAACTGCATAGCTAAAATCTGACCAACACAAACGCCTGCTCCAAGTTCCAGGAATCTTCGAGAAGATACACCTACAGTGAATTTCTAGAAACGTGAATTTGCAAAACAATTCTTCGAACTCTTGGGATACATTTCGAGTCGAGGGTCTCTATATATCCCAGGTACATATTGAGGTCAACGTGAAAGCTTCTGCAACTTGAATTGGGGCCATGTTAAGATCGTTTCTCGGCATGTTCAGCATACTACAATACACTCTTAGCCAATGTTGCAGCGATGGTTATAGTTTGGACAACAATGCGTTCAAATAGCTGGAAACATTGCAGACTTCTTGACCGCATCGAAATTCATAGTGGAACTGTAGAAAGTAAGTTTTATTAATTTCGGCGCTTTTGCTAGGTTTGGGCTTCCAAAAACACTGACTTCCGAATACTACAGAGCATTCACTGGGTTCAGAATATCCAACATTTCTACCAGGATGAAGGATTAAACACTGAGTGGGGGCACCCATTGTACCCAGTACCAATATAGCGGCAGAGAGTGCTGTTAAGTCAGTTAAACGCTGTCTACATTAAGAATAGGAAGAGCGATGTGATCTGTATGCAGCCCTGATAAATTGTCATTCATCCATGGAAATACTTCCCATATCGGACAATCATATAAATAACATGCAGAAAGTCCAGTCTAAAACATAGAATACTATAACATTGCAAAGCTTCAACCTTACACGTAAAATTTTTCGGTCGCTGGGACCCGGGCAGCGAGACGCCTTCGAACTAAAGTTCGACCATGTATAAATCTCGCAAGCTAGAACCAGACCAGGTATGACATCTCAGCTAAAACCTAACCACGTATAACTTCATTGCTAAAACCTGACTAGGTATAACTCCATAGCCAAAATCGGACCAACACAAACGCCTGCTCCAAGTTCCAGAAATCTTCGAGAAGATACACCTAGAGTGAATTTCTAGAAACGTGAATTTGCAAAACAATTCTTCGAACTCTTGGGATACATTTCGAGTCGAGGGTCTCTAAAAAACTCAGGTACATATTGAGGACAACGTGAAAGCTTCTGCAACTTAAATCGGGGCCATGTTAAGATCGTTTCTTGGCATGTTAGCATACTACAATACACTCTTAGCCCAAGTTGCAGCGAGGGATATAGTTCGGAAAACAATGCGTTCGAATAGCTGGAAAAATTGCAGACTTCTTGACCGCATCGAAATTCATAGTGGAACTGTAGAAAGTAAGTTTATTAATTTCGGCGCTTTTGCTAGGTTTGGGCTTCCAAAAACACTGACTTCCGAATACTACAGAGCATTCACTCGGTTCAGAATATCCAACATTTCTACCAGGATGAAGGATTAAACACTGAGTGGGGGCACCCATCGTACCCAGTACCAATATAGCGGCAGAGAGTGCTGTTAAGTCAGTTAAACGCTGTCTACATTAAGAATAGGAAGAGCGATGTGATCTGTATGCAGCCCTGATAAATTGTCATTCATCCACGGAAATACTTTCCATATTGGACAATCATATAAATAACATGCAGAAAGTCCAGTCTAAAACATAGAAAAGTATAACATTGCAAAGCTTCAACCTTACACGTAAAATTTTTCGGTCGCTGGGACCCGGCCAGCGAGACGCCTTCGAACTAAAGTTCGACCAAGTATAAATCTCGCATGCTAGAACCAGACCAGGTATGACACCTCAGCTAAAACCTAACCACGTATAACTTCATTGCTAAAACCTGACTAGGTAAAACTCCATAGCCAAAATCTGACCAACACAAACGCCTGCTCCAAGTTCCAGAAATCTTCGAGAAGATACACCTAGAGTGAATTTCTAGAAACGTGAATTAGCAAAACAATTCTTCGAACTCTTGGGATACATTTCGAGTCGAGGGTCTCTATAAAACTCAGGTACATATTGAGGACAACGTGAAAGCTTCTGCAACTTAAATCGGGGCCATGTTAAGATCGTTTCTTGGCATGTTAGCATACTACAATACACTCTTAGCCCAAGTTGCAGCGGGGGTTATAGTTCGGACAACAATGCGTTCAAATAGCTGGAAACATTGCAGACTTCTTGACCGCATCGAAATTCATAGTGGAACTGTAGAAAGTAAGTTTTATTAATTTCTGCGCTTTTGCTAGGTTTGGGCTTCCAAAAACACTGACTTCCGAATACTCCAGATCATTCACTGGGTTCAGAATATCCAACATTTCTACCAGGATGAAGGATTAAACACTGAGTGGGGGCACCCATCGTTCCAGTACCAATATAGCGGCAGAGAGTGCTGTTAAGTCAGTGAAACGCGGTCTAAATTAAGAATAGGAAGAGCGATGTGATCTGTATGCAGCCCTGATAAATTGTCATTCATCCACGGAAATACTTTCCATATCGCACAATCATATAAATAACATGCAGAAAGTCCAGTCTAAAACATAGAAAAGTATAACATTGCAAAGCTTCAACCTTACACGTAAAATTTTTCGGTCGCTGGGACCCGGCCAGCGAGACGCCTTCGAACTAAAGTTCGACCAAGTATAAATCTCGCATGCTAGAACCAGACCAGGTATGACACCTCAGCTAAAACCTAACCACGTATAACTTCATTGCTAAAACCTGACTAGGTATAACTCCATAGCCAAAATCTGACCAACACAAACGCCTGCTCCAAGTTCCAGAAATCTTCGAGAAGATACACCTAGAGTGAATTTCCAGAAACGTGAATTTGCAAAACAATTCTTCGAACTCTTGGGATACATTTCGAGTCGAGGGTCTCTAAAAAACTCAGGTACATATTGAGGACAACGTGAAAGCTTCTGCAACTTAAATCGGGGCCATGTTAAGATCGTTTCTTGGCATGTTAGCATACTACAATACACTCTTAGCCAATGTTGCAGCGATGGTTATAGTTTGGACAACAATGCGTTCAAATAGCTGGAAACATTGCAGAGTTCTTGACCGCATCGAAATTCATAGTGGAACTGTAGAAAGTAAGTTTTATTAATTTCGGCGCTTTTGCTAGGTTTGGGCTTCCAAAAACACTGACTTCCGAATACTACAGAGCATTCACTGGGTTCAGAATATCCAACATTTCTACCAGGATGAAGGATTAAACACTGAGTGGGGGCACCCATCGTTCCAGTACCAATATAGCGGCAGAGAGTGCTGTTAAGTCAGTTAAACGCTGTCTACATTAAGAATAGGAAGAGCGATGTGATCTGTATGCAGCCCTGATAAATTGTCATTCATCCACGGAAATACTTTCCATATTGGACAATCATATAAATAACATGCAGAAAGTCCAGTCTAAAACATAGAAAAGTATAACATTGCAAAGCTTCAACCTTACACGTAAAATTTTTCGGTCGCTGGGACCCGGGCAACGAGACGCCTTCGAACTAAAGTTCGACCAAGTATAAATCTCGCATGCTAGAACCAGACCAGGTATGACACCTCAGCTAAAACCTAACCACGTATAACTTCATTGCTAAAACCTGACTAGGTATAACTCCATAGCCAAAATCGGACCAACACAAACGCCTGCTCCAAGTTCCAGAAATCTTCGAGAAGATACACCTAGAGTGAATTTCTAGAAACGTGAATTTGCAAAACAATTCTTCGAACTCTTGGGATACATTTCGAGTCGAGGGTCTCTAAAAAACTCAGGTACATATTGAGGACAACGTGAAAGCTTCTGCAACTTAAATCGGGGCCATGTTAAGATCGTTTCTTGGCATGTTAGCATACTACAATACACTCTTAGCCCAAGTTGCAGCGAGGGATATAGTTCGGAAAACAATGCGTTCGAATAGCTGGAAAAATTGCAGACTTCTTGACCGCATCGAAATTCATAGTGGAACTGTAGAAGGTAAGTTTATTCATTTCGGCGCTTTTGCTAGGTTTGGGCTTCCAAAAACACTGACTTCCGAATACTACAGAGCATTCACTGGGTTCAGAATATCCAACTATTCTACCAGGATGAAGGATTAAACACTGAGTGGGGGCACCCATCGTACCCAGTACCAATATAGCGGCAGAGAGTGCTGTTAAGTCAGTTAAACGCTGTCTACATTAAGAATAGGAAGAGCGATGTGATCTGTATGCAGCCCTGATAAATTGTCATTCATCCACGGAAATACTTTCCATATTGGACAATCATATAAATAACATGCAGAAAGTCCAGTCTAAAACATAGAAAAGTATAACATTGCAAAGCTTCAACCTTACACGTAAAATTTTTCGGTCGCTGGGACCCGGCCAGCGAGACGCCTTCGAACTAAAGTTCGACCAAGTATAAATCTCGCATGCTAGAACCAGACCAGGTATGACACCTCAGCTAAAACCTAACCACGTATAACTTCATTGCTAAAACCTGACTAGGTATAACTCCATAGCCAAAATCTGACCAACACAAACGCCTGCTCCAAGTTCCAGAAATCTTCGAGAAGATACACCTAGAGTGAATTTCTAGAAACGTGAATTTGCAAAACAATTCTTCGAACTCTTGGGATACATTTCGAGTCGAGGGTCTCTAAAAAACTCAGGTACATATTGAGGACAACGTGAAAGCTTCTGCAACTTAAATCGGGGCCATGTTAAGATCGTTTCTTGGCATGTTAGCATACTACAATACACTCTTAGCCCAAGTTGCAGCGAGGGTTATAGTTCGGACAACAATGCGTTCAAATAGCTGGAAACATTGCAGACTTCTTGACCGCATCGAAATTCATAGTGGAACTGTAGAAAGTAAGTTTTATTAATTTCTGCGCTTTTGCTAGGTTTGGGCTTCCAAAAACACTGACTTCCGAATACTCCAGATCATTCACTGGGTTCAGAATATCCAACATTTCTACCAGGATGAAGGATTAAACACTGAGTGGGGGCACCCATTGTTCCAGTACCAATATAGCGGCAGAGAGTGCTGTTAAGTCAGTTAAACGCTGTCTACATTAAGAATAGGAAGAGCGATGTGATCTGTATGCAGCCCTGATAAATTGTCATTCATCCACGGAAATACTTTCCATATTGGACAATCATATAAATAACATGCAGAAAGTCCAGTCTAAAACATAGAAAAGTATAACATTGCAAAGCTTCAACCTTACACGTAAAATTTTTCGGTCGCTGGGACCCGGCCAGCGAGACGCCTTCGAACTAAAGTTCGACCAAGTATACATCTCGCAAGCTAGAACCAGACCAGGTATGACACCTCAGCTAAAACCTAACCACGTATAACTTCATTGCTAAAACCTGACTAGGTATAACTCCATAGCTAAAAGCTGACCAACACAAACGCCTGCTCCAAGTTCCGGAAATCTTCGAGAAGATACACCTAGAGTGAATTTCTAGAAACGTGAATTTGCAAAACAATTCTTCGAACTCTTGGGATACATTTCGAGTCGAGGGTCTCTAAAAAACTCAGGTACATATTGAGGACAACGTGAAAGCTTCTGCAACTTAAATCGGGGCCATGTTAAGATCGTTTCTTGGCATGTTAGCATACTACAATACACTCTTAGCCAATGTTGCAGCGATGGTTATAGTTTGGACAACAATGCGTTCAAATAGCTGGAAACATTGCAGAGTTCTTGACCGCATCGAAATTCATAGTGGAACTGTAGAAAGTAAGTTTTATTAATTTCGGCGCTTTTGCTAGGTTTGGGCTTCCAAAAACACTGACTTCCGAATACTACAGAGCATTCACTGGGTTCAGAATATCCAACATTTCTACCGGGATGAAGGATTAAACACTGAGTGGGGGCACCCATTGTCCCCAGTACCAATAGAGCGGCAGAGAGTGCTGTTAAGTCAGTTAAACGCTGTCTACATTAAGAATAGGAAGAGCGATGTGATCTGTATGCAGCCCTGATAAATTGTCATTCATCCACGGAAATACTTTCCATATTGGACAATCATATAAATAACATGCAGAAAGTCCAGTCTAAAACATAGAAAAGTATAACATTGCAAAGCTTCAACCTTACACGTAAAATTTTTCGGTCGCTGGGACCCGGGCAGCGAGACGCCTTCGAACTAAAGTTCGACCATGTAAAAATCTCGCAAGCTAGAACCAGACCAGGTATGACATCTCAGCTAAAACCTAACCACGTATAACTTCATTGCTAAAACCTGACTAGGTATAACTCCGTAGCCAAAATCGGACCAACACAAACGCCTGCTCCAAGTTCCAGAAATCTTCGAGAAGATACACCTAGAGTGAATTTCCAGAAACGTGAATTTGCAAAACAATTCTTCGAACTCTTGGGATACATTTCGAGTCGAGGGTCTCTAAAAAACTCAGGTACATATTGAGGACAACGTGAAAGCTTCTGCAACTTAAATCGGGGCCATGTTAAGATCGTTTCTTGGCATGTTAGCATACTACAATACACTCTTAGCCCAAGTCGCAGCGAGGGTTATAGTTTGGAACAAAATGCGTTCAAATAGCTGGAAACATTGCAGAGTTCTTGACCGCATCGAAATTCATAGTGGAACTGTAGAAAGTAAGTTTTATTAATTTCTGCGCTTTTGCTAGGTTTGGGCTTCCAAAAACACTGACTTCCGAATACTACAGAGCATTCACTGGGTTCAGAATATCCAACATTTCTACCAGGATGAAGGATTAAACACTGAGTGGGGGCACCCATCGTTCCAGTACCAATATAGCGGCAGAGAGTGCTGTTAAGTCAGTTAAACGCTGTCTACATTAAGAACAGGAAGAGCGATGGGATCTGTATGCAGCCCTGATAAATTGTCATTCATCCACGGAAATACTTCCCATATCGGACAATCATATAAATAACATGCAGAAAGTCCAGTCTAAACATAGAAAAGTATAACATTGAAAAGCTTCCACCTTACACGTAAATTTTTCGGTCGCTGGGACCCGGCCAGCGAGACGCCTTCGAACTAAAGTTCGACCAAGTATACATCTCGCAAGCTAGAACCAGACCAGGTATGACACCTCAGCTAAAACCTGACCAGATTCAACTTCATTGCTAAAACCTGACTAGGTATAACTCCATAGCTAAAATCTGACAAACACAAACGCCTGCTCTAAGTTCCGGAAATCTTCGAGAAGATGAACCTAGAGTGAATTTCTAGAAACGTGAATTTGCAAAACAATTCTTCGAACTCTTGGGATACATTTCGAGTCGAGGGTCTCTAAAAAACTCTGGTACACATTGAGGACAACGTGAAAGCTTCTGCAACTTAAATCGGGGCCGTGTTAAGATCGTTTCTTGGCACGTTAGCATACTACAATACACTCGTAGCCCAAGTTGCAGCGAGGGTTATAGTTCGGAACGAAATGCGTTCGAATAGCTGGAAACATTGCAGACTTCTTGACCGCATCAAAATTCATAGTGGAACTGTAGAAAGTAAGTTTTATTAATTTCGGCGCTTTTGCTGGGTTTGGGCTTCCAAAAACACTGACTTCCGAATACTCCAGAGCATTCACTCGGTTCAGAATATCCAACATTTCTACCAGGATGAAGGATTAAACACTGAGTGGGGGCACCCATCGTCCCCAGTACCAATAGAGCGGCAGAGAGTGCTGTTAAGTCAGTGAAACGCGGTCTAAATTAAGAATAGGAAGAGCGATGTGATCTGTATGCAGCCCTGATAAATTGTCATTCATCCACGGAAATACTTCCCATATCAGTCCATCATATGAAGAACAACAACAAACATCATATATGAATAACAACGACAATCATATAAATAACATGCAGAAAGTCCAGTCTAAAACATAGAAAAGTATAACATTGCAAAGCTTCAACCTTACACGTAAAATTTAATGAAGTTGTACCTGGTCAGGTTTTAGGTGTGGTGTCATTCCTGGTCTGGTTCTAGCATGCGAGATTTATACTTGGTCGAACTTTAGTTCGAAGGCGTCTCGCTGGCCGGGTCCCAGCGACCGAAAAACTTTACGAGTAAGGTTGTAGCCTTGCAATGTTATACTTTTCTATGTTTTAGACTGGACTTTCTGCTTGTTATTTATATGATTGTCCGATATGGGAAGTATTTCCGTGGATGAATGACAATTTATCAGGGCTGCATACAGATCACATCGCTCTTCCTGTTCCTAACGTAGACAGCGTTTCACTGACTTAACAGCACTCTCTGCCACTCTATTGGTACTGGGGACGACGGGTGCCCCCACTCAGTGTTTAATCCTTCATCCTGGTAGAAATGTTGGATATTCTGAACCCAGTGAATGCTCTGGAGATTTCGGAAGTCAGTGTTTTTCGAAGCCCAAACCAAGCAAAACCGCCGAAATAATAAAACTTACTTTCTCCAGTTCCACTATGAATTTCGATGTGGTCAAGAAGTCTACGATGTTTCCAGCTATTCGAACGCATTTCGTTCCGAACTATAACCCTCGCTGCAACTTGGGCTATGAATTTATTGTAGTATGCTAACATTCCAAGAAACGATCTTAACATGGCCCCAATTTAAGTTGCAGGAGCTTGCACGTTGTCCTCAATATGTACTTGAGTTTTATAGAGACTCTTGGTCTCGAAATGTATCCCAAGAGTTCGAATAATTGTTCTGCAAATTCACGTTTCTAGAAATTCACTCTAGGTTCATCTTCTCGAAGATTTCCGGAATATGGTGCAGGCGTTTGTGTTTGTCAGATTTTGGCTATCGAGTTATACCTAATCAGGTTTTAGCAATGAAGTTATACGTGGTTAGGTTTTAGCTGAAGTGTCATACCTGGTCTGGTTCTAGCTTGCGAGATTTATACTTGGTCGAACTTTAGTTCGAAGGCGTCTCGCTGGCCGGGTCCCTGCGACCGAAAAATTTTACATGTAAGGTTATAGCCATGCAGTGTTTTACTTTTCTATGTTTTAGACTGGACTTTGTGCCTGTTCTTCATATGATGGACTGATATGGGAAGTATTTCTGTGGATGAATGACAATTTATCAGGGCTGCATACCGATCACATCGCTCTCCCTTTTCTTAACGTAGACAGCGTTTTACTGACTTAACTGCACTCTCAGCCTCTCCTTTAGTACTGGGGACGATGGGTGCCCCCACTCGAGGTTTTATCCTTCATCCTGGTAGAAATGTTGGATATTCTGAACCGAGTGAATGCTCTAGCGAATCCGGAAGTCAGTGTTTTTGGAAGCCCAAACCTAGCAATAAGCGCCGAAATTATTAAAACTTACTTTCTCCAGTTTCAGAAACTGGGGAGTGAGGGAGGAAGAGGACTACCATGACCTACCAACAAATATTTGATGCGACGCATCACATTACCTTTCTTGGACGTGCATTCAGTGATTCTTTTGTCTGTAGCAGCTAATCAAACCTGATATTTAGTTTTGTTAATAATAACGTTCTACATGACAGCGCGAGGCGCTTAAGGTTCTGAAATTGTATTGTGCTGCTCCTACTTCTGCCACGACCATTATTGCGCAATTAGGCAATTCACAGGTAACTCAAGAGACTATCTACGTGATGTTTTGCGAAGGGTCACGTTCTCCGTTTTGGAATAATCGGCTAAAAACTGAGAAATGGTAGTCTGTCAAACGATGGGAATTGAAATTCTGGAATTTTTAGAGTAGCTCCTGTATATGTTATGAGCGTTAACAAACGCTCGTCGTGTTGGTCCTCGACTACCTACTAGTACGTCAATTTTTCTGAACAGAGTAGTATCATTTGAGTGGAGTTCATGAGAACAATACCGCGTCCTAATTTGATTTTCGTCGCAACGTGTGGTAATTTATTAGTTATTCTCCCGCGTATGAGACTGACTGTATGATACTGATGTGTCATTTGGACCTATCTATACGAAAAATTGAATCAAAAGAATTGTTTTTGAAAAAAAATCTGGTGCGTTGCAACACACAACTTTCCTTAGCTCTACGTCAATTCACCTTCGATATGGCGTTGTCTGCTTAATCGATTCATTTACCACCCAGGTCATTTGAACTTGGTCAAACAACACTTTGCGGTAGCGCTTACAGTTCCGGAATTTATTGTGCTGCTCGTACTCATACCAGGACCATTATTGAGCAGGTTGTCAGATGAAGATTTTAAAATGAAAAAAGTTATAGCGACTAGGCATAAAGATACATCACGTTCATAATTACCTAGTTTTAAAAATTATGACAGAAAAAGCGAAATACAGGCGACCAAACGCAACGAGGCTGCTCTACAAGAGTGTCTCTAGTGCGCGTTTTCAAAGTGACTTCCCGTATGAGTGAACTTCAACTCAATTCGACTTGCTTAACCCCTTTGATGTTATATTTCAATTACAATGAGTTCCAGGGCTCCCAGGGAACACTGAGGAAGGAGATGTATGAAGTTCTTGTTGAGGCAACGCGACTTGAAATGGAAAGAAAACGTTACTATGATAATGCAATAACTCGAACTTGAAAAGGTAACGAAAGTCAACAACGTTTACCAATTCCAATCGCACCCAAAACTGATCTTATATTTAAAGCATCACTTATCGTTACTAAGAACACCCGCCCGCCCACTGGCTGAACTTCAGCTCGCGAGAGTCTATTAGTCGCTTTTCACTGCCCATTGCTACACTGGACATAGATGGTGCAGTAGAACGCTACCGACCACCATTTCGACAGCTGCTTTGCTAGTGTTCCCTACAGTGACTACCCAAAAACCCTACAAATTATTACACAACGGTTTATTATTCGGATAAATAGCTTGACCTAGCATTAATGCTCCGAGACCCGTCCCGTTCGATTCAGCATCGAAAAATATCAAAATGAAACCCAAAAAAAGGTCGAAACGAACTGAATCGTAATATTAAAATAAACAAAAAAAACGAAAGTATCAAGAAAAAACTGAATTTTAATATGAAAACATGCACGCTAAATACTAATATCAAAATGTAACCAAAAATCTATGAAAAAACCAAAATGAGAATGAAACGAAAGAATCTAAAAAAATTGAATCGTATTAAAACCAAAAAAAATGAAACGAACAAACTATTAAATAAATAAACCAAAAATAAACGAATAATGAAAAGTTCAATCGAAGATAACAGATATTTTGCTAACGGAAATAGGTGAGACAGTCATTCGTGGAAGTGAAGACGAGAACAAGGCAATCGGACGATAAAGGGACTAACG
This sequence comes from Pachypeltis micranthus, assembly GCA_020466155.1. NCBI lineage: Eukaryota > Metazoa > Arthropoda > Insecta > Hemiptera > Miridae > Pachypeltis > Pachypeltis micranthus. The sequence continues at coordinate 29,729,292 of CM035771.1, read as the reverse complement.
TAATGCGAAAGGTTATATACGAAACACGAGCACTTCCTAGAGGAAGCAAAAAAAAAAAAAAAAAAGAGTCGGGGGGGCTTCCAACGAGTAGAGCGGGCGGGCGAGCGTTGCGTTGCGAGGCGAGGGGGCGGCGTTGCCAGTTGAGCAGGCGAGCGAATTTGTGAGACGGGCGGGGAGGGAGGGAGTTCAAACGACGAAACGTTGACTTCCGCGCTGTACTGCGTTTCGTTAATTTTTACTTTCCTTGGCTCTACGAAGTAGAAAGGAAAGTTATGTAATCGGCTGAAACAAAAATTTTGAGTTTTCTTCAGATCTTTACGTTTCAGACCCTCCTGAGTCCGAAAAACACTATTTGGGAAAATGGTCTGTGCGCCTGTGTGTCTGTAAACGATTTTTAGAGAAAACTACCGTACCAAATCAGCTCAAACTTGATATCTAGCCCGGAAGTCACTATGAGACGCCAAAATAAGGGTATGAACAAAATCCATCGAAATTTAACTATAGTTATCATAGTGATCAAAACACCAAATATTTTTTTTCTCAAAAATGGCTCTAACGATTTTGATTAAATTTTTTATATTGATAGCTCCTAATATGTCAACTATACCATAAAATTCCCGTATACGGGAAAATGACGAGAGCAGCACAATAAATTACCAAAACTTTCGACGAAATTGATTTTAGCGCGGTTTTTAGAGAAAACAACCGTGCCAAATCAGCTGTAAAATGATTTCTAGCCTACAGGTTACCATGAGACGCCAAAATAAGGGTATGGGCAAAATCCACCGAAATTTAAGTGCATCAAAAACGGCTCTAACGATTTTGATTAAATTTTTCATATAGATAGCTCTCAATAAGACAATTATACCATGAAATTTCCATTCGTGGGAAAATGACGAGAGCAGCACAATAAATTATCAAAGTTTTCGACGAAATGCGTTTTTAGCTTCGCTGGAATTTTTGTAGAATGAAAAAAAAAAATTGGTATTGTAGTCCAATCTAATACCTAAAGGGTGAGTGTTCAAACGCTCATGAGATACATGGGGGTCACTCCAGAAATTCAAGAATTTCAACTACTGCCGCTTCGCTTACTACCAGTTCTAAACGTTTTTACCCAATAACTCTGCAAAAGTAATTATTACCCTTCTTCAAAAAATTCTTGTTTACAGCCTCATTAATTCTCTGTTTACCAATTGCTCAATAATGGTCCTGAAATGAGTACGAGCAGCACAATAAATTCCGGAACTGTACACGCTATTGCTTCCTGTTGTCGTAACGCGTTGTTGGACCAAGTTCAAATTATCTGAGTGTAAATGAATTGATTAAATAGAATTAGCCATGTACAAAGTGAATTGTTGTAGAGCCGAGGAAAGTTGTGTGTTGCAACGCACCAGATATTTTTTCTGGTTTTGTGGTACATGTTGCAGCTACAAACCTTCTACTAGTTGTGCTTTTTCAAGAGCTTCCTTTATATTTACTGGGGTAAACATCGTCAAAGTACGGCTCATGGTCTTTTATAGCCTGAATGAATGCCCTTATCTCTGTAAGCGTTATTCTCATCTAGGTATGCCCCACGGACCAGTCTGTCGACGTCGGTGGCTAATTCTGACAGTCTTTCTATCTCCGACCTTGCAGAGACAATGTAAATTTGAAAAGTGTGATTGTGATCTCCAAACCTTCCTGCAAGAGCTTGGAACTGATCTGGCAGAGTCCGCACGTACTTCATCTGGAAGATCACTCAACTCTGGACCCCTCAACATGCTTGCCAATTTCTTTCCTTTCCGAAGTGCATCCCAGTCGTGGGCAACTAGGGTAACGCGTGTAGTGATTGGCTCCTGGTGAGTGATTGGCCCCCTCAGTTTAAAATTTCAAAAATAAGATGTTGAAGACCAAACAAGAAGCGTAAATTGATTCTAAAATTCGCGCCAATAACGTTTGTCATGTTGGCTGTGGTGTTTCTGCGATCGGCCAAGAAATATGGCGACCAACGAAAAACCCTGCAAATTATTACACAACGGTTTATTATTCGGATAAATAGCTTGACCTAGCATTAATGCTCCGAGACCCATCCTGTTCGATTCAGCATCGAAAAATATCATAATGAAACCCAAAAAAAGGTCGAAAAGAACTGAATCGTAATATTAAAATAAACAAAAAATATCTGGTGCGTTGCAACACACAACTTTCCTTAGCTCTACGTCAATTCACTTTGTACATGGCCTTTGAACTTGGTCAAACAACACGTCACAGCAGCAGGAAACGGTAGCGCCTACAGTTCTGGAATTTATTGTGCTGCTCGTACTCATTCCAGAACCTTTATTGAGCAATTGGTACACAGAAAATTATTGAGGCTGTAAACACGAATTTTTTTGAAGAAGGATAGTAATCACATTTGCAGAGTTATTGGGTAATAACTGTTAGAACTGGTATTAAGCGAAACGGCAGTAGTTGAAATTCAGGAATTTGTGGAGTGAGCCCCATGTATCTCATGAGCGTTTTTAAACACTCACCCTTTAGGTATATGATTGGACTATAATACCGAATTTTTTTAACATTCTACGAGAATTCCAGCGGAGTTTATAGGGAAAAAACTGCGCGAAAAACGCTTTTGGTCGAAAATTTTGATAATTTATTGTGCTGCTCTCGTCATTTTCCCACGAATGAGAATTTTATGGTATCATTGCCTCACTGAGAGCTATCAATATAAAAAATTTAATTAAAATCGTTAGAGCCGTTTTTGAGAAAAAAAATTTGGTGTTTTGATCACTATGATGACTATAGTTAACTTTCGGTGGATTTTGCCCATACCCTCACTATTGCGTCCCATGGTAACTCGTAGGCTACACATCAAGTTTCAGCTGATTTGGTACGATTGTTTTCTGTAAAAACCGCGCTAAAATCGATTTCGTCGAATGTTTTGGTAATTTATTGTGCTGCTCTCGTCATTTTGCCATAGATGGGGATTTTATGGTATAGTTGCCATATTTGGAGCTACCAATATAAAAAATTTAATCAAAATCGTAAGAGCCGTTTTTGAGAAAAAAAATATTTGGTGTTTTGATCACTATGATAACTATAGTTAAATTTCGGTGGATTTTGTTCATACCCTTATTTTGGCGTCCCATGGTAACCTGCGAGCGAGATATCAAGTTTGAGCTGATTTGGTACGGTGGTTCTCTCTAAAAATCGTTCACAGACACACATACACACAGACACACAGACCATTTTCCCAAATAGTGTTTTTCGGACTCAGGGGGGTCTGAAATGTAAAGATCTGAAGAGAACTCAAAATTTTTTTTTCAGCCGATTACATAACTTTCCTTTCTACTTCGTAGAGCAAGGAAAGTAAAAACCGAAAGTATCTAGAAAAAACTGAATTTTAATATGAAAATATGCACGCTAAACACTAATATCAAAATTTAACCAAAAATCTATGAAAAAAACAAAATGAGAATGAAACGAAAGAAACTAAAAAAATTGAATCGTATTAAAACCAAAATGTCGGGGAAATTGGAACGGGGGCGCTCGAAGCGAAAGGCGAAAGGGGAGTTGAGTGGTGGGAGGCGCGCTCGCTCGCCTCGAGCGCGGTTGTATTTTTAATGAGACGGGTGGGAGGGAGGGAGTTCAAACGACGAAACGCTGTAGCTCCCACGTTGTACTGCGTATCGTTAATTTTTTTAACCGTTTTTTGCCCATTACAACCACGGGCTTCATCCGATCGGATTGCCAAGATGGTAGGCACAACTAGATACCAAATTGGATTTTTTTGAGAAAGAACGAATTTTTTGGACCACGTTAAAGGCACAAAACGGCCCGGACGGCGGACGGTCATTGCAAATTTGAATCTCCAAGTCTTGAAACGTAAAGTATCAAATTTTGAGGGGGGTAAAAAATTGTAAATGTGAAAAATTTTTCGTGACCGAAAACATTCAGAATGAATAATAAACCAAAACGAGCCATACGAAGATGTCTGAGGTACAGTTATCGCTCCACCCTTTTCAATCAATAAGGCAACGTTTCTATTATCTTAATGATAGCCTTCTTTCAATGTCGTCAAAAATATTCGAACGCCTCGTCCTACCGCAATTGCCCACGTCTATTGATGGCACGGCGTTTAATCCGGGATTTCAACCACGGCCGTCTCACTTACCAGCATTTTAAAAAGTATTCACCCGATATCATTGGAAAAGTGGTTACTACGCTTCTTCAAAAAAAAAAATCGTGTCTACAGGCTCATCAATTTGCTGAGGGTCAATTGCTCGATAATGTGCACAGCATTGGTGCGAGTAGCACAATAAATTCCGGAACTGTAAGCGTACCGCTTTCCGCCGCCAAGAAGTGATGTTTAACCAAGTTCGAATGAACTGAGTAAAAAAGTATCGGTCGGGCAGGAACACACAACTTTCCGCAACCCCCGTCAATTCGAAGACCGGCGACAGATATGGGCGCTGTATCTTCGTTTAACGCATTTCTACAGGAACATTCATTGAGTATAAAATGTAGGTACTAGTTAGTTGAGAATACTCCGTAAGTTCGATCGAAATCGTTGAAGCCATTTTTTTTTAAATTGGAAGATCGATAAATTAATATTCGACAAATCTCGTTTTCCGAGTTAACGAGGCTTATATCTCCGTTCAACAGATAGATGCCGAAATAATCACGGAAAAAAAGTGTGGGCATAGGTTGCTAGAAGACACTCCATAAGATTGATCAAATCCAGTGAAGCAGTTACTTGGAAAATTACACAAATTTTCGGTTGCATTTTTCTCGAAAACGGTTCGAACGATTTTGATTAAACTTTCAAATGATCTTTTACTACGTGATACCTAACTTTTCTTCTCCACAAATATCTCCATGAAAATACCGTGAACAGAGAGAGATATTGGCCTAATAAGCCAAAGTAGGTTTTTTACCCTTTTTGGCAAAACGGCTTCAACATTTTTCACCAAACTCGCAGAATGTTTTTAAATAGTTAATAGTCAATAAATGTTCCTCTGCCAGTCCATTGAACAGAGATAAAAATCGAAATGTATCGAAAATAATGTTTTTTCGAACATTTTCTTAAATTCTGGGGTGAGAGTTCTAGCTACCCATGCCCACATTTTGTTCTTCGTAATTATTTCAGCACCTATAATAACTTTTCCAGTGTTATCGGATAAAAACTTTTAGAAATGTATAGTAAGTGAAACGGTGCTGGTTGAAATTTCGGTAGTAAGTCCTGCATATCTAATGAGCGTTATTAAAAACTCGTCGTATAGGCACAGCTGATTGCCGTAGTTCTAATCGATTGCACCGAGGCCTGCTATCCCAGAATCCCTCGGTCATAAATAATGTCGGAGGTAGAAGGTTTTGGCACGATAATATACAAAACAACTGACGCGGAAGGGAGATCATTGGCGAACGAGGGAATAGAGCGCGTGATTGCTTCCCATTCACGCAACACGTTATCAATTCAATTTTAAGAAATCGACAAACAAGTTGCCTCGATTCACACAAATTGACAGCATCAGCTCAGAAACTGATTTTACGCGCTGAAGTTTTACCGAGAAACGTTCGATTTGGTCTGGCCCGCGCGATCTATGAGACGTCGTGTGAACTAAAGTAGTTTTCACGTTAGCCGCTAGGCGCGCGACGGAAAGTTGTGTCGCGCTCTGATTTGTACCATCTGAACTCGGAAATTTTCGATTTAGGCAAGCTCTCGCGGTGTACCGGACAGTGGGTGAAATAAAATAGTTGCGAGCTCTTTGCTGTTTATGATCTCCTGTTCAAATATCTTCCTAAAGAGACACTTTAGTCCGAATCGGAAATTTCCAAGTTTAGAGCACGACACAACTTTCCGTTGCGCGCTGAGCGGCTAACGTGGGAACTACTTTAGTTCACACAACGTCTCATAGATCGCGCGGGCGAGGCAAAATCGACAGTTTTCCCGGTAAAGTCAGTTTCTGAGCTGTTCCGCATTTACCGCGTGGGCAACACGGGAACGGGCCCGGGGCGACAAATTTTCGGAGGTTTGTTTTTACTTTCCTTGGCTCTACAAAGTAGAAAGAAAAGTTATGTAATCGGCTGAAAAAAAAATTTTGAGTTTTCTTCACATCTTTACGTTTCAGACCTTCTTGAGCCCGAAAAACACTATTTGGGAAAATGGTCTGTGTGTGTCCGTGAACGATTTTTAGAGAAAACCACCGTACCAAATCAGCTCAAACTTCATATCTCGCCCGCAGGTTACCATGGGACGCCAAAATAAGGGTATGAACAAAATACACCGAAAGTTAACTATAGTCATCATAGTGATCAAAACACCAAATATTTTTTTTCTCAAAAACGGCTCTAACGTTTTTGATTACATTTTTTATATTGATAGCTCTCAATGAGACAATTATACCATAGAATTCCTATTTGTGGGAAAATGACGAAAGCAGCACAATAAATTATCAAATTTTTCGACGAAAAGCGTTTTTGCGCAGTTTTTAGAGAAAACAACCGTACCAAATCAACTGAAACTTGATGTCCAGCCTACAGGTTACCACGGGACGCAAAAATAAGGGTATGGGCAAAATCCACCGAAAGTTAACTATAGTTATCATAGTGATCAAACGCCAAATTTTTTTTCTCAAAAACGGCTCAAACGATTTTGATTAAATTTTTTATATTGGTAGCTCTTAATAAGATAATTTTACTATAAAATTCCCACTCGTGGGAAAATGACGAAAGCAGCACAATAAATTATCAAATTTTTCGACGAAAAGCGTTTTTAGCGCGGTTTTTTCCTTATAAACTCCGCTGGAATGTTAGTAGAATGTTTAAAAAAATTGGTATTGTAGTCCAATCCAATATCTAAAGGGTGGGTGTTTAAAAACGCTCATGAATACATGGGGGTCCCTCCAGAAATTCCTGAATTTCAACTACTGCCATTTCGCTTACTACCAGTTCTAAACGTTTTACCCAATAACTCTGCAAACGTAATTACTATCCTTCTTCAAAAAATTTGTGTTTACAGCCTCATTAATTATCTGTGTACCAATTGCTCCTGCAATGGGTACGAGCAGCACAATAAAATCTGGAACTGTCGGCGCTTCCGTTCCTGCTGCCGTAAAGCATTGTTTGACCAAGTTCAAATTAACTCAGTGATAAATGAATTGATTAAATAGAATTAGCCATGTACAAAGTGAATTGCTGTAGAGCTAAGGAAAGCTGTGTGTTGCAACGCACCAGATATTTTTAAATTGTAAACTTGAACCACGACAAGTTGACATTGAGGAATGCATTCACGTAAAAGGTTTGCTGCATTAAGAGAAGTTTGGGCATTGTCCAGACTGCACAACTTTTTTTTTTTTAAATACCAAATTAATACTTTATTGTATTTTAAAATACCTCATAGTAGAGCAGAAGTTTGGAAATAGGAAAATAATAAACGTGGAACATCTTTTAGGTATCTACCTACTGATAGATCCTCAAATGCTTTTGTTTGTAGTGATGGCATTAATAGTTATTTTCGAGTAAATCAGTGGGACATTCCTCTTGAGTCGACGTCTTGGTCTGGGATGTGGTGGGTCTGCGGCTAATTGCTGTAGTAAGGGGTTGGAGTATAGGATCAGTGTTTCGTGTAAGGTGGTAATTTGTTTCCAAATGTCGTCTTTGATTGTTATCCTTTTCAAAAATTCGTGTCCATAGGCCCATCAATTCGCTGTGTACCAATCGCTCAATAATGCTCAGGGCTTGAGTACAAGCGGCACAATAAATTCCGGAACTGTAATCACTACCGCTATCTGCCGCCTTGTAGTACACCACTGAACTGAGTGAAAATTAATTGAACGAACGTAAAAATGCTTTCTAAGTGCGACACGAGACGCTACTGGGCCATCTCGGTGTCTTCAGTCTCGCCACTCTGTCACACGTACGAACTGGCGACTACACAAACTCCAATGACAGGAGCTTACAGCAACCTCAATGTACCCTTGGGAAGTTCTACACAACTTCTAGCCACGGAAGCTGTCCCAAGAAACTCGGGCACCGGATCTCGAAAAAGAGCTCTAGCCGGTACACAGGACGCACCAATTACAAAATCAGCTCACATGACCTATAGTAACCAATTGGCAAGACAGAAGCTTCAGGTTGTGAGAGTAGAAATTGAGTGAACATCCTCATTAACGCAAGACTATTTCCCAGCAAGAAAATATATATTTAAACGGCACATCTTCCAATTTATTGACAATGATTTAATAAACATTTATTTGACAAAAATAGATGCCAACAACTTACTCTTAGCGCTAAAGCATAATTAAGTACAAATTAGAGTTGTACTTAGTCATGGTTAATCAGGGGCATTGAAAGGCAATGATTATAACCTACGAATGAAGCAAGTGAGAGATTCTGCGCACGATAAACAGTTTACTATTTGGACAGAGTCAAGGGCGCTATAACAAGTTATTAAATGGGTAAAGAATGATACAGCCTTGGCCACCAGTTCTCACACTAGGCACTTTCCTGTTAAATATCCCAATGGTCTGTTTCCTAAGCCCTGAGAGAATACCAAGGGTCAACTCATAACACCGCCAAATATTCCTCAGGGATCTACAAAGAATAGGTTATGGTGGAATAAATTGATAATACAAGCCCTGCGCAAAAAGTAGGTGAGGGACATAAGGCATTTCCTTCATATCCAATACGACTATGGAAATATACAAAATATAAGCTTTCAGTCAGGAGAAATGTACTGAATGTCAAGTTAGCTGTTATATCCATGGAACTAATTGTTGTGATGTTCAGCAAGGAATAAAATAATATAGATAACGGCGGCTAGGAACGGAAATAACAATGTGAAATGTGACAAATAAACGAGAAACAGTACACAGAAAGCAATAGAATGAAAAAAGGAACAAAAGCAACAAGCGGGAACCCACCTGTACCAGGGTTACCAACTGTCCAAGTACAGGTACAATAACAGTTCCTTGGATATGACATTAACCGTACACAAAAATTTATTTCTAGCGTGCCCTTGACTGCTACAGAAAGGTACGTGACGATTGAAATGTAGTTGATGATAATGAGGACATATTTTGAGGAAATAATAAAGACTGAGCTGGACTTTCGATAGTTATTAAAAAGTCAGCCCCTCCCCGACAAATCAGTTCTTTTGTAACATAATATTTCAGAATCATCAAATCATATAAGAGCTCCTGGCACTTTACAGTCGTGTTAGAAAAGGAGACGTAAGTAAATGTGCTGGAATAGACAAAGCGAGAGAACATGGTTTGTTTTTACATAAGCTGTTCTTCTGAAAAATGTTGGTAAATAAAAGAGTTCATTATACGTATTACAAATAATATATGTTCGATTGAAAATTAATACCAAAGACACTGAATAAGAGAGCCATTTGTTGTTCTTATCGCAAAAGTATTTTTCGAGTTTCAATTATTAAAAATATCTCAGCAGGCAGTTGTTCGTTATGGAACTCATCAAAGTACGATATACACATCTGAAACCTCGTGGTATGCCGTTAGAATCGACCACTATGCAATTTCCTGTAAAAATACAAGTTATGAAAAGGGGTTCCCCTTCTAAAATATTCAAAATGCGAGTAGTTTGTTAACAGGAAGCTTTCAAATCTTTCGAGGGCAGTCTTCGTTCATTATTGGAGGAGAAGTCTAGTTTCTGAAAGCTCATTGAGGTACTGTCGTCCAACCCAGAAGAGAGTGAACGCGTACTTGGCAGAGATGAAACACCAGACTGCGACTATTATTGTCGATTGGCTGATGGGAGTTTGGAACGCTGTAATAAAAATAGTGTGCGTCATTTACAGGTAGATCAAGTTCAAAGCACGATACACAATATTGTATTTATGCTGGGTGGGGGTGGGGGGGGGACCTCTTCATCATTGTACTATTATGATAGCTAAAGTCTAGCGTTTTGTCTACGTTAGCTGGGTTTCAGATGTGAGGGTAATAACCCACTCCCCAATCCCTTTCATTTCTAGCAGATTGTATTCTGGCACCTCTTCCACATCCCTGTGCTGACGCCTCACTTATATAAGACCCCGTTCTCTCATGCGCCAGGGGTAATGCGGAAAATGAGGGGCTTTGAACTCACGGCCCACATCCTTTACAACTCCCAAGACTAGACGAACACCACCACAGACACCAGCGATTATGGATTCGACATGGATGTCAGGAAATGATTGATGGATTCGATTGGTGATTCACTATGCCCAAGTACCTAAGATATACTGGTCCCGAACTTCAAGTAGTTAGCATCTACCTCACAGTGAAGCGCTGCAAAGTTCCGTGTTCTGTTAGTACTTGAAGTGGCCACAATAGGTAGAGACTGAGCAAGAGAGTGGCATCGTTTTAGAGACCAAAAATAGCCACTAAGTGGCCTAACTCTGTAGAACTCAATGTACACATGTATGTTGTACAGCCAAGCGCCCCAGGGGCTGAAGTCATGGCAAATTAGTTATGCTGACAAGATCGTGTGTTGTGATTGCTAAGAGTAAACACGGTAACTCGTGCGAGGGGTTCTGTTGTTACCTCTATGACCAGATGTGGAGAAGAGAAATAAATTCTGCTCACCCTCGTTTGACAGTGCACTATGCAGATTTTGGAAATGTCCCGATTTTGTTGCCAATGAACTCAAAACATGAATGATGAATGAATATAAAACGATTAAAGCGCCTCATCTGAACAATTAATGGAAATCTACGTCCCCTGTTCATGAACTGCTAAATGACTTCTTGCTAAATAGGCCACGTTTTTCTGTTGTTCTCAGTGGCCGCTTCGCTTCCTTTCTCACGGGTACGATTTTTTAGTTCTGCCCAAATATGGGACAACCCTATCAAATAGGCAATTGTAATCCGTTCAGTAGAACGCACCTTCACTCTGAGGACAGTGTCTGGTTCATGACAGTGTGGGGTAGGATGTTGTTGACTACATTCGGGAACGTATCAAACTTGCTTGTAACAAACAGGTCAATATGCTACTAAATGTGCCTTGCATGTGCTGAGCAATTGATAGCTTCTTTGCACTGCTTCCTTAGAAGGGATTGAAAAATAATCGTGGTACTAATTAAACTAAACATGTCTACCAATTTCCAGTAGCTATTGCACACCATCTATCCCCATCGCTACTACACGTAACCATTTCCAGATCATACTCAATTTTAATTCATATGACAGATCGGTCTAATTATATTATCGTTAAGGATTACTCCCCTAGCTGCCAGGGGGCATTACGAGATTTATTATCTTCATAACACCTTCTTGTATATCTGCACTTACCCTGGACTCATCGTGGTAGAAATTCACCCTCCAATTCGTTGCTATCCACCTCAAATATTTAACGCTGGTTTGCTCACTTCAATCCTTGGCTCAATGTTCGCTCAAGTGAAGCGAACGAGAAAGAATTGGGGTGACTATTCAAAATATGTTTGAGAGAGTTTAATCACAGAAAAGACTTGTCGTTTCTACGTGAACTCAATAATATTTGAGGGGAACACTAATACGCGCATGACAACAGAAACTCTCAGGCTGCACTCGTTAGTCTGACCTCGTCTAATGTTTTTTCTTTAATCCCAAAAGTTCCATCACACCACTGAACGCTACTACTCGTCTCTTTTCTGACTTAAAAAATGAATGAAACATCAAAACTTTACATCAATTGCAGCATAAATCTACATTCGAGGGAAATATGGTAAGGTATTAAAGCAATTGGGTTAGATCCACCAGTAGGCAAATTACTAAAGTTAATGTACCTGTTAGGTGAGTCTGTCTCCTCTGGCTGGTGAGATACTGTAGGCGAGCGCTTTCGATATAAAGACATCATCGTCTGGCCATTAAGTCAGTAGGTCGTGGTCTTTATATACGAAGAGAAAGGTAAATGTGGAGCGTCAGGGAAGGGAAGGAAGGTCATGCACCCCTGGGGAAACCCACTAGGGGTGAAGGGAAAGAAATGTAAGTACTGCGCATCTTAAATAGTCTGTCATTTGCCGATTCCAAGTATTTTTTGTATAGGGCAGTCTGTATTCTGTTAGTTTGGTTGTTTTCGTTTGTGTAATGTTTAGAGTGGTGCATTGAAGTTTTGTCGTTTATAGATTTCCATGTTTTCTATTATATTCAGTTTTCGTCCTTGTATTGTTTATTAGTCCTGCATTTTATGTCCAGTTGTCTTGAGGTGGTTGGCAAAGTTTGAATCGTCTTTGTTCCTACTAAGATATTTAATGTGTTCTGAGTTTGTCTTTTCAGTCTTTGCAGTTAGTTTGGTTATATGTGTACGTAATGCAATTTGTATGCCTTCCTTTCAGAGGATGATAGTTATTCCGTATATTTTTGGTCCTGTGTACGTAAATGTACAGTGTCTTGTCAAAGTCTGTGTATTTTGGATCGTCTTTTTTGGAGTCATATTGTGTTAATAATTTGCTTATTGTTTTTTGGGTGTAACCGTTTTTTGCTGCGGTAGTGTTGATAGTATCAAGTTCTTTTTTGTAATTTTGTACGGATAGTGGGATAGTTTTTAGTCCCCGTGTCACGTGCCTGAATGCACTTAGTTTATGTTGTTGTGGGTGGTTTAATGTGTACGGTCGTGTCGGTAGCAGCAGGTTTTCAAAAATGTCGTACTGTAGTTCATTGTCCATGTCATATTGGATGTTATGGTGGATATTGTTCCAGTCCTTTAATATTTCGTCAGTGTTATCACGGCTTAATATGCAGATATCATCTACACATCTGGCGTAATGTTTGATATCCTGTTTAGTCATTAAGGTCTGGTGGTGTATCTCACCAGCCAGAGGAGACAGACTCACCTAACAGGTACGTTAACTTCAGTAAATATTGTGTCTTGCCGTTGAAGGACTTGTTTTCGTTGAGCTTCGACTGACTTAACTCAAGCGTGTTTTCCTAGGCTACCAGCCCTCTCGCAGCAGCCTTTTGATTCATTCCGCATTCTCCTACCTACCTCCGTCAAATTTACCCCGCTCGTTTAATTTCCAATCATTTGTTTTTTTGGTCATTAGTTTCGTTCATTATTTTCGTGTGCCATTGAAGAAAAGGCATTTATTTGAACTGTCAGAAGTGATTTGTTCTCGGTGAATTCGAACAAGTTGTGTTTGCTCTAACTTGTCCCAAGCACGTGGCAGTCCATCATCACTCTTCTCCTTGGCCAGGGAAACTCTACGTCTGGTATGGTGAGTAGTTCTTTCCTATCCTTGTGTGACGAAGAAGTTTGGAGATGCTTTTGAAGAGCTGCTGACTAAGGCAAAAATTACGGCAATCGCGCCGGGGATTCGATCCACAACCCTCAACTAACGTCGAGAATTATGAATCGACCGTCTTACCGCAAGACCACGATGAACCGCTTGCCTATGATAGGAGTCAGTCAGCACATCTCCCCCCTCGTCTATTAACCGCTACTCCTGGAGCGAACTCTTTTTTTAGGGAAAGAATTTTACGAGAGTTGAGCGAATCCCCGGAAAATCCGATCTTTGATTCGAGAAAGGCTACAAGGAAAGTCTTCGTTCCCTCGCATTGTAGTAGGCGCGTCGCCCATTCCACCTTCGCGCTGGAACTTTCACAGCGTCAGCGAATCCCGGACCCGAGAACTCGTCTCATTATTTTTCTCTCTTAATTTTTTAATTTTTCTCTCGGGGCCTCTTCTTTTTCTTGGAAAGAAGAAATTCGACCACTAGTTGGGCGCCATTGTGACGAAGAGGTTTGGAGATGCTTTTGAAGAGCTGCTGACTAAGGCAAAAATTACGGCAATCGCGCCGGGGATTCGATCCACAATCCGAGAATTATGAATCGACCGTCTAACCGCTAGACCACGATGAACCGCTTGCCTTTGATAGGAGTCAGTCAGCACACTTGCAACACAATCTATTGTTACCGAAATTCAAACCCTATTATACAGTCTACACGTAGAGTAAATCAACCAGTGTTCAAGCGGATCTTGATAGAATCAACGCAGTTGCACATGAACACCGCGTCAAATGTCCTGTTTTGTGTGCAGCTCTCCAACAGTCGGAAAACAAATATACGTACACGAGGAAAAACATCACTGCTCAATTGTTATTAGTAATTATAGATGCGGGGATTTGACATGAACTACTTGAACTAAACATTTTAGTAACTGTAAATGGTTAGACTACATTAGCATTTGCGATAAACCAGTCATTAAATCACAAAACGTTATGACTGAAGGACAATAAAATTGTATTGCATTGACCTGACCAGACCATAGGGCTCAGGAGTACTGCTGACACATTCATGTTCCTTCTCATCTGTTCCTGAACTAGTGCACTTTGCCGTAGAAATGATCCGTGGAATTTTGCACTATGGAATCAAATGGCCTAAATAAACCTCAATCAAAACGCGTTTTAGCAGCATGAAAATGATCATTTTAACCATCAGTTCTAAGATGTTTTGCACACTGTTTCATTCCCCAAGGTGTGTTCTTTCCTAGTTTCATTCGACTGTGTTTTTTTGGCTATATTTTCCCACCTCTCCTTAGTGCCTCTCCCACTGCCTCCTTCGCATTTTTTGTTTTTAAGATTTTTCGACAAGCCATGAATTCACACATTTCAGCAGGTTTGTTTTATGAATAGGAACACGATGTGAGTTCCACAGTGGTGTAAGGGTATCAGTTTGATCCTTTACAAATGTTGGTGTCCTGACGTTAACCATTCCATGAATTTCAAGGACACTGATAGTGAAGCCATAAAGCGAAGGATGCTATTGTGAATGGGTGGAGGTAAGGAGGCATTCTGTGGAGGTGGCTACCTGTTCCAATATATTTGGCAGGGCAAAGGAAGTCGTCGCCAAATATTAATGAAGCGATAAAAACTGCGTACCCCCATCAATTTTCGTATTCAGTGAGGGCTATTTTTAATTTAACGTATCTGTTTACATTTTAAATGACGACATACTTCTGTTGCGTTTCGCACGCAGTTCACTTTCCGTTATTCATTCTATTTGGTGAGTCGCCATTGTTTACATTTTTACTGTGAGCTGTTATCATGAGTTCTTTTGCAGTGAACTGCACTCATTAACTCTATGGTCCGAACAATGCAATTTTATCCACAATACCAACAAATACAATAGTAATATTAATAATTGTAACTTACATTCATGATAATAAAAAATTTGGAAGAGGTAGTATCCGAAGAAACCGCAAATGAATATCGCAATACACATTCCAAAGTCACGAATGGATTGAACGCATGAGAGTGAATACCAATCTTCCAACTTGTCAATATAATGAACTCCTCGAATGTAGGTATTTAAAACAGCGAGGATAACTGAAAAAAATAACTGTGATTACTACTAATCTCAAAACAGTTTTCAAAGCAGTTTCCTTGTATCTGTTACGATATATTGAACTAAGTGTGGGAGGCGCGAGACGATTTTCTCAACTTCCCTTCTCTTAAGATGGCACTTGCCCTTAGATGATCCAGAATTGGTAGTTTGTGCAAACATGCTGTGCTGTTTACTGATCAGTTGCACTCTTCGAAACATCTGAGGCATTGTGGCTCATGTGATGCCTGTGTTGACATTATTGAGTGGTAGTTGTCGGAAATGTGTGAAGTTGCCAGGCAATTCGTACACAATTGTGCTTTTCCACTTAGGTTCTTCTACCACCCAGGCTGGATTTGAGGAAACGTGGGCACTTTCTTATTCTATGATGTTTATCACAGATAGGTAAGGGTGCGAATCTGATGGTCGAGGGCTGTCATGACGAGACCTTTTTGAAACTGCGTGACTTCCTCACTCGTGTTTTGGAGAGGTTATTATGGGACTGTTTTCATGCGGGAAGATTGATAAATTTTAAGAAGGTTTTGGACTTGAGATAACACTGCTGAAGGGTTTCCAATAGGCAAGAAAAGCATTGACCTCTCATGTGGAGACATGAGCGTAATGCTGGCAGATGAGAAGCTTCCCAACATCTGTCCTACTTTCCTCAAAACAACAGTCGTTGATTGAACACAAAGTTGTGTCCAACTGTTCATCAAGAACGAACAACGTTCGAACATAATGATGGGCGACAGAGTGGGTTTCAGCAGAAGGAAAGAAACATTGCGTAAGAAGAATTTATCACGCTACCTGTCGTCTTGAATAATTCTGAGTGGGCGTCGTCGCGAACTAGTAAAGTTGTTAAAATTAAGCTCTTTATTACGCATCTATCACTTTTAAAGGTTCTTCCGCAGGGATGTACCCAAAACCCATATTGGGCCTCGAGAACTACCAGACGGGTGACGTGTGAGTACAAAATGAGAAACAGTACTAGAAATGAGAAGAGATTGCAGCTGCTACCCAACCGACCAATCGTCCAAAATGCATTTGCATAGCAGATCAGAGCCGGAGAATTCTAGCGGTGCCTACACGAAAACTGACTACATGGGTGTCTACACAGAAACGAAGTAACAACTTAGCAAAAAAACACAAAAATTATAACTTACGAGCCACACAACACCAAATTACTGCATAGTAATTTCCGAGAATCCCAAAAACGATCGCAGCACTGGAGCACATCAAAATTCCAGCGGCATTCACTGCTAAATGAATTCTCGAGCAAGTTCTGGACATTTTTCTAAGTTAGATGAAACGAGAAGATTGAGGTTGTTGATAAGCAGGTGACGTGCTGTATGACCACTTCATATCCCAAGTGCTCATTTATCAGTCGTTATTTACATTTTGTCCATATTGAACGAATGACCGATCACGATTGACCCGACGGTTTCGGCGGGAAATGTATGACACTTTTCGCACGCCTCGATACTACAAAACTATCGCCGTTCAACTGACTATTCTTTTCGTCAAATTTAAGAAAAACTTCGTTTTCCAATTTTTATTTAATTTCTTGGTAGTACACCGACTGCACGGGTATCTGTCGATCGGAAAATCTCTAACATAATCAAAAGTTATCCTTAAAAATCTTTCGTTGGTACTGCTCCAGGTTTACCGCTAAGGGATTATCTTTGAAATAAATAATTGCGTTAGAAAGACAAATAGAGCAATAAGTTAACAAAAAATCGACGTAGCCTGCTCCAGAGAAGTACTATCAAATTAATCCACTTCCAATAACAGTAACATCATGCGTCTTGTAATCAATGTAACATCGTAGCAACCAAGACATCAATGTTCCTACTAATTTTAAATTTTAGAATCCAGAGTGGGGCACGACCCACCAATTTCCCCAATTATTGGAAAATCCAATCCTTAACATAGTACATATTTTTGCGGCGATTTGTAATTCCGTGTGTTCACTGTTAGATCACCTTTCCCTGAACTGATCATTTTCATGTTTACAGAATGTAAATTGAGCTTGTGCGTGAATGACGGATATCAGAAGGAAAAATATCTTAGGTTAGCTGTTATTTGCTGCTCTTAGACACACGTTAATTGTATTGCGGAATTGCCGAGTAAAGCCAATCAAGAATAACTTGTAATTTCTCCACTATTATAGCTGTCGATTAGATAACAGCTGATTCATAGATTCGCGATAGTAGGAAGCCTAAAGTTGTTTTTGTTATATCCGTTGGTCCCTTTACGACTTACCGAAGTGGTTATTCTCTTTACAAGAGTTTCTTGTGCGCTAAACCTGCAGTTTGTGTGCGCTCGGTCTGCTTGAAAATCCACCGTGTCGATCGAAAATTTCAAACTGTCTTTCAAGACAATTCGTCTGGTTTTGGGGGATTTTAGGTGAGTACTGATGTGTTATTCGATAATTCCTTTCATTTTTGTACTTGACGTTTGCCGGAATCGCAAGCGGTTCAGAAATTAAGGCAGTTCTTACAACGTCTTCAATATCGCTAATGCATTCACAGGACGGCTTTAGGATGTTTGTTGTTTGCATCCTAGTTGTATTTAGCGGGGTGTTTCGTAATATGATAGCACTTCGCTGTTCATTACTCTGAGCTGTTGCTAACGAAACACGGGCATTGCTCTTCTATTCTCTTTCTAGATTAATATTGCCGCAGTTCACTTCAGTTTGTAATCGATATATAATGGAGTCTTTCGAATGCTGTTGGCTGTCACCCGAAGCGCCACAATCATATTAATTATAATCCTACGCATAACTGGCCGTTAGAAGCTTAGAAATAAAGGCAGTGCCCACTCGAGCACAGCACTGGTAAGCTGGGCCATGCTGTGTCTCAGTAACAGTCCCAAGGAGGTCAGTTCTTTCATTTCGAGACACTAAGTTTGTGTAAATGCAGTCATAGCCTATCGACGTGCCCGATTTGCTCTTGATAGATATAGTTTGACCCGCACATACTTCGCTTCAGTCTGATTTGGGAATAATTCATACGCTCCCCACTACCAGACTTTGGAACGCATCTTTGTAGCCAGCCAGCCTCCTCTTGTGGGTTCCAACGCCACACTGTTCGTGCAGTTCAGCGTAACAGTCTGGTGATCCAATCAAGTACTTCTTAAAGGAGCATACCAGACGCCATTCACGTAATCCTCCTTCCCCCTCCAGAGCAGAACTTGATTATTCATGGGGGCACACTACCCGCACTTGAGCAATGATGCTCTGCAGTTTTTGAGAGCATTTCGTTTTTGGCATAGAAGAAGTAGAGGCAATCCAAACCATTTTCTGCTTACTCATGCTAGAGCTTATGGAATACGCATAGGATTTCTATTGTGCTCGAACAACATGGAACATGATGCAAACTTCACTGATTTACCTCTTGTTCCTTCACTATCCAAAGTGTCATGTTGGTCATCATTTTAAGAATCATCCCTGGCATTTATGTTGAAACTTCAGCGTTGCAACGTATCGAAACAATGAATCCAGATATAGTTAGCTATACCCAGTAGGCGAGGGTCTATAATGTAAATATTCTGCAACAGTGTTTCATTATTATTAACTCTTCAAAATTATTTTCCAGGATCTTCTTTGACCTGACGGTGCCTGGAGAAATATGCCAGACAGAGGAGTGAAAAATAAAAACGAGGCAGAATCTTCAGATTTGGAACCAGAAGTGAAAAGAAGTAGGTTGGAGGTGGACGATCCAAGCTCATGCCAAAGCGAAGAATCAACTTCAGGTAAAGAAGATTCACCCATTTCCCAGCCAACCGGTCCTAACTTGGTATCGCTGTCTGATGATGTTCTGCTGTATATATTGTCATTCATCGACCACTCAGACCTCTTATCTCTGGCCAAGTGCTGCATGCGGCTCAAGCGTATTGCGAAAGACCGCTCATTATGGCGCACGTGCGACCTCCGCCCACAGATGTTATCGATGAGCCGACTCCACAGCATTCTTCATTGGCTTCAACCCGTAACTACCTTCTTTGCCAGTTGTGGGCCGATTGAAGTCATGGGGTCGATTCCAGCGAATGATGAAACCATCGAGCCGACGTGGCTTTTGTCTTTTATGATACTCATATCGAAGCACGCTCCCAATCTCAAAACATTGGTAATCGAAAATCACATTATAGATTGTATCAAATTATCAATAGAAGATTTCCCCTCGAGCATTGAACATTTAATTTTGAAAAATTGTGCATTTATGAACCTCCCGATCAGATCTTCTTATTTTTTTGGAATTCACACGAGTCTGACAAGGTTGAAAGCTCTCGATCTAACGGATAATTCCTGGTTTGTACCTCATTCACTTTTGGCATTGAGCAAATGCACCACTCTGGAAGAGTTGATTTTAGTTGGTTGTGACGTCTTTGGATGTCTTCCATATGTTAGCCTTGCAACAAATTATGGATTCGCCAATTTGAAACTCCTGGATTTGAGGAACACGGCAGTGAGTGACGTAGAAGTTTCCTGTTTCAACAAAATGAAAACGCTTCGCCATTTGTACATTTCTGCCCCTGGATTCATACCAGTCGACAATGTCACTGATCAGAGCATCACCACATTTGGAGATAGTGCGACTATCAACAGGTCTATTATCCCTCTTCAGGGTTTCGATCAAATTGGAGTCGTCCGCCCACCTCCCTGCCACCTTCAAAGCCTCCTCTTGAATAATTACCGGGCCATCACAGACGTTACTCTTCACCACATCTCTGTTGCCATGTCAGACCTCAACTTCCTCGATGTTAGCAATACTGGTATAACTTCCAAAGGCGTCTCTAAATTCAAACTGGAACGACCTGACGTCACGTTTATATCGTCCTTCCCCGACGAGGGCGAATAATGTTCCTTTGGCTCCTAGTCTCCTACCAAAACCCTTCGAGCGTTCGATGTTTAATTAAAAAAAAAAAAAAATACGCTCTTCTAAATTTGCTCATACATCATAAACCCGTTAACAACGTTCAATAACGTTTGAATTGTAACATGTTTTTATACTTGATTGTAATTTACTTTTAGTATGTTTAATTAAGGGAGGGATAGTGCAAAATTGTTGACTTAAGTATTTTGTGGAGCGTTGATCAGGCAGCTTCTTGTCGCGTCGCACGGAATTTGTTCCTTGTTTGTAAAATTATAATATTTATGCAATATTGCTCCAATCAGGTATTTGGAATAATATGCCAATTGGTGGGACTGACGATATTTAACAAAGACCTTCGTTCCGTCAAACTGGAAGCTTCAGATAAGAGATGAGTCCTACTGAGCCTTATGTAGGGAATTTTGACTGTAGGGCTTGCAGGTTTGAAATGCATATTGCGCGCGTTAGTGGGCTCAGACCGGTTGAAGGACTGATGGGATGAAGTACCAGCTGGTATAAATTGTGATAATCACGGACCCCCCCCCGTTAGATGAATTTGCCTAACATTTTGAATAGTTAAAAGGACGTGGTTGACTGTCAGAGGTCCAGCATATTCCTACACGTACGAGTTGTAGGGATTGGGAAAATGATCCATTTCCTCAGTGATTGAGTACATTTCAGAGTGCAGGAAAGTCCAAGGTGTGTGATACGTTGGCAGTTCTTGTAGATACCTGTGGGACGTCATTAAGTCGTTGTTAAACCTGATGGTAATCCCCTCTACCATGATCGAACTTCTTGTTTCATTACATGCTCTGAGAAAACGTTTTACTGTTCCAAAGAACAAAGAGATTTTATTAACCCATTCAATACGGCGGCCATATTGAGATCCCTATGCAGTATACTGCTTAGTTTTTCATAAACGGCCGTCACTGACGGCACAACTTTTTCTACGTATATGGCTTAGTTAATTTTTGTATGGGCTTGAAAAAATAGTTACAAAATTCTAATGTGTCTAATTAGTGTATAAATTGACGAGCGCCTCGGGGCGCTCGCAGTCATAACTAATGTGTAGGTAGGCTATCACGCAAAACACAAACAGCTATGACTGCAAGCGCCTCGAGGCGCTCGTCATTTTATACACGAATTGGGCCATTGGAATTTCGAAACAATTATTTCAAGCCAAAAATAATAAACTAATCCATAACATACTTTCAGAAGGTAAGTTGTATTGAATAAGGTGTAATTATAAAGAGAGGAAAACAATTTTTTGTCAACTTTTTCAATAAAATTACAAGTATTTATACAGTAAATAACATAGAAGTCGTTCGTAAATGTTTACATGGGTAGTAAATAGTACTTGTAAACATTAAGCAATTAATTTCCATCAACGGTCATATTTTTGTGGAAATTTACAAAACAATTTTCGATACATAAAGCAGGTGTATCAGGACAAGCTGGACAGGATACGAAGAAGTTCCTCGTCAGTCACCACTTTTCTTTGCATTGGCTCACCAACTTTGGGTTGTTTGGTGCTGAAAAAATCATTATTACAATGATTATCATTATTAAAAAATCAATACAAATTCATCATCGTAATTTTAATGTTAGTGAAACGTAAAAAATATGCAAACCTTGAAGTTGAGGGTTGTGGCTCCTCACTCGCCCTCTTTTTTCCTCCTCAAGTACGAACCTTCTGCTAAAAAATAGGTATATTAGCTTATTATTAAGTAATAAGTTTAAATTATACGTCCAAATGTAAAGATAATGGAATTTTACTTACCCTAATTTGGGAACTATGCAGTTTCTAAAGGAAACGTCAGATTCAGAAACGGCAAACTGCAGAATGTTCAGAATGTTGTTAGGAGTGACTGCCAGTAAATAACGGGCTTCCACAAGTGACTGGAACGGTCTGAAGCACATTTGAAACTAAAGAAAACCGAGCGTCTCGGGGCGCTCGCCGTCATGGGGTAAGGGTCGGAAGAGCGCCTCGAGGCGCTTGCCGTCACCAGGTATAACATTGGAGAGCGCCCCAGGGCGCTCTCCGTATTGAATGGGTTAATTGATGACCACGCTTTGTGCCACCTGTTGGAGTGTATGAGGCAGAGGTACGTCATTTTTCTAACAGGTGGTTTGGATACACAGTATGCTCTTACTTACCACAGAGATGGAGTGACAAGGGTACTAACTGCTCGAGATGTACAACTTATTCAGACACGTGACTTATAAAGGTCGCTAATTTCCTCAGTTCCACCACTTGAAACTTAGTTCAGCATTTTCGTTTTAGATTTTCGCTTACACTTTAGAATTTTTTTATTTTTAATTGCTTCTACCTGTGAATACGTCAAATGTGTACATAATTGTTGTTGTGATGTATATGTTACTGTATAGAGCAACGATTAAACATCTTTGCAGACCCCATACAAAAAATTGTAGAATTGATTTACCTTGTGATGCGACGTTGTCATTGTCTGAGAAGAGAATCTTACTTCGAACAAAGACGGCTGGCAGCGGAGTTACGTCAAATATTAAAACTTGCATCGCTGTTACATGTCTGATTGTTGTACGTGAGGGGTCAGATAAGTTCTGATAAGGTGAGATGGTCACTGATGATAGCCCCCCCCCCCCATTGCACATATCCAGCCTCCTACGTAGACTATGTGTTGGTCTGCTTCCTTAGAAAACTGATTGTTCCTTAGTTTGGAGCTAGCTGAAGGTAACTTGGATTATCATTAGTGCAGATGCTTCTCTTCTTGTTCCTTGGGGTATGCATACCCCCCCCCCCCTTTAACAATAGATGAGGTGGTTTGGATACGATTATACCCCTTCTTGTAGCTCAGTATTGTCACATACCCTTCAAGGCATGAGCTTCCAAAACACGTTTTTTCACTCTTCCTACACAATCCTCGTGGACCATTACTCACCAACATTCAATTTTTTTTTCCTCCCTTAGTTTGCTGAAATGAACATCAATTCCTTCAACTCAAAAACGTCCCCGTTGACTGGTACCTGAGCACTTGATCGCTCCAGGTCTGCAACTCAAGAATGAAAACCCCCTCATTGCGAGTGTGTTCCTGATAGTCATCTATTCTATTTGTATACTGACCTCGAGTCGACCACGCAGCATTGCAGGAACATTAATATGAACTACAATTTAAAGGAAATTTCGAGACGTAATTTTGAATCCACCCGGCTCACTGCTATTTCTATGTCAACTCGAAGAATCTTTGGATAACCGTCAGTGTTCACAAAGCCACTTCCAAAATGCGGCAACTCTCCTATAACTCCAACTGGATCATTCCACGCAGGCAAATATTACGGAGTGCAGTGGGCTGGGCCGTGCTTAGTTGCAGCTCGATCTCTCGTGGGTAAATTTTGCGTACAAACAAATTGATAACTAGGAGATCAACAACTAAAGAAATTAATTAAGATATATTTTTCGCAGAGAATCATAAACCGCTTACTTTACTTACAAACGAAACCAAAAGCCTTAATTAAGCCTATCCTGCTCTTCACATTGTTAACTCCTGAAAAAGAAAAAAAAAGAAACAAGTTAGTTTACAAACGCTAATTATATGTCCTAGTGAGTTGAAAGTCGTTTCTACTGGTTCGTGAGTTGCTAGGGCCAAAATTATCTGGGTTACAGATATATTTTTCATCTGTCCAAAACACGTAAGTGTTGAACATAACATAATAACCATGGGACCTAATCTCTAATCGTATATTCCGTCTTATCGATGCAGGGAGTCAAAAAGTTGCCTTAGCTGGTGGTGGATGGGGCAAAAGCTTCCTTGAAAGGAGTCAGGGCTAAGGTGCCGTTTTCGCCTACAGTAAATCCTAGTTTATAATTAACGCGCCTTAACCAACCCTAACCACTCCACGAAATGGTTTTCACCCAGTTTGGTTAAGCTCTAACCTTGATAAAGTGTTAGCCACAAAAATTTGGTCGGCCAGCTTATACCTTTTTTCGTCACATCCTCATATCTGCTGTGCTCCATCGATTATTATCTTCCATTATTCTTTTGAATATTGCTATTATCGTTGCTTTTCTACAATGATAACTATATACTATATTAGAGTTATCGTCTTCTGACCCAGCACCCAAGGTGGATACGAGAGCATTGGGATGATTTCAACAATTCAGACTACAGACTTCTTCATGTGGTACCGAAAGGATCCTAAACTTACTGCAGAAAATATAATTGCAATTGTACGAACAAGTAAACCTCTACGGTTCACTAAATTAAACTCTCCAGCCAACAGAAGTATTACGTTCGTCAAAACAAATTGTTGTTAGTGCAAAACTTAAGAACCTATACCGTCTCATGTTAGAAAAGCCCACACGCCAAGGGCTCAACTAGATGGATTTAAAAGAAGATAGGTAAAAAACACGCCAAATAGCAAAATGACGTAAAATAACTGGGGAACAGACACACACGTAATCAAATAACACTCATTATACGTACTCCCCTTGACCATGTAAATGTTCCAACCTCCCAATTGCG
The DNA here is from genome assembly GCA_020466155.1 of Pachypeltis micranthus. Lineage (NCBI taxonomy): Eukaryota > Metazoa > Arthropoda > Insecta > Hemiptera > Miridae > Pachypeltis > Pachypeltis micranthus. The sequence continues at coordinate 29,704,645 of CM035771.1, read as the reverse complement.
AACTATATTTTGTCTTGCTCGGCTCTCTTTGTACCACTCTCAATTTTCAACCCAAGCATTCTCCTGGACGATTTTGGTTTTGTTCCAGCAGTTCGAGTACACATGCTCCTCATCAGTTAATGCGGCAATAAAACGGAGAATGAACGATTGTCTATTTCCACTAAATTTGAGTTACAATGTTCGATCGATTTCGACGGTTAAGTCATCTTCAGTATCAGTAGTTGCGTTCTTGTCAAATCGTTCTATCATTGTTAGTGAAAATAGGTTTATTTTATTGAAATGGGTTTCTACAACTTCGTCGCAGGCGATTTAGTTAATGCAGCCATTTAGCACCTAATAATCATTAGAAATTATAATTTGTTCAAATCGGTTAAGGGCTGGGCATCAACGAGATGTACGGTTGCAGGCATTTACGTTCACACAGTATTTGAGTACTGCTTGATTCTCATTATAGTAGGCACTCCAGTCTAGTGGTCGAAGACAAAGATTCGCATTCCGAGGAAACTAAGAGTATAGTATCAGAGTTCGGGATTGCTGTAATTTTCGCCAGTCAGTGGCTACCCGTTTCCCAACCGTTTACGTGACAGTAGGCTGAACAGACGTCGAATTACCTTGCTTTACTGTGTAACATTAGTCCACTGCTTTCTCGAAGCAGCTTAAATCATGGCTTGTCTAACCGCATTCAACAGTTATTGCAGTTAGCATAGTGAAAATGCTTAGTATTTAGTTGTCTACCATAGTTTTGATATATTATGGTTACTGCCATGAATATGCCACAGGAACGATCAGTAGCCTCTACCATTTTTTTTACTTTCCTTAGCTCTACAAAGTACAAAGGAGTTATGTAATCAATCGGCTGTACGTCTAGCACACAGTACATGCTTAATACTTCGCGATTCTTTAAAACTAATTTCTATTATTTCGGGTGTCATTAGGGAATGCCATGGAACGGATTTTGAAGCAAAACATCAAACGACTTACCATGATTGCATTCACTATATCGTTCTGGTTGTTGGTAAGAGCCTTGACAGCTTTATTTCGACTGACATTGGCCTGAGACATGACCAGCTCAATATCTTTTTCTTCGATTCCAGTCGAGTCTAGTTCTTCTTCCTCACTTTCCTCTTGAATAGGCGCCACGACCTGGTGTTCACATAATGAGGTCACGTTACAGTCGTCGTAGATTGAACGATTGTAATAGTTCTATATCGCATCTATAATCAATGAGGTAATTAGAGAGTGACTCACTGTGGTCGCTCCAGTGTCAGGGTTTTGCGTGATTTCTGGGGCCTTGAATTTTTCAGCAGCAGCAACTTGAGCTTGCTGACTCAAATCTTCGATCTAAAAAGTAATGAAAGAAGTAGTTATTCAATTATGACTACATTTTGAAAACGCGAGCATTCTTACTTATTGAAAAAACAAAACCAACCTTAGTTTCACCGAAAATGATGTAAGTATCTGATGCCGGATTTTTGAAGACGTCAGGCTTATTGATAACGAAGAGAATATTTTTAGATTTCCGGATTGTAACCCTCGAGACACCTTGAATCTGGAACACGATGAATGGCAAATGAGAAATGTAAAGATAATGCTGCAAATTTACGATTTATTATTCTCTTGCACGGCATCATTGCTGAGTAGGTTCGACCTATTACTACCCATCCCATTCGATTCAGTATTGAAAAATAGTAGTTAACGGTATCCAATGTGACCTGAGGGCAATTGGCACAACGTGACAAGTCAAACTGAAGGAAAATGAGAGCAGGCCAGGGGGAGACAACTTTCGCTGACTAGACCTGAGAGTTCCTTCAGTCGTTTTAGGCCGAGGAAGTACTCATGCGTTTTCCATCCAGATGCAGTTCTATACCTCTCGCTCTCGAAAACGAGCGTTAGATGACTCTTTCTAGAGCTTCCTTTCCTTTGCAGCAGATGTGTCATCGTATTGTCACTACTGTATACTTTGGATACCCACACTGTGTTTTTAGCGGCAGGATCTAAGAGGCATGCATTCGGTGGTGGAGAACCAATAGGTAATAAACGAAATTGACACCATCTGCAAGACAATTTTGTAGACTTTAATATTGAACTGTAAGAAACCTTCTCAAGGGAGCAAAAACGTTGTTCTCGCATAGTTGTTTAATGCGATAAGATTAATGCCATTTAGCCATCCTTCGATTAGGCTACAGTTAATTTTCGTATTTTTCAAATATTGGGATGACGTTTTAGTGATACGCTTGTCGAAAAATTTTTGATCGTGAATGCTGCGTTTGCTGATTGCAAGTTCCTCCACTCTCGTCCTTCGATATCTACTCACAGAGTTGCTGGGTGCCCCTTCACATTCAATACCCATTTTAGTTGCATTTACTCAGTTGATGATAATACTTACAGGCTTGAGTCCTAATTTAGACATAAGTTTGCGAGCTTTCTTCTCTCCTCTGGATTGTTTGGCCTTGCTGATGTCTGGGTGCATATGCATTGAACCTCCTGCACAAATTTAAAAGATTTATGTAGTTCATAGGAAAGTTGTAGAATTCAGTTCATTATGAAACGGACGCTATAAACAAATAACGCCAATATGCAACTAATCCTCACTCATCAGTAACGAAATTAAAGCCACGACCAGTACAAACTAAGGGTCCGCACACTGCTTATGGAGGCAACTAGAGAGCAGAAGAGTGTCTCCAAGCACATGAGAGCCCCAAAAACGTGAGATCTGGATGAGTTTTAGACAACAGGGGAAATGAGCAATCCACTCAGGACACTCCTGTCAAGTTAAGTTTTGAAGGTGCAGATAACACAGTTTGAGCATGCATTAAGTTTCCAATTCCACAGAAGGTATTAATCAACAATGAATATTGATTTCGAGATACGAGAGAGATTTTGAGAGATACAAAAACAAAAAACTACTTCATTTCCATTAGCTAAGCACGCTGGTGCAATATCAATACCAACACGCCCTACACATTCATTACTAGTTGTAGCGGTAATGTGGGCTCGTGAAACAGATCGCTAAAATAAGTGAGACTGTACTGAAAGAGCAGAACCCTGGGCAGCAAGAGGTATATGAAGCCGTAGGGGCCTAGAATTGCCGTCGTCTAAAAACAATGCAATTTTCCAGGACTAGAAGAGCCCACTAACATCGACGAATCTGCTGCAAACTCTAGGTGATGGGCGCAGATGAAAAAGGATAATAGACAGAATGAACTGTGTTAAGAAAAGCGAGAGGGCGATGCACGCGGAAATATTTACAATGAGGATTCGTGTAACACAGATGAATCGATATTCACGTTAGATTGCACTTCATGTGTGAACACTTCCAAATTTTATCTGCTTACGTTGTTGTATTGAGACCACAATTACACGAGGTTTGGGCATTGGGAGAATTCAACAGGAGACGGATAAGAGCGGAAGAAAGAAGCGCCCGGGCTATTGAGTAAAACTGTAGTGTCCGAAAAAGGGGAGAAGGGGTTTTATAACAAGACGGACAGGAGAGGAGCTGTCTCTAGAAAGGAGAAATAAAGAAGGAAAAACCCAGTTTCTGGTTAATCCGCGGCCGTTAGCGGAGTGAAATTTCCACAGGTACGAGTGGGTAAGAGGGAACAATAACCTTGCCATTAACACGTCCCGTGCGTATCACGCATACGGCGTGTGAAGACCTGCTGCTATTTCAAACTTTATTATTTCAAACGCCCAGTGCAAAAGTCTTTGTTTTTTTATCCGCCCCGAGCAGGTACTATGGACAACCAATAGAATGCGCCGTCTCCAGTTTGGAGATGTATTTCACTCGGAAAATACTGCTTTTCACAGACGCTCCAAATCGGAGTTTTGCATTCGATTATTGTGCGTTCTGGAGTTCTCGTGTGGCTGTTTCTTCTCTCATTCAAGGTAATATCAATAATAAATTAATAATTACTTCATAATGCATTATTACAAACGGGCAGTGACTAAATAAACGTTGTTTTTGGCAGCAATATGTAGCGCACCATCCCTGATTTCTGTTCTCTTCCTACCATTTTGCCCCGTATTTTGGTACAGTATGATGGTTATGATTAGATGATTATGATAAATTACTAATATTGGAGCCATTAAGGTCAGATTTATGAGAAAAAAAAAACCAATCCGCCAGGTGGGGTGGGTTGGTTCTGTTCATACAACAGAAGTACGCACTGAACGTGTTAAGCGCCAGGTAGTCCTGTTAAGGCAGACGTGGGGAAATCCGAGGTCAAGGGACTCTGACTGATTCAACTCAAGTCGAACACTAGGTTCCATTTCAGGACAGAGAGAACTCCACACAAATGCATGGGAGTCCCCAGAAACTTCGAAGAACTGCGAAAGGAACCGGTAGAAGTCAGAATATTCGGGCATTAGGGTAATCGAAATTGCACTTCTTGCAGCACAAAAGTCGACAAAATTCAAAACCTGATCGAATGACGGAGAAGTTAACGATGTGAACCAAGAGAGAACAAGTTCTGGTGACACACCACAACTTTATTTAGCCACACACAGTAGTCAACGATTTGCAAGGCTTTAACTGCTAATCCAATCTATTTTCCTCTCAGTTCATCTGAGCATGATAAAACATGCTTATGTATAAAGTGGTAGCACTCGTAAGTTCCTGAATTCATTGAGGCGACCCTACTTATGCCACAACCATTATTGAGGTGCACAAGTGATTCATGATATGGAATTAATGGGTAAAAACAGTGAAACATGGCAGGAAGTGAAACTGAGTAGGCTTAAATTCCGCCTTTTTTAGGGATGTTTCTAATTAGCCTATGAATGTTATTAAACCTTCATCCTATAAGTGTTCCACTTCGATATTCTTCCGAGAATCATGTGAGCGGGATTCAAGAGGAAAAACGGAATTTGTTTTAAACACACCAAGAGTCGAAATCAACACGAGGGCTGCACTCCTGACAGTTATCGTGGTAGTAAGGATGATAACCACCTTTTCAATAAAAAACGTACGAATTCGTGTTCTCCCTTTGTCCAACAGACGTCCACTGAGCCAAACAATGGTAATAAGGCACCCCCAAACAACAACACGAGCCACTCTGTTTTTGCAGTTCACTTCATCCAGCACCCATTCCACACTCATTCCAGAGACAAACCATGGTTAACAACCAACTACTTTCCTTTCTACTTCATGAAGCTAAAGACAAAAAGAATGATGAAAATTACATCAACCGCATTTAGCAGCATCCAGAAAAATGTGAGAAATAAAACTCCACAAAGTCGTTGGAATTGCCAATTGGTTTCAGGTAACTGGTTTCACACGTAACTAGGTAAGTGAAAGAGTAGAAGAAAAATCAGCCCAAAACTCCTGAAAACTTTAAGAAGGTCCAAGTTTCATGCACACAAGAGTTACAAAAGAATATGTATATGTACTCGTAGAGGCGAAATTGTGTGTCAGGACAAATCCTACCACAACTTGGTAAAAGAAAGTGGTAACCAGCAGAGGGGAAGATCTCTTTCCACAACTATCTCTACATTACCTAGACAAAATAGTAATTTGGGAGTGGGGTCCTTCTAAGCAGGGTAGACTTTGATAGCACACGCTTCAATTTACAGTTATTCCAACAATCACTCAATTAAACTAACTTTAGACAGGCACTAATTTGGTATCCGCTTGAAATCTAATCAATTACCAGTGGGCTCCAACTCTGGCATGTCGTCATTGTCGGAGTCAGTGCCAGAATCGACTTCAACAGGTTTCTGTTCCACTTCAGCTTGCTCAGGCATATTGAAGGCCGCAATGGTCTGAAATAGTTGCAACGGAATTAGACAATTATTATCAGGTATGCATAAATAGTACCGTAAACAGGAGATATGCAGATAGTACATTGATAGGTGCACACGTCAATCACAAAGTTCTGATTACATCGAAATCCTGCAATTATGACTAGGCTAAAACAGGTTAATGACTAATTACTTTGAACGAGTTCGTCAGCTGCAGGTTAAATGGCACAGGGTCATCGGATGTTAGCTATCAACAAGACTGCGCTGGTTAAGGATATTGAAAACTGGGTTTCCTGCTGGCTCATCTGCACAGGCTCTGGCTGGTTCTTCCAACAAACCACACACTCATTTACATTTCTCAACCTTTCTTACGTTAGATCACTGCCAACCTTTCCCCAGCCTACCCAAGTGCATGCCAGAGTAGAGGAGGGCTGGATAGGAAAATTCTCATTTCTGCTGGTTTGTGCTTTGAGATGAGACTCAATACAACATTTGCAGTAACGATGGTATTAAAATTACGAGGCCATGGACAGCCAATAAGCCGCAAGCCCCACCTAAATTTTTTTAAATTTATGACGGGCGAGACAGAATAATTTCCCAAGATAGAATAACCTTTTCAGCAATGGGAGCACTATTTTAATCAGCTGCTACTACAACTCCAAAACGATAGCTGGGAGATGAGCCTCATTATGGATTGTTTTTCATTCTGCCCATTAGCAGTTTTGCGATCTATTTTTAAGCCAGTAAAATTCTACGACACGACTGGTAACTCATTGCTACTGCAAATACTCCAGGCGATCTGCAGGGCTTTTTCAAAACACTACTTCTGACACCTTTGCATACTAAAGTTTTTCCGTCGTACATAAGTTTCTTGAACCGGGAAACAGTTACGAACGATCATTACTTTATTAACATGTACAATAGAAAGAATAGTGCAACTTATAAAGAAAAAGTCCTGAATCATCTATATTTGCCACTTTTGAAGGTAATACGGGTCCACATGGGATGGATGAGGTCAATATAAATTTATGAAGTTCTCCAGTTCAGCCATTAAGGAATAGCTGGAGAATTCCTCAGTGGAAGGTTGTTTTATTCGTTTCGTCGAAACAGTTGAACGACCACGAATGGCAGAGCACCCAATTACCTCTGCGTACATATTGGCAGTAAACAGTAACGATTATGCACCAGACCAGCGGTACGCCGACTTTTTCAAGGTCGATTGCAAACTCACTTCAATACCTTTGGAGCACAGGACTCATCTGGAACTGACAGTCCACTACTATTTTTCGAGTGTTGGCCATAACCAGATCTGAGGTTTTAGCGGAACAGCCAACATGACAACATACCACAGCTATAATTTGTACATACTCGGCACAAAAACTAGAGAACACACTCAACCTTATCACTGCTATCGCTTCAAGTGGCGGTAAAGGTGAATCTAATGATTTAGAATAATTGTTGCGAACAATACAAGGATGACTAGTTGGCAATTGAATTTTCATTGCTACCGCAGAAGCGCTTTAGAGCAAGAAAAAGTTGTACCGTGTTGCTTGTCATTACGGCGAACGTGGTATTGATTGATGTAGGGTTACAAATTAGCGTACTTATCGAGAAAAGGGTGAAACCACAAGTATTTCATCCTATACTCTGTATCAAATGGTCTGTTCGCACAGCGCGTACTATCAATATTTTCGTTATTGTTCGTTCCTCGAGTATTCAAAAGGAACTCGGTCCTCCATATAAGGAACTAAGTGAACGATTTCAAACCTAAAAGGCACCAGTTTATGGATGAAACGATGGTTATAAATAAGTCGACAGTCACAATATCCATCTTCCAAACATAGCCGACCAATAAACAATGGATGCCGAACCTAACCACAACAAAAATCGGCTCCCGGGCGCCTCAGGTTTCACTGAACAGGCGAATGCACGCAGCACCAATCGATACCGCCGAAAAGAAAACGTAACACAGGGTGATGCAATGGATAAAATCGGATAACTTACGAAGGATTTGAATCAACTTGAACGGCACAAAATCGAGGTGAGCACGACAAACAGAGGAAGTTCCCAAACAAGAGAATCCGATATGAGCCGAGTCAAATATGGCGACCACTTTCAGTGTTGACGAAATCCCTCCCAAACTAAAATTTGATTCTGGCAGAATTCGTATTTGGTAGTTAGGTTTTCGCGAGTACAAAAATATTGTTTCGTGATGGACATCAATCAATCAATCCCTGGAAGTGGCAGGAAAAGAAAACCTGGACGACAATTCGCTTCTGAACCTTACGATCTCTCTAGCGACGATTCATGCAATGCTGACTATTCATTCCAATATACTTTTCGATACCCTTCTAGTCCACTGATAGTTCAGAGATGTATTGCTACAGTGTCTGTAGCCTGCATCGACAATATTTATCACAACCAGCAAGGGAATGCATAAAGTTATACAAAAATTCCATTCTTTTAAAGCCACAATAACAAATATTACTTTTCCAGTGTGCTGTTGAACCTCCCTGTAGTCAACATGAAAATTGTCTCAACAATTTTGACACAGTTTTCAAACTAATGATAAGGTAGAAGGAGACAAAATCGAGAAAGAGCAGTTTACACTGCGTTGGCCTTCATGTAACTGCTAGAAACCATCACATTTCAGTGGAACGTTCACCAGTCACATTCCCTATCACGCCTCTCCACCACCTACTATGCTGGGGAAATGCAGCAAGTATTACACAACGGTTTATTATTCTCTTGCACAGCGTGATTATGAGCTACCCAATTTTATCAAGCATCCAAAAATATTGAGAATATTACGCGAAAATATCAACTATCGGGAGAATGGCAACGTTTGTAGAGCCTTCCGAGACATATCTCATTCGATTCAGCATCGAAAAATACAAGTAAATGATATGAAACACTTGGAGGTTGGAACTGAGTCAAGCTGTCAAGTGTTTGGAGGTGGAGGTGGGAGGCAGCGAAGGAAATTAGAGCAGGCCATGGAGGAACGATAACTTTCACTATACAGTGAGTTTTTTGAAATAGTATAATTAACCTTACTATATTTACTACAATCCCCCGTTTTACATCTATACGCTGTTCTACACCTCCGAGACCAGTCCTATTGACTCAGCATCGAAAAATAACTAGGAAACTACACCAAACACGACACAGTTGAAATAACAATGCCAAACATTCGTTTTTGGCCAACTTTTCCAACCAACGATTTTCAAACCACGTTAAATGGCGTATGGAAACAGCAGATTTGGAATTCTCGTGCCTTGAAACGTAAGGTAATAGAAGAAATAAAAATATAATTTCCTGGCACGCTTTACTTTTTGTGCATTCTCTATATACTCGTATTTTCAACGCTTCACATACTTCAAAAATGTTGTTTCTTGGTAACATGAACAGTAAAAAACGTAATTTTGCAGCTTTCTAACACAATTCGTCAGTTGAATTGAACATTTCGAATCTTCTTAATGGTTTAGGATATAACACAATAACTATCTAAACTTGGTTTGCCCCCTTTCATATCCTCCGCTTTCTGGGCCAAATACGAGGCTTTAATTCTTTCTTGCATGAAATCAGGTAGTGGGGCATTCCAGTCAGCAGGAGGTTCATTTCTTTTTGTCCACACATCATTGCTGTGGTGAGCATCAAGTCGTTCTTGCCGCCGTTTTGATTCACTATTGATAAGTTCTTTCTGCGGGCAATGGGGAAAAAACGAACGAAATCAATTAAAAAATGGTAATTCCTTTAGAAATTTAAAATTATTTTATATTTATACCGCAAACCATGAACACTTATGTTAGAAAGGTTCTGAAACTTACAGCGACCTAGTGAGTGCCCCAGTTATATATAATAACGTGATGATATCCCTGGAGGTGGGCACTTATTGAACATAGTGGTTCGGCAAGTGACGTAACCGTCCTTACGAGGGTTAACTAATGGTTACTATGAGCAAAACACAAACCTACTCAGTTGCTTGGGAGTGATGGGACGACTCGACCAAGAGACAATTTCCGAGTTTCTTGATTGAGTGAGATATTTATTGCATGGCTACCTTTGTGTCAAATACATTGCACAACTGGACACACTGTACTCAACATTACGTACACTGATTTGAGCAGAGCTTGGCAAAATAAACCCTACAGATACTGCCTTCAGTGGTAGCAGCCCTGATTGTTGGGAAAGAAGAGTACCTCCCAGACCTCACTCCCCTTGACTTTATCAGTGGCCGTTTGACGTCGGACCACTGATGAGAGAAATAAGCGAATGTATTCGAAGTTATCAGAACATGCTGATACCGTCATGCTGAACACCTACTAAAAATAGTGCATCTGGGGCCATTTTGGCTTCATGGAGATATTTATTGAGAAGAAAAGAAAATGTGAAAACCCCCTAGTTTTCGGTACATTTTGGTCTCCCACCCATCGATCAAAATCGCTCGTAACCTTATATTACTTGGTTGAGTTTGAATTCATGTTGGGAAACGTAGGATAACGATGAACAATACAAGTGAAATCTCCTGCACTGTCTCAAATTTGTTGGTTTAATGTACTAGTTTAATAACTGACCAGTGCTTTTGGGTCCTGCTCGTCTCTCCATTTGTAACAGTTGTCCGCATCGAATTTCCACTGATTGCAGTCGTTGAACTTTCCATTCAAAAACCTCTGGTGGAACCTCGATTTAATTGATTTGCAGTCGCTGTATTCTTCTTCGTACAAGACGCAGGGCCTCACCTGTTGATGATTTTATGTAATAAAATGTATTACTCGTAAGCAATAGACATTCTGGTTTATAACACTAAGAGTCGAACGTAATATACTTCACCATCCACGAATAAGCCTTTGCCAGCTCATCCACGTCCATTGAGCTTGAAGACATGATTCCTGATATCGCTACTTATCCAAATGCAGATTTCTTTTTTTCACATTTGATTTCTCAGCTCAGCTTCAAATTCGTCTCATGTCTTGTAAACGAATCACTTGTTCTAGCAGAATCCAAACTGGAGAGTTCGACAACCGAGAGATGGCCAACAACGACGCCAGCTGTAAAACGTCCAAAAATTGTACATTGATCCCAAGAATAAATTTACCTGTTGACTGAGTACTTGTATCGGCGTTTTATAAACTTCTTTGGCTGTAATCAATATATTTCAATATAACACAAACTTTAAAATATAGTGCACCACAAAAGACCTCTGTACAACTCGAAAATGCAGATGGTACGATATAAATGGCAGGATAATACGTTGTACCTCAATAATGCGGTGTACCTCACAAGTTTGCACACGATTGTTTACGTACGAAAAAATACTACATACTGTGTATTCTGGAACTGAAAAGAACTTCAAGCTTACACGCCTGGAATTAAGAGTTAAATACCGTGAAACAAGTCAGCTAAGACATTGATAGTAGAATTCACTCGAGGAATTGTGTGGTCTGCTCCAGATCATTATATAACTTTGTATAATGTAATTCAACATCCTACAGATTGGTAGGTTCTGGAATTTATCGAGTTGCTTCTACTCATACCGTGAACATGATTGAGTTATTAGTGTATAGATGATTCGAGAAACTGTCAACACAATTTTTTCTTAGAAGTATTGAGTAATAACTTTAAAATGCTAGTAAATAATGAATAGTTTCCAGAATTTATGTGGTTGCACTTAATTATCTTACATTATTGAAGTCTCACTGTAAGTATAGTTCATTGGATTATCACCCTGATCTTTTTGAGAATGCCAGTATCTTACAAACGAGATTTATACTGCTGAGCCTTTGTCGACCTAAAGAGGTGAGCCGGGTCTTCTTAGGTTGCCCTGGCTATCACCCTCATCGCAGTAAAGTCATAATTGTTACAAGAGTTTGAGGCATGTCTTAGTTTCCCTCATGGGTGACTGAGTGGTGTTTCGAGCAATGATTGGAGGGGTTGCCAACGAATTCCCAATACCCATAAACGCCCTCCACAAGCAGAAATAACGATGAGCCTAAGGTTTTTGTTATGCCCAGCGCTGTAGTCCTCTTCTTCCCTGTTTTTCATTTTCACCACAATAGACCACTACCAGTGCTAGTACTGAGGCCATTTACTAATGCCAACGACTTTAGGGCCTACGTTTCTGGCAGAAGCATCCAGTCGAAAGTAATGAAATAAGCAAAAGGTAAGTTCAGGGCTAAGGGCTTAACTCCCATATGCACTTAGGATTGAGTGCACATCCTGTGGCTCTGGCGTCATGCTTGTTGCTGTATTTAACTACAGCATTAATGTTATACACAACTGCTACTTCACCGTAAATTCATTCATCGCCCTTCTTATCAACACCTCTGATATCAAGACCAGTCGCTTCTTTCCCCCTTTTTTACTTACGTATTTGTAATACCTGGAAAAGAAGTACTTCCATTGATCAGTGTTTGAACTAAGGGAGGCCTCAGAAAGAACCACTATTTCCCAGAAAAGGTTCGGAAAACTGACTAGTTAGCTGTTAACTTTAATTTTAAGGAAATAAGCTCACCAAAGAAGAAAAGCAGACCTCACGACTCATAAGCCGGTCGTGTCGAAGGCAAACAGACGCAGACAGTAGTCAGATCATATTCCTCATCTCTCAAAGAACAGTGGGATCTTATTAAGAGGCCGTTCCAGTGTCCCAGTAGGTCGCTGTACCTTGACCCGTGAGAGCCCTTCGAGAAAGACGGTTCCAGAGTTGTGCTCGAACAGACTATCACTGGCGTGAACACATGAAGTTGCCCAACGGAGTATGATAAGACGATGGTCTAAACAAGTTGGTGGCCAGCCTTCCAAAGTGCATTGACCTAGCTAGCAGTAATGCGGTTAAAACAAGATATTTTGTCTCGTACTCAGTAGGTCCAATTGAACACATAATTATTTGTTATTCGTTTTTCCATTTCGATCAGTTGTGCACTCGTTTAGTGAATGAATGGAATGAAGAGAGAGCTGTGACCTGTTGCATATCAAGCTCCTTACTTTAAATTGTGTGGATGTAGCAACTCATTAATAGTACTTACAAAATAAAATTAGCTAAGAAGGAACTTAGTTGGAAGTATATCACACAATGCCATATGAGGAGTCATTCACTATAGTAGTTATTATTAAAATATTTCAAAGCTGGGGGGAATAAAAAGAAGAGTGGCAGACATTTGTATTCTGGCCATAGTGCCAGCCAACAGTCTTGTAGGGAATGTACAAATACTGCAGTAACTAATCATATGTACAATATGTTCAACACGGCAAATACCCCTACCGTTTTAATTGGAAGAAAAAATGCAACTTCTGAAACAAGGTTTGTTTGGCTAAGGATTCCAAACAGTTTTGGCGCATGACGTTAATAATGGGAGGATAGGGGATACGCTTAAGGCCAGTTTATTAATGTCATTTGCTAGCTCGGCTAAAGGCTGAATAAAATATGACAGATATAACAGTTAAGTTATCCGATAACTAAAGAGCGAAGAGATGGGTTTAAAAATTAACTAACAGCTAGCACTAACATCAACGTCAAAGTAGTGTTCGCTATAACTGACTTCAAACTGTTGAATGAGCTAAGGATCCTGATTGATTGTGGCAAGCTCCCACAAGATGTGCTAGAGGCAATCCCGATCCTGCGTTAATTCGCAGTACCTCCAACCTCTTCTATGCCTCAAGCTCGCTAAGATAATTGGGCCAACAGCTCATCACCGCGGCAATTCTGGGGGAAAATCTCAGAATTGGACTTAGATGGTTTTTTACTTCTGAACAAACAATAGATTGTTGGTAACAGACGAGTTCAGTGGCTTATCATGTTACAGGATGACTCCTTGAATCTTCACATATTTGTAAAGAACTATAGTTCAGGGTTGGTTCATTTGTTTTAGGGAGTAAGAATGTGATGAGCAGGAAAAAGTTTTCACATTAGGTCATCACACTTTGTTCAAAAAGGGCAGTAAAGAATTTCATTAAACTTACTCACTGATTAGCTGGAAATTCAGAGATAGACCTAGGAACACAAGAAGTTTTTTGTACTTTTTCATAACGATCCTTGGGATATTTTGAGATGGTTGTCCAGACCGTAGCACTCACTCGTTGAGAGCTGCTACTCTCAACTGTCGTTTCAAAGTCGAAAATAATCACACTAGCTGTTGTACTTCTACACAGTGGAATGAAATGGCTCGAATGCTAAATCAGCCCTAGCTTTGTCAAATACGTGTTGAGACCGTCAGTTCTCAAGTTGCCTCTAAGGTTTGATTAAAGCGTTTTTAGGCTATATTAATCCTCCTTCGCTTAGTGCTTTTCCCGCTGCCCCTTTTGTGTGACAAGCCACGAATACACACATTTCAACTGGTTTATCAATTGAGAATGCAAAGTGAACGCTAACTTCTACCGTGGTGATGGATGTCAGTTTGAGCCCTGACAAGCATCTATGCCCTGAATGAGGCGAATGTATGAAATAGTGTGGGAGAAGTGGTTTGCAAGGTTTTAATGGAGGTGTCTGAAGGGTAGCCACAACCTCAAACGTTTTGCGCGTACGAGGCCGTGGCTCAACCTTAGCTGTCTGAGTGTATATGACATTCTATTCGTCACTATTGAAGTGAAAATGTCCACTCACATGTTCACCGACTGAATGAAATTCTACAAAAAAGTAAGCACGGCAAATTGTATACTCAAATTTCGGACGCTTAGAGACAAAGATGAGTGCTGTTTTAACACAATGTAATAGCATTTCAGGCGCCACGGAAAGAAACGGATTGTTGACTTTTGGTCAAACGGCCTCAACTGTTACTGTGAACCGTACACGTGAGCTCTACGGTCCGGACAATGCAACGCGATAAAACACTGCGTGTGAAACACAATAGGTTTTACGTTTAACTTTTTGATCCCCCACAAATGTTTTCAGTGCAAAATTCTATCGATGTATTGTACTCTTTAACTTTCATCCATCTTAACATGAACCCTAGAAACCAAATTTCAAGTGGTTTCCACTGTACACATTAAATGTTCTGATTGGTAGGCAGAGCAATTAAACTACCAGTGTATCGGTATGTAGAGTTGAGAAAAGTTGTGGTAATCACCACACATTGTGCTTTCCAAAGGTGGTGGGGTTTGAACCGCTTCTCTAGGCAGGGAGGTAATGTACGCTTTTACATCCGCTCTAAGATCATTTTATAATTATTCAACAAAAACTCGGTGAAAGCAAAATATTGTAAACTGGTTACAATCAGTCTTGAAATTTTAAAATACACCCTTCGTCAGAGAAGTTACCATCGGGCAACAAGTGAACAGTTGTTTTTAATCTTTTTCGTCAATAATCCAAAGCATGTCAAGGCCGTGTTTTCCCAAACTGATCCGCCCGAGCATTCCGTGCTCATAAACTTTAATCAAATACAAGAACAAGAGGACAGCGTAGAACAAATTGTTACGACCCGGAGGGATTTCTTGAACGTCGTTGTCGACCAGCAGATTGTAATGCGGCGGGTTGGCAGATTGCCTAAAAATGGCCAATTTTTGCTGCCTGGCGGATTGTCGGCTGTCGAACAAATAATTGGACGAAAAGGGTTTAGCCGTGTCAGTGTGGCACGGTGAAAGAGGGAGATGTTGGTCGAGATAAGTGGCGAAGACGTGCATAATGAGCTCAGAGTCCGTCGGGTAGCCTCGTTCCCAAGCTTTACCCCCGACCTCTCCCCCGCCGTTCCACTTGAAGTCGCCCATTCCGTGCCCTTGCGACAACGTCTGAAACCTCTCGGCCACGTAGTTTTGTTTAGTCGAGACTCGGAGAAACGGCAATAGGAACGACAAAGAAGGAAGTTGATGAGTGATCGAGGCGTTTCGTGAGGCGTCTTCCAAAGTTTCCAAACTTACAGCTCCGATCGTAATGCCGCTGAGTCGCAACGAACGTAGCCCGTTGTCGACGACGTTGATCTCCGAAATCAATCGAGTTAAAACAGTTTTCGACAACCACATTCTGAAATTGGAGATCCAATAAATGAAAGACGAGGATTCGATTCTGTACGTGTCCCACAACAAGGAAAAAAACTCTTGATTAGTGAAAACGGTCTCTTTGTTGGATGCTATGCTGCTGTCGCTGGAATTGGGCGACGTTTGATACTCCGATCGTCGGAGAAGTGGAGAGATGTCTAAACAGTTGTCGGACAGGTTTCGGCGTCGACCTGTCCAAAACTCCGTGCTGTCATGATACAACGTCGAGTCTTCGCTCGTTTTAACGAACTCGAACTCGTCGGCAATTCGGCGGTCGATCAAGTACTTTTTCAGGTCTTCGGCCGTCGTGATGATCCGCCCTTTATATTTCGACAACGTTTCTGAAAACATGTTACGGCCGTCGGCGATGTGCTGGCGGGAAATCGAGCGGTTGGTTCCCGCTTGAGGGATTTCGACAGACGCGTCGACTCCGCTCCGGACGGTGTCGTTGGGAAAAAATGCGAGTTGATTTCGAGCCGTCATCCGTTTGAATGATTCGAAAATTGTCTGAAAGTCCTTCCAATAGGAAGTGGCGGCGTTCGAATCGTACGGCATAAACCGGACGTATTCAGGCTTTTTGTTGGAAACCGGAGTCGTCGACGTTTTAAATTGGCTCGTTAGTCGGATTTTTTGGTTAGAGGTTTGAGTTCGAACTGTAATGAAAGCGTAAAAATAGTACAGAACGTTGCACGAACAGATGACGATGAGAGCGATCTGACATAATCGCCACAGCCACAAATTGATGAGAGGAGGCGATTGGACGCAGTCGACAATTGTGAAAGCGATTGCGCAGAGGTTCAAACTCGCCCAAATGACGATCCTCTTCGTTCGTCTCTTCAAATGAACGTGAAGAGCGCTCTCTTCGACGGTGTTAAGCTCGACGCTGACTTTCATCCCCAACGGGCGACGCAGAACCTTCGGTTCGTTGGTCGAACCGCGCACATCAACCGGCGACGCGTCTTCTCGAACCCTCAAATTCGAGTCCGACAATATTTTTCTGATCGGCATCGTCGTTTGGTCCTCTACACCTCCAAAAAGACGATCGAAGAACAAAAAGTGAAGTGACAAATGAGAAAAGTTATGTTGGCTATCGGTAACGCTTACGAATGGAAGAGTATGAAAACAACAGTTCAAATGCTTCGGCAAGTGTCGGCATCGAATGCGTTTACCACAAGAAACTCAACCAAACACTTAACACCACATTATGTTTAAATGAAACTGGTTAATATCGCAAAGATCGCACTTCGATGCCGCACGTACACGAAAGACGCGCCGCATCTGTAACCTGAGTGAAACCTTCTCTGTTAAAAGCTTTTTGGGATTAGAACTCCACAATCGATGTTATAAATCGAAATTTCATACACGTTACCAAGTCTTCTGAGTGCAAACCGCTAAAGTTTTAAATCAAAATTGAAAGAGAATGGCTGTGCAAAATTTTTGCGACGTCGGGCCTCAATCTAGTTCCAAAATACAAAATAAGGGTGTGCACAAAATTGCCAATTTATTTTTCAAAAACCTCATTCTGATTAATTGTGCGCGTATTTTTTACTTTACTTGGCTCTAAAAAGTAGAAAGAAAAGTTATGTAATCGACTGAAATTTTTTTTTTGAGTTTTCTTCAGATCTTTACGTTTCAGACCCTACTGAGTCCGAAAAACACTATTTGGGAAAATGGTCTGTGTGTTGTGAGTGTATGTGAACTATTTTTAGATAAAACGACTGTACCAAATCAGATCAAACTTGATATCTAGCCCGCAGGTTACCCAGGGACGCCGAAATAAGGGTATGAGCAAAATCCACTGAAAGTTTACTATAGTTATCATAGTGATCGAAACACCAATTTTTTTTTAACCTCAACTACTGCTCTGACGATTTTGACTAATTTTTTTACATTGATAGCTCTCAATAAGGCAGTTATACCATAAAATTCTCATTCGTGGGAAAATGAGGAGAGCAGCACAATAAATTATCAAAATTTTCTACGAAAATCGTTTTTTTCCTGATAAACTCCACTGAAATGTTACTAGAATGTGTTAAAAAGGATATCTGGTGCGTTGCAACACACAAATTTCCTTAGCTCTACGTCAATTCACTTGTGTACACGGCTTTTTATCTACTTACTCAATTCATTCATTCATTGTTCAATAATGGTTCGGGAATGAGTACGATTCCGGAACTGTAAGCGCTACCGCTTCTTGCTGCTGTTAAGTGTTGTTTGGCCAAGTTCAAATGAAATGAGTGATAAATGAATTGAGTAAGTAGAAAAAAAGCCATCTACACAAGTGAATTGACGAAGAGCTTAGAAAAGTTGCATGTTGCAACGCACCAGATATTTGAAAATTATTTGCGCTTGAGGCCACACAACGATTGAAAGCGTATTAAGTACACATTATGCACTTTAAAAATAACTTAGTGCGTAAATTACACAACTATAATTATTATAAAATGAATACTGGAAGTGGAAAGGTTATGTTTATTAGCGAGAGGGAGCGCTGGTATCACAGGACATAACGGCCAGCGGCTAGAAGAGTCCTTCGTCAGAGGTCAGACAGGCCACGGTCGGACGGGGTACGGGGGACGAACTCAGTTCCTGGTACCTCGTATTCCCATATATGTCATATTCGTGAGTGTGTGGGCTCGTGAAGCTGAAGGGGTCGTCCCTCAATTGCACCGCTCTCGTCTCTTCACATCTCGAACACGTTCAGGTGAGCGGATTTTCTTGCCCAATTTGTTTTGAAATCTTTATTTCCGAGCCCGTGTTTTTCCGTTATTTTGTTCAGTCTCAACGTTTGTGAATGTGTTCAATTAGGCGGATCGCGAAGAGAAACCGCCGTCAGTCAGACGGACTGACCTCGCATTCTGGACGATGAACTGGAACGTAAGCGCGAACCTCGAATTCTGCACAGCGGATAAACCGATCGGGATCGGCTGCTTTCAACTGCTACAGTTCTGTTGAGTTCCTCGGGAGGATGTTGAGCGCTTTGTTATTTCCTCCTTCGGACCTTTTCTCCAATTTCTGCGGCGACATGGATTCGGAAATCGCGGAGCTTCGCACGATGACTCGAGTGACCAAATTAAGGCAGCAGATCGAGTGTCGTCAAGAAGGCGCGTGGATGTCAGTTCGCGATGTGCCAGATGACAGGTCGAAAGGAGGAACTCGAAAAGTGACGTCGTATGGTCGAGCCACACGATCCGTCACTCGCTCCTTTTCCTCCAACACCAATTTAGAGGGTACTATGCCGAAAGAGAGCGCCATGTTCCGCCCCAAAACTCAACATAACGTAGTCGTCGAATTTCCAGACGACGACACCAACGAAAACGAAACCACATCGAAACCCAATTTTTCCGTTGAAATAACGGAAGTGGAGTGCGATTCCACGGCAACTCCGCCGGAACCCGCACCGACCAAAAGTAATCCGCCGAAAAAGACGTCGGTGGTTACTGTAGGTCAAGGTAACGTCGTTCTCATTGACCCTCAAGACTCAAACTTCACAGTGACAGGAATCACGGAGGACCTCAACAACGATATCCCTCTCCGAAAAACCATCGACAAGAAAGTCAAGAAAGTGGGTTTCAGCAAAACTGAAGTCCATTTCGCTCCAGACTCTGGCAAGGTTAACATCGTGGAAACTGACGGTAAACCGCCGTCAAGCCAATTGTTGAGGAAAAAGAAGCGACAGAAAAAAGACGTCCCGTCCAAAGACGCGATGCCCCACTTGTACTTTGGAGATTTGGAAAAGCCGAAATCCATCGACAAACCGACGGGTGAACACATTTTCCCAGTCATCCGTCAGCCGAGTCCGTTGTTATCAATGAGCATAACGACTCAGTCACATTCGTCGACATTTAAAGGTCCCACAGTCTATAAAGTTGAAGTCAACGAGGAGTCTAAGCCACACGCTCCAATAATCAATTCATTGAACAAAGAAAAACCCGACGCCGCGATGAACTACCTTCGTAATGTTAGCCCTAAATTGAGTAAATTGATTAACAATTCGATTCAACATGAGTTTCAATTGAAGCAAATGGAAATTTTGAATAAATCTCGAGCGTCTGAGGTTACTGTTAGTAAAACTGACGTGACAGTCGCAACTAAAGGCGACAAACAACATTGCATCAATATTCACATGTCCCCGGAGTCTTCATCCCAACAAATCAAAGCTGCAAAAATTGTGACTCAAGTAAATGTTAATTTGGAAGATATTAAACCCAAACCGAAACCCGAAAAACCCGCTTCTCCGCGTACTGCACCCTCTGAACCGCACGGGCAAAGTCAAGTCGTGACTGTTGTTCAAACCCCGCTACAACCCAAACCTCGGTCGTCTCTAACTAAAATCGTCGTCAATGACAACGTCAAAGACCGGAAAAGACCCAAACTGCCTGCTCATAATGACAAACCCCCTAGGAAAACGGGCCCTTCGCCTAAAAAAGAACAAAGCGCTAGTAGACAAACGAGGACTTGCTCGAGGAGCTCCGTTCGCTCCACTGAGTCGTCAAAGCGGTCCAAAACAATAGATAAGAAGCCCGTGAAGGCTTCTAAAACTGTGCCAAGTGAAAGTAAAGTGGACTGTGGGAGAGTGAAGAAGACGAAAGAGCCATTGAGGAACTTTGAGAAAGTAAGCAATGGTTGGGTTGGGCACTGCATCGTTCCTGTCAAGACCACAAAAACTGGAATGGGTGTGACCGTTACGACAGCTACCGCGATGACAGCTGCAGCTACCAAACTGCCCTCATCCAAAACTCGAGGTAATCCTTTTAATTATGTTTTTCTTGCTAACTGTGTTCATGTATCTATAGAAAACCAAATGTGGGCACCGTTTTTACCCACCCCTGCCCTTTTTAAGAAGCATTCAACTGCCTGTGAGTTGCCCATCTTGTTGAGGTGATATCTAAATGGCTGTGCCCAGTGAGGAAGGTAGTAAGGACTCTTAGTTCCCATCTGGTGAGCGTGAGCATAGCCTTCACCCTTGAATAGGAAGGCATAATGAGCCTTTTCGCCTGTATTATTCATGAGCGTGTATTACCTGTGTCTCCCACTAGGGCACCTGCCAATGTAGGTGACTTTATGGTGCTCCTCCCTTTTCATTGCCCTTGCGGCCTCTATGGAAAGCCTATTATGAGCACCCAGCTTGAGCGCCTGAAGACATTCCCATGTCTGCCTGGATCAGAAGGTGTAGGTCAACATGTCCTTCACGGCAGCCTGGCTGTCTGAGAATATACCTCAACATACCCTTGAGCTCTTTTGGTAGAATCTATTGTGTGCAGCTCTTAATAGCTAGAATTTCTGTTTGATATACTGTGGTGTACTCCCTGAGTGGCTTGGCAAGGCTGAAGTTGCACAGACCAGCCCCCCCCCCCCCCCAACTCTGAATGGCAACTCAACATTCTTCCACTCTGGCATAGTGCCAGTAGCAAAGACTGTTGCCTGTTCTATTTGGACTGTTTCACAGTTATTTGAAGGCTTGCTGTTTCCCTGGTAGACATAGTACTGGTTGGCAAATGGCTTATCACTCCCAGGTATGCGTATGTGGAGAGGTGAGATATTCAATAGGACTTCTATTGCAGCAGTAGAGAGACTCTTCATGGCTGCTGTGGTTGCAAGCTAAACCTGTCTTCGCAGTTTCTGGAGCTGTTCTTGAACTGCCCGATTGCCTTTCAACATACCATGAAGGCTATAAAATGCAGGGTCTTATTATTCCCTTGTAGAGCCAATCAATCATTTTTCCATCCAATCATCATCCCTATGATATACTGCACATCCTCTTGCATGCCCATAGAACGGTGGTTGCCTTGTGCAGCGCATATTCAACTTGTGAGTTGCTTGTCCAATATCACCCTGAGATATTTTACTTCTGTCGCAAACTGGAGTCTCACTCCTCGCACTATTTTCTTCGTATAGTAAACCAGACTGTGGTGATCTTGGCCACATTGATATTTAGCCCTTCTTTGTCGCACCACCTTTGGATGATACACACAGCTCCCTGTATCCATTCCGATACCGTGAAGGTAAATTGGCTAAGACTATCTCTGCAAAATCATCGGCATATGCAACCACTTCAGAGCCTTCAAGCTGCAGAGTTTCCAGCAATTCCACATGGGGGGAGAAAGTACTTCCCCTTGAGGGCTGCCTGAGGGAAATGTGAATACTATTTTTTTCTGATTTTTGTCAAAACCTAGAGCCGTTTTTGAGAAAAGTTGAAAAACAAACATTTAGCACGGGAGCTAAATAAAGCAGTGGCAATTTGGATTATTGGTAACTTGCAATCATATGACCAGGGTATTTAGCAGGATATCGCCCAACCTTCCAAAATAGCAACCCTCGTTTGTAGCAATTCCACCTTCAAACGTTGGAGAATCTCCACAGTTTGGAGTTATTATGGCCCTGAACGATGGATTCAGAAACATTTGTATTTGAGCAGCTGGAGGTGTAGCTCCTTAACGCAGCACTCAGTATGTTCCAAAAACGAGCTTTCATGCGAGTACAGGTCCAAACTCCATTCCTGTGAAAAAGACGAGAGCAGAATCGTCAAAAACTTCCACAAAAATACATTTTTTACCGTTTTTCAGAATAAATTCTGCTCATCCTTGAAATCATGTCAGTCGGATCAACTGTTACCTAATAGTGAAGTGTACTGCCCACGGAACGGCGCTATCAAAAAGAAGGGCTGAGCATCAGCATTCTCCCCCTAGAGAGAAGGCTTCACTATCGTTTCTCCTCCTTGCCGTAAACCATATCACCGGGACGAGGAGTGATAGATAAAGTACCAGCTTGAGACCCAAATTTGAGGTGGGAGTAGCCCAAATACGGAGTTAGCCGAATCGAGAGTGCTTGCTCAGCAGAGGACAATCGCCGAGCCTTCCACCGAAAGCCAAAGCTCTCTCTCCATTTCCGTCCCCCGAGGAAGCGGGTAGCTCTTCACTAGCCCCGAATATAATTATCTAGTCTCCACAGTTGTTCTTTTTCCTAGTCTCCCAGCACCTTCTCTTCCTTCTCAATCACCACCTATCTCTTCGCACCCTTTGGTATTTTCCTTTTTATTATCGTTAATCCTCAGATCTCTCAGTTTCGGCCACATCGGAGCATTACAGAAGGTTATAAAACGATTGGTAGCAACGCTAAAAAAATTGGGATTTATGCTACTCCCAACTGGACAAAACTAGTTTTCAGAGGTATCAGCCTGTAAATACAGCAAATAATTTTCTCTCTCGTTCTCTCTCTCTCTCTCTCTCTCTCTCTCTCTCTCTCCTCTCTTCTCTTTTCTGTTCTGTTCAGTTCTGTTCAATTCTACTCTAGTCTTGTTGTATGATGATTTCATCGGCGTCTGTGTTAGATCATTGCCATCAGATTTGTTTGAAATACTTCGCTCGTGAAAACTTAATCAATTTTTCAAGTGATACGTTAGCAAAAGTATTACTATACAACCTTTCCACTCATGCACTGCCTTTGAGCTGAAGTGTGGGAACCAAGGTGGGTAGCAAGAGGCTCCTGTGCAACTCCACGTTGCCTGTCCCTCTTGAGGCAACCAGGAGATAGTAAGGGAGACCTCCGCCTATTCGCTGCTGAAAGGAAGGATAATGATGAATCGAAAAGAAGTTCTGACTCTTTCAAGAAAAGGAGCAGACATCAGCCGAGTTGAGAGAAATGAGCGGGTTAGCGTAACTCCACGTATTCACTGTAAATGGGCGCAGAACTTTTGCTATTTGGCGTTCTTCAAACATTAGGAGGCACAAAATTATTTTTACAATTGAAACGTGCTAAACGAAATTTGTTACTCTTCAGTGAAACGCACTATTAGCCTTTACTTTCGTTCCTGCAAAAGAAAAGTAAGGCTTTGACCACCTCTGACAGATTTCACACGACTTATCACGCTATCACTGCACTTGGTCGAACTGTAAAAGTTGTTCGAATCTGGAACTTGAGGAGTTTTCTCGTATTTGACGCTGGTGAAATCGTTCTTACAACTTTGATGTCTAATCTTTACATAACAAATAACTGTCAGATGTAAGCAAGACATTTGTTATTGAGTGTCTGACTGTTTTATGGTATTTCAGGAGTGATGAGAGAAGTCATTACTGCAGAAAGGAAAACCTCTAAAACTCTTCAAGCGTCCAACACGCCCGTAGTGAGAGGAACGTTGTCTACAACTAGCAAACAGTTTTCACTTTCCAAAGAGCACTTGAAATCAGCAAAGTTGGTGAAAGAACTGTACAGAGGGAACGACACTCAAATACCCTCCGCCCCTCGTCCCGTCAGACCGAATTCCCTTCGAATCAAACCGACTGAAGACAAGCCAAAGAATTTGGTGAGTAGACGGCGAATGTTGTACGAGGAAGGACACCGAAGACTGCGGAAAGACTCGGAGCAATCGGACGATAGTGTTGTGCGAGCGGATGAAGAAGTCCGAGCTTTCATGTCCAGTTCAAGAAATAAGGTATTGACTTTCAGAGCTGGTGGAGGAATTATCTTCTTATTTGGGATCCTGGTGGGAGGACGTAACCAGCAAACGAACTTCGTTTCTCATGTAGAAGGCGGAATTCTAACCAACAATGTAGTTTGGCATGTAGCTGGTTTTGGGCTTTTCAAGACGCTCTCTTTTGTATATATTCCAGTATTAAAGCTTTTTATTGCTCACATTACTCGTGTTCATTACGTTTAACATTTTGTCACATCGTACCTTTTATTATTCCACCCAGCAATCCAAAGATCTGTGGTGATGATTTCACCAATCTAACGTTAGTTATCCCAGCTCAAGATTCATGAGGCCACGTAATTTTTTTGGTAAATTGTGCTAACTAGAAAGACGCTCATCCTTTGGTAAAAGCTCTGAGCCCTAGAGTACCACTAAATAGTTCAGTCAGTGTTGACAAGTATGTCTCTCTTCGAAGACGTGAATACAAAAATGTATCTAAATACGAAGGGTTTTACAATTTTAAACTTACATTGTTCTTAAATGCTCTCATATTATTAGTTGCACGGTGATGAAGTGAAGATGAATTATACGAGAGTTGATTCAGCCGTTCTCTCTCAGTCGCTTTCACAAACAAACCATTTTCTCAAATGATGGTTTTCGAACCTGTTGAGACAGAAGGTTTGTGCTTGCGGTGGCTATTGAGGGAAAACGGCTGAACCAAGTTTGCTCAAATTTGACCCTTAGCTTGCAGATCAGCATGGTACGCCAAAATAATCTTGAGAGCAAAATAAGATCAAAACTAACTGCCGTATATAATCAAAACGCCTAATATTTACTAATCTAACGATTTAGAATACGTTTGCTATGCCAATATATCGAAATAGCGTAACAACACTAAAAGAGTTTCTCGTACGAGAAAATGACGAGAGCAGCACAATAAATTATCAACCATTTTGATAAATTAAAACTTACACACATATAAATTTAACGCATATTATACTTTCTTTGGCTCTACAAAACAAAAAGGAAAGATGAAATCGGATGAAAAAAAATTTTTTTTTGAGTTTTCAGATCTTAACGTTTAAAGGGTATGTAGCACTGTTCGGTATTTTAACACTATTTAGGAAAATGGAGAGAAAACGGCAAAACAAAATCAGCTTACTCTTGATATCTAGCACTCAGGTTATCGAAGGACGCTAAAATAAGGGTATGAACAGAATCCACCCAAAACTGACTATAGTTACCATAGTGATCGAAATACTAAACATTTTTTTCCTCAAAAACGGCTCCAACGATTTCGATTAAATTATTTGTACGGACAGCCCCAAATAACACAACAGTACCATAAAATGTCCATCCACGGGATAATGACGAGAGCAGCACAATAAATTACCAAACACTTAGACAAAAATGTACCATTTTAGAACAGTGTTTTCTTCATAATCTCCGTTCAAATGTAACTACAATCTTCAGAAATATTGAGGTGATAGTTCAATAAAGAAAGTAAACGAAGAGTATTAGATAACCTTCTCCAGAAATTTCGACCACCTCGTAAGTAATTCCTTTACTTCTCGTAAGTTCGTACTCGATTATCCCAAAACGGTTAATATGATCTGTCTCCAAAAAATAAATTAGTATTTTGAATTGCCAGTGCACTAAGTCTTCAATAGTGGTTGTGACGCAACTAGTAGCTGCACGACAGAATAAAAAATTAACGCTACCAACTTTGACGTTAGAACGCTGTTATAAATAGAATGAAAAACAGATTTGATTGTTGGCTATAGTCAAGAAAATCGCTGTGGCCGTGGGGGCAAGGAAAGTCGCGACGACGAGTCGCACCAGATAGTTACACAGTGTTTTCTCTATGACCCAATATCAAACACGAACCCTCAACAAGAAAAAAAGGAATCGTGTTAATAGTCCTCAGTTACCTCATCACTCAATAAAAGTCGTAATACAATAAGACGCCATGCAATAAATTCCGAAGCGTTTAGCACAAACGTTTTCTCGCTATAGAACGTTCAGGTAAGTTATAACAGGATCACGTAAACTGAGTGAAAGAAACATATTGGGTTGGTTTCTTGAGTTGTGCAATGCCTCACGCTTTTCGGTCTCCCAAACACTTTTCCCCGGGCTTTGGCACTTGCCTAACGCCCATGTCATTTGAGCGTTGAATGAAAGAATATCTCGTGTTCAAATCCTCCTGGAACATTGTTCGTCCGACTACGGAATGTCGTGACGTTTTCAATCGAACTAGTGTTTTTGAGCGAAAAAGAGTTTTTTCGATGTTGTCAAAGTGGAAACCTAATTTGTAATCGATCATTTAGAAGTGTTGACATTGTCGAAACTAATCCAAGAAGAAAAGAGAAGTCAGGTAGGTCGTATTTAGCGTTTAATCCTCCAAAATAAATTACACGAATCTAAATACCCATTTCATCGCGTCAACGTCTTCCTCAACAACTAAGATTGCATTAATGCCCGGTAATATTAACTGTATTCCGTATTTATCTTCGCACTTAATGTATTTCGTTGTTCCTAAGGCTCCTGGAGTAATAACGAATTTCGTCGGTTGTTTGTACGAAGGGCTTCACATTACCCATGAGTGTAAACAGTTGTGCACTTACTTGACGAGTCACTGAATTGTTTAATTAATTTCAGGATGTCATTCGTTTGGTTTGTTTCAATTTTATTTGGATCAAATTTTGTGTAGCGTACATTGTATAATTCGAGTGCTTTCCCTTTTAATCTATTTTGACTGAATATGTTGGATGGCTCTTAATAATTTTAATTTACTGGAGCCTCTAATGTCTATGAAGTTTACAAATAGCTGATATTGTCGCAGATTTCATTGAAAATTGGAGACCCGCCGTAAGTTATTATGACGGGTGTAATTTGTGTGTTGTGCTATGGAAGTGTACCTTAATGCATTTGTGTAACGAGCTTGGTCAGGGAATTCCTCGTAACCAACACTAGCTCGTCAGAAGTTATCTGACAAATAGAACTGCTATGATCGACTGCGAACATGTATCAGTTTAGATCACGATCGAGAAAGGGCGCCCACAGGGCTCAGTCCTCAAACCAGCACTTATTTTCTACAAAGGTCTTCTCACATACCTCATAGAGACTAACTGCAAGCCATAGGCTTATATCGTCGACTTGACTGTGTTGATCTATGCACAGTCGATTCACCTAAGCGACGCATAAACCCATCAAGTGCTGCGAATTGTTAGCCAGTGGCGTGAGCATGTCAATCTGCAGGTGGCTGAAGAAAAACGTTTCGGCAGCCAAAGGCTTCTTGTGAAGCAAGTCAAGCACTCAAGAGATAGGTGAGAGTTTAAGCCAACACCTCCAGTCCTTGCAAGGTTTGCCACATTACGAGCACTGTGACGCAATCGTCATGTAAGAAGCCATTGACATAGGTATGATTGGCTACTGCCCTGTTGTCTGGGGTAGCAAACTCACAGTCAATCAATGGAGAGTACTTACCCAATCCTAGAGAGCTGCGCTTCTATGGATCGCCAAGGCCTACAATACAGTATCCACTGAAGCACTCCAAGTGATCACTGGCCTTTACCTCGTTGAGTGCATGGTGAACAAGCGGAGAGTAAAAAGGAAGCTTGCCGAACTCTGTGTACACCTCTCAACTGCACAAGAACTTGTGTCACTAGATGAATGGGCATTAGATAAATGTAGAGATGCGAAACCTCATCAAAGGGACATAACGCCTATGAGTTTCCCCTATGTACGTGAAGATCTTAAAATTAAAACAAACTTACTTAAAGATAGCGCCAAATTTTTCTTTCAACGTTATTCTTCCTTTCATTAGCGCCTTTTTTGGTATATTGAACACATAATCAGACTGTTTTATTGAGCCGAAAATAGGTCCTGTACATATCATCAAACAATAAATAGATATTCTTCACTAATAGCGGAAATGATCCTTCTTGGCCTCTTGTCGAATATTATTCGCTAATAAGATATCGTTTCTTTGGTTTGTAATAATAATACAAGAGTAAATCGTCGTCTTCTTCTTCCTTCAACGGTAAATCTATTTGTCTCTCCTTTACACTTTAAAAATTAGTGACAAAGTCAACATAACACGTGACTGACTTCATCGCCAGAGTACGATACAGAATGAATCGTAGTTTTGGTTGCAGTCTCGATCTCGACTCACAGTTGATGCCGAAGAGACTGAGACACTTGTCGCAGCCTGAACCGCTGCCTTTAGAAGAAAGTTGGAGCGAGTCCCTTCCAGGGCATCGCAACTTCAATACATGTAGAGCCATTCTTTTCTCTCAAAGCACGCACATCTTGCAGCTCCAGTGTGAAGGGAACAAGAAACCACAAGCTCCACTGCAGTTGCTACAAAAATGAGCGGCGGTTGTTGGAAAATCAACTTTGACTGCTACCAAGCTAGCTTATTTCACCCAATTTGCGAAGAAGGTCATGAAAAAAAAGTGGCCACAGTTGATCTCTCCTTTTGAAACGTGCTGAAAATAGTAGGGTAGATGTCAAATCAAACGAAGACCTCTACCCAGATGGTCGGGGATTCCCAAGTGTCAAATCTCATCGTGACACGTGGGCAACAGCTCCTCAATGGGAGTCAGGCTAAATGAAGACCTACCGTACCTCCACAGGTACAGGTCTGGATTTGGTGGATGCTGGGTGAGTGCACTTATAGCGATAACTTTTGACTAATTTCTAATGAGAGTTCAAGAACAGTCAATTTGGATAACTAAACGAACTTTTGACGAGCTTGGTAGTCATTTGTATTTGTCATCATTGAGATCACTTGCAATGAGGACTCACGTTGCCAGACTTCAAGTATTCAACAATGTTGTTTAATTCAATTAACACAGTTCAGAAATTGAAACGGAATTTTATCATCATTCTAAGTTTTGAATTGCTTACTTTAGATTTGTGCCAAGGAACTACTCTTACTTTTTGCTCAGTACTTTTCAATTCGTGTGGGAGTTTTGCCCGTACACGTTACGTGATTGTATGCCTTTTTCCTTAGCACCTCAAGCGTTGGCCAGTTACCAATTAACTTCCCCTTAAACTGCCTTGAAGTGTTTCCTCTAATTATTTCTTTTATAACTACGTCACCATTCAGTTAGTAATTAATTACTGGAATTATAAATTGACACTTTAACGTAGTTGATATGGTAAGGACTCGAGAAAGGAAAGCCAATTCTTCCACCGACCTTTCTATTACGCTGATTTTGATCAAGCTGACAATGATTCCTACCATTCAATACCAACATTCTGTTCTGCGTAACGATTTCTCTAACTTTCTTGAATAGAAATATGAGCCAAAATACATTGAAAAATGAGACTCTTCGAACATTTCAAAAATCTTCGAGTTTCCTCGTGAACAATCTAAAAAAATTAGAAACCATTCAGAGTGTAGTTTTCTGTAACTGATACTTACGTAGTGTTGTACATATACGTTTGTGTAGGTGTTCCTTGAATGAAACTTAAGTGGCAGTATTTACGTTGAGGACTGTTGCATGATGTGCCATTTTGAATTAGAAATAACCCCGTCATTTCGATTTAACAAAGTAATTTGTAGTAGCATTGTTGAATGCAGTTACTATTGGGTTATTTATTATTCATGCATTTTTTTAGGGGATCAGTTGGAGTCAGGTCTGTTTCTTGTGCGACTGTATCAGGACTCCCAATGGGTGGGCAAAGCAATCTTGATTCAAGTGTGATACACAGTTCTTTCTAACTACCTTGACGGTCAGCAGTCACCATATCCAGACCTGGAGGTACGGCAGATAGGTCCCATTAGCCAGTCAGTTTCCTTGTGAAAGAGAAGAGAAATTTTGCCCAATGGGGGTGAACTTTGAACACCATTGCACTTCGCAACAGTGCTCAACAGAGGCCAACTTAGGGAATTAGCAAAATCTAATCTTGTATCCATGATCTATTTTTTGCCTGTGAAGTAAGTGTGTAAGAGCTTTAACAATGACCGCTATTTTGAAAGTCACTCCTCTTAAAGTGAGCCAAATGAGTAAGTCTTCCTACAACTGACGCTGTTCATTATTGAAGTTAAGGTGGGACAGAACGCCTAAGTAAAGCAACTCATTGATGTCACCATGCCATGTGACCAAATCGTACAATGGCCCAATTTTCTCCTATGACGTTCTCAGATGTTAAACCACATGTCGAGTGTGTCATGTGCCATTGTTCAGCCTGTATAGAAAAAGCTCCATCTCGTCTCTTCACTTGTTCACTAGTCAACTTTAACTGTTCAGTGATTATTTCTGGCGCCTAGGCGGATACATCTCGCAGGCCCTAGAGATGCGTAGGAGCCGCCAATTTCTGTTGGTTGACCGTGAGCCTATTACTTCACACAATGAGGCAGTGGCCTGTCACTCCCAAGTAAACTGTACTGAAGGGGGAAAGAGTCTCACCCCTACTGATGTATCTCATGACGAGAGTCGTGGTTTTAAAGGTTTGCAGGTGTTGCTTGAGGTGCTACTCCTCTTCTATAGTGATACCTAAGTACTTGGCTCGCTTTTTTCAGAAGAAGTGTATGGCTGCCAAGACGAATGTATGGATAAGTAGTGGTTTTCTTCAATCACTTGCAGGTTGATGTTGAAATGCTCGCACCACTGGGCTTTTAGACCAAATTGTGGATGTTCAACTTAATTAGACGGTCTGTGGGGGGGGGGGGGGTCAACGTAGGCATATGACTCTCAGTCAGTTTCTATTCGGACTCCGAGCAATTCCTTAAAAAAGTCACACTCTTCACGTTAGGATGATTTCTAAATAGCACACGCCCCACGTCAGGGTTCATAAATCTCTATTCCAGGAACTCATTATTTCTGATTTAATTAGAACATTATTTGTCAGAGTTTAAACTACTGCTTCTTCCTTCGACAGTGTTGAGGATCAAAAAGCCAACGAGACTTTTATCCAAGATTGCTGTCACAGCAATGAGAAATCGCCTTTGTGCGTTGCAATATGCATTTTTGAGTCTGTTGATAGAAGTAGTAGGGAGGTGTTGGCCGCACTTTGAACAAAAGGATTTAAGCTAGTCGTGAAGCTGTCCAGTTGAGTGGATCTTCATATAGCAATAAAGTCAAGCGCGGAATTAACTGATACGGATTTACTTTTTATTCCAGAAAAATGAATGCAAAGGAGATGATGGATGAAATGACAGCGTCCTACTCAGAGATAAGCGGACAAGACAATGATGGCACCGATGCCGATGACTTATCGTTGGAAAGACCTTCAGTATTGGACCTACGAATGGCTACTGCTCAAGAAGACCGTCTCAACCGTCTTAATGGAACTGTACTTCGAGATGGCGATATGGTTTCGTTCGTCGCGGACAATCTTGAAACTAAAATTAAACTCTCGAGCCCGAGCGCTTACGTCGAGCCATCGTGGAACATACCCAACCCTCAAGGAGAGACGAAACTTCTCGAAGACCTCGAAGCTGAAGCGTCAAATTTGGCTGCTTCCATCGACTCTTTAACCGAAAACTTAGCCGAAACCCTTCATGGCATTTCTGCTCTGACTGTCGATGGCCTAGAAGTGTACCGCGATGTCGTTTGCAAGACTTGCGACTCTGTCGATGCAAATATAAAAGCGATGTACCAATTGATGGCAAAGTGTGAAGAAATCTCCAAATCCATGTCTTCAGTTTACATAGTTGCTGGGCAGATTAAAAAAGTCAAACACGTTTTGGATCTTCTTGAAGCGAGTCCCGGTTAAAAGAACAGTTTTGTTTGTTTGGTTCTAATTTTGTTGAGTAACGAAGTATAAAAAATTGTTTTCAGGATTCTTTGTTATTATTAAAGTTCAACACCTGACACTATTGTGCTAAACTTTGGATAGTTATTTGCTACTCTGAGAGTACATAAATGTCTTATATTCATGCATATTCGGAACTCCATTGAATGATTGCAGAGCAATTTTCCTTTCATTTTGTGTTCTGTTTTAAATTAACAGTATTCGCTGTAAACATTTTAATTTGGAATGAAACACTAGCCAATTCGCTCTTTTCACTGTTTTATATAAAGTTTTTTTCTTAATTTTCTAGTCCAAATTAATGTTATGCATTTAATTGCTTAGTAATAGCAAAGTTGGCTGTTACCTTCACTAACGTTTGCTTGGCTGTTGTATTTTCTCAGACAACCCCCCTCTGAGAGCTGCTTGATGTTTGTACTGTTTTGATCAAAATAAATAATTGTACAAAATTAGCCCTTAAACTTCTCCATTAGGATCTTGTTTGTCGTAAATTCTTGGGTGTTGTACTCAAGGCTGAGTGTGTTTTTAAGGCAGAGATGGTGTCAGGTTCACGAAGGAGTTCTAACCGTGCTGCCACAATAAAAGTTAAACGCCATAAATTCCCCTTATCAGTATGGTGTACTACCCCAGGAATGGCGTTATCGAGAAGAAGGACTGTTCCAGAGCAACAGAAAGAAGGCTTTGCTATCGTTTTTTCTCCTTGTCGTCAACCTTATCACTGATATGGTTTCAACTCAAGAACCGAATTTATAGTGGTAAGTGGCCCAAATATGGAGTAAGCCGAATTGAGAGTGCTCAATCAGCAGAGGACGACTGCTGAGCCTTCCACCCTTTTCTGTCCAACGAGGAAGCAGGTTGCCCCTTCGTAATCCACACAAAGTGTTCCAAGTCTCAGAAGTTTTCATTTCTAGTGTCCTAGCACCTTTCCTCTACTTACTAACACCAGTCGCCGCTTCATCGCCCCTAATTTCGTATCTCTCTTACTTTCCCTTCGACCTCTGAGTTTCAGCCACATTGGCGCGTTAAATTTGCAATCTTATTTTACACCCTGTCTTCCTGAAGTCCTGTTGAGCGAGCTCTAATATCGTAATCAACCTCAACTGTACGCTACAACTTCATTCTCTAAGGATTTGCATCTCCTTCAACGAAATTCCTTGTATCCTGTAGTGGTGTACCAAAAACGCTCCAGACTAAGGCTTTGGCATTGGGCCAGGACGTGGTGGTGAGGATTATCTACTCTACCTGCATAGAAGATTAACACTTATTCTCGTAACAAAGAGAAGTCATCAATGTTGGCTTCTTAATGGTATCAACACCCAGACAGATGGTCCCTGGAGGGTAAAGGCTCAGGTGTGGATAAGTGCCTCTGGGTTGAGTGGGACGTACATTGCCCTGGGTCCCACTCCAACAGTTTTTCAAGCAGGCATTTATGCTCTCGTTTCTGTGGCCGTCATAATGCATGATAAAGGGTATAGCAATACAATTATCAACATAATGAGTGATCGCCAAGCGTCTTGCAAGGAGCTGAAGAACTGCTGCATAACGTCAAAAAAGAATGAGTGCAGGATGAAGCACAACTCTTTAGCAAACTCTAATGCAGTTTACTGAATTCCTGGGCAAAAATGGATCACTGGAAATGGGAGGGTGAACCATCAGGCCAGACTTGGTTCGTCTACTGTGCCTATAGGGCCACTCCCCCTCTCTGGCATCTCCGTCACTATTCAAGAGGCCAACAGAATGCAACAGACTGTTTGGAACACAGCGTGAGTGAGGCACTTCAGACCAACACACCAGATAAGACTTCTGATGATGGAGAGGAAGGACTTGAGGCAGATAGTGAGAATCATCACGGGGCACCGCAGAATGAACAAACGCATGTATGTTATAGGCATAGTCGGCATACCTCAGCGCAGATGGCGGGGCACAGATGAGGAAACTCATTATCATGTGCTTACCCAGTGTCTGCGACTTGAGGGTGAGCGGTTTTTGTCTTGAGAGCAACTTCTCCAAGGCTGGACATCAAAAAAGACGCGGAAATCCTTCAGAAACTAGGCTTGGAGTTGTGAGACATTAGGAACAGTCAGTTATTCAAAAAAAGGCTTTGGGATTGGTCCAGGATGTGATTGTGAAGCTTACCTACTTCCCCCACATAGTGTAGTAACACTTATTCCGTTAACAAGAGATGTTTGTACACTTCATGAAGATCCCCATTAGCCAAGTGTCAACAGTATGTTAGGCCTACCTTATTCCTCAGACCTGAAATCAAACATTAAGGTTTTCTCACTGAGTCTTACATCTTCTTCTGGTACCCTTCTCGACAAACTCTTCACTGCCTTCTCGACAAACTCCAAAAATGAGTCCGAGACAATAGGTGTAGTAGACAGATCTAATTGGAGAGAGGAGACTCCATGATAGACGACTATCAGTTGAGATACAATCTGTGGAGCACCAGGGGGTGATCGGATGAAACTGCATGCTCACGGATTCACAACACTTTTATCGTGGCGCACCCTGATTAATCTCTCCTATAGAAACTAATGGCAACCTCATTCAGAGATCTTTCTTGCCATTTTTGTGCTCTGGCTTGTTACCAGAGATGATCATCAGAACATCCAAGACCAGTGCAGACCTCTTGGCCATGGTACCAGGCAGAATTCATTCTCCAGCTACAACTTGACAGTGCGGCTTACCTCCCACACCCCTTAAGATGACATGTTACCAGCTACAGACTGCAAGTGCCCATATACACCACATGATTCGCCAGCTCATAGTGGTCCCCACAGCTATGACAGCGAGAATTCTTTAGAATGTGATCCCAGCCTTTGGGATGTAGCAGAATGATGTGACACAAAGCAACTACGTGAAACAGTGCTTGCAGTTGATACATTTTACAGCTGACCTGTGAAGTATGCTCCACACACATGTTCCAGAACCAGACTGGTAATCGTAGTTATTTGCACAGCGAAAAGGGAAAGGAAGTGAGTGAAGGAGAAGGCTTTTTAGTTGTACTGCGCGTGATTGTTTACACTAGGGAAGATATGTAGATTACCTAGCCAAGCACCTAAAGCATATCACATCATGTTCCCAAATACATCATTAGATGCATAGCTTTTGCTGAAGTAGTCTTTCTAAGGTAATGCGCAGCTTCCAGCTAAGCAATTAAACCAAATCGTAAACATAGCGTCGTGGAAACCCCTCATGGCGTATTTTCAGTTACCCTGCATGAGCTGAAAAACAACCCTCTCCTATTGCCAAACAGTGGTGATATCTTCCATCTCACATGCCTACTGGGCACCATTGCTAATTGACATTACTGCCAAATATAATCCTCTCAACACATTCGTCAACCCTAGTGTTACTGCGGCGAAACAAAATGCCATTCATTGAGACAAAAAAAGGAGAGGTACATTACCTCTCAACAAATTTCAGCTAGCTAAGTAGGAATTCTAGGTACTAATTATTTTTTCGCATGCACCATTTACTCTTACAAAGCGCAAAGGAATCTGTACGTAGTCACCATTCCACTGCCTGCAACTCAGAGCTCAGCTTGTTAGTTGGGAGCAGCGAGTAACAAACAAACACCCCAACAGCTTGCTCTAACGCATCTCATGCTCCTCAGGCTCTCAGCAGAAAAGGTGTTACATGCACCAGTTTGGACTTGAAGATTACCAGTGTGAGTAGTTGTTTGGGTTTTGGGATCATTTGCTCTTCACTTGCTAACTGTTGAATCTTGAACGAGTCTGTAGCAAATTGATATGGAAGGTGAGGCTAACTGTGGGGTACATCACATGTTAGGGACTGGTTACTGCTCTTAGCGACAATTTCATTGATTGAGTTTTTTCTAAGGACATACATAAATATGGACATTATATAAATACGGTTAGTGAAGTCTCTGTTGTATGTCGTATAATAGTGTTATTTCTAACAAGTATTTAGTAGTTTAGGTCACGTACCAGTAATCATAACGGAAAAAGATTATAATAAAGAATTAAATATATACAAAATCACAGATGACCTGGGGGCGTGTATCGGCAGATATCAACTCACATAACGTTTATACTCACGTGCTTTTTCAACAGTGACATAAGTAAAGTTACCAAAAGAATGCTCCTGCTCACCACTGTTTATTAAAGACTACAAATGAGTTGACAGTTTTCGTTGATAACTCTATAGATGTTAATTGCTCAGAAGCAGAAGAGCGACGATTTGAGATATTTCGTTCAGGTTTTTACGTTTTATGAGCAACTGAGTTCGAAAAACTCCATTTGAGAAAATGTTCAGTGTGCGAACGCGATTGAGAGAAAACTAACGAATATTCTGTTTGTAAATCACCATGGGACCCTAAATTAAGGGCATGATAAAATCGGTTAAAAACTAACTATAGTTATCATAGTGAACAAAAAACCAATTTTTTTCTCTCAAAAACGGCTTTAACGATTTCAATTATGTTTTTTGTAGAGATATTTTCAAATAACGGGACAGTAACATTAAATTCTAATTCGTTGGGAAATGATGAAATCCCCACAAAACATTTTCAACAACTTCGGTTTTAGCACAGTTTTATTCTAAAAAATACCGCTCGTGTAACTAACATTCTCAGAAAAATTATGAAGGTAGTTCAATAAGCTAACTACACGATAACGGTTTATAAGACATTCAAGGCCCCAGAAACTCAGCATTTTAAATCACTGCTTCACTTACCAGAATCTTTCAGTTTTTACTCCTTAATTCCAAAATGGTGCGTACTATCCTCAAAAAAGTCGTGTTAACAGACTCACAAATTCTCTGTGTACTGTGAGGAACTCGATAAATTCTGGGATCTAAAGCGGTACTACTTTCTCCTCAAAACGTGAGGTTCTATTGCAAACTCTATTGAACTAAGTGGAAACTAGATTGGATTAATAGCTCAAGTCGTGAAAATCGCTTAATAAAATAGGAAAGTTGCGCGATGCGTCGCACCAGGTATTTTCGTTGCAGTACACTTCATGGATTTCAAAGCTAACTAACCAAGCGCCTTGCGTTCTATTTGCCCAATTGAGCTAATAATGCACTGATATTTCGTAAGTATTCTTTTGTCTTGTCCTCCCTATTGTTATCTACTCTACAAGCAATTGGGAGTTCCCTCATGATGTCTTCAGATAGTTTAAACTATCACCTCAGCAATGACAATAGAAATAAGTCGGCATCCTTAATTTGAATTTTTTTGCACACCCTTTCCTTCAGATAATAGGAAGAGAAGGCAGCGGCCGTCCAGGGGAAATTAGCATAAGGAATTCGCATTGCTATTGATATAAAAAGAGTCTTGTTTCGTCGACATTTGTTCAGAATGGTAAAAATGTGGATAACTCAGTACGTCTTGCTGTTGAGCGCCGAATTCGCCTTAGGAGGTGTCTTCCAGTCCTCGCTAACCCATTATGAACAACCAAGTAAGAACTTAATTCACAAAAATTCTTTCTTTGTCTAATACTACTTTGTACTGTACAAATGTAGCTAACGTTGACCCTCGCGTCCATCACACTCTTCAGTTATTGTCAAGAACCCGTCCTCACTCCCGGCACACAAATATTCTAGCCTGTATCATCGATAATCCTCGGGTGGGGAATCACATACATCTGACCAAACATATAATTATTAACCAATACCAAGAAAACGAGAAACTAGGATTCTTCAGGGGATGCCCTATAACCGATTTTGATGCAAAAATGTTTTTCAAAACTCGCTAATGCATGGAAGTAGACAACCTACTCAACATCTCAAAGCCCTTTCCAGTTTTAGCTTGAAATTAAATTGAATAAATGCTTCCTGAATATTTCTAGTGGTCACTACGTGAACTCATAATGCCGATACAATCTCTACACCATCACTGTCAAAAACTTGAGAGGAAAAGAAACTGATGAACCACCGAATCAAAAACTAGCGTCATCTCCCTAAAGTGTTTTCATATCGTCAGCTTATAAAAATATCTGGTGCGTTGCAGCACACAACTTTCCTTAGCTCTACGTCAATTCACTTTGTACATGGCTAATTCTATTTAATCAATTCATTTATCACTCAGTTAATTTGAACTTTGTCAAACAACACGTCACAGCAGCAGGAAGCGGTAGCGCTTACAGTTCCAGATTTTATTGTGCTGCTCATACGCATTTCAGGACCATTATTGAGCAATAGGTACACAGATAATTAATGAGGCTGTAAACACGAATTTTTTAAAGAAGGGTAGTAATCACTTTGGAAGAGTTATTGGGTAATAACTGCTAGAACTGGTAGTAAGCGAAACGGCGGTAGTTGACATTCAGGAATTTCTGAAGTGAGCCCCATTTACCTCATGAGCGTTTTTAAACACTCACAGTTTAGGTATTGGACTGGACTACAATACCAATTTTCTTTAACTTTCTACTAACATTCCAGCGGAGTTTATAAGGAAAAAACTGCGCTAAAAACGCTTTTCGTCGAAAATTTGATTATTTATTGTGCCGCTCTCGGCATTTTCCCACAAATGGGAATTTTATGGTGTGATTGCCATATTGGGAGCTATCAATATAAAAAATTTAATCAAAATCGTTTTGCCGTTTTTGAGAAAAAAATTTTGTGTTTTCATCACTATGATAACTATAGTTAACTTTCGGTGGATTTTGTTCATACCCTTATTTTGGCGTCCCATGGTAACCTGCGGGCGAGATATGAAGTTTGAGCTGATTTGGTACGGTGGTTTCCTCTAAAAATCGTTCACAGACACACAGACCATTTTCCCAAATAGTGTTTTTCGGACTCAGGAGGGTCTGAAACGTAAAGATCTGAAGAAAACTCAAAATGTTTTTTTCAGCCGATTACATAACTTTCCTTTCTACTTCGTAGAGCCAAGGAAAGTAAACATTGCATTTTCAATAGACGTTATTTATTTTTACACACCTTCATAATGTAGTAAAAATGGGTTATTGTAATATTGTGTATAACACTATAATGTTCTGTTTTGGTGTGAGGCTGCTACCCAATCCCCTCCCACCAATTCTGTAAAGGGTGGCACTCGCATTGATGCAACCTACTGGTCTGATCGATCCTTGATGCTCTCAGAGCCCCACACTCCCCAATGTTCTTGGCCATTGCTCTCTCGTAACGTGGGAGCTCATGTGATATTGTTTGCAGGATAAAAGAGACACTGCAACGCGCATTATTCTCTAGCACTGCTCGACACAGCCTCACATCTCAGAGGCACACTCCATTACAACGAAAATTTATCTTTTCTAGCTAGCAATAGGCAATTGGCAGGGCAAGATGAGTCGAGGTGACGTGTGGTTGGAGAAAGACTGGAAATGAGCGCAGGCCAGAGAGACCTTCGCTTTACTGTACCGCGAGTTCCTTCAAATAGTAGAGTTTCCCTCACTGTATTTACTATGTACACTGTTTTCCATCTAGATGCAGTTCTACCCCTCTGAGACCAGTACGATACAATAACACACCATGTAATTACACTACAGCTGCCAAAAGCTCGTTTTAGACTAACTTCTTAAACTATTTTTTGCTCATAACATCCATAGGTGACGTCCAATCAGATTGCAGGCAAGCACAACTAGATAAAAAATGGAATTTTTGTGCGAAAGAACGGTTTTAACCCGGACGGCGGGCAGACATTGCAGGTTCGGAATTCCAATCCCCTGTCTTGAAACATATATCATGCTGGGTGGGTGGTGGGAGAAATAAACCATTTTCCAGGGCGAAGATATAAATGTATTATTCACAATGAATAATAAACTTAAAGGGTGGGGACAAACACCACAGGTAAGGAAAAAATTATATTGTAAAGCAGCCAAGTACGAAATTTTAAGACAAGAAAAGAAAATTTAAAAGGGAAAACTTGTAATAAGTTGTTAGTGTACATAATACCTCCTTAAACAGAAAAACAATTGTAGTGAACTTAGCTTTAAGATAATCATTTTAATCAACTTAGCTTAAGTACACAACCAACAAATAATGTTTTTATAATATTTTATATCAAACTATGGAAATACGTTGGAAATAAACCACTGACAGAAGGTCATCCACCTGGGTTTCCCCGGCCAACCCCCTGAGAACACTGGGGATTTCCCAGCGCACGAAGAAGGGGGTGCCTCGACCTGTATAAATATCGAAAGGGCCTCTAGCCACTTCAGGTAGTCCCATACCGACCTCCTGTCAGTGACTACTCTCAAAAAACCTCTTTTCATTTTTAAACCTAAAAAAGAAAACGACTCTTTGCTTATTGAGTGTAGCTGTTACTCTACGCTGTAGAGTGTACTTGTCTGCTCAATAAACTGGTGTAGCTGTTACTTCCCTTCAGGAAGTGTACTTGCTCCCCGTAAAATTGTAGTGCAGCTGTTGATTCCCCTTCAGGGGTTCGTACTTGGCCCTACATTAAAGTGGTGCAGCTGTTGGCTCTCTTCAAGGACCGTACTTGCTCCCAAATTTTGTATGGATGAGCTGTTGATTTTATCATAATTGCTCCTATTTTCCTGTGGTGTAGCTGGTACCTCCTTCAGAGGTGTAGCTGTTCATCATAACGAGGGTACTTGCTCCCTCAAACTAGGGACACTTCCTTCAGGGGTGGACAAGGTGGAGTCACATTTTACAAAAACTATATATGAAAGTCGGACATGCCAAATCCAACCAAAAAATTATTTTTAAAAAAAATTCAAAAAAGTCATAACAACAATAAAATTCAAATGATCACACCTTACACATTTCAAAGTATGCAAAAGGTTAGCCGATAGAATTGACAAAATACAAATTTCTATAATTGTTGATTGGAGGCTTAACTATGCACAATCTTCCTTGTCAGAGAAAGACTAAATCGTTACGTTCTTGGGTACTGTCTCCATTGAGATATTACTGGCATCTGGTGCATAGATGGAGCTCCTGGGACCTGCAGTCATAGGGGGAATGGTCAAAACCGTTTTAATGTTTAAAAATGCCACTCAACACGCTTCTGTGCAACGAAAACTTCTCTTTTTATCTTATTAGTGCTGCGAAATTTGGTACAAAACTTCGGGAATAAGAGCGTTAACCAATAAACGCTTGATGTTCCTCGATGCAGGTAGGGACTGGCCAATCTCGTCCCTTAGCCATTTTTCAGGATCAGTCTCAGTTTGGAAATCACTAAACCCTAAGTAATTTGCTTGACATGCGAGAGAGCAACACTTCTTCTATTTCGCCTGAAGTACATTAAAAACCTTCCTTAGCCAAGCCATGTGGGTCTAAGGAAGAAATGAAGTCATCCTTAGCTGGAAATGATTCGGATTTTTTAAATTGAAATTGAACCGCGCAGCGCCTATTCAAAGTTGATGGGACTTTTCGTTTATCGCGATAATATAATGAATGTAAATTCCCTTTCCTAACAGTAATCAAACAGGTTTCAGAATGTCATGACAGTTTTTGGCACGCAAATCTTTCGCAAGTTCCCACAACGTTTTTCGACGAAAACTCGCTAATAATGAACATACTTCATCATTGCTTCTGTTTTCTGTTCTCAATCATTCCAACGCAGGTTGTGTAGGAAAGGCGTGCTATCCAGAACTGAACTCGAGGCTTTACCAAGGAGATATACTTCTTCCAGAAGGCATTGATCCAAAAAATGCGTTGAATGTGGCAACCCTTCGTTGGCCTCATGGAACTGTCTTGTATGAATTTGCTTCAGGTTTTAGTGAGTTCGTTATTTATTATAAATCTAACAACATTCACGATTCTGAGTCGTGTCGATGCACATTTCATTTCTGTTTCGCATGTTGTATCGTCAAACTGCTGTCATTCCTTGTAATCAATTCTTCCTCAGAGACATCCTCTACAGGTTTTTGTTTCACCGTCATTGGGTTTCACAGAGTTTTAAACTTATGTCACGATTTGCAGTTTGGAAGTACTGTGTTAATTTATGTCAAAACACAATATTCAGCTACACTACCTATACTAGTGAAAAGATAAACAGGTATTGCAGTAATAACGATTTTACAGACATTCAAGATCAAAAGAAGATAATGAAAGCAATGCAAACCATTGAGATGGAGACATGCGTATCCTTCAGACCCAAATCCCCCCTCGACAGAACATGGATAGAAATTGGGCAAGTGAAGGAGGCTGGATGCTTTTCGATAATTGGCTACCGCCCGCTTCCCCACCAAGGACCTTTGAAATTCAACCTCCGTAGTCCTGAATGCTATGAACCAGGCACGATACAGCACGAGCTCCTACATGTTCTAGGGCTTCTTCATGAACAAGCGAGGCCAGATAGAGATGACTACGTTGACATCCTTTGGGAAAACATCGATAAAGGTATGCTAACATTTGATTCACAAAATGAGTATTATAAGCTTGAGCATGAAGTTTAGTTTGGGATGTAAGAAGGAGGGTGTGCTCCTAGAAGCCCCAAGAATTTACTCGTATTGAGAACCAACCTGGAACTGTTTAACACATTGCATTGGGTTGGCCCTCACGGCTCTCCGCGATGGCAGCTCTTCTTCCTTGTCCTCACGAGAATCTTGCAGCATGACGCCCCCCAGCAGTTAAGAAAATTCAGGAGTCTTTTCCCCATGTCTTTATTCTTCATCTCTGCGAAATACTGACCCCAGATCAGCAAGCTTCATCTTCTTCTGGCTGAGCCAGGCCACCCACATAGCAGCTGTACCCAGCTTGTCCGTGAACTAGTGGGCGAACAGCAGATCGACCCCCTTCTTCCGCTGAAAGTGCTGGAGAAGATCTTCAATAGGTGGGCCTGGCAGAATTTCGCTTATATCTTCGCAGCCCTAGAGCGCCAGCATTGGCATGGGAATTATACATTGTTAGGTCACCATTATTGGCAAAAGGGAGAAAGCAGAAGCTGTCATATCAATCTAGCATTTCATAATTGAAATACAAGTAGCACTAGGTTACTGATGTCATTATGTATATTGTTAACAGAGAAATAGGAACCCTATAAGAATAGGAATAGGGTTATGAGGAAGTTTATTGCATGTGCATTTCCAGTTCATGACTTATAGAGAATGTTTTTACTTTCCTTGGCTCTAAGAAGTAGAAAGGAAAGTTATGTAATCGGCTAAAAAAAAAAAATTTGAGTTTTCTTCAGATCTTTACGTTTCAGACCCTCGTGAGTCCGAAAAACACTATTTGGGAAAATGGTCTGTGTGTGTGTGTCTCTGAACGATTTTTAGAGAAAACCACCGTACCAAATCAGCTCAAACTTGATATCTCGTCCGCAGGTCACTATGGGACGCCAAAATAAGGGTTTGAACAAAATCCACCGAAAGTTAACTATAGTTATCATAGTGATCAAAACACCAAATTTTTTTTTTCTCAAAAACTGCTATAACGATTTTGATTAAATTTTTTATATTGATAGCTCTCAATATGGCAATTATACCATAAAATTCCCATTCTTGAGAAAATGACTAGAGCAGCACAATAAATTACCAAAACTTTCGACGAAATCGATTTTAGCGCTGGTTTTAGAGAAAACCACCGTACCAAATCAGCTTAAAATTGATGTCTAGCCTACAGGTTACCATGGGACGCAAAAATGAGGGTATGGGCAGAATCCACCGAAAGTTAACTATAGTTATCATAGTGATCAAAACACCAAATTTTTTTTCTCAAAAACAGCTTTAACGATTTTGATTAAATTTTTTATATTGATAGCTCTCAATGAGGGAATCACACCATAAAATTCACATTTGTGGGAAAATGACGAGAGCAGCACAATAAATTACCAAAGCTTTCGACGAAAAGCGTTTTTAGCACAGTTTTTTTTTCCTTATAAACTCCGCTGGAATTTTTGTTGAATGTTGAAAAAAATTGGTATTGTAGTCCCATCCAATACCTAAAGGGTGAGTGTTTAAAATCGCTCATGAGATACATGGGGGTTACTCCAGAAATTCCTGAATTTCAACTACTGTCATTGCGCTTACTACCAGTTCTAAAGGTGTTTACCCAATAACTCTGCAAAAGTAATTACTATCCTTCTTCCAAAAATTTGTGTTTACAGCCTCATTAATTATCTGTGTACCAATTTCTCAATAATGGTCCGGCAATGAGTACGAGCAGCACAATAAATTACGGAACTGTAAGCGCTACCGCTTCCTGCTGCCGTAAAGCGTTGTTTGACCAAGTTCAAATTAACTGAGTGATAAATGAATTGATTAAATAGAATTAGCCATGTACAAAGTGTATTGTTGTATAGCTAAGGAGAGTTGTGTGTTGCA
This sequence comes from Pachypeltis micranthus, assembly GCA_020466155.1. NCBI lineage: Eukaryota > Metazoa > Arthropoda > Insecta > Hemiptera > Miridae > Pachypeltis > Pachypeltis micranthus. Next base: position 29,660,551 of record CM035771.1, on the reverse strand, counting down.
CCGCACCAGATATTTTCAACTGTGTTTGTTGCCTGATGCACAGAATCTGCCGTTTCTTCACTGATTCTGCATTGCCACACAGGGATGTGTCAATCCCCATCAGAACCAGCGCTCTTCGAAGGCCTTGTGACCAGTTACTACTTCTGCTTTTCGAGAATTACCAATTGAGGTTTTTTTTGTGTTGATTCGAGATAGTCCGCATTTTGTGTTGAGTTCCGAAGAGTCCATTTTACCGAATTATCATACATGATGAAGCTTTTACAGTTGCATAAAAAAAGTTGGTCAGATTTTCGGTGTTAACCCATTTCATGGCATTTTCTAAGGTAGTCTAGATTGTAACAATTTCAGATTTGGCAAGCTAGCTAGCGGCTAAAATATGGACACAAGAATATTTATTCTAACTTCCCGCAGACATCAGATAATGAGAAATTGTTCAAATTGAAATATTGGATGAAGCCAAGTGTTGAGTGACAGTTGTATTTTGTTACATCGTTCTAGTTCAAATGGATTGAGGCTGTCATTGATACATTTTACTATTCTGAAGATAACCTGAGTTACACGTTTTTTTATAAATGCATGGTGGGTCTAACAGTTCACCAAGAGCTACAGGAAAAGCGTTGGGCAGATTGTCAGGTCGGGGTTTAGTGCGGCATAATTCCACAGGCACTTAATGTATTTTCACACAGATACACCACCCAAGTTCTGAGGGTGGTTTTACCATAGCCCATGAACATTTGTGCACGATGGTGCGAAGGGGAGTGCATCTACAATTTTTTTTGCAGGTTACTCTTCCTATTCCTAGTGCAGGTCCTTTGAACTGTTGCAACGCAGTCCATATTTGGAGTAATGGGCGAATAAGTCTTATTCTGTACCCTGTTTAACTTACTCTGTATGCCTTGGAGTTATTCTCGTCTCTGGGTCATAGCGCGTTTTAATAAATGTCTGGTCGACGATTAATAAGGATCGCCAGAGGCCAAAGCCCAAGTATAGTTTGTAGTAGGTTTGAGCAATGTAGTTAAAACTTTCAAAAACCAAATAAGTATGACAAGTAAATAATAATGCAGTAAACAATCAAGAAAAGTTGGGTGAAGGCGAGGTTTTTCAAAGACTGAGATTTTTGTAGAATTCAATTTGAACTCTTCTATTTTTGCTGGTGTCCCACAGTAACAAAGCAGATTTATTAGAAAATGGTGTATTTTACAATTACGATGTAATCATCAGTAACAAGTTATAACTGAACAACACTCCAGAGATTCCATTAATGAGAACGACGAAAGTTTAATAAAATAAGGGGTTTCACATTTTCATTGTATCATTTCATAATTTTTGTGAGAAAATGCGGTAACTAAATGTTCTTCTCCATAAGCATTTCAGTGGAAATGCGTTGAAAGAAGGTGAATTGTGCTAACAGAAATGTTGTGTAAAGTGTCGTACAGTTATTTGAACGTATTTCTTCTCTTAGGTGGATACACGAATGGTAGAACCCTTTCTTTTACTTTTCAGTTCAGCAATTTTTGTCGCATTCAATATGTATCTAAAATCTCAATGCGTGTATTTCAGCCTATGACGCATTCATTTCGTTCCTGAGCTGTACAGGGAGTTCTCAAAGATGTGTTACCTACTAACTTGAATTTACTGCCTCTGGCACTTGTTTTCCAATGATACCATTGTGCCCCATGCCCAACTCATAATTATTGTAAGTTAGTGTTAGCAAAAACTTAACATCCTGGAAAAATAATGGTGAGATTCTCTGAAGTAATTGGCCAAACGACGAAATACAGAACTTTGCCCGAATGCAGCTTTGGCAGAGTATCCTGATCTTTATGGGACTTATTTTGTATGGAAAATGGCGTGTTCGGCTTGCTACGGAACTTCCTCTTTCAAATTCCGACACATATAAAACCTACGTCTACACACGTTACTGCTGTTGTAGAAAGTTGTCCAATTTTGGACGAGAATTGAATTAAGTTTGTTACTTCGACAGAAAAGGAGGCTCATTTAGTATTTGTGGTTCACGGCCCACCAAGTTACATACAACCATGAAATAGCAAAACTAGTACTGGATACTTCCACGGCAGAAGCTATCACAAAAAGAGAGACCATCAGAATAGTTTAACTAGTAAAGTTCTTGTTTCAGTGTACCACGACGATTTCAACAAGGCCAATACCGGTTTTGTTACTACTTATGGAGTACCTTACAACTATGACAGTGTGATGCACTACCCCAAATGGGCGTTTTCGAAAAACGGAAATGATACCATCAGAGCTAAAGTAAGAACTTTCGTAAATACTTTTCAAATGACAAGTTAGGACAGGAATCGAACTAACTTTTTGAAACTAACTTAAAAGTGGTATTTTTACAAGTGGAATGAGTTGCACGTTTTCTCCTAGGCCAGGGAAACCACTCTCACGAGAGTCGTTAGATCATTGACAGTACCCCATGCTGGCCAGAGTGCTCTCTGCGTACTAACAGCCCCCCCCCGCCTTGCGCGAGACGTGAGAGCGTGGTCAGAAGAGCGAGACCCACAGAACAGAACTGCCGCTATACAAGGAATCAAGGATCTTCTCCTGGATGAACTATACTCCCACACCCTTTTATTATCATCGACCACCACAAGGGGTCTAACATGTTCTGGGACCAACAGAAAACAGATAATTCCATTTAGGTTGATGAACGTCGACACACAGATATGGAATCTACAACAGATTTGCTGATATTTGGTATTTAGAGCAGTTGTGAGGATACTTAGCACTGACAACATTTGTGCTGAAATTTGGTACTTACAACCACAGTGCTCATATTTGATATTTACAACCATTTACGCAATCAGATGGTTTGATGATTGTTCGCTGCTTTTCTTGCAAGAAGCAGTTCTCCTTCGCTTGGCGTACTCCAGGGGTCGTATACATCCTTTGAGCACTGCAGGGGTCATACACATCCTTGGCGCTTGAAACATGGCAAACTTTGGACTTTAGAACACTATCCAGTATCCTATAAAGAAAATCAAGGTCGTCACTTTCAAAATTAGGCGTAATTATTACTAAGACTGAAAAAGTTGTTGACATAGGATCATAATAAAAACATTTAATGCATACAGGTTTCGTTTTCAATAAACTTGGCAAAAAGGTTTCCTAACGTTAAAAATCAATTGCCATAAGGTAAAAATGACTAGCCTCCATGTAAAGAGTAACAACATCTGTCTTGACAAATTGCCACTCTCACAAGAAACGCAAAGAAGATACAATCTCCTCAATCGCTTCCATTGCTGCTCATGTCACACCTACTGGAGAGCTGAAGTCGAAAGAGCTCACCCACAACTTCTCCTCATATTGTTTCATTCACTCGGGAAGGCAAGGGGGGCTCTACCATTGCCACATCCCTGTCTATGCTGCGCCGTTTGTAGAGCTGACTTAATGCGTCAGGTGAAGAGATAAATCATTGCTTCAGAACCAGGGGTGTGCGTAGGAGTTAGAGTATTCCTAGCTTCAGGTTAGGAAATAACACATTATAATTAACTTGAATGATGAATGGATATCTCGATTTTATTGTCACTTTGCTCTTTCCAAATTTAGAATGATACCGAACGAGCACTCGGCCAAAGGATTGGAGCGACAGACGGAGATTTTGAGAAAATTCGACGAATGTATAATTGTAAAGTTTCATACAATACTTTGCTGTCAGGCAATTTCCCAATTGGTTTTGTTCGCAGACAATGACTAAAGCGACACGCTACACTATAATCATTCAAATAAAAGCAGATAACAATTTTACCTCGATAATGATTTCACCATCCTAGGTAGTCTCTTCTTCATCATTCATATACACCGCTGACTTGCGAATTGAACACTTTCCTACTGACAACGCCATATGACAGGCGATTATGTGCTTGCATAAATCTCTTTTTCGATGTTTGAGCACGTTGAAGCGGAAGTATGGGCAAGTGCAGTATGGAACACTTTCGTACAAAAAGTAATTCGAACTAGGCCGTCTGATCTAAAAGAAAATAAGATACATTAGACGTCTCTTTACTACGCCTTCCTCTAGTCAATCAAGCGACCCACAAGTTGGGATATTTCCACTAATAATATAACGTAACGTTACAATTGTGTTTGGGCATAGACGCAATTAAACTGCACTTGTATATTCAAAATGGTTATAGCCCTTAGTGTTCTTAAACCCCATATGGGATAATTGAAGTTGACTGTGATTTGCCACAGCTGGCTTCATGAGTTGAACGTGATATGCCAATTATTTTTACAGGAACCAATAATTATGACCGATTAAGTAGGAAATATCCCTTTCTATTGTCACAGTCTTGAGAATAGGGTCACAAAGCGATTTGTCAAATGCACAGAGCAATATTGGACAAAGAGGCAGAGATCGCTTCGAAAATATTACCATATATATGAATATGTTATTATTAATATGTACGAGCGAGTAGAATGTGTGAGTGTTTGTGCGATGTAGAGCTATCACTGAAACTGGAGTCCTTTGAATTAAAGATGAAGGTAGCAGTGCTAGTAGATGGCCATTTAACGCAGTAGTTTCTGTTTTAGAAACACTGTCTGTGTTGTCAATCGGTCTATGCACTGGGTGAAGGCGTTTTGCCATAGGTTAAACTCGACTTTTGTAAGATCAATCAACAGATTACTACAGTTTCAAAAATTCAAGAAGAAAAAAACTTTTTTTTACACTAATGACAAATCTAGTAGATGGCCACTTGAGATAAATGAAAAATCAGTACATGGCCACTTTTTTACTAGTAGTTGCCCACCCTGTTTCAATGCTTTATTCTGTGTCCAAACTAAAAATAAGCCTTATAGAATGCTTCATAAGAAATTTATTTATTTATTTAGAAAAGATTCAGTCTTGAAAGTGTTCCATTTCAGGCACATTAAAGAGGTCTCGCGTTTTGCTTGTTTTCTGAGGCTCCTTTATGCTAGTAACGACGTTTTCCCACTCGTATTCACAAACGTCGGGCCGAACTGGCCATTTCCATAGCCTCCCTACTCTCGCCATGGCAGAAATTGAAGCAACAAATGGAAAACAACTAGCCCTGGAACGCCTTAACAACTAGCTCGCTCTAACTTTAGCTTGGCGAGATTCTCCTTCTCTTCCATTTTCCGTTTCTGGTATGTCACGCAATCTTCTCCAAAACACAGGGCGGGCAATTTTTCCTTAGGCTTCCTTTTTGTATCTTTGCTCACCACCGTCGGTACATAAAAAAGCATCCCAAAGCTGAATCGCTAATTTTGCAAAACTGGTTTAATTTTGTCGAGCTTTCATTTCAAAGCAGAAGTAGTCCGTTTAGCCCGAGTTGTCAATAATACTCTCCAGCATAACCCAGCGCAAACAAAATTTCGAGCTGGAAGGGGCCACTGATGTCAAAATGCCCCTACCTGAATCTACCAATGTCGAGACAGAATGGAGAGCAAAGAATTTACGTATTAACGTTAAATGTGATTTATACTTACAACGAAAAAATTCCTTCCTGGTGGAGAGGTAACATATTCTATAACTTCTTTATCAATCAATTCAACGGCTTTCAACAAACTTTTTCCCATGAGTTGGTGCAGTGCTGCAATGTGGTGGTCTGAAACTGATCGAATATATTTTGGATGAATTACCCGTAGCGCAGCGCTAGGTCTAAGTCAAACGTTGAATGTGTATCAAGATGTCACTTCAGAAGCTTGTAGATTTTCATCAGCCAACACAACAGAGGCCCATAAGCATCTTATTGTAGATGACGCTATTTTATTAGGTTAGTTAAAAGTTGTTGCAATTAAGAAAAAACAAAATTGGTACTGAAATCAGTTTCAAAGCGTTTCCTTCTATTTTTACTTTCCTTGGCTCTACGAAGTAGAAAGGAAAGTTATGTAATCGGCTGAAAAAAAATTTTGAGTTTTCTTCAGATCTTTACGTTTCAGACCCTCCTGAATCCGAAAAAAACTATTTGGGAAAATGGTCTGTGTGTCAGTCAGTCTGTGTGTGTATGTGTGTCTGAGAAAGATTTTTAGAGAAAACCACCGTACCAAATCAGCTCAAACTTGATATCTAGCCCGCAGGTTCTCATGGGACGTCAAAATAAGGGTATGAACAAAATCCACCGAAAGTTAACTATAGTTATCATAGTGATCAAAACACCAATTTTTTTTTTCTCAAAAACGGCTCCTACGATTTTGATTAAATTTTTTATATTGGTAGCTCCAAATATGGCAACTATACCATAAAATTCCATCTATGGAAAAATGACGAGAGCAGCACAATAAATTACCAAAACTTTCGACGAAATCGATTTTAGCGCGGTTTTTAGAGAAGACAACCGTACCAAATCAGCTGAAATTTGATGTCTAGCCTACGAGTTACCATGGGACGCAATAGTGAGGGTATGGGCAAAATCCAACGAAAGTTAACTATAGTCATCAGAGTGATCAAAACACCAAATTTTTTTCTCAAAAACGGCTATAACGATTTTAATTACATTTTTTATATTGATAGCTCTCAATGTGGAAATGATACTATAAAATTCTCATTCGTGGAAAAATGACGAGAGCAGTACAATAAATTCCGGAACTGTATGCGCTACCGCTTTTTGCTACCGCGAAATGTTGTTTGAACAAGTTCAAATGAACTGAGTGGTAAATGAACTGATTAAGTAGACAAAGCCATATAGAAAGTGAATTGACGTAGAGCTAAGGAAAGTTGTGTGTTGCAACGCACCAGATATTTTCATACACATATTTTTTGAGAAAAGTAGTATTTATGTTTCTGTAATTACAGTCATACGAACTGACTGTAGATGTATGACAGTTGTATGAAACAAGACAGTGAAGGAAATGATATCAATGTGCTTAGTACAACTTTAAGGGGAAATATCAAATGCAGCACAAAAAAAAACGTTCACAAACCCCATGTTAATTCGACGTTAAGCCATAATTTCACAGGCACAATTTCTGTGTACAACGTGGTTGTAAATAAATGTTTAGGGAAACAAACTGTAGGGACTGGCAAGTTAAAAACACGTTGAGTATTAATTATACGAAAACATGCTGTGAGTTTGCTGAAAATCGTTGAAGCCGTTTGGCCAAAAAACGTAAAAACCCCATTTTTGGCTCATATCTCCGTTCTTCATATTTTCATGGAGATGTGTATCAAGTAGAAAAGTTATTTATTGACTAGTAGAAGATAAATTGGAAGTTTCATCAAAATCATTTGAGCCGTTTTTGAGAAAAATGCGAAAAACCCTAGTTTTTGGTACATTTGTTGTCCTCTACCATCATTTACCATCGGCCAAAATCGCCCATAACCAAATGTTGGAGTCTACAAAAAAATAACGAACAAAACAAACGAAAAACCCGGCTCAATCGGTTCAGCACACAGACCACGCATCGAAATCAGGTTTTGGTTTATTATTCATTCTGACTAATAACCCTATGTTTTCGGTCAGGAACAATTTTTACAAACCCCTTCAAAATTTGATACTTTACGTTTCAAGACATGGGGATTTCAAATTTGCAATGTCCGTCCGCCGTCCCCCATCCGGGCCGCTTTGTGCCTTTAACGTGATCTAAAAAATCCGTTCCTTCTCACAAAAATCCCATTTGGCATCTAGTTGTGCCCGCCATCTCGGCAATCCGATCGGACGAAGCCCATGGTTGTTATGGACAAAAATGGTTTAAAAAAATTAACAAACCGAAGTATAATCGCAAATACGCCGTGTTTCGTATAGTTTTCAAGGTATTTTTACATCCTCGGTCGAATGGAATGAGTATCAGACGTGTAGAACTGCGTATAGTGAAATTACAGTAATTATAGTGAGCCAAAGTCTACTAATTGGATGAACTCGCGGGAACTACAATGGAAGTCAACGTTTCGTCGTTTGTACTCCCTTCCGTTTCATCAAAACCACCCTCCCGCTCGACTCACACCATTGCCTGCAGGCGCTTATGGGCACCTGGAGTTTCCGTTATTCCATTATAGTCAGGTCATGTTTCGTATGGTTTACTAGTATTTTTCGATGCTGAATCGAATGGAATGGGTCTCGGAGCAGTAATACTAGGTCAAGCTGTTCATGAGAATAATAAACAGTTGTGTAATAATTTGCAGTGTTTTTAGATTCAGTGGGCTTCAAAACGTAAAGATCTGAAGAAAACCCGAATTTTTTTTTAACGCGATTACAATACTTTCCTTAACCTTTGGGGTAGCAGAAAATAACAAAACCAACTGCACTCGAATGGAGGTAGCTGTAAAACTGGGAATTCGAATGCACAAACGTCAGTGGCGAGGAAACTGAATGGAACGGACTCCTAGCACTTGCAGTTTGATGAAAGGGTTACAACAAGGTAGTTGAATAGTTCTGGGATCTAATTCGAATTGTTGGACTTTGCTCTTGGCAGTAATAACTAGCAGTTATCAGCTAAATTTCGAAATCAAAGTCTTACCTACCTGTTAAGATCACGCCTCTTTGCTTTTAATCTAAAACTATTATCTATTTTACTCTCAATCTTGGTAGCAACATTTACGTGTGCTCTCTAACTATGAATACAATACCAAATTTTTAAAATTAGAATTATCTACTACGATACCTTCACCTGAGCTGAGTGAACGACTATTTTCAGCTTCTGATCGGTCCAAGTGGGAAATAGACACCTAGGTTTTTGGATTGACGGAGCGAGACAAATTCTGTAATTAACGTGAGGGTAAGGAGAGTTTGTGCCTTGCACTCGATAGTTTACAATAGTTCTCTTCGTCAATTTTGCGCGCGTAGTCTTCATTTACAATAAGATTAAATCGCGTATGGCCGCCAGCTATTAATGTGGTCATGTTTTATCGCCTGAAATACCGGGTTTGGCCTCTTATCCCATGCTTGACGGCTACAACTATCCTAATAATAATAATGTGTGCACTTGATTACCTCCTTGAGATGCGGTGATTTGGTCACATACGGCCAACAAGAGGTTGAAATAAGCGGAAGGGCCGGTGAGGAGTCGTTCTGATAATTCGGCAGACATCGAGATCTAGTGAACATTTACAGACCTGATATAACTGACAGATGTGGACAGGAAGGTTTGATATGAAGCACCGGATTGACGAGATGCCAGAGCGGGAAACATTAGTATCGATATATGACGACCGAGGTCAGGTTATCGATATGCCCGACATCGCTCGGAGGCTCTTCCCCGCCAACTGCGCCCGTGACGCATATCGATACTAGCAGTCGTAGCGGTACCAAGCGACCTATCGATATATGCAGTCGTAGCGTTATCTCGTCTGGTTACCCGGGTTCCTTTCATCTCCACCAGAGGCGCTGAACTGGGCCAACGGGCTCGTTGCAAGTGCTCACCAGTTTTCCTCAAAGTACAAATCAAGGGTAACCATGGGCGATACTGCTGAACTGGCTGCCCTTTAGAAGTAAATATAACTTTCCTTTCTACTTCCTAGAACCAAGGGAAAGTAAACGTGGTAGTGAAAGGTTCGTGAAATTATATATTTAAATTATATGAGTGTGTCCACCGTTCTTCGTGCTCAACAACCATTTCTCTAAGTATCCCATGACTCATTGCAGTTACTAGCCGTTGTTAAAAAATTGAATTAATTGGTCATCAAAAATTTGATTTTTGCCTTATCTCAAAAACAGATATAACGGTTTTGATTAAACTCAGGGAGTACTTTAAACTATTCCGCAACTACGCTTTATTCTCTGAAAACATTTGCCTTCGTAGAAGTGCGTTGAACGAAGACACAGTCTCTGTGTGTATGGAGTACAAGTGGCGGCGAGGAAAGTGTTTTGAAGCTTACCAGCGGATATTTTTTCTTCTGCGTGGTGACTACTACTAGCGCCACTGTCCGAAACTTGCAGCGCTGTTTTTAACGTGATTTTATTCTATAACGAACCAGTTTTCGTTGCTAATATATAAATGCCGCCTGATTCACGACGTTACTCCACGTAATTTCTGAGCACGCACAGCAAAGTTCAGTTTAATCTCACTTTTTTGTCGTCTGCAGGCGACTATGGTTCTGTGTACGATGTGGGATTTAATTTGGTGCTTGTAGCAACCACTATGACACTGATGAGGCGTTTTATACGTTGGCTGTTATTAAAATCGCTTATCATTCAGCTATATATAATCTTCTGACTGTAGTCCCAGTAATGGGATGTGCACCACGGCCAGATGACCTATTGTGCCAGTCCTAGTGTCTTTCAGGTCTATGCCTAGCTTTCTGTGGAAAACCAGGTAGTTCCTGAAGGAGTCCTCGTTGGTATCCATCCTGGGAGAAGTGGTGCCAAAGAACAAAAATCGCTCTCTCTCAAGTCTCCGGCACTGGGCCAGGACATGGTAGGGAGTTTCTTCATCCGTGCCACACCACCTGCATAGAGGGGTTTCGGCTATACCCACAACATACATGTGTTTGTTCATTCTGCAGTGCCCTGTTATGATCCCAACAACCTGCCTTAAGTCCTTCCTCTCCATCCTCAGAAGGGTGTCTCTCGTCTCACTTGTTTGCTCTGAGACAAATCGTTTGGAGTGTCTTACTCCTGCAGCGTTCCAGATTGTTTGATGCAGTCTTCTGGCATGTTCTCTCACAGTCCTTTTAACTAGTGACAGAGAAATCCCGCAATGGGGCGGTGGCCCAATAGGTACTGTGGACGAACCACGTCTGGCCAGATGGTCCACCCTCTCATTTCCAATGATCCCACTATGTCCTGGAATCCAATACACATTAACTCTTCGCACTTGCTAGGGAGTTAAGCCACATCCTGCACTCTCGCACCAGTTTTGACGTCGTGCAGTAGTTCAATAGCGCTTTACACGACGCTTGACTATCGGTCAATATATTGATAGTTCTATTGCTATAGCCTTTCTCATGCATTTGGATTGCCCCAGCAATAATAACATAAATCTCTGCTTGAAAAACTGATGGAGTGGAGCCTAGGGCAATATAAGTCCCACTCCGTCTAGAGCCACTTATCCACACCCCGGATCCTGTCCCCTCTGGGGTCTTCGATCCATCTGTGTAGATGTTGACAGTACTGGGCGGCTGAAACTGGCGGCGATCGCTGTTCCATGGACCTCCCAATAGCTGAACATTATATTTCCTCTCGAGCTCATGCATGAGCACAATTGCGTCTGTGATCATGCTTAGCTCCTTGAAGGCCTCCAAGTCCCTAAATATAGCCAGGTGTCCATTAGTTGCCTGAGGCACCTTAGCTATTAGTTATTAGTGAGTCTGTAAGACACCTTCATCGCCTCTGCCTTGACATAAATGTCCAGGGGAAGAAGATCGAACAGTTTCTCCATAGTGAGGGTGGGTGTAGTCTTCATCACCCCCGCTATGAGTAGGCACCCCAGCCTTTGTACTTTGGCTAGACTGCTGCCATTCACTCCAATGGCAGCTCTATGCCACCACACGATTGACCCATATGAGATTATTGGTCTCACTATGGCTTTGTAGAACCAGCAGGCCATTCTGGGCTTTACACCCCATGTCCTCCAGCGCATTCTCTGACACGTCCAAAGGGCTGTTGTCGCCTTCTTGGTCACGTATCTGATGTGCTCGTTCCAGACTAATTTCCGATCTAGAATCACACCCAGATATTTGACTTGCTCGCTGAGCTGAATTTCTTTGCCCATCACTAACTGCGGCCTGAGTCCTAGCAGTTGCCAAAGCCTTGTGAACGGCACGATGATCATTCAGCTAAGTAACCAAAAACGCAACTAGCGATTGTCGGAGGTGCCAGTTTCAGTTATGTTCACACTGGACGTGCTCCGAACGCAAATATTAATTTTTTAAATGTATTATTGAGAGGACAACCGTAATGCAAGGCTGCACGTTGTTATTTCTAAAGCTAGATTAGTGGGAAATGATGCAAGTAAATAATAAGGAACGCGTTGGTTTAAATTCGACAGTGACGAAAGTAATAGTAAGTGATAATGAGAACTCCTCTTGAAGGCACTTATCGGAACGATATAACGTATGATCTTATGTTCTTGAGTGAGACGTTGAGTGGAAACTTTCTTCGTCTTTTTCTCTCACTCTCAACATTTCGAGAAATGTTGAGCAGTAAAGCTCTCCCTGCGTATGTCAGCGAATAAGAGTGAGTGCAGTTACGTAATTGCTATTTACGCGTTTCAAATGTCCAGCAGTAAGGGCACATCTACAAGCAAATCATCTTCAAAATACAAGTACTTTCAGCTTTCCAGAGCTTCTCTCTGTATGTTGCCACTTACCTAGTAAAATGTTTTTAACTGCATAATAATCTACAGTTCATGGAGAGTTGTAACTCTGGGATTATTATATTTAGGATAGTGTAACTTACCTAATGGGTGAAACTACGCAGGCCATCTGGAGGATACTGCTGCTCTGCTCTATCAGCCAGGAGCGAGCTAGCAGCGTAAAGGAGGCAGGCAAACAGAGTGTGGAGCATTCCCACTACAGCCTCCTCCCCCACGGTGCATAACAAAGTGATAGCCAGAGAGCAGCTACTTAGCAGGGAAAATTGGGACAACACATGAAGATCAAAGTCTTCCCAATGGAGCACAGGAACCAGGGCTAGCAGACCTCCTAGATACTAGCCCTGGGATAAAGACATCAAGGCCTGATTCCCGGTAGCAGGACTGGAAAATCCAGGAGAATATCAAGAGAGTGACTGAATACCAGCACCTGTAGGTCCAAGTGCAAGTAATGCAGTACACAAGAAGGATGGGAAGGAGGATATGCTTGGTGCTTGCCTGCTGTAAATTGCGCTGTGAGGAGGCTACCCATCTCACTATACGTAGAATATCTGGTGCGTTGCATCACACAACTTTCCTTAGCTCTACAACAATTCACTTTGTACATGGCTAATTCTATTTAATCAATTCATTTATCACTCAGTTAATTTGAATCTTGGTCAAACAACGCTTTACGGCAGCAGCAAGCGGTTGCGCTTACAGTTCCAGATTTTATTGTGCTGCTCGTACTCATTTCAGGACCATTATTGAGCAATTGGTACACAGAGAATTAATGGAGCTGTAAACAAGAATTTTTTGAAGAAGGATAGTAATTACTTTTGCAGAGTTATTGGGTAAAAACGTTTAGAACTGGTAGTAAGCGAAACGGCAGTACTGAAATTCTTGAATTTCTCGAGTGAGCCCCATGTATCTCATGAGCGGTTTTAAACACTCACCCTTTAGGTATTAGATTGGACTACAATACCAATTTTTTTTAACATTCTACAAAAATTCCAGCGGAGTTTATAAGGAAAAAACTGCGCTAAAAACGCTTTTCGTCGAAAATTTTGATAATTTATTGTGCTGCTCTCATCATTTTCCCAAGAATGGAAATTCCATGGTATAATTGTCTTATTGAGAGATATCTATATAAAAAATTAAATCAAAATCGTTAGAGCCGTTTTTGAGAAAAAAAATTTGGTATTTTGATCACTATGATAACTATAGTTAAATTTCGGTGGATTTTGCCCATACCCTTATTTTGGCGTCTCATGGTAACCTGTAGGCTAGACATCGTTTTGCAGCTGATTTGGTACGGTTGTTTTCTCTAAAAACCGCGCTAAAACCGATTTCGTCGAAAGTTTTGGTAATTTATTGTGCTGCTCTCGTCATTTTCCCGTATATGGGAATTTTATGGTATAGTTGACATATTAGGAGCTATCAATATAAAAAATTTAATCAAAATCGTTAGAGCCGTTTCGAGAAAAAAATGTTTGGTGTTTTGATCACTATGATAACTATAGTTTAATTTCGATGGATTTTGTTCCTACCCTTATTTTGGCGTCCCATGGTAACCTGCGGGCGAGATATGCAGTTTGAGGTGATTTGGTACGGTGGTTTTCTCTAAAAATCGTTCACATACACACACAGACCCACAAACCATTTTCCCAAATAGTGTTTTTCGGACTCAGGAGGGTCTGAAACGTAAAGATCTGAAGAAAACTCAAAATTTTTTTTCAGCTGATTACATAACTTTCCTTTCTACTTCGTAGAGCCAAGGAAAGTAAAAAGCCACTTGATAATACTGGTATCAGGTGTGGGAAGGATCAGAAAAGCAAGAGGACAGAAAAATATGCCCAGGTACTTGGGCGACATTTAGGGGCAACTTTGATTCCTGCAGCCATCAGCACCTTCTGATTACTCCCCCCCCCACCACCACCAACGGTGTCGATGGAATTTTGGAAGAAATGTTTTTATTTTTTAGTTAGTTTATTAGCTCCATAAAGATAATAACAATAATAACGTCCATAAACCGAAAATATAAAAAAATTCTCTAGACCCGCGAGCGCCAACCACTACCACTATCAGCCACATACTCAACAGGCGTGTAGCCACTTGCTAATGTTTCATACCGTCTAACGAAACTCCAAAGGTCATCCAATGGAGGTAGCTACGAGGCTTACGAGGCGAATTGATCTACCTTTCAAACAATGATGCGCACAAAGTTCCAGGGCTTTACAAATCAGTTAGGTACCCAGTTTTCTAGTACCCTCAAGGGTGTCTTTAGAGTTGCTTTTTACAAATCAAATTTCAGTCTCGCCAGCTGGTTAAATTGGTTCTGTTGAAGCGTTGTCGAGATATCATTGCCAGACGTCGAGTCTTAGCGATATGGATACGAGGAAACTGTCACACAGGTTTTTTTAGTCTACTCTGTAACGTAATGGTTCGATGAATATTCCTAGTTGTTTATGAGTTCATTACGCAATTCATTTTCTTTTCCTCTGTAGGGCTGAAGAAAGAAATAGAAAACAGTAAATGCTGAGATGAAAGCGTTAATTGTTTCGTATTCGTTCAATTGATGGAATTCCCTCGCTTCGTTTTCTTTTTCTTAGTATTCGCGAGCTTGCGGTTCAGCGTCCTTGATTCCCCTTCCAGCGAACGAATGACGCCTCTGGAAACCCGAGATGAATCGACTCAAGTAGAAGCGATAGAGAGTAGACCAGTGCGTGGACAGGTTCATCTGTGTACAGTAGTTACGCGCTCCTAGCTCCTTTCTGACAGTTTACGTATCAATCGGACAGTGTTGCTTCTGCTTTGCTCACTGCCTACGGCGGTTTTTAAGAGGACAGGTCAGTTAATCATCACTCGTATAGCTTGTCGACCTATGAATGTTCTGCTCGGACGACTTATGCCGCTCAATACTTCCCGACTCTCTCCTCGTTGAGTAATTCGTGACCTGCTCAGAAAGCATTGATATAAGGGCCCTAAATATTTGGTGCGAGGGCAACAGGTGTGCCCTTAAGAATTGTTCATTTACATTGATGTGATCAGTCGAAGTTATATCCGATCCGCTTTAAAATAATTTTTGGTCCCATACTGAATTCTGTACCTACAAATTGGTCTATAGTTCACCTTTTTCCCTGCTAAGAGGGAACGCTGGTTGGAAACATGTTGAAAAAATGCACACCAATTACCTAAAACGTTGCGACATTGTGCTGAGAGTCTGATATGTATGCTCCGACGACAGACCAAGCCTTAAGCTCAACAGTATGTCTTTATGTTATATGTTTTCCCCCTTTCAGTGTTTTCCTCTATTTAAATCAATCGCGCGCGCTCAAAACAAGTTGTGAACTCCGAACGCAAATATCTGGTGCGTTGCAACACACAACTTTCCTTAGCTCTACAACAATTCACTTTGTACATGGCTAATTCTATTTAATCAATTCATTAATCACTCAGTTAATTTGAACTTCGTCAAACAACACGTCACGGCAGCAGGAAGCGGTAGCGCTTACAGTTCTGGACTTTATTGTGCTGCTCGTACTCATTGCAGGACCATTATTGAGCAATTGGTACACAGATAATTAATGAGGCTGTAAACACAAATTTTTTGAAGAAGGATAGTAATTACTTTCGCAGAGTTATTGGGTAAACACCTTTAGAACTGGTAGTAAGCGAAATGACAGTAGATGAAATTCAGGAATTTCTGGAGTAACCCCCCATGTATCTCATGAGCGTTTTTAAACACTCACCCTTTAGGTATTGGATTGGACTACGACACCACTTTTTTTCAACATTCAACAAAAATTCCAGCGGAGTTTATAAGGAAAAACAACTGCGCTAAAAACGCTTTTCGTCGAAAATTTTGGTAATTTATTGTGCTGCTCTAGTCATTTTCCCACAAATGTGAATTTTATGGTATAATTGTCTTATTGAGAGCTATCAATATAAAAAATTTAATCAAAATCGTTAGAGCCGTTTTTGAGAAAAAAAATTTGGTGTTTTGATCACTATGATAACTATAGTTAACTTTCGGTGGATTCTGCCCATACCCTCATTTTTGCGTCCCATGGTAACCTGTAGGCTAGACATCAAGTTTCAGCTGATTTGGTACGGTGGTTTTCTCTAAAAACTGCGCTAAAATCGATTTGGTCGAAAGTTTTGGTAATTTATTGTGCTGCTCTAGTCATTTTCCCAAGAATGGGAATTTTATGGTATAATTGCCATATTGAGAGCTATCAATATAAAAAATTTAATCAAAATCGTAGGAGCAGTTTTTGAGAAAAAAAATATTTCGTGTTTTGATCACTATAGTTAACTTTCGGTGGATTTGGTTCAAACCCTTGTTTTGGCGTCCCATGATGAGCTGCGGACGAGATATCAAGTTTGAGCTGATTTGGTACGGTGGTTTTCTCTAAAAATCGTTCACAGACACACATACACACAGACTCACAGACCATTTTCCCAAATAGTGTTTTTCAGACTCAGGAGGGTCTGAAAAGTAAAGATCTGAAGAAAACTCAAAATTGTTTCTTCAGCCGATTACATAACTTTCATTTCTACTTCGTAGAGCCAAGGAAAGTAAAAAAAGTTGCATCTCCAACGTGTAGCAGTTACATCCAAGAAATGCAATGCTCTTGACTCATCCGCATTGTTGTGCAGCAGCGCACTACTGACAATTAGCATTCAGAGGGAGCAACCAAAGCATCCAAGCTTATTGCCCACACATAAAACTGCGTTGCAGAACTTCAACAATAGAAAACTTCTCACAGAAATTCTGACGTGCTACATGTACAGCATGGAAATTGTACATTCGTTGTATAGGTTCAACATTTATTGAACATTCACAAAAGGTTTTGTCGAGAGAGTTTGTTGATGTATGTATCATATGTTTCTTCATCTTCAGTGGAACTCCAAAAAAAAAATTATATTGTGTTAAACGTACTGAAACTAAGAATAACATAGAATTAGAGGGACGAGCACTATGGCATGGCATCTAACGAGAACATCTCGAGCAGAGCTTGATTAAGACAAAACCGATTTTGGCGCCAAATGTTTCGTACCGTTTGCGATCGTTTCAAGTTTGTCTGCTCCTCTTGGGCCTACAAGCATACTACTTCGCTGAGGCAGTCACTCAATGAAGTAGCCATTTGACCATAATCATCTAGCTCCAACTGAAAATGAGTTTCCTGTATCTTTTTGCGTCAGAAGTGCAGTACTATCGTGAAAGGCTGCAATTAACTTTTTCGCCGTTGGTTTACTATTCAAACTGAAGGAATGCCACGGATCTCCAATTTGTAGAGCCTGGGTGGGTTCATTTTTGTTTAAAAAGGCGAGCTGTTCTCACAGACGTGACATTTAATTGAATCTAGCGAAGTGAAGATCGTTCGTGGTTAGTATGTTAGCCCAGAGAGCCTCAATTGATAACAAATGTATCGCAGGAAAAGGATCAGTCAACTCAATGGGTATACAGTTCCAGTGAAAAAGGAGAGATAAGGTTGTGAAACAAAGGCGCTTCTTTCACCATTTCCACTTTAACAGAAAACTAAAACTGGCCTGAAATTAATTAACAGATTTTTAGGGATTCGTTCAACCTCCAAAATAGATTTGTTTGCTTCAGGAGTAGGGAAGACATATCTGCTCAACTCTTATTGGCATTATTCAAGTGGATTAGGACATATAGTCATTATTGTCAATATTTTTAGCTCTCCATCGACTTAATCCCCTCATAAAAACACGACGAATTGAGAACAATTATACTTGTGTGTTGTGGCACTCACTTATATGGCCAGTGCATCCACTAATTCACATGTGTAATAAGAACACTGCAGGGGACTCGTTATCTTTTACAGAGGTGAAGAAACGCTTCATCCGAAAATGGAGAGTTGGTTGAAAATAACTCTGCTGCTGTGTGTGTTTGGAGTTGTGAAGGAAATCCGTCCATCAGAACCTTTCATCACCAAGTACTTGACCAATCCGCCAATGAATTTCACTCTCGAACAAGTACGTTGGATTATTTTTGCTTCTATATGCGTGTAATGATTTGAAAACAGGAGCTCCCAGGAGCCCTACGCTTTATCTATTTTTATGTCCTTCACACACCATTGCACTAGAAAGAAATCAGCCTCAATATTATTTAAGCTTTCCAATGAGCCAGTCACTTGAACATCGATGGTAACTAACGATAGTTCCAACCTACAGCTATCAGGAGAGGAATGATTGAAATGGGAATAAGATATAGCTATCGTAAGGCATTAGCTTAATGCAACCACTGTAGCCCCGTGAAATTAATTAAATATACAGTAAGTTTACAGTGATTCTTAGTGTCATTGCTGATGTAGCCTTCCTGTAACCTTATAAACACTGGCTATCAAATATCTCCTTGGCTGGGTATCAATAATTTGATAAAAGTGCACACTAGCTTCATGTGCAACCAATTGGCAATAAAAACCTTACTAGTCCAAAAGTTAAGAGCCTCTTGCCTCTTGATAACCTAAATCGAATAAAGGAACACTTAGAGGTACACCTTGACGCTGAAGTGGATATTGCAACATAAGGGGTACATTGGGAACGACAGAGCAGGTAAGCTGGCCAAAGAGGGATAAGCGGCACAATTTCACAGGCCATACATACCAATCACTGTGACAACTAACAACAAGGTCGTAAATAATAACTTCTGGGACAGACATCGACAACAGTGAAGGTCTTGAGTTCTCCACGATCACTGGGACCACAGGGTAACTTTCAAAACACAGAGTGGCCTCTAAACCTGAATAAAACTCAATTAAGACGGCTGATAGGTATGATAACCAGCCGTTATACTGTTAGGAAAATATTACATAGGATCAATACCATCATAAGAGCACAATGCTCCCGTGGAGAGATAAAAACAGTTGAACACTTCCTATGTGAACGCCCACTATGGTTCAGAACCGAATTAGAAAGACTGGGGATCAAACAGTGGACCGTAATGATGTACAAAATACGGACTGGAGGGCAACAATGAAGTATGTGGAGGTTACTGGAATCTTACAGTACCCATTTCCTAAGCCGACCACAGCTACGATCTAGGCCAATGTTCCTTCGGCTTTGGTTGATGCCATGTAATCTTCTTCTTCTGATGTAGTCTGCCAGTAACATGGTACTTTTCGAGTGTGACTCTTCTGCTGAGAGAAGAACGATTTTTAGTGCCTGCTCCTATGGACACAATGGAATTCAACAATTGTATCAATTGCCTGAACAATGAAACCAAATAATTGTTGACTAATAAAAGTACACTGAATGTTTTATCTTTTTTCTCATTATATTATTACTATAATTCATGAATATCACACTCTTTTAGTACAAATGATTACTTACCACTTGGTGAATATCGGAGCTCATTAATTACAAGAGAAACGAAGGTGGCAGTAATTATATCTACTGAAATAGTTGTGTTGACCATTACCTGTTGGGTATTTGGGTCATTGGGGGTTTTTCAAAACGTTTTCCTGTGATCCACAATGACCTCAACCTGCCCAGTGGCAGCCTAGCTGTGGATAAAGTCTGTGTTAATATGTGACTACTCAGTGTGGGTCTACCTGTATAACTCAGGCACGACATCTAAAAGTTGTGCTGTTCTTATTCTATTGATGTTGGGTGTAACTTATACACCCAACCTTTCACTGTTCTAAGTTGAAAAGGGGGCATCACTGGTAGTGAATCTTGACTATTACAAAATTGTTTGTATTACATCTTAGTAACCAACCTCTAATGAATACGTATATATACGTATAAGCGACTTGACCAGGCAAAAAAAATATTTTCGAGTCAATACGGAGAGTGCTACAGACTATTTAGCTCCACTCTAGTGTGACAGGGGTGCCTTTCCCTCGCTTCATCTCACTTTTAGCCTAGAGTCCTTCTCTTCTTACTTAACTTAGCCCTATTAAGTCCCGAGTCACCTGAGTCTGACAAACACCATCAGTGGACATGGCCAGTGTGTGAGTGTGATTGTATGCATTATTTCAGGGCGTCCTAATGAACTCGCTAATAACAATATTGAGTAGGATATATTGTGGCAGTGGGGACAATGGGCCAGTAATCATTGACGGGGTTGTTATCACGGGGCCATATAGGAAAGGTCAGCGAGTTGATCTTTGAAGATTGCTGGTATTTTCTCAGGGGGTCGAGGCAATCGCGGAGCTTACTTCACGCTCGTCACTTCTGCCTCCTTCCCCGCTTGTTGTAGGAGCCTATGTGCTTAGAGACGAGGCAATCGCAGAGCTTACTTCACACTTGTCACTTCCGCCTCCCTCTCAGCTTGACGTAGGAGCCTAAGTGCTGAGAGACGAGGCAATCGCGGAGCTTACTTCATGCGCGTCACTTCCGCCTCCTTCTCCGCTTGATGTAGGAGCTTAAGTGCTTAGAGAGAAAGCAATCGCGTGAGGTTGGCGGACGATTGGAAAGCTAGAACGATATTGAAGAGGTCAAGGTGTTCACCTTTGGGCATTGCACAGATATATCCCATTACATTTAATTTCTCAGAGATTGTCGAAAGAAAATTCGTGAAGGAGCGGATGGTTATATTCTCCCCAAACGTGTACAGCTCTCCTCGTTTGATCGAATAACATAGCATGGGACGATAAGAAAGGCTACAGGTCACCCCTGCGCCTATTGCAACTAGTAGCAATCGGAAAAGGGGAGTTGGATTCCTATATATACCCATGAATATCCTCGCTTCTGTGTCAGTTTCGTAAGTGTTAAACCGAACTACTGCTTCAGATTAATCAACGTTACCACGTAAGTAACATTACTCTTCTAAACTGATCTAACCCGTATAAAAAAATATTGAACCGAATTAGCTCAATCATCTAAGTAAACTGCGACGAGATTTTCTGTTATATATTTACAGACCAGAGTTTGTAACTCCATGTAAGCCGTTGAATCTCCCCGTCTCTCTCTCTCTCTCTCTCTCTCTCTCTCTCTCTCTCTCTCTCTCTCTCTCTCTCTCTCTCTCTCTCTCTCTCTCTCTCTCTCTCTCTCTCTCTCTCTCTCTCTCTCTCTCTCTCTCTCTCTCTCTATCTATCTATCTATCTCTCATCCTCTCACTCCCTCTCTCTCTCTCTCTCGCCCCCCTCTCACTCTCTCTCTCTTTCTCTCGCTCGTTACCTCTATCCTCCGAAAAAAAACCCAAAACCGTAAGTTCATAGACTAAGTTGAAATCTAAAGTAAGAGTGTGTGTATGATTAATGCTTTGTATTACCCGTTTTTGCAGATGTCGTCCATGCAACAACTAATTAGCAGAATGAACAGTGGTAGCAGCAACGTTCCAACCGTTCGGTTCGGGCTGTTTTACCAAAACGCTTCGCAAGCATATTAACTCTGACCGTAATAACTAGAGTTCGAAGAGAAGCAAAAAACCGGAGCTGTGCTACTAGCTACATTCTATGGCAAAACGGACTTAATGCACGACCTCCATTCAGTGAAATGAGAAAAACTAACTGGTGAGTTTTACTTGGTTTTTGTTTTTATTATTCATCGTTCTAATCATATTACAAGCAATAATTCATTACCGAAACAATGAAAAAACATGTATGATAAGTTACTCCAAAATAAATGTACGTTAACAGCACGTATGATTGTGGTAGAGAGTCTCTTACATAACTTTCTCCCGTGAAGACAAAATATTCGTCGGGAAAATAAGTTTGATTGTACGATTTGACAAGCAGTCTGATACAAGTAGGAAAATGTTTATTGAGTTCAGACGAACGCAGCCTACCCTAGCAATAGTTGCTAAGGATGAGGTAGAGATGGGTGTAGAGGGTAGGCTGCGTTCGTCTGAACTCAATAAACATTTTCCTACTTGTATCAGACTGCTTGTCAAATCGTACAATCAAACTTATTTTCCCGACGAATATTTTGTCTTCACGGGGGGCAACTGCTTAGACGAATACATAAAAATATTAGAAGAAATTTGTTTAAAAGTGGAAAAGTTATACTCCGGGAACAATCCTCTAGTTATGAGCGATGAGGAGCGTGGGATGCACGAGAGAGCAACGCATTGTCATTTTTGCAAAACTCTTTTCGACAATACTTCTTTCCTTAAATTTGCAGACCATGATCACATTACTGGTTCTTTTCGTTATACTGTGTGTAACCAGTGTAACTTGAAATTGAAGAAACCGCACTTTATTCCAAATTTCTTTCATAATTTGTCGGGATATGATGGTCATTTTCTCGTAAGAAAATTAGGCAAAGTAGATGTCATTCCGCAGACTAGTGAAAAATACATAAGCTTCTCGAAAACTTTCGTCGGATGTACATTAACTATACGCTTTTTCGATTCTTATAGGTTTTTATCTGCAAGTTTAGTGTCACTGGTTAACACTTTGGACAAGGTTTCCACAAATGATCAGAATGTTTCCCGATGAAGTTCAACGATCTACTGCTACGAAAAGGAGTTTACCCCTACTCGTACGGTTACCACCAAATATGTGCTGAAGGACATTCAACTTCCATCGAAAAGTTTTACAACGATTTGGCTGAGGAGCATATTTCCGTTCATGCTCAAAACGTGTGGAAAACTTTCAAGATCTCCAACTTGATGGAGTACACATTATTATACCTCAAGTCAGACGTTGTTTTATTAAGCGAAGTTTTTGAACAATATCGAAAAATCAGCATGGTTCGATATGGATTAGACCCAGCATGGAGTTTTACGTCACCGGGATTTTTTTGGCAAGCAATGTTGAAGATGACTGGGATTGAACTAGTACTTCTAACCGATGTAGATGTGCTTCAGTTCTTAGAGTCAGCCATTCGCGGAGGTATAACACAAAGCGTTCTCAGGTATGCCAAAGCAAACAATCCTTACATTCCCGATAGCTATAATAAGTCCAGCACTTGTTGTATGTCGATGTCAATAATTTGTATGGTTATGGGATGTGGTTACCCCTTCCGGGTGGTGGGTTTGCATGGGAGACGAATATTGACGAATTTCAAGGATTAAGCGTGCCTGATACCTCCGTCATTGGCTACATTTTGGAAGTTGACGTTTCATACCCCGAAACATTACATGAAATGCACTCGGATTATCCCTTTTTCCCAGAATCTACCCTTCCGCCATTGTCCAGAGGCTCGCTAGCATCATCAAAAAAGCTACTGTTGACCTTGCACAACAAAACCCGGTACGTAACGCACTATGTTAACTTGAAACAGGCCCTTCGAGCTGGTTTAATACTCACTAAAATACATCGCGTTTTACGGTTTAATAAAAAAAGATGGCTATCCAACTACATTGAGTTCAATACTGCGTTGCGTGCCAAAGCAACATCTGATTTTGAAAAAGATTATTATAAGCTAGGTAATAACAGTGTGTTCGGTAGAAGTATGATGAACGTCCGAAATAGAATGGATATTAAGTTTGCTTGTAGCGAATCACAATTGATGAAGTTGGTACGAAAACCTAATTTTAATGATCGCATTATTTATAACAATTTAGTAGCAGTTAAAATGAATAGAAATGTGGTTTGTTTAATCATCCAATCTACGTCGGTTTCGCAATCTTGGAACTTTTTAAGGCTTATGTACCATATCCATTACGACAAATTTTTGCCGAAATACGGGCAAAGTTTGTCTCTGGTCTATACCGAGGCCGATTCTTTTATGTATTTTATAAAATGTAACGATATTTACGACGATATTGCTAATTCGTTTAGAGATTTGTTTGATTGTAGTAATTACCCTCTACATCATAAATGTTATTCATCAGACAACACAAAATTAGTAGGTAAACTTAAAGATGAAACTGCATCTATTCCGATTGAGGAATTTGTTGGCTTACGACCGAAGATGTTGTGGAGAGACGATATGCGACACCAGCGCTCCAAGAGGAACATCCGGTTCACTCGTACCAAGTTTCGCCAGTTGTGCTCCAAGACATTTTTGTATCCATGCTAATTATTATAACCTATCAGTTTCGTTGTAACCTGTTAGATAACCAAGAAAATCATTCAGCCTGTAACTCGTTCTCTTGTCATTCAGTTCGTTCTGTTCCTAATTCTTTTCTTATTAAATACATTTTATTTGACTAAATGTCCTGAACTTATTATGGAATTTACAAATCCCCTTAAGTAAAGGCCAATAGTTAAAGTGGTGACCCCGTGTAAACACAGTGCCCTTTTTCTTAGCAAAAAAAAAAAACCGAAAAAATACCACGTGCTACTCAATCATCCCTGTCAACCGAACAGCTGCAGTTTTGAGATATCGTCCTCTGCACGTAAAATTTTCTCATTCCAACCGAGCTCCTCGTTTCTACGCTTATTGTAAGTTATTTCTTTTGAATTACTTATTTGTCATGGCTGAAGACGACAGGAAGATCGGTGACGGAGGATCGGACAATGCACCCTTTCAGGTTGCTAGAGTCAGCTTTAAAATCCCGCCCCTTTGGCGGCGAAATGTTAAAATTTGGAGGATGCAAGTAGATGCCCGGGTCGCCAACCTCGCCTGTTACTAGTGAAATTACTAAGTTCAACTACGTTTTAGCTAGTTTGGATTCCGATGTTGCAGAACTAATTTCCGATTTTCTCTCCAAACCTCTATCCAGAACGCCTTATACTGATTTAATGACCCGGTTACAGACCGAATTTGAGATTTCCGATGGCCTCAAAGTTAACAAATTGTTAACTGAACTTGATTTGGGGGACAGAAAACCTTCACAGTTTCTGAGGGAAATGCGTTCACTTGCAGGAACCCAGGTGCAAGACGAATTTCTTCGCACTATGTTTCTCCAACGACTACCCGGTAACGTACGTGCGATCTTAGCCACCAGTACTGACACATTAGACAATTTGGCAACTATGGCTGACAAAATTTTGGAATTTTCACCCCATCAATTTTCAAGATCTGTATCAGAATTAAAGCAAGAGTCTGCCTGCACCGTTTCTAGTACTCCTCATGACCGATTGTCACGCCTTGAGTCACAAATTGAGAAATTGAGTAACCAAATCGACGTTCTAGTGAATCTCAGTAAACAAGAGCGTTCCCGATCACGTTCTTCCTCCAAACCGCGTTTCACTCAGCCAAAGGATAATAGTCGACTTAATTTTTCTCATTCTAATGACAACGGTCACCCAACAATATGCCCTTACCATAAAAAGTGGGGGGACAAGGCTGTGAGGTGCATCATACCTTGTGGCTACAAATCGGACTCGGAAAACAATTAGCCCTCCCTCAAGTTGCGACCAGTGAGAGTGCGGGCAACCAATCTTGTCGCCTTTTTGTTCATGATCAAAATTCCAATAGAAAATTTTTGATTGATAGTGGGCTGACATTTCAGTGATTCCGCCTGACTCTTCACAACACCACAAAGTTCCAAACACAACCTTTTTGCTGCAAATGGTTCTCATATAGCAACATTTGGTGAAGTCCTCATTAACATCGACCTGGGATTGCGCCGAAGATTCTGTTGGCCGTTCATTGTCGCGGAGGTTAGCTGTCCAATTATTGGGGCAGACTTTTTGGGTAATTTTGGTCTTTTGGTTGACATACGTAACCAACGCCTGATTGACACAACCACAGGTTTTTCACAGCCTGGCTCTGCAAAAGACACCAGTGGTCCGCCATCTATTCATATAATTGACCCTGGTCATAAATTCGCCTCCTTATTACAGACTTTTCCTAATCTCTTGAAAGGAAACCCTGCATTCTCAAGGTCAGCTGGTGATTATGCTCATGTTATTGTGACCAATGGACCACCTATTTCAGCACGCCCTCGTAGACTTCCACCTGACAAATTAGCACAGGCACAGCTGGAATTCCAACATATGATGGAGATGGGAATCTGTCGCCCTTCTCAGAGTGCTTGGGCCAGCCTCTCCACCTGGTTCAGAAGAAGGATGGATCCTGGCGTCCTTGTGGGGATTACAGGGCTTTAAATGCAGTCACTGTCCCTGACCCGCTACCCTATTCCACACCTTCAGGATTTCAATTCCCAATTAGAAGGGAAGACCATATTTTCAAAGGTTGACCTTGTAAGGGCATTCCATCATGTACCAGTGGCTGAGGCGGACATACCAAAAACGGCGGTGATTA
Source organism: Pachypeltis micranthus (assembly GCA_020466155.1). NCBI lineage: Eukaryota > Metazoa > Arthropoda > Insecta > Hemiptera > Miridae > Pachypeltis > Pachypeltis micranthus. Next base: position 29,634,265 of record CM035771.1, on the reverse strand, counting down.
CCCGCTTGGGCTTTTTGAATGGCTGCGCTCCTTCGACTCAAGAATGCTGCCCAGTCATTTCAGCGCTATCTTCATACAATTATACGCCACCTGCCTTTTGTTTATTCCTATATTGACGATCTATTAATTGCTTCTTCCTCGGCAGATGAACATATTACACATTTAAATCAATTGTTTTCCTGTCTCAATGACCATGGTTTGTGCATAAACATTTCCAAGTGCGAATTTGGAGTTGCTGAGGTATCCTTTTTAGGTTATCACATTTCATCAGCAGGGATAACACCACTTCCAGACAGAGTCAAGACCATTCTTGATTTTCCCACTCCATCCACAGTAGAAGAGCTCAGACGTTTCCTAGGGTTAGTTAATTTTTATCGCAGATCATTACCACGAGCTGCAATGTTTCAACAGCCACTTTTTGATTTGTGTGGTTCCCCAAAGAAACATGATCGTCGCCTCTAGAATGGTCACCTGAGACCCAACAAGCATTTACTCAACTCAAGACAGAATTGTCAAATGCTACTCTACTGGCTCATCCTGCTTGTGACTTACCTTAATCCTCATGGTGGATGCATTCTGACTATGGAGTTGGAGCTCCCTCCAACAACTGCGAAATTCAACAACCGAACCCTTGGGATTTTTTCCAAGAAACTCAGTCCTGCTCAGAAAGCTTATAGCACGTATGACAGGAACTTTTAGCTGCATATGTGTCTGTCAAATACTTTCGTCACATGCTGGAAGGTCGCCGTTTTACCATATATACTGACCATAAACCTTTGATCTATGCATTTCAACAACGATCCGATAAGGCATCTCCTCGCCAACTGCGCCATTTAGATTATATAAGCCAGTTCACGACTGATATTCGCCATGTCCCTGGAGCCAATATTCCTGCTGATATTTGTTCTCGATAGCCTCCATTGTTGTCCCAACTACCATCTCTTTTAAGGAAATTGCCATGGCTCAAGCTACAGATGAAGAACTTCGTTGCCTAAGCAATTCGATTCAACTTCTTTTTTGCGCTTCCAAAATATGACCCTTGAAGATGGTGGTGCTCTGGTTTGTGAGTCTTCTACAGGAAAGCTCAGACCATTTATACCCTCCTCTTTTCGACGCATTATTTTTGAATCTCTTCACAACCTGGCCCATCCTGGCATTACAGCAACAGTGAATTTAGTGCGAAACAGATTCTGCTGGTCAGTCATTAAAGCGTGACGATGCACTCTGGGCTAAAACCTGTATAGGTTGTCAACGTGCAAAAACCTGGCGACATACCTCAAGCGCTATTGGGTCCTATCCTGTTGCTGAGAGGCGATTCAGCCATATCAATTTAGATATTGTTGGTCCGCTACAAGTTTCCCAGGGATTCCGGTACCTACTCACGATTATTGATCGATTTTCTCGATGGCCTGAAGCTATTCCTCTCGTCGATATATCCGCTGAATCGCTGTTTGCTCTTTTGCACTGCTGGATCTCACGGTTTGGCATCCCTCGCCGAATATCAACTGATCGTGGCAGACAATTCGAGTGTCAGCTTTTTGATAGTCTAACCAAGCTCCTGGGTATAGACCACATTAAAACAACTGCTTACCACCCTGCTGCCAATGGTGCTATTGAGCGGTGGCACAGAGTACTCAAGTGTGCACTAAAGGCCCAATTAAACGAAGATTGGTATCCCAAGCTCCCAACAGTTTTGCTTTGACTCCGTTCTACATCATTCCAGAACTCAATGTTACCCCTGCTGAGCTGATCTATGGTGAGCCCTTACACTACCCATTGATTTCACGGAGGACGCACTCACAGAGGTTTCTGATGTTCCAACATTGATGCAGACACTTCGTGACCATGTTAATTCAATTCGACCGATTCCATTCAAACATCATTCCAACAAGGCGATATATGTCCACCATGACCTGGAAACTACGACCCATGTCTTCGTGCGACACGATGCAGTTCGCCGTCCCTTACAGCTGACATATGATGGCCCCTATCAAGTGATCTCGAGAACAGACAAGTTATTCAAGATTGACATTCCTCGTGGTGAACAAACTGTAAGCATTGATCGTGTGAAACCAGCTTACCTACTTGCACCAACCGATACATCTCCTCCACATACTTTGCCATCTCCTGTACAACCCAGTGAGGCTTCCACCAGCTCCAAACCAGTACCACACCTTGGAGTTGAGCGACCCGAACCACAACCACCCATTGCCATCCACTTCTAGAAGTGGACGTGTTCAGTTCCCTGCCAAATATCTGGAATCAATACGTTAACACTGGGGGAGTACTGTGGAGAGACGATATGCGACACCAGCGCTCCAAGAGGAACATCCGGTTCACTGCACCAAGTTTCGCCAGTTGTGCTCCAAGACATTTTTGTATCCATGCTAATTATTATAACCTATCAGTTTCGTTGTAACCTGTTAGATAACCAAGAAAATCATTCTGCCTGTAACTCGTTCTCTTGTCATTCAGTTCGTTCTGTTCCTAATTCTTTTCTTATTAAATACATTTTATTTGACTAAATGTCCTGAACTTATTATGGAATTTACAAATCCCCTTAAGTAAAGGCCAATAGTTAAAATGTACTCGTTTCGTTTAAAGGATAAATCTGTCACTAAGGTGAAAGGTGTGAAAAAATCCTACGTTACACATCATATTGGTTTTAAGGATTTATTGCATACGCTTGAAGCGGAAAAAGACAGTTATGCGTTTTTTTCTGCTATAAAGTCTCGTCATTTCGTCAAGTAAAGAAAGCGCTATCCTTTTACGACGATAATTGCATAATCATGCCTGACAAGATCCACACCATCATACATATGGGACATAAGTATGTGATATCATTGTACGATGTACTGAACATTAAAGAATAAAGTATTGGTGTAGCTGTATTTTGTTTTCACCACGTTTCTTTCTCCCTCACACTTTGTTCCTCATTTAGCTGGAGCATTTTCTACGTTTTGCACATTCTCCCAGGTATCATGCTCCGGTGAAAATCCTAACCATCTAATTAGTACTTTATTTCCTCGTCGTTTGACAATTTTTTCAACGAGGTAGCGATTGAGAAACTTGGTTTTTAGCAACTCTTGTTCATAAAATCGTCCTTCAATATCCTTTCCGTAAACATCTCGTAGATTGTAAGTTGGAATTCCGTCGTCTAAACGAACGGCGCGAGCTAAGCTACGCGATTGCCTCGACCCCCTGAGAAAATACCAGGTGCAATCTTCAAAGATCAACTCGCTGACCTTTCCTACATCGCCCCGCGATAACAACCCCGTCTATGATTAATGGCCCCACTGCCTCCAATATATATAGTATATTGACCTAAAAGTATCTACTGTCATTGTAGTTATCAAAACGGTTGTCTCTTTCTCCAAAACAGCTCTTGGTGGTTTGTGTTGTTACTTCCACGTGATTTTGCGTCAAACACAGAAAGTGGAGAGGTTATAATCAAATTGACAAGCCGAAGCGGCTTAAATGTAATACTTCTCATTATTTAAATAGTAATTATTACCACTATAGTAATTATATATTACTAGGTAAATAACTAATGTTCTATTCCTGAGTATGCTATCCGCATCCAACAGTGAATAATAATAAATTGTGACATTTCCCTAAATCTCTTCACAATAAAATATTTTATTAAAACATCTAGTGTGACTTCATCACGCTTGCAGAATATCTTTGACTAATTAGATAGTACTAACAATTTGTTTTAGATAAATATTTCGTTAGAAATCAATTGAACCGAGATAAGAATCGAAATACCCCTCGATGGTTAGTTTTCTCACGTAAAAAAGCTGAGGTTTTAATCAAATTGAAGAGCTAAAGCGATTTTTTACTAACTTATACTCTTTTTGCGACTATTTCTGTAATAATTCGTGTAATAAATCTTTGTTTCTTAATGTATCTTCTACCTTGACATTGTAATGCACACTGAGTTCGAAAAACACTATTTGACACTATTTGTGTGTCTGTCTTACCATGGGAAGCAAAAATAAGGGTATCGCCAACATCTCCCGAAATCTTATGATAGCTATTACAGTGATCAAAGCCTGATAAATTACGAAACATTTCGACAAAACGCTGCTCAAATGTTGCTGGAATCTTCAGAAAAATTAACGTGGTAGTCTAATCAGGTGCCTGTACGACGATATTTTGATTACGCTCATGAGGTATATAAAAGCTACTCAAGAAATTCCTGATCCTCCTTCACCATTTCACTTACTACCATTCGTCATTGTATTTATCCAATGATTCTTGAACAGTGATTATTATCCTATTTTTAAAAAATCGTGTTTACAATCTCATTAATTCTGCACATGGAGCACCGCAATAAATTCCAGAACTATCACTTTCTACCACTGTGTAGTTATGTTTGTCCTAGTTCAAATGAACTGAGTGAAAAGTGAATTGAATTAGTAGCAAAAGCCATGAACGCCAATGAATAGGAGCTAAGGGAAGTTGTGTTTAGTGTTTTAAAAAGTGTTGTTACTACTTCCCTTTTAATTTGCTTTGTGATACAGAACACAGAATGTTTTTAAAATTATCTACAGTTCAATAATTATTTTGGATTAGGTGAATCGACACAGCTGGAACAATACCCAAATATACACGAAATTAAGAAAGTTGTATGTTTTTTCGCAACGTTTTTCCATTCAATTCACACTCTGGACCAAGATTTTTGTGTTTTGCACTCTCTCGAGGATTTTTTTATTTCAGGTGAATCAACAAATTTATCCAGTGTCGATATATTCAATGTTGATTCTAAGCGTGGTTGTGTTTCTAATCACAGACTTGATGTGCTACAAGCCCGTAATAATTTTGATAAGTGTGTCCGGTTCTGCCGTATATCTGATGCTGATTTTCGGCCGATCTCTTATAATTATGCAAGTAAGTAGCTATTGTTTTGTTGTTCTAAGATTTTACGAATGCAGGGCTTTGTACTTTAATTTTTAAAGAAAAGTTTGAAATTAGATGTGGAACATTTCTATTCAAATAGAGTTACGAATACTTGCATTGAAACGTCATTTTATTAATGAATTAATGAAGAAGGTTCCACGCACATAGACCTCCCCTCATCCTCCCCATGTAATTGAAGTAGAATTCAAACGCAAATGGAAGAAGTCTGAGAAAGAAAAGACTAAAATTATCAAGACTCAATTAAACACATTTAGTCACAAGTGGATACAATAGAATGGGACTTCAACATGGTGCCACAAACGAACGCACAAGACAGTAAGTACACCACTAGACTCATGGAGCGCTGTTATCAAGCGCCAACATTTAAAACCGTCAAATGGGACGTTAACAGATTTCCCACAGTAATAAGTGCATTTTCCCGGAATTTACTGGGATGCTGAGTTTGCCTTGTAAACATATTTATCACATATGAGCAACTTTCCTAATTGAATACTTTCTGTGAATTTTTAAAGAATCACTCTTTTATCTCTCAGCGTGGCTTCACTGGGCGTTGCTATAAGTCACTGGTGATTGCTAGTGGACCTACTAGACTGGCACTTAATTAGTACAAAGAACAGAAGTGTAATGGGTTACTTTTTTAATTCACAGACCCTTGAGGTGTTTTATGGCCTTTTTGTAGCTTGCGAAGTAGCCTATTACACTTACATATACGCCAAGGTTGAGAAGTCGCATTATCAAGAGGTGACAGGTTACACAAGAGCAGCCTATCTTATTGGACGGGCAGTATCAGGCCTACTTTCTCAGGGCCTTGTGTCTTCTGGCTTCAGTTACTATTCATTGAACATTTTAACTTTGATCGGTAAGTATGAAGAAATATCATGTTCGTAATTTTGAAGTATTTCGCAATCAGTTGGACAATTGGGTTAGAAAGCATTCTCACACAGTGTAGCCTTGAAGGGCTCACGATAACAATTGCAGCCATTTGATCACATCGAGTCACGCGAAATGCAACGAAGTTGTCACCCCTAATGTAGATAGATGTTATATTACAAATTTCACTCACCTTCGTTTTAGGGGGGTAGGCCGCTTTATTAATAATTATATATATGTGTAATTTGATGAGTTGTGCTGTCGCCACCAAATGTACTCAAATAGGTATCCATCGAATGATTCCTTCCCCCCACACGCCTTAGGGCATTCATACCGCATTCAGAGTATGAACTACCCGGACCACTAGAACATTACGTTCGCCTTGCCAAAATGTGCAAATTCATCATATGAAAAATCACAAAAAAACCCTGCGAACTGGTCTATGAGGAAAGCACCAAGTGGAGTAGGTGGCAATATCACTTTGGAAAAACACCTTGACGGCAACTTGAGAAGTGACATTTGATTTCATAGCGCCAAATTTCAACAGCTAGTGTGATTCATTTCGATTTTATAACGAACAGTAGAATGAGCTTCTCTTCACAGAAATGTTGACATTGTATGTTATCCTCCACCTTCCTAATCATGTCATATAAGAAGTGTAATTGTACTTAGGTTACCTCGTTGCCCTTAAATACTTGTCCAGTTTGTTACTACATTCGCTTGAATGCCGCTCCTCCAATCGATGTGACTTTTTATTCACTCTTACAGGATCAGACACGAAAAGGGTTGATGAGATTCATCGTAGACTGAGCAAAAATTCGTTATTTCTATTACATTTGAGAATTTTAACATTAAACCGTTTCAGCTGTGGCCTTCTCAGGAGTATGGGCTCTGTTTCTGCCACCAGTGAAATCCTCTATATATTTCAACCCCTCCCAAACGGACTCTATTGGTTCGGTAAGTGCAAACCTAAGTATGACTAGCCTATTGACGATTAATTAATTTCCCCCTTGTAAGTAGTGCCTCACCTTTTCGACCGTGAATGAGGAGAAAGTGTTATTTACACATCAGTAACGTATGAGCATGTCTGTGTTACCTTCTGATGCTGCAATGTCTATGGCTGTATTGAAGAGTGTCAAGCTGGCAGCCTGCTGGCAGTGAAGCTTCAACATTTCCTCGCCAAATTAAGTCATTTCGTTTCTAATTAGTTTACGTAAACGAGTGTACAAATATTGCGTTTTATCGTTCTCTACTCGTATATCAAACCACAAGGCAGCCTAAGGCTTCTTGATTGAACTTATTTTTTGTATTTGCTTTTGTTTTAATTTATTTTGAATTTGTCTTATTCTTTCGTTATTTATACAGGCTTTGAGGTTATTTTACTATTTTTTAATCGTTTTTATGGTTTAATTTATTGATAACAATTACTGGTTTATCTTTTTTCCAGTCCTCTTACGTGTCTTTATACCTGTACAATTCTGACTGCCCACCTCTTTGTGAACCAAGATCTTCATATCTCACGTGAAACAAGACACAAGCAGACTCACATCACTTGTAGTTCACATAACAAATAAGCTTATTAACTAGCAGGAATCGTTTTTATTTCAGGAGGCTCCTGTAACAGAGCAGAATAAGATTCATCGAGGGTTCCAGCGGTTATGGGACGATTTTCTAAGTGCATTTAGGCAGCCGTACGTCTTAAAATGGACATTTTGGTGGGCTCTGGCCACTTGTTGCTACTATCAAGTACGTTATACGCTGGGCTGTGTTAAGTACGTTATGCACTACTGTTGTGATTGAGCTAAGGGTTACTGTCATAAACATTTGTATTCCCCGCTTCGTTGACTAATGGAAAAAGAGACCCACAAACGTAATTTATACACAAATGGATGAGATGGGTTACGGTTTTAATGACTCTTCGTCCTTATAATTGTCAGTAAGCCATTCAAAACTGGGTTTTCTGCATTGCTTGGAAGGAACGAACTGAATTACAGTTGTCCTGTTCAGTAGTTTTGGGTAAATGATGACCAATTGTTGTAGTTAAATGTCCTACTCTACTAGTTACATCTAAATTTACGTGTACAACTTTATTGTATTAATAAAGAAACCAGAAAATGGCAGAAAAGAAAGGAAAGAAAGAAGTTGACTCAGAACAAGGCTTCCCTCTCTGTCTCTTCCTCAACAGAGGCATATGCACGTATTCCAAAGTTATGTATTTTATGGGTCAGCTGTAGGATCTGCCCGAGGGAGGATGTGCTGAGATGCTTCCAACATTAGTCTGCGGGCATTCTGCAGCTAATTGCGCCCTTCACTACTGGAAGGCCATAAGAAAAGGGGGTGTACGTGAACTGTCAGGTGCATGATCTGCTCTGACTCCCTCACAGGGGATGAGGTGGTTCATCTGCCTGATGGAGGGAAGTACAGGACATTTAGTGTGGCCCTGGGGGAAGCAAGTGTATGTGCCAGATGACAGTTCATATCCTCCAGGGCCACTTCCACCAGAGCACAATGGCGCAGGATCTTTTCAAGCAGTTTCAGTAGGAGAAGCTCAATCTGCTGCTCTTGAGCCCAGAGGAGTGGGAGAGTGGGCTTTGGTTTGCAGTGATTTCAATTCTTTTACAACCATTTTTACTCGATTTCCCAACTAGTTTTTCAGTCACTTACTTTTACGACAAATTTTCGTCGATTTCAGTACTGATTTATCAAATATTTTACTCAGTTCCCTGAAAAGTATAACATAATTTTCATCAACTTTTATAAACAATTTCAAAGATTTCCACTGATTGAAAAACAAGTTTCTATTTTTTTAAATCTTCCAATTTTTGTTTGATAGCCAATTCACTCTTTCACTCATTTTTTAAAAAGTTTTTGTGAAGTTCTCTATTCCAAAAGAAATGTTTCCATACAATATTCAATAATTTAGAGGAATTCATAATAATTTGTACACCCTTTCCTACTACTAAGGAAGTGAAATGGTGTCTAGTGGGTGGAACATCATGTTCCGAGCTCCCAAAACGAGTTAAGATTGTTCAAATATGTAATACGTGCAGTAGTTTTCTGTCGAGTTGGCTAAATATAGGCAAATATTTTTTTATCGAACATCCAAATATTTTAACTCACTTTTCCGACTTTTCCCAACAATTTCCCTGTATTTTCCTATAAATCCTTTAATCCCGTGGTCTATTTGATCATCTCAGTTTGATTTTCCCAGTAAAGATGTATCTTGACCAGATTGAAAATCTAACTTCATTCAGCTTCTCTAATTCATAGTATAGTTACTAAATGACATCCGATTGAAAACACTAGGGTTATTTAGTTCACAGAGGAGTTTTTGGCTCCAGCTTTATATAAATATTCCTTGAGCTCTGCAGACGTTTTATAGAAATGAACAAATAATGGATGGTTTTAGATATTGCAGTATGTTCAATCTTTATGGGAAACCATATTGGATGAGACTCCTCAAACAAGTGGAGAATGGAATGGATTAGTGGAAACTTCGTACACATTAATAAGTAATTTTTTTAAGTGTCGCATGTATTATTAAGTTATTCCTTAACAGTTCAGTTCTTAATAATCTCGTCGTTTATCCAGGTGCAGCAGGTGCATACGGTTTTGGCAAATTGCAAGCGGATTGGAAAAAATATGGGGAACTAGTGCTTTGTATTGGTTCGTTGTTACTGGCAGCTATAATATTTTACATGTCTCAAACGACCAGCATCATTGCTGCCTATGTGTTGTACGTTCTCTACGCTCTCATTTATAACTCTGTCATGACGATATCCAAGTGAGTCTCTTCATTTTACATTAAAAATAACCCGCTCTATCCATTCGAGAATGAATATGTTATTTGAATGTACTTGGAAGTAATTTATCGAACGCGTGGATCTACCTGCACCTTAATTAGTCTTATGTTTAGCGAGTCTGATTCGTATTATCTTCAGCCACTAAGCAGAAATTGAGGGCACGAGGAGCGGGGAATTTTCCCCTTAGTACATTTTTCCAACCTGGGTAGATACAGTAGAACAAGAAGAAAAAATTGCCGAACTTCGATGCTCCACATGCTGTGTCCTACACTGCCATTAATTAAAACATCACCCGCTTTGCATCCCACAACTTTCCTCAGCCCTATGTACAGTCCGTGTACCCAGTAACTCAGTGATATACAGGTGCTTTGTCGACTAATATGTTTTCACCCACCTAGAGTGAAGAATTTCCCTTACTATATGCTCTTCCTTCTCCGGAATGAGTATGTTACGCCCAGGCGAGCCAGCACCTTGGAATGTGTCTTGGATCCGGCAGTACAGCCAGGGTTTTGGGTGGCTGAGATGGACATTTTTTTTACTTTCCTTGGCTCTACGAAGTAGAAAGGAAAGTTATGTAATCGGCTGAAAAAAAAATTTTGAGTTCTCTTTAGATCTTTACGTTTCAGGCCCCCCTGAGTCCGATAAACACTATTTGGGAAAATGGTCTGTGTGTCTGTGAACGATTTTTAGAGAGAACCATCGTACCAAATCCACGAACAATGTTTTTCGAACATTTCCGTAAATTCCAGGGTTGCGAATGTATGATGTGCCTTTCTGATTTCGAATCACGTAAGGCCTTTGGCCACATGGTTGAACGATTATGGGATCCAGTAAGTATTAGGTTACTGCTTAAAATTTATGCTATCGCCAGGGTTAAGGACAGATGGTACGTTGCAGTGTTTATCAAAATACTTTTTAGTTGCTGCTCGTCTATTTTCGACTGTTGACATATTGTCCCAATATCTTACAACCCTGGCTTTAGCAATTTAGTACTAATAGGTAAAGTGCAACGCCGTAACATTAATAATTGAGCCAGGGACGACAAGTCACCTTTTGGTGTGTTTTAATAACGCAAGAGTGCAAGATGAGGGTCAGTACGTGAGTGGTGACACTTTTTACTTTCCTTGGCTCTACTAAGTAGAAAGGAAAGTTATGTAATCGGCTGAAAAAAATTTTGAGTTTTCTTCAGATCTTTACGTTTCAGGCCCTCCTGAGTTCGAAAAACACTATTTGGGAAAATGGTCTGTGTGTGTGTGTGTATGTGTGTCTGTGAACGATTTTTAGAGAAAACGACCGTACCAAATCCACTCAAACTTGATATCTAGCCTGCAGGTTACCATGGGACGCCAAAATAAGGGTATGAACAAAATCCATCGAAAGTTAACTATAGTTATCATAGTGATCAAAACACCAAATATTTTTTTTCTCAAAAACGGCTCTAACGATACTGATTAAATTTTTTATATAGATAGCTCTTAATAAGATAATTATACCATAAAATTCCTATTTGTGGGAAAATGACGAGAGCAGCACAATAAATTATCAAAATTTTCGAAGAAAAGCGTTTTTAGCGCGGTTTTTTCCTTATAAACTCCGCTGGAATGTTAGTAGAGAGTTAAAGAAAACTGGTATTGTAGTCCAACCCAATACCTAAAGGGTGATTGTTTAAAAACGCTGGGGGTCACTCCAGAAATGCCTGAATTTCAACTACTGCCGTTTCGCTTACTACCAGTTCTAAACGTTTTTACCCAATAACTCTGCAAAAGTAATTACTATCCTTCTTCAAAAAATTCTTGTTTACAGCTCCATTAATTCTCTGTGTACCAATTGCTCAATAATGGTCCTGAAATGAGTACGAGCAGCACAATAAAATCTGGAACTGTAAGCGCAACCGCTTGCTGCTGCCGTAAAGCGTTATTTGACCAAGATTCAAATTAACTGAGTGATAAATGAATTGATTAAATAGAATTAGCCATGTACAAAGTGAATTGTTGTAGAGCTAAGGAAAGTTGTGTGTTGCAACGCACCAGATATTTTTATTTCCGTTTTGTTGTTTCCAAAGTATCATTGTGTGTTGATCGTGCTCACATTACATTTCACTGCCCATTTCGCTCTAATCCACATTGAAAGCATTCATGGATTACATTGTTAAGTAATTTTGCAGCTGTGAAGTGGCTAAGAACATTAACCCAGAAAGCTATGGTCTCATCTTCGGTTTTACCACATTTTTGGCTCTCTTGATGGAAAGTCTTCTCACGGTGATTGTTGTGGAAAAATCTGGACTTTCCTTAAGAGCTCAGGTATAATTCAATATAAAATATAATTTAGCATAGTTGTAGAACATAAATTGATATATAGTTTATTATAATTTTATTCGGCACACCTGTAAATGAAGGGCTTAGAACTTGCAGGTTGGGAAACTATAACAAAGTAAATGTAAAGAAATCTTACTTCAGTTCATTAAGAAGTCCACTCTTCCCACTTTTTGGCCCCAGGTTTTACTGCCCCGGCAAATTTAGTGCTGGGCCAAAATTATTCGACATGAACACAGGGAAAGAAAAGGTTCATCGATACACTAAACTACGCAAAACCCAGAAGGAACGTTTGAGTAATCGCAGGAAGTAGTAACTGGCTGGTATTTACCTTTGAAAACAGAGCTGCTTGTGATTGGCATCACCCATTGGGTTCTATGTGGACCAGATGAGAACACAGCAGCTCACCATATCTGCGGTTGTGACAGGTTGTTTTATCCAAGCAGCATCACTCGTCGAAATACCCTAGTTAAAAAACATAAGAAAGTTTATTGGAGAGTCAACATACATAACTTCATTGCTTTGAACAATAAACTCTATGATAAACGAAATAATTTCTAAAATCTGAGCAGCACATGTCGATTGATTGACGAACGAGCAACTTTCAAATCCACGTATCCTATCCCCTCCTATCGTGCTATCACTTAAATTTTGTTCTCCATATCTCATTGTGTTATGGTTATCTGCATAAGGAACCAATAGGCCGAAACCTGTCAGATAACTAGATGTTTCAAACGTTTTATGTATGTTTCAGTTCGTGGTCTACGGAGGCTACTTCGCCTTCCTTGGGGGCGTTTTTGCTATTAAGAGTATCATCGATCTGATTCGAGGGCTGCTGAGTCAGAAATCGGCGGTGGACTTGGTGAATAGTCGGTGACTGAAAACGTATATTCCCCAACCTGACTGTTTCTCTTGTGTGTCATGTGTGTTCACCATTGATGACTGATACATTCCCGCTCTTTTTTAAATGCCCCACTCATAACTCCACTGGTTGAGGATGAATTAGGTTTTTTTTTACCATGAGCCGACTCCCACTCTCCACAATCCCCAATCAGTCCAAGAGCACTCTCAGCTGCATGGACACCAGCACGAAACAGATTGTTGCTAATTTGGCATTCTATCGTGTTGTATCATGTCGACACTATGGAGAACCCCTTCTCAGCTTCAGGTCGGCTTAACTTACGCTGTTATTTGACAAGCTTTACTTCAACATTAAAGAAGTTGGCATTTCAGGTTCTCTCCTTTCTTAATTCGTAAGTTACCAGTAATACTGTAAATATACTGTTGAAATTTTTAGCGCCGCCTCTTTACCGATTCGTACTCCAAATGATATCCCTTATTTGGGCGATTGTGGTTTTCGGATGCAGAACAGAACGCTTAGACCTTTCGTGGCTCACAGGATTGTTGAAATATAGACACAGCTAGTTCGGTGGATGAGTACTACGAGGAAATAGCTGAGAATCCTGCTTACTGCATAATTTGGTCTGCACGCCTTTGAATCATTCGTTACGGGTATCTAAATCATCCTGCCTTCAATTTCCTTCCCAAGTTTTGCGTTCCCCATCTCAACTTAACAACGCTAACTTGACGAAAAAGAATATGATTGTGAATTTGAATGTGTGAAAGCGAGAATTGACAGGATGTAGGCTTATATGTCAACACTTCCCGATCAATTGAAGCGCTTCTGCAGTGTATAAAACATTTTTACTTTTCGCTACCCCAAAGGGAAAGGAAAGTATAGTAATCGTGTAAAAAAAAAATTTGGGTTTTCTTCAGATCTTTACGTTTTGAGGCCTACCGAGTCTAAAAAACCTAATTTCGGCGCGTGGTCCGTGTGTGTGTGTGTCTGTAGTTCGATTTTCGGGAGAACGGCTGATCCGATTGAGCTGATTCTTTTTTTGTTTTGTTTTTTATTTTTTGTAGACGCCAAAATAAAGTTATGGGCTATTTCGGCCGATGGGAAGGGGGGGTGGAGGACTAAAATGTACCAAAAACTATGGTTTTTCGCATTTTTCTCGAAAACGGCTCTAACGATTTTGATTAAACTTTCAAATTATCTCCTACTGATCAATATCTAACTTTTCTTCTCCATGCATATCTCCATGAAAATACGGTGAACGGAGATAAAGGCCTATGAACCAAAAATAGGTTTTTTACAGTTTTGGACAAAACGGCTTGAACGATTATCACCAAACTCGCAGGATGTTTTCAAATAGTTAATACCTACATATTGTTCTCAATAAATGTTCCTGTGACGGTCCATTGAACAGAGATAAAAATCAAAATGTGTCGAAAATAACGTTTTTTCGAACATTTCCGTAAATTCCAGAGTAACTTCTTCACCAAATGTGATAACTCTTATGGAGTGTCTTATAGCATTCTAAACCCACATTTTGTTTCCCGCAACTATCTCTGTATCCATCTGTTGAACGGAGATATAAGGCAAGTTAACTCAGAAAAGGAGATTTGTCGAGAATTTAACGGTATTCCAATTTTCTCAAAAACGGCTCTAACGATTTCGATCAAACTTACGGAGTACTCTCATCTAACTAGTCCCTACATTATATTCAGTATAAATGTTCCTGTAAAAATGCGTTGAACGAAGATATAGCGCCCGCATATGTAGGTGGTGATCGAACTTAAAGGGATTGCGGAAAGTTGTGTGTTGATACGCATCGCTCGTTCTCTATATCTCTAGTCAAGATTGTTCAAAACGCCATCTTCCATTTGAGGAACCATTGCTGACTGATAAGGCCGTGATCCAAAGGCAAACCTATTTATTTGAAAATATGGTGCCCTCATCTTGGAAGGTATACTATTCTGAAGATATGAACCAACCAATACCTGGAAACGCTAGTCACTCCCGGGAAATACCATTTCTGTTGAATTCTCATCGATCATCAACGAAACGCTAAATCTCTGCCATGTTTTTTATTCAATCAGTTATTTTGCGAGTCCAGAAAATAAAGAAAATAAGATTGTGTTCTCGAAAACAGATTTAGCGGTTACGAATCATGGAAAAATCAACGTCAGATTTATTTTTCCCGAAAAATCGCCCAAAACTCAATAAATGAGATTTTCGGTACGTAAAATTTTATTATTTATTTTTCCTGGAAAATAACTAACATATTTAATTAAACTTATCGGTAGCTTTCGACTCACCAATAGGTACATTTTGTTCTCCTATAACTTCAGTGTTTCTGTTGATAATAGACGATCGACGATCAGAACGAATGGACTGGAGGGTGAAGGAACTTGGGTGCTCTGTCACACCAGATGTTGTGATTCTCTTTAATTAAGTCGTAAAATCAATTGACAATAATTGTGACCAACAGCGAATCATCATGCTCTCTGGAAACTTAGCGGTAAACGATGCGTAAAAGTGCGTAAGATGAAAAACGATTCCTAATATAGGCATGCTTAAAACATCTCGAGCTAAAATTGCACATTTCATTCACTAAGAAAGAATCAGTGGGTCTGCCAAAGTGAAAAGTTGGCTGACTGAAGTACGCTTTCAAGTAAGTGAATGTGTATACTGACTGTTGCTATAAATACGTGATTTCTCAGATCTTTAACGGTCGAAGAAAAACACTTCGTCTTGTTTATCTCTAATAACTCTTGAAAAAAGACAAATAAATGCCAAGCTGGCGAAAAGTGTCCTCTTGGGTAAACCTAGCCGATCTCACGTTGTCTTCGACTATATTAACTCCTTCCACCTTATTACTTTCCGCTACCCGAAGGGAAGGAAAGTACAGTATTAAAGAAATTGGGTTGTGTCCGCTTCCCGATCAATTGAAGCGCTTCTGCAGTGTATAAAACATTTTTACTTTTCGCTACCCCAAAGGGAAAGGAAAGTATAGTAATCGTGTAAAAAAAAAATTTGGGTTTTCTTCAGATCTTTACGTTTTGAGGCCTACTGAGTCTAAAAAACCTAATTTCGGCGCGTGGTCCGTGTGTGTGTCTGTAGTTCGATTTGCGGGAGAACGGCTGATCCGATTAAGCTGGTTCTTTTTTTGTTTTGTTTGTTATTTTTTGTAGACACCAAAATAAGGTTATGGACGATTTCGGCCGATGGGAAGGGGGGGGGTGGAGGACTAAAATGTACCAAAAACTATGGTTTTTCGCATTTTTCTCGAAAACGGCTCTAACGATTTTGATTAAACTTTCAAATTATCTTTTACTGATCAATACCTAACCTTTCTTCTCCATACATATCTCCATGAAAATACGGTGAACGGAGATATAGGCCCATGAAGCAAAAATAGGGGTTTTACCCTTTTTGGCAAAACGGCTTCAGCGATTTTCACCAAACTCGCAGGATGTTTTCAAATAGTTAATACCTACATATTGTTCTCAATAAATGTTCCTGTGACGGTCCATTGAACAGAGATAAAAATCAAAATGTGTCGAAAATAACGTTTTTTCGAACATTTCCGTAAATTCCAGGGTTGCGAATGTATGATGTGCCTTTCTGATTTCGAATCACGTAAGGCCTTTGGCCACATGGTTGAACGATTATGGGATCCAGTAAGTATTAGGTTACTGCTTAAAATGTATACTATCGCCAGGGTTAAGGACAGATGGTACGTTGCAGTGTTTATCAAAATACTTTTTAGTTGCTGCTCGTCTATTTTCGACTGTTGACATATTGTCCCAATATCTTACAACCCTGGCTTTAGCAATTTAGTACTAATAGGTAAAGTGCAACGCCGTAACATTAATAATTGAGCCAGGGACGACAAGTCACCTTTTGGTGTGTTTTAATAACGCAAGAGTGCAAGATGAGGGTCAGTACGTGAGTGGTGACACTTTTTACTTTCCTTGGCTCTACTAAGTAGAAAGGAAAGTTATGTAATCGGCTGAAAAAAATTTTGAGTTTTCTTCAGATCTTTACGTTTCAGGCCCTCCTGAGTTCGAAAAACACTATTTGGGAAAATGGTATGTGTGTGTGTGTGTATGTGTGTCTGTGAACGATTTTTAGAGAAAACGACCGTACCAAATCCACTCAAACTTGATATCTAGCCTGCAGGTTACCATGGGACGCCAAAATAAGGGTATGAACAAAATCCATCGAAAGTTAACTATAGTTATCATAGTGATCAAAACACCAAATATTTTTTTTCTCAAAAACGGCTCTAACGATTTTGATTAAATTTTTTATATTGGTAGCTCCTAATATGGCAACTATACCATAAAATTCCCATTTATGGGAAAATGACGAGAGCAGCACAATAAATTACCAAAACTTTCGACGAAATCGATTTTACCGCGGTTTTTAAAGAAAACAACCGTACCAAATCAGCTGAAACTTGATGCCTAGCCTACAGGTTACCCTGGGACGCAAAAATAAGGGTATGGGCAAAATCCATCGAAAGTTAACTATAGTCATCATAGTGATCAAAACACGAAATTTTTACTTTCCTTGGCTCTACGAAGTAGAAAGGAAAGTTATGTAATGGTGATTGTTTAAAAACGCTCATGAGATACATGGGGGTCACTCCAGAAATTCCTGAATTTCAACTACTGCCGTTTCGCTTACTACCAGTTCTAAACGTTTTTACCCAATAACTCTGCAAAAGTAATTACTATCCTTCTTCAAAAAATTCTTGTTTACAGCCTCATTAATTATCTGTGTACCGATTGCTCAATATTGGTACTGAAATGAGTGTGAGCAGCACAATAAAATCTGGAACTGTAAGCGCTCCGCTTCCTACTGCCGTAAAGCGTTGTTTGACCAAGTTCAAATTAACCGAGTGATAAATGAATTGATTAAATAGAATTAGCCATGTACAAAGTGAATTGTTGTAGAGCTAAGGAAAGTTGTGTGTTGCAACGCACCAGATATTTTAGAATGTTCCCTACTATTTTCACGGCACTTTCAGCCATCCCCGTTGGACCTACTCATATAAGGGCTTGTTGTTACATGGTCGATTTCCTTCTTCTTTCAGGGAATTCTTTAATACGTTGTCTGTAACTAGCTGAGATGGGATGCCAAAACGGCAAAATATCGATTTGAAGTGGTTAATGACGCATGAAGCTGTTAAGGAAGTTATTCGGAATTCCTCAATATATTTTGAGAAATAATCAACGACAATTTAATATTTAGTTTGGTGGACTTCTAAGAAATCGGCGCCCATTTTTTGCCGAGGCAAACTCGGTAAAGCAAGTGGTTTTAAAGGCTCGTCTGGGTTATTAGGGCGAAACCTCACACGTTGAACGACTTTCAACAAGATGTTGTGGGTCGACTGACATTTGGGGCCAGAATAAGACACCTCTTGCTAACGACTTGGTCTTTTCAACTGTCGTATGCGCGAAGTACGTTGTGTGCAATACAGACTTTCTTAATACCGCGGGTATCAATGTGCTTGTATTTCGAAATAGAAAATTATCTACTACATTAATTTCTCTCCTATAATTCCAGTATGGCTTGGCTGGATTAGCTGTTTTTGTTTTCGATAATGGTCATCCATCATCTTCAGAGTAACGTTCCAAGATTACATGAGTTTCATCGTTTTTACTGAACTACCTGTACGTGAGGGTTTAATAGCGTTCATAAGATAACTAAGAAAAACCCTATAAAATCCAAACCACTGCTGTTTCGTTTACTATCGTTTGTCGGAGTTTTTACTCAATACTTCCAAAATGGTGAACACTCGCCTGCTCAAAGATATCGTGTTGACAGTCTCATAAATCCTACTAATAAATCACTTCTGTCTTTGTTACTGAATAATAAATGTGAGGGAGGTAAGAGCAACTCTATCATTATGTAAAACGCAGAGCTAAACTGAACGAAAACCAGTTGATTCGTACTAGTGCGATCAAAACCACTGAATTTACGAGTTTTAATAACTTTTCATTTGTTACGGAATAAACTTCGAAATTGCTTTTATCGATTGACTGATCGGCTAAAATATATCAGAAAATAAGATTCGCCTAACATCATAAATTAGCTATTACCAATTTTACTTTTCATAAATGAGAATGTAAAAACGCATTCAATGGCACAGTGCTTGAGGCATATAGCGCATCATCATATTTATTAAGAAAGTTGCGTAATGGGAAACAATAGGTATTTTATTTGTTCGTGTTAAAACAAATTTTGCAATGCGTTCGGATTATCCGTTGAACTATACAACGGTTTCAATTAAAACAACTTGAAACCGTTTCGAAATGGGTTTTCCCCGACGAAGTAGAAAGGAAAATATCTGGTGCGTAGCAACACACAACTTTCCGCCACCCCTTTAAGTTCGAACACCACCTACATAGGCGGGTGCTATATCTTCGTTCAACGCATTTTTACAGGAACATTTATGGAGAACAAAATGTAGGGACTAGTTAGCTGAGAGTACTCCCCAAGTTTGATTGAAATCGTTGGAGCCGTTTTTGAGAAAATTGGAATACCGATAAATTAATATTCGACAAATCTCCTTTTCTGAGTTAATTTGGCTTATATCTCCGTTCAACATAAATATACAGAAATAATTATAGAGAACGAAATGTGGGTATGGGTGACTAAAATACACTACATTAGGATTTATGACATCCGGTGAAGAAGTTACCCTGGAATTTACGGAGATGTTCGAAAAAACGTTATTTTCGACACATTTTGATTTTTATCTCTGTTCTATGGACCGTCACAGGAACATTTATTGAGAACAATATGTAGGTATTAACTATTTGGATACATCTTGAAAGTTTGGTGATAATCGTTCAAGCCGTTTTGTCCAAAACTGTAAAAAACCTATTTTTGGTTCATAGGCCTATATCTCCGTTCACCGTATTTTCATGGAGATATGCATGGAGAAGAAAAGTTAGATATTGATCAGTAGGAGATAGTTTGAAAGTTTAATCAAAATCGTTAGAGCCGTTTTCGAGAAAAATGCGAAAAACCCTAGTTTTTGGTACATTTTCGTCCCCCACCCCCCTTCCCATCGGCCGAAATCGTCCATAACCTTATTTTGGTGTCTATAAAAAATAGCGAACAAAGCAAAAAAAGAACCAGCTCAGTCGGATCAGCCGTTCTCCTGCAAATCGAACTACAGACACACACACACACATACACACGGACCACACGCCGAAATTAGGTTTTTTAGACTCAGTAGACCTCAAAACGTAAAGATCTGAAGAAAACCCAAATTTTTTTTTGGGCCGATTACTATACTTTCCTTCCCTTCGGGTAGCGGAAAGTAAAATTGAGTTTTCCGCGGAGCTGTACGTGTTTAAGGCTCAAGAGCCTGATATTCACCACGTGAGAAAGGGGTCTGCGGAAGAAATGGCGAGTAACGGTTGAACGCAATTAGGCAATATTTTATATTTAGCCTGCAGGTCAACACGGAACGTCAAAATAAGGGTGTGGGTAAAATCAATCAAAAAGTCCAAATTATTTAACTCAAAAATGGCTGTCTCGGCGTGATGAGTTTCAAATGAAGTACAATACTATACATTTAAATCAGAGGGAAAGTTATGAGAGCTGCCCAATAAATTATCAAATATGTTGACGCAAATGAATTTTGCTACAGTTATTAATTCTTAACTCCTGCTCAAATAAAACTAACGTTCTTGGGAAAATCGTCCTGGTAGTTTAATGAGCTACGATATCAGTTTTACAAGAGTCGTAAGATAATTAGGAGCAATAAAATACGAACGTTAAGCCCTCAGTTTCTCGTGATTAACCGTTCCAACCGGCTCACATAATCTGGAAAAACACATCGGATTAGTTGCTAGAACGGTAAATACCGCTGAATGCACGTAGGGGTTAGGAAAGTTGTGTGATGCGTCGCGCTAGATATTTGTTATCGCCCTCTTCCGTTCTTGAGCATCTGATCTACGGGCTGGCAGATCATATTTTACGACACCACTTTGCTGTCACTATGAAAGTCAGGATGCCCAGGGCAAACAGATTGTACAACTAATTTCGTAAAATTCGTGACGTTGCTATTATCGAATTCATAGCAAGAAATACGAATCCCTGTTGAGAAAGAAACATTTATTTATCACTTCAAACGGGATTAAAAATGAGGTTAGAAACGTTTTCTTCTTTCATTAGCAACTTCGAGTATTTTCAGCTTTTTCTCTTAGTAGGTTGTGGGGCTTAACTCATGTTCATGTCAATGCTGTGTATAATGAATTTGGCCACCGCCTATTTTTACTTTCCGCTACCCGAAGGGAAGGAAAGTATAGTAATCGGCCCAAAAAAAAAATTTGAGTTTTCTTCAGATCTTTACGTTTCAGACCCTACTGAGTCTAAAAAACCTAATTTCGTCGCGTGGTCCGTGTGTATGTGTGTGTGTATGTGTGTGTGTGTGTGTGTCTGTAGTCACCCTGCAGTCGGGGGTCCAGAATTCCGCTGACGTATTCCCTGCGTGTCGTATGAGCCGACTAAAAGGGACAGCCGGGTGGGCCCAGCTTGAAAGACAACCTCACCTCTACGAGGTCCCCGCAGGAGTACATCCAACGAGGCTTAACTGTGGCTGGGCGTCACAGTGTACTCTGTCGCCACACTGTGCTCACCCTGCAGTTGGGGGTCCAGAATTCCACTGCCGTAGCGTGTTCGTATAAGCCGGACTAAAAGGGACACAACTTACACTTCATTCACATACATGACACACTGGGAACCCCCTACCTTTAGCTGGGATCGCAGAACACACCCCCCGCAGGAAGGGGGACAGAATTCTCCTGCCGTATCCTCTGCGTGGCCGTTAAATCCGGCCTTAAAGGGGCTTAAAGCTCACGACACTGACATACACAACATATTCCAGATACAAAATACACTGCAACGGCTTGCGTGGCAGAACACATTGACTTAAAAACACTCATAATGAGCGAAAGACAGTCCTGGAAGTAGCTCACTAACACCTTTGAGCGATCCCCTATAGGTGCGGCCTTCGAATGAGGAGGGGGAAAAACCAGGTTTGAGCGTTCCTGGGGCGGCTGATAGCGCAGTGTCCCGCTCGCCACATCACTAGTGGCCGAGGGCTGACTCTGAGCAGCAGCCGAAAAATCCCTCATGCGTCTTAGTCCCGGTGGGTGGCCGGACTGGCAGCTGCTGCGGCAGCAAGTGGGGCCTCCTTTGACCCTCAACGGACCAAAGCCCCCTAGCGGCGGGTTGCCCTCTAGCTAAAGGGCTAGAATCAATATGCCTGAGGGGAGCTTCAGGACACTGCCTCGAGCACCTCTCGCCCATACCACTAACACACAACAAATGAACTCACAAGGATACACTACACCAGTCTGCTTCTTTAATCCCCCCACCTTAGTAAAAATATAATGACAAAGTCAACTAAATCTTCAGCAGGTAATAAAAACGCCACCTGCGCCTCTTCCTCAGGCTCGCCAAGCTCGACTCCTTCCCTCCTCGGACGATGAGCAACCTACTGTCGTCCAACCAAACAAGAGGCGGAAAGAACCGGGCAAACCGCGTTCATCTCCCCTTTCTCCCCTAGTAGCCCGGGCAACCTGGCTACTACAAGCACTCGGCATTCCGCTGACCCTAATCTGTCGGACATGGAGCAAATTTGCGCTTATGTCCAAATCATCCACAGCCAGCTGGCACGGATGAGGGCCAATGCGACAGGACCTATGCGGGACCTCGTGAACTAGCTGCCTCTTCGAAATTTCGAAGCTGGCAATCAAAGCTAATGCCCCCCAACGACATCGCCCCCTGCCACCCGCCCCATGCGGAAAAACTGTGGCGGCTGTTAGAGGAAGAGCTGCGTAGGGCAATTGCCCAGCAGCCAGTGCCACCAGCCCCCAAACTCAAGGAGCTGCAACGAGCCAGGGTAGTACCCCAGGCCCTCATATGCGGCAGTAGCCGCTACTGCGCCTTCCTCCCCTCATGGAGCTGAGGCTGAATGGCAGTCTGCCAGGGCCAGGAAGCGCAGGGGAAGCAGAAAAAGGCCCCAACTAAGCAGGCCGAGGGCAGCGCCCGCCTACGCCTCCGCCCAATAACAAGGGCAACAATAAAAATAAAAGCAAAAATAAAAGCCTCCACCGCTCACCAAACTCCCTAAAACCCACGACAAAACGTGGTAGTGGTCAGGCGCACATGCGAAGAAGGAGAGGCTGGTCCTCCAACCCTGATGCAATGGAAGCACTGATGCGGGGTGTCCCTACGGACCTCCAAGCCCTAAGCGTCCGAGTGCTAGACATCCGTATCTGCAGTAGGAGGTGGCGCCGTCATTGTGACGGAAACGCCAGAAATGGCCAAGGCGCCTCACGAGCCACATTTCCACGAAAAGGAGTTAGCTCCAAGCATCAGCCCCCTGGGTCGTTTCCTCACGCCTGCTATTGTGCGACGTGCGGACTGACCTTCAAAAGAGGACTTGGCCCAGCAAGTTGTTGAGCACAACCCTGCGTTAGGCTTGCAGCCGCAGGACGTCAGGCCTCTCTTCACCAAAAAGCGTGGCAGACAGAAGGATTGGGTGATTGAGGGTATCACCCAGCCTATACAAAACTAGAGGGCAAGGCACCTCCAAATAGCCTGGCAGCGGTGCGCCATGCACGAAAGTACCAAGCCCCCACCAGTGCTACAAATGCCAGAGCTATGGCCACCTGGCAGTAGCCTGTACAAGACCTGTTGTGTGCGCCTGGTGCGCCTTGCCACATCTGAGTAAGGAATGCAAGCGTGATGCTCCCTCAAGTGTGCCAATTGCGTCGAACGCAAAATCCAACAGGTTGCACACTCTACACGAGACGCACGCTGTTACCATTCGTCAGCGAGCGATTGCCCTCCAGGAGTCACGAGTGGATTATGAATAGGTCAAAAGCAGTTCAGAATCCTTCAACACAACACCAATAAGAGTTGCCCAGTTATGGCTGAGTTGCTGCAAAATGCACTCAAGAAACGCTGCAGTGTTCTCGCCATACAGGAACCATACATAGGATCCAAAACTCTTGGTCTGGGATCGCAGGCACGAGTGGTGGCTGGAGCAAGAACGGGAGCCAAGGCAGCAGTGGCCTGCATCGACCCGTCCATTGACATGCTCGCACTCATCACCTGAACAGCCAGCTCTTGGCCACTGTGCTCATCCGAGCTGGTGGCTTTGAGCTGGTTGTAATATCATTTTACAGGCAATTTGGCGCACCAGTTGCCAACAGCCTTGAACCACTCGAGCGGGCTCTAGCAGGCCTATCAGGACGACCCTGCATAGTCTGTGCCGATGCAAATGCCAGATCACCATTGTGGGATCCCCAACCCTGGATGGGGCGGGCGAGGCGTATATAGAGCTGCTCACCAAGTACAACTTGATTGTTGTCAATGACCCCATGACTGAGGCGACCTATGATGGTCCGGGAGGAAGGTCGTGTATAGATGTCACAGCCGTGTCTCACCCTGCTACTCAAATTGCCGGGTTGGCGAGTCGTACCAGGTGCAACGATGAGCGACCATGGTTATTGACTTTGCCATTACGGATGACAACATCCTCTGCAAAGACACGCGTGAAAAGCGATTCCGCGCAAAAAATGCTGATTGGCCACAATTCTGTAGGGTACTGGAAGGTGAACTGCGTGCCGCGGACACCTCACCTAATAGCGCAAGCATACACACCTGAAGAGGTGGACAGCAAAGTGGACATATTTACCACAGCACTGCACTCTGCTGGGCTCTCTGTACTTGGCCAACAGAAGCACAGGGCGATCAAAGTCCCATGGTGGACTGAGGAACTAAATCCCCTCAAGCAAAGTGCAAATAGAGCTAGAAGGATGTACCAAAACACTCGTGACCCTGATGCCAGAGCAACACTCCGAACTGCCTTCATCCAAGAGAAGAAGGCCTTCCACCGCGCCATCAAACGAGCCAAACGGCAAGGCTGGCGAAACTTTGTGGAAGCAGAGAGCTCTGAGAACCCCTGGGGGAGACACTACAAGTCCTCCATAGGAAAAGCTAACGTAGAGCAGGTCTTAGCCGCGATGCAAAATGAGTCAGGCTGGGCCTGCAGCATCGAGAGCTCACTGGAAACCCTCCTTGAGAAGGCGTTCCCAGATGACCAAGTAGCTCGAGACACTGAAGCCCAGAGGGCAGCAAGGGAGCTGATCATGGACCCTCCGAACGAGCCCGACATCCCATTGTGGACAACAGGCGACCTCGGCAGGGCCTCATGACAACTTAAAGCCCAACAAATCTCCTGGGCCAGATAAAATAGAAAGCAATATGCTAAGGAAGGCTGAGCGACAATCTCCAGCGGCCTCCTTAATTTATTTAATGACTGTCTGCAGGTCGGACAGTTCTCACTCAGTGGAAGACTGCGCGCGTTGTCACTCTTCAAAGGAGGCGACCGCAATCCAGTCAGACCCGTGATCATGGAGACCACTCAGCCTTCTTTCCATATTAGGCAAAACACTAGAAATCTTGATGTTGCAGTCCCTCGAAGGAGTCTTTGGCCGCAAGCTCACAGGCAGGGAATACGGTGTACCAAAAGAAGGTCCACGCAGGATGTCATTGTCGAGATCCGGCGTGTTTCGCTGGCACCGCTAAGTACGTCGTAGCAGTTCTGATTGACATCAGAGGGCGTTTGACAACCTTGGCCAGCGCTCCTTAATGAACTCAAAGGTAGGGAATCCCCGCGAACCTGTACTCGCTCGTCAGAAGTTACCTGACAGACAGAACTGCTACGATCGAAAGTAGGCATGTCTCCGTCCGGAGAAAGATTGAGAAGGGGTGCCCACAGGGCTCGGTCCTAGGACCAGCACTCTGGAATGCCTTCTTCAAGGTCTTCAGAAACTCATGGAGACTGACTGCGAGCCGTACGCCTATGTGGATGACTTGACTGTGCTGATCTTTGCAGAGTCAGTCCGCCAAATTGAAGAAAAACCCACCACGTGCTCTGCACTGTCAACCAATGGTGCGAGCATGTCAAGATGCAGGTGGCTGAGGAAAAACCCAGCTAATCCTCTTGAAGGGGAAAGTGAATAATCCACCCAGAATACGCTTTGGCGGCCACAGGCTCCTTCTTGAAAAGCACGTCAAGTATTTAGGAGTGAATATAGGTGAGAGGTGGGTTTCAACCAACACCTCCAGTCCCTTAAAGGCACTACCATTGCAAGGTTTGCCTCACTGCGTGTGCCATTACTAAGGCCACTTGGGGTGTGTGTTACCACGACACTATCCTCATGTATAAGGCCATATATCTAGTGTGATTGGCTACTGCCCTGTTGTCTGGGGTAGCAAACTAACAGTCAATCAAAGAGAGTATTGGCCCAATCCCAGAGAGCCGCGCTCCTGTGGATCACCAAGGCCTACAAGACTGTATCAACGGAAGCACTCCAGGTGATCACTGGTCAGTTACCAGTTGATTTGGCTGTTGAGTGCATGATTGACAAGTGGAGAGTGAAACGGAGCTTCCTCCGCTTTGGGCTGAACTCCGTATGGATCTCACCACAGAACAGAAACTTGCCGCCATCGATGAATGGGCTCTAGAGAAATGGCAAGCGAGATGGGAATCCTCGTCAAAGGGACGTGATACGTATGAGTTCTTCCCTCAACATCCGTGAACGTCTTTCTAGAAAATGGGTTGAGCCAGACCACTGGACGAGCCAGTTCCTCACGGACATGGTGACTTCCAATGCGCGGCTCCACTTCTTTTCTCTCTGAAAGACTCTCCATTATGCACGTCTTGTGCCTCCAGTGCGAGAAACAAGAAACCATGTGCTGCTCCACTGTAGTTTCTACAACAGTGAGCGACGGTTGTTGAGAGGGCAAACGAACTTAGCAGCTTTGATCTGTTACAAAGGAAGCTCTATAACCATTTTGCAAAGTTCGCAAAGAAGGTAATGGCTAAGAAACGTGGTTATAGTTGATCAGTCGCTTTTGAAACTTGCTACCCAAGTAAACAGTAAGATCAGGTAGGGAACCAGATTAAGAACTACTCCCAGATGGTACGGGATTCCTCAGGTGGTCACCTCCGCGCGGTAACACACGGCAACAGCTCTCTACGGTGAGACTGGCTAACGACCACATACCTGCCGTACCTCCACAGGTCTGAGTTCGGTGGATGCTGCAGGGGCCGGCCTCTTGCATATTAGCGAAACCGCAACTTCTATGACTGATATAACCCTCGT
This sequence comes from Pachypeltis micranthus, assembly GCA_020466155.1. Lineage (NCBI taxonomy): Eukaryota > Metazoa > Arthropoda > Insecta > Hemiptera > Miridae > Pachypeltis > Pachypeltis micranthus. The sequence goes on along the minus strand of CM035771.1, from coordinate 29,607,300 downwards.
CGAGGGTTTAGGTACAGTCATGAAATAAAGAAACAGATCTGTGTGTGTCTTAGTTCGATTTGCGGGAGAACGGCTGATCTGATTGAGCTGGTTCTTTTTTTGTTTTGTTCGTTATTTTTTGTAGACACCAAAATAAGGTTATGGACGATTTCGGCCGTTGGAAGGGGGGGGGGGGGGGCAAATGCACCAAAAACTAGGGGTTTTCGCATTTTTCTCGAAAACGGCTCTAACGATTTTGATTAAACTTTCAAATTATCTCCTACTGATTAATATCTAACTTTTCTTTTCCATACATATCTCCATGAAAATACGGTGAACGGAGATAATGACCTATGAAGCAAAAATAGGTTTTTTAAGCTTTTTGGCAAAATGACTTCAACGATTATCATCAAACTCTCAGGATATTTTCGAATAGTTAATACCTACATATTGTTCTCAATAAATGTTCCTCTGAAAGCCCATTGAGCAGAGATAAAAATGAAAATGTGTTGAAAATAACGTTTTTTCGAACATTTCCGAAAGTTCCAGGGTAATTTTTTCACCAGATGTGATAAATCCTAATGAAGTGTCTTTTAGTCACCCATACCAACATTTTGTTCTCCATAACTATTTCTGTATATATATGTTGCACGGAGATATAAGCCACGTTAACTCAGAAAAGGAGATTTGTCGAATATTAATTTATCGGTATTTTTTTTTTTTTTTTTTTTTTGACCCGAGGGCGTGTGGGACAAGTCCCTTTGTCACTGCGGCCGCATATGGGCCTATTGTGACGCTGGCCCTTTCTTAGTAGAAGGCGTCGTACATACCCGCCCCCTTAGGAAGCCGAGTATGTCCTTCACCGCAGAGTCCGCTACAGTTTGGGGTTCAGTGGTCCCCTGACGGAAGTATTCAAAGCGGTTTGCTGCCAAAGCAGGGCATTCACATAGGATATGCTCTGCTGTCTCGTCCTCCTCGCCGCAGAGTCTGCAATCCACCGCCTCTGGGATGCCCATCTTGTTGAGGTGATATCTGGGAGGGCAGTGCCCGGTGAGGAAGCTTATCAGTACTCTCAGATCTTGTCTAGAGAGTGTCAGCATCGCCTTCGCCCTTTGACAGGAAGGTGTGACAAGCCTTTTCGCCTGTCTTAGTCGTGGCTGGCGATGCCAATGGGCGCTATTTTCCTGTATCTCCCATCGAGCAACCAGACGGTTCAGGTGTCTTTCATCAGACCCACGTGTGGATCAGGCCCGATGGGAAGGGATTCTGTACCCCTTTTCGCAAGGCGGTCAGCCTTTCATTGCCCTCATGCTCCCTGTGAGCCGGCACCCAAATGAGGGAGAGCCTCTTACGGGCGCCGAGCTGCTTGAGTGCATGGAGGCATTCCCATGCCAGCTTAGACCTAAAACCATAGGCTGCGATGGCCTTTAAGGCGGCCTGGCTGTCTGAGAAAATGTAGATCCGCTTGCCCTTGAGTCCTTTGTTCAGGATCTCTTTTGCGATCTCTTGGGTTTCGCCCATTGTTCGCGGCTGCTTATTCAGTCAGCATGCTGACCTTATTCACAGCTGGCCGCAGACATGCCCCTGGGGACAATGCCGTGGCCGTTCCACTATCCACAACCCGTGGTCGCGCCTGGTAGCATGGGCATGCTCCTGGAAAGATAGCCCAGAACCAGGAATTTATCGGTATTCGTATTTTCTCAAAAACGGCTCCAACGATTTCGATAAAACTTTCGGAGTGCTCTCAGCTAACTAGTCCCTACATTTTGTTCCGTATAAATGTTCCTGTAAAAATGCGTTGAACGAAGATATAGCGCCCGCATGTGTAGGTGGTGTTCGAACTTAAAGGGGTGGCGGAAAGTAGTGTGTTGCTACGCACCAGATATTTTTGGTAGTTAGGATAAGGGCGTCATTAAACAGAGCTTCGTGTACAGCACGAACTAGTAACTTGCAAAAATCTATGTAAAATCCAATTTTAAGGTGGTACTTTTACTTATCAATCCTAACGCACATTATTCTGTCGTCCATGATCTCACACAAAACTCAACCAGCCGATACATCGGAGCCTCGTCACACATGAAATCAGCAGCTTAGGCGAAGAACCAGTGAAAGTTTGGCAAAAATATCTTCTGCTTACTTGTGCTTGTGGAGGATCTCATTCGGCTTACTTATTGGATCTCCTCCTCGATTTGGACTTCTACAGTGCGGTATACGTCTCCTGTCCTTTATCCGTCTGATGTTATGTGCTAGGTTGGTTCTGATTTCCATAATCACCTCTTATACTTACCACGCACATACATATTTTTTACGGATTGAAGAAAACGTTTTCTCAAAACACTTGGTGCTTTGTGTCCTGCGTAGATTTTCGTGTTCTGGATCCTGAATGTGAAACCTACCGAAACTTAGCGATGTTTATGAAATTTGCATTCACAGCTTCACGATTTCGACTAAACTAACTGTGGTCTCTCTACTAACCACTCTACATTCTGTTCTTCATGAAATTTTCTGTAGAGCGAAGATATGGCCTCTAAGTATAGCCCTGTAGCGTTGCACAACCATGCTGTGCGATGATTGCGCTACAATGTTATGGAAAGGCTTCAATTTCTCCCCTTTACATCTAGGACAGACGTGAATCGAACTGATGGTCCGTGTTCACTAATCAACGAGTATAGCCATATTTTGTTCTTCATAGCTACTTCTCGTATAATCTGTTGAACAGAGAAAATCTGTCATTGAAAATGTACAGAGCAGTTTTCACAATCGGACACGGAATTTAGGTATCGAGAAAAGTCAAACCGGATTTTCAATTTCCGCTACTTAACGGGCAAGGAAAGTATTGTAATCGGGTAAAAAAAAGTTTTCTTCGGATCTTAACGTTTTGAGGCCTACTGAATCTATTAAACCTGATTTTGGCGCGTGGTGTGGCAATAGTTGATTTGCAAGAGCTGGAATGATTGTGTTGGTTCTTTTTTACTTTCCTTGGCTCTACGAAGTAGAAAGGAAAGTTATGTAATCGCCTGAAATTTTTTTTTTTGAGTTTTCTTCAGATCTTTACGTTTCAGACCCTCCTGAGTCCGAAAAACACTATTTGGGAAAATGGTCTGTGGGTCTGTGTGTGTGTGTGTGTGTGTGTGTGTGTGTGTCTGTGAACGATTTTTAGAGAAAACCACCGTACCAAATCAGCTCAAACTTGATATCTCGCCCGCAGGTTACCATGGAACGCCAAAATAAGGGTATGAACGAAATCCATCGAAATTTAACTATAGTTATCATAGTGATCAAAACACCAAATATTTTTTTTCTCAAAAACGGTTCTAACGATTTTGATTAAATTTTTTATATTGGTAGCTCCTAATATGTCAACTATACTATAAAATTCCTATATACGGGAAAATGACGAGAGCAGCACAATAAATTACCAAAACTTTTGACGAAATCGATTTTAGCGCGGTTTTTAGAGAAAACAACCGTACCAAATCAGCTGTAAAATGATGTCTAGCCTACAGGTTACCATGAGACGCCAAAATAAGGGTAAGGGCAAAATCCACCGAAATTTAACTATAGTTATGATAGTGATCAAAATACCTTTTTTTTCTCAAAAACGGCTCTAACGATTTTGATTAAATTTTTTATATAGATAGCTCTCAATAAGACAATTATACCATGAAATTTCCATTCGTGGGAAAATGACGAGAGCAGCACAATAAATTATCAACATTTTCGACGAAAAGCGTTTTTAGCGCAGTTTTTTCCTTATAAACTCTGCTGGAATTTATGTAGAATGTTAAAAAAAATTGGTATTGTAGTCCAATCTAATACCTAAAGGGTGAGTGTTTAAAAACGCTCATGAGATACATGGGGGTCACTCCAGAAATTCAAGAATCTCAACTACTGCCGTTTCGCTTACTACCAGTTCTAAAAGTTTTTACCCAATAACTCTGCAAAAGTAATTACTATCAAAGTTAACGTACCTGTTAGGTGAGTCCGTCTCCTCTGGCTTGTGAGTTACTGTGGGCAAGCGCTTTCGATGTAAAGACATCATCGTCTGGCCGTTTAGTCAGTACTGGAGTCAGTCAGTTGGTCGTGGTCTTTATATACAAAGAGAAAGGTGAAGGGAGTGATGGAGCGTTGGGGAAGGGGCGGGGAGAGGTCTTGTTGGTCAGTCTTGTTAGTAGTACCTTAGCCGGACTGGCTGTGTTAGGTATTAAAGATATATTCTCTTTGTATATAAAGACCACGACCAACTGACTGACTCCAGTACTGACTAAACGGCCAGACGATGATGTCTTTACATCGAAAGCGCTTGCCCACAGTAACTCACAAGCCAGAGGAGACGGACTCACCTAACAGGTACGTTAACTTTAGTATTTGCCTACTGGCGGACACAACCCAATTTCTTTAATACGTAATTACTATCCTTCTTCAAAAAATTCTTGTTTACAGCCCCATTAATTCTCTGTGTATCGATTGCTCAATAATGGTCCTGAAATGAGTACGAGCAGCACAATAAAATCTGGAACTGTAAGCGCTACCGCTTGCTGCTGCCGTAAAGCGTTGTTTGACCAAGATTCAAATTAACTGAGTGATAAATGAATTGATTAAATAGAATTAGCGCCTTGTACAAAGTGAATTATTGTAGAGCTAAGGAAAGTTGTGTGTTGCAACGCACCAGATATTTTTATTTTGTTCGTGATTTTTTGAAGACGCGAAAATAACGATTTTGATTAACCTTTCAAATTATCTTCCACTAGTTAGTACCCAACGTTTCTTGCTCTTAAATATCTCCTTGAAAATTCAGTGAACCAAAAATGTCTTTCTTAATTTCTCGTTTTCTTTAATTTTTGGTGAAATTGCTTCAACGATTTTCACCAAACCCCCAGGAAGTCTTCAAATAATCAATACTTATTATTGTTCTAAATAAATGTTCCCCTGACAGTCCGTCGAACAGAGATATCGACCAAAATGTAATGAAAATCATGTTTTTTTGAATGTTTTCGTAATATTCAGAGTAACTGCTTCACTAGATTCTGTAATTATTTCTGTATCTATTTATGGAACGAATATATATAAGCCATGATAACTCGGAAAGCGAGATTTGTTGGACATAATCGTTTTTCCCGTTTTCTAAAAAACGGTACTAACTATTTCGATCAAACTTACGGAGTACACTCAACTAACTAGTACCCGTAGAAATGCGTTGAAATAAGATACATGGTCATATATACAACAGGTCGTCGAGTTTACGGGGTTGAGGAAAGTTATTTATTGCTACGCTTCAGATTTTCAGCAACGCTTTCCGTACCTTTCGCCCTTTGGGTCGATGGTGAGCCAAGTAGGTACCTCACGGTTAAGAAGCAAAGGTGAAAACATGGTGTCGCCGCCGCCGCGTGCGATCGATTATCGCTTCGATTTATTAAATCGAATCTTCCCCTGCGGGTTCCGAATCTCATCCGACACCTCCCACCGCTTGCGGCGAGTCTTCCCTCACCACTCGTCCTGACGGCGACCGCCCGAGCCGAAACAACACGAGCCGCTCGCCTTTCTTCAGTCCGGCGTTCGCCTCTCACGTGTTGAGTTCTCGCGTTCGCATTATTTTTCCGCCGAATTATTTTGTCTCCCTCCTCTTTCATTTATTTCACAGTTTCTCTCATTTGTTGACAGTTTAAACGTACATTTGCGGTATGTTCCTTCGTCCACCTATAAAACTTATCAGTGCCTTCAATTCGCGTGCTTCGTGTCGCGAAGTGTAATTTAAGACTCGGGACAACTTTACTTCGACAAAATCGCGTATATTTTCCGAAGTTAATTCCATTGACGTTTAAATTTATTAAAATACTGCGGGCAATTTATTGTTGCGTTATCGACAGGAAAAATGCCTTCTGACTTGTTGCTGTCTAGCTCTGGTTTGACGCTCGCGTCGTTGATAGTTTTCACGTTAGTTTCATTCAAAGACGTATCTGCCACGACAACGTCAGAACCTGTCAATTGTGATAGTGTCAAGTACAGTATCTCTGAGAAGCCACTGGGTGAAGAAGGCGCACAAGATGTTTTCAGTAAGTTGAAATGTACTGCTTCGTTTTTCTAATGATACTTGGTTAACAGTATACGCCACTAGAAATTATAGAACTGATGAGAGATGATAATAATAATAATCAGTTGCTGACTTATTAAACTGCGTGTTCTGGGTGAAGGAATTTGGAAGAATGGAACAAACTTAGAGGGATGTCTGTAAACGTTCGTCAAAAACATTCAATCCTCACAATACTGAGCATTATTCTCGATTTCAAGGAATAAAATCCTGGAGATGAGGGATGGGGACTTTCTTTGTGATTGAAGTATGAGGTACCGTGCTCCGTGCAGTGATCCTTGACGCCTTCCAGGTTTAGTTAAAAACTAATCCAATTAGGTTTAGCTCATTTTAGTTTGTAAATTCTGTGTGTACGATAGGATATTGTGCACCTGCACACCAAACGCCGACCCGTTCACAGGCCGAAGGGAATGCATTCTTACGATAAAACATGCCCCCAGTCCTACTTCCACATTCTGCATGGCGACAGGGTGTGTAGAAGAGTCGTGGAACATACAACACAACGCTCGAGGAATAGAGTAACATGAGAAGTGGCCTCAAATTGAATAATCAGGTGCGGCACTCAAACGATGGCCAGCGATTTTTATAGCACTGGTTCTTATCTGTTTTGCGTTCGTGTGATTGATGTGAAGATCGGTTATTTGGTCGAGCGAGGTTTAATTAGAACTTAGTGTCGAATGATGCACGGTGATGCACAGTTTAGGGAGGGAAATAAGTTAGCCACAAAACGCAGCGAAAACGATATTTGACGTAAGGCGATATGTTGGGTGGTTATCATTTGATTGTTTGTCCGATGTACCGTTAATTTATTGAACTGCCCACATGGCTTTTTGGAAATGTTCATTTTTACGCCGTATGACTCGTAAGTTCTGTATTTTTTTGGTTGCTCCTATTCATTTTACGCTCAAATCGTGCTGGTTGCTCGAGCCATCGTACGTTTTGAGTGTGTCTTGCTATCAATTGCTCTGAATTTATAGAGAAAACCCACAAAAAAAGTCAAGTAAGATGCTTCTCACACCTTTCCTCAGCCCCCCGTTAGTTCACATACTTTTATCGCTCGGCCAGCTAATTTGTTTTTCACTCGACTCCTACCCCAACAATCTGAAATTCGCTATATCTTTTGGTTTATTATTCATTCTGAATAATAACCCTATGTTTTCGGTCACGAAAAATTTTTTACAACCCCCCCTCAAAATTTGATACTTTACGTTTCATGACATGGAGATTCCAAATTTGCAATGTCCGTCCGCCGTCCCCCGTCCGCCGTCCGCCGTCCGGGCCGTTTTGTGCCTTTAACGTGGTCTAAAATTCGTTCTTTCGCCCAAAAATCCGATTTGGTATCTAGTTGTGCCCGCCATCTCCGCAATCCGATCGGACGAAGCCCGTGGTTGTAATGGGCAAAAACGGTTAAAAATTAACGAAACGCAGTATAACGCGTTACGTCTTTGAAGTCCTCGCTCCCGCCCATCAAAAGCGATCGTCACTGGTCCGGCAACACCGCCGCCCGCCACCCCTTTCCACTCGACTCACAGCGTTCGCCCAATTAGCGCCGGGGTTTTTTTTTTTTTGTCTTCCTAGGAAGCGCTCGTGTTTCGTATATAACCTTTGGCACTACGATTTGTCTCTTTATCGTCCGATTGCCTTGTTCTCGTCTTCACCTCCACGAATGACTCTTTCTCTCCGTCTCAACGGTAGCAAAATATCTGTTATCTTCGATTGAACTTTTCATTATTCGCTTATTTTTGGTTTATTTATTAATAGTTCGTTCGTTTCATTTTTTTTTTGTTTATTTTAATATTACGATTCAGTTCTTTTCGGCCTTTTTTTGGGTTTCATTATGATATTTTTCGATGCTGAATCGAACAGGATGGGTCTCGGAGCATTAATGCTAGGTCAAGCTGATTATCCGAATAATAAACCGTTGTGTAATAATTTGCAGCGTTTTTTTTTATAGTGTCGGTTCCGTAATTAAAGTAGTTCTGAGGTACAATGAAGTTTGTCACAAAACCAGCAGTGCTTACGGTTCAAGAGTTGTGGTTATCCCTCGAACGGTCAACATATTTTGTTTTTAAATAACTGCGTTTGCTATTCCGGGATTAGAATCTGCGAAACGAGTTGATGCAGGAGGCAATAGTAGGGCTCATTCCGGAATTGTGTGGCCGGTTCCTAATCATTTTATGTAATTTATTACATTCTTACCGAGTTGGGTAACTTATTGGACTACCAACGCGATTTTTGTTTGTACCGTCATTATTTTACACATGAAAATGTAGCAATGGATTGTCTACGGCCGTTTGTATGTTGAAATATTAATTCAAAGTTCTTTCATCTCTCAGTCTCTTGTGTTAGAGTACATATTTGTACGCATTGGACTTACATATGTAGCAATATATGCGTACACGGATGCATATTCAGAAAGTTGAAGTATATTCAACAAATTAGTAAAAATTTTGTTCGCTTGGTTTAGCGAAGAGGGTTTTCGAAAATTCGGACCCTACTCTTTCGAAAAATCGCTGTGGTTCACCTTATTGTTAACTTTATGACTGTAGCGGAGGGTTAAAATGTAGCCAGTTAGTCACGAAACGCTGCAACGAGTCATTTTGTTGATATAACCTTCACTCCATTTTCGCATTCTATTGTAGTTGTGCCGTAAGTCTATTCATACCTGTATTAATTGTAGTTTTGAGAGATTAAACGTCCTTTTTATTTTCTGGTAGATGTTTGAATTGTTCGCTACGATTTATTAGGTGTAACATTTTCTCGTAATTCGATTGTCTTTCACTGTAACTAGTAGTTATTCGACATTGGCGTAGGATTGACGATAGTATTGTTTTTTCTCCGACTGGGAAACCTCTTACGCTATTTGATAGCGAGACTATGGAGTGCGAGCATTCAGATGCCGTTAGGAGGAGGGTTCTCCTACAATTTACTCGTCGTGTACTGAGAATGAAAACACCGTCACTTCCAATTGTAATTGGTATTTATTTGACATTTTTGACCGAGATTGCCTGAGGTCTGTTGAAGTCAAACGCAAATTGAGCAGATTGTTATTTTACTTGCCGACGGGCTTCGATAGTTACTGTGTATCGCCAGAGTATTATGAAGAGTATTTATTTTTTTAAAATAAAGTGCATTTATTGTAATTCCTTTTTATTTTTTAGTACATATTTCACAAATATCTTAAATGCTACAACTTCTCTAAGTGAACTTGTGTAGGGGTTGGAGTAGTTATCCGCACCGAAAAGTCTGAAAATAAAATACCAAAATACTTCAGAATTGCAACATAAAACTATACTATACTTCTTTCTATAGACAATACCTATCTTCCTATTTATCCATACATTTGCCTAATTCCTTTTTATTAATTTATACTATCTACAATTTTTCTTTTTTGTAAATTCCAATTTAAATCTCCCCAAGCTAATGAGCAAGCTAATGCTGGGGTCGCACCAGGTCTACAAACAGTTGTTCATTGAATCCGATGGATGAACCCCAAGTTGGAGGAAGGCGAGTGCTGTTGAACCGAACCTCTTGCCCATTAGAACGGATCAACTCAGTTAATGCGCGAAACGATTTTTATAGGCCCGTGATAAGATAAATGTCTCACATCGTGTTAGGTGCCGATGGTTGACAAAATGGTTTTACGAGGCCTTCGCCACGTTTTTGAGGAGAATTATTTTCTCGCTTTACCGAGAAAAGGATTTTTTGGATGATCAAATTTACGAAAATTCGCGTGATTGGTTTCTGTTAACAATATTTTAATTAAGATGTCGTTCAGTTCAAGAGCTAGTTGCGGGAACGACAAATCACGAGTTGTTGGATGAAGATTGAGAGGATCTGAAGGTATCAGCTGATAAATAGTGGAAATTCCCTGTTTTCGGAAATGTCGGTGTTTATGTCATCGTCAATACTTAAAATGTGAAGCGATACACTTGACATGATTCAAGTGACACTTCATTTTATATATACTGTTGATGTAAAAACTGAAACCGGCTTACAAATGTAAAATCTCCGTGGAAATAGACTACAAATGTCTACTTTGAGAGGATCTGACTGTATTGCAAAGCAAGAGCGTGTAGAACCGCGAACGATATCGCCTCAAATTCAGCTGTGTCGAGGCTTTTTGTGGCAAAGGATGTACGTGAGGTCTGTTTATGGGTGTGAACGGGGTGAGGGAGATTTACCCTTTGGAGGAGGATATTGGACTCTGAGAGGAGTGTTTTGCGTGTATTTATGGTTTTTGTTCAATTAACGTGGCTTAAATTTGACTCATCATTTGCATAACTTCAAAAGCGATGTAATTCGTCATTCTAACATTTATTACACTCAACTGACATTAAAAGAGAGAAGCGTTTATTCACCAAACATCAATGGTCCATTTTATCTTTTTTGTCTCGAAGAGCATTGAAAGTAAACCTTTCAAACTGCGTCGCCTGCCAGTGAGAATAACTTCAGCTGTCTGCTAGGTATTAATTGTATCACTAGGATCTGAGTGACAACAAATGACAGAATGAATGGTGACATTTTCTATTTATACGTGCCTCTCTAAATTCTCCCCCAATTTCTTAATAGCGTAACGGAAGATTTTTTTAGCGCAGTTCCTCATAAATCCTTAGCAGAAAAGGCGAGAGCGGTGGTCCAATAACTATCTGTACGATGAGGGTTTAATAACTCTCCTAAAATATCAGAGTTCAAACCTCCGCCGTTTCACATCAAGCTCACCATTGATCACGAGGCAACAACATTCGGACAATCGTCTTTCCCATAAAATTCGATACAGGAAAGTGTATCGTCCATTTTTGGAAGTCGAAGAGACGCCAAAAACACGTCCAACCAAAATACCTCTTGAAAATGAACAATACATTCCAAATGGCGACCTTTTCAGCATAAGTGACTATGTACGTACGTAGCATTAAATGGGCTGAGCTGCATACTGTCTCGTGGAAGTGAGGAGGCCTGATGTGAAACACATATATTTCCCACATTGCTCCATTTTCAATAAAAGGTCGCCAAATGGGGTAATGTAGACGCAGTGGCGCCGGAAGGTTGTCCTCAGGAGCTACAGCTGTGAAGAGGCAAGAGTCGGTTGTTCATCCTTTCCTGCTATTAGCGCTCGTCTAGTCCGGAGTTCCTTTGATAGTCGTGTTGTGGCGCGGTAGACCAGTTCCCACGGGCCCGTCTCACCTCTTGGGTGCCCTCTTCGTCACAATCCTCGGATGCTGCATTAACTTGGAAGGAAGTTTAAAAGGCGCCGAAAACCTCTCAGAACACTTAGTGAGTACGGGGTTTTCATCGCCAGTCTGACTTTCGTTTACGAACGGTCTAAAACGCTGAATCGAAACAGAACTATGGCGCGGCTAACGTGAATAAATTCTTTTATTTAGAAAATCTCATCACGAGATTGATGAATCCAGCGATGACCACATTTATTTGGTCAATAAAATAAGCCACTTTTTATAGAAGTCTTGTCGGGACTGGGATGTATGCACTTTACTCATCTCGTGTTGTGAAGTAATGGTGTAGGAATATCAAATAATTGGGGTAATAATATGGAAATACTAAAAGGTAAACTCGGGGGTTTCAAGTTGTATTATGGTGATAACCGTACGAATCACTGACGAAGAAATACACCCAAGCGACGTACTTAATCGACGTATCTATTCCCAACACGTATGCTCGGCTCAAACGCTCATTACAAAAATGAATCAGTACGTAACAACCATGTGCGTAGTACCAATTCTCATCTCAACCTTTTTCGTACTGAAAATTAAAATCATTATAACGAGTTGAAACGGTTTTATACGTCGATTCGGATCTATTTGAAAACAACAACTTATGTCTCGAAAACGTTGCCTAAGTTAGCAGATTGCGTTTCATTGGTAAGAATTAATAAACAATGGAATTATTTCATATCAGTAATTAATGGTGCTATTTGCTAGATAATAGGGACGTTGGTGATGACAAAATTTATTATAACTACAGATATAACTTCTCAGAGAACTGAATTTATAGCTTGTTGGGGGCACGAATGGAAGAGCTTGAGTTGAGAAATAAATTAGTGTGAGGGCGCGTGAGTGAGGGCACACACTTGACAGAATAGCAATATCAGTTTGAGTGGGAGTATATAAACGCGAACAAGGTGACTCTAAATACACGCGAACTGGTTGCGTTAGAAACTAGATGGAGAGAAAGAGGGAGAGGGAGAGAGAAGGAGAATTGAGTTGTGAGTAGCGTGAGAGGTGAGAGATGAGTAAGTCCCGAGACTTGTGAGGCGAATAAGTTGGGAGAACTGGGAGGCGACTGTTGTTAGCAAGAGCTAATGGATGACGAACTGTTGGAAAGAGCTGTGTGTTTGTGGAGTGGAATGTAAAATTGAGAAGTGGGAAAAGGATATTTTGGAAAGTCCAGTAAGGGGGGAGTCGTCGCGCAGAAATAACTGAAGAGCTGCGCTTTTCACAGGTACTAATAAAAGCGTTGAGATCAGAAAAGTGTTTGACCCCAGCTAATTCGGCCTGTGCCGACCATAGCTATTTCAAAAAAAAGTTTGAAATGCAACTGACGTCGAACTAACAGCTGTTTGATGCGTTCCCCCCTTCGACCATACTACTCGCTTCCCTTCCATATTCCTTTCCTCGATTTTACGCACAAATCATCACCAATTTCATTCTTTAATTAATTCAATTAGATCATCAATTCTCCCCATTCTCCGCCGTACTACACATGAAAAATGTCAGTTTTATTGTTAGTAATTATTTCGCGTTAGTGTTTTGGTTCTTGTTGTATATTTACGTAACATAAACAAGACTACGAGTAGTAATCATGGCCTATAGTAACACCTAAATATTTTTGACTTCATTAATACAATTTCGACAGATATCGTGTGTACCACGGAGCATTTTGATTGTCTGTCAAACGCACGTCTATCATCAAACCTGTATTTTTCTAATGGCGTTGTCGTGATTGTGTTCGTACCGCGTAGTGGTTTCCACAAGTATAATAAGTAAATAGTCGTTCCACTAATTTTCGGCTATATAATGTCGGCGATTTGTATCTCGAAAATAACTGCTTCTATTGTGCTTCCTTGGGTAGCTCCCACTTCAGGTTGCCACATACACGCCTAGTGCAACTTCTTCGACTCGTAAAATAATTTTGAATTCTGTTTAAGAAACGCGATCACAACGCAAATCATTCCGGTAAATTGTCGGCAACGTTGTTGGTTCCACCTTTTCAGGCGACGGAGGAATTTTAATTTCAATGGTCCCTGAGTAAATGGGAGGTTTGAAGATGAGTGGTCTTCTCAACGGGAAGCCAATAGCGAGAGCACCTGTGCCCACATTGAGCGCAGTCTCTCTTCACTCAACCCCGAATTTTAATGATACTTGAATAGAACTACAAAAAACAATTAAAACTGTGTGAAACTGCGACTACACAATCGGCTTAATTTGGTATTCTAAATGCAGCAAACAGTTTTCAAAATGAAAGCAGAAGCACCTTCGATGCCCATTTACTTATGTTCACTGTTACGGATGCGTACGAATGACAGGCAGATGCCTAACAAAAGCCCCACCTGTGTCAAAAGGTGTTTCTTCCAGAGCGCTCGTATCTAGTAGTTATAATCCGATTTTAAGCTATTCTCAGCAACTACGTTTCGGTTCTGACTTGGTATAAGTTCGTTCAATTATCCCGCAATTTTGGAACACTGAGGAAGGCAACCTGTCTTGTTTATTGTATTCGGGTGGAACAAGTTATCTATCATAGGTGATCAATACAAAATCGCTTTATAAGAAAGCATCTGGTGCAAAGCTCCTACTATCCAAACGCCATAATTAGTGTTTGACAACATTCTCACAAACAATCACGGCAGAAGGTTCCAGAGACTGATGGAATATTAAAACCACGTGGCCTCTCACAAACAAAACAAGGGACATGGTAGTAAGCAGTGGGTTTGTGACGATAACTAGTTTCATGGGAACCCAACTTGTGGTGTCACATTTTGTTGATTTGTTCATTTATGATGTTTCCATTTAAGTTTTTTGTTTATAGATGTCCTTGTTTTCTAATATGTTCAATTTTCGTCCTGTGTATTGTTTATGTAGTAAGGTGATGCAGTCCTGTATTTTGGTAGGTTCGTGTCCAGTTAATTAATGTGTTCGGAATATCTGGTCCGTATTTTTCGTCCCGTTTGTCCTATGTATGCGGTTTTACACGTACAAGTTATTTTATATACCCCACTTTGGTCGAGTAGGTCTGTGTTTTCAGTCTTTGCGGTTAGTTTGGTTGTAAGTGTGTTGTCCGTACGTAATTTGTATGCCTCCTTTTCAGAAGATGTTGGTTATTCCGCGTAGTTTTGGTCCTGTGTATGTGAATGTGCAGCGTCTTGTCAAAGTCTGTGTATTTTGTGTTTTTGGATTGTATTTTTTGGAGTCATATTGTCTTAACAATTAATACGTTTTCCTCTCGCGAAGATCACGCAGAACTGTTTGGTAGGTCACGGTCAGTTAATTTCGTTTTAAATGCCAGAGTTACGGATTTTCATAGGAAGGTCCCCCCGTGTAGCCCTAATAGCTTGCTTCTATGAGTTATCATTTAAAGGCACCTGGAGGGGTCTCTCGTAGATTTGTGTGAAACGTCTATCTGCAGGGAACTTGAGTTTTCCTCAATAAATGTTCCATTCGGAGATAATACTTATATCAGAACATCATTGCTTGGATCTCTTGTTAGCCATCTCTCCCTAATGTCCTCAAGGCTCCTTCGTATTTTTACTTTCCCTGGCTATACGAAGTAGAAAGAATACGAAGGAAAGTTATGTAATCGCCTGAAATTTTTTTTGAGTTTTCTTCAGATCTTTACGTTTCAGACCCTCCTGAATCCGAAAAACACTATTTGGGAAAATGGTCTGTGTGTGTATGTGTATCTGTGTTTTAGAGAAACCCACCGTACCAAATCAGCTCAAACTTGATATCTCGCCCGCAGGTTACCATGGAACGTCAAAATAAGGGTATGAGCAAAATCCACCGAATGTTTACTATAGTTATCATGGTGATCAAAACACCAAATATTCTTTTTCTCAAAAACGACTCTAACGATTTTGATTCAATTTTTTATATTGATAGCTCCTAATATGTCAATTATACCATAAAATTCCCATATACGGGAAAATGACGAGAGCAGCACAATAAATTATCAAAAGTTTCGACGAAAAGCGTTTTTAGCGCCGTTTTTTCCTTATAAAATCCGCTGGAATTTTTGTAGAATGTTAAAAAAATTAGTATTGTAGTCCAATCTAATACCTAAAGGGTGAGTGTTTAAAAACGCTCATGAGATACATGGGGGTCACTCCAGAAATTCAAGAATTTCAACTACTGCCGTTTCGCTTACTACCAGTTCTAAAAGTTTTTACCCAATAACTCTGCAAAAGTGATTACTATTCTTCTTCAAAAAATTCTTGTTTACAGCCTCATTAATTATCTGTGTACCAATTGCTCAATAATGGTCCTGGAATGAGTACAAGCAGCACAATAAATTCCGGAACTGTAAGCGCTACCGCTTCCTGCTGCTGTGAAATGTTGTTTGACCAAGTTCAAAGAAACTGTGTGATAAATGAATTGATTGAATAGAATTAGCCATGTACCCGAGTTAATTGACGTAGGGCTAAGGAAAGTTGCAACGCACCAGATATTTATTCATGTCGCACTCAGCTCCGGATACGTTTAGTTTTTAGCCATAGGTCCATTAGCCAACCCAGACGAAGTACACGGACCGTTCCGTTCTATTCAGTTATAGCTTCAGGTGTAATTACCCTCTTAGCGCTATGAAGCTTTTTTAAGCTTGAGTCTAAAAAACGGCCATTTGGTTAAATATTCTGTGTACGCGTAAGAAAGCGGATGCACAAAATAAAGTTAAAATAGCTACTTTGGCTATTTTCTAGCACTTTTCATTGAATTTTATGTATAGTTCTTAACAACTGTAGGAAGTTAAGGAAAAATCCGTTCGTAAAAAAACATGAGTAGCACAACTTCGACGATGGAATTTAAAAAATAATTTCCCTTTTAAATCCACCTCAATTAACTCGAGCGTTCTCACAAAAGCGTGTTGTTGGTCCATTAAGCTACCTAAACGCTGGAGGTTTAATAAATGTAACGCAGTAAGTGGGAGTCACCTATGAAACTCAGGGTGTACACTATTATCGTCTTCTTGTCTAACTAATTCTAAACATGAGCGTTTCTAGAAATATCAAGTTGATAGTTTAATAAATAACGCACACTCTTTTGATCCAATGGTTGTTGTGTGCCTGTTTGCAGTATGAAATTATGTATTGTGCATTTTAGCAGTTTTGAAATAGGTTTCAAATATTGTTAAATTGTTTTATTTATGTACTACTTATTGACTTGAACTTTTCATAATTTATTGTTGTCAGGGGAGACGAAAAAGAGGATCTTTCGGTCCTAACTTCCCCCTAAGGTTGTTTAAATAAATTCATCTTATCTCATTATAATTCTACGTAGGTTTTCAACGTCGCGTGGTCTCCTATAAGTGGCAATTTTAGGGTATTGGTACTTAACATCCTCTACGAGACTCGAATTAAAAATATTTCAGATTAGTTGGGTAGGTCACAGAACACGAATAGTTCGAATCATTTCAACTTTGCTATATTGACATCTTCTCAACCAGTTACTGAACTTAACAATCCGTTTTTACATGAATTCGCTTGCAAGAATGATTCATAAGTATCTGAAACCAGAAGTTATTCGTACTCCCGGTGTCTGGCACGTAATCATGTGGAACCCGCATGCCAGCGTTTAATTTATTTGACAGTAGTATTAATTAAACAACTTCGTTAGAAAAATGCTGAATTAACTGTTCGAGAAGCAACTGATAACTGTTACTATTACTTAGGTGCTCGTTTCAGCCATTAGAGCGATCCTTAACGAGTGGGAACTGACCAGATGTGCGTGTAGGTCGTTTTTTTAAAGGTTTGTCGATGGCTTATTTTAATGAGTTCAGGCACATTGCGATAGGAATGTTGTTCAATCGTTTTCTACCAATCCTCCGTAACTTTTTTCCAACGTTTTTCGAAGCTCGTCGATGAAGTCTCGTTCATGAGGAAGGTTCCCCCAGTTTTTATGAAAATTTGCTGAACGTGAGGAGAGCTTGAATATTAGCGATACCTGATGTACCACTCGGCCGTCTGTCTCTGTGTGTAGTGCGAGCCCCAGATAAGGGAAGTAGGAGAATGTTGAGGCTCAACTGGTACCTTGGTGAAGAGATGGAGAGGGGCTCTGCATCCCTAATGGCGTCGTCCAGCATCGGCATCGGCTCTTACATCGGTCCTCTCTTCGTCCTTCTTCATCCTCACTGAACTTGGGAGGCGGCTGCATTCCAGCGACCCCGAAGTCGTTCCGTTCAAACTTCGTCTATTTGTACTTGGCGTTGCCCTGTTAAGCGACTTTCTTCCCACGGGGCCTTCGTCTTTTATAGATTTACGATCTGGGGTCTTCAGCCAGAGGCGGATTATCACTTAACTGTTGTACCTTCATCTCCATGCGACCAACGCCCCCCCCCCCCTCCTACTTCCACGTTAGACCATAAGCCTCTCTTACAGCATGAGTGCTGACCTTCAAACACGGCATAAGCAAACTTTCGTTTCCTGAAGTGATGTTTCAGCCTCTAAAAGGCATGTTAGGTTAGCTCAAGCTAGTGGTATAATTCAACGCAATCTAAAATGTGAGTGTGAGCCTGTAATGCTCAACAGGCCCTGGCGGTTCATAGGATATTGATGACGTTTTCTCAACACGCAAACCAGAAATAGAACATATATAAATCCTCGAAACTACCTTTTGTCTGACGAACGTGGCTCTCCTTCGGTAAGGAGTTGTAAGATTTTGAGGAAACTCCGCTGACCAGGGACTGAAAACAAGTAGGTCAGTTGAGCAGTTTATGAACGACATAGAAGCGGGTTTCCTTCACGCCTAGTTCGCCGTTTCAATCTGAGTCATCCTACCTAGCTCAAATTTGTAATATAACTTCTCTAGAAAGGATTGCGTTGGTACTTTCCTGATCAGATAAGTGAAAACATAGCTCATTTCAGGCTTTTTGATCTTACCAGGCCCAAATTTGGCAGAATTGCAGGGAAGAGTTGTAGTTGATTAGCTGTGTGAGCTCTTAACACAATTTTATTCCTTTGCGGGCTCAAATTTGGAATGAAACGGCCTTATTGTTTCCTTGTAGAGGTTGTTGTATGTGACTCAACGGGGTTGACGTCTTGTTACACTTAATGAGCTAAACAATAGCAGAGAAGTGACAGTTCAATCTGCTAACAGCCAGACAAAAACCCCATTTGGTTAGAAAGCTCTCTAATTCTAATTCTGGAGGATAAAACGCTTTTTGCACGAACTTGAGACTGAGGCCTCATTTGATACTGAGAAACTTTACTTGAGGCAAAACTAAAAACCACAAGGGACTCCGGTGCGTCGCAGCTTTTTGTGGAAGTGCAGCTTTCGCTTGAGTAACATCCCCCGTGAATAATTACAGAGTGGTTAACTCGTCGATCGTCCAAAGCGTATTTGCGAATCGTTCATTGAACTACTGGTGATTCCCAACCAATTGAGCCGCCAACGTTGGGGATCTATTTAAGCCAATTGAGAAATGATTAATTGAGAAACCAATAAATTAACCTCTTTAGTTAGTTAAATGAATCGGCCGTTGCTCGCGGAAGTAGAACATGTTCCCTCTGTCACAAGGATCACTTTGAAAGGACAAACTTTGGATTTTTCAACTCTTTAAGTTGAAAATGCGTGAATTAAAGAACTTTAACGAAGAAATTCATGTTTTATTAAATGCAACGAGGTAAAAGGCTTACGATTAACCACGTCTTAGTCCACCCTTCGATTTGGTTTATTTCGAATACCAGAATAACTTATTTCTCGTCCTCGCCCTCACGCGAATTTGATGGTTCAACGCATCTTTAGAAACGTTAATGTGGAACAACTCGTAATTTCTGGTTACTCGAGAAAATTCGAAAGTGGAGCGTTTGTTTTTATTTACTGCAAAAAAATGTTCTTCTCGGTCGGTGATGTGATTGAGAATGCAACTCGAGAAATTCGCTAGGAGCGAGTTGGCTAGAAACGCGTGTAAAAACATTTACTTTTGCCGTGGTTTTAGTGAAACACTTTCCGCTACGCGTTCTCAATCACGGCTTTAGATGAATTTCTCTTCTGAGTTCCCTGCAATAAAAACTAAAATATTTATGGAAGTAGATTGGTTCTCAGACCAATCATGTGGCTCAATTACTTAAATATATGTAATTAGTTCAATTGATATAAAAATAACGTGCAAACGACCTTACAACCTGAAGTCACTCCATTATGAACTTCCTAAATCTCAAATAGATTCAGAAAGTTGTCAAGTTAGTGGTGTCTTCAAATTTCTGCACTTGAATCCAGAAACATGTTGATCGCATCATTGTTGGTTTTTTCTGTTTCCCAGCTAATTTTGTAAGGTTTCACGCTGTTGTGTATTGCCCATAGTGTAGTTGTCTTTTTGATGACCCCTTTCCTGTCATTTAGTTCAAAACGCCCTACGAAATATTGTGATTTTGCTCGTTACGAGAGCTTTCACGCTTAGTCGGAAATTTTCGTCTGAAGAAGATTATTAACTCTGTTTAAAATTTTCTTTTGCCATTTTTCTTCGCAAGGAACGGCGAGAGATCTCGTTTCTGAGCTATTCAGAGGGCCCTTCCTCTTAAAGTACAGTAACACTAAACTGTTCGACCTCGACACGCTCATTGATTTCATTGAATGGGTCCTTTTAATTTTATACGTAGTTGCTCTTGTGTCCTTTTCTTATGGTCGAGTGGAGGTAGATTGGCGTATGTTAACTAAAGGCGCACTCGTGTGTTGCTCCAATGACCTGGAAGTAGAAATCGGGAAGAGTCTTCCTGATCTCGACACTTTTTTGGGATTATTAAGAAGTTACTTGATCCGCGCATCCCTGAGTACGCAAGTACCTAATCGGCTCTTATACTTTGTTACGTACTCGTAACTATTCAAGTATGAGCGACGAAGAAACACTTTGAATGGTTCTAAAAGAAAGAGAGAAAAAAAAAGATTTGATGAGGTGGCTCGATATAAACGAATGTTCAACTTCTCACATTCATCATAACTCCGCCCACACGTAGTAATAAAAGCTCGGCGGACCTGCCTGACAGGTGGGCTTTTCAGCTTCATCTTCACATTCCACAGGCATTACAGGACCCCAAGCTCCTCCTCTTTCTGAGACCTTTTGTTGATGAGAAACTTTTCTTTTTCTTCCTACGACAAAAGGTACTTCTACTCGTTTTCTATAATTAGAAGGACGCGCCCAAAGGTCATATGATCAAGCCTAGAATACGTTTTAATATCTAGCCTAGTTATCTATTAATACCAAGCTTCGAGCCAAGATGGGGAAATGTGGTGGTGTGAGGGTACAGTACACAACTGTCGACATGCGTACTTGAGCGTTGGTACGAGTCTTTCCTTAAACGTTTCTATAACCTTTCAACCTTTCCGTATTCATCGATTTCGTATTGTATCAGTGCAGTGTTTTGTAAACTTTTGTATTTATTCTGATGAGGGAAGCTATTGTTTTCAATAAAAATACTATGTCCCAGTTGAGGGCTATATGATTAAAGTACTTTCGTCAACGTTCCTTGCATAACAATCGTGGTTCGATATATGCACTTGTGATGAATCTATGATCTAGTTCACTGGTCAGGATCCTCAATAGTTTGTACAGTACGTAGAGGTTTCATCTTTGGACGTTTCAGCTAATAGTTTCGGCTTTTTATTCAAGAGCTAATTTGATTATGTTGGTGAGCATAGGTGCCAAATTATCAAAATCTCATTACAGTAGCCAGCTGAATTAATGGGCAGCACTGTAAAAATGAAAAAAAAAAATTGTAAAAAACTTGTTCAGGGATCGTCATTTTAAATTTTACACGGAGAGAGTTGCATCATCGGTTTTTGCTTCGTGGTGTCGTGTAAGTTCCGTATTCAAGTAGAGGGTGAGTGCGAGATGTGTTCTTGTTGCGTGAGAAAGGGAGTCCGCGGTGGCGAAGTGGAGGAGTGGTTTGTAATGTAGTGGTGCGTTTGTGTGAGAGGCTCTTCAGTACCCGGAGCCCTCGGAGGCCATTAAAATATTGTGGAATTCCTTGGTTGTCGGCGGCGATGAGAGAGGAAGGGAGTGCAGGTTGTACTGCACCCTCCCCTCGTATCACTGCTTTTTGTTATTTTCTTTTTTATTCCTTTGCTTCTTTTCTTTTCGTTCTCCTTGTACGGACCTCCCTCGTGCCGGTGCATACCTACCTCCCTCAGCCGGTTTATTTGAAAGAAGAAAAATATAAGTAAAACGTCATGAAACGTCATTCTTACCTTCCTTTCAGTCTTCATTTCGGCTCATTGAGTGTAATTATGGGAGTAAAGTTGACTGCTGTCCAACGTGGACGCGTACTTCCTACTTAATGTTTATTGAACGGTTCGTAGACCTAAACCAGCATTCAGCAGTAAACCGCAACAGACAAAAGAAGTACTCAACGTAACGTGGAACAAAATTTCTGAGGTATTGAAATTCTGCGGTAGTTAGGTTTTTTCATTCAATAAGATATCATCATTCGCGGAGAAATTATGGAAAGTCAGTTTTAAATAAAAATACGAAACAAATTATCTTCTTCACTAAGTTTAATAAAATGTAGATCGGTTTCGGCGGTTAAGCCATCGTCAGTACAATTATCTAACTGAACTGAACCTTTTACACTATGAATGCCTCTTATATATACTTTAATCGGTGGCGAAAGGAAGGCCGTCGAATTTTCATCTGGGGACCCCCGAAAGCCACTAGGATTGACTTGTTTCATTTATCAAAGAACTCTATCAAAGAGAGAGAGAGAACGAATGGTTTATTTATTCATCGACCAGGCCATTTGGCTCTTCCATTCTCCCCGGCGAACAAATATTGTAATATACTTGCGTCAGCAGCATTGTGCGGCACGTAAATCAGTGTTAACACGTTTTAAATGTTTAAATACTCAAAACCAATTTTTTTAAATGTTTAATGCAATTATTAAACATTAACGTACTCGCCCACAATATGTGAAATAAATACTAATTACTAAAGTTAACGTACCTGTTTGGTGAGTCCGTCTCCTCTGGCTGGTGAGATACTGTGGCTGAGCGCTTTCAATGTAAAGACCATCGTCTGGCCGTTAAGTCAGTACTAGAGTCAGTCAGTAGGTTGTGGTCTTTATATACGAGTAAATGGGATGGTGGAGCATCGGGGAAGGGGGGGAAGGAGGTCAGGCACCTCGGGGAAATCCACTAGAGGTGACAGAAAAGAAATGTAAGTACTGTGCGTCTTAAATAGTCTGTTGGTTTTCGATTCTAAGTCTTTTTACTTTCCTTGGCTCTACAAAGTAGGAGGGAAAGTTATGTAATCGGCTGAAAAAAAATTTTGACTTCTCTTAACACCCCCCTGAAAGAGCACTATTTGGGAAAATGGTCTGTGTGTATGTGTGTCTGTGAACGATTTTTAGAGAGAACCATCGTACCAAATCCACTCAAACTTGATATCTAGCCCGCAGGTAACCATGGGACGCAAAAATGAGGGTATGGGAAAAATCCACCGAAAGTTAACTATAGTTATCATTGTGATCAAAAACCAAATTTTTTCTCAAAAACGGCTCTAACGATTTTAATTAACTTTTGTGTATTGATAGCTCTCAATAAGGCAATTATACCATAGTATTTCCATCTGTGGGAAAATGACGAGAGCAGCACAATAAATTATCAACATTTTCGACGAAAAGCGTTTTTAGCGCGATTTTTTCCTTATAAACGCCGCTGGAATGTTATTTGAATGTTAAAGAAAATCGGTATTGTAGTCCAATCCAATACCTAAAGGGCGGGTGTTTAAAAACGCTCATGAAATACATGAGGCTCACTCCAGAAATTCCTGAATTTCAACTACCTTTTTACTACCAGTTCTAACTGCTAAAGTGATTAACCAATAACTCTGCAAAAGTGATCACTATCCTTCTTCAAAAAATTCGTGTTTACATCCTCATTAATGTTCTGTGTACCAATTGCTCAATAATGGTCCTGCATGGAGTACGAGCAGCACAATAAATTCCAGAACTGTAGGCGCTACCGCTTCCTGCTGCTGTGAAGTGTTGTTTGACCAAGTTCAAAGGAACTGAGTGATAAATGAATTGATTAAATAGAATTAGCCATGTACAAAGTAAATTGACATAGAACTAAGGAAAGTTGTGTGTTGCAACGCACCAGATATTTTGTATAGGGTGGCCTGTAAATGCGTCAGTTGGTTGTTTTCGTTTGTGTAGTGTTTTAAGTGGTGTGAATATGGTGTCGCATTTGGTGTTGATTTGTTCGTTTGTGATCAGATGATTTCGTAATTAAGTAGTCTAAAAGTAGTTCTAAACATACAGAACGCGTCGTATGTTGTGTGAAGGACTTTTTTCAAACTTACTTTGAATGTATCAGCATTTTTCCTTAAATCAGAAATCTCTGTGTATCTGTTATACAACTGTGCCCCGTGTATAGAAAAAGACCAACTAAATACGCAAGTTGCTGATCATGGGACCTGCATAAGACCGGCACTTCTCGCCCGTGAACCATGTTGATTTTCCATGAGTCTGAAAGCTTCGTGTAGGGCTTTTAAACTTGAGTACTTTGAACACTACACTTGCTACCGCTAATTTTTGCGCTCCACCATTTTAAGCTACTAATTGTCTATATGCTGGAGTAACATGTTTGTCAAATGCCAAAAAACACTGACATTTAAATCATCCAGTGTTGCAGTTGCGGAGTCAAAAATTGCATTGCATGCATTTGCTACTTGCTTTGGTACTGAAAGAAAGATAGAGTGTGAGAGAGGGGGAGGGAGGGGGAGAGAGAGAGAGATAGAGCGAGAAAGAAAGAGATCGACGAAATTGGTTCAGCAAGCGCCTACAATTCCTGCCAACTTTCCTCCAATTTCTACTTTCTTGTTTTTGAAGATTGTAAATTATTTTGTTATTATGCTCTCATTTTTATTCACTTTTCATTTTTAGAATAAGATGTGTTACAAACAAAAAAGCGCATATAAAACTTCATTGCGGCTGTTCAGCTACTTGCTCTCTTTTTGGTCGATCCACGAGGAAATTAATATTTCTTAATCTCTCTGAGTAATATTTAACTTGATACGCCGAAAAGAAGAATGTTGGATTTCTTAAAAGGCGGGTGAACCAAACTGCAGATTCCAACGATACTTCCTTTTCCGTTTCACACTACCCTGCACGCTACAAGCATCGTCCGTGGTACTCACTCTAGTCCGATTATCACATTACGTTCTTCTCTTTGCTGATCGTTTTACTTGTCTCTCAGCATACAGCGCTCCTCTTTCCACCTAAGTCAGCCGTTAGAAAATTTATATGTTAACGTGAGTTCAATATTGTGCAAAAAATGGGGTTCATCTGTACCCCGAACTAATGAAACGTCCTAGTTAAATGGATTGATCGCACTTATCGCTCTTTAACGTAGGTAATGGGCATAAAAAAATAACATCTTTTAACTCGCTGTTAATAAATTGGCCCATTTTCTACTTCTCTTTCTTCCAAATATACGCCAGCTCTCAATCTTTACAACACGGTATGGAAACGTTTTTACAGTTTTTTGTTGTCCCATTTCAAAATACCACGTTGAAAAATGGAAAGACGCCTATACAGCGTTTGATGGGTACGAGTGGTGGTGTTGTTAGCACAGTGTGTACAGTTGGGCTCCGCAAACTGAAGTCAGTTTGCGCCAACCTGTCTTACCTGTGGTTGGCCTTCGCTATCAACCGTTTGTAGCGAAGAGTTCTGCATTTCGTTTACATTTCATTCCAATATCGCGGTGCATTCACAAGATTTTTGCACTTATTCGGTGCAATACATCGGTGAAAATTCTACTCGTCGCGAGGGAGATTTTAGGTATAGTTTTGGCCGATTTGATGAAATCTTTGTAGTCAGACTCAACGAAGGTTGTGCCCGGCATTAGCGCCGTGGTTCTCATGTATGTGGTCCAATGAGAAGGAGAATGACATTTAGCCGTATTCCTTCAACACCCACACTCTGTTCCACTTGGCCTCTTCAATCCATCGGAATCAAGTGCTTTTCAAGAGATATTTGCTTACGAAAACCACTCCGTTGAGGCTTCGGGCGAGTGGAATTGCACATCATCATGGGCATCATTGTTCGGGTGCGTGTGGTGAGGAGGGGGCTCTAGAAAAGTTGTATACGGTATTAGGAACTGGGCGGGTTTGAGGCTTGAAGTGGATGAATTCCAGAAATGCTAACACCTGAACGAAATTATTGCAAAATACCCGACGCTCTTTTCTTTCGCCAGTAGTAAGCTGAGCTACTGTCGACAATATGAATTGCGTCTGAAAAGAATGACATATCTGTCTGACAACATAATCCGTCTGTGAATGTTAGCGGGTTAAGAGCAATAAATCAAGGATGAGTGGTTCTGTGATGTATCACGAACGTTACAGTACAAGGTACTTCTGTAGTAGAGGGCACATGCTAGCTATCTCTGCGTCAAATTAAATACGATTTTTCCGATTCATCAGCGTTTTAATGAAATTTACACAAAGAAACGCGAATATAAATGTTTCCCGATCCGCCATTAATTGTCGGGCTTCTTGTAGATTCGTTTGTACTTAGGTAGTTATATAGGCTGTAAACAAAAGATTGGCCGCTGCAGAGGTATGGTTCGTGTTGTCTGTTTTTTTTTGTCCTACGACTTCACTACCGCTAAGGACAGCCTTTTGAGAGAGCCTAGTATTAAAGCGGAAAGACCATCAAGTACGCAGTGATGTCAAGTTCTCTCTGTAGACAGGCCGACGGATGTAGTTGTACGGCAGACTAACCTTGTGGGATCGCCCCTGTCGTGTTGTCACGAAACTGGTTATCATTTCGAGGTCTTGAGGGCTAAGGTCGATATCTCGAATCAACACGGGATTCCAGTTTATTGCTTTAAATAGTCAGCGATAACTCTCCAACACAACACTTCGGCTTCAGGTAGAAAAACCTCCCAACTATACAAGCACTCGCATTCGCGAATACCTTCTATATACAGAACCATAAATGCGACGTAAAGAATGCCGGATCTTGTAAGTAAACTCCAATCATGTTGTCTTTGCCGATTGTTATAAATGCTCATTGTGCTGACGCTTCTTTCAATTCCATGATATCCAACCGTCTGCCAGAGGGAAACTATCAACGAGAACGATTTGTAAAGCATTTTTGAGGCTACGCGTCGCACTCGGTTTGTACATCTCTGTAGTCTTGGTTTGGGTGAGGTTCCAGATAAATCGAGAAATAAAATCAAGTATGGTGCTAGGGATAAGTTCAGGAAACTCCTCGTTCGGGAGGCGATCTCTCCATTATGCCCGGGTGACTGCTACATTCACTGGTTACGTTATAAGAAGTGCAGATTCAGTATCATACGTTTAACTGAGTAATTGTCGTCTCTGAATTTAGTGCGAATTGAACAGACATAATTACGTTGGTGGGGCAACGTTCAGGAGAAGGTAACAGAGCAGGCTTTGGGTTCAGATGGTAAAGAGGGGGGTTGGAAATATTGTAGGAATCTAGCTTCTTACAGTTCAGCAGTGAGGAAAAGAACGAACCGTCGGCTTGGGGAAACCCAAATTCTTCTTTTTGAGTGAGCGACATAAGAGTGTTACTTGTTAAAGGACAATGGCTTCCTTGTGGGTTTGGAGATTAATCATTGGGGGATTAATACCTGCTTTAAGTTCATTTTAGACTTACCTTAAAGCTCGAAAACGGAGTTATATAAATATTCTGTTAGTCATATGTGAATATTCCCAGTGTTCCCTTTCTGTCAGGGAATCTTATAAACATAAATTCTATTGGATAAAGCTGTTGGTACGGTATGTGCTCGTTGCATAACCATCAGATTTTTTATGGCCCACGCCCTCTTATTTGCACCTTGTGTTCCCAGTTGAACTAAGCACTGCCATGTCGAGTCCCACAGAGCTTTCCGAGTTTATGTATTGCCTGTCAGCGGAGTGAACCTGGATCGAGCGGGGATAGCCTAAAGATCAACTGTAAATTCGCTCTATGCGAGTAACAAATTTCTTCTGTCTTCATAAAGGATATCTGTCAGCCTTCTAAACTGTTCGTTATCCTGAAATCTCATTTGGCTTCTTTGAGAAGTCAGTCGGGTCAAAATCCTAATGCAGCGCCGTCGAAGCAGGAGACAGCAGCCTAATTCATGCACCAAGTTTCCCTCTACTCTTGGGCAGGTAATTTTCTGATGACCCCGAAACTCGAAACAACTCAACTTTCTGTAATTGTCGAGAAAAGACTGGTGGGGGGAGCGTAGGCTGCGGAGGAAGGATGTTGAATAATTCACAAGAGGCGGTTTAAGTGTGCGTGATGCCTCAGTTTCTAGTAAGAAACGTTAAGCAAAGACTTCTTCTTGTTCTTAGCGGCAGCGTCGGTAGCAGAAGGTTGAAAAGAGAAAAAAAAGAGCCGACTCGAAAGAATAGAACGAAGTGTCAGAAGGGGCAGGGATGAAAAAAATAGGATTTTCACTCACGAAGAGCGCCAAGAACAGGACGGAGCACGACCAATGATTCAGATCTGCACGTCAGAGTCAACACATTATCCACAAAGAACCGCGACGTGCGGAGAATGCAGGACGAATGCATTTTTTTTTCTCGGACAGTCGGACAACAAAAACACTTGAATGTTGAACATACTGCTAAAGATCTGAGCCACAGCAGTTTAGTTACCTTAGCCCTTCTGTTCTTAGAAACTTCCGTAATCGACGGAAACCCGTGGAGCACTATGAATCCAAAGAAGTTCGTTAGTGGAGCTAGTGGAACAGTCGGTGTCTGCATTTTATGAGAATCCGTAATGTGGTTATAACCGCCTGATTGACTCAAAACTAATCTGTTTTGGCTATCACCGTAATCAACACACCGTGTTATTCCCCCAAACGGTTGTAACGAGGTAGATAACGAAAGTTTCCTGTAAAAAAAGCCTAAAAAAATAGTAAGTTCAGAAATCCTTTTTAAACATAATGTGGGCCATTTTTGCTGCGGAATGCTGCGGAACCCTGCCGAGTATTTTTGGACTCACGAGACCACGAAAAATGCACATTGTTTGGACATTTTTTCGTCGGATTTTCAAATGGGGCTCTGTGATATCCATAAAACGCAGTACACATTTTGTGGTCGAAAAGCAGTCTGAAGACGCTCCGACCCTCGCCCCAAAATCCGTTTTTGGAGCTTGAGGGATTTCAAAACTAAATCTGAGCTGATAAACTGTAGCATTTCAAAATGGACAAATGTTTGACAAAAACTATTTACGCTCGTGATTAAAGAGGAGGCTTAAAAGACAAGACCAAGCTAATTTTTCCAGTCCTTAGTGTTCTGTCGCCCTCTCATTACCTAAGAGGCGACGACATCGTTCGCATCCTCAGAATTGCTGCTGCTAAACTCGCTTCCTCTCATCTTTGGATCGTGGATACTTAATGGCCGTTTTAGGATGTCCATCCTCCTTTTCTTCTGGGCATCTCGAGCATCCTCGAACCGCGCCTAGCGGCTAATCACCCGCTTGTTGAATAATTTATGGCACCTTCCTGCCGCCCTGGCGCCCGCCAGACGTTCGATAGGTTCACTTACCTCATCCGATATAAGCGTTTAGTTGTTCGTGTTGACCGCTCGCCTAGTCATTTCCGCCATCTTCTAAAGCACGAAATATGTATAACCGGCTGTTGCTACTCTAACTGAGCCGCCTTCCCGGTGTTGTTCCGCGTTGTATTCGTCCTTGATGGATGAATTATGGCATACACTTTCATAAAATTACTTACATGATGAGTTTCCAATAAAAATTAAGCCGTCGATCGGGGTATTTCCCCCTCATCGCAATTTCAGGAGTTTGACTTTAGCCAGGAAACGACAAGACATCCCTTAAGGTAGCCAAACACGTTATGGGTTGTCTAAAGGTTGTGTTTGAATAGACAACAGTACAGAACCACATCATCCCAAAACCGATAAACGCACGATGAAGTTTGAAAAAATTGCCCAAAAACTTACAGTGCAACATAAATTTGTAATCACACCATCCTCCGCTTGGAATATACCCTCATATCCTGTCCTTGAGGACAAACCGTGCATGTTGTGGTTGGTCAGGGCACTGACAAGACCGTCGACGCCAACGGACCGGATTTAAAAGTGGGGAGTGAAAATCTGGTGAGAAAAT
The DNA here is from genome assembly GCA_020466155.1 of Pachypeltis micranthus. Lineage (NCBI taxonomy): Eukaryota > Metazoa > Arthropoda > Insecta > Hemiptera > Miridae > Pachypeltis > Pachypeltis micranthus. Next base: position 29,577,928 of record CM035771.1, on the reverse strand, counting down.
CGCCTCCTCTTGAGTTCGATGATGGCACCATAACATTAAAATTAAAACGTTGAGGAAACCTCAACAAAATTCAGAAACCTCCTTTTGACTCCTTAGTGCAAAGGAAAGCAGAATGTCCAGTGCAGGGCATTACACAACTTTCCTCAGCCCTACGTACATTCAGCGATTTTCATGGCTCTAGGTCCTAATCCAATCAGTTTTTCACTCAGTTTATTTCAAATAAAATATACACACTTTTTACGTATACATTTTATTGCGCTGCTCTTGTCATTTCCCATGGGTTAGAATTTTATTTGTTATGTTTGAACCAAAACCGCTTATGTTGAACTGCGAAAGACTTCAATTATCAAGACTTGCCGCATAGTCAAATTGTCTCAATATCAACAATACATAACGTACTCGCGCGAAGAAATGGGTCTCTGGTATACGGTACTCTCTCATCGTGGCCTTCTTATACTCTCCCCTTACTTTGCACGCGATTTAAAGGTATCGTGTGTTCGACTGCTGAAATATCCCGGATCTCTCCTGACTTGCTCTCTTCCTATTACTCGGGAGTTCGATTCTATATTTGTGGCGTGCCGCGCTTGCGATCTACGCCAGGCGACCCTTCCAGGCTTCGATTATTGCAGACTTTCGCGATTGGCAGTTATATATTCGCCTCATTTGACTCGGTTGATAAACCAGCTTTCAGTCATTCATTTAGCCTCGCCCATCGCACGATTGTTTCGGTCACGACTGTCATTCCTGATCTATCCCTTAGGCAATATAATTAGTTAACGTAAAAAAATCTGAACCTGTACTCGTCGTTGTTTGTTCCAGGGCGTTACTGTTTCCGTATAGGTTCATAGGAACGTCATAAAAAGATTGAATCGAGTGGTGTTCGTTCACTGTATCTACTCGCATACTTGTCAGCCAGGAGATGGACTTCAACAGGAAGTAGGCAAGGAGAAATACTGAGCGTGAACATTCGTGGAGCCTATCCACTTTCTGTCATGTGTTTATCTCTATTTACCATCTGAATTCTGGAGATAACTCAACTTATAGGGCAATGCACTCAATTCAAAACTATAATGACACCCTCAAGGTACTATGCACTGATCTCTTGCTTTTGCACCCAGAGCGACCAGTCATTGCCGCCAGTCTCTTGACCTTTACATTCTAGCTTCCCAATTCAACGGCAAGTTTCTCTCCACGTTTGTACTTTGTTTAGCTCTACGAAGTCGAAAGAAAAGTTATATCATCGGCTGAAAAAATTATTTTTTAGTTCTCTTCAGATATTTACATTTCAGCGCCAACTGCGCCCGAAAAAAAAACTATTTGGGATAATGATCTGCGTGTGTTAGTGCAGCTGTTGAGAGATGGTTTAGACAGTTGAGAAAAAACGGCTATACCAGCTCAAACCTGATATCCAGTCTGCAGATCTTCATGGGAGGGCAAAAGAAGGGAAGTAAAGTCCGCCAAAAACTGACTAATTATCATAGTGATTAAAACACCAAATATTTATTTTACTCACAAACGGCTCTAACGATTTTGATTAAATTTCTTGTATAGAGAGCTCTAAATGACAAGACTGTACCATAAAATTCTCATCCGTGGAAACACAAGAGCAGCACAATGAATTACCAAACATTTCGACGAAAATCGATTTTAGCTATTTTTCCCATATGAACTCCGTTCAAATGTTACTAGGTACTCCAATCAAGTACCTATACAATGAGACTTTAATAACGCTCACAAGCTATGCTATTTCAGAAATTCCAGGATCCCAACCACCGCCGTTTCACTTATTACTGTTTCTAACAGATGTTACCCGATAACTCTAAAAAAGTGATTATTATCCTTTGGTTTACAGCCTTATTAATTCTTTGTGTACCAATTGCTCAATGATGGTCAGGGCATGAGAATAATAAATTCCGAAACTGTGAGCCCCATTGCTTTCTACCACTGTGAAGTGATGTTTTACCCAGATCTGAGTGAACTTAGTAAAATATAAATTGAAAGTAGTAGAAAAAACCCTAAACAGTATTAACTGCTAGGGTCTATACAAAGCTGTAAGAAAAATCGATAGGTGGTGTCTGATATATTTTAGTTTACGAAAACAAATACCCCAATTATTGCTGATTCGGTGACACTCGAAGCTTACGACAGCGATAGTCAACACCTGAGCTTCTGAAGCATCTGCTTCTTTTGAAAGACTTCCTTCGGCCTTTAGTGAATGAAAACCTCAGCGGGTAGGTCCCAAATGCTTTGTTACAAGTACACTACCTCTAGATAGCTCCCCCGAGAGGAAGCAAAGGGGTTTTGGAGGCGAGCCACGCATGTTGCTCGGAGGAAGAGGATGAGTCACGGAGGATGAAGATCAGATGGTTTTCTGCCGCCAACGAAGAATACCTTGTTCTTATTTGGCTGACAACGAACTGAGAAAGGGAAAGAGAACTGTGGGCTGGATTCCCCTGGCAGGTGCGGATGTCTACCGAAGAGGCAGATGGCGCTTGAGCACACTTTTGCTACTTTTTGCTCCGAACGACTTCCTTCTGAGTCTTTGTTGGTGGAAAGGGCAACCTGGAAGGGATTCGAGTAGTTTACCCTTCGTATTTATGCTTTAATAGGTAGGTAAAAATATACCAGCCGACTGGTGGGGTTTGTGGGGCCGCCTCCGCGAAATAGTAAAACAAATAATTGCGATCGGAAGGAGCAGCTGAGCACACGAACGTCATTCATTCCAAACTGCGTTGGTTCTGAATAGAGACAAAGCTCACCCGCACAGAAGGACTGACTTAATAAATCTAATCTCAAATATGTATAGGTTCTAATATTGTTGGTATTTCTCTAATGACAAACCAGTATGCAAAATAAGTTATTTACTTTAAAAATGTTGTTGGTACCGGTTTATTTTGGTTGCGTGTGTCATTCCTATGGGAGCCCCGATTAAAGACCGACTTGGACTACTAAAGCTGCTATTAGCAGTCGAACTATCTTCCTCCGATGAACGTTGACCGTATCGACGAAAATCTTCCTGTTGCGAGACTTCCCTCACCTCGTAAGATGAATCCGCTTTTAACTTGATTTTGCAGTTAGTCATCAGGTTTTCAAGATACCCTTGAAATAGGTTATTTTATAGGCATATTGTTTTGGTTGTGATGTATTTTCACGCTATCCGTGCAACTTTTGTACTGTAAGAAAACGCGTGTAGAAGAAATGTGTTGTTCAGTCATGAGATAAAGCCCGACCACCCCGAGGGCAGGCTTTTTTCATTCATTTCTTATTTAAATAGCGGGATCTACTCGATTAGGCACCGCCTGTTTTGTTTTCACGTCTCAAGACATTCAATGGCTCGAATGCACCGTCTGGCAGTACTTCTTCGCTTCTTCCTATTCTTTTTTTTTCCTCAGTCCTCAAGTTCCTTTACGTTCGTAATTATTCTAATAGAGAGATTTTAATTGCGGCTTATTGTCCGCGACTTCCCTTTTGTCTTGATCGTGGGGTTGGGAGCTGGGATTTGAAGGGGAAGGCAGTGTGAACGATGATTCGGCTCGCTCTTCCTCTTTCGAATCAAGTTTCAATTGTAGAACTGACGATCGGCTAACGTGGCAGGTTCCTGACAATTAGCCATTGTAATTACGACCAATCATAGTTATAAGCATCAACGAAATCACTTTTTCTAACGTATTTCTTAACGCATTTATATTGGAGCAATGCTCTCGGAAGTCAACGATATTCGTATGATCTAAGCTTGAGATGGCACTTCGTCGTCATACACCGGTTTTACTAACTCTACGATAATAAGAATGAAACGAACACACGTGAAATTTGAGTTTTTAGAGATTTAAAAATGGTATTGAAGAAATTGGGTTATATCCGCCAGTAGGCAAATTACTAAAGTTAACGTACCTGTTAGGTGAGTCCGTCTCCTCTGGCTTGTGAGTGCCCACAGTAACTCACAAGCCAGAGGAGACGGACTCACCTAACAGGTACGTTAACTTTAGTGATTTAAAAATGCGTTTATAGTACTTGGATATAGAAGCTACTTGTGGACTGAAACTGCTGTTATTCTTTCACTCCCGTTTTCCCAATGATTGTAGCAAATTTCCTTGTGTAAAAATTATGAAGTACTGATTGACTTCCAGAATGAGTATCACAAAACTACCTGTACCTTAGTATATCTACTGTGTTTTACGGCTCGGGACGAAAAGAAAGTTTTTTCATAATTGATTCCTGCCTTCAAGTTCGCATGGCACTCGAGCTACTTTTCTCCAATTGCGACATTTAATTTGTGGAGTACCATTCATCCTCAATTCTAGAAGTGATTAGTAGCGACCGTTGAAGTTCAAAGTTATTGGGATACATAATTTGTGTATCTAAGAAATGCTACATTTCTCGCTGGCTAACAAAACCTTGTATTTCGATTTCGAACTGATTTTAATTTCATAATTTGAAAACCTTGAATCACAATGGGCCAGTAACGGCTTTGTACTACTGTTCCAATGTCGAAATGATGGGAAGATTTCAACATCCTGAACGATGACTGTCGTTAGATTACGAGTTGTATGGCTCGTACATCTATGTAATCTTCTCTATGGGAATATTTGTTTTTTCAATTAGATTCACAGAGATAATGAGAGAAATGGTTTCAGTTTCATATGAATGATCGCGTTGTTGGTGCTCTGTGCGCTGGTCGATGTGTAGTGTGGACACACTGACTTTTTATATTCACATTTTCATTCCGGCGGCCATTGTAGTTTACGTCGATGGTAGTATCAAGTCATTATACTACATTCATTGTTTGATAAATGTATTATATTGAACTAGTGGCCGTTCCTGCTTCGCACGGTTGAAATTTGAAGGAAAAAAAACATTTTGTGATAAATAAAGTTATAAGTCTAGTGGTTTTGGAGTTTTTACATACAACTTTTTGCTCTTTATATTATCATATCATTACGCATTTGGTTCTGCAGATAAGCGACGTCAATTGACGATTCGTTGCTCAGAGTTATTTTAAACGTTCTCAGCCCTATTTTGGACATTTTATGTCTTTACTTTGCTACATAAACTCGAAAATGTAACGCGGGATATATAACGGAGGAGCGTCACGAAATATATTGTGTTGGGTTAGGTGCATAACGTCTGTTAGAAAATCTAATGCTTGGTAACATCACACGTTTTAATAACCTCAGTGACTAAGTGATGATGTCAATTGCAATTGACGCGGCCTTTATATCGAAACCATCAACGAGCACAATCAAACGTAGTTATCATTGCATTAAAAAAAACAAAAGTAAAAGACATAAAATGTTCCTAGTGGTTGCGTACTTGTACGAAAGCTGTACCCACCGTTTGTGTAAAGGTTTCTTTCGCGCCCGCCAGCCTCAACGTTTCAACAGAATACCTAACAAATTGAAGTAACAGTCTTCCATTTCCTAATATCTCTACCATTTTCAAAAACATCAAGGTGGTAACTCCATAAAGTTCCACAATAAAACTCAAATGACATGCATAACATTAATTATAAGCTACCCGAGAAATTCCAGAATATCCTTGAAAGTTTCTTAGATTTGTCGAATATTAATTTACCGTTTTGCACTATTTTTGGGATGTTGCGCACAGGTTGGTGGGAAATCGTGATGAGAACTAGTTGTTCTGCCTCCTTGTGGTACATCTGCACTGAAAACATTGTTTACACCTTGGGTTTCTCTTCTGGCGTTCACTGTTCAATGATTATAATTTTTGTAAAAAATTTAATACTCAGAAATACACCTTAAAACTATACGTATGACTGTGAATAAATTGCACAAATTATTAGTCAGTGCTGCTGTCAAAAATATTTCACTCACTATCCTTTCGACTAAAAACAAAAGCTAATCAATAATTATATTATGCAAAACATCAAAAAATCCCTATTCTATTCAGTTATTTGTTTAATTTAACTACAATTTTCGATAATTATCCCATTAATCCGCTAATCATGAAGTGCTATAGGGCCTTCGACGCCCAATTTAAATCTGTAGTGTCTACAGAAATATTCAATTAAATTACATCATATTGAAATGGACAATATATTTAAGGCACTTAGTAATTGCTTAAAATCACTTCGAAAATAAGCCTTTTTTCCCCGAAAAATTTAAAGGATAAAAAACGGTTATTGCGGGTTATCCTTAAAAGAGAAACATATACCATCGCGGACTTTTTTGTTGACCTTTTTAAGGTGTACAATACTGTAGTACATTATTTTGATTATCTTTTATCTTAGTTCAGCCTGCGTTAACAATGAACCACTAAATCACGCAATAAACCTCTAAATTTATCAGTATTTCCCTACAATATTATACATATAAACCTTCCTGTTGAATCACTCTATCTATTAAAATTGCCGCTTCAAAATCTGTTGCGCAGTTTTAAAGATTTAAGCATTCACAGGGACAGACAACGACAGCGAATTTGTTTTATACTATGTAGTGATATTATTATTAGCGTCTTCAGCGATTACGGGATACCCGGACTGCCCGCTAGAAGACAATTAGTGTTGTAATAGAACTCATTACTGCTTCAATCGAAGTTAACCCTATTGTGAATCGTTGGGGACGTGCGACGAGTTCTGGTACTCAATGAAGGGCGACGCGATTAATTTGCATACCTCTATCCAATTGGATCTCCCCCCTAGAAGAAGAGTCCACGTCCGTGTGCGCGCGTGAAGGGGAAGATAACCGAAATTTACGATACGTGGGCTCACCCTCTTACTGCGATTCAATTTTGGCTGCCCCATCCAACGCAGTTGGACAATGGAATAATCATTTCAAACGCAGTGATGAGTTGTCATTCACAAATGGACCACCTGCCCCTTGTATACTGCCTGTTCTTGGCTCCGCCAACAGTCGTTCACCGCCTCCTGGGAAGGCATTTGTTCATCACCTGCCCTTGCCTGCCTTTATGTATTACTATCGCCAATCAGCTCATTATGTGCTGTTTTTTTCCACAAGAGCCGAAGAAATGGTTCTCTCGAAGTCTTCTATTATGGACAGTAAAGATTTTTACTCGATGTCCTTTGATTCTTATAAATGTTAGCACCCCTCTTGGAGTTCATGGAGACAGATGCAGTGTTAAATGTTGGCCAATTTGCCATAAGTAAAGCAACGGTAGTGAGGAATCAATAATGCTTTTATCGTAGACCTAAACAAAATCATTAACCAAAAAGAATAAAAGAAACATGATCTCATAACGTTAGATATCGCTGAAGCGTTGAAGGAAGGTCCACAGCCCTTGGTTGAGATGGAATCATTGGATATCGTATATGCTGCTTTGAAAGGCCTTTCACAAACCACACGCATGTTGTCTGGAACTAACATGACTTAGTCTGACAGCCTACTAGGTGCTAGTAGTAAATCTGAAATCGTCAACAAAGCTATAGCAATTGAAATCCGATTCACATGCAGTTCAGAAATAGATTCTAGAGAGTATTTTACGGTAGTGGCCATTAGCTCCATCACTGGATGGTGGCAACGAATCACTATTTATTATACCGCCTTCATGTAGAGGTCCACAACAAGAATGTTACAAAATCATCTTGCTTCATTCCTATAAGCAATCCTTCGCCCAAGGGGAACTGAAATTAGTCCGAAGTAACCAGTGTCAGCCTGTGGCTGACAAAAAAATATATACTGCCCTAAGTGCTATGTGGATATTAATCCAGTAGAGCGCAGCCAGTGAACGAACATCTGGTTTTGCATTAAACCTCCACGTCACAAGAGGAGATCAGCCGTTAAGGCCGAGAGCAACATATGTTTTATGCTCAGTTGTCAGTCAAGTACGATGTTCGAACGTTTCAACACTTATTCTAAATTGTTCACCAGAATAATAATAATTATAATAAACAACACAACAGAATGGCGACGAGGGTTAAACAAGGAAATTCACGCGTTTTCTTTTTCGCTAATAGTCTGGTGAGTCGTCAACGCGTATTTTCGTTACTTCTAACGACGTCCGCGTTGGAGACCGAGGAAATCACATTCAAATTATTTCAAGAACATACAGGAAAAGGCCTTGATTTCCAACCGCTCAGACAGCGTTTCGACTTCCCTTAATCAAAACGATATCAACATAATTGGCCAACGCATTTTTCGTTCTAAAAATAGTTCTATCTTCCGTCAGGAAAATTCTAAAAGCTCAAATCAGAGAAATTCTTCGAAATTAGTTTGTTGCATGATGTGCAGTGTAATTTTGTAAAGTTACATCTAAGGCACCAAACAACATGTCAACACTTATTCTAAATTGTTCACCGGACTAATAATAATTATAATTAACAACACAACACTAAGCCTTCGTGTTTTGTACGTTTCTGTTACTGACTACTACTTTCTTTTGTTTGCAGGTAAGTTTCATTTACGATCTGCGAGTACGTAATGACGGTAAGACATTAAAATATTGTGTAGCTCGTTCTTCCGAAAATGTTTGATCCAGCGTTATTCATTTAATTGCATCATAATTAACAATAATTAGAAAAATTACGTTCGATAGTGGATGGCCAAGGGGCACTTCGTGATTTTCACAGGTTCATTACAATTCGTTTCAAAACGAACGAAAAACGTAACACACGAAAGTACCGTTGTTCGTTATAACGAGTACAAGGCTGCGTGCTTGTTTATAGGCGTCTAATTTAGATATAGTTGCATCCCAGTTCGAGGTCTCCATGCCCGCGCTGTTGGGTCGTTTTGTCGCGAACTAGTTGTGCTCCCTACCACAGTCGAATCTTCGAGAAAGCTATAATTCCCATAGAAGTCAACCCTCAGCTTTACGTTACCAGGCACAAAATGGGTATCCACTAAAAACATTTGTCAACAACTCTCATGCGAATTTATCGAGCGGAACCAAACTTTACCCAGAACTAGGGGTTTTTTGAGTTTCGTTTCAAAAACGGAGCTGACGATTTTGATTAAGGTTGGTAAGGGCTCTCAAAATTTCCTTCCTCTGATCAGTACTTGATTTATTTTCTCTGTGAAAATGCGGGGATAGTTCTGTGAATAGAAATAACGACCAAATTGTGTATAAAATCGTGTTTTTTAACGTGTTCAACCGTTACAAATTAACCGCATAACTGAATTCGGTCAACCTGACGAAGTGTCTTTTTGCAAGCTGTTAGCACATTTTGTTCTCCCCATCTCTATCTGTATCTCTACGTTGAATGATTATATATGCCATCATAGCTTGGAAGAGATTTGCCATAAAGTAAATTAAAAACCGGCACTGACAATATCGATCAAACTTATCGAACTAGTCAGTACCTAGATTTCATCCTGCACAAATGTTTCCATCGAAATGCGCGCATATATGAAAAATATTCGAACTACGACCTATTTGCTACGCGCCAGATAATTTTAGTTTTTCCGTATAAGTTCAGGTCGATGAACAATTGTTTTAGGTTGCCGAAAAGCCACTAGGATTGTGTAATAAAGACTCCAAAGCGATTTGGCGCAGTCCATGCAGTATCGGAACACACTGTCACCCTCACAGTCCTTATTCCGATAATTCCTGAAAAAGTGCTTATGGCACTCAGTGAAATGCCATGCAACCATCTTTCATCTTCATGTGAATACGTGTGAGTCCAAAAACCCAATTTCGGGTGATTTGGGTATTATATTCCTCTTACGCGCTGAGTGAAACACAAATTGAAGTAGTCGATAGAGAGAAGGTTATCGCCGAATTTATGCTGAACCAAGGAAAATTGAGAAGTGCGTTGCACCTGATGTTTCTTTCTAAATATAAGCGCGCGGCTTCAAAGAGTCTTGTCGCTCGTAACGACTGATGCCAGTATAATGCATCTCTCGTGGATGTCAACTGCCTCTATTCGTTTCATTTCGGTAATGTAAGGGCTGACTAGGCCTTTTTAGTTACTGTAATGAAAACTTGAAGCGCCCCGCGTTTATTCAAACAGAGTTCATCTCTTTCAGCATCGAAGTACACGTTACAACAATGAATTGGGAGCATTGTGAGGACATGGTTGGTGGTGCTAGGGGTGAGGGGTGTTCACGATTCTATTCACAAATGGTCTTTGACGGTTCGAACGAGAAAAAAAACTATGGCTATGGGGGAAGATGTGAAGTGAAGGTGGAAAAGCGGACACAAAAGTGGCGAAGTGGCCTTTTGTCTATTTCTCAACTGTTACCAATAGTGCGCTGCTCCCTTTTGTAAATAGGCTCGTTGCTACGGATTTCGTGATGAGGTGCCTTCGTGTTTTAAAGGCGCGGCGCTGTTTGTGTTCGATGTTATTTCTCTTCCCGTCATTTAAGAGGGGAAATTATTGAAACGCTCCTCTAATTTTCGTGACTTGGAATGATGTATTGACTCGTTCCGTTATTAGCATATCACTAGTGAACGTTCGTAAGGAGTCTCTACATCACAAGATCCATCATCAAAATGGTTTGTATAATGCAATTGCACTCAGTCCCCCGGCTTCTGGAGCTTTGAACTCATAATAATGACGTTTTAATGAGACTGCTTCTTACAATGGTTATATGTAACGATAGTCACATATTTTGGCAAGTAGGTTGATGGTTAGGGAGTTACCTGATAAGTTAGCTATGAAGATAGAGAGACGTGCAGGTAGACAATTGGTTAGTGCGATACATAAAGAACGGCGCATCACACAACTTTCCATTCACCAGTCTTCTTTATCTGCTAATCCAATCAAATTTTCACTTTGTTCAGTTGACCTTCGTAAAACCACTTCTCATTTTATGTAGCAAGCGCTTAAAGTTCCAGAATTATTGTGATTCTCTTACTCATGCCACGACCATTATTGAGCAATAAGTATACAGGGGATTTATGAGACCGTCAATGTGATATTTTAAAAGAAGAATATTGCACTACCACCCTGACTTTTCTGACAGTTCCAGGATTACATTAGTGGGATTTATGAGGAATGCGCTAAAATTGTCTTCGAAATTGATAATTTATTGTCCTGAGCTCGTAATTTTCTCACGCATAAGAATTTCATGGCTCTGTTGTGCGATTCGGAGCTGTAAATACAAAAAGTTTAATCAAAATATTCGTTACCGTTCTTGAGAAAAACATATTTTGAAGAATGGATTTAGCTCATACTCTTATTTTGGCGTCCCATGATAACCTGTAGACTAAATATAAAATTTGAGCCGATTTGGTTCCGTCGTTCCCAATCGCGTTCACAGATTTTTTTACATTTACACACACACACACACACTGACACACAAATCATTTTCTCAATAGTGTTTTCTGGCAGTAGGCCGTGAAACTTGAAGATCTGAAGAGAAATCAATTGGTTTTTTGTCAGTTGATTACATAGCTTTCCTTCCAAGTAGGGCCAAGGACAGTAAAATGTACTGACGAGCAACCGAAATGGAGAAGGAAACGTCGAACCTCGAACGGCGTTCCGTCGCTGCTCTGTTGCCAGTTATGTATATATATTGATTTGTAAAGTGCAAAAAGTTGGTAAAGTGCAAAATTTGTTTAGAAATTCTCTCAGCTCTAACTTTTTGTATTCGATTGTAATTAATTGGAAGTTCTGATTTATTTTCTTGATTAAAATTCTTACGCTCTTCCTTCCCACGCAGAAAAGGGAGGGTTTCTTTTAAACTTAGTGAGCGTATAGGTTTCTTTAATATATTAATGGAAATTTTCCGAATTTTTAATTTAATAATTAACTAACCGATAAATTTCTCACAATACTTTCCGCCCCCTGACAGAAATTATCGGTCACCTCCTTCGCTCCTAAAACTACCTTTTGGCATCTTCAAGATTTATGGGAGAACGCCTTCTGCTTGCTATTAGTTTGACTCACTCCAGCTCTGCAATTTACGCTAAGGAAGGAGGGGCCATTACAGGAGAGCGAGACACCTATGATTGAGGAGGGAAGTCGAGAAGGCAGTAGGTAGGTACTACTTGTCCTTATTCCTTCTTGCTTAGTTGAGATCTGTCTGTCGTGTACCGTTGGTTCGGGACGAAAAGCCCTCGAGCGTTGAATCAACTTGCACGAACACGTTTTGTGCTTTACCCTTGCAAATGACTTCTCATGATTCCTCATCGCGTTATTGCGTGCTGCTGTCGTTTTTCTTCGCATTGAACCTTCTTAGATGATTCACTTGCGGAATTTGCTATCTCTTACGGTTTCATGGTTTCCACCGACTCTTCCAAATAGTAATTGGCGGGGTTTTACGAAGAACACATTGTTTTCTCGTATCAAACATTTGTTGGCCAACTGGAGTTTATCGCCACGTCCGTTACAAAATTGTGTGTTGCTCGGTAGTTGACATCAGAAATTTTGTTTGTTTTTACTGCTGACTTTAAGAGGGAGTTATTTGGAAAACGAATGTTTTTCAAATGACAGTGAACCAAGCGTTTTTCCTTGAAACACCGTATTTTCTCTAGCATTTGTGAAGGTAAATAATTTGGTGCATTTTCATGTCAATTGAACCCTCCGCCTCTCGTGTATTTTGTTAGGGACCTGTTATTTATGTATAAAGTGGCATATACACACATTAGAAACTAATAAAAAGAGCTCGTTTGAAAACTTCGGATTTTGAAATAACTTAATAATTTGAAATAACTTAATAATTTTTTGCGAGGATTTGCTAAACTGGTTTACTTTGCATTTTAAATCCGCGGATCGGTAGCTTGAACAGTTCTGTAAAAGCTCGAATTTTAGGTTGTCGAATATTCCACACTTCCGTAAGCACGAAGAGGTAATGGTGTGATTAACTACAGTTGTCGGGGGGATCGGGATGTCGAGGTTTGATTTGGAAGCATTTGGGTGGCGTTTCACGCGTTTTTCCGTAGGTATTTCCTGATAGTTCATGTATTCGTTACTGCAGTAACCATAGCCGTAGTTGGCTCCCAGAATAGAATTGTAATTACTAAACAACGAAGAAACGTGAAAGTTGAAGAAAAAGTAGTATTTGTTGAGGCTCGTGGCTACCACAATGCCTAGTTCATTGCCGACTCAAGCTTTGTTTTGAACTTTTGAACTCCTATCAACTTGTGTGTGTCGTTCAATTTTAAGGTCCAACCTCAAGCTCTTGGGATGTCATATGTATTGACGTTAACTTTTAAATCAACATCCCCTTTGTTGATTTGGCTCGGAATTATTCTACCTCATTATCGCTGTCATTGCCAACCTTACGTACCACAAGAGTACAATCCCCCCTCAATTTCAAAAGGCATCTCCCACCTTTCCAAAAAGTAATTTCGTTTCGCCTTTTTGGGTAGAACTTTTAGGTCTTCGATGGAACGTAGAGAGATTCGCCTAGAGGAATAGCACTGTAACAAGGGATGAAGGAGTTCACTAACAATGAGTAGGGGGGCTTGTAAATTAATTAGTCGTCAAGTTCGATAAATAATATAAAGGATAACTTTCTGTAAAGTATATAAGCAGCATATTTTTACGCACATTCACGTTTACGTTCATGAAATGTGCTTCCAACACCGAGTGAAGTTATCTGAGTAATGTTCTAATCTTCTTCTTGGATGACTAACAATATCGGGGAGTTTTTTCATTACGTTACAGTTTCGTATACTTACTCAAGTTCATACTCTGTATCTACTTTCTAACATACGTAATACGTATTCCTTCTAATCTATGTTTAAGTATAGTCTAACGGTTGAAATATGCGTCCTCATGTGTAAAGTAATTCACTGGAATCACAGAATCATAAGGAATGCGCAAATCTTGGGGGGGGGGGGTGCATAGGGGGAGGGTATGCTCCTAGAGGCCTCATGAATTTACTCCTGCATAGAGAACCAACTCCGAACCGTTTAACACTTTGCCCTCTCACCTCTCTGCCGATGGCAGCTTCTCTTATTCTCTTCACCCTCTCTAGCTGCGTGTCGCCATTTCCGTACATCCCCCCATTTTGAGTGGGAGGATCTGGAGCGTTCTTTCCTCTATGTCATGATTCTTCTTCCCTGCGAGATACTTGTCGTAGATCAGCATGCTCTATCCTCTTCTGGCTGAGCACTGCCCGAGTAAATCGAGCAATGCACCTTCAGTTTTCATCAGAATTCAACATGGTCTGCACTGATGCCTCTGGTGTGAACCAGCCGATTGTGTCCTGCATCGTGCGCCGCCAGCCTGCCGTCCTTTGACATGCGAAAATGGGAAGCGTCACCACCAGGTACACCCTAAATGCTCCATGCATGTACAAATGCTCCACTACACTGTGGCGCCGCCTGAGACATGGAAACGACTACCTGGTCCACCGCCCCAACTGGGCTATTTTACACTCGTCTTGCCACTTCCCAGGCCTCACAGCCCTCCTTCTTTCCGTCTAGTGGCTGCACTCTAGTTATCTCCTTGATTGGTATAGTTCTTTCCGCTCCTACCATTAACACTGCCTCATGAGAAGCCGTTTAGTACGACCAACCAATGCGGTACAGCTCCTCTGTATCGTCACTATCCGTAGGTGCTGCTCAGTGTGTCAGCCCATACCTCCGCCCTGTATAAAAGTGTACAACGCGCATAAGCACCCACCCTGTGCTTGCCACCCTCTCGTGTTGGCCATCTGAGGCAGCTTTACCTGATGCTTGCCGGGTGTAGAAACTAATGACAACGTGGTATCCACCATCACGCCCAAATATCGAACTGCTTCTCTTGTTTGAAGCTCCGTGGGGTACACGAATGGATAGGAAAGTCCTTACAGCTTTAGTTATAAAGAGTGCACAAGACTTTCGAAGCCAAAAGTGTGGGGAGATGAAATCGCGTTTTACTTCCAAGTATTCCGAATGCTGCAGTTTGGTGATCCATTTACATTGTTGTATTCGTTTAGTGAATTTCATAACTACTAAAGTGGAGGTGGGAAGTGTTGGCTGATAAAATGGAAAACACGTTACTACTACACAGCAGTTGTAGGTCTATTCTTGTAGACCAGTTGAAATATTATTGTGCTCTTTAACCGGGCTGACTTTGTGTAACGACTCAAACAATTTCTGTCCTTCATGATGGTAAGCACCTCTTTCGTTAAACACACTCGTCTCGGACCAACAAAAAATCCCCCCCCCCCTTCTTTGTGGCAATCCTAATTTTATTGCCACGATCACGTCAGCTTCGGAATAAAATATATGCCAACATAATGGGCTTTATACGATCCAAGTCGTCAGTCGGCGAGAATTCAACTATTTGTTGGCCTCGTCCCTCTCGAAACCTTCTCCAAAAGGCCGAACGAATGAGGATTACTGGAATTGAGTTGTGCTGTACAATTCCTGTCAAAGTAAGTTTCACTTTTTTCTTTAATTTATTATTTGGTTTAGCGGCAAAATATCAGTAGATACATTTATATTCAAAATCCGACGGACTTTCATTTAGGTTTTCTTCTTGGGTCCAGACGATGTTGGGGGTCTACGTCGCATTTTATTGGGGCGGCCACATTCCTATACGCTGTTATCCGATGATTCTGTCATTCGTTTAAATTCCATCCGAAGTGGAGAGGGGACTGACTTACTTCATCTTAACCCGACCAATTCTATTTTTGTGACTTAACCTAACTTCTTCTAGTAGAATATAACCTGGTGGGTTACTTGGCACGGATTTTGACTGTGGAGCATAGCGGAAAGCTCAGTTATCGGCAATAAAAAACGAGAAGCAGTAAAAATAGTTGTCGTTTGAACCGAGCCGTATTTTATATAAATTTTAAAAAAAGGATATAAAATTATGTTGAGCTCTCGCCTTCTCAGTCTAACCAATTCTGTCTCTACTGAACTAGTGTAGATTTAATACCGTGTACAATTCTTGAAGTGCTGTGATTTATAGCAAGTTAGTGTCGGAATGTACAAATCGACCAGGCCAACTGTAAGTTCCTACCGTTTTGTTAATTTATTAGGTACAAGTAGTTCCAGGTTTGGTTTAGCTTACGATGTAGTAACTTGAAGTTGCTGATGTTTCCCCCCTTTTAAGAGCTACAATGAGGGTTATCACCGTAGAAATAGAGATTTTGTCGTAGAAACCTACAACATTCAAAATGATCAATTTTCAAATTTTACTGTGCACCAAGAGACACGCAAAAATCCATAGGCAGATCTAAGTAAGTTAGATTTTTGTGTATTCCCGGGAAGGTATATCGATTTTTCTTAGACTGACCGCATCTTTGAAAACAACCAAGTCCTGAGCGTGATTCCGTGATCATTCTTGAAAATTCTCTCGTGTTCTGTGCGTATGAGTGTGTGTGTCTGCCACAACACGGAGTCGAACAAAATCGATCGGAAATAGGATAGTTATTACTGCGATCGAAACAACAGCTATTCTTTTTCTCGAAAACTGCGTTGAACATTTCGGTTGAGTTTTTCGTATGGTTGCTTTCAAAGATTTTTAACATATTTATTCTTGGAAAAATGCAGCCCGTAGCATGTTGAATTATTAATGTGATGAAGACTGAACGGAAACAATAAAAACTATTTTTTCATAGTTCTCGCACACCCCGAAGTAGCTCGCCCGGTTTCGCACGAAGTATGTCACTCAAACAACGTAACCACAATATGATATTATAACGAGAGTTCCAGAGTAATTAGGAGCTACCGAAGAATTCTAGGAGGTATACAAATGCGAGTCCAATTTATGTTCTGGGCATCATTATATTCATCACGTGTGGTATCAAAGTTGGAACTAAACTGGCTAACAGCTACGATAGTTTTTTCTGATGGTTGCCGCAATGTGGGCTCTGTGTGGTGTCTGATGTCAACCCTTCTAGCCCACTAGATCTCAGGTTCAAGTTGAAATAAAGTGCTAACCTGTTGAAGGTGGAGTACAGGGTTCTGGCCACCGTCCCGCACCCCACCTCTGCTACTACTCACTTCGTCGCTTGAGGGCGCCGACGGATGAGAACAAGAACCCTTGGCCCTGGGTTTCGTTTTAAGTTTGAACCATTCAAGAACATCTTCGGCTGTTTGAACTGGGCCCTGAAGGGGGAGACCTACTCAATGGCCATCGGAATGCAGCTTCCCACCTCTCCGCCTTTCCACCTTGCACTTCCCAGCCGGTGTGGTCCCCGACTGCCCCTCCTGTCCGTCCGTCGGGGAACGCAGGCCTTTTCCCCACATCCTTTTCTCTCCGAAGCCAGTCTTCGCCTGGCTGATTTTGGTGGAGATAAGGTCGGCAGATACCCGCTAATATTCGTTAAAGTCCGGTCAGGCGCTGAACGACCTGTAATCGAATCGGACGCGTATCAGGGTTTCTCATCGTTAACTGGTTACTTGAATACCGGAACATTCGCTATTTCTAATTACTTTCGAACTGCTGCTTCTTAACTGTGTGGACCGTTGAATTATATTTTATCTCCTCTTATTTTATTTTTAATTTATCACTAGTCTCATAGGTCACAAGGCCTGAGGGACGAGAGAGAAAATGCCCATCCTTAAAAAACTAGATACCATCTTTAGGATACAGTCCTGGCAGCTAATGTACGCTCTTAGACAGCGTAAATTAATCTGAAACAAAATGGCTAACAGCTCACTGCAATTGAACGTTGCCGCCCTTACACTCACTAGCGGTCTGGAAAACGATGAACAACCATCACCTTAATGTCTAGGTCAAGAGTCAACTCCAACGAGTCATTGGATTCACTTGGTTCTTATTAGGCTGCTACGAATTAATCACAGTACGATAGTGGAATTAAACTGGAATCTGGAAGTCCCCCCAGCGTGCTCTGCAAATAGACAATTTCAAGTTCATCAATTGAGCACACGTACCGACCATCCGCAATTAATGACAAAACGACGGGCGACTTTCCGTTGTTATCACCTAGTTGTTGACTGCTCGATTTCAGGACCCAAACATTCATTTCGCCATCATTCCCACAGTTTTTCATGAGAAGATCTCAACAATCTCATCAAAATCCTGTGAACCGTCTTCCACGAATTGAAGAGCAAAACGATATTCAAGTCTGTTACTTATCATGACGACGGGCAACCTTCCGACAGGGTGTCAGGCATATCAATTATGATTCATGAATGAACCGAAATACAATGTGTGGTGACCGTTCTGGCTATCGATTACACTTTGTTTAGCAGCCACTTAACCCACAACAGCGACAGGTACGGCAAGATTGAGTTGCCTAGCCAATAATGACTCCACAGAAGTGTGTATGAGTGCTACAGAGTCAGAGTTTCAAGTCTGGGTACTCATCGATTAACTTCGTTTATTATTGTAGATGCGACAACAATGGAACATGATTTCTTGTTCCTTCAGTACGTGAGCACATAGCATACATATTGGAGGCTTTTGAAGGAGAGAAGCGAATTGAAATCCCCTTATCCTGTGTTGGCCTGTCGAATAGTCTGTCTAGACGCCATCTCTCCTCATGTGTTGGCCACCTTTTAAATCTGCCCGTGCAAGAGGAAGTTCTGTTTTATACACTCCCATTGTGTTTGCATTTCTGTTTTTTTGTTTTTGTTTTTTGGCTTAACATCAGATGTCGCTCAGTTACTTATAGCTCGTAGTTTACTTGTACCCACGACCCTAATTAATTCCCTTGTATGTGATTAAATTGAATATCGCGAAAATTCACTGAACACGAAAATGTGCAGGCTTTCAGACACAGAACGAAAATGTGTGTGAAGAACCCAAATGCAAGTAGCTCTTGCCATCTGGCAAGGGGAACGTTTTGGGCTCGCAGCCTGTTGAGCGGATGTTCATGTTCATGTAGTCATGCGATAATTTCGAGTTTTCACGCCAGAACGATCCTCAGAACATGGCGACTTTTTGTTCAAATGTGGTCATTATAAATTAATTAGGGGCATCTCCCATAATTCTGAAATTATGAAGAAAAAAAAAAGCTGAAATATGAAAATTATAACTTCACAAAAAAAATCATCTTGACAATTTTCGGACTTAGTAGTTCAATAAAGATCGTCGCATAAGCAGGGCCAACCCAATAAATTCCAGAACCTTCAGTTGAGTGATATTCTACCAACGACCAACGAACAACCGAGTTTTCATAACTAGTGGCTACGCAGAACAATTTCAATTTGATGAGAGGGATTTTTAAATGGTATGATTACATGATTTTCGTTTGACTCCCGGTAATGGGGAAGACGATTAGGATGTGGGGGAGCCTAATTCGGGTATAAACACAATATTCTGTTTTCGTTTTCTGTCATATTCCTGTTAGGCGTTGGAACACGAAGTAAGTTAAGTTCACGTTTTATTCGTACCCTTAAACCAACGTTCAAACCATGGGACTTTAATGCTTCTTAATCTTCGCACCAGATGTTTCTGATTGCCTTCACAAAACCAGATTTTTCCCCGCGCCAAATTCAGGCTTCCAGCGGATGCGTAGGCCGTGCCACTGGAGGAGGATAAAAATGATTCATTTACCACCTTTAGTCGCCAGAAGGTAATTGATTTTCCGATCGTAATTCCGCTCATCGTCCCTTTTCTCTTCGAGATTCCCCTGATTTATAGACCTAATCGGCATTTAGAAGGCGACTCTCAGGCCCGTGGAGTCAACAAGTTCGCCATAAATCCGTCTTCTGAGAGAAAATTGGCCAACTTCGAATCTCGTCGTTATTCCTTCGGTATTATTTGGAAGTCTGGACGAGCTCCTAAATTTAGTGCTCTCAATTCGACGTGCAACGCAACAAGTTTATGGGTTATTTATTTTAGAACTCACGGGTACTCACAGTTGTGTCAAGCGGTTTTCACGAATTGTTTGAAAAATATGTTTAGTCTTGATCCGGCAATGAGTTTTCGGCATTCTTTGGTTTGGTCGTTTCTGCTATCCCCGTATGCTTCAACGTTTAACTTTTCACTTACGCTCTTCCTCCGTCAAATGGTGATTTTCACGGAGAAGCTTTCACTCACAAACTGGCGAGGAATTAACGAATCCTGTCTTCGCAAGTAGTGAGCTGTTAATCGTTCGAACAGATAGATTACCCTTTCCATTGGCAGATGGATTCTCAAGTGTGCCCCCCCCCCATCGTTAGGTTCTTGGGTCAGCTTCAGCTAAAAAAAATTGAATTTTCTTGTTGTACTTGTTAGGTTTTAAAGACCCTTTTCCCCAAAAAACATGTTTCGGGGTCGCAGTCTTTGTCTATATGTGTGTGTGTTCAAGCGAAATCGATCTAAGTGGTCTATAATACCACCACAGTAATAGTCTTCTGTCACTTCCGTGAAGTATTGACAGCAACAATTACCGAAAAAGCGGTCTGGCCAGGGGATTGTTGATCTGAGTCTTACGATCTGGCAGGGGTTCCTGAGTATCGGCATATCAATTGTGAGTTCTCTGTTCCTCGACAGTGTGACAGCTCTACAGATCGAAGGTGCAGTCAGAGGGCGTGGCGATATGACGTTTGGAATAACAGATGGAGGATATAGCACCACCTGCAGTCAATATCTTTGTTTTCTTCTCGAAAAGTAATAAGTATTGCGTAACGCCCTGATAAACTGCGCTTCTTTTTTGATGATTAACCTGAAGAGGCATAGGCTTACCTCCACGTGAGAATGTGGATACTCTGTGTGTCGTACGACTTCTGTTACTACTTTCAGAAATTACTCACAGTTCCCCCACAGTATAAGTGCAGTTGATTATCTGCCTATTGGTCCCCCATTGAAGGATTTCGTGCTAAAAACAGCTTCGCAGCGATACTTGGCTTTCACCCGCTCGCGTCAATATTCCCTGCATTACAAAGACTTTTTTTTTCCTCGTGCGTAGCCGGTCAAGCTTTCATCGTCTCCTCCCTCAGTACTTTGCGCCGTTTCAAACACGTTTCCACGCGGTTGAGCGTGAACGAACTTGCTCGTCGAGAAGTATTTTGACGGTTTCACGGTAGAATGGAAGTTTCAAAAAGTGAGGCCGAAAGGAAAACCTTACTTCGGATTTCCCTTTTCCACCCTTCTTTGCCCAACCAACTCTTCAGGCCTTTTACCTGGGCTGAGGAGGGAGAAGAGCATTAAAAGCTGTAAAACGCTCAAATACTCTTCTCCCCTCTTCTTCGCTAGGTCGGTTTAAATGTGAACCCCCGTACCATTGGGACGGGGCTGCTCCAAAGAAGTAAGGTGCCTTACCTACCTGTGGAAAGGTAAAGCCTAAAGCCGCCCCATCCAACTCCTCTCATTCTGTCTCTCTTCTACCGTCTTCAGATTATTATTTATGCCCCTTTTCGAAAGGAATGCGCTGCGCGTCTTCTCTTTTTCATGGGTACCCTCTCATTGCCACGAGCCTCCACTTCATTTGAAGACCTCCAACTCAAATACAGGATCTGTTTGAGTCTTTGCACACCCTGCCGGGTTTCCTAAATACTGAAAAGTGAGTTCACGGTCAAACGATTCCACAGCTTTTCGTGTTTACTACGGTTGCGATACAATTACTAAGAGTGATTGATTCCACGCTTTTTTTGCTGTACTCTGCCTTTTTGAGACCTCCGAAGAAAGTCTCTCTCACGTTCTGAATAAACGGTGGATCACACAAAGCAATGTTCGGTCTAACAATGGTAAAGCTGTTGAACGTTTCGTTTTTCTGCAAGTCCGAACGATTACTGAACACTAGTACAGGATTTACATTATGTTTTCGTACTATATTAACCTTTCCTCGAATACTTGGTACCAATGGTACTTTTCATGATCATGCTCTTGTAACGTGTCTGTTACGTAAAGCAAAACGTTCATATTGATTCAGGTTGTTAGGGACTGGTGAAAATTTCAATTTAGTTTTCACTTTCCCTAGCTCTACGAAGAACGAACGTGTAATCGGCAGAAAAAAATAAAGTTTTTATAGTTTCTCGTTTTCTTTATATCTTAACGTTTCAACGGCTTCTGCGTCCTAAAACGCTATTTGAGAATATGCGTGTGTGTGCGCCTGCATTGAGAATATAACCATATTCATGGACCACCAGATTCTTATTAAAGGATCCAGGAATGGTAACTATGAAATAAAACAGACCGAGCGTCCATGAACGCGATTGAAGCTAACAGCTAAATTGGTTTATTCATCCGGTAGATCAACATAGGGCTCTAAAACTTATAGTTTGAGCCAAATTCGTCTAGTTATCATAATGATAAAAACACCACCTTTTTTTCAAACCCAGTTTTGAAGATTTTAAATTAAAAACGTTCGAGGGGGCATGACAGTAATATAGAAATAACCAAAAATATGGACGTAGTCGATTTTACTCGTAGTTCCGTTCTTTTCATATAAATCCCTCTTATATGACCGTTCTAGAAATTATTATGTTACACAATAATAATTTAATAACGGTTTTGATATGATTAGGGAAATCCTACAAAATTCTGATATTCGAATTGTGTTCTTTTCCAGGGTTTCCAGAACTATAAACATGAACTTTCCAACAAAACAAAATTACTTCGACAGTTTCATAATTTGCGTAGTTAATTGTCGCTCATTGAAGGTGGTTGAGTTATGTTCTTTCAAGTTTACATAAACTGAATGAAAAACATATAGAGTTGCAAGAGTGATAAACCTGCTCGTGAGGCTGCAGAAAGTTGTGAGATCCACCATATATTGTTCCTTGATCGCATTCCTTCAAAAGTGTAAGGGTTTCAACTGCAAATTGTTTGTAGTTAGATAGTCCACGCCTAATGATAGTGATGTAGATTATTTGCCAACATATAGGTTATGAATATAGTTCAACGTTTTGTTTTTCATAATTACTTTACTAACCATCCATTTAGTGCGTATTTTGAGCAGAACACACCAGAAAATGAGGTCTCTTTGAACATCGCAAATTCCTTTCCAAAGTTCTGGAATAGAGTTGAAACGATCTTTGATAAACATGTAAGGTATTCTTAACCTACCAATACGTGGTTTCTTCTCTTACGATTCTGTACAAACGAATTAGAATAACTAGGGAGCCATTGAAAAGATGTGTGGGTGACAATTTGTGTGATGCCACTCATCAGATGTTTGAATGGCGTAACCCAATGTCGTCCCTATCATTGTTGAGAATACTTAGATAATGCACGATTGTATTGCACAAGTTATTCACGATACTTTGTGTCTTCTCGCTCCTCAATTTTGGGGTCTTCAAAATATCGCCTTTTGACGCAGGTAACACGCGTTATTGTTGAGCTTTCCCCTCCGACGAGCTATGCTTCGCTGGCGTGTAACACCACGTATTTGTCACGCACTGAGGATAAATTTCTCGATTGCCTGGTCCGTGAGTTGGTCTAACTGAGCCGAGCCAAAGCCGGAGACGACGGGGAAACGGCAACTCAGGTAATCCTGGATTTAGCTTCAGTTGAATTACAGCACAATAGCCGGGCTGTATATCATTGAGACGCAGGTACCCACCTCGAGCTGTTAAGTGGATATGGAGGATGGCTTTATATGGAGTCTTGGAAACGAGTTGAGAATGTTGTAGCTGAGAGAATTTGTGTTAGCCTGGGAGAACCGCTCTCTAACGGGCCGGTCTTCTCGCCTCACCTGACACAAATATCTTACAAAATGCGTTTTTCACCCGGAGGTTAATATTTTATCGCTGCGATGAAATGAGTATCTAAGACGCTTTTCTTCAGTGCGTTGCGATCTAGTGATCTCCGGTTCGCGGCATCTCGAGATCTTGCCCTTCCTAACCCCATACTTGTCACGTTTACCCTGTGTGACGAAAAAGGAATGGGCTATCACGGTAATAAACCAAAAAAAGATTTATTGTGCCTGAGCGTATTGTAACAAAAAAAAAATCCTGTGTGATGCCTCACACAACAATCATCGTGTGACCCGCATAACTTGGATGATACGACGTATGTATTTTCATTTTCGTTCAATAAGTTTTTATGCACATGCTTAAGAAAAACAAAGCTACGAGCATTTGGCTCTGTGACTGTCCCAAAATTGGGATGAGCACTTATTGTGCCAATTTGTTGAAAACTATTCTGTGAGTATTTGATCAAACCGCTTGAGTAGTTACAACTTTCAGTGCACGTGGAATGGTAAATAGTTGTGTCGCAGGCCGTTTGTCGGAGTAACAAATTTCGCAGCAAGCCAGAAGTGTTTAAAGGTTCCGGAATTTATTGGTCTACTTTTACACATCACGACCTTCATTTACTAATCTTTGTGTAGGCATTTTGTTCGACAGATCACACGATTTTCTTTGAGTAGGTTCTCATCGAGTGTTCTGAAATGAAAGAGTATAGTCTAAGAAACAAGTTAATTATGAAGGGGATAGTGGTGTGAGGAAGTGAAGTGAGTTGCTGCGTGGGGACCTGATTTGGTATAGGATTTGCTTGGAACCCCCGTAAGCAGATGCCAAATGAAGGGATTAAGGGATGAGATTGTTGTACGAGCATTTCCAGTCACTAGCAGCGTTGATAGTAAAGGACCAAAATCAATTGGTTTTAGCGCGTCGAACGAATTTGGGTTATACTATCGAACACTCCCTGTCATGACCACTAAAAAGGAAAATCAGGGTTATCGGCCTTAACTACCGAGCTGAGCTATGTCCAGCCTTGTCCTTTCTTTGCTGGGTAGGTTTTCGAAGACCGTCCGTTAAGGTATACATCAATATTGCACCAAAAGGAACTGCTCCAAAGCTTCGTTCGGGGCGAGCTATTTTGCTGTTGGCTAGAGAAAGAGTGAAGACTTGAACACAGATCACGGGCTTGCGAGACCCAAATCGGCTTGGGATGGTCCCCTACCGTAAGATTATGTCATCGCCTCATCCCCTGTTACTCTTCTAACACACTTGGTCGGTAAAATATCTCCAAACGGAAGCGGCAGTTTCCCGAATTTAGGTGACAACTTGTGGAGATACCCCAAAAAGAACCGAAGGCCTGCGCCCACCCGCAGTGACACCGGCGCTAAAAAGGAATGGTCTATTCTATCGTTGGCTATTAGGGGCCCGCGTCATACCTATAGCCACGAAGTAATGGAGAGGAACAAAAGCATTCTGAAAGGGAGGAGGTCTCCCTCCGGCAGAAAGGTGACTATTTTTTGTTAGAGACAACCCGCCTAGCTCAAGAGGTACCACCTGCGGCGATCACCTTGTCTCTCTCTAATCGACCTACATTGGGCAAATTGTAAAGGACCATTGAGATTGAATTTACACGAGTAGAGTTGACTTCGTATCGCATCTGTCGTGCCGTACCACTACCGTACACTATCCTACGTTGTGGAAAAGTCCGTGAGCCCACACCAGTCGCTATTGTATTCTTTCACTGACCATCACCACATGTCTCAGGAATGAACTACTCGCACTACTGAACATCAACAATTCCGCTGTGTGCTCGCCTAATGTTGACTTTCTCCAGTTTTCAGACGAAAAGTAACGTAAATGGTTGACAAATTGATTATCGCATTTCTTCCACACCTTAACGTTTTTGCCTTTGCATGCTGAAACGAAAGGAGGACGAAGGTATTGTGTGTCTCTCCAGACATCAGTGAATTGTGTGTTTTTCCATTCCAATCTGAATAGCTTAGAGCACATGCACTAAAAAAAACCTTGTTTTGTCATTGTTCAGAACTGCAACATGCTTGTTCAATGAATGTCACACTAAACATTGTCACACGTCACTTTTCAGAAACTGTTTGATGACATTTGCGAACGAATCCTAGGTTTAACCTCAAAAACGGAAGTTTTCGCCATTTTACCGGAAACCATTGACGATTTAAAGTAAACTCGCAAGGTTATTCGTATAAATGAACTCCTACCTTTTGTTTACCACAATTGTTTCTATAAAGACAAGGTGATTGAATGAAGGAAGCAAAAAAGGGAGTTTTTAAACGTTGTACAGTCTACTTGATCATTTATATTATATTGGTTATAACCAACTGGCATCAGGCTGCAAACTGACTGGGGTTATGAGTTATGAACGATTTAATAACAATATACAGTATAAGACAGCGTTATGTACATAAATAAGAAGGAAAGGAGGAAAAATGAATGATGGAGAAGAACGCGAATGGAACGAACACATATTTCGGTTGCAAGAGTCAGATAACGACTCTCCAACCGAAATAGCATTCTCTTCATTTCGCGAGTTTTTCATTTTGTTTTCTGTCTTTCATTTATTCTTTACTGTTTCGTGGGTTTATACATTTCGTTCTAGCCGGAGAATTAAATTACAAGCGTATAAAGAATTAAATTACAATATTACAAGTGCATAATGCAGCGTTGAGGAAAACGATAGGTCGTTTTAGTTAGTCACTGAAAGTTACAATGAACAACGCTTAGCTAAAGGTTACACAGTTATTGATGCAACAATAATAAATAAAATCCATGGTTAATACAAATTTAATGTATTGGTTAAAATTCTAAAATAACAAAAATGAAAGCTTATCTCCAAAGGTCGATTTTGAGGATCATGTACTGTAGCTAATTTATTATTGATGGAATTAATAGCAACAGTATTATTTATTAATTATTTGTGTGTGGTCCTGAGTACACTCGTGGTACAGATCCTCTTATCGACAGAAAATCATGATGTGTAAATTGATTGTTTTAAACACGTTTGAACCATACTGTGAAATAACGTATTTTTACTTTCCCAAAGGGAAAGGAAAGTATTGTAATGGTGTCAAAATTGATTCTTCAGATTTTAACCTTTTGAGGCCTACTGAGTCAAAAAACCTACTTTCGGCGCGTGGTCGGTGTGGTATAAATGTTCCTGTAGAAACGCGTTGGACGATGATATAGCGCCCGTATTTGTTGCTAGCGTTCGAATTTACGGGGGTGGCGGAAAGATGGGTGTTGCTACGCACCAGATATTTACAAGTAAACGTCGAGATGACAGGATGCGCGGAGATCAAAGGACTACGAGTATTCTCGCATTTTCCTTCCGATCCGTCAAGTCGCCCGAACACAGGGAAAGACAGCTGGAGCTCTGTAATTCAACGATTATGATAATCGCAGGGTTATGGTCGGAAGTGAAAGGGACACCATCAAAATAGCGCGGCGTCCTGGGCCGGAGTCCTCGACTCCTAGTGGCAGCTCAGCCCCACTAAATTATAATTAGATTTGAAATGGTTTTCAGACTGTCACGATCCGTCGAGGTCCTCATCTCTTCATTAAGGTGTTGCGTAGCTCTGGTTCTTCCGTATCTGTTGCACGTCTTAGAGCCGGACCTGCGGAGGGAAATCCATTTTGTGAAGATATCCCTCATCCGCGGTACCGAACTACACTTTAGTGCCATTTATCGTCACGCTGTTGAGCTCAACGGAAAGAAAAGCCAGGATGAAGAGATGATTTGAGATTCTTCCTGTACGGTTAGACCTTCGAGATTATTGGGCTAAAATTTGACACAGAAATGTGGTGTTTTCATATCTCAAGTCGTAAGAATCGCGAATTTCATGTACGAAAACTGTCGAACCATGAAAATCTGTTTGTCGGAACGGCTGATTAGACACGCCAGCTTTTTCTTTAGTTTTGGCTTGCTGCTCACCCCAAGATTTAATTTTTCGAAGACTGCGGACAACGAATCTGACTGAGTCTTCCAAATTTCTATTCGTTGAGTGTAAGGTGATTCCGACGAATAAGAAGTGCGTGAATTTTATTATCGGCATCTGTTGACACGCGGCATCACGTGGGCGTGGAAGCGTCCAAACGCGAGGACAACAGAAATTCGGTGACTCTCAACCTGCTCACGTTTGTCTGAAGCTCGCTAGACATTCCTCGCTCGTCTCCTAATTACCATTGTAGTCGCCGCTGGATTGTGGATTAGGAGCGGAATTCATAACTCTGGTCAGACCACTAAAACACGTCTTACTGATGGCTCGTTCGGATTTTCAATGTTCGGTGGGCGAATGCCCAAGAGAGAAATATCGTATTTGAAGGTCAACATTGACCACTTTTAATTCACGTTCGTTAGTTCGCAGGGAATAATCTGCTTTAGTCTGCTCGTTGCCGCTCAGATACAATGGAAAAGCTAGTGATCTTCCTTTAAAATTCGCGAGGCGTTCAACTATCAGCAATTCCACCCGTGAATTAAGAACCTTAATGTAGCAATTTGGAGCCAAGAAGGTAGTCAAGGCTCACATTAAGTCCTCCCGGAGCTGAGCGAATGGTCTCAGTTTGCACAATACGTCATGCGAAATGTTGCGAGTAAGATGACTGGCACCTAACCTTCCGATTACCTTCGTCACTCCTTCACAAAATACAAATGAGGTCCGTTAGAACTGCGAGCTCTCACTGACTGCTCCTTCGAGACGATTCCAAATCTGATGAACTCATTTCATTTGAACGTTTTCTTTTCATAACACGAACACCAATCATTAAAAATCGGAGGAATACGCAAAGAATGTGCACCATTTTAGCAACACATCAGATTTGAACGAAAATTCGTGTCACACCCACTGCAGGGAACAATGAGACGGCTGTGAGTGAAGAGTCGACAGCAGTCACTAGTAACGTTCACAGTGAATTTCTCTGACTTTCTTGACATTATGGGGCATGTATTTGTAACACTAGGCACTGGTTCTGACTGCCTGGTTGTGCCAATATGCGCGTTTCTGCTTAAAGTTCAATTCCCACTTTTAGTAGTAGTAGCAGTGAGATGGCTACTGAGATACTATCCTTTTCCACGGGTTGGTTGGGCTTCAGTTCTTCTCAGTATAGAGCTCTCCCGAAGGGTTCTGCAGTTCTCCTAACCTGATAATAGTTCTATTAACACTCCTACTTATAATTCGCGCGCGCGCGCGTGTGTGGGGGGGGGGGGGTTATATAATTGGGAATTAAGTGTTTCGTATCATGACGAGAATGTTCTGCAGCTATTTTTAGAGTGGACAAGTCCCAATACAGTCGAATTGGAATGGCTGCCAAGGAGATGGCTATAACTCACAGAGTCTTTTTTTAAGGCGCTTGAGTGCTTTGAGTTATCAGTGGAGCTATTTGCCTAGATTTACATTTCGAATGATACTTCCATTAGCGAGATCCCCAGATCGGCCTTAACGTGGATTCGTGTTCGGCCGGTTGTATCGTTCCAATCGAAAGACGTCGTCGAATTATTGTCTAAAACGATCCAGTATGTATATGAGTGCAGGAGAGCCGGTGTGTGGCGAGGTGGAGAGGTGGCGGTATTTTGACGAGGTTTCGACCTCGAGGTTGCGAAACCAGATCCGAAGCATTTGGCAGAACATGCCCTGCAAACCCACGCCATTAGGTCATCAACCGTCGGGGCCGGCAGACCTCTCAACCTCTTCCTACCCACCAGTTCCCTCGATCACCCCAAGGGCTTTTCGTTCTTATCCTGACTTCCTGTCGCTTAGTGCACGTTGCCTCAGGTGCTACTCGGCAGCTGATTGATTCTAATTTCGCCGTACCATCATAGCTGCGGAACCACCAACACCCAAAAAATATTACCAACACTTTTTTCCCCAGTACTAAGGAAATAAATAGCACGTTGATAAGTAAATTAAACTGAACAGCAGTTGTAGTGATTTTCTTTTGGTAGACAATTCTACTTAATAGTCTTGGACATAAAGACTCACACGCACACACTATCTGCGCTAAGGATCTCATACGATGCCACCAATCACCTGTTGCTCTACACAACGTGCCTATGGCTGCTACATCATATTTTTATCTGGCTTTTCATTTTACCTTTTAAGGTGATCGTAACAATTTTCTCCTATGCTCTTTGGTTCACGAGGTTCAAATTACTTCCGTTCGCCTAGAAAAATCCTCGATTAGGAAAAACTTTGTCGAACGCGCGGAGTTTTGTGTAATAACAAATTAGCCATCCGGACTTGAAAATTGATTCGTTTCTCCTGTCGAACTTCAAGGTTTTGAGGAGAAAAAGAAATGAGAGCTCGTTCTTGTTGTTGCAGATGTTTTAGAGGTTCGGCATGTGCCAGTAGCGTCTGTAACAGGCTGCCGTCGGGCACTTCCTTCCTCTTCCACACAACTTCTAACGAAAAAAAAAGCTCGGTCGGTATCGTTTGTCACACGCTAAAGGAATGGAGGGAGGAGTTTATTCTCTTGGGAGAGGCTTCGACGCGAATAGGGAATTTCCAGTGACGTGTTAGCACCTTTATCACTCCCTACCTTACGTTAAGCCTTGGAAGTTTTATGAGTATTCACCTTCCCACGTAAAAAATGTTCAATATAAATATAACGCGCTGCCGAGTCGTTGAGTTGATTTAGTATCTAGCCTTAACTTTTCTCTCGCACCCGGAAGGTTGAAAAGTTGTAACAATTGGTTATAAAAAAATACTTCCGTGTTTTGTTAGGGACGATGACTTCTATAAAAATTCAAGGAACTGATCGAAAGGCACGAGTTGAAAAAATTACGTACGAGTTAGCTTTACCCGGTGGGTTATTTCTCCCTCATCATCAATAACCTCAAGTGCTGGCCCACTTCATATCCCCTCCGTCAGGCAAACCGATTTAACTCTTCAGCTTCTTTCTCTCCACTTCCTCCAGTTTCGAGGCTGTTAAGGTTCCAGAAGCCAGAGTGCCACCAAACGAAATTATTGACGACCGATTACTCTTTTAGGTCCTGCTCTTTAACCACCCAAAAAATAGATTTCCTAACGTTGTTTTGTAGGATTCATTAAAAGGAAAAGGAGGTGTCATTAAAATCTAATAGAATAGACTCAATCATTTTGGTCACTGCGTGTTATGTTTTGTTCGGGAACTTGAGCAGATACGTCAGTGCCGCGTTTGTCCCCACGATGGTCGAATTACTTTACTTTGGGTGGTTTCTGGGGACCATTCCTAAATATTTCTCTTATCACGATCTTCGCTTTTTTAGTTATTTTTGTTCTTTATTCTCTGCAAATGATAAAAAGAAGGTAAAGTTTCTGTTCGTAAATACTTAGCATTCTCCTTCGGTAGTTGCGCTGAGAACGAAGTGTTTTGACGTCATTTGAATACCTACATTTTAATCAACCACCGACGAAAGCTTTTATTATTATTATTTATGTTTTGTTAATCATTTTCTCGTTTGTTTTAGATCCTTACGGCCTAAATTTTCGGTTCTTGACCCCCCTCCCCTCCCCTAGCCCACCCTCACGTGAATAACGAACGAAGCAAAAAAAGAAGCTCAATCAGCGTGCCAAGGTGCCAACGGGAAGTTAAAACGAACAGGTTCGCCAAAAACAAACCGGACAGAATAGGAAGAAATGTTTATCAAGCGAAAACATGGAGGAGGCTCAAGCGAATTATTTCGAGTTGCCTCTGAACGAATGTAATTAACTCCCGAACTCGACTGAAAACGAGGCCTGGGGCCAATTGTTTGGCAAATTGTGTTAGCCGATATTGCTCTAAATGTTTACGCTCATGATATAAGCTAATTCATAAGTTTTATGAACTTGAGTAAGCCTGCAGTGCAGCACAGCCCCTTAGTTAGAAGGCTACGCTAGATTTACTGATTGAAACGTACTGCAGTATATAGATTTTAAAACGTTTAGTGGTAAAAGGTCTCTAATTCAAAAATTATTCGCTTAGAACAATGAGTGACGGCCAAGTCAAATTCTGTTCCTTAGGATTCATTACGGCACTAAATATATCTATACTATCGCTATGAGACTCTGTTCAATTGCGGTTGCTCGATTACTATTACTGTATGCGATTACTCTGGTGTTTTCTGTTTTGGTGGTGATAGTTAACTAGGATCAATCCACCATGAGCTAGTCGTAAAGGGTGGTTTGTTCTTCTTTCGTATTTCTTTAATGAGCGTCTGTAATTAGTGTAGATATCCTCCAGCCCTCCAATGCCCGCGAAAAGCCGAATCAGCTCAGAAATCAATTGTTATGCTTTAGAGAGAAGTCTTAAAACCAGCAAGCAGTGTAAAACAAAACAAACAGCGTAAAGCTGTGTTTGAGTACAGCGTATTGTGGTCACTTACAACATATCTTGCAACAAGACGTCAACGTAGTAGAGTATGTTGCATTCGTTGACTGTTGAGATCAGAAATCAATTGTTGTCAACTCCAAGGTACAAGGAAGTACTACACAGCAAAATTTATGAATAACTGTTCTTACTAGAGCAGAGATTGATTTGAGGGCAAGAATGCAGCAGAAAAGAATTGAAGGTTCTCGTAATCACATTGTAATTGAGCGGCCAAGAGCTGAAAATAAGGCGAGTATACTTACGTTGGATAAAGGGAGGGAACTGATAAGTATTCTTCGAAATGGGTGTTTGGTGGCGATTCAAAGAATAACCAAAATGAGCGCGAAAAATCAGTGAAATAACTAATGATTTTTCCCGCGGCTCAAGTTACTCGACTGGTGGGACATTAGTTGAACACTGTGCTGTCAACGTCGCTCAAAGCAGCTTCGGGGATTAGGTGCCGCGGTGTAAGCCCCAGGTTTTGTGTTGTTTTGCTTTGCGGTAAATAACAAAAAATAAAAGTAAAGCGGCAAACCCGCTTCATATTCCAGGTCACATTCGCGACTCTTACGGAGAAGGTATCAATTTTCCTCTGGTCGGGCACAAATTCTCATGTATTTGGGCAGGAAGTAACCCCAAATATTGGACAAACGCAGGGTCAAAAACGTTAAAACCCAACTCACGAGGGAGACTGAGAAAAGAGGAGAGCAAATATTTACCGAGTTTCGAGTTAGGTGTTTTTCGACGTGTTGGCGCGTTCAAAACGTACGGCCACCTTACGACATATTTACCTTATGAACTTCCGAATCCAACGAACCTTCTAGATGAAGAGCTCCCAAATTTGTTTAGGGCAATGTTGGAATTTCGATTTTAAGGTTAATTTGTAATTTATAGTAATAATAATCATTAATACCCAACAGATAGCCCAATACCAAAGGGATTTGAAACGAAGAAAAAGTGATTTGGGCGTTGTCGGTCTGTCACTTCCTAGAATGAGAAAGAGGTTAGTAGTAAGGCAAGGGAAAAGAGGGGGGGGGTGTATAATGATCACTATCTGTACTTTCCCAACAGAAGCACACAGCCTCCTGGTAGCATAGTGTAAATAGAGCCAGAAGGATATACCAGCAGACTAGTGGCCTTGATGCCAGAGCCATACTCCGAACTGCCTTCTTTCAGGAGAAGGCCTTCCTCTCCACCATCAAAAGAGGCTAAATTGTAGCGCTTCAAGTGATCACTGGCCAGTTACCCCAAGGTTTAGCAATTGAGTGCGTGGTGGACAAGGAGTCTTCTTGAAAAGGGCAAGTACCAGAGT
This sequence comes from Pachypeltis micranthus, assembly GCA_020466155.1. Classification (NCBI taxonomy): domain Eukaryota; kingdom Metazoa; phylum Arthropoda; class Insecta; order Hemiptera; family Miridae; genus Pachypeltis; species Pachypeltis micranthus. The sequence continues at coordinate 29,544,891 of CM035771.1, read as the reverse complement.
TTTTCTCCAAAAACCGTTAACGTCCCAGGAGAAAGTGGCCAGATATGGCGACTTCAGTGGCTCCACTTCTTTTCACTCGAGGACTGTCCATCCTACACGTCTTGCTACTCCACTATAGTTTATGTAACATTGAGCGACGGTTGTTGGAAATGCAGCCAAACCGTCCAGCTTTGACTGCTACTAATCAAGCTTATAACTGTTTCGCCCAGTTTACGAAGAAGGCAAGTTTATCGGTCCCTTTGAAACTTGCCGCCCAAGTAAATAGTTGGATCAGGTGAGAAAGCTGATAAAGAACTCATCCCAGGTGGGGCGGATTCCCCACGGTCGTACCTCTGCGTGGTGACAATTGGGCAATAGAGAGAACCCGGAGATTGTCAAAATGCCATACAGGTCTTGGTTCGGTGGATGCTGAGCGAGTGCCCGGGCTCTTGCGCGAAAGCTAAACCACCACCTCCATGGCTTTCGACTCATATAACTCTCTTATGAGTGTTAATGAAACAGTAATTTGGTAAGCAGACAGATCTGTGCCTTACTTTTGGAAGGATGTTGCTTGTCCTGTATATTGTAGTTGGAAGTGTTGGATGTTGAGTTTATGGTTGCGTCAACTGTATTATTCTCAATCAAAGGTTCGTCAAGCCTCGCTTGAACTCAAAAAACAACTCGAAAAAACGAGTTTTGGAACGTTGCTGGGAGTACTTTTTTTGTAGCACTATGGAGAACAACAAGATGAGAGTAAAAAATGATTCTGAGCGTCTGATTTGCACAATCGGGAAATAGGAGGTAATGAAAGTTGTGTAATGCGTCACAGTGGATGTTTTCAATTAAAATATGGATACGGACGAACGTAAATAACGGTTTTCAATTCTTTTCCATCGCAGAGAGAGATCAGATTAGCCTTGGTTTATCTCAAACCCCGAAAATGCCAGCTTTTGACGTAGCACTACAATATTCTGAGGTTGGCAGTTATGACGTTTACAGGAGAAAAAAAAGGAGCTCATCACGTGAGCGTTCCACGAGTGACCCAAACTTCCATTTGCATACTCACGGTGCCTGACTTATGCATGAAAGGAAAACTGAGGGACATCGTTATCACGGTTTGGGGTGATCCATCTCTCGCAACCCGGTGAAAAAGTATTCTGCCAACCTTAATTGGTTATTTATGAAGGAAACCGAGCGGAGGAGGAGGATTTAAATTTAGTCGATGCCGAACGTGACTTTGCGGTTATAAGGAAGCGTCATTCCTGCATCTGCATCTATTCAGATAAACTCTCGTGGGGTTAATTTAATGGGCACTTTTCACAACGGTGGCAGCTTTGGGGGTCACATCAGAACCTTGTAACAACTTATTCATGTTCTGACAATTCCTTCCTTGAGCCCTGAAGTTTGTATCCTTGTCAGTGGGTTTAAATCCTTTTTAGTTTTATCGCTGTGAGTAATAACTTGAGGGCAATGTTGGTTTGATACGTTACGAAGACCGTCTTGCCCTAGCCTTTTAGTGTTTTAATATTTGCACTTGATATAAGGTGCTTTTTTAAATACACCTATGTTTAAGATCAGGAAAATTTTTTTACAGCCCCCCCCCCCCTCAAAATTTGATACTTACCGTTTCATGACGTTGGGATTCCAAATCTGCAATGTCCGGGCCGATTCATGCCCTTAACGTGAATTAACCAATCCGTTGTTACGCAAAAACAACCCATTTGGTAACTAGTTGTGCTCGCCTGCTCAGCAATACAATCGCACTAATTCCATGGTTGACATGGTCAAAAAATGGTTTAATAAATTGACGAAAACGTAATGTTGGCAGTTTTATGGCAAATACTCCGTGTTTGGTATCGTTTTCTAGATATTTTTAGATGCTGGGTAGAATGGAAAAATTCTCAGAGGTGTAGGACTTCGTCTAGACGGAAAATGGTGAACAGTAATTATAGTAAGCCAAAGTATACCAACTGAAACAACTCGCAGAACCATAACTACAACGAAAGTAATCTTTTGAACGTTTGTACTCCCTGCCTCCTGTCTCATTGAAACCACCTGCCAGCTCGACTCGCCTCGTTCCATTTGCCCACGGGCGCCTGAAACATTTACCTTTATTGTTTCCGTTGTAGTGAGGTCATGTTTCATATGGTTTACTGGTATTTTTCGTTGCTGAATCGAATGGGATGAGTCTCGGAGATGTGAGACTACGTCAAGATGTGCAAGAGAATAATAAAGCGTTGAATAATATTTTACATCATTTTTTTTTATTGTAACCTCACTCGTAATTTGTAGTTTCTAAAATTCTGTATTCGTCGATGCAACCGCGCTGTAGGTTGTTTAAAGGCGCTGAATAATGTCAGCATTCAGCTCAGGTTACGACGTTAACGCGTCATTTATATCTCAGTTGGGCATCTAACGATATTTTGCTTCTTTGTCTTAAGAAATCGCCTGGTCATTAAGGCGATGTTGACATGTGATCCTTTCTCTTGTGATGTCAACACAAAATATTGTTATGGGTCATGAAGAGCAGGGGGATTACATGTGTACATTGAAGAATCATATTTCTCTTAATCGGAGTCTTTCCGGCGAGTTATTTTATCTAGGTCATTGCGTAAAACGAGGCGCGCACGGGGTTTGGTGTAATTTTTGTTTAACTCGAATGCGTTCCTGCTCTCGATGAAATATTTCGTTTAAATCGAGCTCGGTACAATTGCTTCGTGGAACCTTATCGAGTTACCCATAAATATAGGGGATGAAGCGATTTAGTTAGGTAGCCTTTTCAATGTTTGGTACTCCCGCAATTAACATAGCAATGACATCTGTAATCGTATGTGTGGTTTTCATTTTTCAAATTGATAGGTCTCCAATGTAAAGGAGGTACAGAAGCGGATGTAGTTCGCAGCCTCGTAACACTTCTTACCAAATCATGAGAATCGTAATTCTATGGACTTTATCAGTGATGGAATAGTTTTCATTAGCCAAACTGATGCATTAGAATGCGTTCGTGTTCCCTAATCAACCGCTAATAGCGTCTCATCGAGAAAAAAAACGTGTGTTTTTCGATTAATTTTGAAACCTCGAGCACTAATACAATAGGCCTGTGGGGGGATTTAACTATTTTGCAGGTTTGCTTCTCTTGGGAATCACAATTACATCTGCTACTTTCCACAACTGTGTAACTTAGTGAAGTTTATTCTAGTATATTGTTTCCGGAAATGTGTGTCTGGAGTATCAGTGGCATAATATTCCTTTACATTAATTTTCGGCTAGCGCTCACACAAGGCAATAGTCGCTCTGATGGATTTATTCAACGTCTTAACATCATTAAACTATACATTGTCGTAATTACTTCTTTATTTTTGCAGGTAAGTTGTCTCCATCTTGGTGAACACGTCTAGATTGAGCTGTGTGGTGAGTGGAAATGGTCAAACTCGAAATGCTGTTAATGTAGCTGTGAGCCAGTTCACTCTCTATTTCATTTTGGATAAATTTGGCACTACCTCGACTTTTACGCGCCGGAATAAGCGCTTTTTTACAAAATACTTATCAGCTTAATGAAACTCTCCTTAGTTGTTTTTTGATAGCATTCGAGTGGGTGCGTAGGACATAATGCGCGTTGATGCACCCAACGGACGAACTCTTTAGCACTTTTCTTACACCTGACCACACTCCTGGTCACAGTCAGTGCTGCAATTCAAATTTATCTGCATTCACTCCACTCGTTTCAAAGGCCAGTCTCTTCATATTTACGCTTCTGACTTTGTATGTCAGTGATCGAAAGGCACAGTGTTCACGTCTCAGCCTTCCCTCAAAGACAATCTGGTACTGCTGCTGCTCACCACACATCCAGCTCATTCCATCAAACACTCCATATTTTCCGGTAATCTGGATGACCACTAGGAATTCAATAAGTTTCCATATCTATGAGCAGCCCAACAAAGTCCGAATCAATCGCTCGTTTTTGTGCGGCTAATTTTTTCCTTTTCTGGGCACTGCTTTAGCACGATGACAAGAGGCTCTTTGAGTTCAGAAATAACCTTCGGAAATATTTGTATGCAGCTGGTCGTAAAGTAAGGCCTTCTCCTGAGTTGATTGAAACCCCATTTTTACCACGTAATTCACCTTACGAAGATATAAACGACTAAAGCTTCGATCAATCGGTTGTGTGAGGAAATCACTGAATCACTGACGAAAGTTGTGATGTGTCTTTTGATGTTTTAAAATGCATTTTATTTTCGAAAACAAAACAATATTAATTATGTTATCGTCACAATTGTATACTTGTCGAGGACACGAAAGAAACGCTGTGATGTGTAAGGAGAAGGCGTAAATTTACAGTGAGCGATAATTGACTGTATTCGTACTGGAGCAGAGTCAACGTAATGTGAGCACAAGAAGAGCGTTGGTTGGCAAGTAGAGAAATCTCAGGCATCGTCTTTGAATCTAGTGCTAATTGGCAGGTTGGGAGCAACAATGACCGAGAGCAAAGCCAAAAGATTGGGCGAAAAGTCGTCATAATGTATTGGGTGGCTATTCGGAATCCAGATGAAAGAGTGGTTTCGACCACAGAATGTAGAGCGTGAGGGTTAAAGAAATAATATTTGAGTGTGCTTGTGTAGTGTTGAGCGGAAGAACGGCCGTTGACTCCGTGAAAACAGCCACAGAGTTGAACGATTTAAAAAGGGATTGAGGTATTTTATTTCGGGAGAGCAGATTTCCAATCAGCTTAAAAAATCGGCCTCTGGAGGGCTTTAGGCTAAGCTGATGGACTCAACTCGTCTGTGACAAGTATCAAACAGGCGCATGTTCTGGTAGGAATGATGAGGAACAAAATCAAATCTTATTAATAATAATCTGCAAACAAACGAACTACGTCACTTGAATCTTTACCTTTTGGGTTAATGTGTCAGAGAGTTTCTACCACTTTTGTCACTTTGTTGAAGGTGAGGTTCATAATTCTGATTCAGATCTGAAGCACTTTCATCGCGGAGCTTATCTAAACGCCGGAAGCATTTTTTGGCGTTTTTCAGCTCTGACACGAAATAAAAGATTTCAAGACGAGCACCACCCTGACGAACCCTTGCCCGTAGCATGGCCCATGCTCCCGAGTTCAGTAATGTTCGGTCTCTCACCCGCCAGCTCCTTTTCTTTTCCCCCCTTTCTCTTCGAATAATAAACCCATTGTGAGACGGTTTAAGGGAGCTGCTTAGAGTACGACCTTTTGCATTCCGATATCGAGGAAGAGGCGGTCGGAGAGTTGGCAATACAGCGGATGTCTGAAGGAACAGTAGAGTCGGAATAATGAAAATCTCCTCTGCGGTGAACAGAAGACAAACAGTTAAATGAAAGAGCGCCGAGAAAGGGGAAATACCTCTTTTTTTTCAAACTGAGTATTTTGCATAATGACCACCGTCTGAGGATTGTAATACGAGCGAAGAAGTTGTAGGACAAAGTTGAACGAAGAGACGGGCCACACGCACTGGGAAAACCGTCAAGCTAGCAGCCTCTCTATAGTTATCATTACTACCGTTGAACCCTACTCGCCCATCCTCTCATTTCTCAAACTCCGCCTCTGTAGTTGGAACCCAATTATTCCGCTTCTGCAGCCTGTCTTCACGAAATCAAATTATAGAATTAAGAAAGAAATCCTGAAGAAATCGTCCCGACGTATTGTTCCCGACGGGTGGAATGTCAGTATCGTCTAAATAAATTGCTGTTACGCTTCGTGTTCGTTAAATTTTAACGAATGTGGCCCGTCACATCGAAATAAGTAGTATTACCTTCGGACTGTAGTACTGCAGCAGTACCGTGGATATCCCATGAGACGAGTGAACTTCCTCTAAACCACAGGTTCTGAAGCTGAACCAAATCACCCCCATGATATTGTAGACCAGTCGGCCTCATGGTGGTCGATGGTTGCATCCTCGATGAGTGCTTGACAAATACAAGTAAAGGATGTTGTGGTTTCCCTCTAGGGTGGCTGACTATTCTGTTCCATGGTTAAACAAACTTTGGAACGGTGGCGAAGCCTAGCAGCGCCAGACTCCTAGTTTCAATGGAATTTCAACACTTCCTGAGCCAGGGTGTCACCTGGAATGTTCTGAAAAAGTTCGTATTTAGAGAAGGAGAGCTATTCTAATGTTGTTCCTGTGGATGAGGTCGTAGGCTGTTCGCACCTCATTTTCGTGATAGGGGGTGGGGGGTGGAGTGCTAAGTCAAACAGTCCGCCACTGCAGGTCGTAAAGGTTCTAAAACAACTAGGCGCAGAAGATCTGTGTGGGAAATAGAAGATATGATTATAGTCCTACGCTTGTGTACCCAAACCTTACTCTTGTACTCTTGTGTGGTGTTTTTTCAAAGTTGCTGAGCGTCTTTTGTCACAAATGTCTGCATTTTGTCTTCAACTAAACACTCCGTCTTGTTACAGTCCGGAATGATGTGTACTTTATATTTCTTTGGACGTAACGATAGTCCTTCTCTCGGCAAAAGTGTAACGAAGTAAAATAGAGGTTATCGGTGAGCGCGCTCATGGCGTTCATTAATAGGATGAATCCTCGCGCGGTTGTGTTTCTATCTCCACGCCTCACCTCACTAGTACTTATCTCTTCTTAATGTGTTCGGAATCGCGCTGGTTGTCTCTATTTTCTGAGCTAACAGAGATACAACTAGCTGAAATTGTAGAAAGTGGAAGAGAGACGCCTGTCAGCACTAACAAGATTAAGAGGATAATGATCTCCTAGGGGCGTTTACCGTTCATTTAAAGGCAGCTTAGGTAGGCCTTGATAATGCACGGTAAACTTAATGATCGATGAGCTCGCTAACTCTCTTACATTGTTCAAAGAAGATAAGAAGTATTTGCCCAGTATCAAGCTCGTGTGCGCTCGAAAAGAGTCAGGACTTGGCACTTACGTGGTAAATATGAGAACTAATATGCTCCAATAATAGACGTAACTCCATTTCACGGGCTACCAGAGTTTTGAACAGTCTTCAAAGAATGTAAATGAAAATCTCCGTGAAATTGTGGCTGAATGCTATGAAGCGCTGATTTCTTCTGATGCGATTTCTTAGATCTGCGCTTCCAACCTCGTTCTCTTCTTTATTCCAAAGCGTGGCTTTAACTGCAGTTCTCACGCAAGAGAGGAACACGACCATTGACACTTTCTCCTCATTTCCTATATATTTCTGAGTTACAGTGTGCGAATACGTTTACAAATTCACTTTGATAATTGATATTATGGAGCATTATGTTGGTTTTACGACCCATTCGTTTCTTTGGCACATGCCACCGCACTTGTTAGTTCTATATTATTTGATCCTGCATCGAATATCGTATGATGAACGATATAACGGGATAATATGCTTACATAACGATGGGCTGTCGATTAAAGTGAAAGAAAACGGCAAGACTGTATTTGTTCTCTTCAGAAGCGTCGCTTTCGTTTCTTTGGAAAAGTTTTGTTCAGCTGTATTTTTGTAAAGCTCTTAAGATCCTCTGCTGGTTGACGTAGTGGTGGAAGACCTTACTGCTGGAGTAGGCTGCCAGATATCTACTGTGCGGAAGATCCGACCGACCCCCGTACAGCTATTTTCATTTGGTTTCTACTACGTATCCCTAGTAACACATCAAGTACGACGCATCACACAACTTTCATTCAGCGATTTGTATCTCTCTCATTTTCATCTCAGCTCATATGAACGTGCTCAATCGTATCGCAGATCATTTCGCACTAAAAGTAGTTCTGGGACTGGAAGTTGGAAAATAAAATTTGTCACGTTTAAAGCTATTGTTAAAGTTATTAATCTTGAGTACAATATGAGTATAGTTTAGGTAGCGTGATTAGTACCTTGCAAGATGTTTGTAAGTAGTATACTCGTTCGTCTATTCTAGTGTCTGTAGTGTGTTTGTGTTGAGAAAACAAGTGGAAGTAGTTGTCGCGTGTGCTGCTGGTGCCTGAAGGATTTCTTTTCTTCCTCATCTTTGCGGGCTCTGACTGTGACGATCGGACCACCCAGGGGCGGAAAGGAACAAAAAAAAAGTGGCAGAGAATCGAGAACTCTTTTCAACCAGAAAATTAGGGAGCAGCCGAAGAGCCTCCGTGCAGTAAAAATGTTTCATGGCGGGATTAATCAATTCTCTATTAGCGGCCTTTTTATGTGGTTTTTTCTTGTTTTCTCCTTTTTAATGTTCTTCTCACACGTCAAAGGACAATTCGGAGGAGGAATGACTTAATGTTGTTAATGGGTTTTGTGCCCGTCACACCTCAATCTTCGTCTTGAGTTTCTCTCAGTACTCGAGTTGTAGAGACTGATGTGGCGTCTCTTTTCTTTTCACTCCACAAAACGCCCTTTCCTTCTTCACGCTTGTCCTAATGTTCAAATAATCCCCTAACTTAGTTCAAGTCAATTCGAAAATGATTTTTTTTCTTTTTTTGTGACATCTACAATTGGATGGATGTCGATTGATGATAAAGATCCCTAGGCGTCAAAAATTTAGTTTCATTACGAACTGATCATTCTTTATTGCAAAGTTACTAAAAAACAATTGTTGGTTCATTGAAACCCTCACGTGAGAAACGTATTCATAACGCAATTTCTGCTCGAAATATCAGTACTACCATGCTGTGGGGATTCCTCAGATCTGATCTAGTGATAATGCCTGTGGAGTATGGCTTTAGTGACGTTTTAGGTCGCCACTTATTGGGCGCACGAGAGGGGGAGTTGAAGAGCGGAAGAAAAAGAAACTCGGTGAGCTTGAGGAGGACAGTATTGTATGTGCAATGGGTATCAAATTGAGTGTGAGTACGAGTATAAAAGGGCGACACAAGGGTACGACTCGGAATATGCGTGAAATGGCGCGGGAAGCTATCTTAGAAGGAGAGTGTGAGAGGTGATGGAGGAAAAAGTGTCCGTGTGAGCACTGGGGAACGAGTGACTTTCGTGAGAATTCGTCGGTGAATGAGTTGTGGTGGAGCTGTCTGTTGTGGAGAGGAATCTGAAAATGAGGAGAGGGAAAAGAAAGATGGAAAAACCACTTCAGGGAAATCAAAGGGGATTTTGGGAAACAATGACTTTGCCGTTAGGGCAAGTGCGGGCATTCCGAGGGCAAAAACCCAGACTGATTCGGCTTGCATCGAACACCACTGTTACATTAAAGTCTCACTGAACAATTGTTTATCTTCAAAATGTTTATCCTCTCAGAGTTGAAGTGAATTAATTTCGAATTGTAAAATTACGATTACGATAACTTGACACACAACCACAATTAAGTTAATCCGACGAACCCCAAGAATAATACGGCAAAACATTGATTGTAACCACGCTGAACAGGATATTATCCCTCCCCCTCTCAGTCTCTCTCTCTCTCTCTCTCTCTCTCTCTCTCTCTCTCTCTCTCTCTCTCTCATCACTAGAGTCAAGAGATTAGTTCAGATCACACAACGTCACAAACCACGCCACTCTTCAATGCATCCGGTCATACTATGTTTGCTCGCCTCAAAAAATAAGATATCTCGGTTTTAATTTTCTCGAAAAACTAACTACAGTCACACTCTTCTTTTTCTGGCTCAATAAATGCTTAAATGTGTTGAATACTCCATATCGACCCCCTTGTGTTGCTGGTTAGCATTTTTCGTCGTTGTTAGGGTTTAAGAATTTAATTAAGGTACAAAGGGCACTGTAAGGCAGTCCCTACTTTTTTACTTTCCTTACAGCTCACAGTTCCAAATGTCGTAAAGGTACCATAACACTTTTAACCGCGGGAAAATGACAAGACCGGCATAATAAAATATCAAAAGTTCGACTAAATCGATTTTGGTACAGTTTATTCCTCGTAAATCCGGCTCGTATGAAGCTAGTAGTAGTTCTCTTCAAAATCGTGCTGATGGTCTATTTTCATAACTTGATGGCACTAGGAAAATCCACACTGGGGGCCTATTGTGTGGGTGAACATGAGCCCTCTCATGTCCTCCCAGTTCCACTCTGAAGCAGTATCCCCAATACGTCCACACCATTCTCGCTAACCGCAAGATCGCGCAAGATAACCTTGAGGTCCATCTCTGCAACCTCCTCCGGTCAGAGCTGATGCACCCCAAGCACTCTGAGGTGCACTGCAGCCAGCCCTCACACATGCATACACGCGCCGCTGACTCCAGCTCCACCTCGCAGAATCTGCAATTCTGTACGCCTGACTTACCAATCTTGGCAGTCAACGACCAGCCACGACGTCATGGGATTGGAAGCCAGGGCTTCAAGTGCACCCTGACTGTCCATTGGCATCTATGCGATAAAAGTTCAAGTATGGTCGTAAGTAGGGGCAATCCAAAATACACTGACCTTAAGCTTTGTAGTCCATGTTTTTTCATAGAGCGCTGTAGTAAGCTCCACCATGGTCACATGAACTGAATGAAAGACATACTGGATTAGTTCCTATTGTGTTGGTAATCGGTGAATACAAGTTGTCTTAGGGTATGGTGCGATTTTTAAATGTTTGTGGAAAACCAACTTGGAACTATTGCTCTTTTCCACGTTCGCTGCGCCGACCATATGCTGTTCCACAAACATGGTTGGAGTTAGAGTTATTAAAACGTTGCTCTGCTTAGTATTTTTGATGGAGTTTGTTTAATAACAATTATTATTAATTATATAGCTGTCGAAATGAAAACATCGTTTCGCAACCGATGTGTGTCACTTCGAATCTTTCTTGTCCTACATTGATCTCACACTAACGTCACGAGGGATTAGGTCATACTGATGAGATTGAAAGCCCGAGTAACGTGAAGCGTATGCATATGACGCCGATTAACAAACGTTGAGCGTTCTGAGATATAATACGCCACAACTATTGGACCCTGAACAATATCGGAAGCTAAAACATTTACAAGAAATTCGCAACTAGCGCTGCATTTCATTCGCAGGAATGCACGTTTCGTGCTGAATGTTATTATTTCTGCAAATTTACGTGTTTAAAATCGTTAAACCGAGCAGGAAGCAATAATAACTTTCTCGCGTCTTCCGTTTGATGTTATAAAAAAAAAAATTGATCGCCAAGTCGTAAAAAGTGTAACGATCCGAAAGCAAAAAAAAAAAAGCAGTCTGACATGTCAGACTTCGTTTGTAGAGTACTGGCGCATATTTCAATAACTATTCTCCTTCGGTTCCAATTAATAAATCAAAAGTTGTGAGTCGGTAGTTATCGGTTGAACAGAGCGGAAAACATTAAAGACTCCACGTGACTGCAGATAGCGGCGCCGGGGCAGTAAAAGATATTATAAAGAAATCGTTATAGAATCAATCGTTCCGCGCTCGATGGAACAGTAATATTTTTTCCTCTGTGCATCATTAGATGTTTTACGGACCATTTACTTCCTCACATGTTACCGTAGATTTATTTTTACTGTTCGCTACCTAAATCGCGAGGAGGCATTGCAATCGCGTGAAAGAAAAGTTGAGTTTTCTCCGGATATTTACATTTTGAGACCTATTGAACCGAAAAAACCCGAATTTCGGGGCGTGAGATTTGGTGGAGGCCGATTGAGCAGGTTCTTTCTTTTTTTCTTTTGACGATTTTTTGAAGGCGCGTTAATACGGTGATGGCCAATCGGCTCCGTGTGCCGCCCTATGCTCATGGCCCAACACACCTCTTGTCCTCGTGTTCTCTAGAGACCTGACCCAGAGGGTGCCAAGCCTTAGGCTAACCTGGTGCAAGAAGCCTGTAATGTAGCATGAATTGGCTATTAAGGCATACAGATTTCACCCCCCCCCCCCCTGCCATCTCGCCCCTTGTCCATCAGCAGAAATATCAAGATTTACGATTGATATATGGTGGCTAAGGTTCCCAACAGCTTTAACGCATTGTGATGCGAGCTACTGATTTCCAACCCATCATTACCTGAAGATCAGGATAGAACCCGGCCACACTCACACATGCATGTCATGCATTGTATTCGAAATGAAGACTTCTCAGTTATCTGTGAGTGCTAAATCAAGTGCACGCGAACTACTAAATGCTCAGAGTGTACATGTATAGTGTACGTTGCTTTGAGATCTAACGGACCTACGTAGGAAAGGCAGGCGTCTGCAGTCTAGGTAACTGATCGTGAGCTGTGACCCGCTTTGTGATTCTCCACGTAAGTGGTAAAGCCTTCAAAGACAGCTTTATTTTTCTAGGGAACTATGGTGGTTTTGTCTGACCTGAGAGATAAACCAACACCGTCACACCTCCTCTGAATGATGTTCAGCACTAGTAGAAGGGCATACGACGCATTGCCGTCACCGCTACGAAACTTCTGTATAGCCAACCTTTTTTCCAGCAGTGTCTACAGTCACTACACACCACGATGAGGGACGAAAGCCCTCCTTTCTTATTGGCAGCCGTGGTTGTTAATCAAGCTGATTCTGATTGCAAAGTATTGGTTCAATCCAAATCTTCCTTTCTGCCCACACTCTCGCAGTCAACTTACATATGGTGCAATGAAAAACTCTACCGCTACCACCCATACCTCCTCCGACATTCGCATTGTGGCACATACTCCAATGCATAACTTGTGTTCTACTTTTACACCATGAAAGACGTTGACAGTTCCGATGCAGCACTGGCGAAAAGACGGCTGCTCAGCCTGTCTCCTCCCTGGGTCTTATATGGTGTGAACGACCGTTTTTCGTTTATTTAACCTTTTGAGCGAGGTATGCGTATCGTTAAAATCTGTGTTTCATTTTGTTATGTTAGTATTTTTAAATGTAGTGTATTTAGTCCGAATGTCGTCGTTAAATTTAAGAGACGCGTGTATTTATATAAAAATCTAACAAGGAGGAGAATAAGGTGCGAAAACGCTCCAACACCTAAATGGTAATTGTTGAGCTTGAGCCATTCATCCGAGTTCCAATGCCAGGTTCAAGCTGAAGCTCAGCACAGGTTCAACGTCCCTGCCTCTTGATACCATTCTCCGTCTCTGCTTGTCCTGTCGCTTCTGCTCTAATTGTCACCTAATCTCGACCACAACGTTTCTATTTCCACTTTTCATCAGGTTTTCATCTCTGTGACCTTTAATCCTATGTACAGCCGTACAGATCCACTTGCCTTGCTCCCTATCTTCTTTCCTTTTGATTTCGTAACTATTCAGCACCGTTCAGTTGACAGAGATGGCTTTGAGCAGCACACAACATCATTCAAATCCCCTACTTATTCCAATGGCAGAATCGACCATCAGAAGGAAGGAAAGATTTATGGTAATTTCCTGCTGTTTACACACGTCGCTCTATTGTGATTTGGTACTCAAGATGCTGAAACGGTACCCAGAATGGTAAAGTGCAGTTGTGTCTTACGACTTTTCAAGACCTGAGTTTCTTAAAGCAGGCAACTGGAATAGGGTGGCACTATTTGCTTGTTACTGGAGAGGGATTGCAGCCTGATTTGATAAACTCCGAAGAGGGTTTGAGGAGCGAAAATACCAATGTCTTTTTTATTTTGTCAGCATTCGCCGTATTTCGAATAACAGAAAAAACTCGTCGAGGATTGTACGATTTTCGCCAGCTTGTTCGTAAGGTTGAGGTGTGAACGGTTGCCGCAGGTTTCACTGTTCATAAGATAACGAAAGAGGTGGATGGCAGTTCACAAACGAGGTGACAAGAAAGGAATCACATTACTGCTCAACAAGGGCCTCGCTGAGAACCTTCCCTCCTCCCAAGAAACACCAAACATAACGGAGCTGCCGGTGAGATCCAAAAGCTCCCCCAATGAAGTGAATATCGGCTAGTGCTGAGGATTGAAGGCGCCATCTCATACCTGGAAGTCCGTCTCGAAGGGACCCACACAGGCGAGGAGTTATGAACAGCGGGGAGGGAGTTAGGACCGACTGTCCGCACAAGCGGAATCTTAAAGGCTGTCTTCCTCGGGAGGCTTCGAACTTGGAAGAGCAGTTTAATTACACCTTCGGGAAAGATAACGTATCTTTGAGGGTGTTTTGTCGGCTGTTCTCCCTTCACACTTCTTTTCAATGAAAAGCACGATCCGTTCTCTACGTGGTTTTCGGCCTTTGGGTTCTTCTGTTTCCACTGTCCCTCCTCCAGCTTGCGGCAGTGCAGCTAAATCAAGAAGTGAGGAGCGTAAAAAAAAAAAAAATAAATAAAACGTGAAAACGATCACAATTGTTGATTCATGTTCAAACTTCTGGCATTTTTCCCAGACTATTTTGACGAACTTGATATCGTCAGTACGAATAAACAACAGAACAAAATATTCTGAAAATATTTTGATGCTTCGAAACATTCGCAAGTTTTCGAAATTGTTTCCCCTGTGACATTTATCGCCAAATTGTTTAAAACTGCTGATGTCCGAATGTAAAATTGCATCTGTTTCCCTTTATCATCGGTTTTCCCTCATAGACCGTTGAGATGCCCCACTGCGAAGATTCTTAATACTTAATAATTCTGTCCATGTACCACTTGTAGGCTGATGTAACTGCGTTCCTGTGGATCACCAAGGCATATCAGACTGTATCAACAGAAGCGGGTGGAACGGGAGCTTCTTCTGCTTTATGGTGAACTACATGCAGATCACACCACAGAATGGAAACTTGCCGCTATCGACGAACGGGCGTTAGAGAAACGGCAAGCGAGATGGGAATCGTCAAAGGAACAAAACGCCAGACCAGGTTGAGCCAGACCACTGGACGAGCCTGTTCCTCACAGGAAGTTCACATAGAAGGCGATGGCTAGGAAACGTATTCACAGTTGATCTGTCCCTTTGAAACTTGCCACCCAAGTAAATAGTTAGATCAGGTGTTACTTCGCGAGATAACACACGGGCGACAGGTCTCTACTTGGAGACTGGCTAAATGACCAAATACCTGCCAGGAGGTATGGCAGGTCTGAGTTCGGTGGATATTGCAGGGGCAGGCCTCTTGCATAATATTAGCGAAACCGCAATTTCCATGACTGATATAACCCTCGTCGAGGGTTTAGGAACAATAATTTAATAAGGAAACAGAGCTGAGCATAACAGGCCTTTGAGGCCCTCTTCTCAATTAAGTCGGTTTTAGTATTATTATTATTATTACTATTATTATTGCGGTTATCATCACTTGAACGCTATATGGATCAGTGTTAGTGCTGCATAACGTATGCTTTATGTAAGGCATTAGAATGTTTCAAGTATGATACGTATGTAATTATTTCTGTTATTTTTTGCTTAATGTTTTGAGAAAACCTAACTCTCAACAAGGAAGGAAAGTAGAGGAATTATGTATAGATGAGAACTATTTTGTTGACTGTCGAGCTGGAAGCTGCCATTGGAACTCGGATGATGAGCTTTGACGAAGGCTCTGAATGTGTAGAGGAGTACATGGAAGATCTAGCCAGCTAGCAATTCTGTCAAGACTAACGAAACCAATCCGTAGTGTTATTTATGCTTCTGGAGGTAATGAATCATGAGAAGACGGAGCTTCCCTAAACAATTCCTGTACGTATTCATTTACCAAGTAAGGCTTTTATTGAAATAGATTGAGGGGTTTCTAATAGCGCTCCTTCTTAATTACCAAAGCGTCAACATTAATTGCTTTGGGACCACAACATCTCCGGTAAGCAGACTGTCGCAGGGCTATCGTATAGTCTCCCGAGGGTTCCAGACTTGTCAAGTCGACAAGAGCCTTCAAGCCGGTGAAACGTTTGTTTTGAAGTGATGCGAAAAAGTGAAGGGGGTTTTGCGAACGTGTTTGTGACTTAGCAAACGAGAAAAACGAAAGCCTTCCTCCTCCCATTCCCCCTCCCCCCCTCATGCTCCTCACTAACTGTCTTTACCTTCGTTTCGTTTTCCACTAAGTGGCAACTGTTGTGATTCCTTGGATGTAAACTTCTTCAAAGAGCTCCTCCGATATTGGGAGCTCCGAAAAGGCTCAAAGGACCGAAATAGTAGAGCGAAAACTAACAACTGGGTTCTCTACCTGTCAAATACCTCGCTCAATGTATCTACAGTTGTCCCATTTTATCGTGTTTGCTGTTGTTGGCGTTACCCTCAATTTCTCTCCTTCTTGGCAGGAAGTCTCAGTTTTTAGGCAAATGCTTTTGAATATTCCAACCTTCTCGCGACCAATGCGAAAAATTAAATTTTTGTGAGTTGAGACATTTTTTTAAAGAAGAAATAATTCGTTTTCCGTTGGCCTTCGGTTTTCGTGATGAAAAATGATTCGCAAATACCTTTTCGGAAAAGGCTGTCACGTCGTCTGTTGTTATCGTTCCTTTTTTTGTTAATCGTGAAAACGATGTACAAATGAGAGACTCACCATTTCACGCTGATCTCCGTGGATAGTTAAAGATGTACAATAAAACCGAAGAAATGACAAAGGAAGTTGGTAATCATTCCCCTTCGAGGGTGGCTGTGGGATGAGAAGGGCGATTGATGTTCTCCGTCTTGGTTCCGTGATCCTTTACGATTACAAACACTGAACGGCCCTATTCAACCTGTAAATTGTAAAAGAAAGATATTGAAGGGGAAAGAGGAAGATCTCACGCCACGCACGATTTCACTCCACAGAGAGATTTCGTCCTGAGAAGAATTTCTTTCCTTTTTTTTACTCTGACGACCACGGGTTTCTTTTCGACACTAAATTAAGACGCTTTGTGTCCGTAGCATTGGAGTTTTCCGGCTAATCTAACTATCCGTGTTAACTCTTCGCGAAATTGCATTATTTCTCTAGGTTCTCATAAAGACAACTGTTATTGAAGCCGTCCGTCCGTTGAAGTTCCTATTCAGTATCGCGATTGCCTAAAAGGTGTTTGATTCTCCTTTCTGACGCCTGTTTCTTATGAACGATGTGTGCGTTGTCCCGTTAGACCCACACATGATGTGTAACCGTAAGAGACGAACCTTGACTCACAAATATTTAGAGAAAATGAAGTTGTCACGTCAAATCTCAATCCAATGTGACCTTTAGAAAACGTTCTCGCTTAAGTAATCATTTAAAAAATCGAACATACAGGTGCTAAACTGGAAATAGATATTTCACAAACGGCGTATAGTCGTATAAAAAACACCTCCATAGAGTGAACTGTTATTTATGTCGTTTTCGGTCCCTGCAGGGAAGCGTACTGTGGTCTTATTCGTATCTTCCAATGCGATTTCCTTCTTAGAAATTCGTCAATATTTGCACATTTAGCTGATTCGTGGGCGCCAGTAGCTAAGTAGCCTTCACCTTTTTGTCATGATGATCGACGACTGCTGTGAGAAATGGCTAGTAAAGACAACCCCCTCCAAACCTGTAATCGTGCAATTCAAGTACGTTACTTAGTGAAAATACCACTCATCCAGCTTGACAGGCACCCAGCCTCTGACAGTCTCCCAGTTCGATATCTTGGCCATTCACAGACTGGCGTCATCGTTTATCGAATATCGTCAATAGAACTCGATAGAGAATATATTCCTTCACTTCATATTCGGCAATTTGGAAATATAGCTGCGCCGTTCCAAAATTATCCTTCCTTTCTACAGTGCAGAGCCAAGGAAAGTAAAAGAAGTACGAACAATCTAGAGCCGCATCTCCAGGGTTGTGACAGGCGCTGTTTGGTATGTTGAAAATACCAGTAGCCATCAAGGCCTGCGCTCAGCATTCCAATGATCTTCTATAGCAAATAGTCTACATTTCTCACTGTCTATTCAGCGGACATTTTACGCCTTAAACGTAAAGGATATCCCGACCTAGCAGATCGATGCTTACACTGCGCCAATATAAAAACCACACTGCCCCCCCCCCCCCGCCGCTCCCGTGGCCTTCTATAACGCACAAAATAAGGTATTTTGCAATTTGAAAAGATTTGAGAAAATAAGGACGACATAACAAACTTGATTTTGTACCAGAGGAATATATTCATAAAGTAATTAGGTTAGTTCCGCCAGTAGGTAAATTACTAAAGTTAACATACCGGCGAGTCTGTCTTCTCTGGGTGGTGAACTACAGTGTGCTTACGATGTAAAGAGATCATCATGCGCTTACGATGTAAAGAGATCATCGCCTGGCCGTTAAGTCAGTATCAAAGTCAGTTGGTTGGTCGTAGTCTTTATAGAGAAAGAGAAAGGTAACGACGGGATGGTGTTGTGTCAATGGTGGGGGGGGGGGGGCTTACCCCTCCGGGAAAATCTGTTGAAAGTGAAGGGAAAAAATTTTGCCAACCACCACCTCAACATAACTGGCCACGAACCTAACAGAATACAGGACTGCATCATAAACAATACAAAGGACGAAAACTGAACATATTAGAAAACAAGGAAATCTATAAACAAAAAAACTTCAATGGATAGATAATAAATTAATAAAACAACACGAACATGCGACACCATATTGACACCACTCAAGACACTACACAAACGAAAACAACCAACTGACGGATTTACAGACCACCCTATACATTAATCGAGACTCAACAGACTATTTAAGAAATACATACTACCCTCACATTCTTTTCCCTTCGCCTCCAAACGGATTTCCCCGGAGGTGCATGACTTCCTTCCTGATACTCCCTCTTTCCCGACGTAACACCTTCTCTACGACCAACCAACCGACTTTAGTACTGACTTGACGGCCTGCCGATGATCTCTTTACATCAAAAGTGCTTGCACACAGTATCTCACCAGCCAGAGAAGACGGACTCACCAAACAGATACGTTAACTTTAGGAATATATTCTTCTTCTAAATGTTAATCCTTCTATTGCATCCGTTCTGTGCTTTGGTTTTGTGGATTGCCTGTGCGCTCATCTTAGTACTTATGAGCACTTGTCGGCTTAGTGTCCAACGTTGCCAAAATCAAACTTGTGACCAGATGATCGAGGGAGATCAACTCATGGCTTATCCACCGAAGCCGATTCTAATGGAGGGGGAGCTTGAACTGCACACGCTCAATCTGTTCAATTGCGGTGTTGTAGAACCGTGACTAGAGGAACAAGGTACAGCGGCGCAAGGGCTTTATACAGAAGAGTGATGGCGCCAATTTCGCTGTTTCTCGAAACAGCTTAGGCACAGATAAAGTCTATGTGCTCAACCATAGGTGGGCCTTTCATCCTCACTACTCGTCAAGATCCAGATACCTGTCGTATAATCATAACTCAAGCATGACAGCATATACTAGGATTGAAGTGCAAACTATCAAAGTGGAATCACCTGGAAGACAAACCTGATCTGCAATTCTACAAAGCTACACAGCCTGTCAATGAAGTGATGAATGTAAAAAACTTACAGCTATCCGCAAACAGCAAGCAATGCGCATTGATGGCCACTGCAGGAATGCTGTAAAGTTTAAAAGGACCCAGATAGAGCCAATATGCCACACCTGTGGAACTCCCGACGAAAAAAGGTCGGTCACCTCTTTCCCTCAGGGCTCACCAAGCCACTGTAGAAGGGCTAGATGTCAGTGTGCTCTAGAATGAAATAGGTACTGAATGAAAGTATTAAAACAGTTACTAAATCAATAAGAAAAGTTCCTGTTGAGATTCTCACCTGTTGGCGAAACTTCGTCAATCATAGCAGACTCAGTTTCAGAGCTAAATTAAAAATTTTCCATCTCTCATGCAGTCAGTGAAAAAAAAAAAATTTTTAGTTTGTTCTAATAGAAATTAGGGTAGAAATACATCAAGTGCTACACGGAACAGCAGTCCACCAATTCAACGTTCAGCTTTTCCTATAGCTCTAGCAAGTGGGCCCTTTTCCGTGTTACTATGAACTGTAAAACCCCGCAGCGGTGCCTTCGTATGCGTCGAAAAAATTTCGAAATTGTTGAATTGGTGTAAATATGAACCTGACATCTTGGTTGAAGTTATCAACGCAGGATCAGTTTTTGTTGGTTTTAGTTCCTTTTTCTGTGTATATAATGTTTGCCTGACTCGCTCACAAATGGCCCAAGTAGACTGGTGGAAGGGGTTATGTGGGGAATGGAAAAGATGAGTGATTGATCACTATGATTGCTTCTCTATTGACACGGAGGGGTTTGTGCCATTACCAGACACATCTACGCCCGAGTACATTTTACTTAATTTTTGTTTCGTGTAAAATATTATCTTGTAGTGATGAGGGGGAAAAACAACCCAGAATTGAAGTAATGCGAAGAGTCAGACTTGTCAGAAAGGAAATGCGTTCACTCATTTTGATGAGAGGTCTAATTTATTTTCGGCTGACGAGTTTCTGTCCCGTCGCGTGCATCCCCAGCTACTTCAGTACGTGTTATTGTCTGTACCGTTATCTGTGTGTGCGTGTGTCTAGAGGCGCGGAGGAAGAATCCGGTCCCCTTAAACCCCCTTCAGAAAGAGGCTGGGGAAGTTGGCAGGGTTGCGTCATATGAACTCACAAAGGCCTATTAAGGGGAGGAAGAAAATCACATCTGCATATTGGTTAGCCCTTTCATTCGTTAGACCCTGTGGAAGTCCCTTGGTGATAGGCGCTGCTCTGAAGTCTTCAGGTTCTTTCCCACTCCCCTAAAAACTGTACTCTCCGGCCCTTTTCCAAACCCTTTAATTCTCACTTGGGTTCTGTAATTAGTTTACTCGCCCTTTTTGCATATTTCACACCAGGGAAGTCCCACTGGGTCCCCCACGCTTTCACCGCGATCGATACAATGTTTTGTGAGGTTAAACCCGACCGAAAATTGTCAGCGTGGATTCGGTAAAACTCCGCGGACTTCAAAAATCCGTGTCGGACGTCCACGAAGCGGCATTCTACAACGGCACTGTCGTTCTGTAAGCTGTATGCTGATTGTGAGAATAAAAACCAGTTTTCTGCTTGTACTTAACTCTGAACAACCGACCCTCAATACGCTTGGGCGGCCACAGGCTCCTCGAGAAGCACGTCAAGTATTTAGGAGTGAATGTAGGTGAGAGGTGGGGCTTCAACCAACACCTCCAGTACCTTAAAGGCACTACCTGACTGCGTAGAATTACTAAGGCCACTTGGGGTATTGTTACCATGACACTAGGCTGTACAAGGCTATGTACCTTGGCGTGATTGGCTACTGCCCTTTGTCTGGGGTAACAAACTAGCAGTCAATCAAAAGAGAGCATTGACCCAATCCCAGAGAGCTGAGTTCCTGTGGACCACCAAGGCCTGTAAGACTGCATCAACAGAAGCACTCCAGGTGATCACTGGTCAGTTACCTGTTGACTTGGCGTTGAGTGCATTGCAAGCGAGATGGGAATCCTCGTCGAAGGGTATGTCACACGTATGAGTTCTTCCCCAACATCCGTGAACCTTTCAAGAAATCGGGTTGAGCCAGACCACTGGACGACCCAGTTTCTCACAGGACATTGCGACTTCAATGCGCGGCTCAGCTTCTTTTCTCTCAAAGACTCACCATCATTCGCGTCTTGCGCCTCAGGAAGAGTCATCAAATAAGCAAACAGACCTGTAAATTCTCTGAAAGACTATTCACTCTGGCGTTGCGTACTTCCAGAGTAGGAGAAACAAAAAATTATGTCGACTTCTGCTAGGACATCTGACTGGCTCAAGCAAGCCTTTCCCTGCTTAACGCACTTTGTTTTGCAGGTAAAGTCGAGGTATTGTTACGCCCATTGATATTTGATGAGTATCGTAAGATCAGGCGTAAATTTGATGATAGAGCACAATTTAGTCGCAAAAACTGTAACTGCGCATGGAGTAATCATGAATCGGAACTAACATAGTGCCTGACACCCAGGTGTTGAGCTACACAACAAACAAATCTTCGTCACTTTTCCCCCCTGGTGCAGATCGATCACAAACGACTTGGTAGTCGTATTTGTTAGCAGGCGGCAGTTTGAAAATCGCAGATCAAGTCTTATGTTGTGTTTTGCAGTGCCCGTATTTGCTAATTTATGTTAGTTCGGTTCTTCAGAAAAAGTGGCCAGCTATTTCGTTCTGGTGCAGTGGTGGAACCTTGGGAATAACTCTGTAATGAAAGGGGTCTTCAAATGCGTGTTCACCTCCATCAACTTGCCCAGTCAATTACTTTATGTTCAACAACATAGCGCAGGAGCAACAGTTTAACCTCGGCTGCTAATTCGTTCCAATTAGTGGCATGAGGAGAGCAACATAGTCGGAAAGACAACAAAAAAAAAGAAACAAAACAGAAGTCCTGAGAAAAACCGACAGTCCCTTTGGTCTTCAATCATTTTTGCTCAGCCTCCTCCTTCTTTCGAATTTTTGAAACTTATTTAACTTTTTTTCTTCCCCCGGGCAGCCAGAACTTTAAAACATGGCTAATAGCCAAACTTGCGTCAACCATCTGCTCAGAACCGTTCGCCTCTCGCGTTTCCTTCTTCCCCATCGGCACCCCGTGATTCATTGCTCTCTTCCCCTCTCCTGACTACAAATGAAGACAAATGGGCGTCCGGTCGTCGGATGAAGAGCCTCTGGCGCCTTATGATCCGTCTCCTAATTTTTCTAATAAGACGTAAAAATTAAGTGAACGTTCGATAGGCTATCTCTTCTTTTGGGGCACTGAACATTTTCCCAATTATGGATATCGACAAATATTCAGGCTCACTCGTGAATTCTCTACAGTAAGAACTTCGCAGAGCCCACAAGTAATGAAGAGCTGATCGACGGCATAGAGTTCAAGTGCTGCAGACTGGGCAAGGAGACCTGTCTGGTGCAATCAAGTCAAGGTTACTGTAATTACTGTGGATCCGGGTTTCTTCATTACTGAACTCCGTCGTATATCTCTGAGATAAAAGCGCCATACTTACGTGACTTCTTAAGTCACCGTTGTGCCATTCCTGGGGTTTACTCTGTTAGATGTGGTGGTTGTTTTGTGATTTGTAGTTTTCCATCAAAACATGACGAAAATAAAGCGCTCAACTTACCTCCAAACAAAACAAAAAACAATAGATAACCTATATTTTGTAACTAAGCAAAATTAACCCATTTGAATTGTAGTGTATGAAAGGAAATAAGTGATTCCTTTTCGTACATGTAAAAATGTAACAATCTGGTTATTGCTCAGATTGAATGGTACAAAAAACAAAACGGGAAACTATTGGACATTGAAACAATTAACAGTCAACAGCTCACGTTACTTATTTAACAGTAGGAGAACTGGAGATTGATTACGATTCTCAAAATCAGGTGGCTGTCGCTATGGCGTCCAAGAAACCTGATTGAATCGTATCTCAATGTATCTGCTCTACGGCTTATCCGCCTTGACAGTACCACATCCTTCTCAGAGTCAGGTTTGATGGGATAATCTGTGGGGTATCCGGAAACTGGGCACAGAACAAAACCATAAATATGTTTTGTCTATGCCACATTTTCGGTGTATTTCACTATCATTATTCGCGTCATACGTATAAAGAAACGTAAAATTAGTATTAGCTGAAATAACCATTGAATGAACCTCGTGATTTGTTGCTATCCGGTTACCTTCTGACAGAATCGTGATGTTTCTCGTTTCAAGAGTAGAAGGGAGATGGTGGGGGTTCGAACGTGCGGCCTCCCTGCGATTTTTCTTTGAGACAGATATACGAAAGTTGGACTGTTTATTTATGTATCTGCGCATACATTAGGGCCATTAGGACCAAGGCACGAAATCATTCTTCTTGCCAATTGGTTGCAAAAATTACAAAATCTGGTGAGCTTGCCATAATCTAATTTTTCCTTCGTTCTACGTATACCTTCTGAACAATTCTTCCTTAAACGTTTTCTTAAAAGAATGCTTAAACTAGCCTACTTAAATATATCGTACATGGAATGATTTCTCATAGAAAACCGTTCTATGGCATGGTACTATGAGACGCTTCTCTCCAGGCTCATATTTATTTACATCTCAATTAAAAGTAAATTACTCTCTTAAGTACAAGGGGCTGTCGCATTTCAAAATCTTATATAGTGCTACTGCCATCCATATGAACGCCACTCCTTAATCTTCAGCCCTCCTATTCTTTTGTAACATTGGGCTACGTGCTGCCACCAAGTTGGATTTAAGGGTTGCCGACTATTGAAATACGCAACACGGTTATTGTTGAACGGAAATCTAGTAAGTAGGGTATTTCAGGGGGTTTTGAGATTTTTTTTCTGACGGCATAGTGAGAAAAATTCTGGTGCAAGTCATGCGGCGTAATATCATCCTCGGGGGGGGGGGGGGATTTCTGCTGTCGACAACAAGGCTGAACGTAATGGAAATAAATTCGCGATATACAGAGTCAGATTTTAACGCTGCTCTCCGGGGATGCAGGGCGGCGCTGAAGGAAAGTCATGGGAATCTTATTAAAATGCAAGGTCGGCTCTAATCTGATCTTGATGTCTTCGTCGTACCTTTTTCCCTTTCGGCCGCCCATATTATTTTTTCTGAATCGCTAATGTCCTCTGGCGCGCTCGCTGAAGAATAAGAGGGCATTCCAGGGCACCACCGTGAGAAGAACCAGAAGGGGGAGGCAACAGGAATGAACAAGAACTGTGCGGATTCTTTCAGTTGGTCAATGGAGGGGAAAAAAGGAAATCGAAGCCCGAAGAGCGAGCGACCACCACTCCAAGGTTTCTTCGACAAGTTTCATGATTTCTCCTCTTTTTAGAACCTTTGAGATTTTTTTTATTTTCCAATTCACTGCCAATTCGTTTTATTGCACCTCTGAATTGAAGCTCCTGTTGTAAATATATAATGTTTAGTACCGAGTATAAGTGCGTATACGTGTGTATACAATGGTTTCCTAAATTGTCCACTCGATGGAATCGAATGTTTGTTGCTACCACCACGACTGAGATTTTATCGTTCCGGATAATTTCCCGTGTGGAATGTAATGACTACAAATTACAGCGACACGCGTGTGGCTTTCAGGATACATATAAGTAAGAAGCCGTTAGTGAAAACATCGAGTTGGCAATAAAAAATAACTTTACAGAGACCTCCCTGGAGTCAATCTCTGAAACCTGTTTTTGAGGTTTCATCCGCCTGTCTCTTAAATGTTCAAGATCTTGTCGAGTGGGTTACAACGAAAAGCCTCCGGGAAAGTGAAGTCGTTTAGGAACCATTCCGCTCTATTTGCCACTACTTAACTTATATTATGTGAACTTTACGGTACTTATTCGTGTTCCTGTGTGCCACTACGATTCTTGATAGTGTATTCATCCGATACTACAGACCGACTGTACTAGGGTGATCAAGTGAAAATGAAGCCATGTGTAAGGAGAGGGTGGAAATTGCACAAGATCATCATGGACAAACAGAATCCTGACGACATCTATATTATCAGTCTTTGTTTTATTTTTCTCATTGTTGACTCTCTGTTGTTGATCTAGTCAGACGGACAACATATTTTTGTTACCTGCTACCTCGTGCTACAGCCCTGATGATGAGCCCTCGTGAAATATTGACCGTAGATCTCGGTTTTATTAAAGCTTTTCGAGATTCCCAACTAATAATCTTCCCGATCAATTCCAGATCAACATTCGCTTTCAGCAACGCTTAGAACAATCTACCTTCTTCTGGAATGAAAAATCGTTTGGAGAGGTGGGGGACGTGGTAGAGAACCGAGTTAGAACATCCACACATCATCCCTAACCCCTAACGAGTTCCTGCGTGTGCCTATTCCGGAGGGTGGGTGGATCGGCAACTGTGGCTCGTATGATAGAGCCATTGCATTTCAATCGACGGAAGAGGCTGTAATACTTAGCCTGAAGGCTCATCCTCCTGAAACGTGAGCCATACTCCAGACTATCTCCGCCCAAGAGATAAAGGCCTCAGCACGCTTATCTTTTTGAGGAAGTAGAGAACTTTGAACACACATGGAGCATTACAAGAATGCATGGCAAGGTAATTTGTGTAATAGGCGTGTAAAATGTAGTTATTTAA
The DNA here is from genome assembly GCA_020466155.1 of Pachypeltis micranthus. Lineage (NCBI taxonomy): Eukaryota > Metazoa > Arthropoda > Insecta > Hemiptera > Miridae > Pachypeltis > Pachypeltis micranthus. The sequence goes on along the minus strand of CM035771.1, from coordinate 29,519,120 downwards.
GCATTTCCCGCGGCCCAACTGTAAGATGCAGGTCATCACACGGGTTCAGATATCCAAGGGATAACCGGGATTATGAAACCGAAAGGTGCGAGGATGATGATACGGTTGAAAGCTACGGATTCAGCTACAACTCGATGATACACTTTCAATTCGTTACGTGTTGAAAAATTGGATCGCTACACGAAAACCGTCAAGCTCGATGAGTTATTAGACGGATCTTTGTCTCCCCCTTCGTAATAGAATACAATTAGCCGGCCATTTTCCGTACTATCGTTCCGATGATTCTTCGACATCGCCGATGTGATTCATTTTTATTAGGCGAGACAGGATGAGTATCAAATTATGCAGATTGTCTGTGGTGATGGGTGGAGGGGTTGATTTATGTTACGACGGATTCCTTTAAACGGCGTACGAAAAATAATAAATAATCCTTCAGGATACGGAAATATTGGCGGGGAGGGAGGGCTGAGAATAAAGGTGAGCGGAGGTGACTCACCGGAGAAACAGGCGCGATCCGTCTGAATCTCGACCAGTTGAAGGTCTCCGAAATCCAAGAGTTGTGTTTTGTGAACGTGATTTCGTGTATACATAACTCTTAGGCGAGGACTTCGGGGGTGGGGGGCGGTATAAAACGTTTACTTGCGTACTTTGCGTACGTTATGCTAACAAATGCCTTTTTTGCCAATTGAAACGAGCAACACACAACTTTCCGTCATCCCTTTAAGTTCAAACACCAGCTACATGGGGGGGGGGGGTGCTATATCTTCGTTCAACACAGTTCTACAGGAACATTTATAGAGAACAAAATGTAGGGACAAGTTAGTTGAGAGTCATCCGTAAGTTTGATCGAAATCGTCTGAGTCATTTTGGGGTACCGATAAATTAATATTCGACCAATCTCCTTTTCTGAATTAACTTGGTTTATGTCTCCGTTCAACATGTATATACAGAAATAATTATGGAGAACGAAATGTGGGTATGAGTGACTAAAAGACACTCTGAACGTTTGATTGAATTTGGTGAAGCAGTTACTCCAGACTTTACGGAAATGTGTCGAAAAAATGTCTTTTTCGACACATTTTCATTTTTATCCCTGCTCAATGGACGTTCAGTGGAACATTTATTGAAAACAATATGTAGGTATGAACTATTTGAAAACATGCAGTGAGTTTGGTGAAAATCGTGGAAGTCGTTTTGCCTAAAAGCGTAAAAAACCTATTTTTGCTTCATAGGCCTATATTATTTTTTATTTTCATTTTTTTTGACACGACTATACTTTCCTTTCCCTTTGGGGTAGCGGAAAGTAAAAATGACATGTAGGAAGACTGATACACAATAATTATATGCTCAGACATTCAATTTCCCAGCAGTTCTTTCGGTTCCCTGCATTTCACTTAATTTCTCAACGAGCATTCTAATTTCCTTAACGATCTAACTCCATTTGCCACCAAATTGTACTCAATTTAGCAAATATATTTACCGTTTTCTTTTTCTACAATTTTTCCCTTCCTTTTTCAACTATTTTCGGTAACTTTCTACACGATCTGTTCAATTTTAATTCCTACTCGATGCCCCTCGAGTTTTGCGGAATTTTCGACGGCTTATATTCAATTTTCCAACAATTTGTAGTTTTTGTGAATGTGATGGTCGGATTGGTGATTACCTCTTGGACGGGATATTATGCATTCTCCTTGTGGAATTATACTTCTCTCTCAGTAATGCCTATTTTAAGCTGAATCAATAATTATTTCGATTGCATCCCAATGTTTTCAAGATAATTGTAGTCCTGTTGTAAAGCATGACTTGCTTGTGATTTATAATAAAACAACACACGCTTATACTACATCGACTACAAAAAGGTCGAAGGTTTCAGAAATACGGTGCACTTGTAACGTGTAACTTTGATTCGTGAATTCTCACCAGGTATAAAAGTCGTTTAGCTAATTATCTCAGGAATGTCAATTCGACTCAGCTCTCATTGCCATCGTTCGTTGCCTGAAGTGGCAGCCAAAGCTCCATGATGCGTGGAGAATGAAAGCTCGAGCAGATTCCAAGTAACGATCGAGAGACTGTCCGGAGGCATCTCGAAATGTCTTTTGTCTTCCTTCCTCCGAGTCATCCTCTAATGTGAACTGAACTGCTCCTCCCCCTTTCATGCCAATATTGCTCCTAATGCCCTTCTCATTCTCAATTACTTAAAACAGTGCCAGGTAAAAGGTTGCTCCGTCTTCGACTTTCCTCAATCTCATGGGAACTGTAGGATTTCCCCGTCTCACGACTTCTGCTCGGATTGTCCATTCTTTCTTCTTCCTCATCGTGTGCTTGATCCTTAAGGCATCGATTTCCCACTCATTACTCCGCGCTACTACCGCCCAATTTCCCGCCCTTTTCATTTAACCTCATCATACTTTTACTATGATTTTCTAATGACATCTACCCTCCCCTACCACCACCAATACCCCTCGCGGACTTCAGCTAAACCCTGTCACTCCTTGTATAAAGCTTATGGCGGACAGCCTTACTGCCCTAAGATGAGGGGTCTCTGCGTATTATTCCGTAATGAATTCGACGAAACCGTTGCTGAATTTTTAGAACACACGTCAACATGAAAGGTGGCAGATTTTCGAATGTGCAAAGTGCCTGGTTGGCTGGGGTTTGCTTTGTTGTCATTTCCTCAGCGTTTATATCATTATCGACCAGATTTCTGCCTTTTAGACTGATCACGTTTTAAGGCTAAGTTCTCGATGATCCAATTTGGCTCATCAGGGATGCTGCGAGCCTGTAATAGACCTTCAATCTCCGACTCGTAGACCCACATCTTTTGCGTTTTATCTTACAAGTTCCTCGTTTTGACTATTTATTTCACCACAGGAAGTTCCTACTTTACGGAGACATTTTTCTGTATCACTCAACAACTAACTTATCTTGTTGGTAGGTTCACGTATCTCGTGCAAACAAATCGAGACCCTCCGACACCGGTACGTTCGAAGGAGGGCAACAACACGGGCGATAGCTTCCACTCCTTAGAACGGAAAACCTCGAAACTCTCATTTCGGTCGCCGAAGATCAAGTTGTAGTTGTTTCAGAGCGACGTCCGCATATTCGCTGGTTCGTTCTCCTCCTCGTACCTTTTACGGCTAGTGGAATGGCATGGTATCGAACCAAATCGCTTATATCTGGATTCCGAAAAAGGCGAGAAACTGTTTCTGTTAATGGCCCCGGAACAAAATGGGAAGTCGATTCTTCGAGTGGCTCTAGAGGTGAATCCTACCTGTCGATTTCAGTTAAGTAAATTATATACTTCCGAGAAAAAAAGTTTGGTACTATAAATAACGAATTCTAGTAGTACAGCTGCTGGTTGCAAGCGTTTCTATAGAAAATCGAATGCCAAGTATAATGTAGAAATTGGGGTTTGTTGTAATTACGCTGTGAGGTTAACAGAAAGCGAATAAACCGCTGAAGCCGCTTTTCGGAAAATTATTAACGTCAGCTCCTTAAACTTGAAATGACGTGTAAATTGTGCGTTTAGCAATTCATCACCCTCAGACAAAGGAATACGTAAAATGAACAAAATATCTGGTGAGTAGCAACAAATTCTCAATTTATATACGGGCTGTGCATCTTCGTTCAATGCGGAAACCTATCTAACTGCAGACACGCAGTTCCCTACCGATATTCGTTCGAATCTTAAAAATTCGGAGGAAACTCAACTTTCGTCCCAACCCTTTTGAGTAAAATGTTAAAAAGCGGTAAGTCAGAATGCGGCAGTCCTAATTCGTCACCTTATGTGTGATCCCATCCAAAATGAGAACAGCCACACAATTACTGTATTCAAAACTGGACTAACTAATGAGATTAATTGGTACTCCTTGGATACTTGATAAATTAAAACGAAAAGTGCACAGGGTTAGGTTAAAGGGGAGTCATTTTTGCATTTTGCAACTAACAAATGATCGAACCCGGAAGTTTAAAATCTAAAATAATATATGAGTGAAGATATGACTGTTAATACATATTTCTGGCAGAAGATAGTGCAGAGTAAAGAAGATCCTTCTTTCCTCCGAATCTTCCTTTGGTTCCTTAAAGAACTGCAATGTTATTGTTGAGGGCACGAATGGGGGAGCTTGAAACTGAGAAATAAATGAACATGGTGAGCGTGAGTGAGGACTGTACGCTTGACAAAATAGCGATATCCAGTTGGGTACGGGTTTTCAGATGCGCACCAGGTACTCTCAATACATGTGAACTGGTTGTGAGACACTAAGTAGAGGGGGAGAACTGGGGGACTGAATCATGGTGAGTGCTGAAGGATGACTGACTTGGAAGGAGCTGTCGGTTGAGAAGAGAAATCTATAATTGAGAGGCGGGAAAAGATAGATGGGAAAGTCCAGGACAGGGGGAAATCCGTTGTCAATTGGAAATAACTGAAGAGGTGGACTTTCCATAGGTAACAAAAGGGCTTGAGGACGAAGGTGTTTGGGGGGGGGGGGAACAATGACTTTCCGTTTTGGCTAATGCAGACATTTTGGAGGTCAAAGACCCAGCCAATTTGACCTGCCGAACAGTGATTGAAGCATCCTGGGATGAGAACTAGTAATAGTTCTAAAAATTCCTTTACGTTCTCCAAAAATGACTTTCAAAATGATGGATCTTGAATTGTGGAGACTAGATACCAGTTTTTCCTAGTTAGAGGATACGTAACCCTCTCGGGTAGTTAAATACGGACTTGCGACGACTAGATGTGGCTGAACTCAACGGCCGAGGACCGCCGAATGAATCACGGTCTGCAAGGACAGCATCAAGAGGGTTGTTGAAGCGGGAGTGAGGAGGGATGACTAATCAAAGTACTTACATTCAGTAAACGAAACTCGCAGAAGTTGTTGACCGTCGATTCCATCGAATATAGTCGAAACGGAACCACTTCTTTGGCGTTTATGTGAAATTTAAAGGGCTTTCTTAAGAAGGGGAAGAAGATACCCATCAAAGCACCGATGAGTGTGTGCGCGAGGTGTTGCCTACTGTTTCCGTAATAACCTTGGGGATGGTAGAACGGAAAAAACGTCTCCAGGGTGACGTGGAAGCTGCAAAGGGGATCCTGCAACCGATTTTGCCAATCTCTGGGCTTCGCTGTGTAATAAGAAGGGGAAACTGTTGATCAATAAAGTGTTTCCTTTGCGTTCTTCCTTCTCTCGAGCTCAAGACACACGAAGAACGAAAGGGAATCCTCGATTTTACCTTGTTCTGGATAGTGACTGGACCTGGTCAACGAAAGGGTACAACTGTCGTAAGATGTGGTGATCAAATCCTTGGATTCCTTAATAGCGATAAGTCAAAAAGGAGATAGCAGAAGCATCTCAGACGCATTTTGCTGCAATGTTGAGAGACACGATAATTTGCGAAGACATGAGGATTTTAATCAACAATTTGCGCCCTGAGATCGACCTTACACCTTCCTAATCGGTTGGCAGAAAGTCGCCGGTTCAGAAAACATAGAAAGACACCACCGACTACACAGATGATATGATCCCCCATGAATTGATTTATTAATGTTTCAACCGCCTCTCTTCGAGAAAACAGGTTGAGGCTCTTCGAAGCCTCATCTTTTGACTCTCTTGATATTTCTTCGATTAGTGTGGGAGATTTAGCTCAAGCACGGGCTATCAGTTCATGCATCTCCTTAATAACCCACACTCCCTGATATGCCCTGTGGCAACGTCTGGCTGGGAAACTGATCGATGAGCTTTCGAAATTTTTTTGTTGTATTGTAAATCCCCCCAACTATTCACAGTTGCTCAAACATTTTGTAAGTGGAAAACGAGCGTTATTTTAACCGTAACTTGAATTCCAAAGCGTTTCTAAACCATCAAGAATCGTAGACGTTAAGATGCCAACTTGTATGTCATTTTACTGTACCGGCTTTTGTCTATTCGGATAGTTCTGATCTGTGAACTTGATAGAGAACTGTCAAGGTTCAATACCGGTTTTAAATGATGAAGAGAAAAATGGCGTAAAATTGAACCACCACGTGGCAGTTATAGCTCTGAGAAGGCTACGTGGGTAGCTCTAAAATTCGTTAGCTTTTCGTAACTTTTGAAAGTAGGTTGTGACTTGAGAAACCTACCAACCTCCTGTCAAATGTTAGATTTGTCGATGTCGTGTTTCGGAAACACAGGTGGGACTAGCAATGAAGAAACCAGCGCATCGATGGCCTTTGTCACTATCACTACATAAGGTAAGGGCACCAGTAATTGACCAAGCGCTAGTAGTTGACCGTTTCTGGGGAAAAGCTCCCAAAATAAGGGATATTTTGTGTTGGCGATTGTGCAAACCTGCGCATCTGTAAACGCGTGTCATCAACTCACAGTTGAAAATGCCTCATTTAAAGCTAATGGTGTCCAGTGAAATTTGTACTCTCTCAGATTATAAACTTTTTCACTAAGGGACTGACTTCAGTTTTTGTGTAAGTACAGTTATTTCTTTGTGTTATTCAGTTTGGCAATCAATCATTGGTCAAGTGAATGTATTATTGAACAAAATGACGCTTGAATTATGTTGTTTACTCGTTCCTTTGCCTGTCACTTTGTTGTGGTCATGCAGAAATTGTTTATATTCAGAAGTTGACCATAGTCGTCCAATTGCACACGACCAAGTGGCATCACAGGCAGCTGTCCTTCCCCAAGACACAGCAAGATGTTCGTAGGACTCCAATCCTTCAAGTCTTTCACAAAAAGTCCCAAGTCCATTTAAAGGACATTTCTTCTATCAAACCAAGGAATCGATAATAAAGAAAAGAAAAACGTCCAAAGAAAAGATGCCAACTGTTGTTTCAGGGAAGCAATTTCAAGAATACTTCGAAAAAAGAATAGCGAAGAAAGAAGAAGAGGAAAACCTGAAGGGAGAGAGCGCTAAGGAAAAAAGAAGATAATTTAAAAAAAACGCGAAGCAAAAAAGTAAAAAAAAGTTGAAAGCTTTACATCTTTTTAAACGAGATTTTCATATTTTTTACGGTTTAATGTTTTAATAAGTGGTATGAAGGCTGTGAACATTTGTTAATGAATTATTCCTATTTTTAATAATATTATCCCTTCAGCATTGAAAACTTCCTGTGCACACAGTCAGCTACTGCATCAGCATAGGGCCAACTACTAGCGATTTCATTTTTTAAGGTCATCTACTAGAGCACGAATACTTTTTTCAAAAGTATAAATAAAAATTGTATAATACACCATTTTTTGGTAAAAAAGGTCATCAGTAGCAACGTAGGCAGTTGAATAATACCGCTAAATCCGAGAAAATTCAATACATTCTCCACAGCTAATACTATTGGTGAGTGTTAGAGAATTTTCCCTTAGCTGGTCAACTACTGGTGCCCTTCCCATATAGTATGAGATTAAGTCGCTGTCGCCGTCTGTCCCTGTGTATGAAACTACGCTACGGATTTTGAAGCGGTTTTTTCAATAGATAGAGTGATGCAAGAGGAAAGTTTAAAACGTATAGTACATGTATAATTTGTAGAGAAACACTGATAAATGTAGAGGTTTCTTCTGTGATGTAATAAACACATTGTTTCGCGCGTACGTTGCAAACGCTGGCTGAACCCCACGACGTAATCGAAATAATGTACACCTTAAAAAGGTCAAAAAAGTCTGCGATGGTATGTGTCTATCTCTTAACCATAATAACCATCTTTTATTCTTTACATTTTACGGAATGAAGTTGGTTATTTACGAAGTGATTTTGAGCAATACAGCATTAATCCTTATCCAATTGAGTGCCTTAAATACATCGTCCATTTATATAGATCAATACAGCTTACCTTACAGCATGTAATTTCAATTAATATTTCCGAAGATATTACAGATTTAAATGGCGCGTCGATGGCCGCGCTTCGCCTTATAGCATTTGATGATTAGCAGCCGTCGGATTATTCGGATAATTATCGAAAATTGTAGTTAAGTCAACAAAATAACTGAATAGAACAGGAATTTTTTGTAGTTGTTATATAATTGTTGATTAGCTTCTGTTTTTAGTGGAAAGGATAGTGAGTGAAATATTTTTGACTGCAGCACTCACTAATAATTTGTGCAATTTTGTCATAATCATACGTATAGTTTTAAGGTGTGTTTCTGAGTATTATCTTTTTTGCAGACATTATAATCATGTTTTGGAAGCCCTTCGAATGTAGGTCGTAGTACAGTGAACGCCGGAAGAGCAACCCAAGGTGTACAAAATAGGGCCGGGAACTATTAAATAACTTTGGGTAATGAATCATGCCGCGTGTCTGGTAACGACGTTGGTCAGATATGGCGTTCTTCCACAATAATATTATAATGAGAAAATATTTGTATGTAATAACTTAAAAACTACTAGACTTATAATTTAACTATCTTCATTTATATCCCGAAATGTTTTTTGTTTTTTCCCACTTGTTACTGTATAATCCTATGGCGCCACTTAACCATTGGTCAATTGCGATAACTGGATGACGCTCGGGGACGCAATATTTTGGTTTAACTTAACTCCTTGGGGGGATTTCGCAAAAAGACTCAGATACCAAACTAATTTTAGCCGCTTCTCGTGAAATCTAAAATCAGGAGAAGGGGGCCGTTAAAACACCATCCCGATACTCTTGGCGCTTGAGTGGTTCCCTTTATTTCGATTCTTGGGGTTTTATCGTGAATTTTACTGGTCGCGGCGGAAACGGTTCACTAAAAATCACCCTCTTGCAATCTCTGTTTCTCACCCCGGATTCATGTAAGATTTCCGGTTGAGAATATTGTTTTATTAAAGTTAACGTACCTGTTAGGTGAGTCCGTCTCCTCTGGCTGGTGAGTTACTGTGGGCAAGCGCTTTCGATGTAAAGACATCATCGTCTGGCCGTTAAGTCAGTACCGACGTAACACCATCTCTACGACCAACCAACCGACTTTAGTACTGACTTAACGGCCAGACGATGATGTCTTTACATCGAAAGCGCTTGCCCACAGTAACTCACCAGCCAGAGGAGACGGACTCACCTAACAGGTACGTTAACTTTAGTAATTTGCCTACTGGCGGACACAACCCAATATTGTTTTATGTTGACGGTTCCAATTTTCTAAAATAATCTCATTGTGCGTTGTTCGACGAAGTGAAGTGGCATTAGCGAACGAGTTCAACAACTTTCATTACCTACATCGACCGAGCCTTCGTCTACTTTAATGACATCATCTAGCAGATCGGAGAACACTGGACCCTTCCTCGTGCCAACTATAATCGTCTAGTTTATCGTTATTGTTCGAGTTTCGACGAATTGTTGTGAACGGGAAATAACGTTTAAATCATCTGGTGAAATCAAAAACGAGGAATATGAACGGTTCTATCGGGTGCTGGGAATTGAAGGAAGTGCTCTGTAGTTTCCAACACAGTACTCACCTATATGAACCTTCTTTGCTCCAGGGCAACAGTGCACTAGGGACCTATTTAATCTCTAACGTACATAAATAACAAACTTGTTAATTAGAAAAAACTGTCGTGTAACTCGGTGCACAGGTTCTTACAAGAGAAGTGTCGGTAGCCCCCGTGCTAATTCAAGACGGTTAGGTTGTTAGGTTTAGTGGGCTTCAGGGTAAATGCAGCACCTGCAGCACTGTACTTTTTTAGGAGCTTTTAAACCAGTCACGCCCTGATGTGCTATAGAAGTACAGCGAGAATTATGTGGAAGGCAGCGCGTCCCGAATCTAGTAGTTGTAGCGTGGATGGCGCAACCTAGTCTGCAGCGTGTGACATGCGACCACTTTTCGTGCACCAGCAAACCAAGTCCTTCATTTGAATTCGGCCTGTTGAATATTCCGCAATTAATTAACAGAGCGTCTTCTGAGGCAACTACCTTCGCTTCATGCCCTGCCAGGCGTAAGAAGACGCCGAAGGAGCGAGGGACTCGACTGTTGTTCACAGTCCGACCTCCCCACAACCGCTAATACCTAGGTACGCCGAAATCCCTGGTTGCGGCTCAGGGCTAAATGAAGTAATACCGGGCGTCTCTCCTAATTGAACAGCCCGAAGGGTTTAATTATTTTAACCTACAGCGAGGCGTTCGACGGTTTTCTGGAAAATAGTCGCCTCATTATCTACTCCCAGTGAAAATAGCCGGAGAGACGTTTTAAGATGCGGAGGAGCCCTGAAGAATCTACCGAAGGTGGCATCTGGTCGCTCCGGATCGGATCGAGGCGTGGTCTCTTCCTGACCCTTTTCTATATTCCCTTTAATAAGCTTTACCAGGCTGCAATCATTTCTAATGCTCCGCTATTAGACGCGCTCTGTCGTAGTTGAACTCGTTTCTTTACGGTAGTCTCCACTCCTCACCTTTGTGTTGTATGTCTAATTCGATTCAGATCGCTAGACTCAATCATCTGGGTAGAATTTAGATGTCCCGCGATGGAAGGAGACCAGAGAACAGGGACGTCTTCTTTAGCACCTCCTGGCATGGAGCCCTTCTCTTTAAATGAATGAGGCCAGTGGGCATAAGGGAATAATCTCCCACGCGCACATACACATTTCGTATTTACTATTTTACGTTGTTCAGTTGTCCCATTTAACAATATTATTTGATTTTTTTTACACATTTAAGTATGGAGCGTTGGGTAGTGTGTTGAAATGTAAAGAATGTTGACAGACCTTGGCTGCCCCTGAGTTGAGACCCTATCCCTTTTATCTCAAGTATAATGTGGAAGTGTCGTTTGGTGCTGTGCGGCATCCCAGGTGAATCAATCAAAGCGTTAGCTTCTCTGAGAAGACGAAGAAATCTGTGACGCTCGACTTGGTTTCGATTGTAGAACTTCGTCCGACACTGGAAGTGAGAGACGTGCTAAAAGGTAGAGCTCTTCAGGACGTGCTCCTGAAGTCCGGATGAGATGGTCGTACCCGTGATCTTCACCCAAACAGCAAGCAGGCCAACTCCACGAACAGACGTGGTTCTACTTAAATAACAACTTTTTTAATCGTCACATGTCAAGGAAGCCCATGAAATAGCACTTATTGGGCTAATAATAAATTAGTACTGTACTGAAAGAAACCTTTCCAACCCAGGCCTTTCCAGGACAACGGTTAGTGTTTTTGTTTTTTTTGTGTGAGGAATGATGGGATTGGAGAAACCATTGACATTGGAGGAATGGATGCCTGTGCAATCCCAGTGAGGTACTCAGCAAACGCGACTGAAGAAGAAAGGATCGTCCCATAAAGTGTGGAACGCCATACTCTATTTCTCTCACTTTGCTCTTACGTGATCTGCATTCACTGAACGTGTTTAAAATCGAAATAAACTGAATACGTTTATATTAAACTACGACAAATGATGGTTGCACGCGATTAGCTCAACAAGTGTAAATATAATCAAATTTATCAACTAACGAACGTGCAACTAAACTAAAACTGTGTCTTTCAACAAACTGCGATTGGTCGTTCAAGTATCCACGCGTTTTGAATGCCGAGACCAAAAACCTCTTGAGATAGTGTTGGAATTCGAGTGTTGAGTGAATTTATGGTGCCTCGTTGAGAAAACAAGAGAGTTTCTTCCTCTTTGAAGAAAATTCCTCGGTTTGTTCCTCTGCTATGCGAAAAATTTGAAATGGAGTCACTTTTCATAAAACCAACAAGATGGTTAGCTGTGTGGTGAGAGGGGGGGGGGGATGCTGGTCAGCTCTTCAGTGGAGTTCTCAACCTGCTTCTCTCCATCCCGTTCTTTCTACCTCTAGTTCTTCGAGGCCGGACAAGTCAATGCACTCCGCGAGGACTTCACGTAGGTAGAACTGGTCATCTTGAGGGCGCGATAAAAATTAAAACGTTATGGGATGCGAAAACTTCTACGGATTTAAGCGTAGAGAATATTCATCGCAGAGCCCCTCGGGAGCACAACTCCGGGCGTGTTGGCGACGCATATTCAAACAACCCCCGGTTTCCTTTTGTCTGACAATGAGATGTTACTCGAGGAATCGGCTGTTATTTACGTCTTAAAGAGGCACTTGAGAAACATCTGGCCCGACGTATCACGCTTTTCTTATCTTAACATAAATTTGATGATGTGCGATATGTAAAGGAGGATGTCGTTCCTGTAAAACCAAATGCGGTGGCGAGTTGAGTATCCTGTGAGTCAGAATCGTGAAAAACATTATTCACACTCACGCATTTTGATCCATAGTTGCCCGGGCTTTATTGTGAAAGACACTAAAGCCATTTTGACGCAAATGTCTATAGAGTATGCTTCAAGTTTTTTTTTACGTATTTTGGTAAGCACAGTTCTCGTCGAAGAGGACGTTTAGGGTGGGGCATTTAGGCGCGGAAGCGTTTTTTCAGTCAACGAATAACGCACTCTCCGCGATTTTCGTAGGGTAGATGACGAATCTAATCTATTTTTGACTCAGTTCATCAGAACTTGAACAAACTTCACGAGTTAAAGGTTCGCAAATAAGGTTTTGGAATTTTGTTGAGTTGCTCCTACTCATGGAGCGACCATTAATGGTCTATTCCTGCACAGGGAATTTCTGATACTATCAACACGATTTGTTTGAGAAGTATCGTGTTTTCTGTTCTTAATGGAGTTATCTGGTAAAAACTGAGAAATATTAGCAAGTCGGTGATTGGATTTCCGGAATGTATGGGGTTGCTCCTAATTATCTCATCAATATGGTATATGAAGTAAATTTGATTACTACCCTATTTTTTTCCTGAAAACGGTAATATTTATTGAGCGGAATTTATGAGGGAAACCTGTGTTTAAATCGGATCGGTTTTAATTTTTAAGCGCTGCTCTCGTCATTTTCCCGATAATGAAAGTTATATGTATTTTGCATTATTTGGAGCTGTTCATGTAAAAAACTACATGGGGGGGGGGGGGGGTTTTACGTGTTTAGATCACTCGTTAGTTTTGGCCGATTTTGCTCATACACTTGTTTTTGCGTCCCAGTGCGACCTGCTAAAAATAACATGTTGAGCCGTTTTTCTCAATTGCGTAAAGATACGAAGAAAACTCAAAGAGGCGTTTTTAGCCGATTAGATAACTTTCCTTTCTACTTCGTAGATCTAAGGAAAGTAAAACGAGGGTTGTGTATTCCTAGACGGAGACGTAGTCTTACTTCAAATGGCTCAGCACTGTAATATCTCACACTGTTGGTTTTCAGTTGTCCAGTTATGAATATATCGCGACGTCAACTGAATTAACGGTGTGCTCAGTGGAGTCGTGGGTTACTGGTGCCTTTTAATCTTATGATGTAAGAATTAATGTTAATTGAATATGTTTTTAAATGATGTAGACAAGTCTGTTTATTACAGTTAGACTTCTTTAATTATTAATATTATTTAATTCAATTTTACGATCTTCCTAATTAATTAAGTTTTGGTGACATCTGCAGCATAAGTACGTGAGAGTGTACGTTTTGTACTCAGACTGAGCGGACTTTGAAGCGTGAAAACTGGCAAAACTCCTTTTTCTCAGCTGATGCCTCTTTATTTATGCCTCAATATTTTCAGTGCCCTTTGAGTCGAGGGAAGTAAAATAATGGAAAGTTTCATCGTTGGTGGTGTTCGGATGGAAATTACTTTGCTACGGTTAATAAAATCAGTAACGACTCCTCATTTCCTCCTGGAAAGGCCCGAGCTTCTCACAGGGGCAGCGCTGAAATCAGGAAACTTTTCGTTGGATCATCTGGGGAAAAATTTCTCTCGAGGGTTCTCCTGGGAAGGAGCTGACGAAGGAAAGAAGAAAAAAAGACGTGATACAACCTCGGTGGTCCATAGCAAGGACCAGAGCAGTAGGAAGGCGGAGAGAGGAATAGAAGGGCCAGATCGTTGCTGGTCCTATTATTACAGATCTCATGTCAGAGCGGCAAAAGCAATAAGCTCATAGCTCGGATGTGGACAGGGGAACGGGGGTTTTACCTTCGAACGGGGAAAAAGGTCTGACGAGGTAATATTACCTCCCCCCTGCTAATATCTAATAGGTACAACAACTTTATGGTCTCCCGGAGCTTTCCTACCACTAATTTTCAATAGCCTCGACGATGGAGGTCCATCCGAACGGAATACGGGGACATGAAAGGGGATCCTGTCAAAGGCTTTCGATTGTCTTGTATTCCTACCCTGAGGCCAACCTATCGTGAACAGCGAGAGCGAAAAGGAGTCAGTGGTCGTGATATGTAAAGCATATGGTCAAAACCCATTACTACTGACTACCCGTGTGTTACCCAAGATAGAACGAGGCTTCTTAACGTTAATTTAACTCTCTCAATCTTCTTGCTGACTTGAGTTCTTTGACAATGGTTCACTTTTCTGGGCATCCGCTCGACTCTTTGAACATCCCGCGTGGAGGGCACAACCCTAGGCGTGCTAGTCACTTATTTTTGGCGTTGATGCGCTTCTTTGAGTAATAATAATTCAGTTTTAACATATATCTCCCAAGCATTGTCCAGTTCGTTGTCATAATTGGTTTCTGTGAGTGTAATGGCACCAATGTATTCGCCAAACGAATACACGTTTCCCTAGTCTTTTGGTCGATCGATGAGGTAATCCGCCATTAAATCAACTAAATGTTTGGGGGTACCCTTGGAGTGCCCTAAATGTAGACCAGAAGAGTGGGCGACTGCAGAAGGTGCAGGCAAATCTGAAGTGAATGTTATACAAATCCGTTATACGTCTCCGCTGCCTGTGTATGCCAATTAGTTCTTCCACGATGTGTGGGCAATCCAGAAAATGGCTGGCAAGGCATGGGGACTGTAGCCGAGGATGTTCCTAAGGATGTGCAGGGCAATCGTTCGGCCTGTGATCACTTACAGAGCCCTGGTTTGGTGGACGAGGACAGGGAAGAATACTGTGCAACTGCAGTTGAGTAAACTGCAGCACGAGCTGTGATGGGTTTTACACAGGCAGGAGTTTAGCACTGGATGCGCTGGCTACAGTTGTCCAAGCAGAGGTGCTAGCGTGCAGCACCTCCTGTGTAGGGGCCTGACGCGGAAATGGATATCCATCATGCTGGGGGTGGTTTGGGAAAGCCTGACTGGCCTGAAGAACTTGGTAAAGGAGGACACATTGGAGCGGTGAGTTGTCAGGCTTTGAGGTTTGGCATTGTCTTTGATCTCTACTCTATGAACCTGCTTCGTTGTGGATTTCCCCAAAAGATGTTTTATTGATTTGTAGTAGAGAAGAAGTTCTCTTGTTTGAGGAAAAGATGTTTACGCACTGTCGGAAATCGCAGTGCCAGTCTGGTCAGTGGCACTGGGGCGTCTTTGCACGTTGCCACATGGGTTTTTTAAATCAGGGCAGAATTGTTGTGCTTGAATGCCAAGCCATTCGACTTAGATGTGAGGACTGCTCCCTGTGCAATCGCCATGAAGGGGACATCTTTCACTTCCATAGCGTTTGGCCAATTCTGTTGGGTACATAGGTGTTGTCTTCAAATGGTGTACTTTGACGCACTATGGCCATAAATATCCTGAATGGTTCCCACTTTCTGCCACTTGTTCTGTCGCCTGGCTACTGCTCAATGCTTCCGTACCTCCAGTAGATAGTATTAAATGTAACCGCCCCGTACAGTTTATTTTTAATTGTAAGATGTGATCATTTATTCTTTCTGGGTTATATTAAATGAACTATTTGTTTATCTATCTATCCTGATGTCGTCTTACGTGACGTGGTGAAGTTTTCCAACTTGCGCCTGGGCAGTGGGTTAATAAATGTCAAGTCTTGAAACGTTTATTTTAATGAAAAGCGCCGATTTTCCTTTTGGTATCCCACGGAGCTTATTTTCTTTCTCCGATTATTTCAAGGTAAAGTAGTTTCGGTCAGGGAAAGCAGTTCTTTTGGCTGTTAAGCGAGCTGGAACATTTGGATGTCTCCCGCAGTGTTTATTTGTCTGTGGGCCTGTAAACGAGCCTATAAATTACTTACGGAAGGGATATCATCCATTTAAAGGTCGTTAACACCCTCGTTCCTCGTTCTCCTCCCGCGGATAGAGATCGGGACAATACTAACAGAAGCTCCCCTTCCTCCACCCCCCTCTTACTGTCTTATCCTCACCCCTTCCCTATAGTCGAAAGGAAAGAAGAAGAAGCGCATCTTTTCCCTCGTCTTTAACTCACGAAATCTGTCCGACGTTTGTAAATAAAACCAGAACTATAATCGTTCAACACTGCGCAGGCTGCTCCAACCGTTCATTCTGGTTTAGTGCACCCAAATCACAGCTGAAACGGAAGTCAAGGTTATTTATTCCTTGGAATGGGCGAAGAGTAGGGAATGAGTTAAACCCCTAAAGTATCGTGGTCAATACTGGCCCATCAACGAGTTTGTAAATTGAATTTTGATTATTTGCCACCTTTGGAACGTTCTATTTGTGTTGGTAGCTCAACCGTTGCTTTAATCGTTGGAGAACATACCAAAACAAACATGTTACCAACGTTCGTTTTTTGAACTATGTTTCCCATCCAGAAAACCAGTAAGGGTAAGAGTTCGCAGTCTTGATAACTGAAGAGCACGGATATACTAGTATTTTGATTAGGCATCACAAAACCCCAATATGTAGATAACTCAGAATGGTGGAGGGCGAGAATAGTCATTTACCAACCTCGTCGATCAAGTGGCTCTTAGTGATCCCTATGGAAGGCTCAGTCCCATCAGGAGAAGCGCAGATCCTTTCTTCGCCAGTTTGTCGGCCTTCTTGTTCCCTTCTATTCCTGTATTACCTGACACCCAACATGTTGATGTGTCCTCCTTTGCCAAAGTCTTCATGGCAGCCAGGCATTCCCAAACCAGCCCACAACGTGATATTATAGGAAGCCAGGGCCTTGAGTGCAGCCTGACACCAACATAATGTACATTCTTTTCCGCTTCAGACAGCCATGCAGGAGGTGCTGCACACACACCGTCACAGCAAAGAGTTCTGCTAAGAAAACTGTATCCAGCGCATCCAGTGGTATCAATGTCTGGATCCCTGGTCCGTAAACTCCTGCACCCGCTAGGCCACCCCTCACTGATCCGTCTGTATAATATACCATGGCTGGCGTCTCAAAAGAGGGGCCTCTTCCCATCTAGATCTTCCATGGATTCGCTCCCCGAAGATAAGCTGGAAGTTAGAGTTCGTGTGTATCAAGTCCCTGACACCTGATATCAACTTGGAATGAGCCTGTCACAGGTCTGAGTGTGGCATGACAGCAAAAACCACACTTAGAACCCTCTTTATGAATCGTGGAATTCCCGTAAGAGGCCTAAGTAACAGCCATTGTAAGATGAAAGAAACAGGCCTGTACAACGAGGGCCAGCCAAGGATTGGAGGTCTGCTAACATTGTGCTAGAGAAGAGGATGATTGAAGGGGTGTTGGGTTAAGGGAAATCCGTGGACTTACACATTTGTGGGCAGCTGGAAATTACCCTCAACTATACGTGAGTGAATGTTATCGAAATCGACAGAATAGTTGCGAGGTTTCGAGTGTTCGAAGAGTAAATAATGTACAACGAGAATGAAAACGAATTGGAGATCGTTTAGGGATCAACCCCCGTAGTCGTCGTTTCGAATATTTGTTCGTTACGAGGATTTCAGAACCTGACTGTGTTGAGAGTTTCTGAGTTGTAAATAAACTGCGGGACAAATATTGGTCAGAATATCAATATTTAACCACCCACCTACCTGCCTTTGCATTCCTCGTCATTCCTCACCTTCAAATCGAGGCGATTTTGAATTTAATTTGCTATCTGCTGCTGACCACTTCCCTAATTTTGACTCCTTGCGCATTCCTCATTACCGATCCCAATTAGCTGCTCAGTTCTTGCTATAAATAGAGCGAAATAGGTGACCTACATGCCCAGTTGTCGAGAAAACCGTTCGTCGGTTAGTCGTCGGAAAGTGGACGACTGCTTTCAAGTTTTTTGTTCCTAAAAAGTGAAGGAAAAAAAGGAAAAGCTTTAAAAGTGAGCTTGAAGCGGCTGAGTCTGTTGAGGGCACTTGAGTCAAGGGGTCGCCCTCGGGGAAGGCAGCTAGTTGAAGCGAGGAGCTAGTTCCATCGTGAGGTAAGATCATGATCATTTACACCGAAAGGAGTTCAGTTTGAAACCCAAAAGCTCCAAAGCGCCGTAGAATGATTTCATACAGTCAGAAGTCAGCGATTAGGTTACACTCGCAATATTCGGCTCGACGTCCTTTTTTCAAAACCATTTTGTATATTTCTCTGTTTCCGTTTGGTGAAGATCGGTTTTTTAGCCTTAAGAAGTAAAAATAAAAGTTGTCCAGTCGGTTAACTTGTCGGAGAGCACTGATTTCAAAAGAGACCATTTGGGAAATTGATCGTTGAATCAGTTTGGCTGCGTGGTAGTGTCTGCGAACACTATATTTGAGAGGACGGCTGAGCCAAATCAGTCAGCTCTACATTTAAATGTTACCATAAGTTTGTGCACGATTACGACGAAATTTTCCAACCGCTTCCTTTCCATAGATCTTGCAAAAACGATCGATTCTTTAAACGTCGCGAGAATTGGTGGGTGGTCCAGTAAGGTACCTACACGATATGAACATACAAAATCAAACGTGAGCAGCTTACGAAGTTCTTACACGTGCATTACTATCCCTTTATTGGTTAACTTATTTCGGAGCCTTTTAGGTATAATTTTAGAGCTCAATCTTTTGAAGATTTTAAATGTGTTCTTAAATCTCAATTGGAATCAGAAATATTATCCCGCGATGTCTCCATCGAACTGTTTTCTCAATCTATTTAACACCATGTTCTTTGTTGTTTTAGGCGGAGTCGTGACGGTCTGCGGGGACGGGCCGTGCTGTACAGAATCGATGCAAAAACAGCTCAGTTATCAAAGCAAACGACAATTTGATTCTGGCTTGCGACAAGAGCTGGACACGTTAGCAAACGTTTTGCTGAGTCGAGCGACGAAATTTGACGGTGAGGGAGTTTACATTACCAAATATAGTTGTTATAAGTTATTGTTGACAGGAACTCAAAACGAGACTATTGTGAATTTTCTACTTTGTTTTATTGCGAAAGTTACAGATTTTAGTGAAATGTCGAATGTACGTCGTATATGATAAAGCGTAGAATGCAGAAACTGAAACAGAAACCCAGCTGACCTTCCTGATAAGCCCCCGCCCCTCCCGAAGGCACACAGGGCCGAGTCCTTTTGTTAGTGTGGCCACATATTGGGGTATTGTAACGAAGTTCCTTGCTCAATAGAAGGCGTCGTATATACCAGCCCCTTTTTGGAAACCCAGTATGTCTTTCGCCGCAGACTCCGCTATGGTTTAGGATTCCATGAACCCCTGGTAATTAATTTTTAATGCTTGAATGTTAAGAAGATATGCTCTGCCGTTTCGTCCTCCTCGCTGCGCAATCTGCACTCAACTGCCTCTCATTTGTTCATCTTGATGAGGTGATACCTAAGTGGGCAGTGTTCAGTGAGGAAGTTAATGAGGACCCTTAGGTCTGGTGGGTGAGCATTGCTTTCGCTCTTGTACTGGAAGTCACAATGAGCCTTTTCGTCTCTTAGTTGTCACTGGTCGTGCCAAATGGCGAGTTTTCCTGTGTCCTCCATCGTGCCACCTGCCAATTTAGGTGACTTTTCGTCACTCCTATGTGGGGAGGAGCATCGAACCTCATGCTCTGCCTTTTCATTGCCCTCGTGCTCTCTATGAGCTGGGGAAAGCATATTACTGACACCGAGTCGTTTAAGCGGCTGAAGACATTCCCATGTCCGGCTGGAGACATGAACTCCATGAAGGTGGACATGAATATGACTGCGATGGCCTTTAAGGTAGTCTGACTGTCTAAGAATATGTAGATCCGCTTACCCACGAGTCCTTTTGCCAGGATCTCTTCAGCGCAGATCTTTATAGCTACAGTTTTGGCTTGATATATCGTGGTGTACTAGCCCAACGGTTTGGAAAGGCTGCAGTTGGCCCTACGATGCTCAGAATAGCCCCCTCCCTCCATCCGGATAAGGCTTACTGTATCGCATCTGGATTTCTGTCCATTTGAAAGCCAGATGAGCCCTAGAGTAGTGGGTGAACGCTTAGGGGACGTCTGCCGCAGCTTACTGGGGTCCTCCCAAACCCCGGGAACACCAGTAAGTCCAAACTGTCTCGTCCTAGGATGAGGAAAAACCGTAAGTGCCACCGAAAGTGACCGTTCTGGCCTTAAGGGTTGTTTGACCCATACATGGTACCACGGGAATGCACAGCCCACGGCCTTGGGCCGGTGTATTATGGGTTAGGGCCACAACTGGTAGGTCCTCTACAGGACAATGACCCAACCGAAGAACGGAGCAATCTAATTCCTACCCAGGGCAAGGCCTGAAAAACCTGGAAAATGTGACATCCCCAAAAACATTATCATAACTGTCGCAACTGTTTGGTTGTCAGTTAATGTTTGTTTCTTACAGGTAATAACAGTTACTCCAGTAACTAGTCCTGATTCTCATTCCTGATTACTACAGCTTCTGTATGGCCAGGGACTTCACTATTGCCTGTGACGTCACCCATTTCTGTCACCCCTACTGGTGGCATATTCATTTGCCAAACACACGCCTACCGTTCAACCTGAAACTATCCAAATTTAAGAGAAAAATTTGTCATGCTCCGAGCTCAAACATTTCATGTGCGTTTGGCGTTTTGGCGATTCGAGGTTTGATCTCTTGCTTTTGTGTGTGGATATGACTATGAGTAGGTATATATGTCGCGATAAGTTGGAGTTGTCTCTCACACTATTACTATGCTCGTTGAGCCTCCCCAAGACAGTAGAACCGGCAAGAATGAGATGATTTTTAATAATTGGATGTCTTCATTTTCAGACTTGGTATGTAAAATTAGGCTTGAAACGTTTTAACAGCTTGTGGTAGTTCTCTTAGGTTCTATAACGCATTCATTTTAATATTTTATATCTCCAAATACGGGGAAAACAGTAGGTAGAAGTGTTGGAATGTTTTTGAGTTATTATATCTAGTTCAACTATGTATTATCTCACAATTTTGACTCTTGGCCGGGATGATGGGGCTGTTCTATACTTGGGAATGATTTTCAGGGTCGGATAGCGGTATTTCTTGTTACGGGAAGCGTTTTAAAAGGCGTTAATGTTGCGCAGACTGACATTGTCTGCTGGGAAGGGGCTGGCAGCTTGGGTTCGATCAGCCAGCGCTTCACTTATGTTTGGTATCTTTAGTCTTCATATAAACAACTCAACGAGCCGGTGCACACTGAAAAGTAAACATGGCAACTGAGTTGAGGCTATTGAGGATGCGTGGAAAATAAGGAAGGCGGGAGAAAGCGGTGGGATGCGGCTTTAAAAACGATGAGGGGCTGATGTTCCTCGTTCGGCTATTATAGGTGCAAGTATTTGAAAGGAACGCCGCTCTCAGCGGGGACTCTCTGCAACCGCCTGTAGGCTCTACGAGGCCATTTGGTCTCCAGCGTAGGCTCAAAAGAATCCCCAAAATGTCGAGCGATTTGCGGTCCTACGAGTTCACCTCGCATTCCGTAATTCCTATCCCCGTTCCACAGTTTCCTTAGAAGCCATCTTTTTCAACCTTAACTTTGAATCGTATGTGCTACATTAGGTCTGTTTTCTATTAACCATTCCTGATCACTCAGACAGGAATCTTGGGATCCAGGATTATATCAGTCGTTTAGGAATAGAACGCAGTTTGCGGCTTTGCTAGCAAGCGAGCACGGGCATTGGCTCAACGCCCTACCGAATCCAGACCAGCGGAGGTCTGTTCATGTGTAATAGAGATGCATCTTGACCGAACTAATCATCACTGAACAAGTGAACGAAACAACTTACGTCCACGAGCAGTAGTACATTTCGTTCATTTGACGCGTATCCGCCATGGATCATTTCATTCATTAGGCATTGGGCTTAGCGTTGGACTGGACGTCGGGCCTAACCTCTCTGGACTCACTAGACTTCTCACAGGCCGATTGACTGCTCTCCTCTCTACTAGTCATCACACGAACCCGTCTTATCAAAGGTAGAGAATTGCAAATTCTGTGAGGTGGAGCTGGAGTCAGCGAAGCATGTACCGTGTTCGTGTGAGGGGCTGGCTGCAGTGCTGGAGTGCTTCTCATTCTCAGTTCTCATTCGTACATCTTTGCTATGCGTTCATTTATCCATAGTTACTGGCGTGACGATAACTTTTAAGTTCTCTCCTTTATCTCGGACATCGTTAACTGATCTAGTCTACTTCTCCGTGAAAACGTCGATTCGATTGAGTATCGGTAAGGTGAAGCACAAGCTGCGACAGATATCGTCTAGCTTCCGAATTATATTTCAAGCCCGGCCTACTACAAATTAGTAGGCTATGCTTCCAGATACGTTAGGTCGGGAAGGAGTGAATGTTTCGGTTTCTCTCCTCAGGTTTGGCTCCTCGGCAATTGACTGGCACAGGAGTAGCGGTGAGTGCAATTTAAGAGGCTCCCGTTGTTCAGCAGGAAGCTGATGGGTTCACGACCACTGAAGTCCAGACGAAGACATGAGCCGTGAAACCCAAGAACTCGAAGATTTACATATTTAAACGCCTTCATGAATTATGAATCGGCAACTCGAATCTTCGCGTTACACAAAACTGTGACGGTGGATGAGGCAAGGGGGGGGGGGTTACCTCACGGCATTACACACGAAATGCTGCGAACAAATGAGCTGTTTCGCCGGTATTCAACGGCTTCAACGTGTAAGATAGTCAATGTCGTGGGACTATCACAAGTATAAACATAGTTGTAGGACCTCCCGGGGATGAAAGTGTTGTATTTCCTGCTGACAATGGACGAGGAAGAGTGAAACTGACTGACTAAAAAGCAGCAGGTGAACAGTCTGAGACAGTAACCTTTCAGCCTTTCGTAGGGCTCCACAAAAACGGGAGTTACTTCTGAGGAGTAACCGAAAGAAGTTTGTATGCTTCTAAACGCTTTTTCGAGAAACAGTTTGATAATAAATTTTTTGAGGTTGGAACGACGCACGCACAATATTTAATCGAAATCTTTAAAGCCGTTTCCTAAAAAACTTTTGTCTGTCGCTAAATACCAAATAGCTGACTTGATTCTGCCGTTCTCTCTATCGCGTTTACACATAGGTACCAGATTTTCAAATGCTGTTTTTTTAACACAAGAGCCTTTCAGAGGTGATGATCTGAAGAAAACGGTTTTTCTTTAAGTTTAATTCTTGTCGGTTGCATGGGATGGTGATGATGGTACAGCTAATTCCTCTTTGGGGCCTCTACTTATTGTAGAACATAATGTGTCAAGGCTGGTAGACACTCTCAGTGGTGGCAATTAATTGTTTGGGATTGTGGTGAAGGTTGTTTTCATCAGACACAACGCCGTCACTACGACGTTTTTTGTCCCCCCCCCCCTTGATGGCACTGAGAAAACCCCACACTGCGGCCACAACTGGGCCTATTGTTTGGACGAACATGAGACCTCTTATGTCCTCCCAGTTCCACCCCCAGCTCTTGTGGAGCTGATGTTCTCTGATGCGGAGTCCCCAATACGTCCACACCATTCTCGCACAGCGCTTGAGGTCCATCCCTGCAACCTTCAACGCAGCTGATGGACCCCAAGCACTTGGAGGCTCACTTCAGCCAGCCCCTCACACGTACACAATACACTCTCCGCTGACTCCAGCTCCATCGCGCAAAATCTGGAATTATCTTCCTCTGACGTATCAATCTTGGCCAGGTGGTGCGTTAGTGGACTGTGACGTGGTAATAGTCCACATACCATCCGTTTACTATCTATCTCTCTCCAGACTGAGGATCTCTCTCGTTCGGTCCCTGGAGAGTCTGATAAACTTGACTGCTTTTGACTAGGCACATCCCACCAATATGCCGCCCTGCACTTCTCCTCCCTCTTACCAACCTCCTTGATCAAGTGGCTCTTGGTGGTCCCTATGGAGGGCTCATATCCCATCGGGATAAGCGCACATCCTTTCTTCGCCAGTTTGTCGGCCTCTTCGTTCCCCTCTATTCCTGTATGACCTGTGACTACGACGTACCGATGAACAACAAATCTCAATTTAATCATTACAACGTAGCATGCATCTCAGTTAGCTCAATAACTAGAAAACTGAAACTAACGAGAGACGCTCACAATAACACACACCCCTAGCGGCCTTACCACTTGCTCGTAATGAGGCAAACTTTGCTAGAATAGTGTTGGCTGAAACGCCATCTATCACTTATATTGACCTCTACAGACGCACACACTGTGGAAATTCATGACGATTTCACACGAGACTGCAGATTTTTTCACTAAAAAGAAATGAGTCGCGCGCGCATTCACGTCATCGGGTTTTGTAAGGAACTGGCTCGTGTAGGTTGCCAACTTTCTTCGAAAACCTCCTCGGATGTTGAGGAAAAAAGGTTCTACACGTGATTCCCTTGTATCTGGCCATTTATCCAGAGGTCCTCATCACCCAGCTCCTATTTCACCTAACGTTGAAGTCACGCACATTTAATGTTGAAATTGCCACAAACAGGAGTTGCTATTTTTGGAAGTTGGTGGTTTTTCCGCTAGATGATGCCCCTCTAATCGCAGCGGTGTAGATTGCCAGGAAAAGCTCATGCCGATGGGGGTTAGACGCCACGTGCTTCGGCAAGAAGTCCTGCCTGCACATTTAAAGTTTACTGTTGTATTATGCTTTCCGTAGTTCGTTTGTCGGTGGTCAATTCCTTGCAATACGTTTAACGTCAACAATTTTGATACAGTTTTCTCGAGATATTAATAGAATAAGTGAATACACCTTTAGACGGTCCCCTGTGAAATATGTTTGCTCTTTTTCATGTGATTCTACGGAAATGTTCAAGGGTCCTGTGGGATTCCTGCGTGTAATTCTTACGATCTATCTGATCATACACGATATCCTGTCAAACGTTTCAGACAGGAGGCAGCGATAGCCATCCAATTTTGTTGACATTTCCGAAGATGATGCCGATCAGTTCGTATTGTTTTGAATTGTCTGGAGAACGTTCGGCGTTGCGTCATCAATTAACACGTCCTACCTCTAATTAAGAGTCCATGTGACAATAAGTAAAAAAGCTATGCTGAGTTTTTTCGTTCTGAATGCAATTTCGGGCTGTAGCTGCGATGAGTTCACGAAGGGAAAGCTCTAGAAGATCCGTTCCGCAGTCGGAGGTCGACCGCTCGAGAAAAAGTGGATAATCACGGACCCATTACAATATTACGCCCTGAAGATGGAAGCCCAGAGAATTGTCAATTTTTCTCGATACTGAAGCGGCGGAGGAGTCGAAAGGAACTGCGCGACAGACAAAATATTACGGCGTTAAAGAGAAAAATTCGATGAGGCAACTCCGGAAATTCCAATTGGTTGATCATCGCGACCGGTCAGGCAAAACGGGAGCAAATTGAATTGAAGAAAATCCGGGAGGAAGGAAGAAGATCCCAGAAGAAGAAAAAAACTTGAGGTTGAAGGTGAGAGAGGAAAAGTGCTCCAGCTGGACTAATGGATTGGATTTACGACGGTTGGCTTTGTGAATGGCGTGTCGCTGGACGAATCTCGTGTGAACGTTAATATTGAAAATTCCGTATCATAGAACTCAATGGTTGAAAGGTTCACGGCATGGGACCCGCAAAATCCCAGTTTAAGGTTGAGGTTACTTTAAGGAGGTAGTAAGAACCTGGTTTGACCTTCCAAACTACTTCCATCCCAAATCGCCTAAGGTATTCCTAGAGTTCAACTTTACTTTTCGAAAAGTACTGCTGAGCCGTGCAACAAGTTAGCAGCGTTCACTTGGAGGAGATCTCATCTTGGCAACGCTTGGTGTACTTGTATTATCGTTCCTGATAGTACTATTCAACGTCTCAACTCACGTTGACGATTCTTACAGCGGAGTGAAAAGCTTCTCTGAACTCTTGCGAATTTTCGTAGAAAATGAAGCTTACGCTACTTTCTTTGAAAGACTCTCCTGTCTGTACTGTTAGATTAACTGGAGGGGTTTGAACTCAAGCTGCAAAGTGTTACTAATACCTGGTTGTAGTTCTGGATTAGCGCATTGCACTCTCGGATCACATCACTCCTTAGAGAAGTAGGGTAATGCCTTAACAACTTCGATCGCTGTTTAACCCTTTCCAACAACCTACTTTCCTCCCGTGTGGACGCATGGCAGCTCTTGTTCTTTATATCAGTTTCGAAGGTTGAAATTGACTCTGCAACGCTCAGTGGTGCACACTGCTCCATTACTGAGCGACTCAACCGTAAGTAACGCTGACTTGAACTCAGTACGCCTTGATCTTCTCGCCCTCGTAAACCCTCAACTCATCAAACGTAATGCCGACAATCACAAATGCTTTGTTCTCGGTGGTCTCGAAGTTAAACGAAGCACAGCAGCAGAAAGCGGTAGCGCCTACAGTTATGGAATTTATTGTGCTGCTCGTACTCATTGCAGGACCATTATTGAGCAATCGGTATACAGAAAATTAATGAGGCTGTAAACACGGATTTTTTGAAGGAGGATAGTAATCACTTTTGCAGAGTTATTGGGTAATAACTGTTAGAACTGGTATTAAGCGAAACGGCGGTAGTTGAAATTCAGGAATTTCTGGAGTGAGCCCCATGTATCTAAAGAGCGTTTTTAAACACTCACCCTATAGGTATTGGATTGTACTACAACACGACTTTTTTTTTAACATTCTTGTAACATTCCAGCGGAGTTTAAAAAAAACCGCGGAAAAAACGCTTTTCGTCGAAAATTTTGATAATTTATTATGCTGCTCTCGTCATTTTCCCACAAATGGGAATTTTATGGTATAATTATCTTATTAAGAGCTACCAATATAAAAAATGTAATCAAAATCGTTAGAGCCGTTTTTGAGAAAAAAAATATTTGGCGTTTTGCTCACTATGATAACTATAGTTAACTTTCGGTGGATTTTGTTCAAACCCTTATTTTGGCGTCCCATGGTCACCTGCGGGCGAGATATGAAGTTTGAGCTGATTTGGTACGGTGGTTTTCTCTAAAAATCGTTCACACACACACATACACACAGACCATTTTCCCAAATAGTATTTTCGGACTCAGGGGGGTCTGAAACGTAAAGATCTGAAGAATACTCAAAATTTTTTTTTCAGCCGATTACATAACTTTCCTTTCTACTTCGTAGAGCCAAGGAAAGTAAAAAAATGGAGTGAATTTTAAATCCCCTATGATATTTATTGCCAAGGAATAGAACTACATCAGACGATTAACCGCAGAATACGATTAGAATTGAAGTTACAGAATTCCGAGTATCTCAATGCTCTGCGCGATTGTTCTTGGGCACAGTATTATCTAAGTGAACGACCTCACCGAATATAAACTCACAGGTATGGTTATTATGGCTGTTGAACTAGGACCCACACACTCAAATGATGAGAAACAGACCTGCCATTGGCTCGTTCACACGGAGTTTTCTGATATCTTTTTTCATGCGTTAACCGAGCGCCGAACATCATCTATGCGCAATGAAGAATTAGTGCAATGTATGCGTGTTGTAGAACTTGTTTGTGTAGGAACGTTAAATATCCTGTGTGTTTGCCACTGCTGTTGTTGATTGTCACGGCTCCTTATTTGACGCTTCATTCCACTAATCTTCGTTTTCTTTTGTTTTCAGTCATATTCCGAGAAATGATGACAAAAGCGAAATCCGACTTTCATTCGATGTTCAAGAAGACCTACGGAATAATTTACGAACAGAATTCTTACGTATTCACGGACTTGTTTGAAGAATTGGAAAAATATTATTCCAGAGGTCAAATCGAGCTCATGGAAGCGATGGAAAATTTCTTCAACACGTTGTACCAGAAAATGTTCACCGTTTTGAATTCCCAGTACAAATTCGAACCGAAGTAAGGATTTGTTTGTCGTAAAAGTAATTTACCATTCAAACGAGGAAAATATTTTGGCACATTTGGCGAAATTCAAAAACTTTGCACAGTGTCTCCTGGGAGAAGAGAGAGAGAGAGAGAGAGAGTAACGACACTATGGACGATGCTTAACTCAACTTGTCGTTTAGTCACACATTGTTGATGCTGTGCTGAGCATCAAAGAGGTTTGCCTTGAATATGCTTTGACAGAAACGAGTTGGAAAGGGGTGGGGGTAGGATGGGGAGGATGACGACGAATGAAATAACTTCTTGGTTCACAAATATGAACTTGAAACTCGAATTTAGCGTGGAACAATCGATAAATTATTATATTTATCTGTCTTAAATTTAAAATGATGGAAAATATTAGAGATTCAGAGCAAACCGTCACTCGTAACATTTAGATTAAAATTGGTACCCCATTGAGCCTGCAGGTGGATTACTCGAATCGATACGCACAGTCCAGGGAGCGGGAAACGAACAGCAGACCACACCCGTACTGTATTGCTGGTACACATACGACAACAACTATACTTAGGCCTCCTTGGAGGAAATTCAAGATCTACTGCTGCCAAAAGCGCTAGCAAGAAGCCTATTAAATCCGTTTCCTGCTGTAATTCGGTTTAGCGTCACGTCAATAAAACAAACGCCCCTCATTATTTTCCTAGCCGCAAAGAAAATTGACGCGGCTCTTCTTGTAATACTGGACTTGCTCAACTGTCACCTACAAAATAACAAGAGGCGCAGTATGGGCTTTGTCGTAACGGAATAACAGACCGACGAAACGGAGTTGCAGTTGAAATCGCGTTGAAACGACTCCCGAGAAGTCTCGTAAAAAGCGAAGACGGTAATTACAGAGAAAAATTCACTGCGGCATAAAGGTGTTAAATAAACTTTGCGAGCCGCCAAAGTCAACTCCATCGCGTTTCCTTCCTTCAGGAAAACAGTCGTTTCTCTTCAGCCTAGTTACTCGTTGGATCAGTCATTCCACATGTAACTGGTGTAGAAACGTTTTTGAGGCAAATGTCTTGAGAGTAGTGGGAAGTTGCTACATCTATATGTCTGAATTTGCCTGCTGAGGGCTCGTCAAAATCCAACTCACGTTTAGGAAAATAATGAATTATTGTGCCACCTTGTGCAGTATTTTTAGCAAGGTAAATGTAGATTTCACTTCGCGTTTAACAGTGAAAATCGTCCAGAGACGAGGTGTGCATCATAATCATCGTTATCTCTCGTTTTCAGGTACTTGGAGTGCGTCAGTGAAAAAATGAAGGAATTGAAACCGTTCGGCGACGTTCCCGACAAATTATCCGTCCAATTAAAGAGATCGTTTGTTGCGACGAGAACGTTTTCGCAGGCTTTGACGATATCGGGGAACATCGTCAAGAATATGGAAAACGTACGTGAACTTTTTACTTTGTACATTAGCGGATGAAAATGTCAAAAGTGACAATGTCGAGAATAGGAAGAATATATAAATACCGGTTACATGACGGATCAATGGGGTGGAACAAAGAATCGATGCGAGAAATATCCCAAGTAACTTCCGAGCCTTCTAACCAGACAATAGCGAGCACGAACTGTTTCAGAGTAGTGATGGACATTTATAAAATATCTGGTGCGTTGCAACACACAACTTTCCTTAGCTCTACAACAATTCACTTTGTACATGACTAATTCTATTTAATCAATTCATTTATCACTCAGTTAATTTGAACTTGGTCAAACAACGCATTGCGGCAGCAGGAAGCGGTAGCGCTTACAGTTCCAGATTTTATTGTGCTGCTCGTACTCATTGCAACACCATTATTGAGCGATTGGTACACAGATAATTAATGAGGCTGTAAACCCAAATTTTTTTGAGAAGGATAGTAATTACTTTCGCAGAGTTATTGGGTAAAAACGTTTAGAACTGGTAGTAAGCGAAACGGCAGTAGTTGAAATTCAGGAATTTCTGGAGTGAGCCCCATGTATCTCATGAGCGTTTTTAAACACTCAATCTTTAGGTATTGGATTGGACTACAATACTAATTTATTTTATCATTCTACAAAAATTCCAGCGGAGTTTATAAGAAAAAACTGCGCTAAAAACTCTTTTCGTCGAAAATTTTGATAATTTATTGTGCTGCTCTCGTCATTTTCCCACGAATGGTAATTTTATGGTATAATTGTCTTATTGAGAGCTATCTATATAAAAAATTTAATCAAAATCGTTAGAGCAGTTTTTGAGAAAAAAAATTTGGTGTTTTGATCACAATGATAACTATAGTTAACTTTCGGTAGATTTTGTCCATACCCTTATTTTGGCGTCCCATGGTAACCTGTAGGCTAGACATCAAGTTTCAGTTGATTTGGTACGGTTGTTTTCTCTAAAAACCGCGCTAAAACCGATTAAGTCTAAAGTTTTGGTAATTTATTGTGCTGCTCTCGTAATTTTCCCATAGATGGGACTCTTATGGTGTAGTTGCCATATTTGGAGCTACCAATATAAAAAATTTAATCAAAATCGTTAGAGCCGTTTTTAAGAAAAAAAATATTTGGTGTTTTGATCACTATGATAACTATAGTTAACTTTCGGTGGATTTTGTTCAAACCCTTATTTTGGCGTCCCATGGTGACCTGCGAGCGAGATATGAAGTTTGAGTTGATTTGGTACGGTGGTTTTCTCTAAAAATCGTTCACAGACACACATACACACACACACACACACAGACCCACAGACCATTTTCCCAAATAGTGTTTTTCGGACTCAGGAGGGTCTGAAGCGTAAAGATCTGAAGAAAACTCAACAAAAAAAAATTTCAGGCGAAAGTAAAAACATCGATGGTTTTTTCGATTGAATGCATCGGATTGTTGCATCAATGTAATATCGATGTATCAAAAAATACATCGATGTTTTCTAGACATCGATCGTTTTTCTATATTAGTTAAATATGTTTGTGGTTTAGAAATAAAAAGTAAGTACATATTAAAATAACTTTATTACCTTTACATTTATTTTTAATATATATCCCGATAATTTTTATCTATACTTTGTAAAAACCCAATTTTACCCAATTTTTTACCATTTACTGTATTCCTTTGTTGAGTATTACCTGCGCCGCTCGTGGAAACAGTCTCTCTGAAGGCCCACCATTGTTAGATATTTAAAGGCAATTGTATGCAATGTTGGAAACTGTATTTTGTAATCCTTCCAAATTTATTATGATATTAATATTACAAATAACGTGTTGATCAGTTTAACACTTTGATTTATAATTATTATTGCTAACACGACCCAGCAAATTTTAAAATGAATTCTGAATCAAGCTGAGTAGTAATTTAAATTTAATATAAAAATTAAAATAATAAGCTTTTTGAACCTAGATACTGCAACTAATTGTAAGTAAAAGACAGATAGCATGTCAATTCAGTCGGCCATTTGCATTTATATTTTTTATGGGTTGGTTGCACTGACCTCTATAATATTGGCGGCCTTTTCAACTAGTGATACCGCTTTTTGACGAAACACCTTGCGAGTGCTAAATAATGTAATTGAAAAAGACAAAAAAATAGTTATTAACTGTAGAGTGATAGGGGGTAGGTTTGATTGTATGCCTTTTCGATGCTTCGAAAAAAAACATCGATGTATTCTCAATGTTTAAAACTTAA
The DNA here is from genome assembly GCA_020466155.1 of Pachypeltis micranthus. Taxonomy (NCBI): domain Eukaryota; kingdom Metazoa; phylum Arthropoda; class Insecta; order Hemiptera; family Miridae; genus Pachypeltis; species Pachypeltis micranthus. The sequence continues at coordinate 29,487,600 of CM035771.1, read as the reverse complement.
CAATCCATCGGTTTGATTCGATGCATCTTTACTATACATTGAGTATTTTTAAAACATCGATGTATATCGTCCACTCCTATTTCAGAGCTTGAGTTGGGCATGTGGTACTCGCCGAGTTGCTTTGCTCAGCTTTTTTTTTTTTGCAAAAAAATTTTGAGTTTTCTTCAGATCATTACGTTTCAGACCCCCCTGAGTCCGAAAAACACTATTTGGGAAAATGGTCTGTGTGTGTGTGTCTGAGAACGATTTTTAGAGAAAACCGCCGTACCAAATCAGCTCAAACTTGATATCTCGCCCGCAGGCCTCCATGGGACGCCAAAATAAGGGTTTGGACAAAATCCACCGAAAGTTAACTATAGTTAACTTTCCTTATCATAGTTATCATAGTGATCAAAACACCAAATTTTTTTTTTTCTCAAAAACGGCTCTAACGATTTTGATTAAATTTTTTATATAGATAGCTCTTAATAAGCTAATTATACCATAAAATTCCCATTTGTGGGAAAATGACGTGAGCAGCACAATAAATTATCAACATTTTCGACGAGAAGCGTTTTTAGCGCAGTTTTTTCCTTATAAACTCCGCTGGAATGTTTAAAAAAAATTGGTATCGTAGTCCAATCCAATACCTAAAGGGTGAGTGTTTAAAAACGCTCATGAGATACATGGGGCTCACTCCAAAAATTCCTGAGTTTCAACTACCGCCGCTTCGCTTACTACCAGTTCTAAACGTTTTGACCCAATAACTCTGCAAAAGTAATTACTGTCCTTCTTAAAAAAATTCGTGTTTACAACCTCATTAATTATCTGTGTACCAATCGCTCAATAATGGTCGTGCAATGAGTACAAGCAGCACAGAACTCCAGGCGTACCGCTTCCTGCTGCCGTAAAGCGTTGTTTGACCAAGTTCAAATGAACTGAGTGATAAATGGTTTCCTCCTCAAGACCAGTTTTGTGTGAACAGTTGATAGCGCAACGGTAATGTACAATTTTCGTCCGGTGGAAAGTGACGAGAGAAGCTCAATAAATTATCCAAATTTTAAATATAAGTCAGTTGTCGTAGTTAAATACTGGTTTCTAAAACTGCTCAACCTATGAATTTTACATGAACAGTTCGTTTTCGATGAACGTAATAATTTACTTCGCAGCAGAACGTTCATTCATCTTGAAATCGTTGGAACGCTCTCGTATCCATCTGGGGCGCCGGTTGTGATCACGATAACCTTACATTGTCATCGTAGTCGAAAAGCAACTGTAACTGCGCTTGTGTAGATAGCATCTTTATTTATTTATTTATTATTATTATTATTAGTCAAAAACAATAATAATGGAGATAATAACAGAAGAGAATAATTGGCAGAGCACGGTAACGGGGAACTGATATGAAGATATGGTAAGGAAAGATACCACCACTTTTTTGTGAGTAACACTTGATCAGGTTTAGAGCTCAACCAAATCTGGTGAAACCCGTTTTTGCTGAGTGGAGCAGTTTAGGTACTGTTAACCGAGTCTAAACAGGATCTGACAGTTCCTGAACACAGTTGGTGAAAATGGCTCCAAGTCACTCATACTAATAAGGTACTTTGGATATTGATACGGGAAGGGGAGGGGGACCACTGCTGAAAATTGATTGATTTTATTGGCTGAGATATCCCGACGTAGCGCAGTATTTGTCATGGGGTTTGCATTCGGAGATTATCAATTCTACAAATGAAACTGGGTTGTTCAATTTCGCGTAGAGGACGTTAGATTTATCACTATTTATGTTTCGCAGATTGCCATGACCAGCTCCTGCTACCGTGCCGTAGCCAAAATGACGCACTGCCCCGCATGCAGCGGTTTGAGCCTGAAGGATCTCAAACCCTGTTCGAACTACTGCACGAATGTGATGAAAGGCTGTCTCGCTTACCACTCCCAACTCGACACACACTGGAACGAATTTATTGGTTAGTTGTCGTTTATCGATTGCGCTTTTATCCCACTAACGAGTTTCAATGTCTATTCGCTATTAACTGGAATAACTAGGTTTTTAATTTCGAATTACGTTGTAAAAAGCGTGGGACCTTCCACAACTTTACTCAGCGCCGCGAGTGTCCAGGGTTTGCTATCGTTCTCCCAACTAATCTATTCTGTTTTCCACTCTGCTCATGTGAAGGGTATACTAATCTAACGAACAGATAGTAGATCAAGCAAAGGACGATGTAGAATACCAGGTCTCCGGGGGAAGAGCTGATGCCTGTGTGTTTACCACTTGGAGATAGACCCCTGGGGAATCCTGTACCATCTGAGAAGATTTCTTTATCTGTTTTCTCAGATGATAGCTATTTACTAAAGTTAACGTACCTGTTTGATGGGTCTGTCTTCTCTAGAGGGTGAGGTAGCCAAAGAAGACGGACCCACCAAACTTCAGTAATTTACCTACTGGCGGAATTAACTCAATCACTTTAATAGGTAACTATTAACTTCGGTGGCAAGTTTCAAGGGGGCAGATCAACTGTAGAAATGTTTTTTCTACTGTTTTCCTTCTTCACTAGTAGCAGTCAATGCTGGTAGGTATGGCTGCTCTTCCAACAACTGTTGCTCACTGTTGTAGAAACTACACTCGAGCAGCACGTGGCTTCTTGTTTCCTCCGCACTGGAGGCGCAAGATGTGCATGATGGAGAGTTTTTGAGAGAAAAGAAGTGAAGCCGCACATTGAAGTCACCATGTCCTGTAAGGAACTGGCTCAACCCACTTTCTCCTAAGAGGTTCACGGATGTTGGAGAAGTACTCATGTGTGTCATGTCCCTTGGACGAGGATTCCTATCTCGCTTGCCATTTCTCTAACGCCCTTTCGTCAATAGTGGCAAGTTTTCGTTCAGTAGAGAAATACTCTCTTTTGATTGACTTTGAGCGCTATCCCAGACAACGCCTCAGTAGCCAATTACGTCTAGGTAGATGTCTTTGTACATGAGAATTGTGCCACTGTAACACACTCCCCAAGTGGCCTTACTAATTGCTAGTAGTGAAGCGAACCTGTTAGTGCCTTTGAGGGACTGGAGGTGTTGGACTTGAAAACTGAAAAACTTGAAGGACTGAGCCCTATGGGCACCCTCTCTCTCTCGGTCTCTGTACTGAGATATGTCTGCATTGTTCTATTGGTCTGACGAGCATGTGCTGGTTACAGGGGATTCCCTTACCTCTAAGCCCAAATGATGTTATTTGGAACCATATTGGCCAAACACGCAGACCTTCAGTGAGTAAAATCCGAAAATAACTCAAGAAACCCCGTTTTTAGTCGACGACTTTACTGGAGATTTTATCCAATAGTTTTGAGTGTCCAATCACCATGCATTCACGTTCTCATTGACAATTAGCCCGAGTTTAATTAAGAAGAGCGCTAAATAACCGAGATCAACATTTACTGAATCAAAATTTTCGTTAAAATGGCCAGATTTTTGTTTGAGGCTTCAGGAAGGTTGCTACGAAAGAAATCAAACCTGTTGAATGGCGAAGGAGAATGGCAAGAGGTTGTTGAGTTCCAATGTCGGCAATTCAACAATTAATCAGTCCCAGCCAGGCTGTCATGTTTCCAATGGGGCGGAAACGCCTGAGTGCTGCCTAACGTTACGTGCAAATATGTGGCCCGTCTGAAAGAACTGAGTAGGAAAGTAATTTTGTATTCTATTCTGTAATAACGTATGATGAAGGATGTATTTAAATTATTCACGGAAATATGAATTAGTGGCTCTTATGGTGCAATTAACTCTTCCGATTTTGAATTATTGGGACGTTACATTCTTCACATGAGCTGAGTGAAAAACTGAATAGCAGAAAAGTTTGCTCGGGGCAGAGGAAAGCGATAATGTGCTGTGATGCCCTCTAGCATCGCATTGTGAGAACCCCCCCGCGATCACTCTCTTCACATATGATGCACCTTCTCAAAATGTACTATGATTTTTATTGTTGCAGTTGAAATGGAAAAAGTGATTGACCGCCTGTTGGGGCCCTTCAACATTGAAATGGTCGTTGAGCCGATCAACATCAAAATTTCTGAAGCGATTATGAACTTCCAGGAAAATGCCACACCCGTCTCACAGAGCGTGAGTTGTCTGAACTGTTTGAAAAATATTTATTTTAGTGTTTGACCGTGGGAGGTAGTAACTTCATCATATTCTAGCGTAATTTGTGTGGGTTCCATTCGCAATCACCGGGTGGATTAAAGCTGTGTCATTCTTTGTTCCTGGGTGGAGTCTAGCATGTACAGTCCATTCTTATAGTATTTGAGTTAGCAATTTTTGAAAGGTTACGTTTGTTGGTGTTCAATATTGATTTATTTAAGGTTGAGGACGTGCTATCAGCCATTATTTTTCTGCTGTGGGGCATCAGAAGAACATAGGGTGCTTGGGGTGTGTAGAAATCCACTGACGTCGTTTCCTAGTTGTTTGATGTTTGCGCCCTTTTTCGACCTCATATTTGAGGCATAACCTAGATGTATATCCTTATTCACCCATTCCTTATCCTTCTACAAGCCCACATTGACTCGTTGATGGCCTGTATGGGTCATGTGATCTTCATTCACGTGGAGTCTCTTTGTGCGGCCAGATATTTTGTGCAGCAGTGAAACTAGTGCCACCGCAAGATTCTCCAGCTCTCCACACTGAGTAGTGATGCATTCAATTATAGCGCTTCCCTGTTGCAACCTTGTGATGGGTCAGGGGGAGCCCAGGTTATGCTGACAATGCATTCCATTAAACAGGGCATTGGATTCGTCCGTGTACATATGGTAAAGAGATTTCTCTGATTTCATCTAAGGAATATTAATAACGTGTCGTTCATCATGAACAAAACTTCATTTATGGATTACGAACGTATTGTTAGATTTATTTATGTTTTGTAGTGTTCTACTAAAGATTGATCAAGGTATTAACACTATAAACCCCTCCAGGTAGAGAAGACCTTATGGTCCTTGTCAAAAAACTGAAATCCTTCTCTCTCTATCTCTTCTTTCTCACCCACTCTTCCCTCACGGTGCACTCCCTGGCGTTTTCAGACAGGAACTTCAGTGCCCTAACCCTTTGGGGTCCTATGAGACCTTGAGGTTGCATTATTTCCTCTCCTGGATAGGTGACAGTTCATGGGAAATATAAATAATAAAGTCAGAGCTGCCTTCAGGTTGTTGTTTTGAGAATATGATGAATTTTCTGATTTTTGTCTTAGTCCAACAAAAATACTAAAGCCCAATAAAATAAATTTTGTTATTTTCTGTGCCCATAAAATCAATTCACTTTGCTTCAACTGAACGTTCCATTTCCAGGTGTTTACAGCTTGTGGAAGGCCGCCTTTGGGCCGACGAAGGAGAGGAGCGGGTTGGCAGGAATCGTTTGCGAAAACGAACATTCGATTGCGTCGAGACAACGGGCCAACCTCCACGACTTCTTCTTCAGACGGTGAAATCTCCCTCGAGACTTTGGATTTTGGAGGTTCAGGCAAAAGAGGACGAAAACAGTTTCAACCGCCAGGAGCCGACGGTTTGGAAAAAGTCATCAAAGAAGCTAAATCCCGTTTAAAAGACACCAAAAATTTCTGGAAAAAACTGCCTTATCACATGTGCAGTGCGTCAAAGACAGAAGAACATGAAAGTTGTTGGAACGGGCAGAAAAAGGACAAGTAAGTCTTAAGGCACAGGCATCGTCTTAAACATGTGTCTACAGTTGATTGAATATTATACAATATTACGTTAACTTTTCCAGGTATGTAACTCCAGTGGTTGGTGATGGAATGAACAACCAACAAAATAATCCAGAGGTGGACGTGGATGTTGCTAGGCCTAACAGTCTGGTGAACGAACAAGTGTACGCTTTGAAAACAATTACAGGGAAATTGAAGACTGCATTTATGGGGCAAGATGTGGAGTGGTTTGACACAGGTAATTGGAAACTGCTACTCACTACCTAATAATAATTATAACTTTCAATGTTGTATTTCATTAAGAAATTGTTAATAATGTAGCATTTCTAATGGGTGAGTTGAATTCATATCAGGTAGTTCAAATATTTTGATATGGTTGGCAACTATCAAGAGGAAGAAGTGCTAGTTAGCATGGCAAAATGGTACTGTTGTGTGGTTACTACATTAGTCATATGACATTGCATAGTTGTTGTCTGGTAACTATGGGGGGAGAGGAGTTTCGAGTTGGATTGTTCCGTAAGATTTCTTGTCTGATTTATTAAATTCGAGTATTCCTTCTTCCTTTTCTGAGTTCACAACAATACGTTCGAAAACAGTTCAAAGATGGATGAAGTCACGATTGACATTGATTGATTTTAGTGGGTAGAACCCAATTACCTTTATCCTAACTACCACGTGATTTTATTTGCTGACTGTCAAAATACACATTAGACGAAATGGCGTTTGAATTAATAAAATTCCTGATAATTTCAGATGACACATTAGATGCTGGAAGCGGATCTGGCTATGGCCCCGACGACGAGGACTCCAGTGACATTGGCTCTGGCTCTTCAGGATTCCCAACTGAAAATGAACCTGAACCACCAACCGTTAGTGACAAGGGACACTCGACGACTCCCCCCCACCGCTCTAACCAAGAAGACAACCAACTTTACCCCATAGCAGGATCAAAATCCACGCAGGGTGTTGCCAATGTAAACAACAACACAATATCAGAACCCTCCGGCGCGTCGCCATCTATTCGAGGCAACGTACTGAATCGAATCGTTCTATCCTACTTCATGCCAATTGTTGTTGTCTACTTGGGCAGGTCAGTCAGCGAATGGTGGCACTGACACATGCCCCCTGCTGACCTGATCGGGTGGTTCCAAGATCTAAAAGATCATTTTGCCTAGCGAAATTACGTTAACTCATCCGTGCAAACGCTGCTGTCTGCACGCTAACCTGGTCCATAGTTTAAGAAAACGGTTTTTTGTCGGCCGGTGCCCCCATTAGACGGTTGACTCGTCGCAATCAGGCACAGTCCGCAAAAGTATGTCGCGGTGCAGGCGTTGTACATATTTGATACATTCACTCAAACAAAATAACACCAACAAAATTGTAACACAACGTAGGCTTCTTGATTATTTCATCGGCCACATTTCGTCTTCGTTATTGTTTTGTCACAGCTACTGCCATTTGTTGTTTCCCCTAGTCTGTCCAATGAAAGCCAATATGTCGTCCGCCCATTTGGTAGTTGAAATGACTAGACTCCGGTGGTTTCCAGTCGGCCGATTTTGATCATATTTTTAATAACAATCAGAACAGGAAACTGTCATGCGTTTATTTGATAAAATGCGTAAAGACTTTTGTCTGCTACAAATTCAGTAACATGTGGGTTAGCATGTCACTCTATTCCGTCGGCCTTACAGTTCCTAAATTATTACTTATATACCCTCGAATACGCGATTCTCTTCTAGTTGACAGGAAAACGGTTGGTTTTTTGTTCCTATCCTACCAGCCCACATAAAGTCTTCGACTGCTCTGTTGTGTACGACTAATAACTCTTATGAGTGTTAAGGAAGTCATTTTGATAAGGAAACAGTACATTGATGTAATCTAGAGCTACATTGACTAGTTTTTTCAGAATGCAAATGCTTACCAGTCTTCTGTGGCTTGAACGGCAGACTCCCAGAATTAGGTGCTGTTTGACTGATTGTGACAGTCCTTCAACCCGTCAATGATTTTATTTGGTTTCCTACGTGTTTTCAATAGGTGACCGAGGCTTCTCCGGTTATATGTCCACTAGGTTTCCTAAGAAATTCGTGAAAACGAACCATGAACCATGCATCAAAATAATTATTAACTTGGATAGTTTTACCAAATCGCTGGTGAATGGAAGGAGACCAGTCAAGTGCTGTTCAAGTCGGCAGTTCCTCTTATAAGAAAATATGTAAACTTATTAGCAGCGAAGCACGGTTGTGTAAGATGAGGACAAAGAATCATAATGAGCAGGGATTGACACTTCAAGTATTACTACTGATTGTGCTGTGTTAGGATCCACAAGTTGGCATAGATGTGTCGGGTAGAATTGCGTGTAATGATGTGATGAAGTGATTGTAACATGAAGTAGCTATATTGCTCTCTGCCTGTCCCAAAGCTGGGTTGAGCACCGCAACCTAATGATGTACCAGTCCTAATGTCTCACAAGTCCATGTCTACCCTCCTATGGAATGCAAGGTATTTCCCGCAAGAGTCATCTTTGATGTCCACCTTGGGAGAAGTATTACTGAATACCAAAAATCGCTCCCTCTCAACTCTTCAGCTCTGGGCCAGGACATGGTAGCCATCAACACCGAGGAGTGTCGACTATGCCCATAACATACATGTGTTCATTTTGAGGTGCCCAGTGATAAGCCCTGCAGTCTGCCATAGGTCCTTCCTATTCAGCAACAGAAGGCTCACTTCCACAGCATTCCAGACTGTCTGATGCATTCTTCTCGCATATTCTCCCACTATCCTTTTGACTAGTGATAGAGGAGAAATCCCACAATGGGAAGGTGGCCCAATAGGTACCGTAGACGAACTGCATCTGGCCAGATGGTCAGGTCTCCCATTGCCAATGATCAACAGGTTAACTCTATTCGTGTTTGATAAGGGGTTAAGCCAGGCAAGTTTCATGACGCTTGACGATCAGTCATTATGTTGATTGTTTTATTGCTATAGCGTTTCTCGTGAATTATGATGGCCTGAGGTAGCCAAATTAATGCGTAAGGAGACATACAGAGGTAGAGAAGGTAGAAATCGTGCAGTGTGTAATCCAGTAACATCTAGGATACGGTTATCCTTGAACATCAACCTTCTCAATTTGTCACAAATGTTCGATTCGTGACTGACATGTGACATTGTGCCTGGTTTGCGCAACATTGGTGGGGATCGACCAGGCAAACCATTCCTGTCGCTGTTATTAGTATATGTACAGTTCAATTTGTCTGCGCTTCCAGCCCACTTTTATAAAGTATTAGTTTCCAATGTTGGAACGACCCTGAAGATCATGTTGCCGTGAGGTCGTGAGACCTATCAGCTGGAGCTGTTGCTGATGACGGTCATCAAAGCTTTATGGATGACTGCCGAATAACACTTTGTGTCGGGATCTCTCGCAGTTTTCTTCTTCAAGGCTTCTCCTGGTTTTTGGCTCACGACGAAAATAAAGTGAGGGCTCAATCAGTGCCCAGATCTTGTGAGTACGGGCACCACTGAAATAAACCTCCACGTGGTAGCTCGAAAAAAAAGCCATTCCATTTGAGGTATTTTGAACTTCTTTCGTGACACTCTTCCAATTCTTATGTTGCCCAACATCTATTAAGGAACTGAACTCATTTCACAAGTCAGCTGCATCACAAATTAATATGAATGACTCCGCTTTTCTGGGGACTGAAACCACATTAGTGGCCGAAATGATTGGAAACCATTGGAGTCTTGATTAATTATAGGAAAAATCGTGTTCAGCAAAATTAGAAAGTAGTTTTTTCACAACAGTAGCTTCTTATGTATATCCATCACAAGTGCCTCTCCTGATTCTCATCCATTTACGGCGAATACTTCAAATTATTCCTTGCATTCCAATCAGAGAGCCATAAGGATGTTGCAGTAGTACAGTACAGCTCATAACCCCTCAGAATTTCGACTTGGCAAAGAAAAACTTGGCTGTGTATGAACGCTGCAGCCTCGACAAAGTATATTTTCCTGAGGTCTGTGTCTGATAGATTATTAAACCTATTACTTTGTTTGACATAGGAAATATTGTACTTGTTGCGAAAACGTTGAATCAAGCACAACAAATATTTTTTGTACTAACGTCATCTACTTAAATATCCGGTTGTTACAGAGGTCGCTAAATATTTGTAATCGCCCGATGAATAACGTTGGCTACTTGTTTCGAGTTCCGCGATTTATTTGAAAACTATCGAAAGGATCGTACTTAATAATTAAACCTTCAAGTAGCTCTGACTCTCGATTCGAATCAGGCTAATTAACGTCATGTTTGGAGTGCGTCACTGAGCTGCAAAGTACTCTTTCGTGGATAATCAGTCTAGGATTACTGGAGCATTGTCTAGGAATCCGGATTAAATTTGCTTTGACGCCTCATTGTCTGTCAACCATACCACAATCACAACTGCGGAGTATTTTTCTGCGTTCTCCTCCCTGTTAAGTCATACGTTTACATTTGCTCAATATGAGCCTCCAGTCACTGATGACTCTGATTTAAACGTTGCAATTTGTCACACTGCACGCTTTGAAACACTGGGGGGACGTGCAAATAAAAAAATATTAAAAAAAAAGAAATAACTCACATAGCTGGGAGTAACATTTTGTACCAGCGATCGTGGACGGAGAGGAAGGAATGTGTCGACGACTGTAGGACCGAAATATTTCCTTGCTGGCAGGGAAATCATCTATTTGACCTACAAATACGTGCTCAACCGGATTATGTAGTAAAAGTAAAGTTGAAAGGTGAAGGAAAGGAGTTCTCAAACGATCAGCTTCCTTTTCACGTGCACGCGTTTTTACAAAGTAGTGCGAACTGAACTCAAATTGAATGGCGGTCTTCCACGCAATATACCATTAAATCGATTAGGCTATGGGGTAAACTTTAATGTTAAAAGGCACGCATCTCCCTAATAACGTAACTATTCTTATTAAGTGTAAATCTTTGCGGATGATTGTGTTATATTCAGTAGCGACTGTAAAACACTGCGTTGTTGGTGTAGAACACTGTGTTGTCTGTTTGATGCAGATTACTTCATTCGTGTTGAGTAATTGCTGCACCCGACTCTTAATTGAATGAATTGCCCAACTTTAATGGTTCATTCTTACTACCAACCGCATCCTTCTGAGTGTTTTCTTTGCATGTTGTGTGCTGTCTACGAGCTGCAATGCTTCTTGTGCCCGCAATTACAGTCTGGTGCTTGTTGGAATCATTTTATTATCAACGAAGCGCTTAACATTTTGGCTTTTTGAAGATCTGGCATCTTTCATCAGTCTTCTAATGTACCGTGGAGTGCTCTGATTGATTGTTTTAGTCAAGAACTTAAATTGTGTGGGGACGGAGATTAGCAAGTGTGTTTCATTGATTCCTCAACATCCTTATAGGAATTTTACAACCACCGGGAGTGGAGCTGTGAGCGAATAAACCAAAACAAAATCACACTAGTAGACAGATAGGGAAAGGCAGTGTGGCACGGTGATCAAAGGTCTACGATAGCTTCCAGCGGCGATGAGAGTAAAAAGTAAAGTAAAGTTTTCGTCGATCTTATGGTTTTTCTCAGCTGTGCCAAGGGGACATAAAACCAGATGCGAGGCAGATGGGTGGAAGCTTGAAGGACCTCTACCGCAGCTTACTGGGGTCCTTCCAAACCCCAGAGAGACTAGTAGGTCCAAACTATCTCGTCCCTGGATGAGGAAAAGTCGTAAGTGCCATCGAAACACAGGGCAGCTCAGCGACCATTCTGGCCTTAAGGGTTGTTTGACCCAAACATGATAAAATGGGAATTCACAGCCCGTGGCCTTGTGCCGGTGCATTATGGGCTAGGGCCACGACAGGTGGCCTCTGCAGGGCAAGGTAGGTAGAACAGAGGTTTCCAACTCCTACTCAGGACAAGACCTTACTATGCTGGGAAATGCGCTTGCTCTGAGGACATCGTGGTGGTCGTGGAGTCGCTGGAAGGTTCCCATCCTTCACTTCGTTTTTGAACTTTGGGGTCTGAGGGAGGTAGAGGCCACCCGGTTGGAACTCCCGCAGACACTCCTAAATGCAGAATTTAATTGTCTCAGCTGTCCCAATGTTCAAAGAAATTCTCTCCGAAATGAATGTGGACAATTTAACTGATGCATACGTGAATAAGTGACTGAAGCCATAATTGGATTTAAAAGAAAATTCGTCTACCTCTTGATCAATTTGTTCTCAACTTTCCCAAGCAAGTAACCAAACGAGGTAATGCTCATATGAAAATAGGCAAAAAACTTAGTGGGATCTTTGTATAAATGATGACATTCCCTAAACGCACTCATTCAACTTCTCGCCCTCGTGTCAAAAGGTATCACATTATTAACGCATGGGTTTCAGAAAAGAAATAGTAATCATCCATTTTCATCGTGAAGTTGAATCGCATAGTCTCGGCGTTTCTATTCCCTTATGAGTGTTATAGTAGTCGAACGAAATGCGTAGTGTTGACGACGCAGATATTACGAGAGCGCAATGTATTGTGACTTTGTCGCACAAACCCCCTTATTTTGCAGATAGCTCCCCATGTCAGAATGTCCCAAAATCGAATATGTTCCGAATAAAACTGAATTCAACGTTTGTAGCCGAGGTACCGTGAATGTATCGACGTTGGAGCAGACGCCATTATAAATATATTATGGTTAATGGGAGGTGACGTGAGCCCTCTCAAGATCTGATTGCCCGTAACGGGAAGAATTTCTGTTCCTAGAGCTCAAAATGGTTCGGAATTGACTGCGTTTCAGCTGCGTAAGTACGTAACCATCCAGAACCGTTTCTGGGATTTTTTATAACTATGCCCACTTCGATCCTTCCAACGACCTCCGTGACGAAACCTTTTGGAAGGTGGTGAAGGCTATAAATGATAAAGTATTGCGAAAATCTTTCAACGAAGCAAGTGGTTGGTCCTGTTCAGAACTAGTGTGGAGCCCCAGTGGTACAAACCTCGACTACATGGCGTTTTAGTTAAAGTCGAGCATTTACCATACATTAACCACGCAGAAATAACCCGTCTATATCATGCACAAAATTTGATTAATTGTCCCTTGGATGTCATAAATAACTGTGGGATTACGGGTTTCTGTTACCTGTACCCAAACCCTAAATGACATTCTAACTGTCAAGTTAGACCCGTCCTATAAATGTGTTAATCCCGACTGCATAAAGGAAGGTTGTACGCGTGACACCTTAACAATAGTAGCGTAAGAGGTCCTTTTCGTCTAGCGAGTAACACCCCAAACACAATCAGTACCTGTTTTTCCCAAAAGCGAGATATGCGTCGAATCATTCCCACTCTGTGGTTCTTCCATAGTTCTGGTGCCTTCTAACCTGCGCAGCTCTACTGAGTTGTGCCCATTATTCACTCGGTAAGGTCCTTACTCAGAGAGTATTTCGAAATTATTGTAAAGTTTTAAGATGAAATGTTCTTATTTTGGGCTAGTCGTATTTATTTGTATAAAAATTCGTGTTTTTTAAATAAAGAACAACTGTCGTGATAACAAATAATGTTTGTTCATGTGGAAAATGAAAGTTTGATCCCCTGCAGAAGGTGATGATGTCCCTAAATTAGGCTGATGTTTATTGCAAGGTGTGAGTTCAACCCTTAAGTTAGTTATTGTTGATGATAATTTTAGAACGTGGTTTTTGCCAGAGGACTGAAGTGTGGTGAAGTGGCAGCGCATTTTGAGGCTGATAGAGAAAATATCGCTTGACTCGCTTTTTTAGTGGTAAAGATTGGATGGCTGTATGCCATCGATGTTCCACAGATAGGACCTGAGGAACTACTTGGGTTCAACGTGGTATTCGTAGTGCAATCCTGCTTACGACAGAGTGTGCTTCAGCTGTGCACACACTGCCTGTACAGAGATCCATATTTTATAGTGACTCCCTCCCCACCTCTCAATACTTGGTCCAGTGAAATGGGCTCCTTCAATAATAACCTGCTCCATGTTTAAATTAAGAGCCTCATTCGTTGTCCTAAGTTTTACCGTTCTACCAATCTTGTCGTGAATATCATCAAAATGTTATACTTTTCCCTCAAGATACAAAAGCGCATTGAGAACGCCTTCACTATCAGAAAACCCCTACTTGATATGGAGACTGATCTGGGACCGGGATGTGCTCCTTGACAACAGTCTGACATTCACAGATCTCATGAAATGTATTTATAGTAGTGTCACGCAGCCCTTGGGCTACTTGAGTATGTCTGCCCAGACTGTGCTCTTCACACAGTAGGCACAAACCGTTCCTTTTTCAGAACTGGATAGAGTCCTTAGCCAACCTACCGTAAAGCGCTCTTCCACTTCACTACTTCACTCTCGCCAGCCCTAACCACGACAAGATTCTTGTTATAAGTCCTGCGATTGTTTTGTGACGCGAAGTCCGTCAAACCTTGCAAATCGTCGTGTTAAGACGAATGTTGTCCCATTTGTACCATTTTAACTCCCTCCCCTCCCTGGATTGTATATTTTTGTACATATAAACCCAACTGAAAAAAGTGTACATAAATTAATTTAACGCGTTGTTTCGTAATATTTGAGCGGCATCAAGTCTTGGTTTTTGTGATTGCTAGTGATAATAGAATTTAAGGGCAACAAAAGCGATATTTTTATTCGAATATTGTTCAAGAAGTTTTTGCAATATTATAAGTTGATTGTAACGGCAAAATGTTTGCACATCGTCATATACTGTTGATGGTCACAGTGATGTGTCAATGCCAATGAGTAGAGTGGAGGAGTTTGGTAAAGAAAGGAAAGAGAAAGTATAGTTTGTGTTGTATTTATGTGTAAAGAGTAAAGTCGCTTTTTATGTACAAATCTCATTGGATTTTGAACCTGTCTTGAGGGAGAATTTCACATTCGAGTGAATTAGGCAGAAACGTGCTATACGAAAATGGTCATCGTGGGGAAAGGTAAGTTTTGTAAGTTATTGTGGCAGGACACTATTGCCAAGGCGCTGGTTAATGAGAGGATGGCGGTGAGCGAACGTGAGACCTTCTGAAAGTAATTTCACCAAATGACGAGCAAACAGGTGATGTCAGTGGGTCAACCTTGTTTAGCTCTAAAAAAAGCAAGATCTTCACCTCTACCCAATTCAGCTGGCATGCTAACTGTTTTGTTTCCAGATGCAAATATTAAATGTACACTGCCAGTAGACGCTCGTATCTTCATAACAGAAAACAACTTGATAAGAGAACTTGTTCAATCTTGGGGCCCAACCACAACAACTCAATCGAGGCTCAACTATGATAGAAAAGTAAAGGGGCACACAAAAGCAGCAACGCATGAATGGGTGTAGTGAAGCTACTGATACACCTCATACTCAACCTGTTTAACCTTGTCTCTCAAATCCTTTGACTCAAAAACAGCAACATGGTCTGATGGATTTCAATAAAAAATGCTGACACACCTTTTGAAAGGTTGCCATGTAGGATCACTGTCTCCCCCAAGGTTATTGCGTGAAGTTTAAATCTCCCTGCAAAAACACACAATTCCACACGGTAAGAGGCACAAGGGTTTGGTGTGGAATAAGTCTTCTTCTCACGACACTCTCCATCCATCTAGACAACATTTCTCACTGGAAAATCGCTCAGAGCGTGATTAATGAAGCAAAGGAGGCAGAAGCTACGCACGCATTGTATGATGTGAAATAACATGGTGGAGCACTCCTCAGCCATCTTTAGAGACTCGTCAAAGATCTTACTTAAGCCAAGTGATTAAGTGCTTCTTTTGGAACACCTGCATTTAAAACTGAACGATGGGATGTCTGTCAAATATAAGGTGAGAAGTAGCACTAAATCTCTTCATTTTGAACCCTCGTTCCCATGGGCCCTGGTCAGTCTCATTGTGACTTCCACGAAACACAATGTTGACGAGGTGCTCGAATGCCTCTTCACTAAGTGGTCGTACCACAGTCACTGAGGAAGCAGTGTAACATTCTGAGTCCCAATTCAGGTCCAACTTAGACATTTGTTAAAACGGCGAGGCAAACTGGTTAATCAAATTGCTGAACATTGTGTCCTTTCTTCTTCATCGCTGATGTATGTCTTTCTAACGTGCTTTGATAACATCTTGACTATACAGTAGCTCTAACCTATTGGTTGCCACGAGCCAATGTTGGATGCAAGTGACACAACGTGAGGGACTGAATAACCAGACTAATCCACAGTACATTGTTATTATTGCTTACAAGAGACAGCTACAACCTATGAACTCAACCTCGACGAGGGCTCTATCGTTGATAATTCTAACCCGTCCATTAAGTGCGTTGCAGGTTACACTGCCAGCCCATAGGCATCATCCATAGTCCCTGCTTCCTTGTCCCACTCTATCCCGAGCTTCGCAATTGTGCATGAGGTGCAACATAGAAGTTTTACGTGGTCTCGTATGAGGAGCTATCGTTCAAACGCCGCCGCATTCAGCTCCACCTCATCAGTCGTCCATGTCCCAGAGTCTCGTTTTCCCACCAACCAATGTAACCTGAGACGAAGGAACGTTCGTAGGAGGTTATCTGCATATTGGATTCCCGATCCCGACATTTCGAAGTCCCGTATTTTTCCTCCTCTTTTCGAAGGATCATTCCTCAAATATCGCATACTTCTCCATCGACTGCTCTCATCTCCATACCTACCATATCGACATCGCCGCCACTTGCCGGAACATTAAGTTTTCCTTTCCGATTTATTTGTTTATTTTGATTCAGTTCATTTGATATTAATTGTAATTATTGTTTGTGCCATTATACCCTAAGAAGATAATTGATTTTGTCCCCCCCCCCCCCAAACAAACTTCTTTACTTCATAATTACATTTTACCTAATTTCGAGTTTCATCATTTTTTTTCCAAGATTTTTTGTTTTCTGTTTTAATTTTATTTTTTCGGTCTTTAGAAAGTAAAGTTACCCTTTTAGTTATTATTGGCACAGAGTTCCTCTGCGCCTTGCAGGCTACCCTTCAACCCTCTTCTGGTTTAGAAACTGGGTTGACAACCGTGGGGGAGAGGTCTTGGTGAGTAAGAATCCGACAATCCATTTGCGTGTCTTGTCGTTCAACGCATTTCTACAGAAATATTTACGTAGAACAAAATGTAGGGATTAGTTAGCTGAGAGTACTCAGCAAGTTTGATCGAAATCGTTAGACCGGTTTTTCAGAAAATTGGAAAACCGATAAATTAATATTTCGACAAATCTCCTTTTCTGAGTTAACTTGGCCGTTCAATATACCTATACTGAAATAATTACGGAGAACGAAATGTGCGTATGGATGGCTAAAAGACTGATCGATCACATCTGGTGAAGCAGTTACCCCAGTACTTAGGGAAATGTTCGAAAAAACGTTATTTTCTATACATTTTAATTTTTATCTCCGCTCAATGATCTTTCAGAGGAACATTTATTGAGAACAATATGAAGGTATTAACTATTCGAAAACACCTTGAGAGTTTGGTGAAAATCGTTGGAGCCGTTTTGCCGAAAAGCGTAAAAAACCTATTTTTGCTTCATAGGCCTATATCTCCGTTCACCGTAATTTCATTGAGATATGTATTTAGAAGAAACGTTTTGTACTGGCTAGTAAAAGATAGGTTAAGTTTAATCAAAATCGTTAGAGCCGTTTTCGAGAAAAATGCAAAAAACCAGTTTTTATACATTTTTGTCCCCCACAGACTGAAATCGCCCATAACCTTATTTTGGTGTCTGCAAAAAATAACAAACTTAACATAACGAAAAATATCTGGTGCGTTGCAACACACCACTTTCCTTAGCTCTACGTCAATTCACTTTGAACATGGCCTTTGAGCTTGGTCAAACAACACTTCACAGCAGCAGAAAGCGGTTGCGCCTACAGTTCTGGAATTTATTGTGCTGCTCGTACTCATTGCAGGACCATTATTGAGCAATTGGTACACAGATAATTAATGAGGCTGTAAACACGATTTTTCAAAAAAAGGATAGTAATCACTTTTGCAGAGTTATTGGAAAATAACTGTTAGAACTGGTAGTAAGCGAAACGGCAGTAGTTGAAATTCAGGAATTTCTGGAGTGAGCACCATGTATCTCATGAGCGTTTTTAAACACTCACCCTTTAGGTATTGGATTGGACTACAATATCAATTTTCTTTAACTTTCTACTAACATCCCAGCGGAGTTAATAAGGAAAAAAACTGCGCGAAAAACGCTTTTGGTCGAAGATTTTGATAATTTATTGTGCTGCTCTCGTCATTTTCCCACGAATGTGAATTTTATAGTATCATTCCCTTATTGAGAGCTATCAATATAAAAAATGTAATTAAAATCGTTAGAGCCGTTTTTGAGAAAAAAAATTTGGTGTTTCGATCACTATGACGACTATAGTTAACTTTGATGGATTTTGCCCATACCCTCATTATTGCGTCCCATGGTAACCTGTAGGCTAGACATCAAGTTTCAGCTGATTTGGTACGGTGGTTTTCTCTAAAAACTGCGCTAAAATCGATTTCGTCGAAAGTTTTGGTAATTTATTGTGCTGCTCTAGTCATTTTCCCACGAATGGAAATTTTATGGTATAATTGCCTTATTGAGAGCTATCAATATAAAAAATTTAATCAAAATCGTTAGAGCCGTTTTTGAGAAAAAAATATTTGGTGTTTTGATCACTATGATAACTATAGTTAAATTTCGGTGAATTTTGTTCATACCCTTATTTTGGCGTCCCATGATGACCTGCGGGCGAGATATGAAGTTTGAGCTGATTTGGTTCGGTGGTTTTCTCTAAAAATCGTATACAGACACACAGACCATTTTCCCAAATAGTGTTTTTCGGACTCAGGAGGGTCTGAAACGTAAAGAAAACTCAAACATTTTTATTTCAGCCGATTACATAACTTTTCTTTCTACTTCGTAGAGCCAAGGAAAGTAAAAAAGAACCAGCTCAATCGGTTCAGCCGTTGTCCCACAAATCGAAATACAGACACACACACACACACGACGCGCGTAAATCAGGTTTTTTAGACTCAGTATGTCTCAAAACGTAAATATCTGAAGAAAACCCAAAATTTTTTTTTTGGCACGATTCTAATACTTTCCTTTCCCTTTGGGTAGCGAAAAGCAAAAAGTACTGCATTTACAGCCAGGCACATTGAATGTGCTCACCCACAGTATCTCACCAGCCAGAAAAGTCCAAACCAAACAAGTACGTTAACTTTAACATTACAAACCCCATAAATATAACTCTGGATTAACTGTGCATTGGGCAAAGATAAATCCGAAAAACTCATTTTTTAAAAATATTTTCAAATGTTTCCCAGTAATCACTGAACTGAATTCCATCAACTTGACAGTGTCTTCTAGCAACCCAAAGAGTAAGGAAAGTATTATAATCACCTAATAAAAAGTAACAATTTTGACTGCATCTTCAATTATTTCTCGAACCATTCGACAAAAGGAACAAAGCAAAATAGATCAAAAAATGATATTCTCCGTACATTAAAGGTTCACTTTTCACAAAACCTCAAGAATTTTATCGAACTCACAGGGTACCTTCAAGTAACTAGAAACGCTACAATTTCTTCTCAATAAGCTTATCTGTAGAAATACTTTTAACTTACAACGCGTGCATGTAAAGCATTTACTGAGGGGGGGGGGGGGGTAGAGGAAAAGAGAGAGAGAATGTTACGCTTTCTGGGCAAACTCGTTGTAGCACAACTTCGATTTATTGAAAAACGTGCGACAAAACAAATCTTCACTATAATTATACAACCTCACCCTCAATAATTGATATTAACCCCCACATCAAATAGAAATACAAAAATATAGACCACTTAGGGGTCATTAATACTAAAACACATATTTTGCGCGAAATTGAGTCAAGCTCAACGATTTAACATGAAGGAAGACGAAGGAGTGATATACAAGTACATTAATTATTGCACGTATTTTATAGCGATGAAGTTTGGCATAAATAGTCTACTTAAAGTACATTAAGTCTTATCGTTTCAATAAACTTTTCTGTATTTAGGTGAAGCACGCACAGCACAAGTTACAACATGGAATGGAATAATCAATGGGCGGCTCTGAGGATGGCGGGGCTGTGTTTAGGAAGTATGTCCACAAAATGTCAAACAGATCCCTCGCACATTTAGGGGGATGTCAACAACGCCGGTGCTGTGCTGAGGCACGAGGATTGGTAGAAGGGAGTTATCCAAGGAGGTCAAAAGAGGTGATGCACGCATGATCCTAGTGTACAACACTAAGCACCCCCACTCGCCAAACTAAGAAATCCATCCAAATTACACAACATTACTTAAAGAGGTTCACAACGCTTTAACAAACTTTAAACATAGATTCACAAGTCAACAAAGATGATTAGGCTGGAGGCATAACAACTTATCCAGTTCAATTTAAAAAACATGCGTTTCGTATCACAAAAGTGAGACATTCAAACTCATGTCATCAAGAGCAATATTACCGTAACGACCATACAACCTTATAGAAGTCAGTGCGATTGGAATACAGAGAGGCGACTTTCAGAAAGATTCTATCGATTTGGGGCGAGTTTTGAAGTAAACGTAAACTCCAATGAGGAGAATTAAGGCTGCAATGGCAGGGAGAACAATTGTGAACACTTTCTTTTTGTTTTGAACGAAGTCTCGTTTCCTCTCTTTCTTTTGCTTGTTGGTTTCCTTGACTTTGCCTTTGAGTTGTCTCATTTTGCTGTCACCGATTCTGAAAAAATATGGATCAAACAAATCTGTTAACAAGAGAGCAAAGGGACGGGAGCGTAAAACACACACAACCTTTGATTAGTCCTCAAACCTCAATAACCTCTCGGGAAACCACCTATTCTGGGCCGAGTACCTCAAAATTCTAAGGAAGAATGAGCTTGCAAGAGATGACGGTCTTGGCAGGGCTTTCCAGAGTTAACATTAACTTTACGTAGTGGGTTGCATAGCACGGCAGTGGGAGTGAGGGCCACTCTGGTAAGTGAGTACACTACACCACCATACCATACAACCTCTTAAGATGGATGGCTCAGAATTTTCTCACTTATGGTGTATCAGTTAGAGCCTAACAGAAGAAAATCACGTTTTTAGGTTGAGTAGTAAGCCACACAACCTCCGCAAGTTAGTGCCATCTCACCAAATTGCTGCAGCCTCTCTACTACTACGTCAGATCGTATGTGACGCCTTTGCATTCTCATTGAAACCATTTCGAGAAAACTAGAAGACAAGAAACCAGGAAGTTGCTCATCAACTCTAACACAAGGTAAAGGTTACACTCTCCATCACACATTTATTAGCACCATTACACGACTTGCTTCCTTTTTAATTCTGTCCTATTGCCTCTAACAAGCTACTGTAAATGCAGACACTCCCCTCAAAACTCTGGATCCCGACCTCCATCCGACGGAGGTCACTTATTGGAGTCACATCTCTATAAATAACTGAATAGTCGAACACTGGCATGGGACTTGATGTGGTCCTAACAAAGAGTAGTTATCGAGCACTACCTCACAATATTATCACTCAATCTGCAGCAAACTTATTCAGACGCGGATATCGCCAACCTTAATATAATAAGCTATAATCACCAGTTCAGTTCCAAGCAACCTTGTCACCCTAATCTCACCAGACATCACTCTAAATTATTTGGTCAACACAAAAATATAAGTAGCAGCCTCCTTAACTACATATATGGTTTTCAACAAACTTCAAACTGAGCTGTGAAAGCCCTTAGGAAATAATTCCCCGCGCTTCCGAAATATGTATGGGCATAGGGATATGTAAAACTGCCTGTCCCTTATTTGGGATGATAATCACTGCCTAATTGTGCTAGTCTTGATGTCTCACAGGCCCACGCCAAGCTTCCTAAGGAATGCAGGTATTCGTTTTTTGTCTTTTTTTGATGTCCACACTTGCAGAAATTGTACCAATGACCAAAAATCGCTCCCTTTCAAGTTCCTGGTACTGGCATAGAAGTGAGGGCAGGGGGAGATTCCTCATCTATACTGCACTACCTGCAACGAGGGTTGTCGACTATGTCCATAACATACATTTGTTTAATCATTTTGCAGTGCCCCGTGATGATTCTCAATATATGCCTTAAGTCCTTCCTCACCATGGTCAGAAGACTGTCTTATCTCGTATGTTTGTCCTGAGACAAAGCCTCACTCCCGCAGCATTCCAGGCAGTCAGGCATTCTCCGACGGTTTACCACTTCCACCCCCATTTTCTACTGCCCACTAATTTTCTCTTTAGTTATCAACACGTACATCCGCAGTTATTTTATTCTAGTTACTTTGCGCTACCCGAAGGGAAGGAAAGTATAGTAATCGGCCCACAAAAAAAATTTGGGTTTTCTTCAGATCTTTACCTTTTGAGGCCTACTGAGTCTAAAAAACCTAATTTCGGCGCGTGGTCCGTGTGTGTGTGTCTGTACTTCGATTTGCGGGAGAACGGCTGATCCGATTGAGCTGGTTCTTTTTTTGTTTTGTTTGTTATTTTTTGTAGACACCAAAATAAGGTTATGGACGATTTCGGTCGATGGGAAGGGGGGTGGGGGACGAAAATGTACCAAAAACTAGGGTTTTTCGCATTTTTCTCGAAAACGGCTCTAACGATTTTGATTAAACTTTCAAATTATCTCCTACTGATTAATATCTAACTTTTCTTCTCCATACATATCTCCATGAAAATACGGTGAACGGAGATATAGGCCAGTGAAGCAAAAATAGGTTTTTTACACTTTTTGGCAAAACGGCTGCAGCGATTTTCACCAAACTCACAGGATGTTTCCAAATAGTTAATACCTACATATTGTTCTCGAAAATTTTCCTCTGACAGTCCATTGAACAGAGATAAAAATGAAAATGTGTCGAAAATAACGTTTTTTCGAACATTTCCGTAAATTTCAGGGTAACTTATTCACCAGATGTCATAAATCCTAGTGTAGTGTCATTTAGTCACCCATACTCACATTTCGTTCTCCATAAATATTTCTGTATATATATGTTGAACGGAGATATAAGCCAAGTTAACTCAGAAAAGGAGATTTGTCGAATATTAATTTATCGGTATTCCACTTTTCTCAAAAACGGCTCTAACGATTTCGATTAAACTTACGGAGTACTCTCAGCTAACTAGTCCCTACATTTTGTTCTCCATAAATGTTCCTGTAAAAATGCGTTGAACGAAGATATAGCACCCGCATATGTAGGTAGTGTTCGAAATTGCGGAGGTGGCGGAAAATTGTGTGTTGCTACGCACCAGATATTTTTCATTGTATTTCTGGTTATCCCTCCCTAGTGGTGCATCCACAAAAATGAGCCAAACGAGACTAATTAGAACACTTTGGATGGTCTACGAAACTCAAGGCACAGAACAATCGATCTCGTGACAGGATTTTCAAAAACAACCCGCCATTGGTTATCAAATAAAAATTACGGAATCTCATGTGTTCAAATAACACCTTTGCAGTTAAAAAATATTATAAAAGTATTACAAACTTATCAAATGATATCTAATCTTCTCAAACTTTAAACTGATGAAATGGACCTCGTAGTGGTGTCCCTCTACAATATTCAAATACGCGAAGCTATAAAAAAACAAAACGTGCTGCTAGACAGCAAAATTATCTTCGTTTAGCAGACAAAGGCCTCTATAATCGTTAAATCAATATTCATATGCTATATTTCTGTTTTGTTTACTACGTTGGTAGAGGGAACTTCAGTGTCAGAGCTGTAATGTCACTGGTTTCTTTCATTCGTAGCCTCTGCTTATTTGCCAATACTGATTTGGGGGGCAACCAACGCAAACCTGGAAATGCCTGACTGAATGGAAAAATAAACAAGGGAGGAGGAACTCATTCCCAAAACCAGTCTAAGTACATTTGTCAATCACTCCTGGGCGACGGCAATGCTTCGTTCTCCACAAAATAATAGCTTGACTGGAACAAAATCACCTTCTTCCTCACACCTGTTCTTCTTCGCACTATTTACTCTTTTCCTGCTTAACCTACAAAAGCAGTCTCTTCTTCCTACAACCTCCTCGAAGTACAACGTATTTTCTTTACAATGACCACATAGTCACCCAAACCAGGCAATGGAACCTCCTCCCCGTCCTACATCATTCTTCAACCTGTAGATGTCTGTTTAAAGAACAGGTGGGCACTTGTAGGATCTCGTGTCCTATGCCACCTGTTGTTGTGATGTATGTGTGTCTCTCGTCTGTGAACACATCGTGTATTATTAAAATCGCGTCGTTCATTACGGATCGGTTACCTGACTTCGTATGGGGTATGCTGTATATTGCTGTACATGGCATTTCGTTTCCATTGTAACCAGTTGACTTCACAAAACAAATACGGAGTTAAGTGACATTGTACAATCCCGTTCCGTATTAACACTTTCCATAAGAAAGCATATCATAGTCGACCTAAGGCACTTTCACAACTCTTGGATGGCGACAAGAAAGCAACTGTATGCTGAAGGCTAGAGAAATTCTTTCTTAAAATAGATATACTCTTCTCACCATATTTTCTTGCAGTTCAAGTCACATATTTGAACCGCATATTAAGTAACATTTATGAACAACTAAATAACGCAACATAAAAAAAGTACAGCACGTCCTTGCTCACCTTTAACGCGAAAAAAACTCTGGAGAAAACGAATGTCAAACTGTCGAAGGTGTACAGTAAAGTGACGAACATAAACTGCGAACTGTTTAAATTAAGCGACGTCGTAGCTGCAACGCTTTACGTGTGATAAGGTTGACGTAAGATAAACAGGTCGACAAGTGAGACGTGGACAAACTGACATGTTGATCAGTTGAAACTTCTTCTTCGTGTTCGATTTATAGCTTCATTTCCATTTTGATTGATACACATAGAAGAGTTCACATTTCACCTAAGTTAACCTAACCGGCTCCGAAGAAATGGAATCTCCTAATTTTCTTCCATGCCCAAGCACCTCTGTACTGCTTACGATAACAGATTTCGAAACTTTCATTCTTATTACTATTTATTGTTGAAGACGCAGGTATTAAAAATGAAAAACACAGGAAAGAGCAATCAGCAGAGATTTTAATAAAATCAGATTGTTTCCAAGCTCTACAAACATTTGGCAATGTTTATGCATAAGCTGGTTTGCAAACACGACTATATGCCATACAATCACCGATCACTATGAGAACACTAAAGAAAATCGTAAACCGAGCTTTTCCAATATTACAGGGCAGAAAAGGTTTAACTGAATTAATTTCAGTGTTAATTAACAATACAAGAAATTACAACAGCTGGAGACAATTTGAGTGAACGTCCACAAATAATAAATCGATTAGGAATTAAAGAGCAAGAAAGCAGGACGAACTCAAAATATTCGGAATGGACCAAATAACCCCGTCACTCGATCTAAGGAGCAAATCCGAATCCTAATGACTTTGAGGAGTTAGGAAGTGAGCGTTTTGTGACCACAATTTCAGTCATTGTACCCTCGGTTTGAGTAGGTGCCTTCTTGCCTTCTTCTTCTGCCATATTATGCTTGCTTCAACTACCTGTCAGTGTCAATGAGATACCGGTCCCTTTGGCTGTTGCTTGTGTGGTTATTATTGAACATTTTTGTTGGTCGTAGTTCGAATTACGATTAAAGTGGTGTGCCTTCTGGTGTGACATTGGTATTACTATTTGTGGGTGTGCATAGCGATCCTATAGACCTCGGTAAGATAATGATTTTATTCTCTAAAATGACCAGATTCCACTCAACTTTATCTCTAGGGTGGTGACATTTTACACCGATTTACAGTATGCACCTCGTTCACTGGCGTGAGAAGGAGAAAGAGAGTGTAGGGATGAGGAGCGAGCGTGAGTGAGAGTGGCGACTTGCTGTACCGCCAAGTGTACTCATCAAAAACCTTGCCAGCCCCCGTGTGTTGGCAGCTTCGGTTTGATAGTAGCCAGCTTGTTGTACTTAGAGCTGGCTGTACTATCCAGTAATAACTGGCATAACTAGCTCTAATCACCTAGCAGCGATTATAATAATACTCTAATTTCAGCGTTTTGACATTGGATGGTCTCCAATGTGTGTGTGGTGGACACCTTTCTGTCATCGATTAGGTGGGACAACAGTTGATGTTCTGTGGTGATACTGCTACATCTCCGGTGCGCTTTACACCAAACTGCTACTCGTTTCCCTGTAATTTTTTTCATCTTTCAGTATAACTGGGGTTGCACAGAACACAACATACCCCAAGTACCAGGCGCTTGTCTGTGATGGCCACGTTAGAGCTGAAAATACATGGTTTGGCAGAGTAGCCAAGAAACGTGTCGACATCACAGACTGATTCGTGTGTTGAACACTGCCAGCCTAGTATTGACGTGAGTGCAATCTAATGTACTTCCTATCTCTTGCACGAAGTAACATGATCTGCTAGCGATGGGAATAATTGTATTGACAACAGAGCAACGTCAAACGCCAGAGAAACATTTGGTATTAAAAAAGATACTCCGAAGGTTTTGTTAGTTGAAGAAAGGCTTCCTTTACCTACCAGTGTATGGCTTGTACACCTCACCTGGTCACAAATTCCAACGTTGTTCCCGTTCTGTGTTTCACACTATTTCCTGTACATTATTTTCCTGTCTTTTACTAACAAATGGACTAATGACCAATACTTCAAGATTATGATTACTTCGTTTCATCTTTCACTGTTTAGCAGAAATGAAGACCTGGATTCTCCTAATTTCCTTCTCAATCGCCATATGTTCCAGTCGGCAAGAAGATTTGAATGCCCAAGACGTTGTTTTTGGGGAAGTGCAGGTATTGGCCATCACCTTACCTTTTATGTACCCACTATGTGTTTGAAAAATATCCAAAAACGTGCAGTACGATGCGCTTTGAATATGAGAAAGTGATTTTTCATTGGGTTTCCCTTAACAGTGCATTGTGACTTCTTTTCTAAGGCACATAACTGCTATAGAAAATATCTGGTGCGTTGCAACACACAACATTCCTTAGCTTTACATCAATTCTTTTTTCATGGTTTTTTCTACTTAATCAATTCATTTATCACTCAGTTCATTTGAACTTACTCAAACAACACTTCACAGCAGCAGAAAGCGGTAGCGCTTACCTGCGTGCTAGTTATCAAGTTTGAGCTGATTTGGTACGGTCGTTTTCTCTAAAAATCGTTCACACACACAGATCATTTTACCAAATAGTGTTTTTCGGACTCTATTGAGTCTGAAACGTAAAGATCTGAAGAAAACTCAAAATTTGTTTTTCAGCCGATTACTTTCCTTTCTACTTTATAGAGCCAAGGAAGGTAAAAAGCCTGTGCACTATAATTGAACCACCCTGACCTTAACCCAATCACACAATTGACCTTTCTTCTTTTTATTGATACCACAAGAACTCTTCGATTGAGTGAAGGCTCGTTCAGGGCGTTTGTATTTCCCGATTTACTCTAAACTTGGGTGTCTGCAGTCTTAAAGGAGCTGTTGTCCTGTCGTGGTGTCCGTCACCCACACTTTCGTACGATAACCTAACATTGGCGCCCAACAAGTGGTCGAACTTTCACTAACTATAGTTTCAATATATTAGTTTACCATACAGTTGCGTCGAGGAATGCAGGGCAGATATTGAGAAGCTTCTTATCTGCCAACAGTGTGCCCCTATCTATATACAAGAGGTCAATGCTTTTCTTGGTATGATGAAGAAGCGTATTGCAAACTCTCCTCAGCACAACTCCAGCAACCAGAAGCATTCCTTGGGATCTACTGAAATTCTTAAATCTTCTCACGTGAAAATTTTCTCCCAAAGAATGAATCTTGGGGAATCACGTGGATTCAAAAAGGATTCGTCATCGCAGCACTCTCGATCGTCAAATCTGCTCTGCATTCCTTGTCCTATCTGTGACAAACATCATGGCGTAATCAAGTGTCCACGTTTCCGCAAATATAGTCTGAATGCTAGAAGAACCTACGTGGAAATGCACAATCTGTGTACGAATTGCCTGGCAACTCCAAACACTTTCTGAAACTGCTACTGAACCCTGGATGTCCCAGCTGTGTAGAACGAAGGCCATCCCCCCCCCTCCCATAGAAGAACCCATAGAAGATTTGTATGCCAGAGACAAAACCGTGAATTATTCAATCAATTTTATATTGACTTCCACCACAAACATTGGCATCTTTTTGGAACTTTAATCAAAAATCTCTCACTCTCTCTCCCTCTGCTCACAATTAGGTCCGGTTTTGTTGGGTTAACAGCTGGGGCGTTTGTGCTAACCAAGCACCTCAAACTTCCCTATTTACTCGAGCAGTGACAGCAGTCTGAATGGAGCTGTTGTCTCATCGAGCTGTCATCTGATGTTCGCCTGTGCCCACATTCTCTCCCACCCAGTTCCCTGCTTGTGGTGGTAAATCTCTGAACTGTAATTGAGAACTCGTATTCCAATTACATTCGGCCGCTATCATGCATACTCTCCCACACTTACAATATCAGGTGCAAAAATTATAAATCTTCATTTGAAAGGCTGAGCATTCACTTTGGACTATCAATAAATGCGCAAAACCTTGTTATATACCGGGGGTTAACGTTTCCTCTTCAAAACGCCAGCGTTCCCCCGGAGGAAATTCTTTTGTGCCGAGTGTGGGATTAAGAGGAGCGAGAACGATCTATTTCAAGTCTTAAAATGGATATTACTTGTTTCTAAAATGTTGAACTCTGTGACAACTTTGTATAGGCTCATTCCTAGTTCGTAATTTGTGTTTCCTTTTCAGAGTTGCAGAGGTTGTCAATTGCGAGGTCTACCAGACGTGAAAGACTTCATTTTTGAAGATCTGCCTCTTTAGTATCCTTTTGTACTGTGTTGCGAATAAGCTTAGACTCATATACACAAACACCGCAACTATATAACCTACGTAAGTGATCATTGGTCAGTTATCAGTTGGCTTGGCCATTGAGTGCATAGTTGACACATGGAGAATGAAACAAGTGCGCGAGATGGGAATTCTCGTCAAAAGGACGTGAATCGTATGAGTTGTTTGCCAACATCCATGACCGCCCTAGGAGAAAGTGAGTTGAGCCAGTTCTTTACGAGACGTGGCAATTTTCTTTCAAAGACTGTCCATCCAGGACATCTTGTGTGTGGAGGAAACTAGAAACCACGTACTGCTCTACTGTGAGCGACAGTTGTTGAAAGGGCTGACTGCTACTAAGCAAGCCTGTAAACGTTTTACGCAGTTAGCAAAGAAGGTCATGGCGAAGAAACGTGGTCACAGTTGATCTGTTCCTCTGAAACTCGCCGCCCAAGTAAATAGTTAGATCAAGTGGGAAACCAGATTAAGAACCCAGATGGTACAGGACTCCCCAAGGGTCATACCTCCACACGGTGCCGCGCGGGAAACAGCTCTCCACCAGGGGATTGACAAAATGACAAAACCCACCGTACCTACACTGGTCTGGTCTCCTGCATGCTACCAAAACTGCAACTCCCCCTGAGAGTTGAGTATATAAATAAGGTAACGGACCTGTATCGTCATTCGGCTTATTTCTACGGAAACATTTATGGAGAACAAAATGTAGGTACCATTTATTTGAGAGTACCCCATAAGTTTGATCGAAAATGTGGTAGCCGTTTTTGGGAAAAGTGCAAAAACGATTAAAAAATGATCAACTAATTTCGTTTTCTGAGGTACTTTGACTTATATCTCCGTTCAACGGATAAACACTGAAATGGTTGTGAGGAAAAAAATGTGGTTATGAGTTGCTTGCAGATAGCCTGTCAGGTTGATCGATTTCAATTACTCGGTTGCTCTGGAAATGTTGAAATATATCAGAAACTTGGAAACCCCTGCATTCTAGTGAGGGTTATGAATTTCTGAAACAGGTTACAAACGTTTTAGAACCAATCCGAGACTAAATGACTTGACACAGAAATATGGGAGTCATACTGTCAATAGTTGGTGGCTCGATTGAGACTGCAGACAACTAACTCGTCCTTTGTGGCCTTCCGCAACCATAATGGTAAAACGACCTGGTGTTTCTTCAACCTTTATTAAACTCACGTCATTCATATTTTTAACGAGCGGTGCGTAGCAACACACAACTTTCTGCAATCCCTCTAAGTTCGAACACCACCTACATATGCGGTGGTATCTTCGTTCAACGCATTTTTACAGGAATATTTATAGAGAACAGAATGTAGGAACTCGTTAGCTGAGAGTACTCAGTAAGTTTGATCGAAATCGTTCGAGCCGTTTTGAGAAAATTGGAATACCGATAAATTAATATTCGACAAATCTCCTTTTCTGAGTTAACTTGGCTTATATCTCCGTTCAACAGATGGATACAGAGATAGTTGCGGGGAACAAAAAATGAGGTTTAGAATGCTAGAAGACACTCCATAAGATTTATCACATGTGGGGAAGCAGTTAACCTGGAATTTACGGAAATGTTCGAAAAAACGTTATTTTCGACACATCTTCATTTTTATCTCTGTTCAATGGACGGTCAGAGGAACATTTATTGATAACAATATGTAGGTATTAACTATTTGAAAACATCCTGTGAGTTTGGTGAAAATCGCTGAAGCCGTTTTGCCAAAAAGCGTAAAAAACCTATTTTTGCTTCAGGGGCACATATCTCCACCGTATTTTCATGGAGATATGTATGGAGAAGAAAAGTTAGGTATTGATTAGGACAAGATAATTTGAAAGTTTAATCAAAATCGTTAGAGCCGTTTTCGAGAAAAATGCGAAAAACCCTAGTTATTGGTACATTTTCGTGCCCAACCCCCCATCGACCGAAATCGCCCATAACCTTATTCTGGTGTCTACAAAAAATAACGAACAAAACACAAAAAGAACCAGCTCAATCGGATCAGCCGTTCTCCCGCAAATCGAACTACACACGGTCCACGCGTCGAAATTAGGTTTTTTAGACTCCGTAGGCCTCAAAACGTAAAGATCTGAAGAAAACCTTTTTTTTTTTTACTATACTTTCCTTTCCCTTTGGGGTAGCGGAAAGTAAAAACTCGCCATTACTCGTCTATTTTGTTTTGATCAAGACCGCATTAGTTTTTTTTTTAACAAGTAAATCAGCGACAACGCAGTTTTTAAACCACTACAAGGAGCACCTCCCGAGTTGATTTTGTACGACAAAGATAACAAGGTGAGTCAGTCAGTTTGTCTTTAATGATCACAACTAATATGATTTCTTCTTGCATCCCATAAACCCCTGATCCAATGTAGAATAAGAACTGTGAATTAGCTTTTTCCATTAGTTCTGGGTCCTTGTCGGGATGAAGGACCAATACACAGTTTCTGTGTCGTGACGAATGTTTCAACTTGAAGTTCCACTTGCAAATCTTCGTTCTTATTTCTGGCAATGTTATGTTTTTGGTATTGTGCAAGTTTCTGAGTTCGATTTGGTTTCTGACTTGGTAGCGTCTTTATTCTGAATAATAACCCTATGTTTTCAGTCAGGAAAAGTTTTTACACCCCCCCCCCCTTTCAAAATTTGATACTTCACCTTTCAAGACATCAGGATTCCAAATCTGCGATGTCTGTCCGCTGTTTTGAGCCTTTAACGTGGTTTAAAAAATCCCATTTGGTATCTAGTTGTGCCTGCCTGCTCGGCAATTCGATTGAACGAAGCCCATGGTTGTTATGGTTAACAAAATGGTTACCACCAGGTTATCCTTTTCTATACTAAAATCTTCTATTTTTAGATTTTTAGATTTCAACCATTTTCCACTTTTCTAGGGAAGTTTTGCTATAGGTGAGGAAACTGTGGTTCACAATTGTCCATTCTCGGGCTACATGGACACCCATACTTGCATTAAAGGGAGTCACCATTCTTAGGGTGCTCAGGGAGAACAACTAGCTCTCTTGCTGAGCCAACCCTTAAAGTGGGTCACCACAGCAGTGCATGAAGAAAGTATTTGACTAATCCTGCTTAAAAATTCTACCGTGAATCCATTGAAAGTGAGAGAAACGATTTTTTTTTCAGACTTGGTCAATCACTGCCCGACCAAATGAAGCTGTAATAAGCACCACTAAATAATGAACATTTTTACAAATGAGCCTTGAAAAAGAAGAAGACAGAAACTACATGTTCATGTTAGAACGCAACGTCCCATCATAAGTGACCAAGCATCTGATAGTAGTACATTTGCTACCTGTTAGGGTTGCGTTTTTTTTAAGTTGTACAATCCCCCACAAGAAAGGGCTGACAAATTTATTCCTGACTCTCATACTGGACCTTGAGAGTCTACACACTGAAACTTCTCATCAAATGCAAATCTGATCAATGGAAATTTCTAAAGAAAAACCCTGCAAATTATTACACAACGGTTTATTGTTCTCTCAAACAGGTTGACCTAGTGTCACACCTCCGAGACCCATCCCATTCGATTCAGCATCTTAAAACACCATGAGCTGACTACAATGAAACGACGAGAACTAACCATTTCATGCCCCATAGGCAATTGGCAAGGCATGATGAGTCGTGCTGGTAGGTGGTTTTGATGAAACAGGAACGATTACTTTCGCCGTATTGGCCCACGAGTTCTTTCAATTAGTAGAATTTAGCTCACTACGATTATTGTGAGACGCAGCAGTAAACCTCAGTCAATTGTTCCATTCGAATTCCGTATCTAAAAATACGAAGACGGTGTATTTGCGATAAAACTGCCAAAATTGTGTTTTTTGTTCATTTTCTTAACCATTTTTTGACCACTTATGACAGGATGTTGCGTTCTAACAAGAATGGGTAGTTTCTCTCTTCTTCTTCAAGGCTCATTTGTAAAAATGTTCATTATTTAGTGGTGCTTACAGCTTCATTCGGCCGGGCGGTGATTGACCATGTGGAGTCTGAAAAAAAAAATCGTTTTCACCCAATTCTCTCTCACTTCCAATGGCTTCACAGTAGAATTTTTAAGCAGGAGTAGTCAAATTCTTTCTTCGTGCACTGCTGTGGTGACCCACTTCAAGAGTTGGCTCGGCAAGAGAGCTAGTTGTTCTCCCTGAGCACCCTAAGAATCGTGACTCCCTTTAATGCATGTATGGGTGTCCATGTAGCCTGAGAATGGACAATTTTGAACCACAGTTTCCTCACCTATAGCAAAACTTCCCTAGAAAAGTGGAAAATGATTGAAATCTAAAAATAGAAGACTTTAGTATAGAAAGGGATAACCTGGTGGTAATTGGAATTGGCTAGCCCTACAAAATAGGTTATCAGTCTCAAGTTATTTGCGTTCCTGCAGGGGCACTGGAACGAGCTCCCTAACAAGTCTTTTCCAGAGGAGATGGGAAATGGGCTTCCATTGGCCAAGGCTTGTGCAGTTGTTTCTTCAGCTTTGGCTGATTTCCTGTCATCTTCCCTTCTTCTTGGTCAATTTACTGTGTGTATGGTGGGCTTAGCATCGTGTAGCGAGGAACTGTTCTACTTTGAGTGATGCCCCTTCTCGGTTGGAAAATGGTTACTCATCACTGCTGTTATACGTAGAAAATTACGCAGGTAACTCAATTCAAAAAGGTATGGAATATACTGTGAAACTCGCGATTTCTTCAGAACGCCTCACACAATCGATAGGGGGGTTGATCATATTCAGTTTGAAGTGAGTTATAGAAATATTCAAGATAGAATTGGGATTATCTCGTTTTGCCTGATTATGCTGGTATCTTAGCGTAAGAATTTAAAACTATTTTTGTACGAAATTTGAACCTTGTACATCACCCCTCATGAAATTTGAATGCAATAATTGAGCCAATGTAAAACACTCGAGTCCTCTGAAACATTCCGTCCTTCCTACGATTCAAGTTGATGATTTACTTGGTTTCTCTAGTTCACTTTCAAGGAAATAATACTAAAATTATTCTTTACAGGAGGTGCACAGGATCCCACTTCGAGAATACACACGGTCAGGATGCAACGAATTGATGGCCAAGTACGGCTTCAAAAAAAAGAACAAATTGGAGCTATAGTCTGACTTATCGGTCATCAGAGCCTCGTCACCACCACAGTAATGTCAAAATATTTCAGAAATCAGTGACTCTTCAACTATTGTATTTTCTTTTTGCTCTCAATTTGGACGAATGATACACAGAATAAATTGAGAGAATAGTACCAAAGCCCTGACATGGTTTAACATTCGCTAGGAGTGGAAAAATTACAAGAAAACGCCGACTGTGCCCAAGTCTTGGCTGGAGCATTGGCTATCACAGCTGTTCTCTGAACTATCTATGTGACCTTCTACATAACCTGATTGTTGCTGAATGTTTTTCTTACTGATGCAATGACGTCTGATGAATGTATCTTACATCTGTCTTATGCGAAGCTGTTCAAATAATAATAGCTTCAGCAATAGTGACGTTTACATAGATCATTTTGAGAATGTAGTCTCATATCTCTAAGACCAGCTGTTTCAGGACACTTATCTATGTAGAGAGGGCTGGTGGGTGGGTGGCAGCTGAGCGATATATTTCAGTCTGTTTGGGGTGGTTATGTTAAAACCAAAAGCGTAGTAACACGAGTCCTTTCACATTTAACATGAGAGATGTTTGTGAATGGTAATTTTTGTTGCTGACTTTATGGTGTCGAAGCATGGTTGTTAAGACATAGTGAGTGTGGCTTGAGTATTGTGCTGTGGATGCTCAGGATGGTCGTTAGGGCTGTGGTGATCAATGGTGCCCTAGTCTGGTAGATTAGTACAGGAAAAAGTTCTGTGCTGCTGCAGTTGAGTATACTGAAGCGCAGGGTCTGCTTAGTTGTGACTGGGTGCATTTAGACAACCCCCACAGCTGCGCTGGTCTTGTACCTCTCCATATACATGCAGAGAGAGCTGCCTACTTACAGGTGTGCTGGAATTGGGCCTTGTAGACCACAGTAGAGCTCTGCACCATCTGATATTGCATAGAGCCTGCTCCCCATGTCAGGGACTCAGTATGGATGAAGCACAACATCGAACTGCCCTTCAGGATGTTGATTCATGAAAAATCCAGATGTGAATAGGGGAGTCAGATAGTCAGGCTGC
This sequence comes from Pachypeltis micranthus, assembly GCA_020466155.1. Taxonomy (NCBI): domain Eukaryota; kingdom Metazoa; phylum Arthropoda; class Insecta; order Hemiptera; family Miridae; genus Pachypeltis; species Pachypeltis micranthus. The sequence goes on along the minus strand of CM035771.1, from coordinate 29,452,889 downwards.
ACTTGAGGCCCTGGCTTCTAATACTATTTCTTCAGGGCTAGTTTGAAGACCCTTGGCATAGTTGAACACTAAAGTTGCGTTGGCTGCCAAGATAATGGCCAAATTGGCGAGAGATGTTCCTGAACCTTCCCTTCTGAGGTATAAAATTGTTGATTCTGCAAGGTGGAACTGGAATCAGTGGAGCACGCACTGTGTACTTGTCAGAGGCTGGCTGCAGTGCGCCTCTGCTACGATCACTTGGGGTTGCAGCGATGGAGTTCAAGGCTGTCTTGCGTATTGTGCAAGGATGGTGGGGGACGTCGCGTCAGGAGGTACGCCGCACAATAGGCCCATTTGAGGCAGTAATTCCGCTTACGCGTAATAAGTATTGTATGAAACCAATGAAATGGCTGTATTACCAGTCAAGTAAATGTTGACATTACAGTTCTGGCAGTTGGTATCTCGAATGTTCCTGGATTGCATATATGAAGTGACCATCACACTTGTTTACTTTATTTGAGTACATGGGCCAGTCTTCGGAACAGTTGTGATGTAACAGAAACGTCTGCTCCTTAATCCACCGATCTGAACATTGCTGCGAAATTCGCATAACTGATATCCATTGATCGAGAATGTTTTCAACTTACCGTCTAATAAAGATGTTTCTGGGGCAGTAAGGATATTTTCAGTATGGAGTGACCAGATACCATTCGTATGGAACGTGTTGTATGGCGAAAAGAACCTATGATTGCTGTCGAAAATATTGTCTCCTCCAGTTGATTATAAAATCTTGATTTATTAATTCCCATATGACTCGCAAAATTAAATCCAGTTGTTCACCAGAGTTCGAGGACGAATATTTGTGTTTGATTAATTTCAATTAATTTAGGCCACAGCTCGCCTTATTTAAGGTATTCCCGACAATTGCAGTCTCTTTTTAGTATAGTAATCGGCCCTAAAAAAATTTGGGTTTTCATCAGATCTTTACGTTTCAGACCCTACTGAGTCTAAAAAAAACCTAATTTCGAAGCGTGGTCCGTGTGTGTATGTCTGTGTGTCTGTAGTTCAATTTGCGCGAGAACGGCTGATCCGATTGAGCTGGTTCTTTTTTTGTTTTGTTCGTTATTTTTTGTAGACACCAAAATAAGGTTATGGACGATTTCGGCCGATGGGAAGGGGGGGGGGGGGACGAAAATGTACCAAAAACTAGGGTTTTTCGCATTTTTCTCGAAAACGCCTCTAACGATTTTGATTAAACTTTCAAATTATCTTGTCCTAATCAATACCTAACTTTTCTTCTCCATACATATCTCCATGAAAATACGGTGAACGGAGATATGGGCCCCTGAAGCAAAAATAGGTTTTTTACGCTTTTTGGCAAAACGGCTTCAGCGATTTTCACCAAACTCACAGGATGTTTTCAAATAGTTAATACCTACATATTCTTTTCAATAAATGTTCCTGTGACGGTCCATTGAACAGAGATAAAAATGAAAATGTGTCAAAAATAACGTTTTTTCGAACATTTCCGTAAATTCCAGGGTCACTTTTTCACCAGATGTGCTAGATCCTAATGGAGTGTCTTTTAGTTACCCATACCCACATTTCGTTTCGTATAATTATTTCTGTATATATATGTTGAACGAAGATATAGCGCCCGCCTATGTAGATGGTGTTCGAACTTAAAGGGGTGGCGGAAAGTAGTGTGTTACTACGCACCAGATATTTATGAATGAATTGTTTGGCTACTGGCTACTCTTATTATTATTAAAAACTCGCAGAGTTTTTGTGTGACGATTGATCCCCGTTTGGAATGTTTCTAGCAGGAGAAGTGCACTTCGTCCCCGAGATTCAACGTTTTGAAATATGCACGAAGAAATCATTGGACCTCCTTCTGTGCCTGATAAATATGGGCTTGAAGCTGTCAATTGTAATGAGCGGTGGATGTTTTCACTTTAATAAATAATCAGCGTGTAACAATTATTTTTACTTGTCTTAGCCCTACGAAGTAGAAATGGAAATGTGCGTATTGCGGGGATTGGGCGCTGCATCAATCCTCTGGGAAGGAAGCCACGCATTGTGGTGTGTTCGGTCAATTGCACCATTCAGGAGGCTACTTCACACGAGAAAGAGTATGTCTGAAATGGAAAGGAACTAGCAGCTACTAAAGAGGCGTGTGGAGACCACAAGCCATCTCAGCATCTACTTCATTCGCACTTCTTGACTAAACTTGGGCTCTCTTATGAACATCCTCTTAGATACTCAATGATCTTGAGCTCAACCTCTTGTATCCCAACCCTACTGGAAAACCCACACTGCGGCTACAACTGGGCCCATTGTGTGGGCAAACATGAGCCCCTACACGTCCTCCCAGTCCCACTCTTAGCTCCTGTGGATCTGTGTTCTCTGATGTGGGGTCCTCAAATATCCCCACCATTCTCGCACAAAACGCAAGACAACCTTGAGGTCCATCGCTGCAACCTCCCCCGGCCATAGTTGATGAACCCTAAGCACGCTGAGGCTCACTGCAGTCAGGCCTTCACACATACACAGTACACACTTCGCTGGCTCCAGTTCCACCTTGCAGAATCAACAATTCTGTACCTCTGACCTACCAATCTTGGTCAGGTGGTACCTTAGTGCGCAGTGTCCTGTTAACAGCCTACATACCATCCCTATACTATCTCTCTCGTTCGCTTCCTGGAGAGTGATACACAACCTTGACTGCCTTTTGCCATCCATATCCCACCGATATGCAGCAATGCACTTACTTGTCAACTTCCTTATTCAAGTGGCTCTTGTTGGTCCCTACAAAGAGCTCAAGTCCCACCAGAAGCACAGATCCTTTCCTCGACAGTTTCGCAGACCTCAGCAGAGGACCTGCTATCACACTCAAGCCCCCTTCTCATCACACATGGCATTAAAAATCCGCAGCGCAGCTCTATTTAGTGCTCTGAGCCGCATCTGCAGATATATCCCTGGCGGAGAACTTAGTTTACAGACTTTAGACCACATCCATCGCAATTAGGTGACTGAGGACTGAACCCTGTTTAGGGCTATGTGGAAAAGCGATGGACAGTGCTTCACATCATTTTCGAATACTCTTTTTACTCAGATTTTCGCTCTATGGAGTACCCAATCCTCTGCTCAAGTTACTAATTAGGTATTAGCTGCATGATAACAAGCTTTAGTGCTTAGCCCCCCCCCTCCACCATGGCTCCTAGTATCGATGTACGCCCACTTTGTCAACAACCTATCTCCCCCCTAGGAGCTCGAATTGTCACCCCACCAACAAGTTTTGGAGGCCTAGAAGAAATTACAAGCCCTTTTCCAGCTTGCCTCGTGCCAGTAGCGCAAAGCAATGATTCCCTCATATTGTACATCGTTTAGCCCAACCCTAACAACTCCACAAATGGAAGAAATGCAAAACGCAAAAAATTACAAAAATTACCAAGCAATTTATTACAATACACTTTGGTGGTGGACTGCTACGTAACGAATACAACTCGTACAAAAATCAAACTCTCACGAAAAGAAGTACTAAAAAATACAAAACTATACAAATCTTTTGCAATTGCAACAAAAATGCGCAACTGCTTAAAGCTGACGCTCATCAAACGTTCTTTGGACGAGAGAGAAACAAAAACAAGAAAACAACTTCGGCATCACGACACAAATGCACAGCTGGTCGAATGATTGACAACATTCTTGTCCGATAACTTATTCCTAAATTGGTTAAGTACAAATATTTTTACAGTCAATAATTCTGAACTACAATTTTTGTTAACTTCGCAAATTGGCCATCAAATGAGATTCGGGGGGGATTTGAAAAAGAAGGGGGAGGGGGGAAGCTTTGGTATTTTGGAACGGCTCGGCTCATTACGTCACAAGAGCAAGTACAAGTGTTCGGTAATACTATCCCCTGACTCGCAGAATACATCAAGTCTATCGGCAGGTTTCGCTCGACAAATGCGTCGAAGAAGTTACCTGTTTCCAGTGCCAAAAGTTGCGTATGAACTATCGAGCAACTGAGAGCGAGGAACGCAAGTACAAAATAAGTGACTCGTAGGTGAGGAACATAATGAAGAATGTTTGATCCTGAATTGAACGGCTCCTGCGAAGGGCGAAAATGTCATTTCAACGTCGCAGAGACTAGACTTTAGAACCAGAAGGTTCTTCCTCGCTGCATCAGGATTTGAGAGCGACTGGTTTCGTAGATGGAACTGCGTTCTCGGACTCGGTGATCTTCAAGTTGGACAAAACCTGAAACAGCGCCAGAAACAAGACACAGGTTAGTATTAAGCAAGAACGTCAAAACAAAACTGACACGTAACGAGGTGACTTGTAACAATTATTGAAGAATGGCAGGACAGAATAGAAGAGCTGCCATTGCAGAGAGGCTTAAGGGTGGCGCTGAACAGCTCTGGGTTGGTTCTTAAGGAGTGCGATTAGCTGAAAGTAATAACATAAGAGGACTTTCAGGTGAATGGCGACCCACTACCTCACTGTCATTACTTTCAATAGATTGTATATCGCATCACAGCCCTGGGGATCCTAGCATGATATAAGTGAAATTCACGAATGAAATACTCACTCTAACGAGGTTGTCGAGGCCAAATAGGAAACCTTCTTCGTGGTTCCCGGACGACCATGGCTCACGATGACTCAATGAGATGCCCTCAGGAACCGGCCGCGTCTTGGCAAAGTCAATCAGCCAGGCGCCAACTTTGACGTCGTCATACAAAATCAAAATGCTGCTTCCAACGACTTCATGTTTCTTGAAGTACACTGATTGGTCGAGTTTAGTTCGGATTTCTTGGAGCCTGGTGAGCACACGAGCGCGCACATCTTCCCTGGCGTTGAGAAACAGGCTCATTGTGTCAGATACCTCTTCGGTACTTTTCACCCTTTTCAAGTCGGTGACAGGAGGTGAGCCTCTAAACTGTAAAATAAAATGGAACCCACGTTGAAAAATCTGCGCAGCAATTAACGGTAAGTAGAATCTGCTTCCTACTATGTTAATTAAGTATAATTCATAATGTTGGCCAGTGATTGAAAGGAAAATTGCCATCATTATTGGCAAATAAGTCAAATTACTTTTTACTTTGGCTGATTTCGGTATTTCTGATTCAAAAATACAAAGGAAATTCAAGACTTTCGGGGCACTGAAACATAGTGAACGATAAATGTCACAACTCACCCTCATTGCCTCTATTCTGAAGCCGAGGCTGCATGTGGAACTCTGCTCTTCTCTGAACTGCATGTAGCGTAGTTTGGTGACAGCCTGAGCCTGATGCTCAGCTTCAGTTGGAGCATTAGGATCCATGGCAATCATCTGTTGGCAATACAATTCCAAGTTTCAACATTTTTCGAGACACAGGGATGCGGGTTATCGGAAAATCAATGTTCACAAAATAGCAGGGCCGTCGAATGACTCACCTTTTTGTAAAGGTCATGACGAGCGGTACAATTTTGAACTTCAGACTCGAGGAAAGTTCTTGTCCCCAGTTTAACATCCATCACATGCGGATCTTTGAACCCATGTAGCAAGTCCTGAAGTTCAATGAAAGTCTGACCGCCGTATTGAACCTGTCGGAAGTAAGCGGGAGTGACATCTCTCAAAGCAGGTTCCGATGCCAAAGATTCATAGACGGCTCTCTCGTCACCGCCGCTGCATTTCTTCCAAACAGTTCCCGGGCCGGCAGGAGCGAAAGCATCAGGATGGCCCGACAGTTGAAACCAATTGGACGGGCTCGTTGGAGAGGGACATTGTTGGCTTCGAAGGAGGACGTCGCTAGCGGGGGCGCTCAGCTCCAACGCATTCTGCACATATAAACGTCAACTGATTACCATTCTGTTCTCGACATAGTAAGAATTAGGTCGACATACTTAGAAAATATTGACGCAATGGGCATCTGTGTTCAAGTGACATGGCACACCTTCTTGTAAATGCTAAGACCAGCTTTGTGCACGGCTGGTAGTTACTGCAAGGCCTATAAAGCCATTAGCAGCCATTTCTCACCTTACACCCTGACATCCTACACTGCAATACCAACCAACCCCTCTAGACGATAGTTTTCTGATTAATTAGATTAGTTAGGGTAGCGGCACTCAAAGTAATTAAAACAACGTGTTTGTTCATTAGGGGGAGATGGCCCCGGGGGAAAACGGTTGATCAAAAGCAACATCGACTTCGCAAATACCTAAATGCGGCTTACTTTCCGTGTTCATTATCACGTGGCAGACTACATGTGACTCCTCGAATATTTTTTAGCCCATTGGTAACGTCAACTGCTTCGAGTGGACAACGAGCTGTCGTCAACAATGTACTGCCAAACAATGAGGTCATTAAATTTTTTCCTTCCCCGTTTTCTGACGTTGAGGCCTGTTGATTTAATTTTGCACGATTTGACGTCAATCAAAGGAGTCTAAAATTGACTATTTTTTGCACCCTCTCAGTCAACGCGTCTTTCAACCCTTTTGCATACAAAATTGACTCCTGACGAGCGATTGATGTCAATTTTGAACGATTTTTTTTTTTCAGTGGCAGCTCAGTTTGCATTAATCAGCAGACCAATTTGTGTGTAGAAAGAGAGTTAGTGGATACGACGTTGAGAGACGCTGCAGTCTCCAACGCGCTGCGGCAGTATTCAAATATCCACGGGCAATTAGTAGTCATTCAAAATATTCTGAGTTCTCCAAAATCGAGAGGATAATTTTCTCCACAAGCTGATCAAGCATTATTGATGCTCAACCGCAGGGCCCTGCCCTGCAATCTGGCTTTCAGCATCAATGGTTCAGACTTTTGTCTTGAAAACAGGGAAATTCTCTTAACTTCCAAATGATGGCCTCTACAAATTAAACGAACGAGCTAATTCGGTTGATTCGGCAGATCTTTATTCAGGCAGTACCGTTGACAATGCAAAAAGAAATTCTCTCGAGTCCCACGATAAAATGTTGGTTTCCTTCTGTAGGAGAAATAATAAAGGAACGAAGATAAGGATTCGTTAGCACATCTTATCTCGGGATGCGCCTCCTACGTTTGTTCGATACGTAATCGTTGTAAGGTGAGCGCTCTTTTCATTCGAAACCCTTTGAACGAGCTCAGTTTACTCGTAGCCCCGTTCTACTTATTTCAACTGAGCTCGTAACCTGAAACGTACGAGTTCCGAAATTCGAGTTTTTCGCCCGCAGTCGAAAAGATATAATGACGGAAGATAGAATTGTCTTAAACGAGAAGATACAATTGTCTCGCCTTATCTTTACTATCTTCATACACGCTCCATTTTCCCGTAAATACCTTCACAATTGCCTCGCTTGGGAGTATTCGATTCAATTTTTACCCAAAAAATCACGTTTCAGTCCACAAAATAGGAAGAACGACGTGCGAGTAATTTAGAGAACGCACTAAATCACCTCAATTTCATTCACGACCTTAGCTGAGAGTTTTGAGCAAAGCCAGAAGAATGATGAGTTCAGTTATCAGTGCTCCGAACCCTGAATGTTTTTACTTTCCTTGGTTTTCTTCTTATTTTGGTCAATTGCGTTGTATTAATAGGCCTAAAGGATCGTAATAGAGCCCTGGGAATGAACACTAATGTTCCCAAAATGGGGAACCCAGCGCAAAGTTCGAGTCGAGCCGAATGATTCAGATCCAACTAATTACCAGACTGTCTAGTCAGTGCTCCGAGATAAGGCCCATGGTAAAGCTCGATCTCAAGTTCCCAGCTGTCACGATGCGCAAGGAACGGATCCCAGTTTGGTGACTGGGTCATCCGTGTCACGCCGTATTTTGCACTGTTGACTGTCAAGTGTGGCCCATAAGTGGAAGCTCATCATACCCACAGTGTATTCGGATATCTATATTTCATAACTAGGAGGGTTCCAATGCTTCTAGGACTAGCGGGCTATAGCAGTCAAATCGATAACTGTGATAACTTTTTGTTGACATCATCAGGGCCATCATTTTACTTTCCTCAAGTAGATAAATTATTGTGATCGGCCAAAAAAGTTGTTTTCACATTTACAGTTTATAGACCATAAAAATTGGCTGTTTTTTCCAAAATGATGATTTATAATAAGTGCATCGAGTAGTAATTTCAACTAATCAGAGAGACTACTGTAGTAAACGCAGAAAACAAAAATTTAGAGCACATATCTGTGGTGCTCAACGTAATTCCCACTGGAGCGAGGAAAGTTGTGTGATGCACCGCACTAGATATTATCCATTGCTAAACTTTCGACTTGATCATTTTCTATCGCAAAACCGCAGAACATATGTTCATATTATTTATCACTTCTCAACAGTGTAAAGAATAAGCTGAGAAACCTCGACAACAACTAAAATTCGAGGAAACACAATCGGTCGCTCTAATTTCTTCTGATTGTTCAGTTGAACCAAAACGGGCAAATAACAAATATTATCTTTGTTAACGCGTTTGAACCAAAATTGAGCAATCGGTCGTAACTACACTTTCAAACTTCAACTAAAATGTTGCTCGCAGTTGGTAGATTCGCAAAGTTGAATTTTCCTTCGCGTTTTTGACTTCGATGTTGCCAAAACGAATTTGATCGCGTTTGTCTCCGTGGTCTACTCTTTGCACCACTCACAATTTACAGGTTATTTTTTGCGATTTAGAGTACATTGTCAGAAATTAGGCTGAGGAGGTCAAAAAAAAGGTGTCAAAATGTCGCGCCAACCTGAGACTAACTGCTACCACTTTTCACTTAGTAATTCTGAGTTGAGCTATTGGCAATTTACTTCGTTTAATCAACTATTAACTAGTTAGCAGTTAACTACTGTAGTTACTGACACGTTTGTTCTACGTAGAGCGTTAATTTGACTGTCCACTTACGATTTGCAGTAACATAAAAACTGCACACAACTTTATACTATTCAAATCACGTTATTAGCTTAGCGACTCGCATAGATTGATCGCTATTGATCGTCAAATTATTTCACCGATTTTATTAAATCATTAATTTGTATGTAGGTGAAGAAAGGACTGCGGTCAATTTGGCAAGTGAGTTTCAGTGGTATTATTATTTATTTAAGCTAACCAGGAAGTTTTCATCAAAACCTTAATTAAACAAATTTATTTTGGTTCGATGCAGTCAATTATGCAATATCGTACGTGTTATTTTTTGTGATCCGCAATATCTATTGTGTTGCATCAGGCGCGCACTGTTTGTGCACGTTGACTTACATTCACTTTTACGACAAAACTTTCCTCAACTCTTACTGATACTGTTAGGCTCACCACTATCAGCGACGCTAGTCAACGTTACCTAATCGCGAACCGAAGTGCAAATGCAAATGCACCCGCGGCCACTGTATTGGGAATTTATAGAAGAAATTCTGATGTGTAGGGTGTAAGGTGGTTATATAATGGCGGATTAATGCGTTTAATTTAAAAAATGTATTATCATTCTAAAGGAATTTAGTAAGCATTATTTAATTTTGTTTATTCTGTCGTATTTAGGTCAATATTTATGGTTTTCGTTGTATTATGTATCTATTTACGGTCGTAACATGCAACTCCACCAGCAACCTTGAACTTATATGTGTGTCACATTTGTAGTCGTAACCAGTAAATAAATATTAACTGAATAAATTCGGAGGAACTCACCAAAGCCAAAAACTTGAGGAGAGAACTGTCTTCGTGACGGCGGCATCTTTTGTTGTTGGCGGAGCAACAGGTCGGCTTCCAACTGTCTTTGGCGGTTCCCTGCAACAGCCCAACGAAAATATTTCGTTTAGTCGAACCTTGGCGGCGGCTGAATACCGATAAATAAATTCAAGATAACATTTATCGAGAAGGGTTCACGATAACACGCGAGAATTACCGCGAATCCCGGAGATGCGGCGAGAGAGATGAATAAAATCGAAATTCGCGCCGAAGAAGTTTTCATTTCTTCGGTCGAGATTTCAAATTGGGAAGACGAAGCGGATTTCGGATTCGAGGGCGGGCGAAAGTTGAGAAAGTCAAACGGGGCGGGAAATGAGGGGAGAGAAAGAGAAAAAAAAGGCGAAGGCCGATTCGAGGGCCGAAGAGGTCTTTCGAAGCGTCCCTGGAGTCTTTAGAGTCGAAATGGCGTGCCGTGAGGGTTGTTGTGAGAGAATGAAAAGGATGGAGGGGGCCGAGGGGGTTTACGACCGCGTCAAGCGAACCGTCGACGATAAAAACGACGTACGAATGCGGGCGCAATTATCGACGCCGTATCGTCCGCCTCCGCTCGAACGGAATCGATCGATCGATTCGATTCGACTTCATTTTTCCGCGAAGTCGAAACGCTTTTCGAGTGAAATCGCTCGAGCTGGCGGTCTCCGTCGTGACGTCAATCGACTTAACGAGGTCGAGAGCCGCCTTTCTCTCACCGGAGGCCGCGCGAAGTTCTCGGACGCGGCTCCCGAAAGGGTTTCGAAAGGGCCGAAGCCCCCCAAAAAAAAAAAACAAAAAAAGGCACGTGTCCCGCCGCTACGCGCCGTTCCAATAACATGCGCCTCAACGCACGCGACCCTTCTTCCCCCGATTGAACCGCCTCCTCCCACTCCCCCGCCTAGCCTAATCACAGTAATCTCAAAAAAAAAAAATAAACTCACTTTAGCGCTGTTCAAAATTTTCCGAAATTGCTCGACGGCCGTCGACATGATGACAGGGTCCAAAGGCGATCTCGGAAATTGGCAAATGGTGCCGTTCGTGTTCACCATCGTAGGGCACTTCCGCACATTAAAAACAAAAGAAACGAATTGAGGAAAAACGATCAAGTTGTTGTCGAGCGTTCACTGATTCGAAACGTACGACTCGATTTTAGTTGTGACGATCACGACGAGAGGATCACGAGTAACTGAACCCGACAACGGTGTTCCTCGGAGTTTCATGCGCTCCCCCACTCGAGCGTGAGGGGGGTGGGGTGGCGGTGGTTCGTTCGTCCTGGGTGGTGGGGAGGAGAGCGCGGCGACTGGACCGATCGTCTGTAAGGATCGCAGTCCGGAGGACAGTCACTCAGGCGGTTGATCGGATTGTGGGGTCGATCACCATCTCCGAATCAAGCCCTACCGGCTTCAACTTTTATCGCCGATAAAGAAACAACTAACTCGGCGCATCGTCTAACTTTCCCCATTCACTTCACGAGATTTTCTAAAGTGCGACCGACGAACGCACAATCCCGGTCCGAATCACGACCATTTTGCAGGCAATTCACGAAACTATCGGGCGGTTTGGGAAAACTGTACGGACGTTGCATGATGCAGCGAGGGGGGCTTTCTAGACTTCTTATAGTACAACTCTCCTCGTGGTAGATGCCACGTCAAACTATTTCTTTCAAGGACATCTACCACAAACGCGTTTTTATCTATAGCGGCTTAGACCTCTTACTAAACATAACCAATCAGGTCTTTATGTGAAGACTCCTTCCTAACCCCTCGACGAGGGTTATATCACTCATGGAAGTTGCGGTTTCGCTAATGTGCAGCATCCACCGAACTCAGACAATATTTGGTCATTTAGTCTGTCTCCCTGAAGAAAACTGATACCCCGCTGTGACCACCTGAGGAATCCCGTACCACCTGGGAGGAGTTCTTAATCTGGTTCCCAACTAAAATAACTATTTACTTGGGTTGCATGTTTCAAAAGGACGGATCAACTATGACCACGTTTCTTAGCCATTGCCTTCTTCGCGAACTTTACAAAATGGTTATAGGTTTGCTTTGCAGTCAATGCTGCTAAGTTCGTTTGCCCTCCCAACAACCGTCGCTCACTGTTGTAGAAACTAAGAAAAAGGAAGGCCCTCATCGACAAGCTAGTTATCGATAAGTGGCAGGAAAGGTGGGACACCAATGAAAAAGGAAGGTGGACGTACGCATGGCTGCCACAGGTTAGGGAAAGGTTAGAGGCCCGCTGTATGAGATTTGGTTTTTACACCTCCCAGCTCGTCACCGAGAGACTTCAGAAAGAAGCTCCGTGGACTCGGGTTGGTGATGGACGGGCTGTGTGAGTGTGGTGAGCTTCTAGCAGGAAAGGAATAGGACAAGGAATGAGGTAATAGAAATACGAAGCCAGTGGGGTACGAATATGGTTAGGGAGCAAGGATGTTTTGTATGGTGGAAGTGGTTCGGTGAAAGGGTTTTAAAGGATAGGGAAGTGGTTAGGTTAGGAAATGTGCGCAGGGCCTCAGGAGTAGGTGTTTAGGTTGTCTGTTTGTGTGCGTGTTTTGTGTTAGTGAGTGGTCTTGAGTAGGCGGTGCCTGGAATGGTCGAATATCAAGTAGCCCATCCCTGGACCGCCGGTGTAAATGTATTTAAGGGCTGAATGTATTTATTGTGTGAGTGTGTATGTAGGATTAGTAGTGTTAGGTTAGTGTGAGATGAGTGGGTCGCGGACGAGGGCGGCCGAATATCAAGTATTCCGCCCTCATCACGTCGGAAGGGGGATCACAGTTCAGGCTGTAAAAGACGGCCTGACACCCTTCTCCATGGCAGGTGCGGGGGCAAGTCCAATCCTCGTACCCCCATGGAGATAAAGGGTAGGTGCCGGTAGAACGCCTCTTGGCAATTCCGGCACCGAGGCCTGCCACCTATTCAGGTCCTTAGGCTGCAGCCATTCTCAAGGTGCAGCCATATAGAATGGGTACCAGGGGGGCTTCAGCCCATGGCCGGCAGCATGGAGCCTTTAGGGCGTGGCACTGTCGGCTGTGAAGCCATGGGATTGGCCTCGTGGGGACTGTGGTTTCGCTGGAAAAGAAGCTCCACGCCACGGGCAATGCCCAAAGCACAACTACCATGGTTGTAGAAACTACAGTGGAGCAGCACATGATTTCTTGTTTCCTCCGGACTAGAGGCTCTAGACTTGCACGATGGAGAGTCTTCGAGAGAAAATAGGCAGAGCCGCACATTGTGAGGAACAGGCTCGTCCAGTGGTCTGCCTCAACCCATTTTCTTATAAGATGTTCACGAATGTTGGGGAAGAACTCATTCGTGTCACGACCTTTTGACGAGGATTCCCATCTCGCTTGACATTTCTCTAATGACCATTCGTCGATAGAGGCAAGTTTTCGTTCTGCGGTGAGATCCGCACTGAGTTCAGTCCAAAGCGGGGGAAGCTCTCGTTTCACTCTCCACTTGTCAACCAAGCAGTAGCCAATCACGCCTAGATATATGGCCTTATACATGAGGATAGTGTCATTGTAACGCACACCCCAAGTGGCCTTAGTAATTGCACGCAGTGAGACAAATGGTAGTGCTTTCAAGGGACTGGAAGTGTTGGTTGAAGCCCCACCTCTCACCTATATTCACTCCATAAATACTTGATGTGCTTCTCAAGGAGCCTGCGGCCGCCAAAGCGTATTGAGGGTTGATTAATCACATTTCATTTCAAGAGGATTAGCTGGGTTTTTTCATCCTGTTTCTTGACATGTTGGTGCCATTGGGCGACAGCGTGGAGCATGTGGTGGGGTTTTTCTTCAATTTGGCGGACCAACTCTGCAAAGATCAGCACAATCCAGTCATCCGCATAGTCATCCAGTCTCCATGAGCCTCGTGAGAAGATCTTCGTGCTGAGGCCAGGACCGAGCCCTGTGGGCGCCCCCTCTCAATCTTTCTCTGGACTCTTCTCAATCACTAAAGTACACAGCAACTTCAATCGAAACGAATGAAAGAAACTTTATTTTCTTAAATAAAACAATTGTTAGTTTTCACTTTCAGTGGCTCTACAAAGTGGAAAGGAAAGTTATGTAATCGGCTGAAATAAAAATGTTTGAGTTTTCTTTACGTTTCAGACCCCCTGGAGTCCGAAAAACACTATTTGGGAATATGGTCAGTGTGCGAGTATGAGTGTCTGTGAACAATTTTAAGAGAAAACCACCGTGCCAAATCAACTCCAACTTGATATCTGGCTCATCGGTGACCATGTGACGCCAAAATAAGGGTATGAACAAAATCCTCCGAAATTTAACTATAGTTATCATAGTGATCAAAACAACAAATATTTTTTTTCTCAAAAACGGCTCTAACGATTTTGATTAAACTTTCCATATTGATAGCTCTCAATAAGGCAATTATACCATGAAATTGCCATTTGTGGGAAAATGACGAGAGCAGCACAATAAATTACCAAAACAGCTGAAACTTGGTGTCTAGCCTACAGGTTACCATGGGACGCAAAAATAAGGGTATCGGCAAAATCCACCGAAAGTTAACTATAGTTATCATAGTGATCAAAACATCATATTTTTTTCTCAAAAACGGCTCTAACGACTTTGATTACATTTTTTATATTGGTAGCCCTAAATGAGGCAATTATACCATAAAATTCCCATTTGTGGGGAAAATATCGAAAGCAGCACAATAAATATCAAAATTTTCGACGATAAGCATTTTAGCGCAGTTGTTTCCTTATAAACTCCGCTGGAATGTTAGTAGAATGTTAAAAAAATTGGTATTGTAGACCAATGTAATACCTAAAGGGGTCAATACCGAGTGTTTAAAAATGCTCGTGAGATACATGGGGGTCACTCCAATAATTCCTGAATTTCAACTACTGCAGTTTCGCTTACTACCAGTTCTAAACGTTTTTACCCAATAACTCTGCAAAAGTAATAACTGTCCTTCTTCAAAAAATTTGTGTTTACAGCCTCATTAATTATCTTTGTACCAATTGCTCAATAATGGCCCTGGAATGAGTACGAGCAGCACAATAAATTCCGGAACTGTAAGCGCTACCGCTTCCTGCTGCTGTGAAGTGTTGTTTAACCAAGTTCAAATGAATTGATTAAGTAGACAAAGCCATATAGAAATTGAATTGACGTAGAGCTAAGGAAAGTTGTGTGTTGCAACGCACCAGATATTTTTTGTACTGAAGAAGCCACTTGATTAAGGCTTTCCCAAAAAACAACTCTTTAATATTAAATTTATTTCGTTGGGACGCCTGGACAAATCCTCTTTTATGTTAGCCGGGAGGCTGTACATCCGAATGCCCTTGGTAAAATTCCATAGCCATTCAAGCTTAAATCTAGTTGTCGCCGCATGCGCTGGATACGAGAATTATCCTTCAAAAGCGGACATCTGGACGCGGGAGCTCAGCTTGAAAATTTGCTATTGATTGAAGACCTTCTGGCAAATAAACACGGGGTTGACAGTCGTAGGGTAGCCGCTACCCCAAGCTGGCAGACAACACGACAGAATAGATCGCGCCAGTGGAATACATAGTTCGCAGAAGTTTTGGGGTTAAAGTATTTCGTAGAAAAGACACAGATAAGTTTCTTCAACCAAATAATCTGACTTACCCGCCTTATAGTAGAGTCCAACTAAACGCCTAAGTATTTCGCTCTGAAACATCTATTTACCTCAGAACAACCTGAACACCGAGTCGAGTCAACTTACAATTCAAATTGTGGAGGTGAATCTAGCCATTTTCAGGCGGTTAGTTCAGGATTGACAAAGACTATTAACCAAAGGCCATTAGCGACAAATAGGCTGAGCTCTGCCTCTCGAAAAACATCAACCCGGGTATCATCTTTGTTCGGCAGGTCGAATTAGCTGGGTCTTTGACCTCCTTCTAACAGTACCTACGGAAATTCATTGTTTCCCCCAACATGCTATTACTGTTACATGGGTGGAATAAATCCATCATTCAACTTATTGTTCGTTATTATAGTTTACAACTAGTAACTGAGTGCGTCATGGTACCTGGCGACGGGAGTATGAGGATGTCAAGCCAAGTTTGAGCGTAATGAGTAAGACATGAGGGATAAACCATAAGAGACAAGCTCACGAGGGTTAACAGAACACATCTTTCACACGCTTCATGCCATCTTGCTGTAAGGCTCTCCTCGCTCCACTTCATCTCATCACTTCACAAATCAGAAATCCGTACCAAACGGCAGTGTAAACGACAGTACTAGCACACAGTAAAGAGATCCTGGGCTCACCCCGCTCGTGTGTCTTCACAGTAACGACACGAGGAGACCCTTTATCTCAACCAAATATGAAACCTACTCGTCGCCGGAAGGAATTGTTATTCCACAGGATTTCTCTATCGGTGGCAGTTGCCGTCGCCTCTTCCGTCGGACCGAGGACACGTCGTCTCTTCCGTCCGGCGAGTCGCGACGGATATTTGGATACCGCCCAAACGAAGTTGGCTTCAATCCCTTCTGTCCTGCACATCGTCTGACGGATTTGGTTCGAACGAGCTGAAGGCGTCACACGCTTCAGGTCGCGACCCAGTTCCTCCGACATTTCTGGCCAACGTCTGCGCCCCTCCACGTGTCGGGCTATTTTAGCAAAAGTCCTTCTGCTGTTGGTTCTGAACGAAATGGGGGGAGTTCCCGATGACAGAACCGCCACCGATTTAGTTATTCAGACGGTGCATCTGGCGATTTTGCCCGCCGACTCGAAATAGCGGAATTGTTTCGTCGCGTCATCGAGAACGTCCACCTCGTCACATTTTTTATCAGTAGTCTCTTAATAGCTGGGAATCCGAAGGGTACTTTCCCCGAGGCCGCTGCAAGAACTACCTCCTCCGTCAATTAGGACATTCGATTGCGAGACGGGGAGTGATTGGCGACCGTAGAAACATCATTCGAATGCCCACTCACATTGGGCTCTCTGATACAAAAAATTACGATTAACCTCCTGGTATTGGAATTACCTTTATTTGTGGGTGACGCGCAGGCTCCATGGAAGAAATTGTCCTCGCACTGCCAGCCAGGGCACACGTGGAGTCTCTCGGTAGTCTCCAAACCACGGTGACCGTCGATTCCTCAGTTTTAAGGAAACTAATTGGAATCCGTGGATGTTTGAGATGCTTTGGCAGGTGTGCTTATTCGACTAGTAAATACGAGCTATCGAGTGCAGTGAAGCGATGAACAGAACTCCCGCAGTTTATTTCTGCTCAAGAAAGAATACAGTCCGTTTGTAGCAACTCTAATTGAACAACTTGCTTAACATTTTTCTTGTACTTAACAAACGACGAGAAACCCAGGAGAAGTGGATCTTTGGAGAATTGAAACACGTGATACTTGGTACACGGAGCGGCACCCCATCCTCAGAGTTTCCAATAGTTGAGAAGGGGTTGAAATGTCCCGAGATGAAAGAGTTTGCGGGCTTCTCAGAACTCATTTGCTCAAGTCGTAAATTTTTGTGAAAGTAACGGGACGCGGCAAACGTCTGCGTCAACGGCTTGAAAACGTGGACCCTCCCAGAGATAAGTCCTTTTGAAAGTTGAAGGAACCTTAGGATTAAGAAGCCGAGGCGCAGAAAATCAACTTGTGCGTCGTAACTTGGGGGGCTCGAGAGGTCCGTCTGGGCTGTTGTCGGTTTCTGAGAGCTATCGCCTGCAACTGTTATCGCGGCATCCTGCCCTACTTCCGCCCCTTCTCTCCTTAGGAACCGATAAAATGGACGTTTCTGGCAGATGTGGCGTTTGAAATGAGGAAAACGAATGGGGCGACCTTCTGAGCCTCGACGATAGTCTCCTTCATAAAGGCTTCGTTTAGTGTTGGGGAATATGGCGGTTCGTCCGGCATAGTCAGCAGGCTTCCTTTCTTCCGACGTCTTCGGGCGACAAACATACACTGCGAAAGACGCGAACGGAGAAATCTACCTCCTCCATGATTCATTGAGTCCAAAGATGCTCAATCCCTACAAAAACACTCCCACTGAGCAAAACGTAAAACTCGCGACTTAACCGTCCACGTACCCCGTCTGTACAATATAGTGGGCCTCTTCAGCAATGAGCAGGGGCAGGCTCCTCTCCCACACGCCTCTCCACACGTCATAGTAACCAGGTTGTTCTGCTACCAAGTTCTGTCGTGTTCAGGTGTTCATCGACATCTCATCTTTACCCCCTGCTTCTCCCCCATTAGGTTGTCCATCAAACGCATCACAGCTTGTGGATCTCCGTGTGGTAAATCTCGAAATATACACCCTGCAGTGCTCTTTGGCAACACAC
This sequence comes from Pachypeltis micranthus, assembly GCA_020466155.1. Lineage (NCBI taxonomy): Eukaryota > Metazoa > Arthropoda > Insecta > Hemiptera > Miridae > Pachypeltis > Pachypeltis micranthus. The sequence goes on along the minus strand of CM035771.1, from coordinate 29,434,962 downwards.
ACTCTCATGCCTGGCTGTCTCTCGACAGAATGCCACGAGAAAAAGGGGGAAAATCATGCGATCGACGTTCTGAGGATCCATCCCATAATCACCAACATCCCACCCAATTCTAGAAAATAATCAATCAATAGTGGTCAAAGTCTACTAACTTTTAGTTAAGCATTTGTTGTACAGTGCTTCTCCGTTTTCGTTGAGTTACAGGTCTGTTTCTTGTTCTACATGACTGTTGTTCCTGAACCCTCAGAAAGAGTTATATCAGTCTACTATCATGGACGTTGCGGTTTCGCGTTAAATCAAGAGGCAGGCCACTTGCTTAGCATCCACCGAACCCAGCCTGTGGAGGTACGGCAGATTTTTGGTCGTCTGCCAGTCTCCAGGGAGAGCCGTTGCCCATATTAAACTGTGCAGAGGTATGAACACCTGGGGAATCCCGTACCATCTAAGAGGAGTTCTTAATTCGGTTTCACACTTGATCTGACTCTTTATTTGGGTAGCAACTTCCTTCTTTGCAAACTGGAGGAAACGGATATAGGCGTCCTTTGTAGCAGCCAATGCCAGCGGGTTCATTTGCCCTCCCAACATCTGCCGCTCACTGTTGTATGAGCCACAGTGGAGCAACACGTGTTTCCTCCGTATTGGAGGGCAGGATGGCCTATAAGGAACGAATGTTCAGGAAAAACTCTAATATGTGTCACGTCCCTTTGACGAGGATTCTCATCTCTCTTGCCGTTTCTCTAATGCCCATTTGTCAATGGCTGCAAGTTTTCGTTCAGGAGAAAGATCCACACGAAGATTAGCCCATAGTGGAGGAAGCTCCTGTTTCGCTATTCATTTGTCAACCATGCACTCAACAGTCAAGCCAACTGGTAACTGACCAGTGATCACTAGGAGTGCATCTCTACAGAAGGGATTAGGCTCTCATTTGATTGACAGTAAGTTGGTACCGCAGACCTCAGGGCAGTAGCTGATAGCTTGGCCTTGTACGTGAGGATCGTGTTACGGTAAAACACACGCCAAGTGGTTTTAATAATTGCTCGTAGTGAGGCACACCTTGTAATGGTATCACCTTTGAGGGACTGAAGGTGAAGGCTGAAACCCCACGTCTGACCCGCATGCTAGGGGTTCATTGCGGATTTAAACAATGACATCCTGGGTGGAGGTTGTGGCCAAAGACTTCCTCAAGGTACTGCAACATTAAGATCTCTAAAGTTTTGCCTAATATGGAGAGATGGCATGATCGTTGACGGATTGTCGCCTCTCTATGGAAGAGCGACAACACACTCAGACTTCCACTGGGTGGGGAAGAAGTACACGCACACAAATTTATTTCTTCATTAAAGTGTTTTACGTTGCACAGAAACCAAGAACCAATTTGTTTATTGTTAATTGCTTTATTATTAAGGCCAATTGCTAACCCGAATTATTGGCAATGTTGGTGTTTTTACACAATACCCCAATCGAGAATTATAAATTATTTTGTCAATACCTCAACTATACTACAAATCACAGATGTGGATACTGTTCCGGATGAGGCTTAACCGTTCCACGTGGTTTGATGAATCATTAAAAGCGCCCGTGGACTAAAGATGGTAGGGAAGAAGCCATAGGTTGTGGATTGAAAAAAATATACCCTTTGGTGTTATTAGGAGTACAGGCTTATCCTATATGGTATATCCTCATCCTCGCGTGATAAAATATATAAATAGAAGTACATAGAAGCAGTTTAAGGTTGTGCAAATCGCTTGTATTTTACTGAAACGAGAAATCTTCATAATCAATTTGTCGTGGGGTGGTCGTACTTTAATTCAGCAACATTTCAAACTAAGCCAATCTTTTCCTCTGTTGACCAACTTGAAGGGGATGAAATGGGACTAGATCCAGATCCTGGAACTGGTGAGACCTCGTTTACTGGCGTCACTAACGTCGGGAGTGGGAGCGGGAGCGAGTGCCTACGTGACTCGAATCACACGAGATTTTCGCGTGAGTTGCCACGTAATTTGAATGTTGGACAAAAAAAATCAGTTCTCGAGAGGCGATTACGTTAAATTGCGACTAAGCGCGAGAAGCTCTCGTTGGCGATAAATAGGAGAGAGCGATGAAACGTGAATGTCTCGGAGGAGAGCGGAGCAGCTGGCGAAGTCATCTGAGAACCGCTCGAACCAGGAAAGCCTGTCGAAGCGTTCCAGATCTTAAGGCTATTCATAAATAGTTATCGGTAACACGATGTCATTGTCAGTCTCGCTCCGTCGTTCGATGTACGGCGTTTCAAAACTCACGAATTCTCCACTTCTTAGAGGTCATAGTCCATCGTTTCAGAACAGTGCGCAAAATTGAGGAAATTTAGAGCGTTGACTCCACTGAACTCCGGCTCAGTTTTCATCGTCGTTTTAGGTCTTTTCCGTCAGAATTTCAACCATAAGCAGGTACTTAGTGTGTGTAAGGCAGCAGTCAAATTTTTTTTGGATGGTTGATAGTCTCTCATTCTTATCGGTGAGACTACAATTTACCGAAAACGAGGGTTTTGGCGCGAAACGGTTCGAACAATTTGAATTAAACTTACGGCATATCTTCTATCCGTCAATACCAATATTTCGTTCACCCTAAACAAGCCTGTAAAACCGGTGCGAAGATGTCTGAGCAACTTTGATCAAACAGATTGGGATTTACCAACACTTTGTACCTGCATTTAACTGAACAGATGACCTAATTAAGTGTGGGAACCGAACGGGCAAATAATATGGGTGTACCGACGGTATGCCCATGCAGGGTGTCATTGTTGAAATCCGCAATGTTTCCCTGGATGGGTGAACTCAGTGAGCTCAAAGGTAGGGGAATTCCTCGTAACCTGTACTCGCTCGTCAGAAGTTATCTGGCAAATAAAAGTGCTACTACGATCGAATGCAGGCATATTTCCGTCCGGAGAAAGATTGAGTAGGGCCTAGCCCTTGGAAGGCCTTTTTTGCAGCCTCACAGAAACTGACTACGAGCTATACGCCTATAGTCGATCCGTGAATCGAGGCAAAACCCCCATCACGTGCTCCAAACCATGACCAATGGTGTGAGCATATCAAGCTGCAGGTGGCTGAGGAAAAAATCGAGCTCATCCTCTTCAAATAGACAACAGTCTATTTAACGGCTACACGCTTCATGTGAAAGGCTTCTACTTGGGCGTTAATATAGGTGAAAGGTTGAGTGTCGTTCCCTCCTACGGTTTGCCTCATTACAAGCAATTACCAAGTTGAGGACTCTTCATTCTGCACGTCTTGCCGCCTCTGGTGCGGAAGAAGCAAGAAACTACGTGCAGCTCCACTGTAGTTCGTAGAAGAGAATCTTAGCGGAAAGTGGGTTGTGCCAGATCACTGGACGAACCAGTTCCTTATGGGACATGGCGACTTTAATCCGCAGCTCCACTTCTTTTCTCTCAAAGACTCTCCATCCTGCACGTCTTGCCGCACCACATGTTGCTCCAACGTAGTCCCTAAATCAGCGAGCGACAGTTGTTGGAAGAGCAACAATTATTAAGGAGGCTTGTAACTGTTTCGCCCAGTTTGCGAAGAAGGTTATGGCAATGAAACTTGTCACTCACGTAAATAATTGAATCAGGTACGAATCCAGATTAAGAATTTCTCCCAAATGGTACGGATTCCCAAGGGTCATGCTTGCACGTGCTAACAGATGGGCTCCCTGCCGAGCGACTGGCTAAATGACGTCCACGTGTTCGGTGGATGCTAAGCGAGTTTCCGTGCTCTCGCCTGTAATGAAACCGCAACCTCCATGACTTTCTACTGATATCCTTTTAAAAGCGATAAAATAGGATCATTTTGATAAGGAAACCGACCTGTGTGTGTGTAGGCGGGTCGTGTGAAGAATCGCGCCAGATATTTTAAATCGGAATTTCCACAAAATGTACGTATTTTTACGATGACTTTTTTTCTTCTTTTCACCCACAACTGAGACACAAACAGCATCTGGTGCTAGCACTGAAGATGTTCCCTTTTTTATTCGCCCAGCCGACGAATTTTACTTGTCTCCGAGTTGCTGCACAACGACAAGCCTGTCATTATTTAGAAACAGCGGAAGCGTGATTAATTGAGCAGGGAGAACTTACGTGAACGCTTCAAACAAGGCAAGTCAACAATTTGTAAGTCAAATTCCTGCGGAGTTAGTAAAGTACACAAGTGATTCGTATCTCCTGTACTCCAGAGCCGCCTTCGAACCAGTTTCTTACAGAGCACGTCAATTCGCAAACTTACCGTCAAAATGTGAACTAATTTAATTTTTGGATAGATTGCTACACAGTTTATCGAAAAAAGTGGGCACAAGGCGTTAGGGCAACAAAATGCTTGTCAATGGAGAGTTTGAACGGCTTTATTCACCCGTCACAGCTTGAAAAGTTGTTTTCCCGACAGTTCACTTTGTTGTTGACATCGTTGTTGTTTTGAACGTTTTGCGTTCACTTCTGAGAAACTGATGGAAGTCGGATATCATTTGGAAGGTCAAGGGTTACAGGTTATTTCGCAGCTCTTGGCTACAGCCATCGGACGTCATGGGTTTCAAAAACGAAATAGGTGAAGGCAAACACTCACAAACAGAGGTGGTAACCGGTCGGCAGGACGACGCCTATTATTCATCGACACCTGCAAGTTATTATACGGCGATTGTTTACCTAGCTCCTGAATATTTAAAAATCGAATCGAAATATGAATATGGTGGGTCTCCGGGGGAGTGATTGCCGCGGCTACGGGTGCACTCGGGTTTGTAAAGCCAGTTCTTCGTTCACTACTCAAGTCCAAGAGATATTACCTGTGAACTTTCTTTGTGTGACCATACGACACCAGGACGTCGACGCATTTCAAATGTTTGACAGAGGGGTCGTTTTCGTCGAACCTCCTAGGTTCTTTTTAAAAGGTTCGCTTGTGAGTACTGGAGAAGGTAAAACGATTGGTTAGCTTGACGCAGGGCGTCCATCCTGCTGTCTGCGGTAGCGTGGGGGGGGGGAGGGGTCAGGGGATGCCTTAGGTTTTTCCTCTGGTTCACCCAGGCTTGCACGAAGCGACTGAACCAGCAGGCTGAGCCCCACCTGGGGAGGTGGGGAGGAGCCTACACGCCGAATGGCGCTGAGGTATTTCGGCGAAGGCTCTCACATCTGTGTACAGGCTGCAGTCAAAGATGACATCGGAGGAATCCTTGCCCCAGCGGCTCTCATTGAACGCATGCGTCTTAGAATTGAAGGAACGTTTTAGCAGCAACGACCTCAACCCGGAGTTTGAGGAACCATGGCCAGATCGTCCTCAAGGAGCCATTGGGGTCTGGCCCTTGTCAGAGAGGAGATGGAGCAGGGAATCAAGTAGCTTTTCTGTGCTTCAACTGAATTACGTATTTTCCCTAAGAACTGTTAGCACAAGATCACAAGAAGAGTACTCTGTTCACACTCACTGTTTTCATCAATCATTAGAAACCCCAATATTGTGCATTGTTCTGGTCCCAAGTACCATTTTCAAGGAGCTCTATCCATGATGGTGAATATGCTTGGTACCCGAGTTCGTAAGATATAGGCATAATTTGGCCAGTTCCCAAGGGAAGCAGATTCGAAGAATTCAAAAGTACTGTCAGCGAATTCAGAGTTGACACGATCACTAGTATCTACTATTATAACATTATTCTGACCACGAGTTCAGCCAAGAAGCCTCCAACCAACTGGTTGGAAATGGAACCCAGTACTCCACGTGTGACGCTAAGTATCTCCAAAGGCCGAGTTCAAGATCTGAGGGTCAGGGTGTAAACAGCAGAGTAGAAAGCTTGGCAGACGACCCGAAAACCAGACGTATCTGACGTTCGAAATTATTAAAAAACAGGAAGCCTATTAAGTCGGTAAGCGTTATCTAGAAAAAATGTTGGTACATTTGCCCCAGGGGAGCTTCCAGCAACCGTAGGCCTACCCCAATAAGTATGAAGCGATAGCAGTAGTAGGCAGTCTTCCATTACAAACAACCAATAGTTAGCCGGCTGCTAGCTTCGCTCACGAAAATGAGACATAGCAAGTCTATAAATATTATTAGCGGGATTCCCTGGCCAGGGGGCGTTGAAATGTCCTGCACGAACTCCGAGGGCACCTGCGTAAACTGGGGCATACATGTGAGGTTACGGGAATTCCCTGTTCCCCTGCTTCTGTCCTACAACAATACTATTTGTTTCATGGTACGCCTCAACGCGAGAAAGGGAGAAACGGAAAATGTTGTGTCAACGTATCCAAATAGCTGGAGCATTCAATTAAGGTTAATTGAGGATTCATTTAGAAGTGTTTGTTGCTCGTGTTTGTCGTCGTGCCCACCTACCGAGGACTGGAACAATAATTGAAATGAACCTACGACCCTGAGGTTCCCATGTTGACGAGGCTAGAAAATCCCAAGACTTTTTCATGATGAATTAAAGGGGCGGTATTGACAGATTATTCTGCGTTAGATCGGAGGAAGGGGGGGGGGGGTTAATCAACGACGTCCTATTTTTTCAGCACGCACGTTCGTATGAAAATGATGACGCCTACTCAAGAAAAATATTTGTATGACGTTATTCACTAAATTGAGCGGGGCTAACGGGAGTCTGCGTGGAAGGCAAGAGTCATATTTTAACTTGAATTTCTGTACAACTACCGTATTCATGTCACCATGTGATCATGAACACACCTAGTCACATTAATCACATCTTTCACATGGTGACATGAAGCACATCTTCTTTGAGTAACGGCATTAACCAAGAGTTTTGTCCATTCAAATCACTTTTACTGCCAGCACGACTGTTTGAACGCTGCCAGCCGCTTGCCCTCCTTGTTCCTGCAGCGCGAACTGAGAAGGGCAAACTCCAGGTTTGGTTAAGAGAACGTAAGTAGAAGACCTGCAGATGGTAGCAAACGCTACTCACTCAATGGAACAGCAGTGGTTACAGCCCACTAAACCGGTAAGTATTTTCTGACGTCCTCATGGAGTTTGTACTTCCCTCAACGTGAGAAGCTGGTTAGTCCAGTTTTCCCGATTAATACTGATATTACCAGAGCGGTTCCACAGGTCTGTTTCCTTATTCGATGATTGTTCCTAAACATTCGACGAGAGTTACATCAGTCATGGAAGTTTTGGTTTCGCTAATATGCAAGAGGCCGGCCTCTACAGCATCCACCGAACTCAGACCTGCGCACGTACGGCAGGTATTTGGTCGTTAGCTAGTCTCCCGGTAGAGAGCCCGTGTGTTACCGCCCGGAGGTGACCACGTGAGGAATCCTGTTCCATCTGGGAGTTCTTAATTTGGTTTCCCACCTGATCTAAATATATACTTGGGTGGCGAGTTTCAAAAGGACAGATCAACTGTGACCACGTTTCTTAGCCACTACCACCACAGTTATAAGCTTGTTTTGTAGCAGTCAATGCTGCAAAGTTCGTCTGCTCTCCCAACAATCGTCGCTCACTACAGTGGAACAACACACGATTGCTTGTTTCTTCCATACTGAAGGCGCGAGACGTGCATGGAGTAGAGTCGTGCATTGAAGTCGCCATGTCCCAGAATGGTTCCACACTGATGCCTTCCCATACGGCATAAAGTGGGGTGGCCTAACTGACAGCAAGTTGCTCTTTACGTCCGAATCTTCTGACTAATTACCTTCCATTGCCTGATTTAGGAATGTCGCGTGAGGCGCTGTTTGGTTCTCCAATAGGTAGTTCTTTTTTTTAGTTCTTTTAATTGTCAGTCAGCCTTGTTGCAAGTTTACCCAAGAGACCAAACTGTATTGCAGTCTGTCAGTGTACCACAAGACTCTCTCAATCTGGAGTTCCATATTCATCACCAAAATAAACTTATAAAGGCCGGGCGCAAAGAGGCGGTCAGCAAGAGTTCAGGGTTTGTATTCAGTGAATAGAACGGGAATCATGTTGCGGGCGACCCAATTAACACTGGTGGAGTGGGCTTCTGAGCACATCAGTTTAGTAGAGATCCACCACCACCTCGAGTTTTACAAAAGAGTGCCAATGAATGTGCAGGACAGTGAGCCAGCTACCGTGACGATGCCTTGGAAGGGCTGCCGAAAACGAAAGATTTGATCTCATTCCAAATGATCCATCAGCTCGATTTTGCTAATTGGACGTTAACCTTGGGAAACGTTGCCTTGTCACAGTGCAAAGCGCGAAGCGTCCAGCCATAAATAAATATGGCCAGAAGATAATTCTTCGTTTTCGTTTTACCTGGTCTTTTCACGCAAATATGAAACTGGGAGCTACATTTTTGGTAGTCCTCCACAGCGTATGACCGGCCAAAGCGCGACTTCCAAAACAGGTGTTAATTCAGGTCACGCGACTCATTTAGCGAGACCCCAATGAACGAGGCAGTAGTTATGAAATTGAAGTTACCTAAGCCGACTTAGGAATACTGCGAGATCTCGAAGAAAAAAAAAAGCCCAATGATGCAATTCCCACCGATCGCAGCTGTGGCAAGGTGACTAAACTTCTTGCCGCGGGTTTTCATTAGAACCCCCCGTCATTTCATTTAAAAACGAGAAACGATCAGTTTCTCGCCGCAGCAATGTAATTGCCAGGTTGAAAGTCGGTCGTAGGTTGAAGGGAGCTTTGAGATGAAACGACAACCTAATTGATTGAAACTGCGCCAACTGGCGATGAGTTAATTACACGGTTACGTACGACAGTTGCCTAGAAAGTTTGATTACTTCAGCGATTATAAATCGAAAAACGATTCTATTTTGACCTAATTTACAGGGGTTTGTCCCAAAGTACAAAATAACCACTGTAGACTTCGATACACTGTATTAGCCTGGGTTGATAAATGCTTTATTGGTATTAAATAGGATTTGATACTTTTCGTTACAAGACATCGGGATTCCAAATCTGCAACGTCCATCCGCCGTTTTGTGACTTTAACGTGGTCCAAAAAATCCCATTTGGTACCTAATTGTGCCCGCCTCCTCTGCAATCCGATCAGACGAAGCCCATGGGGAATAAATGAAATGCTGGGTCAAATGAAACCATTCTCAGAGGTGTACGACTGCGTCTAGACCGAAAATAGTGAAATCACAGTGATTATAGTGAGCCAAAGTCTACTAATGAAAGAGCTCGCGGGGCACAGGGAAAGTAATCGTTTCATCATTTGTACACCCTCCCTCCCGTGTCATTAAAACCACCCGCTAGCTCGGCTCAGATGCCGGCGTTGGTTTTGTTGGTTTTCACTGTTCCACTGTAGTCAGGTCATGTTTCATATGGTTTACTGGTATTTATGCATGCTGAATCGAATGGGATGGGTCTCGGCGGTGTGAGACTACGTCAAGCTGCGCAAGAGAATTATAAACCGTTGTGTTATAATTTGCAGCATTTTTACGATTTCTTCATATGTGCTGCGCTTCCACGTCCTAAAGCCACTTCTCCAGTTCCCTTCACTTTCTCATCATTGCAAACATTTTTTTAAATTGATCGAAAAGCTGCGGATTTGAATCTCCGACAAAACTACTCAAGCAGGTCTCACTAGCGATATGGTGTTGCTGAAAAAGGAAGAACACACCACGCGTCAGCCCCTCAGCGTCATGTTTTAATATCGGTTTTAAATTTGTAGGGGTCAAAGAAATTCGACGTGCGTGCCCTTTTCCTCTACATGACCTATAAGACGTGCAATAATTCTCTGTTATGAAAACTGACGTCTTCGGGCTAGTGAAAAATGTGTTTGGTGCAATTGTTGGGGCTGTTTTTTGGACAGAGAGTTGACAAACCCACAATCCCTCCCCCATCAACCGTTATAGTGGCGCCAAAGAACGTAATTAACAGGAAAAACGCTCTTTTGGTGATGTTCCACAGTGAGCACTTCTGGCACACATGTGCACAGCACTTTCCGTAATTCTGTTTTTCTCAGAGAATTTAACTCGTAATTATCATCAACGTATTGCATATTGTCTGAAATGAGGTAGAATTTTTGCTTCTTCGCCGTTAAGTTTGATGGGCTTCTACTCTGGCACGAGCTTTGCTGAATACTACGCGCCAGCTCTACTTTTCCACTGTTTTCTTCCCCTCACCATCGCTTGTTAAGCACAAGAAACAAATTGAGCAATGAAGACCATGTCGTGAAATTCACGTTATGAAAGCTACGGACTGTATTTTTTCAGAGAAATGAAACCCTTCATTCGCTTCAACACAGTTCTGCTCTCCAAATCCGAGATCTTAGTTATTCATTTTGAACTGGATGAAACCATTACCAAAACACAGAGCTTTCAGGATTCGAGTGATTCCGTGACCCTTCTGATTCGGTTCCTGAGGTCCGGGGAGTTTCAAATCGGCAGTTGCCGCTCGTATCCTCCCGTCCAATTATCGGAAAAGATTGAAAGGGAAACGATATTTTTAGTCTCCAGCAATTTCCAGGGGCTACAACCGGAAGCAGTTGGTCCCTTTTCAGTCAGAGGAGCTTACAACTGGCTTTTTTTAAAGCGTTGTCTGTAATTCGAAACGGCGAAGGGTTTGTTATGAGTCAGATGAGTTGACTGTTTGGTCGAACAGTTCTGACGTCAATGCGCGGCCCCTCTTTTATATTTACCCCTTCGGGCGAGAATTGAGTCGCAAGGAGGCGTCGGCCCTTTAGCTGCGTGGGCCAGTTGAACGCGAGGAATGACGAGAGATTTCCAGCAAACGTTCCGCAACATCTTGTTTGACGCAACTAGTTGACTTTCCAGATCTGAAACTGGAACGCGTCACTTTTCTAGAAACGAGAGCTTGCTGATTTCGCAGAATCTAAATAAAAATTTGACCCCCGTTCAATGACTCTGGACATTATTCGCTGAACCGCTGGATGTCTACTTGTGACGTACAAGTAGACTACTTGTGAAATGCAGACGTAAATCACCTCATTATGAAATTGAATTCTTCAACCGCCATTTTCCAATCAGGATCTAGCCCCAGGTTGCCATTTCACAGACTGATGTGTGTTTTGTTGATAGGGTTTACGTTGTAGAACGACCGAGGGGTTTCAACTAAGCGAATGTATTGTGGGGCAAACCTCTAGCTGTCCCACAGCATTGTGCCAGAGCTTTGAAATGCTGGAACAGTATTTACGAACTACACGGGCCAGCCCAATACAGTATTCAATTAATACTACACCTATTCCTGAATATATTCAATTACGTCATAGCAATTTGAGAAAGGTATGGGCTTAATGAAGTTACCATGTGGACCAACATCGAAAAATCATGGGAGTTCGTCTGGGCAGATAATTATGTCCTGCAATATACATCGCTCCCACCTCAAGAAAATGCTAGATTGCTCGCGTTTAATGTGGCTGAATGGTGAGAGCACTTGATGAAGAGAAAGCAGTCACTTTTAGAATACTGCTGGAAAATCTATTAATTTTCTCAACGGAAAAAAGGGTATGGAAGCCTTTTGATTCGGTCGAAAAAAGTGAGTTTGCCTCAGAGCTTAATGTTTTGTCGCTTTCTCAGTGAGAATGTGGAGTGTGTGTGATCTGTCTGTAGTAATACTCGACATCCAGGAAGTATTTCTACGCCGGGATCATGGAGATCACATAGCAAGCGAAGAAGCTCGAAGGTAGGACAAAAAAAAAGAAGGAAAATCCGTTGAAATACTGTTGGTAGAAGCTGATTTTGTGGAGCTAGATAAAATCAGGGTTGCAGCATTGAACTTACCTGAAGCAACGCAATGCTTACGTTTCTTCCACGTAAAAATTTCTATATAAATCCCTTATACGAAGATATATGTAACTCAAACTATTGGCAAGGGGACGAACAATGTTGTGAGCTGTCAGCAGAATTCCTCGATGTAAAATAACTTGCACTCCTTTTAGTGCCCCTTGTGTTACCACCATTCGTAATAGGTGGAATATCCTACTAAGATAAAATTATTGATATGATCAATGTCAATGTGGCTATAAGTGAGTCCGAACTTTTCATTTTTTTAATTGAAATTTTAATATTTCGTAAATCATTTCTAGAGAGGTTGAACCATAAAATTCCCGCCGAATCGCAAGCGCCCGGCTAGCTCAGTCGGTAGAGCATGAGACTCTTAATCTCAGGGTCGTGGGTTCGAGCCCCACGTTGGGCGATTACTTTTTTCATCGCACAAAATCAGCTTTTTTGGTACAAAACGCATTGTTTTTGTTAGTAGGCATTTGAAGTTATCCTATCATCGTCGAGTTCGAAAGAAGTTGAAATGGCCCACCTTCCATTAATAGCTAAACTGAATTATTCTCGGTTGAAACGCTCTCATCTGCTCAGTCAATGCCAGATAGATTCTTTCCCAGTGGTTGAAATTCACATTAATCCTTAATTATGGGCTTAATTCAGTCGATTAATTGACTGATGACGAGTGTCGTATTAAAAAATAAAAGTTTGTTGAACTAAGAGCACATGAGGGTCTCAAGTATTTGCAGTTTAAATACCATTCACATCCCAGGTTATCATTTGGTTAACGGAGTCTGTTGAAGTACGTGACTACACTACATTATTCTTGTTTCGAAACCGGGCTGTGGCACATGTTGTTGATTGTTGGAAGCACTTAAACATGTTGAATTTATTTATTTAAAAAAATGCTCTTAGCCTTCGTTTATGGACGCAGTCTTTGTTTCTTTTCTGTAATAATTTTCAATAGAGTCACTATCTTCGTTGGGGTATACATATACTTACCTGATATACCTATGTATAACTATAACACATGATACTATATATAGCAAAATTGAAAAATCTCGTTCTTCTCTTGTGAAAACTAGCTAAAAACAAGTGGTGTGATGTGTTGCATTTACTGGTCGCATCATTAGTTGCAAAATAAACAAGTACGAGACAGCTAAAAACGAGCATAAGGACGCCAGCTGCAATGCGCGCACTACTCGACAAAATGTTTAATTATAGAATTTAAAGATGTAACCGTCAGCTACGAAGCTGTTGAATAATTCAACACGGCAGCAATTAACGTTATAACTCATTAGCAAATAGATTTGACGAGAATTCGGATTACAATGAAATTTTGGGCCTGGCGTCTCTCTCGCGAAGCGTATACGGAGCCGCTATTGCGGGGAAGAACGAGATATGAGAAAACCCACGTATTTCCTCGCACTGCCCTTGACCATGAGAAATATTCCCGGCCGACGAAAGATATTTTAAAATTAATCGATCTGGAATTAGATGAGGGGAAATTGCGGATTAACGACTTAATTGGGCGGGGTGGGGAATGGAAAAAGCGGTCCGTGACGGAAGATGCCTAAACATAGCAGGTCGGTTGTAAGAATATACATATTTTGCTTCCTGACTATCACCACAAACGGTGGGAAGCGAATTCAGGCAAGGCGAGTACGTAGCCGGCTTTTTTCATGCTCATTGTGTTTCTTCAAATCATTTTTACCTTCTGCTACCTGAAGGGTAAGAAAAGTATTGCAATCGTATCAAAAAAAAGTTTTCTTAAGATCTTTACGTTTTGTGGCCTATCGAATCCAAAAAACCTACTTTCCGCGCGTGTGTGTGTGTGTTGTGTGTGTGTGTGTGGGGCTGTAGTTTAATTTGAGGGAGAACGGCTGAACCGGTTGAGCTGGTTTTTTTTTGTTTTGTCAGTGATTTTTTGAAGACACAAAAATGAGGTTATGAGCGGTCTCCACAGATTGTAAATAGTGGGCAAAAAATTACCAAAAACCAGGGGTGTCCGTACTTTTCTCGAAAATGGCTCAAACGATTTCGTTTAAAGTTTTGAATTATCTTCCTCCTATCCTCCGCGACAAATCGGTGAACGACATACAGAGATACAGGCCCTATGAAGCAAACATTCACTACAACGAAACTTTCAGGATGTTTTCAAATGAGTAATACCTATGTTTTATTCTCAATAAATCTTCTTCTGACAGTCCATTGAACAGAGATAAAAATCAAAACGTGGCGAAAATAGTGTGGGTTTTTTGCAAACATTTCCTTGTTTTCAGAGTAGTGGCTTCACTATATCTGATCTCCAAAAAGACGGGGTACTCTTAACTAACTATTACCGGCATATAGTTCTCGATAAATGTTTGCGCATAAATGTGCGCATATCAGGTTGTCGACTCAGTAGAAAGTTATGCCTTGCTACACGCCCGACAGTTTTTAAAGAAGTAAAAATAAATCAATCTTGAAATTAAATTTAACATTTTGAGTTATTTATTTGAAGCGAACACATTGCGATAAATAGACATTACAGACGTCAGTGGATCGGTACACACGTTAATCGATAACGGTAACTGAGGAAAATTGAAAGAAAATATTAAATAAATATGAACCATTCATGTAGTCGACCAGTTGTCACGCAATTTGTCTGTGTACCGACTAAAAACCAACGTCATTGAAACACACTGTTTGCTCCTTGGGGTAGTAGTTTTGCTTCTGAGCTCACTCAAAGTATCGGAAGTATAGTTTCACACATATGGGGAGGAACAATACGCTTCATATTCGTAATCTATTTACCACACAAATCTAATAGCAAAGAGTCAGGGAGGACACACGTGGACGCGTTATTGTTACTCCATGACTACTTTCCGGGTTGCGCCAAAAGGTACTGGAAAGCATCGCCATTGTGCAAAAAAAAGCTGGTGCGCACTAGCACACAAAGTTCAGCAACGAAGACGATCTGCTACAAATGCAGTTGAACGGAAACATTTACGGAAAAGAATATGTAGGTATTAGTTAATTGAGAATTTCTATGTTTGATAGAAATCGTTGGAGCGAGGTTTTTGAGAAAATCGGAAAAACGATAATTTAATGTTCGACAAGTCTCATTTTCCAAGCTATCATGGCTTATATCTCCGTTCAATTGATTGATACACAGAATATTAATGATGGTTAACAAAATGTGGGTATAGGCAATTAAAAGACATAGTCAGTTGGATCAAATTCAGTTTTGCAGTTACTCAAGACATTTTGATGTTCAAAAAAAAAAGAATATTATTGGCACATTTTAGTTGTTATCTCTACTCAACGGGCTATATAGAAGAACAATATATAGGTATTGACTAGTTGAAGGCATCCTGCGAGTTTGGTGAAAATCGTGGTTTTTCGAAACTTTTTTTATATCTCGGACTGTCTGATTAGAGATGAACACCGTGGCCTAAGATCCTATTATGGCAGTTCTAATGTCGCACACACCCATGACTAGCATCTTCAGGACTGCTAGGGATTTCCTTCAAGAATCTTCTTTGCACTCAGCCGGGACATCATAGGGAGTTTCCTCATCTGTACCACACCACCCGTATTAAGGGGTGTCGACTGTGCCCATAACATACGTGTGTTAGTTTATTTTGCAGTGTCTCATTATCTGCTTTAAGTCCATCCTCTCAGCCATCGGAAGCCGGTCTTATCTCGTGTGTTGGCCTTGAGATAAAGCGTTTGGAGTGCCTCGCATTCCAGACCGTCTGGGACGAATGAGAGAGAAGCAGTATGTTAAGCTATCATATCAGAGCCTGCCACGCAAAAAGACATTCTTTAAACTGTAAAATTATGTTGGATTGATGGACTGGAAAGAGTAAGGGTTAAGATACTCCAAAGTTTGTGAACGGTGAGTCTCGACACACATGATGGCCTATTGTTTCTGTAATGGTGCAGTGTGTGTGAGACTCGCTATACTTTTCCATCTTGCACGATACAACGAGTGATCAGTAATAAAAACATCCAAATTAAATTGAAACGAGAAGTTCCTATTTTTGGATTGCTAGTTTTCATTTCGACACAATACCCGTATATGCACGCATTCTGTAGAAGCGCGTTGTAATAATACCAATTTTAAACTGACCCAAACATAAGTTAGCGAATAACTTGAAAACATACAGCAAAGGAGCTAAAGAGGAAAAGTCTGGCTGCACTTATATGCAAAAGAGGAAGAGAAATGAGATGCGGACGATGAAATAGAGAAAGAAATGGTCGTGGAGTTGACCAGAGCCAAGTGGATTGTACTGGCCCTTCAATAACGATGAACTGTAGATGCTCCTTTGTTCGTCCTTAGTAAAGATAAGTTATGATCCTTCAAATACAAGATCTGTTTTCGTACGAACGGAATTTGTAAACGTTGTCAAGTATTGTCATCTTTTCAAGATCAAGTTATTGAGTTATAAGTTTATTGAGTTCTGAATCACATGCGTTCAACTCTGTTAGGAAATAAATTTCAACCAACTCCTCAACAATCCTCCGAATGTTAGATGAATGTAAAAGTCACGTGACACTAATCCAATAAGAAACCGAGAAAGGCACCCTTCAAAGGCGATTTGGTAAATCTTGGTGCGGATTTTAACGCACAAATATGAAGAAGAAACGCAAGCCAACCTTGACACCCAAACTCATACCTTAGTTGTCGAGAAACAGCAACACAATGGACACGCCATCTTCGCATCGCTTCAGATATTTCGCGGATACCTTCCCCTCTTCATTACAACTAACACACAACGAGCTTTAAATTGCAAATCCCACCAAACAGGAGGAACCTGCGATCTGCCGCGAATCTCCCGGTTGACTGAGCTTAAAAATCCGCGCTAAAACAAAAATTTCCGTGGCGAAAAAAAAAATTCGTAAAACGGTATAACGAGAAGAATAAATAATAAAGCGTGCAGCATTACGCCACAAAACCAGTTTTTAAAGAAAAAAACGGAAATGAAAGAATTTAGCGATAAATATTCGCTGAGGGACGGGGGGAAGAAGGCAAAATAAGGGGGATGCGTGGTGGGGGCCTATGACGTCAATAACACAACTTCACAATTCACTCAGTCTCCTGGGTCGAGCAAACTTGTTTCAACTTCGAACGCGAATTAACATAATGGCGCCTTCCAATTTGGACTTCAAAACGTGTTATTTTGATTGATAAAATAAGTCTTTATTTTGTAAATGAGATCACGAGGCGAAGTGGTTGAACCGTCGTTACCCGAACGATCAATCTACAACTTTATTTAATATATTACGAGTCGGGTGAGGTTAAATTTGTAACAAAAAAAAAGTTATGCGACCAACTTTGTGCTTAAAAATAATTACAGCCAGAGGGCTGAGGAGGAAAATACGGGAGAACTAACATTGGAGGGGTGTGGTCTGAGCAGCAATTCGGGCTTCTGTTGTACCAGTTATACGGTAATGGTGCTGCGCAACCCTAAAACGCTATTGTGAGCCATAGTCGGACTTGGCAAACTGCAGCCCTCACCAAGCTCCTCCTGGCCGTTAACTGGAAATTTGTAGGGAGGTACAGAAACCTTTTAATGGACCGCCAAGGTGTTGGGTTTGTTTCCCTCTAGAGCGGGTCCAGTGCGACAGTATGTCAAAATCTTTTATTTTTGCAACAATCTTCAAACGCGCTTTGCCAACAAAAGCAGGGCACAGCTACTCAACTCACAAGCCTCAAAACGCTTAACGTCAGCTGAATAGGCAGGTTGTGCTCATACCTTATTTTTAGGGAATCGAGATGTACAGCCCACGAATTTAATGCATTTTTCACACGAAACACAAATTCAATACTTGGTACGATGTCAGCCTGTTGTAAGAATTCGAAAACACACACTGGTTTTAAGGGAATCACTAGATAACTTTTGTAGTTTGACGTGTAAGCCCCCAAAACGTGTAGATGTGGGGGAAGGGCGGGGTGGGGCGGGCATCTCGGATATGATGCTCTCACAAAGTTACATCACACTCCTATGAAAAATTGTGAACGCTATGCATCTGACACGTACTCAGCGCGCATACCCATGCATTGATCGAGCACTTGCTCAGCATCCAACCTGTGGAGGTACGGCAGACTGTCATTTAGCCATTCGCTCGGTAGAGAGCTGTTTCCCACATGTTAACATGTGGAAGTATGACGGTTATAAGCTCGCTTAGTAGCAGTCAAAGCAGGGAGGTTTGGCTGTTTCTTCCACCGACCGTCGCTCACTGTTATAGGGACTACAGTGGGGTAGCAAATGGCTTGTTTCCTCCACACTGGAGGCGGCAAGACATGCAGGATGGAGAGTCCCTAAGGGGCCTTGCTTATTGCTCGTAATAAGGCAAACTTTGTTTTCAGTTGAGGAAAACGTCATACTAGCTCTCACCTACATAAACACCTAACTTGACTTGCTTATCAAGAGGCATGTGGCCCCTGAAAACTATTGGCTGTTTAATTCCCCCTCTAAGAGAACCAGCTCGTTGAGTGGTCTGGCTGAAGTCGGTTTTTACATGTCACTGCTCTTTGACGAGGATTCCTGACACGCTTGTGATTTGCATAACGTGGCAGGTTTTCGTTCAGTAGAGGAGTCTATTCAGGTTTTGGCTCAGATCGGGAGAATCCCTTTTCACTCTGGACTTGCCCAGCCAATGGCCATTTCATTGGGGAACTTGCTGGTGATCACTTGGAGTGCTTCAGTGGATGCTTGGTGCTCCACAGGAGTGCAGCTCTCTGAGATTCGGCCAGTACTTTCCTTTGAATGACTCTGAGTTTGCGGTAACATTACAGTAACGCATACGTCAAGTGGCCTACGATGGTGCCTTTGAAGGTGAACGATGAAACGCCAAGTTTCACCAATACTGACTCCTTAGTACTTGCACCACCACCTGCATCTTGACATGCTTGCACCATGATGGCGATGGTTCGAAGCATTTGATGGGGTTTCGCCTCAATTCGGTGGGTCGACTGTTCTTAGATCAGCTCAGTACTCAGCCCAATACTGAATATACAAGTTGCTGGTCACTAGAGAACGTGGCTAGTCCATCCGAACGTTATTTCGGTTTAAAGGTTGTGACGGCTCCCCTATAGCGCAAACCTCCGGGGCATAGATCCAAAAATCTTCCAAAGATCAGGAAGCTTCACAAGGAAGTGTACAACGAACGTCTTAGTGCCCATTTCTTTCAGTTGGAAAACGTTGTAATAATAAAAATGCACGTTGACAGCTGAGCAAACGACTCACTGAGACATTGAGCTACATGTATCCAACCCATGGGACATCAAGACCCAGCACGCCTCACAATTGAAACCTTCAAGGGCCCAGCGTGAATGGGAACGGCAATTCGAACTGCAGTTCAACCACTTCGCTCGCAATTCTAATCATTTCTGTATATAAGCGCTATTTTACACACTCGTCATCCACAAACATTGACCAATTATCTTTAGAAGATACTTAATTCTCCCATTCTTTGCAGAAAGTTTCGGGGGAAAGTGGAGTGTGGCTACTTTACCGTCCTCGACAGCCGTCTTTTGATAACGATAATGAGCTGATATTGAAGAAAATAGGAGAACGGCTTGCATAACTGAGTGTTTTCCATTCGGGTGCAATCCCTTTGTATGTTATCCCTACCCAGCTCAAAAATGCTTTTATTATCTTTCATTTCATTTTATACTCGGCTTAGCAGAAGGTTCAGTGAGGCCTAATTGTAAAATTCCCAAGAATCCTAAAGTGATATTATCACGAAGTACTGTCGTTGGCCAATACCTCCCTCTTTGTTTCTTGTATTATTCCTTTGTCCCATTTCTTTGGAAACACCATCTAGACCACCCGCTGTGTTTGATCATTCCGTTTTGCTCAGGTGTTCATTATTTATTGAGTCTGGAGGAGTTTTACTCCTGTGTAATAACTTGTTTTTTTGGTTGCTTTGATTCGAACACTTGAATAACCATTTATTGATTTGTGTAGCGTTTTATGCGCCTATTGACAACAGCATTCTTTCCCTTCAATAATCACGCAACTCATTGTCAACGACAAATGTTTTAAATTCCGACATTAATTTGCTCACCTTGAAAACAGTTGAATGCCTACAATGAGGATAATGGATTAAGAGGACAGTACCACGAGGAGGCTCTGATAAGTTTGACGCTGGTGGTGCCCGTTGGTCCACCAGTAATCCTGCAAAAAGATAGAGCGGGAAATTTGAAGTCTACTCGTCGCAGCTTCAACCATAAGTCCGAGTTCAAATAGTTCTTCGGAAATTGATGGCTTTAGATCACCCCAACGCCAGGAGTGGTAGCGGAATACTTACTGCAGACGGACACCAAGTAGTATAAACGTTGAGACTGATGTTGTGTAGACTGGCACCGAGCTTAGTTACTGGGTGCAATTCCTGTTGATGCAAGGGCTTTTTGAAGGAGAAGATGGAACTTTCAAACGAGTCTAAAAAAGCCTTCAAGCATTTTATATAGAAAACGGCTCGCATATAGACCAGGCCGATTATAACACGTTGTGAGGGCGGACAGAATCATTAATAAACTGACCAACAGGCGGGAAAGAATAGCCGCTGACTCTCAGATGTGAAAATCAAACAGCTTTTTATCCACTATCACGCCCAAATATTGTACGGCTCCTGTTGTGGGCTATAAACACGGCTTACATGGGGTAGAGGTGCCAGCATTAGCTACACCGAATTGGCAAAGCAGGCCTGCGCTGCATCATCCTCTCTGTCATGGTAATTTATCTGGCTTGTCCTCACAATCCGGCAGCTTGTCGGCCATTCCCATCCATATGTACCGGATATATGCATATTCTTCTTGTTCAGATGGCGGGCAGGCGGAGGCCACAATTGACCAGCACCAGACCCCCTTAACTGTCTAAACTCCTGGGCAGTATGGAAGGATAGGTGGGAATGGCGACACGCTGCAGGATTAACAGGACAAGCAAGATGAATAGCAAAGACAGAGCAAGTCCCATACGGGCTATAAGGGCCGATATGACGTAATATGTGCCCACTTCTGGGTTGGGGCTTCAACGCACAGCAGTAGATCATGGGGCCACTGGGAGAGTAGACCCTTCCTCTTACATCCCTTATAAATAATGTTTATAAAATCAATATATGTTATACATATAGAAGCGAACCGATCAGATATGTGGAAGCATAAAGTTGAGTAATAAAAAATCTTGCAACCCCTCTCATGCTAGCCATTCAAAAGTTCAAGGAGGATTGTGTTGATTTTGGAACAGACTGCAATCATACCAGATAAAACCTTCAGATGAACTCGAGTGGCCCTATACGCGCTAGGCGAACAGAAGCTTCAAGAAAGCCAAATAGATCCTCAAACAAGTTTAAATGGACCTCAACGCAAGGAAAAGAGCCTACAGGCAATCCATGTGGAACCTCGTGTAGAAAGTGTTAAGTGTCCTTTACAGAGCCATTTTAGCTCTGCATTTTCACACTTTCGGAAATCTGAACTTATTTTGACAGAAGCTGGCGGGTTATCGTATTTGTCAATTGATGTTTTCACTGGAAGTGTGGGTCATTAACCGGCTCCCAGAACGTGGGGCAATTGCCTTCGATGAATTCAGAGGAACTAAAAAAAATCACCTTTGATTATTAGGAGCTGAATGTGTCAGAGGGGAAACACGGATGACGTTTCCGAACAATTTACTTGTCCAACGTCAATGAATGTCCTTCCATTCTTCTCATTCCACGAATATCCATCAGATGGTTGACGGTGAAAAGACGTGATTGGTTTGGGCAAATTAGAAAGCGAAGCGCGTATTTTGATTGGTTTTTGATGTTAAGAGTTGGGAGTGGTCTGAGAGGTACAGACATCTCAGGACGTAACTCAAGTTGTCGACGTCAGTTCTTGTCTCGCAAGAAGTATATCGTTGCTCTCTCACTCACTATGGATAATGATGGTGTCAGGATGGAGGAGGAGGAACTCCAAACTCACCACTTAGCGTACTAGAGGTAGCTGTGACGCTAACCAAGAGACAGGAGTTCATGAGCTTCTAAGCCCAATTGCTACGAGTGTTAACATTGCCCACCATAGTTCGTCAGTTTCACGTTAAAATGTCATGCAAATTTCTATAGAAATGTTTTTATTCATCAGTATTCAACCTATTGGGAGAAAATAGCATAGTTAATGAATTGGGTATTACATGGAACTTGTAGGCATCGATTTTCTAGGCGGTTACGCTTGTCCTCAGACTACTCAGTCGGCGCTATTGAAAATTGGTTGAATGGGGGTCCTAAGAGTTTGCAGAAACTGGATAACGACTCATCCATGTAAGTGGCGAAAATATTGCTGGAAGTCAGTCAGCAGCACCATCAGACTAGTGATTTCGAAGCACAATATGCTTTTGAGCGATCTAAAACATTAAAGTAACACTGACCTGGTTGTTCCGGCGACGACAAGCCAGAACAAGATCAGAGGTGCAACCCCTGGAGATCAAATAAAGCCTGATTAGGAGGGGGTTTGAGAATACCTTCCATTGATACCTCCTGGCAGTGCTTTTTATTCACTTTCATAAGCATTTGTCAGTATATTAGTGAAAGTGTAGCTTATGTACCAGGCGTAACACCGACCCTGAACGGCTAAGATAAGTTCGAGACCTTCTCGTTAAACGAGACGCAAAGAATGTTTTTGACGAGAGCCCACTTTGTTGAGCCTCGTCTCGCACTCGTCTACCTATACAATCTTTTCAGAGTAATACACGTCTGCACCAATTAATACCATGAGTGAGGATTTGCTTTTTGATTGACTGGGCCATGCGGGAATAAGAAAGGGTTTCTGTCGAAAATCACATCATCACCTTTACCTGGGACTCGTCCATGACGAAGCCATCTCCACAACCACCACTTCGTAAACTTGAAAGAACGGCATGAAGCACAAATGGAATTAATACATACTTGTTGTTTAATAATCCCGTCTAGCGCGGTCAGAGTGAGATTAAACTCGACTTTCTGGGGCAGGATACCCAACACAATGGTAACGCTGAACAGGACTGGAGACAGGGGCTAAGGCTATCTCATAATCCACTATAACTGACACTAATAGTGCCCTGGTGGGATGTAATGTCGAAATACACACCTTGGCAACCATTGGTTTGTATTGATGTAGTGTTTTGTCAACGTGGGAAGTGTAGGTTTTGTGAGAAGGTTTATCGTATAGATTTTTTCCTTTTCCCCAAATTGCGCCCCTCCCACCAACAGCCTCTACCAAACTTGCTTTCATGAAGCAGAACCCCGGCCTTTATGTGGTACTCGTTTCGGGCTGTTGATCCTATTACAGATGACGGATGTTATCTTAATGTTCCACCGAACTTCACAGACTCCCTATCTTTCGCACGTTTTGTTTAACAAAAGGTGGAGCGTACCCCGAAGATGTTGCTGACGTCTTTGCGATAATCGTCTCTAAGAAACATAGGTTTCTCACGTATTCGCAACCGCCGACAATCACACAACTCAGCACGTGCTTAGTCTCCTCAATACGTTTATTTGTCTTAATATTTCGAAACGTCGACGAAAAAAGAATGGGCTCAGAAAAGGTGGCAATATCGCGTTGAACTCATTCCACTTGAAAGCCGCTATTCGTGTTCAGGTTTGCCGTTTGTTATCAAGACGGGTCCCATAAAGGCTGATGAGAACGAGGAAAACCTGTCTACAGTCTAAACAACTTCTCTTAACTTGCTATTGAAGATTCGTTTGCCACCAACGCTCGCCATAATTCACAGATTAGATTATCTCTGAATTTAATCCCTCGTTTTTCATGGGATTAACGACAGAAACAACGCTGTTTACCTCGGCTACGCCAGACATAATAACAGCTAATGAAATCGTTCCCAAACACGACTGATCTAATCGTCGAGCCTGTATATCATATGAAAGAATGCCAGTACAAACGCTTATAGCAAGCAAAACGTAGTTCCGTTTGTGAAAGGAAGGAAGTTTAATGACCCCATATTGTCTCACTACTGATACGAGTACCATCTCTCCTGCCTCTCTGCAGCGAATAAGTAAGCGTGTTGCCCCTGCAATCGTCAACGCTGCTGGTTCAGACGTAATACTCGCTCACTCTCCGTGGAGTCACCATTGGAGGACACTTGTGATTAGTTTTTTGTACTTCTCAAAACGGTGTGGATCGGCCCATAATTCACAGAACTACCGAAAGTACAGTGTGCTAGCAACGCGTTATAGACGTCCAACGCCATCAGTATAACAGTGCCCTTGAGATAGGTTGCTCGATTCTGCTCACTGCAGTGGACGGATCACCTCAGCTGTAGCAGCTCGTGAGGAATGTGCAACTAACGCAGACTCGATACGGAGAAAGGCAGTGTGGTACCTTCCCTACTGGAGCAGCTCTGCGAGCGTCTTCAGCAGGTGTAACAAGTATTTCACAGAACACAAAGCAGCTTGCCCGTCTCCAGTAAGACATGAGTTAAGAAAGAGAACGTGCCGACGGCCGGGTGGACATTGTAGGTCGACATCGGTTTTCGCGTTGATAGACACAGTTTTACATTAAATGTAGTAATATTAACTATTGGACCACAATCCTCGCTTCATTAGTTCTCCCCGTTCTTCTACTAATAATATGGAAACCCACACCACATTACAGAACACGAAACTCGCGACAATCAAGAGTGTTTTGAAAATGAGGCAAAATAACGATCTTCGAAAAAAGAGTAGATTGACTAGAAGCTCGTTGTATTTGTCGTTCCAGACATCTAAATTAGTCGTTACGAAACTCTTTCCCGTACAATATCTGGTTTTGTCTGGTGGTCGCTTCGTTTGCGTCCCCTCGCACCAATTTACATCGGGAACGGGCCGCGTTCGAGACCACATTAGCGGTTTCTAGGGAGAGTTTGACATCGACGCTGAACTCCCTACACAAACTAAATACCTTTCCAGAGCTTCGATAGCGCAAGTAAAAGAACAACGACCTGTAGCGACAGAAACAACCCGGAGAGGAGTGAGTCGAGTGGCTATTGATTTGACAATAGACGGCCTCCACAAAAAGCAGACATCGGGTTCGACAGCCTTTTCAGCGACAAGGTGTAAATGAGCGATAACGTTCGCATTAATTGAGCGCAGGTCGAAAAGTGGAAATCACGGAAAAGGTGCCTTCGGGAGGCTGTCGTGTTTTCACTCTTCCACTTTTTACTTCCCTCAGCCCTACAGAAAGGAAAATTGCGTAACTGGTTAAAAACTTTTTTCAAGTTATCTTCGGGTCTTCACGTTCCAAGGGCTTTTACGTCAGAAAAACACCATTTGAGAGAGAAAACCTAATCCAAATCAGCTCAAATTTGTTATTTAACCACCAGATCACCATGGGACGCCAAAATGAGCAAAATCTAAGCAAAATTAACCATAGTCATACTGATAAAAACACCAATATTTGTTTTTCTCAAAAACGGCTATAAAGATTTTGATTACATTTCGTATGAGCCATAACAGTTTCATTCCCAGGACAATGATTAAAGAAGCACAATGAAGTATCAAAATTTTGAAAAATAGGTATTAGCGCAATTTTTTCTTGTACTTCCCAGCTCATGTGGTTGTGATACGTTCTCAGAGACGATTCAAGGCTGTATAGTATAATACACGATAAAAAGGGTCAAAGTTCGATTATGTTCATTCATGTTCGTTCCTGGAGCAGCCCCAGAAATCGCGGAATTCGAACCACCTCCGTTTTCCTTACAACCATTTTCATTACAAAATATTCAACAGTAACCTTCTCATTTGTCTTTGCTTGGGAAGAAAAGTCTGTAAAACACTTTGTCAGCAGACTCGCTCTGGCAAAGGGTGAAATTGGCTAACGCTCTGGTGCCACATGAGCCTTAAGTAATTCGTGGAGAACTGCACAAAGCATAAAATGAATAGGTTGCCTACAATCCAGATGTCGAGGTTATTATGATCTCATCCATCCCCACATGAATGCCTACAGACTCACGCAGTACACTGCGTCACAGTACGTCACTGGTTTTATGATCCACTCTAGTAACTTTAGAACCTGAGTGCCTCGTTCGTTAAATGCTGTGTGGTTACTGCGTCTTCGTATGACACCGACTATAGGCACCTACTTGACCGTTTGTGGCCTACGAATTACAATTTTACTGCTCAGAAAAACTACGTGGACGGTCTCATGAATACAGATATGCATTATCATTACTCCACAATGGTCGTGGAATAAGTAGGAGCAAATCAATAAATTCTCAAAAGTCTAGTTGAAAAAGTAAAAAAAATAACTGACGTTCATAAAATGATTAGGAGAAAAGTGCAGAAACTCGGGATTCAAACCACCACCGTTTTACTTAATCGCATTTCTCACTGTTTTAACCGATACTTCCAAAACAGCAATCAAGATTCTTCTCATTAAAATCAAGTTGACAATCTCATGAACCACCTACGCGCTGATTACTCAGAAACGGTGGGATCACGAGTAGAAGCGACTCTATAAATTCTGAACATTAAGAGCCACGAGTATAGTGTAGAATTTTGAGTTACGTAGTATCAAGTTCATATAAAATAAATGAGATGAATGAAATGACCAATGAAAGCAGTGTGATGCGCTGTACCTGATATTTGCAATGTAACTCGTCGTCGCTCGTCTCGATGCCCATAGGATCGTAGCCCAAACGCTTGAATTGAATTTACATAGCTAATAACTGTATTTGATGGAAGGCTCGACTGTGCCTCATAAATGATGCCCGCAGCCACCTGCATCCCACGCCCTTACCAATTAAAAACAAAGCTTAGAAGTATAGAGGCTTTGCTATTCGCAACGTCACGGCGTGTATTCACATCCATTCATTTCTTGTATACTCGTAAATATTGTTCTGAGCATACGAATATGTTCCTACTGTTGTTAGGTGCGTACTCGCACACAGGCTAGTCCTTGCTCGATGTTGCCCGTTCGACATCGGCAATACACTCAAGGAAGTTCAATCGTCTCGGTAATGTTATTTGGAATCGCTGTTGACG
The DNA here is from genome assembly GCA_020466155.1 of Pachypeltis micranthus. Classification (NCBI taxonomy): domain Eukaryota; kingdom Metazoa; phylum Arthropoda; class Insecta; order Hemiptera; family Miridae; genus Pachypeltis; species Pachypeltis micranthus. The sequence goes on along the minus strand of CM035771.1, from coordinate 29,408,315 downwards.
ATAACTATTGTTCGGCAGGCCGAATTAGTGGGGTCTTTGACCTCCGCAATATCCGCGCTCACACCTAACGGTACTCTCAACCCTTTTGTTAACCATGAAAAGCCCAGGTCCTTGGTTATTTCCAATGACAATGGTTTTCCCCTTTTATATTTCCCAGAATTTCCTTCCCCCTGACGATTTACCTTCTTCTCCAACACACACGGCTCTTCCCAGATACACTCGTCCCCCAGTGCCCACAGTGACACATTACAGTATCAACTCCCCGCCTAGATACAGCTCGTACTCTCCTACTGATACAGTTTCCCACGCCAGTTCACGCATATTCTGAGTCGTACCCTTGTGTCAAACTTATATATTCAAGTCAATGCTCGTTGCGCATATAATACTGTCCTCCTTTCAAGCTCACCAAGTTTCTATTTATTTCGTTCTTGAACTCCGTCCCTCGTGTGCCCAACAACTACCTTACCAATAGCTTCCCTAGTTATCCCTATGGTTAGGACACCACTGTTGCTGAACCTTAGAGTAGGTAGTGGAGCATCACAGCTGATGTGCTTGGGTGAAAATTAAATGCACCCCACACTGGCGTGTCAAACTCTTAAGGAAGCATTTGGAATCTTCTTGAGCCAATGCCCCAATCGTTTTCCACTTGGCGGCTGCTTCAATCAACTCTCCAGAGCAATGTCTGCGATTGGTCACACTCTGAGAAGTATTCCCCCCCTCTCCTATGGCGGCGTTTATGAACCTTCTGTTACTACCACCGTCATATAATCAAGGCTTCACTTAAAAAATGCCGCTTCATTTTTTCGCTCTTTTATCGTAGTTCAGTACTAAGAACGTTCTACCATTTCTACAAACGGGGTTATTTTGGAGTTGAGATAGTTTTGAAAAATTATCGATTAATACTGCTTAATCGCTGTAATTACGTCTAACCGCGGTTCTTCACAACAAATTGGAATACGAGGAGAGAAAACGCTACTAGTCGCCGCTTTAGATGCTGCCGCCTGCGTCTTGTCTACATTTTCAAGGTACTGGAACGCACTCGTCCAACGTACCCGTTGGTATGTGATACGTAAAAGGCACGATTGAGGATGGACACGTACGGAAGTGTTGACTCTTAGGAGTCGTATACATTAGATTGATATTAGCGCTCAGAGAGGAAGCGCTAATATTTGATGCCTGTGTTTACAAAGGTATGCAGAAATCTGAAGCGTAGCTATTAGGGAGTCAGTGGTTTCATTAGGTTTCAACGAAACGTGCCGAGATGATCAAAGAAGGAAATTGAGACCGTCGAAAGACGATTTAGTGTCGCATTCAGCCAACAGTCACTCGGCTCACCAGGCAATGTTAAGGGTGTGTTATTGTCTCTCCAGTTCCGCGAAGAGGTAATTTATCTCTTCTCTGAATATTCTGGCTGTTGTGTTTCTGATGAGCCGGTTGACGACTACTGACATTTTCTTATTAATTTACGGACAGAATTTTCGTAGAACAGGCGAATCGAAGCTACGCGAACATAATTCGAATTTCTTTTGTTTCTTGAAGAATTCCAGCACTGCAGGCAGAGCGTAGCATGTATTGCTGTTAGATCAGCCTGGAAGGGGGTTGCGCAGAGTAGCAGTTCACTCCCTGAAACTCGACACACAACCCTCACAAGCAAGTTTTAATGAGCGTCATATCAGTTTTGATTGAGCGCCACTGCAATGAAGCAATATGTCCTCCCGCTAAACCCATCGATAGACCTAGAGCTAACGAAGCTTTAGTGCACAAATGAATAGAAGATTTACAGCACACTAAATGTTTTCGTTCACTATTCTTGAACGTTGCATGCTTCCCAGTGTATGGTCTCCCTACTGGTGACAAATCTATGACATCTGTATACCATTTACTCTCCTAGCATGGTACTGACAAAGGTTGGCCATGTCACACTGAAATCTATGTAATGGTGGTGGCTCCCAGTGAAGTCCTTTATGAAGCTCTTCTCTAGTACATTCCTGCCTGAGGCAGTACTTCTTGAACAGCCACTTTTTCGCTGGAGCGAACGTATCACATCCCCCTGACGTTGTGCCACCCTACTCATGTTGCAAGTCATGGGGCTTACCTTAATTTCTGGGTGTGCTGGTACAAGGATTAGCCCAACCAAGTCGTCCACACGGCCTTACTGCGTACAGCCCACCTGCTAAGATATCTCAGGAGGCTTTAAAAACGAAAGTAACACACAGTCCAGACCCACCGGACATATGTTTTTCTGATTTCCCAAACTCAAAACGAAAAGAAACGAAAACATTTTTATCAATTAGAATACTTTCCTTCCATACATTTAATTTTAGGGTACGAAAAACATTCAAAATGGAGTGTAACAACGTGATTAAGTTGTCGTCGATGTTCAAAATCCCACCTATGGCGACTAGTAACCGTGAGGAGTGGGCAAGAAGGTGCAAGGTCGTGACGTCAGTAGCCCCCTCTCACCACGGTAGGCTCGTCCGCTGCCACCTTGACAGTGAAAATGAGGTGCGTAGCAGATGGCGGGACCCGCAACTGGAGCACCGAGGGTCCGATTAGGAGCCATAGGACGAAGTACGTACAACCTGGATCTGTTAACCACATTACTCACTCTAGACTCAACAGCAACGCTCGTGTGGTTGAGGGCAGCCCAGCAGAGAACTGGAATCCTTTTAAACAAAACGGCAGAGTATTAGCTGACATATTTCTTAAGCAGCCTCCCCCCCCCCCCATCACACCAAATAAACAAACACAAACGGTACGATCCCAAACCACCTGAATTACTCAGTTTATTCCTCCATCTACTTTTACATACAGGAAGCAGTGCTCTCCGCTATCCACCTTATTTACCAAAAATGAAATAGCTATTGACGAGATCACTATTTTACCTACGGCAGATACTATCCGAGCTCCAGATCAACTCCAGTTCTCTCTTCTCCTCAATTCCAGAACAATTGAGTACAGAATGTGCGGATTTGAGTGAAAATTGATTGGAAGTCTCTCATTCTGATGTACCAAAATTGTGCGAAGCTATTGTGGAATAAAGTAGCAATACTAGAACATAAAAAATCATTAAAACTTGATTACTGAATGTTGACAACTATAGTAAAATATCAGGTACGCCTTCAGTTCCGAATTTTATTGTCCTGCTCGTACTCACCCCCTGACCATTATTGACTGTAAGCATGATTTTTCGAGCGGGATAATAATAGATTTTTCAGAAGTACCGAGTAAAAGATAACTTACAAATGGTATTAAGTAAAACGACGGTCGTCGAAATTCCAGAATATCTGAAGTAGTCTCTACATATCTTATGAGCCTTATCAATCGCTCATGGTATAAGTATTTGATTGGACTAACCTATCAATTTTTCTAAAGGTTCTACTACCTTTTGAGCGGAGTTTATAAGAAACAACTTGCGCTAAAATCGTCGAAATGTTTGGTATTTTATTGCGCTTCTCTCTTCAATTGTATGGTATTGTCGTGTCATTGGGAGATGTTTACACGAGACATTTAAATCAAAACCGTTTGAGCCGTATTGGAGAAAAACAATTCAGTGTTTCGATGGCTATGTTAACTACAGGTAGTAGTGGGCGGACAAAACGCAACTTTCCATAGCCAAATGTGCATTCACCGGGTTCCATGGCTTTGGCTACTAATGCAATTTATTTTTCACTCAGTTCATGCTTATTTTACGTAGGACGTGGAAGCGCTTGAAGTTCCAGAATTTATTGTGGCCCTCCTCATGCCACGGCTATTACTGACCAATTAGTACACGGAGTATTTATGAGGCTGTCATTGTAATTTTTCAAAAGAAGAATATTGCACTTCCCCCTCTGGTTTTCATGTTATTTTTTTATTTATTTATAACATATAGGGGCAGTGCCCAATTTAACAATGAGAAAAAATAAATAAATAAAAATAGGACAATATAAATCGCAATAAATTGGCACAATTCAATCGGCAGCAATCCCGAGCCAACAAACGGAGATCACAATAGCTGTCGAATTTTGGACCTAAAAGAGTCTTTCGATAACAACAGCAGGTCCACCGAATCATCGTTTGACAACCTATTGAAGTCCTCCTGAAAACGCACCATGGGATTATTGCGGGGATAGTTGGTCGAAGAGGTATAAACATAAAAAGGCTGATGGAGTCTGGTAGCGTATTGAGGGGCGTAGAAGTTCAACTGGAAAGCAGATACGGACAATCCAGCCGACCCGCAGTCACCCCGTGCAGGAGAAGCATGTCCGCCTCACGTCGCCGATTCTCCAAAGAAGACATGACTTCTCTCCTGAGCGCCACTGCATAGGAAAAGTCCTCCCACCTATCGCCTCTCTTGTAGGACACATAGCGCAGGAAGTGGCGCTGAATACGCACCAAGGTATTCTTGGTACTGGTATACCACGGTGGCCACACAGGGGAGGAAAACTCGAGAGGTGTACGGACAAGAGAGGTGAATAGCAGCTTGAGGGCGTTTGTTTCCTTGAAATCCCTCGCATTTCTTTTGAGAAAGCCCAGTTTTCTCATTGCTTTTGAGCATATTTCACCAATATGGGCCGAAAACGTAAAACCTGCATCAATCAAAACTCCGAGATCCTGCACCAGGGTTTTTCGCTGGGGGAGCGCCCCTCCTATCGAGTAGTCATGCTGTAGGCTGGATACTCATCGACTGAAAGTGACCACTGAGCACTTATCAATATTCAGACTAAGCTCATTCTTCAAACACCATCCATGCAAGGCTGTAAGAGCATCTGAAGAACCAAACAATCGCTCATTGAGACCACTCTCAAAAAAATCTTCATATCATCTGCGAATAACAGATGTTTCACAGTCCCCTCAAACAGTTTACTCAATGAAGACGAGAAATAGTAAAGGGCCCAAATGTGATCCCTGGGGCACACCCGATGTGGCAACGAAAGAATCAGTGACTATGTCCCTCAGTCTGATAACCAGACGACAACCCAGCAAATAACTCCTCAGCCATGCAAGTAACGACCCAGTAAAACCAAAAGCCTCCAGCTTTTCAAGGAGAATTGCATGGGAGACCCTGTCGAAGGCTTTAGCAAAGTCCGTATAAATACTGTCTACCTGGACACCATCAGCAAACGCTTCCATGACAGTATGTTGAAATGTCAACAGGTTTGTTGCACAAGACCTGACAGACATAAACCCATGCTGGTGCAGCGATAGATGGGGACGCAGCAAAGGTGCAATCTGTTTCTCCATAATGTTCAAGGATTATCTGAGCAGGATTAATGAGAAATAAATTGGGGTAACATTTTCTTCGAAATTGATAACTTATTGTGTTACCCTCGCTGAATTGTATGGTAGTGTCATGTGATTTGGAACTACCAAAAGTTTAATGAAAATATTTGTCGCCAATTTTTGAGAAAAAAATGCAATGTTTCGATCACTATGATAAGTATAGGTCTTTTTCGTTTGATTTTGCTCGTGCCCTTATTTTGAAGTTCCATGGTGACCTGCGAGCCGGATATAAAGTTTGAGCTGATTTGGTTCTGCCATTTGCTCTCAATCGCATTCACAAACACACATACGCACACCATTATCCCAAATAGCGTTTTTCGGGCTTGCTAGGGTCTGAAACGTAAAGATTTGAAGAGAACTCTTCATTTTTTTATTCAGGCGATTACGTAACTTTCCTTTCTACTACGTAAAGCCGAGGAAAGTAAAAATGTAGGGAACTTGTGAAGACCGTGAAATTGAGTGGAAAATTGAGAATTCACTGAAAGTCGTATGAAAATTACACAAGCTTGGGTAAGCTGTTCTCAAATTCTTTAAAAATCGTCGTAAAATGAGTCGTATCTATTGGGTACACACGTAAAAAATGTTAGGAAATCGGGTACAGCTAAATTGTGTAACAATACTGTAAATAGAGTGTAATAACTGTTGGAAAGGTGAGCAGTCATTAAATTGAGTTAAAATATATTAAACATGTTGAGCAGTGAAAAACCTGAATTGTGGAGAAACTGCTTGCAGATTGCAGGCAAAATTGGTGTGTTAATCCAATACGTAGGAATATTGTGCCGAAGTTGTCGGGAAAAGCAAAAAGTTGAAAAACGTTTCCTCGTCAGTAGCGTAAAGAGTTATGACGTAATAAAAAAACTCATCAGAAAGGTGGATAAGCGTCTCAAATTTTTAAAATTAACGGTCAAAGGAAATTGACAAGTGATGCCAAAGCAATTGTGGTGTGACTCGATTCGTCTTTTTTGGTACAACGTGGTTTTTGCAGGAGGTAAAGTCTCGATAATTGTTCTAGAAATTTCTGAACGTTTGCGTTTAGAGGATGACACGAACTTGCAAAATGACGAAAAAACTTGCTGTACCGACGCTCCGCTGGGGGCTTAACATACATTCAGATGTGGTTCCCCACTGCAGACCCCCCCGTGTGACACACCCTTCGATGCATCTCTCGGGAGGATAATCGATGGAAAAATTGTTATCGATTCAACCTTGAGGCGCTCGAAAGACGCAGGTCCTGGCCGTGACGACCGGTGAACCGCAACGAACAAAAGTTGAGACAATTGCTAAGCGGTTGACGAGCTGAAACGGCGCAACGAACGAGAGGGAGCTTGAAGACGAAGCCCTTCCGGGCAGGGCAGCCTGGCGTGACGAGCTCAACCGCTAGGCACAACCTTCGAAGAGCTCGCGTTATTGTATGCAAATGGGAAGGAGAGTAAAGAGTTTTAATCAACAATCAGGATGGACAACGAGAGCTTCGTATCCTATTTGAGAGCCAGCTAATGAATAGACAAAGAGTTGACAGACCGGAGCCAAATATTGGATAAGCGCACTTGGCGCACTGTTTCTGCAATTGTAAGCAAATTCAGTTCAGTTGAAAAATAGCCTTGAGCTTTTCGGCTCCAGAAATATGCTTCTGCCTATCTAGTGTCTGCCTAGTTCTGAACCCACTCAATAGACGTTCCAAACAGAAAAATATCTGGTGCGATGCATCACTCAACTTCCCTCGGCTCCACCATTTGATCCAGTCTACTTTTCACTCAATTTACGCGAGCCGGATAGACACTACTCGGCGTTCTATATAGAAACAGCACAAGTGGTGCTTAATGTTCCGGAAAGTATTGGGAAGTCAGCGGTACCTACGTCACAGCTTTACGGCCATCGCGCAGACGATTCTCCAACAGATGACAATTTTATGTTACCGTTCATTTGTCTTATACTCGTGACCACGAAGGTTTTTGGCCTCAGCGACAACTACAGTTAGTTTCGGATCGATTAAGTTGAGCTGATTTGGTGCAGTCGTGTTCACTCACACATTATTCACGAAGCGTGCCGTGAAAGAAACGTGGTATTAAAAAAAAAAAAAAAAAAAAAGAGAGAGAAATGAGTAGAGCGACGACTTGAACTACTTAATGAGACACAGAGGGTCATTAGATGGTAGCGCTGATGTAGGCTGAATGAGAGGTGATAGTGTTCAACTCAAGAAAGAGAACATACAGCCATAAACTACAACTAGAGCGTAAATACGCGAACCAAAATAACAAGCGGCCCGATAGTTATTCGTGGTTTAGTTTTAGCTCCATAGTTATTCTCTATTGGGTATCAGCTCTGTAGTTATACCGGTCGAGTTCTAGGGCAGTAGTTTTTCCTGGTTCGGTTTTAATTATGTAGTTCATAGCAGTCAGGTTTCAGCTCTAGTAAGTCTTCTTTGGTCAGGCTTTAGCGGTTAAGTTATTCCTGGTCAGGTTTCACGTCTGCAAAGTTATCTTCCGTCAATTTTTAACTCTGCAGTTACTCCAGGTCAGGTTTTAGTTAGCTGTTATTTCCTGCCGGGTTTAGCTCTGCAGAGTTATCATAGGTCAATTGTTCGCTCTTTAGATATTCCCGGTAAGGTTCTATCTATGTAGTTCTTTCTGGTCAGGTTTTAGCTCAGTTGAACTATTCATGGTTGGGTTTTACTATTTAGATATTCCTGGTCATGTTTTAGCTAGGCAGTTATTTTCAGTTAAGTTTTAGCTCCACTAAGTCATTCCTGGTCACGTTTTAGCTGTGCAGATTTATTTGTGGTTAGGGTGTAGTTCTGCTGAGTAGTTCTTGCTTGAATTTTAGCTCAGATGTTATAGTTTGTCCGGTTCTACTTAAGCGAGATTTTCCTTGTTGAGTTTTAGCTCCATGGTTATTTCTGGTTCGGTCTCAGCTTTGTAGTTATACCCAATCAGGTTTTAGCTCGGTTGAGTTATTTCTGGTCAGGATATAGTTTTGTAGAGTTATTCCTGGTTGGAGTACAGCTCGGCAGTCAATGTTCCGCTCTTTAGATATTCCCAGTAAGCTTCTATCTATGAATTTATTTCCTTGAAAGTTTTAGCAGTGCTAAGGCATTCCAAATCAGGCTTTAGCTGTGCTGACAAAACGTAGGGGCTGCGGAAAAACGTGGGGGGGGGGAGAGGTGGAAGTGTGGCCGGGGATATCATTCAAACAACGATGGACAATCGCTCCCCCAGCCATGTGGGTTTTACGTGGTGATTGCCTTCATCTTGACTAGACGGATGGAGGCTAACTCAAGGATTGAAGGTAACAGTGGAAAGTTTCGCTATAAAACACCCAACCAGTTAAGACGTGAGTGTGGAGATGCTACAATGAGTACCTGCTCAAACCCCGCCGATGAATCTCTTCAGCGCGTTAATTGTTGCACACCTAACTTGCCATGAGGGCGCAAGATCCCGGTTTCCAGAGACTACCAGGCAAACTGCTCTGGACCAATGATAGTGCTTCTCCCTTTCCATGCTTTCACATTCTCACTCTTAACTCGAGTGATCGTAAACCGTGCTTTATGACTCAATGAGTTATAGTGATTCATTTGAACGAGTTTGAAACAATGAATGCTAAACGGTTCAAAAGTAAACTGTTCACCGCTGAGGGGCAGTAAGATTCCTTAGAGTCACCTTCGAAGTAAACCAGCATTGTCTATCGAGCTATCAAATTTTGTTATCCTAAAAGTAGGACGCTGTTTATAAACAACCTTCTTTATTTGACGACCTGCAGCCTCGCCGTTTTCGCATTCTATTGCCTTAATCACGTAGTCAATTTTGTAGTGAGATCTATGAGTTAACGTTGAAAGACGTCAGCAGGAGATACGAAAGCGAAATCCGCGTCCTCCGTGCCCTGCATTTTATCTACAATAAGGAGAAGTCTGGCGTTATTTTTAATGCTCTATACTCGGTGGCATCGAAAAAATGCCACCTTTGTATCAATCGAATGGGAAGGCCTCAGGAGATAAGCGATTGCGAGACAGAACGATACAAACCGTACAAGAGCCGTCTTATGAGCCCCGCCTTTACGTAAGATATGGGCGCCAGAGCTACTACGTGTTAACTCAAGCCTGTGATGCGAAACTGATAATTTCGGAGAGGGAAACAGAGACATGTCTTACACTTACTCGATCCACGATTTGCAATTTTCGATCAACAAGGTTTTCATTATTAATTTTCCTAGACGATAGACTTCAAAGGTGAATCATGCTGCTTTGTTATAGTTTTTGGGATCAAGGCTGGGGCAAGAGGTGGCCTAAAGTGGGCTGTACGATCACGAATGAAACTTAGTTCAACTTCATCTCGTACAAATCACGTGTAGGTGGGGTACCCCTGAATTATTTTCACAATTTAGGCCATCGACTCCCGATTCTGAACGCACAACGGTTCTGATTAAACATCGTTACCCATTGCCATGGGTTGTTTTGAACAACAGTTCACTGCGCAGTCATTTAAGTTAATTTTGTGTCGCTAAATTGTAAAAAATTATGAAAGCTGCAAGAATTTCACATTTCTGTCATAAAGAACATGCAAACTAGATCATAGTCCTCTGCAAACTTTCATCAAGGTTGGGCCATAAGCCGCTTTTAGATAGAGAGCTATTCAGGAAATCCTAATATTTTACACTAGGCGTGCTCTTCCACGTTCCGAGCGCAAGATTTTGTGCGTCCATACGAAAGTCCATAGTTAGCACAGTTTTCTAGATTATTACAGGACCAGCAACCGAAAGATGCCATTTTTCCAAGTTGTCGGCCGTAAAACATTTCGGCATGCAAAAAAAGCCAAAATTACCTCAAAAATTTCACCGACAATCGTTTGACAATATAGCTCAGTGTTTTCACTTTGGAAACTAGAAAATTAGTAAATAAGAATAGCTCACCAGTGGCAAAAAGCGCGTGTATATCGCCAGACCAACCTGTAATACAGAGAATAAAATTAATTTTATAAATCCTTTTCGTTTTATCGTTAATTTCAATTATAGCAGATGAAATTGAGAGACGAACAGAAAAACGTTCGCCTCTCATTATGTGCGAGATGAGTATGTGAATGTGCTCTTTCAGCTCCTCTTCTAGATCCACTCAACGCCAGCTAACCCAAACCATGTTCTCAATCGTTGTGTACCGAATCAAATCCCTATTGTTCCATTTCCCCCCTCCCCCCTGATTGTTCCAGGTCTAATGGCCTCATGTCCTAGCCATTACTTTGATTCATATCAATCTTTCTCCAGCTCTAACCTTCAGATATTGTGCCGGTAGAAGCACCTATTTTTCAGGCCTTATGCCAAGATGCTCGTACTCAAAGGCTTATATTGAAGTCTTAGCCTCAAGCCTCCCAAGTTTTGTTTGCAAACCCATAGGCGTTGGGACCTCTTGCGCCTCAACCCTCATGGCTTAGTTCTCACACTAATGCCTCCCCAGGATCTCTGGGCCACCCGTGGCTTAGTTCTCGCACTAATGCGTTCCCAGGATCTCTGGGCCCCTCATGGCTTAGTCTCGCACTAATGCGTTCCCAGGATCTCTGGGCCCCTAATGGCTTAGTTCTCGCACTACTGCCTCCCCAGGATCTCTGGGTCCCTCGTGGCTTAGTTCTTGCACTAATGCGTTCCCAGGATCTCTGGGCCCCTAATGGCTTAGTTCTCGCACTACTGCCTCCCCAGGATCTCTGGGTCCCTCGTGGCTTAGTTCTTGCACTAATGCGTTCCCAGGATCTCTGGGCCCCTAATCGCTTAGTTCTCGCACTACTGCCTCCCCAGGATCTCTGGGTCTCTCGTGGCTTAGTTCTTGCACTAACGCTTTCACAGGATCTCTGGGTCCCTTGTAGGGCGCAATTAACCCAAGTTCGAAGAGCATGGAAGAGCATGTTGTGAATGAACAATATCCTCAGCCTGTTACTGTCTGTTTTGTACACAGCCAAGGAAGCCTGATAATTTGTTTTCATCTTAAAGGCCATTTTAGACACAGAACAGACTCAAATACACAATATTATACTTCTGCTCGATGTACCCCGTTCGTTGGTATCAAGTTTGTCTGGTACGTCACTCAACTCTAATCAGTGCAACCACTTTACTCTGTGACTACTAACATTCCTGATTTGGAATAACTTCAAATATTACCTCTCACATTCCGTTAATGCTGCTCTATACATTCGATTTTATTGACTCAATTGCTCTCTCGTGCTGAACAACTTTTTGGAATCAATATCGACAAATTCCAGTCCTCCAATTTAGACCTCTTATTTATTTGCTGTAGCTCCCATCAGCACTGTTTACATAGTCCAGTTCTATGTAGAACGAACGGTCTGGAACGTCGAAATCCTGTTAGTACGGCCAAATCTTCCTATAAAGACACTTATTATTAAGGGCACAAACCGTTAACTCGTGCGTGTCTTATTTTGTAGGTTTTCTGCTCGTTAATTGTGAGGAAGAAAGTTGTTAAAGTCTTCAGTACTAAAAAATGTCCAGTGGATTGCTACATGCAACAACGGCCTTACTTTTAAGATTCAGAATCACGTCCGAGCGGCTAAAACGCATAGCTGGTGAAGTACTAAGGAAGATAATTCGAAACGTTATTGCGGCATTCCAACGTAGATAAAGTTAAGTCAGCTACAATAAATGCTGCCACCGGCAATACCGATCTGCGGTCCTTTTAAGGTAGAAACAAGTCAGCAAAGGGATCAAGCGGTCTGCACTGCACTGAAGCCTCAACAATCGACTGTTAACAGCGAGTAGACTAAAAATGCTGTGTAACAACTGAAACGGCTGACTCGATCCAAAGATGAGCTTATTGACGTAAAGTGTACCGGACTCAGTCGTTATATGCTTTCGACCGGTTCGAGTAATGAGGATGAATTCCTTTCGAACAGTCCACAATATCGGGTTCAGAGGAACTAATATCCCACTATGGTTACCTTAATTGTAAGATATGATGACCCTTAGGAATGAGTTTATAAGGCAGTCTCTGAGAAGGTGCATCGAAGAACATCACAAAGGCCGCGGATGTGAACCAGCTGACCCGGTTCAGCCTCGTAAGGAATCGGTGATTCAATCCTTGACGTCATCGCCACGCAACATCAGCCATCCGCCTCAATCAGGACGTAACGATGCAGAAAATGGCCTGGACGTAGAATTGAGATATTTAAGGGCTTCAGAGCTCTCGAACTTGTCATTAGTCGGATCGAACTTGGAAATCATTCGTTTCGGATATTTAACGTTTTGGACCGGATAACGATTTTTCTAACGGGAATCTGCTCCAATAGGTCGTACCAAATTCGGAAAATTGCAATGAATAGGCTCCTAATTTTCAAATCGAATTTGCTGACGATCTTATGGTTCTTTGAGTGATCAATCCCCCTCCAAAACATGTACTGGATTTCACTTGGAATTAGCGAAAACAGTTCTCACAAAAAAGTCTAATATTACAAGAATCAGCATTATCTGTAGACGATGGGAATTGAGGTAGGATGGCGGATGGACCTACTATGCTCCTGAGCACTTCATAAACACTACCTACGTGGTAAATTCCTCCAACCTGCCTTTCAGTGCGCTTCTGTACACCAAATGTCGGTTATGTCCATAACGTTCCAGGATGAACATGGGCAAATGACAGACGCAGAGGATTTCGCGGTGCTATATGTGAAGCCGATCGACGTAAAGAACTGAGGCTGCTAAGAAAACTGTCACACATCACACTTATTGACTGGCAGGTTTGACAAAGATGTAAGAAAACGATAAGGATAAGGAGTTTGGGGTCACGAGAAAGTTGTGAGTTTCGTCGCACTTGATGTCTCACCTAGCTCTGACTTCAGTCAACAAAATAGCGCAATATAAAATTACGCCGATGGAGATCGACTGGCAGAAAAATAGTGAATGCCTGAGAATAGGTCACCATTGACAGTTGAGGCTAATGAGGTAACCGACTGCCCAGAAAGGTTTCAAGGTCTTCAAAGGTGTAATGGGGCGAGTCGGGAATGACGTCAATGAAAGGTACAAAAACAGGTCGCGTTTGAGGCTTGACCCTCGAAAACTATACTTCTTGAGGTCGACAAATACAAAATCACGAAGTCGATTCAAACCGGTTGAGCGATTCGCTTAGGTTCGCGGGCCCCGATCGAAATACCACGGCGAAAAGTCAAAACTTGTAGCCTCTTAAACGGATTTAATTTTTCACGAATTATGTTAATTGATTCTAATGACTTGGACGTTGACGTTCGTTTATATGGACGAACCCCTTCAACTCTATTAATTACAGCGGCCCACTTCAAATGGATTCTTGACATTGGCCCCAGTCAATCGCGTCATTTATTCATTCATCTGCCCTCGAAAGCACATTAATTCGCGGTCATCGACGAGTTAAGTAGGCATTTGGTTCAACTGTTGGATTAAGTGGCGTCAGGGATGAGGTAGATAGGATAAATTAAGGGCTGCTTCGGTTATCACGCAACCCCCTCCTACAACGTGAGCGTTTACAGAAAGATCTCAAGGGATATTCCAAAACGTTTTACAGATAATATTATAAAAAGTACTAAATTTGCTACTTTTCCGTTATGGATCACAAAACACACACACAATTGTGGCTGCGCCTCGTCCGCTTGTTGTCTTGAGCATTGGGAAACTGTTCTCCCACACATACATACCAGATTTACATGGTGCCGGGTTTAAGAGGACATCCAATCCCTCTTTACTATGGGGACATTGATGTAAAGTTTCGTTCAAAAACAGAAACTGCACGTTCCCCTCTTGAGGGATAGTGGAAGGGGATATTATGTTTTCGAAAGGAAAGATTTAAAAAAATACTGTATTTAAAAATAGCATAAAGAAATACCGTACGTAGAATAAGAAATCCCAGGGAACATGGTTCGGTCATTTAGAGCGTTATTGGACCCATGTTTGACCGAAATATTCATTATTGCAGTGGTCCAACGCTGTTAGAGTCTTGAAAGTCCCATTTTGGCCCTGGAAAGGGTTCTTCATGGTATAACGTGTGTTGCTTGAGCTTTTTGAACGTTTATCCGGTTTATGATAAAGTAGCGGTACACTCAGCAGTCCACCGTACTGCTGCTTTGTTACAGTACGTGATTACAGGGATACCATAAAAATTGAATAAATATCATCTCACGGCTACGTATTTGTTCCTCGCTAGGTACTAGTAAAATTCTTTCTAGCCTGCTGCACTCCACTCTCCATAAGGTGCTCGACAGTTCGTATTTGAGTTACTGGGGTTCATAGTGTACTCACAAAAACGTTTGGACGTACTCCAACTATTCACATGACCGTTAACTATCATTTTACTCGGACAAAGTATAAAAATGTGACTGTACCGGAGGCTACAATAACTTGCAAACGGGTATGATTTCGACCAAACTCTCGAAACAGATATATCAAACGTGCTGCTTTCATGTAGAAACGAAATACTAATACTAAAACTAATTCAGCAGTGCAGCATTCGTCTAAAATCAACTTTTCTCGTATTTTCCTGTACTTCGTGTTTTATAGAATTTAGAACAACTTCGGTATTCTGTCTTTATCTTCTCCTCTCATCTAATGGTGTGTTTGGTACCTCAAAGCTTCAGAAGAAATTCGTTTTGGAATTTTAGACGACAATAGGATTCCGCACATTCAGGTGATGCAGCTTCACTAGAAACTCGAGCGATTTATGAGTGAATCAGGATAATTAGCGGAACCACAAGGTAGATGAAGCTGGGGGCCCAGGGAGATGAGCTAATAGCATCACGGTTGACGGAACAGCGATTTGATATACGATGCGAGAGCTGATCAAACGAATCGAGAAATGAGCTGAGTTGGGTCTCGTTGCCGTCAAACAGGCCGGTAATGAATGGACCGGACGTCGAAGTCCTGGGGAAGGCGCCCACGTCCGGCTGGGAGTAAATCAACTCGATTCCTGTTTTCAATCGAATGCGAATAGACGGGAGAACCTTCAAATAACAAAAAAGAGGTCAGACGGGCGGCGGATCCTCAACAAGCCGCGAATAAGAGGAAATCGAATGAGAGACCCAACTTGGGATAAAAGGGTTTCGTGAACCAGCTAGTTCACAATCGTTGAACAGCATCTCCAGTGAATGGAGTGATTTGTCTCTCTCTCCCTCTCTGAAGTTGTTAAGGGCAGAAGTCATCCAAAAGCCAATATTTACAAATACGAAACAGGTTACGGCAGAAACGCTCAGTCATTGAGCGACCATGGTTTGTTTCATTATGGCAATACTTAGTAGTGCATTCACTGGGAGGAAGCGCGACTCATCGTCGTGGGGAACGTCAAAAACAGATAGTCTTCCTCCATCTACATTCTGGACACCCTACGCTCGACACAGTACCGCAGTCCAAATCAGTCAGTCACTGGTCGTGGGCAGGACTCGTGATGTTGGTAGTCCTTAACTACTTGTCCTAGCCACTTAAACAGTACTTAGCCTTGAGCACTAAGGCACCACGACGTCTTGCCGTGACTTTACTGGTCCTGACGTATCTGATGAGGGACTGCTCGCTCATCTACAACTGAACCAGGCAAGGGGGAAAAATCAGCCCTAAGATGAATGTAGTTGGACTGACCGTGTCACTTCAAAACACGTCCATGTTGATGCTTTAATGGAAACGAATAACCACGAGGCTGGTAGAAAAAGAGATCGCCATAAAGCCAGGTGAGAGATTTTTGGGCCTCCTCGTTGATATTAAGCTGAGCTTCTGGGAACATACAGAAGCAACAAGCAATAACGTATCATCAACATTTTTTTGGCTTTGATGGCTTGATGGTTCTAGTTGAAGGCCTAAACCCCATTAGTGGTGGTTGCTCATGTTCACAGCGAATTAGTAACTTTTGTTTGGTGTCCGACGAACCGATTCAACGTCTCCAGGAGTGGAGGCTCTGATCTGAGGCGCTAATCTGATCTGTTCTGTGACAGGGTGACATCAGGGTTGTGGGCGCGTACCATACATAGCCAACGTGTACATGCTCATTGCCAAAAGAAGAATAGTATTTGAGCACAAAGGAAAACTCAACTTGCTGAACACCAGGCTTTTAAGAAAGTTGGGACAGAACAGAGGGACAGGTTTGTTTCCTTATTAAAACGCTGTTCCTAAACCCTCGACGAGGGTTATATTAGTCATAGAAGGGCAGTTGGACTTCCACACTCATTAGTACCTAGAGGAAACACACTTTTCACCTCACTTGTTGAGGGCATAATTGCACAAGATGGGGACGTCAACTACAGCCACTGCAACAGCGGTAGAAGACGTACACACTTTTAGACAGAAACCACACAGCGTCAAATCGCCTAATTGAGCTGAACGCCATGGCATTATTTCTCAAACCAGACAATTATAAGCTTTAACAATCACACACGGATTTAAGCAACACCGTCACAAGTAGGGGCAATTTACAATACCCCCCCACCACCACCCGTCCGCGTGAAAATATAAGATTTCCCCTATTCATGAAGCACAAGGAACATTGGCGATGTACCAAAAATTTTAAAAAATTAAGAAATTTGCGCCCGTCGTCTTTCATGAGAGAAGAGTCTTCGGAATTATTACAGGAACCTCCCACGCCGAGGAACATCTCCTGAGGCGCTTCCAGAAGAGCTGCCGCGCCTCAATAGAAAACTGCGGAGAATACAATCTTCGTGACTGTGGATCCTCTCGTAAAAGCTCTTTCAGAGACTGAATAACGAGGAAGGAAGTCTGGCGTCAGCAATTTCCTAACGCATATTTTGCACTGTTAAGATCATTTTGTGAGGCAGATCGTTAAAATGCCGCGCGCGAGTCTGAAGGAGAAGATGTTATCTTATTAATTTAATTATTCCTTCCGCGAGAATCGAACTTGGGATGATCCAGTATGAACTGCCTTCAGCTGAACAAGTAGACGCCGGCGATTTGATATCTACAAACAAAATGACACGAGCCGTAAATTGGATAAAACTCAGAACGAGACGAGAGCGCTGCCGTTTTAATACGTGGAGACGGTAGAGATTTCACAGATGCCGAAGAAGATAAGCTACCAATAAAATACTGATGTTGGCGAATCATATTCTCCGTGTGTGCTCTGTCCAACGTGTGCACGAAGTGACCAGATGATTTGGCCCGACGCAATACGATTACTCGTGGCTGTGGGAATTTTAGGCTGCCTTTTCGTTGCAGGTCAAAGTACGTGTCTGTATCGGGGAGCGAGCTTTTTAATCCCCCCCACGGGTTTAAACCTTTTCAAGGCAGCTCTAAAAGAATTATTTATAACTTAGTTTTTCTTTTCTCTACAATTTCCTCTGTATATTTTATATGTTCCATGTTAACAAAATACATCGCATGATGAAAATAAACTCCTCCCCCAAGCATGAAGTTTCTTCACATATTTCTGTAGCATTCGAATATATAACTATGTACTTAGTGTATCAAAATAAGTGAATGAAAAATAAGATTAATGCAGCAGGCGTTTGCATCTCTTTCCCGTTGTTTGGCACGTCCTGATCGATCGATTCAAGTATGAAATAAATTGGATTGAACGCTGACGGCGAAAACAATGACGAGCGTGCTGTTAGCAATCGTCGCCAGAGGTAAGATTCCCATCAATTTGATGGAAACAGTCCAATCCTGTCAGAATTGGCGAGGGAGGGCCTAGAATCAAGGAGTGCAGTGCTACTGAGTTTTGAAGAACTTGGGTGCAGGGCGAAATGGACCCAACTAGCAACGTACGTAAACATGGCGAGCTAATACCGGCAGAATTGCCGAGTTTAATTAGGATCATTAGTGTCACTGGGTTAGTGCACATCTTGTGCTGTGTGTTGTGGTAGATTAATTTATATCTATTTGTTTTCGTTCAACTATACTGGCTAACCTTGGGAAAACGTCACGTATAAGCTAATAACTATACTATACGATGCTATACCTCGTTAAATGTATTCTCATATGTTTGTTAATATAGCGCACTTTTCATTTTCTCCTCAAGTCAAGTTGTTAATCTTAACGAAGTGAGTAGCGTCGCACCCGGTATTTTATTTTTCGTGATTGCTGGCGGCTAAATTAACGAGTTTGAAACCCAGCAGACACGCAGACAGACAGACCTTCGTAGATAAGAAAGAGACGGCCTTGGTAAATAGATCAGAGGATCAGAAGTGCAAGAGGCGGACAAGGGACGACGAACATTATTCCGTTCGCAGCTCCGATGTTCTTTTCTTGTAGCTCGTTTTATTTGTGTTATCCACTCACCTACGTCGTCCTGCCCCTTAAGTAGAGTCTGTGTTTCATCACTTGGAAGGACGCCTTGCCTTCCATTCGAAACCTCCATTGACGTCATTGACCCGTTTGAAAGGGCGTAAGCCACATCTCACGTTTTCCCCTCAACAGAAGCAGACGTTCACATAATACGGAAAGGACAAGGTTTTCTAGTTGAAGCAGACGATGATCCTGAGTATTGAAAGCCGCTTCGCACCAACTTTAAAGACGATGATGTTACGTTTTTGTGATAAATTGCTCTTTAAAGAGGCTGTTAGTGCCGCAGCGTTGTAAGACAAAATGAGTCGCTGTTCTTCACCAAGGACAGTGAAAGTCACAACCTCCTAGCGATCAAAAGCTGTTTTACTTCTTGTTTACACAGGTCTCCTTCATTGGTGACTACAACTTCCATTTCGAGTTTCAACTAAATAAGTAGGTATGTGAACACAACCATAGTAATTAATTTTTTATCCTCCTTTCTGGGTTTCAACCCCAAAACAACTGCACAATCCTCATTGTCATTTTCTAAGAAGCGAGTTTGATTCTATTCATGAAGGGCACGGCACAGTTATATCTTGCGAGTCATAGGAACCCTGGACTGAAAGGCAGCAGCGTTGGGTTTTCAGGGGTATATTTTAGCTCCACTTCTGGTGTCCTGTATGTTTACTCCAGGAAGCCATTCGTGCTGTTTGTTGACGACGTTTAGGTGTTTTTGGAATATCACTAAATTGCCTTAGTGTATAAATGTTAATGGAGCTATGGGGAGGTAGTGGACGAAGGATAATGGTGGAACTTCACTCCGCAAACGGTGAAATTCACAAAACATTTCTTCCACACCCACCCAATTTTTTAATGAGAAATTTTTTCTAGCAGCTGACATATCTGTTTTCTTATCGTACCGACCGTACCTGAAGACTGACACACGAATCTTGCGATCCATCAGACGGTCTAAAATATAGTACAGGTTGCCAGCTTTGCTAGCATGCGAGAGCATTCATCGAACCCTCCGGTAGGTTGTCATAGAGCCAGCCTCCTGCTAGAAAACCCATAAGACCTGGGTTCCCTGTAGCATACTTAGGAGCTTAATCTGGTTGGTTCTCTACTTGATTTAACTGTTGCTTGGGCGACGAGCGTCAAAGGTAGAGATCAATAGTAACAACGGTTTTTAGGAGAAACGGGTCATTATGGAGTTCGACCCGTAGCGGGAGAAGCAACTTCACTTTTCCAAGTCAACAGGTAACTAGCCAGTGATCACTGGAGTGCTTCAGTGGATGTATGGGGAGGACTTGGTAATCCACAGGAGCGCAGCTCTCGAAGGCGTATGGCTCGCAGTCAGTCTGCACGAGGCTTCTGAGAAGGCCTTCGAAGAAAGTGTTCCAAAGTGCAGATCGAAGGACCAAACCCTATAGGCTCTTCTTCTCTTTAGTTCACCAGACATACACCAGACTTCTTCTCTTTAGTTCGCCAGTGCATTCGATTCGTATTTATATTTTCCAGGTAACTCCTGATGAGCAAGTACAAGTTACGAAGAATTCCCTGGCCTTAAAGTTCATTGAGGAGCGCTGGCCATCATAGGTTGTCAAACCCTCTTCTAATGTCAATGAGAACTGCACGACGCACCTACCCTGTGCCTCCAGGGAAACATTGCGCATTTCAATTATGACGTCTTACGTGGACTTCCCTTTAGTACACTCATATTGTCTGCCTGTCAAGTTGCAGCCAAAGACTCTTTGCGAACAAAACCCCTAACGTTTTGCCTAATATGGAAAGAAGGCTGAGAGATCTGACTGATTGCAGTCATTTCCCGTTTGAAGAAGAATGTGACGTACAGAGTGTAGCTCTGTCATCAGGATCACGAGCCTGCTGTTACATCTTTCTGGCTCTCAGGATCGAGGCCAGTCAGCATTTTTGGTGCAGAATCGTTTTTCACGCTTGTCTCTGCGTCAAGAACGAGATAACCGCTCAGCGTTGCTCCTGATGCGATATGATTTTGAGTAGGGTGTGGGGCGGTGCTGTGACATATGCACCCGGCCTATCAAAGTCGCCTCGATCACGGGGTTTTTGGCAACAACCAAGTTGTACTATATAAACAGCTCTGTACACGCCTCGCCCTCCACAGTGGTATTCTGACGTTCGCGTCACGCATGGTCCTGGTAGTGCTGCAAGAGCAGCCATGAGCAGTTGAAAGATTGATGCTCAGAATTGCTTGTAAAATTATATAACCCCTCAGCCATTGCCTGGAAACTCTTATTTGTATTGCGCTGAAGGAATTGAACGGGGGTTTTCTGTCATGGCCCACTTATGACTCTTGGAAGGCAATTGCTCGCTGACGAATGGTGCCGCGTGCATCATCTCGTGTGGAATGGGAGACCTCAATTTAAGTTCAACGCAGTTGGCGAATTTAAAGAGAGAAACGTAAAGATCAGAGGAAAACTAGAAAAACTTACTATTGTCGTTTCCCTGCTTTCTTCTATGTATAACTAAGGAAAGCGAAAAATCGCACAAACGAAGTGAAGACGTAAAAGGGTTTCTCAGTTCGTTCCGTTCCGCTTCGCCTCCTGCGATGTAAAATTTAAGCTTTCAGCTCTTGCCACATTAACGATGAGCTGTATTTGTCTCAGTCCCAGCGAGTTTTTCCCTCCAGCTTCTGCCAATTCTGTCTTTTAGTATTTAAAGATCGCCTGTCGTGCACTACAATACTTCTTTTTGCAGAAAAGACCGTCAACAGAAGTCGATGTCGTTTTCGAAGGCGTAAGAAGTCGATGTCGACTGACCTACTGCATAATCGTTACAACAGAGTGATCACATGTCATTGTGTGATTAACAGCCGCCTCTACTAGTTAGCGGGCGAGATGATGAATAGTATTTGGGTATTGGGGGCGAACTCGGAAAGAAATTACCCCCATCAGAAGGCCCGTTGTATTGTTTAATGCTTGGAGACTTTCGAAAACAGTGCCGGAGTTGGACTCACAAAGAGCAGCCACGCAGGAGAACAATCTTTTTATTGACAGTAATGAATGCCTACTAAGCTTCCCCTCCCACTGCCCAAGATTGAAGAGAAAAAACCTGATTTTCTCCAGTGCCACGAGATTTTGTGTAGCGCCGGCAATTTGAGGTTCATTAAGAGTCTTACTAAGGAAGTTCCTCCGCTAAGTTCGTGAGGATCACTAAGCAGCTTTACCAGCCCAACAACAAATTTCCTTCCTCAATAACGTTAATTTACTTCGCTCCAGACCTCAATGTCGCCCGCTCCACTCACCAAAGCCTTGATACCAGACGCCTTCTTCACAGTCCATTCCGATTCTAACTCGGTGGTTTATTTACATATTTCATTCTCTCTCTATGAATCTGTCAATCTCAGATTTCGATGAACTTGTTACGACGAAACACCAAATTATAATCGTATAAAACCATCAACTAATTACATAATTAATTTATCACCTGATTGGCATCTAATCAGATTACTTAATTCATTCAAAACACCCCGTGAGGCTCTCCGCTGAATAAAACATCAGGTGCGGCCAGTGGAAGATTTACATGTTTTGTGCCTGTGAGCCCAGGGAAATTGCTCCCACCTCCCTCTCACCAGCAAAACTTCTCACCACGACACAACGTCTTTTCCCCCGCCTCACCATCTGTTCGCCTAAATAACAAAATGGTACCTGAAAGAGAACCTAAGTGATACAAAATAAGAATTTAGGAAAAGCTCTAGGTCGAAAACTATCCATGAGAAGAAATTATAGGGGAGAACGAAATAATAAAACATCTTGTTGATTTGCAGAGAAAGGTTTTTTGTCAAGCCCATAGAATCGGCTGTAAACGCCTCGCTTCAAGGATTGGGACAGGCTTGTAAATTCGAGTCTGCTCTGCGAGATCCTGAGCTGTACATTCTGAAAGTTCCTTATCGCCGGTGTGCTTTCCTCGTGTTGCTGACAAAATGGGGCATCAGTGATCTGCCTCCAAATCGCATCAAGCATCGTAAAGCGGTTGCTGAGAATCCCTGGCGATCACCTGAACAACATGATGTAGGTTTCCTAAGACTGTCACCATCGATGACATTATTAGACGGCTGTCATTCTACTGTGGTAATAAATAACCTACCCATCGTTCGGTTGATGTTGTTGAATGTGCTCACGATGATTCCATTGACACCAATCGACGATAACCCAAGGGTGGAGTGCAAATGTAGCGCGATGTAACATTACAGAAAACAGAAGTCGTCTGTACTCACCGAGGTAGATAAGAAATTCGGTTCATCGATATTTTACATTTGTAACAGGCATCGCTGCTGCGTAACGTCCTACACTCCTCCACTAGAACTGCTCACAATGTATTCATTAAGATGAACGTTTTAAAATAAAAACGAGTTGATCGACAATTCTAATTAAGTACTAGCTTTCTAGTGGAAAAGGATGGCAGAGCCGTAGGGAGAATAATGTGAAAAGAAAAAGAATGTTCGTTCCCTGACTTTACGTTGAGTTTGTTGCCCGAAACCAGGTCGGGGGTGAGTCCTCAGCCGATTTCTTGCTTAAACCTGTGGCGACGGTTACTTCATAAATTACGTAGAGTCAATCCAAATGCTTTATCGTTACCGGGTTACATCAGCTGTTTGTAAAAAATTAAAACTCTCGTTGCCCAGCCAGCCAGTGAGTCATTCCGACGCTTGAGTCCTACTATACCAGCATCGTGAAGAAAGCGATGGCCGAACACGAGGTCACAATAAATACGTATTGAGAAAAGGTGGTACTACCAAAAAATAGGCGATTATTATTCGGCCCAACGCGTAGGGAATACTGTCATTCTTTCCACTAAGAACACGCTAACAGTGTTTGGTGAAGGGGACGTGTTCGACGCCATTCCAGATGAGGATACGCGAATTGAGGTGCATCCGTTCAATTCCCCAAACGGTTAATGTTTTGGTAATAAGCCTTTTTTTTATTGACCGTTCCTGAACCCTCAGACAGAAATCTTGAGATCCATTAAGAGGGTTGTCACATTCGTTAGAGAACATCGTTCTGAATGCGGCTTTACTAGTATTCGAGAGAGCATGTGCACCCGCTCAGTATCCACCGAACTCGGGCCTGTGGAGGTACGGCAGGTAATGTCGTTTAAGCAGCCTCAAATGGTTCGGTAACAGCCGTACAAGGAAATTTCCTGTCCGAAATCTTCGGATGTTGCCCCGTTTTTCGCAATTCTCGATTCACACCGCCTTTGAACTTTGCTCCAATTTTCTCATGTTATCTTCATTATCGCGTGAGATTAAACTCGGTCCGAGTTGTAAAGACGGGAAGAGAAAAGAAAACTAAGATTATTCAATGATAAATACTCAAGTTGTGTGACGTCAATGGATAATTGTTACCTGCCATCGCACCTCTTATTCATTT
Organism: Pachypeltis micranthus; assembly: GCA_020466155.1. NCBI lineage: Eukaryota > Metazoa > Arthropoda > Insecta > Hemiptera > Miridae > Pachypeltis > Pachypeltis micranthus. Next base: position 29,384,433 of record CM035771.1, on the reverse strand, counting down.
AGCTAATAGTCGGTGAGCTTTACAGAACCACAACTTACGACTATTCTCGTTGCTCGATTATCGTTTTTTTTCCTTTGCCAAGTACGGCATTTTTAGGATTCATAATTAGGAAACGAAGCAACTACGGTCTATTGCTTAAGCAATTGATCAACGAAGCTAAGGAAAAGCACGACTTCTTACCACATTACGGAATATTTATTTTAATCGGTGGTAATAACCGCGCGCTAAGTCGGAAACGTTGACTTCCTACCTGGACAATCAACGACAAACGTGTTCGTCGGTAATGAGCCAGCGACAACCGGTTGTGAAAACCCGACTAGAGAAGCATTTCACAACACTTCTCATCCCCCATTAGCCAGCCATACACGAGCAGATATCTGCGACAGATATCGCGTTTTTAAACGATATCGGTGGGAAAGATCTGTGCGTTAGTGGGCGTTAAAAAATGATGAAAGATGTGAAAATCGACCAGAGATATCTGCGAGAGTTCAAATCTGGCCGATGGTAGTCGGGCGTCCCCCTTATCCTGCAGACTACTCGGAAGCGATGTCTGTGGTTCAAAGAACTGTTCGATTGGATCGGGCAGTCACTTAACGTTAAGATGCTCTGTTGTCCACGAGTGTTTTCCCCTGTTTTCACATAAGTAATTCAAAACTCATAACTGCAAACATTCGTAGGAAACTACAATTTTCGTAACTACAAAAAACGATCTCCCCACAACCTAATAAATTCGTAAATACGTTATTACTTGTTGGCACCTACCCCCCAGTGGCATACTTACCCAGGGTGGGGGGGAATAGTATTTTCAAATTTAGTTGTAGTTTTTATTTACAAAAACCAAATGAATTGAATTACAGGAGCCGGGAGATGAGCTAGCAAAATGTTCAAAATCCCGCGGGTTGTTCTCCCCAAAGGTGCGCCAACAACTTCATGTGCCCGAACTTTCTCCTTTCCGAAACCCATGACTTCTCCCAAACTTGTCTTTTTTGGCTTAGCCGTTTTATGGGCAATAAAAAAATACCCGCCGCAAAAGCCGCTAATTTACGCTTTTTACTTTCCTTGGCTCTACGAAGTAGAAAGTAAAGTTATGTAATCGGCTGAAAAAGAATTTTGAGTTTTCTTCAGATCTTTACGTTTCAGAGCCCTCCTGAGTCCGAAAAACACTATTTGGGGAAATGGTCTGTGTGTATGTGTGACTGTATACGATTTTAGAAAACCACCATGCCAAATCAACTCAAACTTGATATCTCGCCCGCAGGTCATCATGAGACGCCAAAATAAGGGTATGAACAAAATCCACCGAAAGTTAACTATAGTTATCATAGTGATCAAAACACAAAATTTTTTTCACAAAAACCACTCTTACGATTTTGATTACGTTTTCAATATTGGTAGCTCTTGATATGATAATTATACCATAAAATTCCCATTTGTGGGAAAATGACGAGAGCAGCACAATAAATTATCAAAGTTTTCGACGAAATTGATTTTAGCGCGGTTTTTAGAGAAAACAACCGTACCAAATCAGCTGAAACGTGATGTCTGGCCTACGGGTTACTATTGGACGCAAAAATAAGGGTATGGGCAAAATCCACGAAAGTTAACTATAGTTATCATGGTGATCAAAACACCTTTTTTTTTTCTCAAAAACCGCTCTAACGATTTTGATTAAATTTTTTATATAGATAGCTCTTAATAAGATAATTATACCATAAAATTCCCATTTGTGGGAAAATGACGAGAGCAGCAAAATAAATTATCAATTATCAAAAGCGTTTTTGCCGCGGTTTTTCCTTTTAAACCCCGCTGGAATGTTAGTAGAATGTTAAAGAAAATTGGTACTGTAGGCCAACCCAATACCTATAGGGTGAGTATTTAAAAACGCTCATGAGATACATGGGGCTCACTCTAGAAAATCCTGAATTTCAACTACCGCCGTTTTGCTTAATACCAGTTCTAACAATTATTACCCAATAAATCTGCAAAAGTGATTGCTATCCTCCTTCAAAATCCGTGTTTACAGCCTCATTAATTTTCTGGGTACCATTTGCTCAATAATGGTCCTCGAATAGTACAGCAGCACAATAAATTCTTTAACTGTAATCGCTGCCGCTTCATGCTGCCGTAAAACGTTGTTTGACCAAGTTCAAATTAACTGAGTGATAAATGAATTGATTAAATAGAATTAGCCAAGTACAAAGTGAATTGTTGTAGAGCTAAGGAAAGTTGTGTGTTGCAACGCACCAGATATTTTTACTACGAACAGTCACTAACCCCATGGCATCAACTTACGAAATGTGTGACCGATCTGGAAAATATTTCGGACTCGACCGATAACTCGAGTCTGCCAGACGAACGTCGGTGACAGACCTGAATCTGTCAGATTTCGTCCCACGAACGAACAGATGACATCTGGCACTGGTCAGCTGACAGATCTCGGGCATGAAAGATCGGCCGATAAGTTTTTCGTGTTAAGGGCCAACGACCGATCTCATCGGTCACTCCAGATCGTTAGCGATATCTGTCAGATGAGATCGGGCGACCAAATCTGCCGCAAATATCTGCTCGTGTATGGCTGGCTAATTTGATGACGCTATATATTCGCGGTCTGAATCTCCACTCAAAGTGATTCTATAGAAAATTGCTGATCCGTCACGTTGTCCTATCTTAACTATGAATATTGAATTCAAATTTGTATAATTAATTAATAAAATATTTTTTTAAAAGTGTTTATCATTTCTTGCGCGTATATAAATAGTTTTGTTGGTAGTACGAAACAGGAACGGGCCACATATAACTGACCATGTGAAAAACACGTATTTTCAAGATTGATGCCAGAAACACTTAGCGACTGCCCTTGAGATTAATTTATCGACTTTGCAAATTGGAAATTGCAACCATTTAAAGTCGAATGGCATGTCGTTTGGAATGAAAGGAATTCGTGGAATCAAAACGTCTTAGCCCGATTTGACCATTGTAGACGTTCTGTTGTCATAAGAGGATCGCCGACGATAACGTGTAAAGCCATCGATTCTTCTAATAGTTTCTACTATTAACTATCGCGAACGTTTGGAACATTTTCCGTCAACCATACAAGGAGATTTTGGATTTAATATACCACAGGGACTATGAATCACATTTTTTGAAACGATTTCATGTAACAACGGACCAATGGTGAATTTCATTCGGTTTATCCTCTCTACCATCCAAATGTATGCAAGTGTCAGTCCGCGTTTTTGGCATTCGAATGAATACACCCAACAGCGCGCTCAACAATGAAATAAAAGAGTGATTTTAACTATTTTTTGAACACCATTACATAATTTTTGTCGAATTTCTATTCACTGGTGAACCATACGACGCAGAATACTAGTTCTACCAACATTCTGTGCATGTCCATCAGGTTTTGATGGCATTCAGTAGAAGTATGTATTTGTCAGAACGCAGTTATGCCTGGTTCAACCTAGTAAGTGTCATTCGTTGGCGCATTATTCGTTTCATCAGGTTTGATGACAATTTTGTGATTATCAGACGGCATGCGGTTAAGACGGTCGGGAATAATGCAACAAATTCGTTATGTAGATGAAAAAAGTTTGGAGTTGATCCGCAACCGGTCTTTTCGACGAATTATTGTGTGCACAACGCAAATTTCTTCAATAACTTTTGTTGCGCCAAATGACGTCATTAGAAAAAATTATTGTATTGCTGAATATGAGTAAAAAAATGTTTTCTTCATTTCTGGAAACCAATAGCTCTGGTGGTGGTAGAAATGGCGTCAATTGAACTTCACTGCTCGAGCAACACAATCCAAGAACTTTTACATTCCTTGGCTCTAATAAGTAGAAAGGAAAGTTATGTAATTTTAACTTAAATGCTTAGCAATATCGGTACGCAACGTTCATCGGTCCAATAGCGACGATTTGCTGTGAATTGTAATCGATTTCTATAATTAAAGGCTGCTCCATATTTGTTAAACGTTTTCTTTGACGATATTACGTATTCTATCAATTCAATGTCAAACGGCATAGGGTTACATAAAAAAGTTGATATTGTCCAAAGCTACAAATAATTTTGTATAGTGGTTAAGTATTCTTCAATTTTCTAGTTTTCCGCGCAATTTTCTCAATTTTTTCTGTCATAAGAACCTTCTCCTGACAATAACGAATACAACAAACCAATAATTAGTGAAATCGAACCAGCCGTTCAGGGATGGCGTGACCAAGGGAAATAGGGATTCATTTTCATATATAATTGATTTGATTGAATTTAATCAAAATCAGTCGCGGGCCGTTTTTTAGGCCTTTGGAGTTCCACGGTATCAGTTCGTTGTGGGGGAAATGGAAATGAAATAGGATGACGAAGAGGAAGATCAGTGGAAAGAGGGTAGAGTAGGGCGAAACAATTTAATCGCGCGAGGGAATGGTTCAGTCGATCACAAAAATAAACGTGCATTGATAAATTAACTATGAACTAGAAACCCACATTTCACGGCCCACTACGTCCCATTAGCTCGATATCACCCCCTTAATTCTTTATTTATGTTTCCCACTAACTCGAGAAAAATAACGATGGGGGTAGAGGTACGGGAAATGTGAATAACCTTGTCGTCACGAGGGAAATCCCGAATCGCGACGCACAAGGAAAGAGATTTTTAAATGTGAGTAACGCTTTTTCCCTGGAGAAAGGAGGAGTTGCTTCTCTCTCCTCTCTCGTATGGGGCAGGGAGAAGATGACGAATCGCCGATGGGAAGCCCCCTAATGCAGGAGGAAATATGGGAGGACCTGGCCCGAGGGAGGCGGCTTTTACGTCAAGAAAGATTGAACGCTGCATGTAGGGATTGGGGAGATCCATCTGTTAGAAGAACGTTGGGCTAATAGCGACTGGTTTGTTAATACTTATGACGTCTTAATTACTTTACAACGCTACGAACCGATCATTTACGTCCTGTGGTGCGTCAATAGCGCGCTCACTCTGTTACTAAAACGGCTGCACACTATGAAAATCGCTATTAATTAGCGCGGGGGATAACTTAACACGTTTGTGGTGGTCCAAAGAAGATGCTAACTTAGAATGCGACATTTTCCGCGAAATTGTTTAAAATAATAGTGATAGTATAATAATAATTTTTTTAAGCTCACCGTAAATGGGACTGTGGTGCCCAAAAAAAGGAGAAACTAATTAAATAATAGTTAAGGAAATGGGGAGTGCGTCCAACTACCCTACGCCGGCTCTAGGAATAGAAGGATTCGGACAAGGAAGGAAAGGAGGATAAGAGGATGTTACACGATGGAACGACCACCAGTTAAGGTCAACAACCCGAACAACACTTTTCTAGCACCACACACGGTCAATGCAGCAACCCTGATGTTACCCGCCTCCACTCAACGAGCTTCCGACACCGCCATACGAAGATCCGTCCTGCCGTATTTGCGCTTCTTGGCTTGCCAAGTTAGCGCCAGATCCCTGATGCCAGATCCTACCTGGACATCCAGGATCACTGCAGACTGGTCGGGACACCAGGAACACACACCAACGTGCAAACAGAAATGCCACCCCACGGTCCTCAGAAATAATAACACAGCCACATCCTGGGTACAGTCGTCGAACATAGAAAGTCTCAATCAATCAGACCCTGACATTACATCAGACAAGTAGCAGTCATAAACATACTAAACACAAAGATGACCCAAGTTCAAGCTTCGCAGCAGGGAGAATAATGTTTTACTCGCAATAGGCGTACACATTTTAAGGGAGATTAATTTAAGATAATTCTGACTTGGACACAATAACAGTTCTGGAGTCAACTATTCCTGGGTCTCTTGGGATACTTTGCGCGTCGAACCCTCATTGGTAACCTGATCACAGTTTCTGCACAACCACCCTTATTGCACTTATATCTTTATAGGATGTTTTACGAAAATAAGCACCAACTTGACGCACCCCATGACGATTGGACAGAAGGTGAAAAAGCAGCCAATATTAACCACTAAACCGCGCTAGCGCGAATGGAAGTTGTAGGAATAAAATTTCACAAGTAGTTTCATTGACGGAGCACATGTCGGCAGACAATAATTTTGCAAACGCTCCATTATTTCTCCCTCTAAACTTGAATAGAGATTGCTCCGAATAGTTGGCTACTAGTCGCTTCGGACCAATCTAATTAGGTTTAGAAGATTACGTCTCCGTCAGGAAAGTGATCATCGGAAAACAAGCATGAGAAGCGTGTGAGTATTTCCCCAAGGGCTGCACTGGAGTAAGTGGAGCGAATTATCTTTCAATGGTTTGACAACCTTTTCACAGTAGCTACAGAGCAGCATACGCCAATCGATAACCGAAAACCAACCTAGACGTCGGTTATTCAACAAATACTCTGTGAGATACCTAGGAGCAAATATTTCGTGTCCCAAAATTGTTTTCAGTACGAAACGATAGTACGTCGATTTTGCGCGACCTCCTAGTTGACCGAAAACCCAATTTGAGTCATCGGGATATTAACTTTCGCGTCAGCTGACTAGGAAAGCGATACAAATCTCAAAACTCGCAGGAGGCTGAAAATAGTAGTGAAATGCGCCGCACCAGATATTGATTCGAGATTTCGTTTTAATAGCCAACAACCACAACTGATTTGCCTCCAACAAATAATTAAAATCCTATGAATCATTGAACGTAATTGGTTTCTTTCAAATCCACCTGACGAAATTATATTCGAAATTGATTACAAGCCAACAACGTAGCGAGAAATCTTATATCAACCGTTAGTCTATTAACTCCGAAAAAAACACGAAAGGTGGTAATTTGAGGACAAAAAAAGGTGATAGAATCTCGGGCCCCAACGAGGAAGTCCCACATGTGGACGCATCTTCTCCCAAGAGACGCGAGAGGCAGTGAAGCGGGTCAGATAAGCACCTGGCTACTTTTCCAAATTTGTCAGAAAAAAACAACAAAAAGCCGCTTGCTCTATAGAAAGGGAAGCAATGAGCTTGACTAGTCCTCCTGAAAGAAAGCAAGTTCGACGATATTACGTTCTGGAGAGGCGTTTGTGCGTATGTAACCGAAAAATATCTGGTGCGTTGCAACACACAACTTTCCTTAGCTCTACAACAATTCACTTTGTACATGGCTAATTCTACTTACTCAATTCATTTATCACTCAGTTCCTTTGAACTTGGTCAAACAACACGTCACAGCAGCAGGAAGCGGTAGCGCTTACAGTTCCGGAATTTATTGTGCTGCTCATACTCCTTATAGGACCATTATTGAGCAATTGGTACACAGAAAATGAATGAGGCTGTAAACACGAATTTTTCGAAGAAGGATAATAATCACTTTTGCAGAGTTATTGGGTAATAACTGTTAGAACTGGTAGTAAGCGAAACGGCGGTAGTTGAAATTCAGGAATTTCTGGAGTGAGCCCCATGTATCTCATGAGCGTTTTTAAACACTCACACTTTAGGTATTGGATTGGACTACAATACTAATCTTCTTTAACTTTCTACTAACATTCCAGCGGAGTTTATAAGGAAAAAACTGCGCTAAAAACGCTTTTCGTCGAAAATTTTGATTATTTATTGTGCTGCTCTCGTCATTTTCCCACGGATGGGAATTTTATGGTGTGATTGCCATATTGGGAGCTATCAATATAGAAAATTTAATCAAAATCGTTAGAGCCGTTTTTGAGGAAAAAAATTTTGTGTTTTGATCACTATGATGACTATAGTTAACTTTCGGTGGACTTTGCTCATACCCTTATTTTTGCGTCCCATGGTAATCTGTAGGCTAGACATCAAGTTTCAACTGATTTGGTACGTTTGTTTTCTCTAAAAACCACTCTAAAATCGATTACGTCGAAAGTTTTGGCAATTTATTTGCTGCTCTCGTCATTTTCCCATTAATGGGAATTTTATGGTATAGTTGCCATATTGAGAGCTATCAATATAAAAAATTTAATCAAAATCGTTAGAGCCGTTTTTGAGGAAAAAAAATTTGGTGTTTTGATCACTATGATAACTATAGTTAGCTTTCGGTGGATTTCGTTCATCCCCCTATTTTGGCGTCCCATGACTACTTGCGGGCGAGATATGAAGTTTGAGCTGATTTGGTACGGTGGTTTTTTTCTAAAAATCGTTCACAGACACACAGACCATTTTCCCAAATAGTATTTTCGGACTCAGGAGGGTCTGAAACGTAAAGATCTGAAGAAAACTCAAAATTTTTTTTCTGCCGATTACATAACTTTCCTTTCTACTTCGTAGAGCCTAGGAAAGTAAAAAGGGTTTACGGAAACGATATCATCATTTACGTTTAACAGATTGGTTGGATAAAAAACGATTTGGTTAATGTGAGAAGAACTTTGTTACACATTAAACTGACATCAGCGAAGTGATCCGCTACAAAGCATTAGTTAGGTATATTGAATTTGATCACTGTTTCAAGTAATAAATATGTATTACCGAGATGTGGAAAAGAAATTGAAGAAGACCCAGCCGGCATAAATAAATGTGTTGCCAATGGTGATGAGTAAGGCGTTGGAAAGTTGTAATTCTAATACTCCCCCTCACGAGTATCACTGTACAACAACGCCAAGCTTTCTTCGTACCTCCGAGAGCTTTGGTAGAGATGTCAGTTTCCATGTCTTCGCTCTTCCGATAACTTGAGGGTGCCTGTCTGGTCGCTTCACGAACGAAATGCTCTTTGATGCTTTTGTGTTTCGACTTCGAACTCACGATTGGATTGGTAGATCAACATTAATATTAAATATCACTATGTTTGATTGAGATTTTGCAAAATCCTTTTGTTATGTTGCTGATTGTTCTCTTTGTTTGTTTACTAAATGTTTTGTTATGTTGCTAATTGGGTCAAACGCATCGCTTCTTTTGCTGCATTCTAAAAGGACATTATATTCGTACTCAGCTTCAGCTCTTGACAAAGCGATGGCCCACTGCTTCCTCATCAACGTCTGCCAGCCGGAAAATAGATTTTTAACAAAAGTCCCATTTCTCGGTGCTTTGGAAGTTGCGCAAAACTCTTTTAGCAGCTCTCCAGTGAGTCTCATAGTGGCAGCTGATGAACTGACAGAGATTCCTTACAGCAAACGCTACGTCAGGCCGAATTGCTACTGCAATATATATCAATGAGCCAATTCAATTTTGTGGGGGCCGGTTCGAGCGTGAGTGTAGAAACTGGGAAAGCTTCCATGGGTGTAGAAACTGGCTTGCAATTTTTCATGTTGAACTTTTCGAGAAGTTCATCGATATACATACATTATTTTTTAATAAAAACTGAATCCCTAAACTAATTCAGATCACCCATTTTTCGAATTTCAAGTGATATCTTATTGTAATTGTTTCTTAATTTTCTCAGTGAACTTGTAGAAGCAACAAAGAAATCATCAATGTAGACTGAAATGATCATTTTTTCATTTTCCCTGCTCAGAATATATATACAGGGGTCAGCGTTGGACGGTTTGAAACCTATTATATTCAAGATGTCGTCTAGTTTCTTAGCCCCGCCTGTTTCAGGCCGTAGAGAGCTCGTTTCACAAAAAGGCATACTTTTTACGCCCAGAGCAGAAGACAGCGGAGTTGGAGTAACGACTGATCATCCAAAATTTAACGCGAAGAGGTTAAGAGTGTTCATCACATGGTGGACACACAGAGGGAACACAGTTGATCGAAGAGGAAATAAGGAGAGAAAAAGCCATTCTTTGTATTACTTTTTTGGCTCAAGCGGTTCGATATTAATCAGGCGAATAGTTTTAAACTATTATTGGGTAGCGCTGCAAAGTATTCATTCCGTAAAACGACTTAGCCCGCACATTTTGGCAGACATTCATGTTTTAGTAGGTGTTTCCTTGTAAATAAAACGCAAAATTCGTTAAAAAATACCGTTGGTAGTCCGAAGAACTGTCTTCATGATAAGAATTCACAAAGGTTATAATATTATTACGAGAAACCATGGAAACATTCTCAACTATGTGTTCCACTTACCCGTGTTTCTTCTACTATTTCAGTTAACAAGTTGTGGACGTAAAAGACTGTTAAATGACAACAGTCAGTAAATTACAACATTTTGTCCAACGTGCATCGTCTTCGCCTGTGAGTACGAACGGAGACTTGGTGCTCCCTTGAGAGTCGAGGAAGAGCTGGGTATCAACTCTGTTTGCTGGAAGCGTGCGACGACCAGGTGAACCACTTGAAATGCGAAGTGACACGCCATTACTTTACAAATCAAACCAACTCAACAAAAGGTCGATAACTTACTGAGTGCGTTTCCTAGTTGTAATGTATTCGATTCGCGATCCAAGCGGATGGCAGCAAACTGCTCCCGAGGATGGGCGCACAGACGGACGAACTGACGGAGACCACAAAAAAGGACACTACTTCTTGTTCAAAAGCGCGAATCGCCGGAAGAATTTGTGAAACATTTAGAGAAGCGACTGCTTAAAATAACTGGGTAAAGCATTTTGGAGCTCAATATGATCACAATATGTTGACAGCACTGCGTAGACCCATGTGTACGAGATGTACGATGCGCATATTGGCATAATGCTAGCAAACAGTACAGTAGCTTCTGTATCTGCCCTGGCGGGTGGGAAACTTTACAAAACTCACAGGGTTCGACAACACATGTTATTCAGGAGAACTGCCCTTTTTACTCGCTGGAGCAATACTTAACGGTTGAGAAAGGGCAGAAATATAACTGTCAACATACTGACTGAGATTTGTTACGCGACAAAAGTTCAGCACCAGTCGAAAGTCGCAAAGCGGCTCAACTTTCCAGCTTGCTCTAACAGCTGTGGAGTACACGTATCGCTGGTCACGTTTTGTGCGTTATTGACAGAACCATAGCGTTAATTATGCGCAAAACGTGCTGAGGTGTGACCGACGACACACTCAACCAGCAGGAGACACATAATTGTCAGAGTTGTCAGAAGTTCATTAGGTCAGTTTAACATATCACAAAATAGGCCAAATTTCTTAATGTTGAATATTATTCGATCGTTCCAGTTGCTGTCCCACAACTCAAACTCTCACCTTGTAATAAAGCCGACCTCGATAATTAAGGCTTTATTGAACTAAATTCTGACATACAATGAAGCGAATAGAATAGAATTGAGAAACTAACGACGTGGCGTCCACAGTGACAAACAACATCAAGGAAACTATAATTTTTGCGTGTTCATCACTCACCTATCGTTATTTACGTAGGTAATTGATTGAATGTGTCTGAGGAAACAAGTTTGGAAGGCAACTGCATATAACTAATGCATATATTCGCTCTGGGCGCTTGTAAGAGTATATAGATGGATCAGAGCTTCACAGCCTACATGCCATCTTCCCCGTGTCAAATCACTGTCCTATTTTAGTAAAAGAGAGTGATGAAGGGGCGTCGAGGAGGTGCACAGGCTTTCCTAGCTACACAAGAGCTACCACAAAAACAAGGATTTATTTAGTACACAATCTTACTCACTCCAACCTAGTTATTTCCCCCCAGTTGTTTTCAAACCCGATTTTGCTGTTACATTTTAGTTTCCTGCCTTTGAACTGACCCCCGTTATCCTACCTGCATTGATTTATCCGCTCAAGATTTGTTTAGACTGTGGATCATAGAGCTATCCTTATGGAATCAGCTAAGCAGTTAACGACATGTATATATTTCTGTAATTCCGTTAATATCCTTAGTGTTGGTTTTTGGTTGATATATCGTACTCAAAGCGAAGAGAAAACCTAAATGCAGAGGAAAAACATAATTGTAATTCAGACGATCTCGCTTAACATGATCTCAACGTCAAAAGTCGTCAACGAGCACACCTCAGCAGAAATTCGTCATTTGTAAATGTACTTATAGGAGCTACAAAATGAGTTCGCGCCTAAGCTACTGCAGACGACGAGGAAATATGCTAGGCGTATTATGCAGATTGGCCACTGCAAAGCGAATAGATATCTTGATACAACGGAAAAAGTTGTTGCTGAAGACACAAGAGAACGGAGTCACATCTGGCTAGAGGTCGTAATGTGTAATAGCGAACCGTGTCTAATGTAGATAATCCAAATTCAACCCTTGTAGCAATATGGCTCAACTGATGTGACTCTCTTATGAGTGTTCAGGAAATGCAGTCATTTTTACGAGGAAAACGGTCATTTTGAAAATGAAACGGTCCTGTTCAGTAGTTTCTGTCAGCACCCGAACTCACTTCCTCCCAACTCTCTGAGGAATTGGGACACAAGAACAACTCCTTCTTACTGGGGCATATAGCCCACAATAACACCAAAGATCATTATGAATTACCTCTCTAACGAACAGCTGGAGAAAAGTCTACCCGCAACACCTACAGCCTACTGTCAGTAGTCAGTGAGCAGAAACAACAGCACATCCCTTGGAACTGTCTTGAAGTTCCACGGCTGCTTTTGTGACCTTTCAGATTCTACCAGTGGTGTACACAAACTGGCCAACCTTCCTCCACAATCCGTCTCCCCTAGACGTTGCGGCCCTTTTAACAACGCCTCTCAACTGGGTCTTCCTACTTCCTACTATTACTTGGACGCACATTCTTGCGCGTTGTTATAATTGGTTTGTCTGTTGAAATACTTAGGTTAACGCGTAATCTTCGTACACTGCATCCCACATGTGTTATATTTATTGAACACACAGTATACTATTTGTACTTTTAACTAAATATTAATTCGTTAGGGAAGTTCTCAAAGCCCCTTCTCGACTGCATATTTTGACAATTCTCTCTCCCTTTCTCTATAACACAACAATTTTCGTCTTTTACCAGGAGGAATTGAAGGAAGTGGAGAGGCCCTGAGGGACCCTCCCATTGCGTCAATCTCACGACGTCGACCAACGGCAATAGAAAACCGACGTCAGAGATTCCCTTGACGATAACTGGAAAGGGCTCGAGGAAGTGACGGCCCACTCTGCGCCTTGTGGCAATGAAATGTCGAATGCTTCAAGGTTGAATGACAAACGAGACTTCACTCAATTTTGTTATTGTTGTTCTTCATTTCCAAAAAAACAGTACATGACGAAGCAAATTCCGATATGGGCCATCCTACGGCATACCATAATTGCCCGTGGCAGACGCTCCGACTCCCTCGTAGCAAGAAGAGCCAACCATCGTTGTTATGGAAACACAAGATTTAAGTACGAAGTAGCTTGAAGATTTGCAAAATTCCGTCTCTACGAATTTCATGAGACAAGTACGCAGAATGTTCACGCTTTACAATGTGATTCACAAATGCAAGCTCTTTCAACATAGAGAATGGCAAAAATTGTGATTTTAGATGTTATTATTTTCCTTGAAATTCTTCTCGCTATGACCATCTGGGCTGTGATCAACGGCACAAGTTTGTTTACATGTGGACCCATGTGTTTGTGGGGTGGACCACCCCACCAAGAGAGACTAAGTTTATAACGAGTGGACTAGTGCTAAGTACTCAGCTCTCAGAAGTACGAGCAGGATGGAGCCTTTGAGAGAGGAGAAGCGGTACAGTGTATTAAAGTTGCCACGTACCGTAATAACGTAAAGACCTGGCTCGTCCAGTGGTTCGACTCATCCCACTTTCTCCTAAGACGTTCACAGATATTAAAGAAATTGGGTTATATCCGCCAGTAGGCAAATTACTAAAGTTAACGTACCTGTTGGGTGAGTAACTCACAAGCCAGAGGAGACGGACTCACCCAACAGGTACGTTAACTTTAGTACGTTCACAGATGTTGGGGGAACACTCAACTTGTCACGCCCCTTTGACGAGGATTCCTATTTCGCTTGCCCATTCGTATAGCGTGTCAAGATTTCGTTCGATGGCGAGGCCATAACGGAATTGCACTCTCCATTGTCCACCATGAACTCAATGGCCAAACCAACGGGTTACAAGAAAGCGATCACTTGGAGGGTTTCTGTGGATGCTGTCTTATTGGCCTTGGTGATCCACGAGAGTGCAGGCGGTACTATCTTTTGATTGACTGGGAACCTGCTACCTCAGACATGAGGATTGTGCCTTGCACCCTAAGTGACTTTGTTTATCGCCTCTAATGAGGCAAACCTTGAGACGGCAGTGCCTTTGAGGGGCTGGAGATATTGGCTGAAACGTTACTTTCACCAATATTCCTGAGTTACTTCTTAAGAACGAACCTGTGGCCGACAAAACGTATTGACGGTTGGCTATTTAATTTTCCCTTTAGGAGAATGAGCTGGGGGTTTCTCCTCAGTCACCGGCAGCTTGACGTGTTCGCTCCATTGAGTGACGGTTCGGAGCAAAAAGATACCAGGGAGCCAGACGTTCACCATTATGTCGCTTTAACAACCTTCCCCGTCGCAGGGAGGAAGATTGAGGTAGCATAAAAAATTTCCCAACCGATTTTTTCTCTCTTCGAAATACGATTTTAAAAAATATAGATGAGCGAGACCACAACTCTGTGCACAATCGTACGTGAAGGGATTGAAAGGAAGGAAGGAGCAGAGCAGTAGTTTCCGGGGAGGGTCTAGAGATCCAGATGGTGGGCTCCGCTACCTAAAGTGTTCTGTATACTCGGTCCTTGACTCACGGGACCGGCCTCGGATGCCCTGGCTCAAGGACGTAAAAAGAGAAGAAAACAAATTTTTTTGTTCAACAATAACATCTACATCCAGGTTGATGCGCCGTCCCACTGGTTGTTCATTTATGAGACCTGCCCCTCTTGTCAACACGCCGAAATCAAAACATTGACAATAACGAAGCGCTCTAAGTTCAGCACTACCGGCCTCGATTAATTAGCGAGCTCGTTAATGAATTTGTTTCCGAAACAAAAGAATTTTTTTAATGGGAGACGCCTACCGAGGATGAGGCCTCTAGGTAGGTAGTCAACAAGCTTGCTTCAAAAACCTACCAGAACTACAATAGGTACACACCACCTAATTTTTGACTCCTGAAGCGAAAAGTCCTGTCTGAAAAGCAGCGTCCAAAAGTAGTACTGTATCTACCAATATCTTAGGAAAGTCAGAATACCAGGAGGCTTGGAGCAAAATAGTTGGGGTATGCGGTAAACCTAATTGGCGAATCGAGCGAAACCTGCGTCAATCGAGCAAAAATAGTAGAGAAAACCCGTGAAAATTGTTCAGTCAGGGAAATTAATCGAGTGATAATTATAGGCTATCGAGGAAAATGGTAAATATATAAAAGTTGTTTAAAAGGGTACAAATCGCAAGGATGGGCCCGGCGAATTTGAGTCAAAACGTTGAAGAACCTGTTTCGAGTTGGCGCGAAATCGAATATTTGTTTCGGTTAAGCCTTTCCCCATCCAAAATAGAGCACGGATCTGTGCGTCAGAAATGGGACTTTCATTCGACGTAGGCGTTCAAAGACGGAACAAGTAAGAAACGAACTATGCTATATGATGACGAATCAAAATAATGTTGGTTTTCGTCTCCACTCCGGTCTCAGCTTGACAACTTGATTTTGGCAAAAGGTGCTAAAACTGCATCAACGCCTGTCTCCAACAAGCTGTAAGTGGTCGTCTACGGCTCCGCCCATACGTTTCATTATGTGGGCTTTACGAGAATGGTGGTTTAGCATTCCTTTGTGCACGCGGGGTTTCAAGTATTTTTGACCAAAACAACAACAAATCGCCTGCTGATCATTTCGCGAGAGGAAGAAACAAGTGAAATACGACGATTTATTGTTCTGCTGCGCAGTATGATTGGGCCTATCCTATTCAATCCAACGTCTACAAATATCGAGAATATTACAAGGTTATATGAGCAATCCAGAAAAAGACAACACGTATCCAAACAACTATATTTGCGAAACACTTCCGAGAATCATTCCATTTGATTCAGCACCGAAAAATACTAGTAAACGACACGCAACATGACCAAACTACAACGGAACAACGAGAATGTTTTTTTCTAGGTGACAAGACAATTGGCACGACGCACGATTCGAACTGACGGGTGGATCGATTGAGATAGGAGGCAGTGGGAAATGAGCGCACTAGTGTGATTTACCTTATTTCAATGTAAATGCAGTACTACACGTCTGAGATGTCCAAGCATCGTAAAATAACCCAGAAAACGATAACAAGCACGACGTAATAGCATGGACCTATAGCTAATATTTTAAACCATTTTTTGCCCATAACGACTGTTGAGCGCACGAATGGGGGTGCTTGAAACTGAGAAATACTTGACAGAATAGCGAGTATGGGTCCTAGACGCGCACGAGAGACTCTCAATACATGTGAAACTGGTTGTGAGATAGTAAGTTGGTGGGGGGGGGGGGAGATGTCTGTTGAGAAGAGAAATCTAAAATTGAGGTGTGGGACAAGATAAATGGGAAAGTCCACACTGGGAAATTCGTAGTCAATTGGAAATAAGTGAAGAGGTAACAAATGGGCTTGAGGACGAAGGCGTTTGGGGAAACAATGATTTTCTGCTAGGGGCTAGTGGGGACATTTTGGAGGTCAAAGACCCAGCTAATTCAGCCTGCCGACCAACGACCATGGGTTTCGTCCTATCAGATTGCCGAGTATGCGGGCACAACTCGAGTTTTGTGGGAAATAACGGATTTTTTTAGACCACATTAATGGTAAGATATGGTTTGGACATAGCAGGTTTTGAATGCCTTGAAACGTAAAGTGTGAATCGTAAGGAAGGGGTTGCAGAAAAATTAATCAAAAAACTTTTTTCAATCAACACGATAA
The DNA here is from genome assembly GCA_020466155.1 of Pachypeltis micranthus. Lineage (NCBI taxonomy): Eukaryota > Metazoa > Arthropoda > Insecta > Hemiptera > Miridae > Pachypeltis > Pachypeltis micranthus. The sequence goes on along the minus strand of CM035771.1, from coordinate 29,367,749 downwards.
CAAAATAACATACCAAATGGTACAGCGGGCGGTGCTTCTCCAGGTATCTAATAAGTTAGAAGAAATACTGATTCGTATTTACAATACTATAATTTTTCCAGGGATTCTAGTTCGCATGCTTCACTGTTTACTTTTTACGTTATCTCTTCGTTCGTTAGGATGTTTAGAAAGTGTAGTTCTTCTAATTTCGTTTAATTTGAAACGGGAATTTAAGGTGGCATCTAGGGGTTGGCAGGAATATATGTTATGTTGAGTCAGTTCATAATGAGGTCGTTGTCTAATCCGTCTCCACCATTCGATGTCTATGGAAGTTGCGTAGATAGACAAACGGTTAATCTGCAACAGATTAGTTATTCCCTTAGGATTTTGAATAATATTTCTTCCGTGATAGTGAGCATTGCTGACGGTTCATCTATCACATTACAGCATGTTTCTATTCCAATTTTGGCAAAGTGGCTCGCCGTTGGTTGGCATAATAATAATTCGCGGTCACCCTAAATACGCCACGATCGCTGCCATTTGATTGTTTCTGGCAGGTGCGAGTGTTAAGCTCCGTTCGCGACAAGCCTAAAAATCAGGAGAAATGGGGAACGCGGTCTCAGATTTTTGATCGATTTCTTGAACCAACCTGCTCCTCGAAATTCGATGGGGTCTAGCGGGTTGGATTAAGAATTCACCATCAGCCCGATGTATGTGATCTAAACTCTCACCTGCACTAATCTAAAACGAGGAGTCCCACCAGAAGACAGCAAGAGAACAAATAAGTAGAGCAAAATGTTGAGAGTCGATCATTTTATGTTACTTAGCTCGAAACCTTAATTTTTTCGTTCAAAAGGTTTTACGAATCAAAGAAATAACTTTACTCAATCATGATCCACCATCGTGCTGTTGATGTCCAACAACCGGCCTTGAAAAGCAAAACAGCGCACTTATCTCGCTTTATGATACCCTCTCTCCACAAAGCAAGTTAAACTGACACCTCTTATCAAAAAGCAATTCCAAATAGAAACTGACAAACACTAGTTTCATAAAAGTTACCGCTGTTATCTCCCATTTTATAATGAAAATAAAAGAAACGTTCATTCGACACATCAACATATTTCAGGTTGATATTTTTTCGTAACAATAAGATCCCTTGTAGTACATTCTTATTGCCAATTTTAAAAAATTTTATTTGGCATGTTTTATGTTACAGTCGCATTGGATATTTTGTACATTTGCGTATTGTACGTGATAGAAAGTTGATGTTAGATTGTTCTAAAAAGTTATGTATGAGCGCACGCACTTCTCAGTTCAGTATACTGATGCCAGTTCAGGTTAAGGTTGAAGAGATTATCAAATTTCTTCGTAATTTTAATCAACAGCCCTCCCCTAGGAGCTGAATAGGTTGAAAATTCCAGAATGACGCGCTGGTTTGTTTCGGAATCCCCACAACAGTGCCTGCATTGGGATGATTCAGCTATGAGTAGTCTGTGGAGAAGCTCGTTGGAACAACAGTGCTCGATTTTAAAAAGATCGTTTAATAAAAAGGTTTGGATGTATACTGCGAGGTTTCGGAACCAACTTTCATGATTTGAAGTGTGGAATAGTGCTTTATATCTGTTCCCTGCATTTCGTGAATTCTTTTCTACTTTTACTCATGCAGGTTTGCCTCAAGTTAGAGGGTACACGAAGGGCGTAAGAAAGGGATAGCCACAGCCTCAGCAGCACCATATTCAGAAACACACAGAACTGAAAGCAAAAAGCCACCGGCACACCAGCAGACTTCAACCATCCGGTTGCCAGTATGGAAGCTTATAACATATCTGCACTGTTTTCGACGATAGGGTTGTATTTCGTAGTCTGACTATGATTCTCTTCAAGTAAGTCACGATGACGATTCTTGAGGAGGCTGATAGTTCCAAGTAAACACACGATAAGAGCCTTTGCTATGGCGTATGTTTCCCCCTAGTAATGCTCCCCCACATTTGACTAGAGTCATAAATATAAACTCTTTGGCCACAGACGCACACTGTGTATTCAGTTGACCTTGGCAGCTAGTGGTAAGGAAGTGACTGGAAAGATTGTGGTACTCGGAATTTTCAGAAAACGAAATGGAATCGTGTAGGCATATGGAGAAGGTGACTGGCGGATTCACTGAACTTGGGAGCTGAGATCAGAGAAGCTGTTACCCAGAGGTGCCTGATGGATTTTTCATCCAATAGCGAGATTAACTATGGCTAATGTGCGAATCTTGGCCATTCCAACTAGGTCCCTGCTACAAAACGGTAGAATAGTAATTTCGCGCGTCGGTAGAGCAACCACCAGAAAGAAGCACATTGATCGACAAATTCTCAGAGCAATTCTTATGAAACGCACTTTATACAGTTTGTCAACCCATGATGCTGCTGCACCATAAAACTGACACCCACTATCAAAAGTGCATCGGGCTGTGGATCTGAGGAAAAGCAGGGATGTCTGGGGGTCAGCTGCACAAGTTGTGGGAGGGTATGGCTCAACTATTTTCTTAATTTCAAGTATTTAGAAGTTTCTCCACAAAAAAATGCTTGTAATGATTTATATAATGATATTTAGTGCATTATTTGATGAGCTTTGCGATTTTTAAAGTCCCCCAGAGCTTTTTCGTAGCGCTGTAGATGGTTAAAAAACTAGAGAAACGCTGGCCACAAACGGTCTTCAGTCAATTGTATGAAAAGTATATTTAACGTAATAACAACAACTCAGAAAGTTATTCAGCTCTAAATCTGACTAGAAAAATCCTACACTTCCAGCCGGAAGACAAGAAAGCATGGCAGTTTTGAAGGAACATTCAAAAAGCGAACACGATGCTACAACTAGAAACATTTGCTCTTGAATGACTCGATGAAACTTGCTAGAGGTTCTGGGTTTGTGACGTCAGCGCACAACCATTAATATTAGTCTTCCTGCAGGGGGGACAAGTTGAACAAAAGATGAACCAAGGACCCGACGACGGCCCCGCTCACACCATAAAAAGGGAGACCCTCCTACCATTTCAACTGTAAAGAGGCCACAAAACAGGTCCTTGCCAATTGATACGACGAATTAAGTTTACGTGCTAATTCACTCTGTGTGCATTGCGTACAGATGCGTATTCAGAAGTAGTAATTCTCTTACTGACATCGTCACAAAATCAGGTCCACTCGTAGGCCTGTAGGCCAGGACAGCGTGTCATTTGCTATTGAAACACAGGATTTTTGGCTACATTCATTCTTGAGAAAACAACTTAGTTACCAGTCCACCCACCTACAAACCACTCACTATCAGTACGTGCGATCCCAAAAGATGAACAATCAACTTTCCTGAATTTAGTGCAAGCTGTCTTTGTAATTCAAGGTGCGAACTTAAAAATTGCTCATATTCGTTGTTGCCGTGAGTTGGCAGATAACCCTTTACTGCGATGTGGGGTCGTTCTTGACTGTAGAAGTTAAGTGGTGTAGATTCTTGAGAGCCAGTCTGGATAAAAAGCTTTCTCTAGGCCGACGTTTCGCCTAATTTATTAAGGATCAACAGGGCTATAGGACATCACAGCAGGCAATTAAGTTACTGTTGGGGGTGCAAGAGAGGGGGAGTAGCAGAACGAAAAGAAACTCGGTGAGCGTTAGGAGGACTGTATTAAATGTGCAATAAATGGAGCTAATTCGTGCACAAAAGGGCGATACAAGGGGACTACTCGGAATACGCATGAACTGGCACGGGAAAGTGCTAGCTGTTACTGGGAGGAGAGTTGATAGCGGAATGACGGTGTGATCACTGGGAGACGAGTGTCTTTGGGATGAGCGGTGTGTCTTGGAGAAGGAGCTAAATCGAGGGAAAGTACAAAACGGGAAATTTGTTGTCGTTGGAAGTTAACTCAAACTTGATTCCTTTGTCAGAGGAGAACCCAACGACTGAACAGGCATCACATGAAAAGGGCCGAAACTGTTGGGCTGGGCGGACGCACCAGGTAAAGGAATAAGCATTTCAGCATGTGCTGAATAGTTACAATAAATTATAAGGAACTTATAGAGACACATTGAACTGAATTAATGTTGAAAATCATACCTCGGGAAACTGCTAATAGTTTTTCCAAGATAGGTCCATAGTTAGGATCAAAAATTGAACCAGGGAAATTGCAGGAAGTTTGTTGCATGGTTCATTATTTTTCTGAATCACGAAAATATGGTAACGGACTGTTTAAAGGGTGAAAGGGTTGGGTGGAGATAGTTTTTTTTAACAGAACCTCTCTAATGATTGGCATAATATGTTTAGTTTACCGACGGACTACATTTCGTTCTATACAAACATGTGATTTTATAACAAATGAACTTCAATCCTAATCTTACATTTTGTTCTACTATTTCTGCAAAAGTTCTGGTATATATCGTCGCACTAGTGTGTAGAAAGTTGCTTCCCCCACCCCCCACCCTCTCATAGATATTTTTAAACCCCATCCAGTCCAGAGAAGCGAAGTAGCATGAGCTGAAAACCTCGTGCGAACTATTTGTCCAGCCAGCCACACATTTTGGATCGCACACAGACATGCCATTATTTACCTAATTCATTCAATAATTGGTATTTGTCATTTAATCCATAAATATCTATTGTTCTGATATAGTTCGTCTTAACAATTACGGTGCTGGTAAGAGCGAATTGTGTACCAAAAGTACTTGAGACAATTTTTTAGAGCTGAAGCATTTACTCTTTGTGTGATTGCGTGATCGCCCGTTATCACAGTTCCAAATTTTACCAGTTATTAGCCGCAGTGTGTGAATTGTCACATTAACAATCAAGCGTCTACGCGAGGCCGCGGGAAAGAGAAATTGTCTGCCGGAAATCTGAAAGCGAAACTGAGGAGGAACTTCAGTAAAGAACTAACTGGACCGAACCAAACTGATCAATTCTCGGCGACCCCGAGGCGTTCCTCTAACATAACGTCACTTTCGTAGCCGTCCACTTCATTAGAAGGAAATGTGATGCGAAAACATGTTGACTCAGAAACGTGAGTTAGTTTGAACGTGCAGACGAAAAGAGACGATTATGTCAGGGGCAGAACTGAGGTCGGCCATTGAGACAAGATTATTTTTGGCCCCCTGAGCTTCAGGTTCATTATTCGTTATATGAACTATTTAAATCAGGAAGGAGAGGAAGAGGAGCTTGACGAACCAACAGGTCGAGGGCATTTTGTCGTCATTTTTTTCCTTAACTATAGACTGTCGGACGAATTTGAGAAATTCGTATTTATAGTACTGCATTGGGGGTTACTTGGAAGTAACATCAACAGGACAGAGGCTTCTCACTACTCAAGCTGAAGTAGTAGGAGTAGCTTTCCGATCTTAGTATTTTTGAAGATCTCATTTTTCTCCTCCTGTAACCCCCTCCCACTCCTCTACAGCCTGAGTTACTGAATTAACATTGGCATTAGAATGTGATTAATTTGCTGCAGCCTTCTTCTGGATTCCACGGTGTAACATTGTTCCGTAGGATGCAATATGTTATATGAAATATATATGCAATATGTTATATGAAATATGTTATTAACCTTATGGGAATGGTGAGTTGGCGACAAGGATGTCATGAGGTACATCCGATTGTTATTGAGTACACTACACTCCGGACGTTTAATCAAACAGTATTTCTCTTGGCAAGGCGTCTACTTGTTTAGGCTATTCGTATTGTTGTAGCGTGTGCCTCATAGTAGCGGTAGGGTCTACTCCATTCATTTCTTAACGTCAGCATCATCATTTCGTCAGTCTTTATCATCGTGTCCCAGTTATCGCTGGCGAATGACAATGAGAAAGAGGATTAAAAATTCAAGCAAGAGTGATAGGATTTCCAGTTTTCCTCATTCAACGGCGAAGATGAACCGTGAGGCTCCGGCTGCTCGACTTGATAGAACGTTATTTTTGTAACTCACTAGGGGCGCCGTGAAATGGAGCCCAGGACGAAAACCCGCCAATAGGAGAGAGAGCGAGAAAGCTAAGCGAAATGTCTTGATGAGCTACAGCGCAGAGGGAGAGGATAAAAAAGAAAATCGAGCTGAAGGGAGTTCTTGAAGAATGAATGATGACAACAAGCTAGCTCTGAGGAGATTAATGACGGCGGCAGATCTAAACGTGGCCAGCGCCTCATCGCCCAGCGGAAACTCAAACCACACCCCATCACAACCAGATACAAGTGCGATGAGCCATCCCCTTACAAAGGACGGAAAATCGAAAAAGATACATGGGAACACATTTTTTTTAATCGGAACCGCACGAATCAGTCAAATGGCGGAATGATGATGAACGCGAATGTTACAAGTTGATGCCGCAGGAAGCCGATTGTTATTATAACCCATGACCCACCACGCATTCCTGAAGCTTCGAAAACTCCCGGATAAGGAGGAGGTTCCCACCCATAAATCTCATTCTAGCTGAATCATTATTGGACAGTTGTAAAACGAACGAGAGACTGGACAGTGTCGAGTTACGTCGAATAAAGATAAATATACTAACCAGTGTGTAAACTAAATAAGTATACAGTGAGAAATAAATGAGGTGCGCAATAACAGCATGGCGGTGCAGGAATTCACTGGGAGTGAAGATCAAATTGGACGTCCACAAATAGGTTCAGATCAACGAGGAAGAGAGAAGATCTATTTTGAACTGAAAAGAGTAGAATCGTGGGATTTTTCTGAAGGAATGTGAGCAGATCTGGGTTGAACGAAGGAGCTTTGTGGTGAGCTGAACGCGGTTGAAAACTACCAGGGACTAACACGAAGGAATTCTAGTAGCAGCGAGCTACTAAAAACACTGGAGTTACCAGAAAATAGTCCACGTGAGATACAACGTAAAGTAGATTTATTCAAGTTCTCATTAGTAACTTATAGCTAGTTTAACTCCGATGGGTTCCCATTGCCACGAGTTTGGGTTTTATGGAGAAGGACTTAACACCCAAATGAATGAGTAAGGAAAGAAATTCATGCCGCGGAGAGGAACTTGGAAGTTACCGTCCTATCAAGGGGCGAAAAACAGTTGCATATTTTGTGGAAAAAACGTACTTCTCGAGATTCGGGACAGAGATTTATTGGACTATCCGAATGTTATAAGATGAAACTGAACTGAGGTTTTCAAAGTATTTTCATCTTAACTAACCAGGAAATTTGAAATCATCAAAGAATCAAAGGAACTAACCTGAAAACCGAAGAACAAACGCAACTGGTTCGACCTCATTTTGTGGTGTTCACGGAGAAATGTGACCAGCCCAAGAGAACGACCGAACATCACTGAGGCAGTTCCGCCGGATCCGTCTGCAGGTGTGCTTTGTGTTGAAGGATGTAAACGTTAAGTTCTGTTGGAATTCCTTGTTCGTGGGTCACGAAAGGTTTTAGATTCGCAACTAAGCGAAGGAGAGAAAAATAACAAATCGATAACAACGAAACGGCTGACGTCTGTACAACTGGTGACTCAAAGTTCAAAGATTTAAACGATCAAGAGACTAGCGACGAAACCGATAAATATTGTTAAATGCGCAATAGATAACTCGCACAGATTCGATCCAGTTCCGGTCGACGAACTGAAGAAGACAATCGAAGAGTTCGATTCGGAGAAAGTTTACGAAGTTGAAAAAATGCTTTCTCTCCGCCTTTACGGAAATACTGGAATGAAGATTCGTTGGCTCTACCGTGGACGCTTGGTAGGTACAATCACGGGTTGGTTCAATGTGAAGGGCCAGAGAGTGCACAGTCCCTCAATGTCAATATTCCTTCCTTGCCCTGTGCACATCTTCTTGCTGAATAGGAAGCTGAGTTGCACGCGCTGTGGATGGTCTACGAGACACGGTTATACGAGACCTGTTTGTACGTGGCCATCGAACCCAGAAATCTGTTGAGAGACTTCTCAACAATGTTTGGTCCTGGGAGCATCCATGGGAGAGATTACTGACACACTCGAGCCATTCGGGCGGCGCATACCGTGATGAGGTGAACTAGTGGCCACAACTTTGATGTAGCTGCTCACTGCTGCGCTTGTAGTCCCTGCGTTAGTACAAGTGACAGTGGACAAAACAGGGGTTGGAAGATATACTTAGAAGAGTTTAAAAGCCGGGAGTTTAGAATACATAACACAGACAAACTTCAACTAAGAAATCTTAATCCTCACAGTCACTAAAACTGTGGTCAGCTGTTTTTAAAATGATAAAACCGTCGATAAAATGGTTAGCATCTAAAGACTGCTGTGTTTAATAATCAATGATTCCCGTATAGTACTGAAGAAGTCAGAATGGTTCCAATTCATGACAGTAGACATCGTATATTGTCTTTTAACCCACTTTTTGGTACACACAGCACTCAAACGGTCAAGAAATTACTGTGCAAAACAAAATAAACGACATAGCGACCAAGTACAGCGATTCTTATTCAGTGGTGTGTTTCTGTATGATCCCCGCACATGCAATTTGATATCTTTCGAATATTTTGCTAATCGACGATGTGAAATTGTGTGAAACTTCACGAGCGTGAAATGATTTGGAAGAGGTCACTGAATATTTTGCAGTTATTACAGTCGGAACGAGATCTCATCATATACGTGACGTTACCTAAAGGCACCTCTTTTGCAGGTGATGAAATTCCAATTTTAGCTGTGCGGAGCGAGTTTCGGTATAATCGATTTGTTACGGGCCTTTTGCAGGATGGACCTTCGCCACAACCTCTGCAAGAGGCTACTGACCAAACAGTGAACTTGGTCTGAGGTCACCCAGCATCTGCCTGAGACGAAAGTTTACGAAGACCTTCACCGGAATTAGGCGCACCGACGAAGCAGGATCCTCGTTATTGACGAAAACTTCCTGTATTACGACAGGAAATAAGACTTGCTTCGCTTCCGAGACTAAGGCATTACAGACCTTGGTTGTAACGGAGGGGGAATAGACTTTTTTTTGCAAACACGACTCAAATGATTTTCATGAAACTTTTTGTGTGCTTAATTACAAATGACATGGCAGTACCATAAATTAGCACCCTACGACAAGTGACGAGAGCAGCTCAATAAATTATCAAAAATTACGAAGAAAATTTAGCGCAGTTTTTTCGTCACGACGCTCACATGATCCATGCATTTTCGGAAATATCGGGGTGGTAGTCCCATGTACCCATTCGATGAGAGTTTAATAACGCTCATAAAATAATCAGGAGTAACTTCACAAATTCCTAAATTCCAACCACCGCCGTTTCACTTACTACTATCTCACAGTTTTTACCCGATAATTGTGAAACAATGAATACTCAAGAGAGAACCCAGTCTCTTAAATTATCTGAGTACTAATTGCTCAATAATGGTCATGGCATGAGAAGGAGCACAATAATAAATTCGAGAACTTTAAGCGCTACCAGTTGCTACGTAAAATGTAAAGATGTTTACCAAGTTCAAATGAGCTGAGTGAAAAATTGATTGAATTCGTAGATAAAGCCATGAAAACGTACGGCTAAGGAAAGTTGTGTGATGCGAGGCACCAGATATCTCAATAACCCCGCGAAGACAATGAGCAACTTGAAAGCCTTGAAGGGAAGAAAGATAACTATTTCCGTCATTTAAATAACCACTTTCTTAATGGCCTTTTTCGGCAGATTGCATTTGCAGCGCTGCACCTTCTAACGGGTTCGGCCTCTTCTCCCAACTACTTTAACGACTTCAACGAATCCTAATGACCTTCTCGTCAATCGAATAAATGCGAAGAATTCGCGGATGTCAAGCGGATTGAAGTCAGTTCGATGAGATTCCAAGCAGATTACGGCGGCTGCTTGTACTTTCAACAAATTCTCCGGAAAATGTTATTGCAAGAAGTCCAACGGGGCACGCGGCCTACATTCTTGAAATGTCCTGAATGTTTACGGAATAACTCGATTCCTCGCGAATTCTGAACAGACAGACTGAAGGGCGAGTAAAGTTAGAGTTAGCCAAGTATATTTGACAGTTAAGCAAACTCATATTTCATCATTAAATAGTCACAAGAAAAGTAAAAGCAGACTAGAAACAAAATCCTGCAAATTATTACACAATGGCTTATTATTCTCATGAACAGCTTGACCTAGTATTACTGCTCCCCCATCCCATTCGATTCAGCATCGAATACTAGTAAACCATACGAAACATGTCCTGGCTACAATGGAACTACGGAAACAAAACGTCTGATGATTTGGCCCCGTCGTCGGGGAAATTGGAACGGGGGCGCTCGAAGCCCGTTCTGAGGCAAAAGGGGAGTTGAGTGGGGGCGTCGTCATTGGGAGGGAAGCGAGCGCGGTTCCTTTCTTAATGTGACGGGAGGGAGTTCAAACGACGAAACGCTGTAGCTCCCGCATTGTACTGCGTTTCGTTAATTTTTTTAATCGTTTTTTGCCCATTACAACCACGGGCTTCGTCCGATCGGATTGCCGAGATGGCGGGCACAACTAGGTACCAAATCGGATTTTTGAGCGAAAGAACGAATTTTTTAGACCACGTTAAAGGCACAAAACGGCCCGGACGGGGGTTGGGGACGGGGGATGGCGGACGGACATTGCAAATTTGGAATCTCCAAGTTTTGAAACGTAAAGTATCAAATTTTGAGGGGGGGGGGGTTGTAAAAAATTTTTCGTGACCGAAAACGTATGGTTATTATTCAGAATGAATAATAAACCAAAAAGTGATGCACGTATTAAGCGGTTGCAGAATCATTGTCATTAGTTGGTGCCCAATCCAAGCTACTAGGACAATGTTTGCAAAAATTATAAGTTGTAATCGGACCAGTTACCAGTTGATTTGGCCATTGAGTGCATGGTGAGACAGTGGGTTGTCAAAATGGCCCTCTCCTGAGCACAAGTTGGTAGCGTGCAATGTGCTTCTACTAGCACTAAGATGAGAAATGGATTTCAAACGACAAAATTTGCACCCAACCAACGGAATAATTGAGTACCTATGTGCTTAGTTAGGAACACGCATAGAACGCCCGTGTAATAATAGACTGACGTAATCAGCGAAGGAACGCACGCGCACCTTTAATATGGAGAGTAAATTCCATGATGCAAATTGTTCAATCTGCTTTTTGGAAATTGAAGTCGCATAAAATGGCGCCAAACTCAAGTTCCAGCTTTGTGAGCGGAATAGTTATTCTCAGCAGGGACTAATTAAGGACAAGCGTTTACGAATTGCAAGCATGCGGCTATAATTTTCCTGCTGCGCTAACATAACGTCCAGAGCCGTTTAGTGGCGTCCATAAATAAATCTAAAGGGTCATCAACATCAATGAGAGCGAAATCAAGTGAAGCTCGACATTCTGGGGACCAAAGTACCAAAGGCGCCTAAGACATTGCGAGGACGGCAAGTCATCAGTGATGAAAGGATCGAAACTAGGAATGCGCTAAACATTATGGGAGTAGGAAGGGAGGTATTGAAGCACAGATTACTCGAGGTGAGATGCAAAGTACGTGACTCAGAGAACAGGCGACGAAGCAAAAGACAGGTCACAACCCTATCCCCCTTCCATAGTTAGGCTACGCAAATCAGACTTCCGAAGGTCCAACTTTTAGATTCTTAAATGTCAAGATCTTCAAGTAGTACTTCAAAATACTCAACATCCTTTTCGAGCTGCACATGACACCTCCCATGCTAAGTTTACCTAATTTTATAAAGAAGTTCGAGCCACTTTCCTGGCTAACCCTGACTGAACGACAAAAAGAAAGCTTGATCTAGAAGCTTCTACCGTTGTAAGAACATGAGTGGAAGATTGAGCCGGAAATGCCCAGTATGGAGCCCATTGTACACTAGTTAATATACATTGGGTTGACGATACGGGGAAGTATTTCACCTTCTGAGGCAGTGTTGGGTTTAGGGGTAAGATGAGCACAGAAAGGGGAAAGAAAACATGAGCGTCGACTCATCCAAGTATTTACTACAACTAGAGCAACTATTTGCACGCACTTCATTCGGCGTATGTGATGAATATCCCCCTACAGCAATAACATCAACATCCCACGACGATGAACGTGCTTAGTAGCTGTATGCCCGTCCCTTCATCCTCTTCTTTCAAGCACTAACTCAGTCTCAGTTGAAATTTAGTTCAGTTTATGTTCATAGATTGCAACCCCACGTCTTTTACGGTTCTTTTACGGCACCCTCAAAACTTTGCGAGCTCGAACAGTAATCCCCGGAGGATTCTTCATATTTCTTTAGTGAAATCCACGAGGAGCCCTTTTGTTAAGTTCCACCGACAAACACGGTTTGTCGGTTGAAGGAAAAGTAGTAAAAAACGATGGCAACAGAGCCGCCTGAACGCAAGCGTAACAAAGAAGGTGGCGACTACAATGACGAGGGTTTATGATTATGTACTCGTAGAACCAACCTCCAATCTACCTCTGATGCGTCTTCACGATACGAAGAACTCATCCACTTTTTGCTATATTTCAGAGCAAAAGTCGACTACCGTTCTTCAAATTGTTTAACCCTCGTTTCCGTAATAATTGGACGTCACGGCTACATGTAAAAGAGACACCAACCTTCTCTCTGCCAGGAAATTACCGGTACTTTGTGAATCACGGTTATGCAGCGGCGAACTAATGCTACTGCAGTGTTAATCTATCTTAGAGAGTACAAAGACTATACCACTGAGCTCATATATACGGCAGACTCAATTTACTACTTCCCGAACAAGAATGAGACAGAAAAAATTAGATTACAGAGTTGCTAAGAAAATTTTTGGATTAAAACAGGAACCAAGATATACATAAAGGTTCAGACAACGAACGGGGGTGGATGCACTGCCTTTTTTCCTATGAAAGCAATAAGTTGAAAACGAACGGAAACACGAGTTTTAAATATTTTCGTTTATTGTCCATTAAGGCTCGTTTATTATCAAACTGACATAAAAAAGATCCAAGTTTTACTAACCTCGCGTTTAAAAAAAAGCAATTTCAGATGTTGCGAGATCCGGCGGGAGTCGAATTATCCATAGCAGAACTGCGGGACTGGAAACTTCGCGAGATTGCCGAGTTGAGTGGATGTCAGGCTGCGCCACTAGTATACGGTATTTTGAGATGCTTTGCACATCCACGTGCTAATCAGTTTGCGTGTAGGTATATCGGGCAGATTAGCTCCACGGCTAAACGACTCGCGTCGTTAAGCGGCCGGCCGTAAGCTGCAATTTCACAACAATCTTCGGAAAATAACTCCTGTCGTTAAGAATGCACAACGTTCCATTGCATGCTTTTCTAATTAGCTAACGTCAACACTGACTTCTAAGTTGGCAGAAGATAAATAAATGGTTGTTCCTAAGAGGAATTAATTCGTTGGAGATGTGAGAATACTCGGTTTCGAAGCAAATATGAAAGAAGATAGAGTTTGACGTCACAAGGACTATTTTTCAATCTTGAACGAGCTGATAAACAAGCGCTTGGCGAAACGGCCGAAGGTTTCTTTTAAAATCAGCTGCGTAAAACCCTCTCAATGGCTTAACGAAACTTCACGTTGTCAAGGCAGCATAGGCTCACGGCCACAAAAAGCACCTGTAGATTGAGGAAAAGTGTGAGTCAATGCCAGATGCATACACGTTCGCAGAGAAATGGCACAGGAGGCTGTACTGGCCCTGATATGGTAAGGGATGGATGAGAGGGGATATGGGTAGGTATTTGAGGTGTTGTCTGATTAGGATTATAATACCCTGTGATATAGGCTAATTTTTAGGTAAGGGATGCTGATGAGGAGGGGGGTAGGAATTACAAATTACTAAAGTTAACGTACCTGTTAGGTGAGTCCGTCTCCTCTGGCTGGTGGGCGAGCGCTTTCGATATAAAGACATCATCGCCTGGCCGTTAAGTCAATACTAGTACTACGGGAACGTTAACTTTAGTTATTCAAGTACCCCCCCCCCCCCCGACGAGGTATGATAGTAATTTATTAGGAATGAAAGTAAGTTATAGAGTCAACGTTTCTGTTGTATGTGATGTGCTTTCTATGTTTTAAATGTTATTTTCTATTTACCTATTTAGATTAGGAAGGGCCAGGACACAGAGTGCAGGCTCTGTAAAACCACACCGACCAGACCAGACCCGGAGGGTAAAACTCCAACAGCGGAGCAGAATACCTGGCCGGCCCATTCAATTTAGGCAATTGTGGGAAAACCCCAAGCTACAAGAAGAGGGAGTAGAGTATCAGTGTGCCATACCTCTGCTCCTGCTCTAGAAGTGAAACAAACAAAAATAAGAGATCGAATCAGAATCTTTGTCTCAGCCAACCTAAAACCTATGGCGCCGGGAGGCGTTTCACTGTCAAGGGGATAGCGTTCTTGCAGTCAAAGACAATAAGAGGAGTGGCCGGAATAACGGAATGAAGAAGGATAAGTAAGCAAGCAAATTGTAACGCCACCAAAGGGCTGATGGGTTGATATTGGGGAACAGTTAACAGCCTCTAATGTATTGGATTGACGCGGGTTTCCCGAATGATATCTGATACTGGCTACTGTATAACTGGAACCCCGAGCTTACAGGTAGAACTCCATCATTTCACCCCCTTAGTGACAATGGTGGACGCCACTATTCATGAGTAATACTAACACAAAAGTTTCAATTGGAACAAAATTACGAGCACAGCACAATAAATTACTCAAACTTTGACTGAACTTAGTTTTTTAACCGTTCGTTCCCTAGAAACCAAGCTCAATACGCACAAATATTCTCGTAACGAGCTCGTTTACAGCCTGATAAGCAATTTACACGGTGAGGGTTAAGCAAAGATTGGATCACACGAAAAATTTGCCGTATACACACGACTATCATCTATCTGGCTAACTCGTGTCACAGCATTTTTCTCGTAATTCCAGTGACGTAACTACAAACATTTTCGAAAAAACAGTGGAGACAGTTCAATAAACTTCTGAAAAGTTGGCCAGAAGGCCATGAGATAACTAGAGGCAACGCAACCAATGTCAAAATGTTCATTATCACCAGTTGGGCGGTCAATTCTTTTCTTCAGTGGACATTAGCGAGCGTAGGAAGGAAGATTATAGCATAATCGGACGAAACATATTTTTCCTGATTTCTTCTTTTTCGTAATGTCGTGAATACTCAATACCATCAGTTCGAGTTGTTGAATCATGTCGCGCCAAGACATGTGTATGAACGTAATTGAGAGAGAACTGCTGAACCAAACCAACAAAAATGTGATAATCGTATTTGGTATCATACACAAAATCGATTCAAAACAACAGTTGCTCAAAATACACCAAACATGTTTCAGGTTTGTTATCAGCATTTGGGCATGAAATAATGAGTACCATTGCTCATGTAAGTTCAGAAAACTAATTTAGTACGCAATACCTGCTGTTGCATCAACAAATTTAGGATTGTATTATTGAATTTGGTTTTCAGGGGTATCAATAACTTTAAAAGCCGGATGGAGGCTCGACGGCGATGCGAAATTTTATGAGACTGATGTTTCTATTGCAATTAGAAGGAAGGTTTTCGGGCTGGCTCCGGGCTTTGGACCGTATAACTTTTTGGGTTTTATCCATAAGCTCAAAACTCTCCAAACATAGACAGAAATGCGAGCTCACTATGAAACTTGGCGTGAAACAAAACAAAATATGCTACCTTTACATATTAGTATCCAACTAAAACAGAACATTTCAGATTTGAATAATGTAAAAGTATACACATCAACTAGACATCATTCCTAGACTCCTAATTGAGAATTATGTGATCTCCTCTGATTGCACATTGTCAGATTAACATGTTTCGATTCATCACCCCACCCCTTGGAGGAGGCCCAGTAACCGGATTTTCCGCAGAAAATGCAGTTCACTAGGAAATACAATGGGTGATGAATCCAACTTCTGAGTTGGTCTTGCGCTCATACACAGTCAACTTCTTTTCGGAAAACGGAACGGTAAGGATATTTTTCCGGTATAGGTGCCTTGGGAATAGTGCGACGATGTAGCGTCAGCGACCCGGCAGTATGGTTTGTATGGAGACTATAAACTACTGGGAAACAGAACAAGTGTACATGGTAAGAACTCTCTAGTGGGCACCAGTAACCTCCACAGCCGGCAGTTCGTCTCTCGTTTCACAAGGAATTCATGACGCATATCATGAACAGGGATATTACACCTGTTAAAGTCCGACGGCTTGGTGTTTTAGCAGCTACGTGCGAGAGGTACTGTGATGACTGTTTTTTCGTCGATTGTAATAAGCAACAGACACGGCATTGAAATACTTATTTATCGTGAAAGCAAAAGGTTAACTTCAATAATCATTTGAGAACGAATTGTGGAGGCCTCAGTGCTCACAGCCGTCAAGCCCCTACAGAGAAGGACAGTTTCATCCCATAGACATTCCGTGTTTTCATGAAAGCGCCCGGCGGCGGGTTCATCAAAACCGAATTTGGTTTTTTCCCCATTACCGAACAGCCGAAGCAAATAGGAGAAGCGGAACGACAAACATTATAAAGACACGAAGCTCATCAAACTGGGCACATTCGAAGTTCCATTCGGCCAGGGTCGCTGCGAATTACAACGCGATAAGCTCGTCACGTTGAATCGCTCGAACCATTAAAATGCCAGACGCTCGCGAGGATGGACCGGCTTCTTCTGAGGATCGATTACCGCAAATGACGAGGACGATGAATTGGACTAAATCGACTTGGGGCTAAGAATTGGTCCAGCCGATGGAGCGATCCCATTTGATACGCCTTGCAACAGTTTAACGTATGTAATCAGGTTGCTCTCAGCACAGTTTCCGGTAAGCCTATTTATGCTCTTCCGGCGGTATCAGGGGACTGGTGGTTTATCGAAGACCAGGGGTTCAAATGCTACTTCCTCAAGCGACGGAAGATTTTTACAAGTTTTCACAAGCTTTCCACAATAAACACAGAACTTCAAAGCCACTGGAATATCGAAAAATACCGTGGGTTCAAATATCTTTGTTATTAAACCCATCATGAAAGAGTTAGAGTGAAGAGTGAAAGAGGGCTAAATGATGCTACAGTGGGAGTTAGAGAAAACTTTCAGCCATCATTACACTCTGAGGATGGTAAAGAATGGAGGCAAAAACAGCAGAGCTGCACTCAAGGAGCTCTTCTTCCTTCAACACTCACCGTTTCTGAGAAATGAGAAATTACAGGGAACGGTTGCTCCATCTTTGAGTTGAACACGAATAGTATTGTACTGGTACGGTGATATAATCAACCAGCTCCTCCTACTCGAGCGCAAATGGACGCTACACACGCTTGACCTCATCCCTGTGCACTGAATAGAAAGGAACGATGGGGCAAGTGCGGGTACTGTATGGAAGTGTATTCTCTCGAGCTCCCGCTTCAACGCTCACAGCTCTGGAAGTTACTGAACCGATGTGCTCAGTGAAGGACGACTGAGAGTCAACTTCCAGTTCGTGGGCAGCGATTTTCTTTATAGGTGCTCCGTAAACTTCCTGCAGGATCTGAGTTCTGTGAAAACATACTCGATGGGGTTCAACGGAAGGCTTTTAGAGCACAACAGGTACGATTTAGGTGTTGCTGAAGGAAGACGGTGATATTAGTGGCTTAATGGAGAATTTTCTAGGGTTCGTCCCCAATAATATCAGTGAATTACCTGCAAATTGCTTTTACAACAGGGTAACCTTGTCAGCCAAAGGCAACATCGTTTTTGAACCACTTAATTTTTTATGCCAACTTATGCATCAACATTCTAATAATCCCAACTTATTAATCAACATTGATAACCGTAAACATACACCAAAACCTGGAGGTTACCTCTTTTTTACATAGCAGGGTTGGCCACAATAGCTGAGAATGGTGCTACCTTAACCTTAGTCAGATTCTATTTAATGTCTGTACAATAATCAATTATCTCTTTAATCTCATGCACACGGAAATAATTAATTACAGATCGTGTGAACTTCTCAGAACTATACGCTCTCATGGCCAGTATTTTGCGTATTAACTTCACGAGTCAATTCATAACTACCAGTCGGGCTCCCACATCACCAGAACTCATGTTATTGAGATTCCTTCACGTTATCGCAATTCGCTGAATAAACGAAAGAGCTGCAGAATAATAACCGAGAAAATTTGTAAATGTATTGCGATTGACGTAAAAAGGTTTTTGTAGAGTTGAGTGACAAAAAGCCTTCGGTCTGCTCATATCGTTCAACTGCCTTTTATCGATTTAATGGCCACTTCTTTCAAGGTCCTGTCTCCTCATTGAAATGCCGAATGGAAAGAACCCAGTCGGGTAAGCGCTGGTGGGTATTCAAATTGCGCCAGTTCGAGGTTGAGGTTCGTGACGTAGGTGAACTGTGGTTCTGATGTGGTCAGGGGGAAAGGGAAAGGTGTGAAGGTGAAGAGAGGGTGGTAGGGGAAGGGAGCCCTGTAGGACTACACTATAATTTTTTTTGAAGCAGAATGGCATTTCAGTGACACAAACCGCGGAGTCAAATTCACGTCCTCGATGTAGCCTTCAAGCTTGTAAACCCGCGTTTTATTGAAACTGGAGGGTTTAAGTCCACGGGATTGAGCCACATTAAATTGCCACTCGCGGGGGCCAGGTTGCCCTCCTAATGCTGGGCCTCATGAACTCCTGTTTAGCAATCTGGAGGTTCATGTTGTCAGTTCATTGCACACTCCATCCCACTCAGGAAACCTGTCAATCATTGCGTAATTCTTCCCCTCGGGCAATAAATGAAATGAGTTCAAGGCGGTCCCTGAGAAGTAGACACACCTCTTCGATCATTCCTATCGGGTTTTCTAAAATCAAGACAATTCCAGTGCCGCTCTGCATTTCTCCGTTCACACGCACCTGTGCTCTTTGAACTTTGAGGTTCTCCATAGTGCACACATATTCCCCTAAAATTGTCATAATCATTGCATCGTTGCAGTTCGGGTGAGGACAATGCACCCGTCACATACATTGTTTGAACATTGGCTTCCTGCCACAAGAGGAGTCCATTTCTGTATCAGTTCTCAGTCAAGATAGACCGTTTCCCCTTCACACTTCTCTTACTTATCAGTAACAGTGAAGTGAATGGGGTCAAATTTATCAACAGTTAACTGAACTGTTATGAAATTACACGAGTGTAATCACAAATTCGACCTGTAAATACAATATATTGTGTCCTAGTAGTTGATACAAATAGAGCAAAAAAGATTACTACGTCATTTCATATCTCGTCTTTTATATGCGTACTCAAAAAAAAGGAACTCAAAAACTACCCACATCGCAGATTTCTTTCAACTTACTCAACTGCAACCTACAAGGCAATCACGCAATCAATTGGTAGAAATACCAGGATTTCGGTAACACCCTTGTTAGTTACAAATTAGTAGTGTTCCTTGTAGTCATTACATAAACATCTTCGTCCGTGAACTTGTCGAGGAGATAATTCGGCAATAATGTTCACTTTCTCGGTAGCCGCCGAAATTTTCGAAACCGCGTCGATCCGTGCCAACATCCTCCTTCGATAAATTGAACTAATCGCGACACGTTGACATTGGGATGGACTACATCCGGTCCTTCCTCGTGAGATTTTCGCTATCACGACGCCACTCGGTCTAGACGTCATTGAGCCCCACATCGCCATAAATTGTTTACTACTTGCCAGGTGTAGCTCCCATCTCCGACTTGTAACCTACTCTCATCATCGACAACGCCTAATTAATAAATTAATCGTCGACGTCTTCATCGATTCCGAAGATCTTGATTATCATCTGGCGAGAGGCTCTGTAATGGGCGATTGTTGAAGGATATCAGTTGCCCTGGTTGAGCGTGTTACGATCAGGCGTGGAGGGGCGTACTGAATCTGGCTCTTCATCGAGCAATACCTTCACATAAGTTCATCGAACACTTATAGGAATCATACGAACGTCACAGCGGCGAGACCTGTCTTGATTTATTGGTTAAGTCGTGCTCCGATGATTGGCAAACGTCCTGCTTTTCTTATTTTATGGTAAGACGTTCACGGACGTTGGAAGGAAAATGCTTACGTGGCGTATGCCCTTGACACCGATTTATCTTGCCATTTATCCAACGGTCACTCCTCGTTGATTTTCCTGCCATCACTAAATTCAGAAGGAAAGGGGGAGGGAAGGAGTTCCTTTTCCCCGCCATTCACTCAACTGCTACGCCAACGGGTACCACGGCAGTGATTAATTGTGGAGCAGCAGTCTTGTTTTCTTTTCATAGTGACCTTTCCTGAGCCTTCTGGCAGCAATTATGCGATCCATTAAGAGGGTTATATCAGTCGGTCCTTAATGTGCCTCAGGGGATGTAGTAAAGGTCATAAATGTTAGGCCTTGGTGATGTACAGAAGTGCAACTTGATAGGATAGAGCTTCCATATCCTTTCGTCGTCTCTCTCACGAAGAGGCAGTAGCCAATCAATCCTGAATAAATGGGCTTGTGCATAAAGCCATTTTCACGATAAAAGTAGGCTTCCAGTCTCCCCTAGTGTCTTTACCGTTGGCTTTCAATAAGTAAGACAGAAGGATGAGGGGGGTTTTGCCTTTAAGGAACTCCACGTTGTGGTTGAAATGATACCAGGGTATGTGACCTGGTTTTCTAGGACGGTGGATACAGAAGCAAATCGATGGTTGACAGTTAAACTGCCTTTTACTTTGCTCTACGAAGTAGAACGGAAAGCTATGTTATCAAAAGCAATGTTACCAGCATTGGCTACCAAGCAAGTTTATCACCGAATATGCGAAGAAGGTTTTGGCGAAGAAACGTGGTCACAGTTGATCTGTCCCCTTGAAACTTGCCATCCAAGTAAATATTTAGATCAGGTGGGAAACCGCATTAAGAACTCCTCCCAAATGACAAGGGATTTCCTAGGGGCATAACTCCTTGCGGTTACACACAGGCAACAGCTCTCCACCGGGAGACCGGAAAAATCACAAACTGGCGTACCTCCACAGGTTTGGCTTCGGTGGATGCTGAGCAAATGACTGGGCTCTTGCACAATAGTGACTGTCGACTTATATAATGTCTCTATTTAGGGTACAGGAACCGCTATACGGGAATAGACCTGTGTGTGTATGTGTGTCTAAGTAAATTATTGAGAGAAAACGGCAACGAGGCCTCATGCATCGAGCCCGTCATCTGAAGAAGGAGGAGTTGGGCTTGGCAAACCCGAGAACGAGCGTTTTTAAATCCTGTGTGGTCCAAAGAAGGGTACCGCAGCATGTGCATGTGAATCCTGGACCGTCAACTGCAAGAGGGTGATATTATTCTAGGTACAACTAGAACGGCTGGATAGTGACTGACACCTCCCCCCCCCCCCCAACCTACCAGTTACTTCATACATAGAATGGATTAGAATTAGAGGCCTTACAGATTGCAATGTTTTGACGTAGGATTAAGGCGCCAGCGCTCATGAACATTAAAGTTGTCAGTCAATGAAAACACCGGTTTATGGAAGCCACAGCGCATGCGCGACGTTGCATATTATCGTTCATTACATCACGGTAATCCGTTAGAGAGTAGAAAACTGCTGCCCATCAAATAGGCAGATGTTCTCAAGAGCTAACGCATTGCATTTTATGTTAACTCCTTAGCATATCCGTCAATCCGCCTGTCTACAGTTGTCAGTGATGCATACATCAGTGAGAGGCATGACAAACGTTTTTTCGATGAGTCAAAGAACTAAAAAAATGATTCACCTTGTCGCCAGTGGTTGTTCAAAACCCCTTCTCCCTCCACCCCACGGGCGGTCTTCACACCGTTACATAATTTTCCCCGTTAATAAGATTCAATTTCACGTCGAACCTACAACCACATTCTCATTTCAATTCCTGCTGTGATGTCTGTTACAAAATACATATTTTCTCCTTGTTAGGCACCAGCTTCCCGGTGGCTAAGTATGAGGATATGCGTCACAGTTCGTCATATCGCTTGCAGGTCACGTTGGTGTATCTTACTCCTTCTGACGTCACTCTCGACGAGGTTCGCTGTACCGGTTACCTGAGCTAATTTTTTATGCGACGAATCCCTCTCTAAGATCTAGCAAATATTTTGTGTTATTGTCTGTCTCTCCTGTTTTTCACGCATTCGCACTTGACACAAATTACTAAACGTTTTGTTCTGGACAAATTTAGATGCAAGGCCTACTAAAACAAAAACTAATCTACAAAGAATGTCCGCACTTTTCTCGGATCTGACGATTTCAACTAAGGTTATAACGCGTATTTAACTCATTAATTTTACTGCTGAGTCCTGCGAACATGCCTAAGAAAATACTGTTTTTTTAAAAAAGTACTGATGCAAGAAGGTTTTTTGCACAAGAAGCTAGATTTTTGCAAAAACGGCGTATTAACTCAAAGGGCGTTTTTAACTGACCAACATCTACATAGTGTTCTCAGTGAACATGAATGACGGTCCAAATTCCAAACGCGTTTACTCATACGCGTATTCTTGAATTTATATCTACAGTTCGTTCCTTACAGTTTGTTCTCAGTGCTGCCCCTATAATTGCTGAACTATAAACCCGAACCTTCCCATACAAAATCATTCTGGTAGTCGTATACGTTAATTACCCAATAACAATCATTCAGCAGAATAGATAACAGAAGTGAAGTTTTGTTTTACCAAGTTCAAATGACCTAAGAGAAAAGTAAATTTGATTAGTAGGTGGAATGAACGTGAGGCTGGTGGGCTGTGTGGTGCCTCGCACCAGATATGTTGCTAATCTGATACAAATACACCGGTTAAAAACTTCCTGGTACTAGCAGAAGCGACTAACAAGTACCTGGCACAATTCGCGCGTATGGGTGTTCAGTGACAAGTTTGAGATAATAGTTGTTGATAATAGATCAAAAACTGCTACCACCATGATGTGGAAAACTATTGCTGGAAAATTCGTTAACGTGGAAATCCCCATCAAGCTACACTGCCACTTAGTGATGTTATATTATCAATATTTTGAGAGCTAGTAGAACAGTTTCTTCAGTAGCAGGGGACTGTTTTATTCTGTGAAGTGACTTCACTGAACAAACCTTTGAAATCATCGAAACGTTGGAAACCCGCATCAAACTAAATTCTATTTCGCAATGTTGGTAACGTGAGAACGTGGGCGGCAGTTGAAATAATGACAATTTTGAACAGTCCTCAAGAATTGTTACACACCGGATAGGACTGTTTGATTCCTCCTAACTGTTACAACCCCGAAAAACAGTTCGCTTACAAATAACAGGCCTTCCTGGATCATGTCCTATTGCGCCATTTGTTGTCAGATCGGAACATAGAGGGTGGTTAATCTACAAACGTAATCGCACATACGCTCAAGGAAAACACAAACATTTTGTTGGCCGTGGACCTGCCCCCATCGCTGAACTACGTCAAAGGGTTACCATGGCCTGTTATCTGACGCGTCCAATGATCGTCATCCCTCTCAATCTGTTCCGATTTTATCGTACCCTTTTATTTTCCCGCTTTCAAACACAGGGATTCCGTGAATGGTCGGTTTCATATCGTCCTACATCTCAGATTAAATGGTCAGTTGATGGGGCCGTATTCATACAGGCACGCGTCATTCACCGGACGCGATGAAAGATTCTAAAAATACTCCGATAGACTTTCGACTGATCGGAAGGTCACAACTGACTCGGTGAATAGGCTAAATCATATCAAAACTCTGAGATGAACGTAATTGTCAAAGTTCGAAAAGAAGATCTTCGTATTTTTCCGTAGCTCACACAACTGCCCTTCCACCTCAGATGATGAACTCTCGTCGTTCCTGCCCATTCTTTGCTTCTTGTTGAGATACCAATAATATATGGGTTGTCGATGTTATTTCACCATTAACTTAACCTATTACTAAAATAGTGGGATTATTTGAATCACTACAGCCGCAAACGACTGTCAGCTTCTGAATGTGTGTTTCTGTTAATTTTTCAATACTCAGTTCTAACCTTTTCCATCTATTTATTTTCAAATTATTTGTTAATCGGCAGCTTACCAATTTATCAGTCTCCTCCACTGATGCACGATCAACAATTTCGCAGTCATGCTCAAATTATATCAAAAGTATGGGTGTTCAGTGACAATAGATAAT
This sequence comes from Pachypeltis micranthus, assembly GCA_020466155.1. Classification (NCBI taxonomy): domain Eukaryota; kingdom Metazoa; phylum Arthropoda; class Insecta; order Hemiptera; family Miridae; genus Pachypeltis; species Pachypeltis micranthus. Next base: position 29,343,710 of record CM035771.1, on the reverse strand, counting down.
AGTCTATTATTATTGTTTATCATGGAAGGCCCACGTGAGTCGATTTTGCGTACTGAACAACCTCAACACGAATCACTTGCGCAACCATTGAAGCCATTTTACACAAATACTTTTCAGATCGATCTGTCATTTTAATAACTGCACTTTGAGAGTGAATAGCTTAAAACCGTTTTTCCAACATTCAAAGAAGTTGTTGGGCAGTAATTTCTAGAGCTATTTGGAAACCTGGTAGCTGTATGATATTTGTGGATCGTACAGTTCCTATTATGGCGTCAGGGATTGAGTGAATAGACCTGTCTCTGCATGATATTTAGAATTTTGCGGCTAAACCAGTTCTCAGTACCTCCAACGGTTGAATGTAGCTCACTTCATTAGCGATAATGGCTCTATACTTAATACGAGGTTGGGAAATGATGAAATCCCTTGCCATTGGCATCACAGGCAACTTCCACAAAGGAGTCATTATGAGCTCACGCATCTAAGCATCAGAATTGCTTGACACACATTCCCTCATGATACCCTTCCACTTTCAGTTTCGACCCACTAATTGTTCGTTTTCGTCCAGTACGCTAAAAAAATCCACAATTTGATTTTCACTCTCCTTGACTCTACGTAAATTATTAGTTCTCTTCAGATCTTTACGTTTCAGAGCCTAGTGCGTCTGAAAAACCCTGCAAATTATTACACAATGGTTTATTATTCTCATGAACAGCTTGACCTAGTATTACTGCTCTGAGACCCATCCGATTCAGCATCGAAACCATAAAAAACATGACCTGACTACAATGGAACTACGCAAACTAAATATTTCCCCGGCGCCAGGCGCCCGTAAACGTCTATGGGCATTTATGATCCGATGGAGGGGTGTGTGGAGGAAGTGGCCTTGGCGCCCCATCGGGCAAAAAGAGTCGGGGAAATGGGACGGGGGCTTCCAGCGAACCCTCGCTCGGCAATTGGCAGGACGTTGTATTGCGAGTCGAGCGGGCCTTGAAAACGATACGAAGCACGGCTTATTTGCGATTATACTGCGTTTCGTTAATTTTTTAACCATTTTTTGCCCATAACAACCATGGGCTTCGTCCGATCGGATTGCTGAGATGGCGGGCACAACTAGATCCCAAATGGGATTTTTGTGCGAAAGAACGAATTTTTTAGACCACGTTAAAGGCACAAAATGGCCCGGACGGCGGACAGAGGACAGTGGACGGGGGGCGGCAGACGGGGGACGGGGGACGGCGGACGGCGGACGGACATTGCAGATTTGGAATTCCCCATGTCTTGAAACGTAAAGTATCAAATTTTGAGGGGGGCTGTAAAAAATTTTTCGTGAGCCAAAATGTAGGGTTATTATTCAGAATGAATAATAAACCAAAACACTTTATGAGGAAATGGTCTGTGTGTCCGTGAGAGAAAACAGTTGGATCAAAACCGATATCTAGCCCGCAGGTTACCATGAGACGCCAAAGTAAAGTTATGAGCGAAATCCGCTATGGCTACGATAGCGATCGAAACATTGACTAACATCTCAAAAACGGCTTGAAGGATTTTGATTAAATTTTTTGTATAGACAGCTCCAAATAACCCGACAATGCCATAAAAGTATCATGAGCGGGATAATGACGAGAGCAGCACAATAAATTATCAAGCATTTCGACGAAAATCTATTTTAGTGCAGTTTTTCCTTATAAACTCCGCGCAAATGTTACTAGGATCTTCAGAAAAATTGAGGTGGTAATCACATGAAGTGCCTATACGATGAGCGTTAGATAATGCTCGTAAGATATATGCTCCAGAAATTCCGGGATCCCAAACACAGCCGTTTCACTTACTAGTATTTCTATAAGTTTTTACGCGATTACTTCAAAACAGTGAACGAGATCCTTCTCAAAACAATCAAGTAAGCAGTCTTTTAAATCAACTATAAATTGATTGCTCAATAATGGTCGAGACATACGGGGGAGCAGCATTATAAATTCCAGAACCAAGCGCCTCCCGCTATCATGTACAACATTGTTATGAAAAGAATGTAAAACAGATTTGATTAGTTACTTGTTTCAACTGTGTTTTGACGAAATAACTATATTTACAATATAAGTGGTTGTATATGATGTACACCACGATGGAACAAATGTTACTATGTAATTGGTTTCAAATACACTAGAGACTTTGCAATGGACTAGTCAATAATTCTCTGCATTAATTTTTTTTCTCGCATCTCTTGTGGCAGTCCTCATTCCCTCTTTGCATTCCCATGAGGGGCCCAAAAGCGACAGCAGCTTTAGGACCGATCAATGGTACCGACGTTAGCCTGAACAAATACCCGCCGAACCACACCAGGTGTTTCAAATTTATGACGAAAAACGAAGAACAGAAACCTGATTCGTTGTGGACAGTGGTTCAACTACCGCTACGTCCAATAGACCCCAACGACGGCCTCGATTCGCAATTTATCTGGCAGAGAATCGAAAGAGGTCTTATATCATTAAAACGGCCCTCAACGAGTCTCTCGCGAAATTAAATTTGGTCCTCGCGGCGTACGGTTCAACGACGATGATCTGGGGCGAATGGCAATAAAATGGAGATGCGCGAAATGGTGAAGTGGACTGTCGAGATCGTTGGAGACTTACGACCCGGAAGCCTTCCGGTAGGGGCAATTTATTGCTTCTGGAGGGTCAATAAGACTGAGCTTCGTTGATGAGACTAGATAGATTAAATCAGTATCAGCGTGTGAGACCTGTCTGGATCACTCTTCATTGTCGCAACCAGATAGACCCCATCTCCATTGGCACTTAACAATGTGCGTGAGTTTCCTAATCGCCTCTTGTGGAAGGAAACTCTTTCATGCCGCGAATTTGAAATTTAGCGTATTTTAATGCAAAGAAGGTAGCGAAATTTCGAAGCTCTACCATGGAACTAAAAACCCCCCAAACGAAATTTCATATTGTCGATAGGGGAAACTATCGATGGGCCTGAAAGCGCTGGCCTGGAAATACTTTCTTGCGTTTCAGCACCAAGCATTACCTGAAGTTGTCCTCTATTTCCTCGGCTCGAAGGAAATAGTGGAGCTATTTTTCAAGCATTGTACCGTCAGTACCAATGAACTCACCAGCTACGCTAACTCTTCTGAGAATGTTGGGGTGCACTCGCAAAGTTGCTACAATTCAAAGTCATACACTGATAGGGGTGACACGCCCCCACGCACAGACGAACTTGTCGACAGGCAAGATAATACAATTCAGCTGAACGTTCACCTATTCATGTGTGTATAGGCAAAAATGTGTGTGTGCGTTTAGCCGAAATCGTTGAAGCAAGCCTCTTACTAAGAACATTACTTAATTAAAAGCTGTTTTACAGTATTCTCCTACAAACCCCCGAGTTACCTATAACATATATTTATACTTTTGCTTACATATAAATGCAAAAAGTTTACACATTCACGCACGATAACTTTAGGCAGGAAGTTTGAAATTGGCACAGAGCAAGCTTGTCCACAGCAAAAGTTTGTTTATCAGCAGAACCGGGTAACAGCATGTATTCCAAATTTGTTTTAGAAAAAGACGAAAATTCTACAAATTTTGGTATGGACAATAAAATAGTTTCCTTAGCCCCACGATATAGGGAGACAATTTATTTAATCGTTTGAAAAAATATTCCCTCCGATTTTTACGGTGCAAAATAAAGTTCTAAGACTTTCAAACTCCATTTGGGAAAATGATATGTGTGTCTGAACGCGACTGGGAGAGAAGTGCTTCACTGAATCGGCTCAAATTTCACATTTAGCATGTAAATCATATGGGTCTTGAGCAATGTCGGTCGAAAAGTAAGTATCATTATCATAGTAATCACAACACGTTTTGTTTCGATTTAACGTTTTGTTTGGACAGATCCAAATGACACGGCGGCAACGTGAGATTTTCATTTGTACGACAATAACGAGAGCAGCACAATAAAATAAAAATTTCGAAGAAAATCAAACTTCGCGCAGTTTTTCACTCATAAATCTTGCTTATATTTCAGAGTAAAATCAGAGTGGCAACCCAATAAGCCACCTGAACAGTTTTATAACATTCATGAGATGACATAGTAACCTTGGGAATTCTTAATTCCGATTACTGTCGTTTCACATACTTGCGTTCCTCATAGTTCTTACCCGTTGAGTCCAAGGTCGTAAACGAGAAGAAAAATCACCTCAAAATCTCAACAAAACCGTGTCGACAGTCTCATGAACCACCTGTGCACTGATCACAGAATAGCTCATCGTGGCACGAGTAGGAAGCAATTCAATATGTTCAGACAATTTAAGGGCTCCCAGTTTCGGTGTAGAATTCCAAGTTCACCAGCAACAGGCTCGTACGAACTGTGTGAAAAATTAGTTACATTAGGTGCTAGAGCGATTAGCGGGGCTGAGGAAGATTTGCGATGCGTCTCACTAGATATTTATAATAATATCTAATATCCGGTTTGTTTGTGTACAAGGTGATTCATACCTCTTGTTGATGTATTCCTTAAAATTGATTAATGCCTTGATAACGCTTGTCTATTTATAGGGTTATTTGTCATGGAATCTCGTTAATCACAAAGGCATTTCAACCATTTTTTTTTGTCATAGGTGCTATTAATTATCAACCACTTCTGAATACCTTGATCGAGGAAAAACCACTACCAAAAACCCAAGCTTTCATTTCTCAGTACGGTAATCATCCCAATGGACGCGGAATCCATTTATGGAAGAGACGGAGAATGCACGCAAAACAGCTGAGTCAATTAAAAAAACTATCGTTGTTCCTCAAAATTCACGGAAATCGTTCCTTTCCCCCCTACCAATTCTACCGTGACCCCGGTCTTCTTCCTAAATTTATTTCAGTTCTCCTCATGAAACAATGACGAGGTGATTGAAAAAAAAAAAAAAAAAAAAAGGAAAGTGGCGATGTTTATAGCTGAAACTCTCCCCCGTCGAGCTGGGAATTCCGAGCGAACAATGAGATGATTCAGAGACATCGACCAACTGCTATTACTTCTGAGAATAGTTTATTCGCATTCTATACCAACCAACATAGTTTTCAAAGAGAACTACTAGAAATATTTATCGAACGAATGAGAGAATTACGGTGATTTTTTTCGAAGACAGAACTCATCGAGCAACTAATTCATCGAGCTTTCAAATGTACGAGTAGTTCGAAATATTTTCATAAATATTTTCCGTTACAAATACCGTTCTTTTATGAACAGTCGATACATGTACACACACACACACACACATATATTCATAGTACAGTACACATAGCGTATCATTGAAGTTCTTTGCGTGAGTGTTGGCGGGAGGAGGTTTGTGATGCGTCGTGTTAGTTTTTTAAACGTCAGATTTCCGAATGAAAGGGCACGAGGGTGATAGGGGGATAAAGGGATGAACCATGTAAACATCGTTAGGAACTCGCTTACAGTGTGACCACCAAAATAATTTCTGAAAAAAGAACTTGGTCAAACACTTTACGTCAGCAGGAAGCGGCAGCGCGTACAGTTCCAGAATTTATTGTGCTGCTCGTACTCATTCCTGGACTATTATTGAGCAATTCACACACAGATAATTAATGAGGCTGTAAACATAAATTGTTTGAAGAAGGATAGTAATTACTTTTGCAGAGTTATTGGGTAAAAACTTTAAGAACTGGTAGTAAGCGAAAAAGCAGTAGTCGAAATTCAGGAATTTCTGGAGTGACCCCCATGTATCTCATGAGCGTTTTTAAGCAACCACCCTATAGGCATTGGATTGGACTGCAATACCAATTTTTTTTAACATTCTATTAACATTCCAGCGGAATTTATAAGGAAAAAACCGCGCTAAAAACGCTTTTCGTCGAAAACTTTGATAATTTATTGTGCTGCTCTCGTCATTTTTCCACGAATAGGAATTTTATGGTATAATTGCCTTATTGAGAGCTATAAATATAAAAGCCGTTATAAATATAGAGCCGTTTTTGAGAAAAAAAATTTGCTGTTTTGATCACTATGATAACTATAGTTAACTTTCGGTGGATTTTTCCCATACCATTATTTTTGCGTACCATGGTAACCTGTAGGCTAGACATCAAGTTTCAGCAGATTTGCTACGGTTGGTTTCTCTAAAAACCGCGCTAAAATCGATTTCGTCGATAGTTTTGGTAATTTATTGTGCTGCTCTCGTCATTTTCCCACGAAAGAGAATTTTATGGTATAGTTGCCTTATTAAGAGCTATCAATATAATCAACTTAATCAAAATTGTGGAGCCATTTTTGAGAAAAAAAAATTTGGTGTTTTGATCACTATGATAATTATAGTTGAATTTCGGTGGATTTATTTCATACCCTTATTTTGGCGTTTCATGGTAACCTGCGGGCTAGATATCAAGTTTGAGGTGATTTGATACGGTACTCTCTAAAAACCGTTCACAGACACACATACACACACACAGACCATCCTCCCAAATAGTGTTTTTCGGACTCAGGAGAGCTGAGTTTGATTGACTTCTGGCTTCACAGCTGCGTTGTACTCATATTTTAACTTCACACAATTATTTTAATAGTTTGTAGAGGCGAACTCAATGGCGTAGGCGGTCCAGGAGAGGGGAAAGGGAATGAAATAGACGCCATGAAGAGATGTGAGAGTACTTGGATCAAAGAATAGATTGGTTATACGGCCGGTTGATTTCTATCATATCCTTTGTCGTGGTTTTAGCGCGTTGGAGATCGATTGTGACGAGAAATCACGAACGAGTTGCAACAGCATCGCGGAGTTCCTCATGCCCCATCCGGCTTATAGAACCTCAACTCACGCCTCGATTATCAACCTCAAAAGCCCCTGCAGGCCTATTCTCTGTCGAACAAAACATGTCATGTTTCAATCGAGTTCGGTATTCATGACGGTGAAGTTGATCTTTTGATAAGGAAGCGATGGGAAGAAGTGGAAACAAGAAAACGGGGAAGAATTGAATTGTGACTGCAAGTGCCGGTCGATGAAGAAGGATGAGAAGCTAGCGCGGAAGGGAACTGGGGGTATTATTCAAGAGGGAGACAATTTGATATCCTCGCTCTGTCGCATACACACAATGTTGCTTCACTTTGCTCTTGTCTTTACAGCGTCAACGCCTCGGCGATAAGAAATTACAAGATGTTCGTCACCATTAACCATCTATGGCCAGAGTTGTCACTAAGTGGCTCCACAGACATACCCGCAACGTGTTCTTGAGATGAGTTCTTCAACAGAATCTCTTTGATTTCTTAATTTACCTTCTACCGGCAAAACGAAGATCAGCGCCCCTTTTAGAGTACTTTCGCACCCTTTAAAAAGAGAAGAAGGAAGGGAATGGATGAGGTTGAGAGAGACGGAGCACATGGTTCCAACTTTCTCTTTTCCAATTTTGTCATTAAATTTCTGTACAATGAATCATGGCGAAGGCTAGCAAAAGGTTTGCTATTCCTAGCTCTGTCTTGTGCCAGCACCACGGAATTTATGCGGTGACGCCCCATAGTGAAGGGGTCGGTTCTTCAGTTCAGGGGGCGCGAGTCTTAAATATTTAGTAGGTGTAATGTAACTCTAAAGCGGAATGATGGTATGCAGAGTAGGTCATTCAGTGTGACATTCACGATGGCAACCTTCTCTCCGTGCTTGCTTTCTAACAGTATTTCCTCATGCTCAGCTAAACGCATGCACACATTCGTTCTTGAAAACAGAAGTGTCTGCAGTGGCTACACAGCGAGACTCAGAACTCATAACTATCTGCGCATGCGCAAGTGATATTAAATTTGGTTTTACAACAACCAGTTCTATACGTCGATGTAACAACAACTAAGCTTAATAAACGAGAACTGTTTGTCAATATTCTGATTCGACGTACTGTGAAACATGAATTAGGAGGGGAAGTAATTGTTTAATCTTCAGTTGATTCCAATACTTCACTATTTCAATTAATGGAATGGTAATTACCGACCAACTCGTTGTCTACATAAATTACCTAATTAGTCTGACAAAAGAACGATATGACAACAACTGCACAGCCCCGCTTCACTTGAAGGTCGATATTAGGGGAACAACGAGTTTCAAGGCAAATTCGACATTCACGTTTCAGGAGTTCCTGTGATTACACCCACAATGTCCCTCTCCATAGATATCTGGAGTGAAGGGAAATGATAAATTATCACTAAGACACTGAGGTTTTCACTGCTGGCCAATGTTCGCTCTTCGTCTGCCTGTGTTGTATGTGCTTCCTCACGGCAGAGATCCGCCTCTGATAGTGCCTCTGCTAAAGTGATCAAACCTAACCGCTCACTCGATTTCCCCTTCCCATCCACCTCCATTTCCATACAGGTTCATCTCCCCTTCTAGACCATAAGATCATCTTCAACCAGACTGTTCTCTAGTAACAATTACTTATTATCATCATCTTCATTTGTGATTGCTCCTTCTCATCCCACTGAATTCGCCATGTGCCTTCTCGTTTTACTTTCAGCTACCCGAAGGGAAGAAAAGTATAGTAATCGTGTGGAATAAAAAACCTGATTTCGGCGCGTGGTCCGTGCGTGTGTGTGTGTGTGTCTGTAGTTCGATTTGCGGAAGAACGGCTGATCCGATTGAGCTGGTTATTTTTTTGTTTTGTTCGTTATTTTTTATAGACACCAAAATAAGGTTATGGGCGATTTCAGCCGATGGGAAGGGGGGGAGGGGTGGGGGACGAAAATGTACCAAAAACTAGTGTTTTTCGCAATTTTCTCGAAAATGGCACTAACGATTTTGATTAAACTTTCAAATTATCTTCCACTAATCAATACCTATCTTTTCTTCTCCATACATATCTCCATGAAAATACGGTGAACGGAGATATGGGCCCATGAAGCAAAAATAGGTTTTTTACGCTTTTTGGCAAAACGGCTCCAGCGATTTCCACCAAGCTCACTGAATGTTTTCAAATAGTTAATACCTACATATTGTTCTCAATAAATGTTCCTCAGAAAGTCCATTGAACAGAGATAAAAATCAAAATGTGTCGCAAATAACGTTTTTTCGAACATTTCCGTAAATTCCAGGGTAACTGCTTCACCAGGTGTGATCAATATTACAGAGTGTCTATTAAACACCCATACCCACGTTTCGTGTCCCATAATTATTTCTGTATATATATATATGTGTTGAACGGAGATATAAGCCAAGTTAACTAAGAAAAGAAGATTCGTCGAATATTATTTGATCGCTATTCCAATTTTCTCAAAAACGGCTCTAACGATTTCGATCAAACTTACGCAGTACTCTCAGCTAACTAGTCCCTACATTTCAATCTCCATAAATGTTTCTGTAGAAATGCGTTGAAGGATGATATAGCGCCCTCATATGTGGCTGGTGTTTGAACTTGAATGGGTGGCGGAAAGTTGTGTGTAGCTACGCACCAGATATTTTTCTAACGTATTCCTTTCCCGTAGAGCTGGTACGGGCTGTTCATTTCCTCCCAAGCAATATCAATTAGTGATGAGCCTCTACACAAAACTACTGCCGAACATAAAATCTAAACAACTGTTGGCAAGCCCCTTGTGCTCCGTGGATATTCCAGTGCCCTTCACGCTGCATGAGCCACCAAGTATTTTATGCTAATTAAATTAGTTAAAAAGTTAAGTTTCGATTTGTGGCAAATACCTTATTGGGATAACCATGATTTGTAGAACGATTCCTTCACAGTTGTTGGTTTATGATCATAGGCGGATTCGACTATGTGCTAAATACAAATTAAGATTATCATTTTCTTGGTTCTAGTGGTCGTTAGGCAGTCAATTACGGGGTTTCAACCAATTTCACTAAGAACAGTATTCCCCGTGTCTTCCTAGAATGTTTGAGCTTGGGGCATGATGATCTTGCAAGAGTTAACTCGAAGTGGAAATAAGAATTTAGGAGTTGAGTTTATTTTTGACACCTACGGGAGTGGTGCTTTATTCGGGGGAGGGGCATCATTTGAGCAATGAAGACGTAGAAGAAAATTTAGGAGTGAATTTCCTGATGGGGGGGGGGGGAGACTTCCAGTTCTACGTCAACTATTTAAATGCTGGCGCAAACCAGTTGGGAGACACCGTGGTCTTACCAGCTGCAACTAGCGAAATCGCAATACCATCCTTCGACTGCGGCCAATTTAAGGGAAGGAACTGCGATAAACTACTTACGTTATCACTCACGCTCGTCTGCACTCTGCCTGAGTCGTCATTTATTGGTGGGCGTAATTTCCTGTGTAGTGGGAAGTGAGGGGCAAAGTTATTTGAGCAGAGCGTGGTCGGAGAAGTGAGAGGAGAATTTCTCCTGACAGTTGCAGGGAACAGGCGATCGCGAGGTTGTTCACGCTGTTGAAAATTCAAGGGCGCCTAAAACACTAGAGAGAAAATCTGCGAGTAAACTTTCCCTTCCTGTAATCATGAAATGTAGTGACGGTGCTTCTCTAGCTCATAATTAACAGTTCACTCTGCTCTAATTGCGAGTATAGTTTGCAATTTTAATTCGACAACATGATCAGATTTTCATGTGAACTTTGCAACTACTTTCAAGGTTGCTACTGGGCTTAGGTCTAGCACTAGTCTAAAACCAGTCGTTTTCAGACTCCATTATTCAAGACCGCAACCAACTTTTACTTTCCGCAACCCAAATCGAAAGGAAAGTGAGAAAAAAAAGTTGGATTTTCTTTTGATCTTTACGTTTTGAGGCCTACTCAGTAAAAAAAACCCTAATTTCGGCGCGTGTTCCGTGTGAGTGTGTGGTTCACGTCTTTGGTCGTCACTGCATACACCGACGAGATCTACAGGTGGCTGGGATCGTAATGTTGTGAATGCTTGCTGTCGTGCCTGAGGTGGCCTGTTTGAGCCACTGAATCATATGGTGGCAGGTGTGTCCACATACTCATGGGGGCTGTGTCAAGCGTCATGACGCGGTCTGCCAGCAGGCTGCTGGTGCATTGTCATCTAATGGCTGGGAAGTGAAGAGAGAGCGGTGCTACCAGGCTGTCTCTGGAGAAGGGCTGAGGCCACTTCGTCGCCGTTGGTCCCGACCAGTCTGCAGTGATCCTGGATGTCCAGTTGGTATCTGGCAGCCAGGATCTTACGCTAACCTGGCAAGCCAAGAAGGGCAAATACGACAGGACGGGTCTTCGTATGGTGGTGTCGGAAACTCGTGGAGGCAGGTAACATCAGGGTTGCAGCGTTGACCGTGTGTGGAGCTGGAAAAGTGCTGGGGAGATGTGTTGGCGGGGTGTGTCAGCAAGCGTTCTCCGCCGTATCACCACCTGCGTGTTACTCGGGACGTACCTTACGTGGTGGCCGTTCTATCGTAGAACGTCCTCTTATCCTTCTTTCCTTCCCCGTTCCAATCCTTCCATTCCTAGAGCCGGCGTAGCGTAGTATGGGCGCCCTCCCCATTTCCATACTTATTATTTATTTAGCTTTTCCTTTTTGGGTGCCATCGTCCCATTGAGGGGGATTCTGGAATAACTGCTTCACCAGATGTTATTAATCTCACAGAGTGTCTTTTAGTCACCCATACTCATATTTCGTTCTCTATAATTATTTCTGTATATATCTGTTGAACGGAGATATAAGCCAAGTTAACTCAGAAAAGGAGATTTGTCGAATATTAATTTATCGGTATTCCAATTTTCTCAAAAACAGCTCTAACGATTTCGATCAAACTTATAAACGAAAGCGGATTTAGATCATCATCTCAGCATTCTCTTGGATGGAATATACTTCATTTGTACTAATTTATTACAAAATATGCTCTACGTGACGCTATTTAAGCTCTACTGTTTTGGTCAACAGTTCTCTTTTGAACAAAATCCTTGAGCGGGATGTATATTTTTCGCATTATCTCGAAAACATGTCTATCACTCGATACACGGAGATATAAGCCAATGAACTAAAAATGTTTTTGTTTTTTTATTCTCTTGGGGAAAAGTGCCACTAACGGTTTACGATGCCTTCAAATATACAATACCTATATATTGGTCCCCATAAATGATTCTTTGACAGGCCGTTGAAAGAACATAATAAACAAAATGTGTCAAGGTTTTAGAATTTTCCTCAACAAACGCGTCTCTGAATTTGATAGACTTGACGATTTGTCTTACAGAAACTTATACTCTCATTCTATTCTTGTAACTCTGTTGAAACAACGAACGTAAAATGAAGTTTGTCGAACAATGAATGATCTCTTTTCTCATTTTTTCGAAAACGCCGAATTTTAAGCTAAATTCTCAAAGAAATAATACGTCGAATTTACGTAGCTCAACAAAGTAACGTGACCTGAACTAATTCATATATGTTGCTCTCCTCGACTTCCTTCAATTGATTCTTTTATGTCTAACAGTTTGGCAGTGAGCGATCTCCCTGGTATAATTTTCAAAATTGTTACTCCACGCGATGAATGAGGTGTCTCGTTAGCTTAATTTAAAACTTTTTTTCGGATCGTTCCAATGATAACACAATAATCGACGCTTTTCTTATGGTTCGGATCCTGTTGGTGGTGTCTACATTGGAGCCGACCCGTAGAAAATCGGTGACATTCGCTTCTCCCTAAATGTGCTCGATCAGGTTGACGTTCATGAATAATAAATTATCACTTCTTTCAACGCTTCAACGCTGTCACAGCTCAGTGTATTCAGCTGTTGAGTCTTTTGAAACTCACAATCCTTTGCCACCTTCCTCCGCTAGCCAGGTGAGTAAGCAAGATTCTTTAACGCGTCGAGCGTCAGTGGTTTCCTTGACATCTCGTTGCCTTCTTCGAACTTGATTCAGACTTCTGAGAAACGACAGTTCTAGTCTCTACCGCTAGACATTGCGAGTAGTTGCCTCATTGTCTCACCTGACAACCGTTTCGGCATGATTTGAGTGAATAACGAACGACTACTCCAAGTTCAACGTTGGAACAGGAAAGAAAGCCATCAAAAATTGAATTCCATTATTCGATCAATACGACTCAAATCAGACGAGAAAAATGTCCATTTCCGTACGATCACTGTGAATCAGGATGTGCGAATTTTCTAACCGCTCCAATCACCAAAAGGTGAGCCAATTGATGCGGTTAGGAACCGCTTAGACAATGGAGCCACGTGATAACACAATATCTGAGCAGAAAGCTAACATCAGACTATTAGGTTCGGCGTTTTTCATAACTTTCTCAACTGATTTGTTTTTTACTCAGCTACTGCAAAGCACAACATTTGAGTACTATAAAACGTCGGACACAAAACGGGTGGGTGGCGATGAACATTCTTGAATTAATTGGTACGTAATATGAACTTGTGAAGGATATAGCATTTATTTATGCCGGGTCTCCTTCCTTTACGCTGTCCGCCGTTTGGCGGGCTGGCTCTGGTGATGGAGCGAGTTAGGCTTCCCGGGAGGCGAATTGCTACGGATTCATTTTGATTTTCCATGCACCCTACGGCGTACTGTTTGAGCATCTCCCTTACCAGCCAGATTTAAAGTTCAGTATTTCCAAAGGCCAGTAAATCCCTGTGTAAAAACCCCTTGTCCCGTTATTGTCTTTATTCACGATCTGAGCAATTATGTTACTTTGATTGAATATTGAAAATGAGTTCTATTTATTCATTTCATTTCTGTTTTCAATTACATTCAAAGTAGGTCTCATTACGTTCTTCCTTTTCTTACTTTCTCCTCAAGAAGAGTTATTCGTTTATTTATGATCTGAGGGGAATTTCAAGGGCTTGCCTCATTAATCATATTGGGCCCAGTCACGAACTACGAGAGTAAAAAACCCTTAACGCATCACAAACTTGACCTTCCTTAAAATGCTTGTCATTTAAACTGGGTCTGTAGAGGGCGCCCTTAAAAAAATCTCGACTCATCAATTAATTGGCGCAATATCTATCAACTGTGCTGCTCTCGTCGTTTGCCTACACATGAATATTCGATATCAACGCACAATAGCTTCAAAGCCGTTCTGGATATGTAAGCCCAAATACGACGGGAAATGAGATTCGCCGAACATTTATTGATGGGTTTTCAAATTTTCCCCAAAAATGGCATCAACGATCAAAAATGGTTTCAGCTAACATTTTTACTTTCCTAGGCTCTACAAAGTAGAAAGGAAATTTATGTAATCGGTTGAAAAAATGTTTTTGAGTTCTCTTCAGATTTCAGATCGAAACACACTATTTGGGAATGGTCTGTGTATGTGTTTTTTAGAGAAAACGACCGAACCAAATCAGCTCAAATTTGATATCTAGCCCGCAGGTTACCATGGGACGCCAAAATAAGGGTATGAGCAAAGTCCGCCGAAAGTTAACTATAGTTATCATAGTGAGCAAAACACTACATATTTTTCTTAAAAACGGCTCTAACGATTTTAGCGCGGTTTCTTTCCTTCCATACCCCGCTGAAATGTTACTACAAGGGTAGAAAAATTAGCGTAGTAGTACGGGAATGAGTACGAGCAGCACAATAAACTCAGGAAACGTGAGCGCTCTGCCGTCGTGAAGCGATGTTTGACCGAGTTCAAATGAACTGAGTAACATTTATTTTAATTGAGTAAGTGGAAAGATTTAAGAAGTATTTATTGAATCGAGTAAGTAGACAGAGCCATGAACACAAGTGAACTGACGTAGAGCTAAGGAACGTTGTGTGTTGCAACGCACCAGATATTTTTATTTGTAAACGTTTCCACGTAAGTGCGCCCAGCGCCCGTGTATCAACATATCATCGAATTAAAAGAGCTGAGGAGAGTAGTATGATGCTTCACACCACACATTTCCCTTTATAACTGTTTTTGTACTTTTGTACTTCAATCTGTTGAAAGAACGTACAAATCAAAACACATCCCGGACGTATTTCTCGAACACTAGAAATGGGATTTTTACGTTTCTTGAACGATTTGGATTAAATGCATTGTGGATTGTAGACCCACTTTCTGTCACGGCCGCTCAAAACGAGGAATAAATGTACACGAGGAATGTTCGCACTAAAACCCGCCTCAAAAAACTGACTAATCGACCGCTGAATCAGTTGGAAACCGACCTCACCACATCCTGCTTTCGTATTCAACAGGATTACTCAGTTGAAGGAGCGGAGTGGAAAGGACACTGGAAACGTTCCATTAGAGCGACTAAGCGCCCGAAGAAACTATTCCAGGCACTCTGATTTAAATTCGCGTCGCGTCAAATATTTTCTGGCCTCATTTCAGTGAGATAGATTCCGATGCTCAAGGACGCGGGCTAATCGAATACAATATGACTAGACTAAATTCTTTTAAAAGAAAATATCTCGATGTACCCTTGAGTCCGATAAGTACCACCTACCTGGGAACATGGTCGATCTATCAATGTGTGTGCAAATCTGTCTGTGGAGACGATCGAGGGAAATCTGCTGTATCAAATCGGGTTAAACTTGCACATGCACATTTAATATAAAGTTATCTAAATATTTCTTCTTCATCAAAGCATCCCTACTGTCCAGGTTCCAAACACGGAGGTAGAATCCGTCGAGCGGTACCCGATAAAAAAATACCACGCACTTTATGGGGACACTGGCCGGTTCCCTAAGCAGCGTTAGGTATTAAGTTCCACCACCACGTCAAATTACTGTTCCGTGGAGTTCGGGTCACAGTATTCGCAGGATATTCAGTGTCAAGGCCACTCAGGAAGCCACATACAACGTATACACCAGGTGGTAATGGAACAGGAGTCCAAACAGAGCAGTAGGCTGTAACATTTCATAAGCGCACATCAAGACGTAGCAACGCAGCAACCTCGACCAGCGGTGGTAGAGAAGTAGACGCCTCATCTACTTTTCTAACACCAGAAGAAGAAAGGGAGCACTCCCAGATATGCCTCTGTAACATTCAGGCCGATCTGCTTAAGTGTGGAATCTTATATGTATTCATACATATATTCCGTCCAGTATTCACTGTATTATCAGGTAAATGATTGATTTTGCAGTTCTTCATTGGATTGCCGCAGAAAGAACAACATAGAAGTATACGAGAGACCTCTTTTGAGTGACACGAATCATTAGAACCGTGTTTTTTTAAACTCCTCTCCTTGCTTCTTAAGGCAATATTTACAAAAGTATCAAGGGGGAAAAAAAGAGTTAGGTGCTAATTAGGAGGTACATCGTAAGTTACATCAAAATTGTTCACATCAGCTTTTTTGGTACTCTGTGTCCTCTTATCCAGTAGATGGGAACGACCGACAAACGAATTGTTGCAGATCAGAAGAATAAAAAGCAGAACCGAAAATGAACCAGCTCAATCAGTTCGGTTGTACTCTCGCCAAATTTTAAGTTACACGACATGCGCCGTTACTCTTCTGATTCACGAAGGCTAAAAACGTTGAGGTCTGATGACAAGTCTACTTTCACTGTTGCACTTACTCATCAGGTCGAGGAAAGTAAAAGCCGTAGTCGCTACGCACAGAATGCAATCTAAATAAATATTATTAAAGAAGTCCCATATCAGATCTTGGTAGGGCGGCTTAGCCATGGAGGTAAGTGCTCCGATGAACTGAATCTGCCCAAAGACAGTGCCAGGTAGTCATAGAAAGCTTATGGATTTTGAATCGATGCAACGAAGGCGGAATCGTACAGCGTATAAGCTGGTCATCTGGCCAGTCGGCATTTGAGATCCCAGCGGCTGCTCCTTTAACTCCCTGGCAAGGACCATCAGATGCTTCCTCTAACCACGCCCCATCATAGTCAGAAATTAATTAAACCTCCTCGTTCCTCGCCATCAAACCGGTTTTATTACAAAACCTTCAGCAGCAGTGAGGGAAAAAATGTTTACACATGTTTTACTTCTTAATTTATTTTCAGCCCAAATGTGATTTCAGTTGGGATTATTTACTCGTTGAATCCGCCATTTCACAACAATTTCTCGATTGATTCTGCTCATTAGCTTCCCCATGTTTATAATCGATGTTATTCTTTCTTAAATGCGAAAAGTATGACGTCGAAACAAGAATAAAATATTGAACTCTGAAGAACAAGATTTGACAGCAGTTGGTCTTAGACTGGCAAAACTTGCGTATTTGCGACTTTTTACATTCTCTGCAGGAGAATCGGGAAAATTACTACATCGTTTGATCCTATTGTTCCACTTCTCCAATATGACACTATTTCTTTAATAGGCAAACAGCGACTAAAGGTGCTAACCGACGTCACGACAGAGCGACAACTGTCGTTAACGACTCATTGACCCTCAAGGCGATCGGGCGGCGAGGTTTTATGTAGGGCTTAAGGGAAAGCCTGGAAAAATATCAAAACAGCGGAAAACTACCTTCGTACAGCAGGCGCAAGGCAAACACTAACAAGGGTTTGATTGAGAGGTGTTTACAAACAAATAAGAACCTTTCCTCCGAAAAAACGGAAATTACAGTTGATTAGATTGAACTAACAAGAAACCCGCGTCGAGCGTTGTTGAGAATTCAACGAATTCCTATTAGTACAGATACCAAAAAGTTCCAGTCGTCCATCTCATCAACTGGCTAATACGTCATGACGTGGTCACGGCCAGTCGGCAATGTTCCCCTCACGATTTTTTTTAAACCTGAGGTGCTTCCTGAGCCCTTCGTAAATTTGTGTTTGAGCCCAGTTAAAGGTGGACGTTGCTGTAAAAGTTGGGTTTTGGTTTATTATTCATTCTGAATAACACGCCTACGTTTTTTTCTTGAACCGATTCTAAGATCGGTATAAACATGAATAAAAATAAGACGGCCAAGAATTACCTCCTCCTGATTTGATGTCGATATCACCGTGGATAACTCAATCTTGTGTACAACGTTGGAACACCTACAAGTCATAAGGGAAGTACAGCTTCAAACATAAAACAATCCTGGCTAATGCCTTCAGATTGGGGCCGTGACTATCACTGCTAACACCCAATTCCTTGTGCAGAGCGAAGGGTCATGCCACGAGGGTCACCATCGGCCGTACATAACCCCCACTACACCCAAGACTTCTCTCCTATTTTCTCATTAAAGCCCCCAACACCTCATTCATTGATTCATTTTATTATTAGAATGTTTTGTTAATTTTTTATTATACTTATTAACTGCCCTTCCAACGTTACTTATTGTGTTTACACGTAATTTTCATATGCTTTTTCAAATTTCATAAACCATTTCATGACCATTTTAGTTTTTTACTCTGCGCACTTGCCATTGCATCATCATGCACACTGGGATCCCCACACGCGGCCCTATCGCATGGTGCACCAGCGCAAAGCCATGTGCTCTGCCCCCTCCCCCTCTCCCATGGCACCTTGTTTTGATTTTAACGACCCTTGAGAATGGTTGCTGGCCGGCCCCATCCTTGAGTGGGACTTACGGCTTCTCCTCACCCCACTAGCTTGGACCTACCCGGACTTAGGTTTGGAAGGACCCCAGTAAGCCTTTGGTAGCGTTAACCCGAGTCACTGCTCATCCCTATAGTGATGCGACTGCCAGGCATCTGGTTTTCCGTCCCCCAGGTACTGCAGGTCAATGGATCAATAACAAACACGTCTTTCTCTATCTGAAAGGCTACTTGACGAAACATAAGCAAATAGAAAAGTTTAAAACTTCAAACACCAATTTTGAGGAAAATTGGGAGCCATGCGCTCGTTCTTATATCTTTTGGGACGTTTTTGCTTTTTGGGGCCACAATCGTTCCCGACTGTTTTACGCCACGTTCATTCATTCGCGTCTTTCAAGCTGACGCCGGTATTCATGTGCGCTCAGTATTTACATTTTTTTTGTTTTACGAGTTTTCACCATCCGTTTCATTAAAGCGTTTACTTTTCGTATTGTAGCTCGTTCGTTTTGTTCTCAATTCGTTCAGTTGTTTTTTTGTGGAGTTAGTCGCGGCTGGACGTCTTTGTTGACGGCACTACACTTGCGCACCTATTCAGTTTGAGAGTAAACCATATTACGTTAAAATAGATGCGCACCGACATTATCACGTAACAATTTTAAGAGAATAAAGACGGAAGTTTTGATGCGATGAGAGAGTGTTACAAAAACTGCTGACTACAGTGAGATTTACAAGGTTTACATAGTTAAGATCGAGTTATTTTGTGCACAGAGAACAATTTCACGGCGGTTGATGAAAAATTTGGAATTATCTGTTCAAAGATCGGTGCCAAAAGCATTAGAGTCGTTTTTTCCTTGTTCGAATCATGATTGTTCGGCAAGCCGAACGCTCAGTCCTCAGTCCCTCTATACCCTTTTCTGCTGGGATTTGTAGCTGCGAAGTGCTCAACAGACCAAGGTAGAGGAAATCTCTAACCTCTAACCTTCCGCTTGCACCAACGAGCCGGTAGGCCACACTAGGCCTGGCTCGTTTCCCCATCAGGCAAGCCGGATTAGCGGGGTCTTTGACCTCCCAAATGTCCACGCTGTCCCTAATGGGATTCACTTCACCTCCGGAAAGTCATTGTTTCTCCAAACACGTTTCTATCTCAACCCTATTGTTTGTCCCACTCCTCAGTTATCTCCAATTGACGACGGATTTCCCCCTGTTTTGGACTTTTCCAACCATCTTTCCCCACCTCTCAATTTCAGATTCCTCTTCTCAACAGACAGGACCTTTCTAGTCAGTCAGCCGTCAGCTCTCATCATGCAGTCGCCTACCAGTTCTCCCAAGGGTTCGTCTCTCAGCTCACGCTACTCCCAACTCAACTCTCTCTCTCTCTCTCTCTCTCTCTCTCTCTCTCTCTCTCTCTCTCTCTCTCTCTCTCTCTCTCTCTCTCTTCTCTCTCTCTCTCTCACTCTCTCTTCTCTCTCTCTCTCACTCTCTCTCTCTCTCTCTCTCTCTCTCTCTCTCTCTCTCTCTCTCTTTCTGTCTCTCTCCCTCCACTTAGTATCTCACAACCAGTTCACATGTATTGATAGTACCTTGCACGGGTTTATATACTCATACTCCAACGGATATCGCTATTCTGTCAAGTATAATACAGTCCTCAGTCACGCTCACCACGTTCATTTATTTCTCAGTTTCAAGCTCCCCCATTTGTGCGCCCAACAATTATTTTTATCGACTTGCCTACGAATCTAAACGGTTCATGCAATCCGTGTGAAGGAGAATCAAGGCTGGTGAAAACTCTGGGGAGACTGGACAGAACGAATGCAATCCATCGTAGGGTGCAATCTATAAGGTATCGTAAGATGCCAGTGGTTCTTCTACCTTTGGTATGGATGAAAGCTATTCAGGAGGTGCAAAATTTGAAAATGAAATCATGAAAACTTGAAATCATTATCGTTGGAGCCCCTCTGAGGCAAAAATTGTATTGAGCTCTATGACAGCTAGTTTCGGGTTGATGTTGCATAAAACCTTATATCAATACCATTATTTTGTTATAAGAATCAGGTTTCATAGACAAATAACTACTTCCTCGCACATCTTACATAAATGCAAGTCATCCTTCGTCAGTCTCACTGATTTTCTTTCATAACTTTCCTTTATTACTTTGTAACGCCGAGGAAAGTAAAAACGGCTTTTTGCTAGAAACTCCCTCCAATTTCTCGAGGTGACAAACGTGGCACAACGCAAGAAGAGCATTTGCGTCACGAGAGTGAAGCAACCTGCAACCAATTGAACAACGTCAGCAAGTTTTCACAGCTATAAATACACTCCGGTATCGCAGGATCACGAAGAGCCGCGTCGCTGCACGTAGATATTTCTATAATTAGTCCATCCCATCCGGAGTTCGTGGGTCGAATGGAAGCATTGACGCACAACTAGAACAATATAAACGATTTTACGAAAGATCTGGAGCTGCCGATTACGCACGAGCCGGAATTCACGTTCAAATCCTGCGCGAACCCAAGAAAGCGGAAATCGCTCATGGAGCTCATCAATGAAATGCTGAGCGACACAAACAAGTAGGTCGTGTTGGAGCGTTAGAGGGGAGGGGAAGGGTCTTCGAATCATTTAGCATCAACTTCAAATTCGTAAATGAATCGGAACTCGCTAAGAGATTGCTCTAAAATCCACGCGACCTTGTTGAAATTGTGAGAGTAGAGTCAAGACTGACTGCGAATAAGTCTTAATTTGATAAACATCAGGTGAGCCGCTTCACACAACTTTTCTTGGCTCTAGGTTAATTCGCTCGTGTTCGTGGCTAATTCTACTAATTTATTTTTCACTCAGTTCATCTAATACATCACTTCACGGTGGCGTAAAGCGGTAGCTCTAACAACAGATCGGGAATTTATCGTGCTGCTCGTACTCATGCCCCGACCATTATTGAGCAATTAGTGCACAGAGAATTAATGAGGGAGTAAACGGTGTATGAAAATCAGTACTTGGTTGGAGTACCGCCTGAATTTCTGAAGAAGCGGAGTTTCTTAGGAAAATATTACATTCGATTTTCGTCAAAATGTTTCATAATTTATTGCGCTGCTCTCGTCACTTTCCCAAGGATGAGAATTTTATGGAATTGTTATCTTATCAGAAGCTGTCTATGTAAAGAATTTAATCAAAATCGTTTGAGTCGTTTTCGAGAATAAAAAATTTGGTGTTTTGATCACATCATAACTATAGATAGTTTTGAGAGGATTTTGGTCTTACCTTTATTTTGGCCTCTAGGCTACGTATCATGTTTAGCAGATTTTGTTCAGTATTTGGGTCTGAAACGTGAAGATCTGAAGAGAACTCAACTTTTTTTCTTTCTCCTACTCCACACATGCGGTTGGTTTGAATTTTGTGGTTCTTGAAGGGACCTAGAATAAACTGAGTCGAAGGGTGGCCATGAATTATTGTCGTATACTGATTGCTGGGTTCTCAATAGCAATTATTAATTGACGCTAGCACTGCAATATACATAGAGGACGCTGATTACCCGATTGGCCAGCACCACCGCCTCTGTTGTTGAGAGTATTGAGGGATTCTCAGCCGCTGTAGCTCATAACGCACAACCTGGATTGCGTGTAGCGGAGGGAGAACATGTAACATTACTAACACCACGGCGTTGCGCTTGTCGATCCCATTCTAACAACCCAGTTGAATCACAACATGGACTATCGCACTTAAATTACGTGAGTAGCAGAAGAATTGTGTTTGCTGTTGTACAGCTTAAGTGCAAAATGACTACGTTGAAATGCCTTCAAACTGGTGGGTTGGCAATTGAAGACGATGAAGTTATCACGAGTAGAGGTAACGCTCTTGACTCCGAGCAAATCACTCGGTCATGAAATTAGCATCATCGTGAGTCCACAGGTACCAAAAACGAACGTTTAACAAATCCTTCAAATTAAATTTCGAAGCGAGCAGTCCCTTACCAATTGGCGAGGAAAGTGAAAATAAATTAACCTATTCGCTCAACGGGGATTATAAATCATTGTTTAAGCCTACGCTCTTCACAAACTTACGAGAAAATAATCAAAACGATGAATTGCAAGGAGAAAAAAGTAGTTTCGAGTTGATTGAGTTGGAGGACGTATCGGAAGTATTATTACGCGTAAATACGTTCAAGTTAGCTAGTTAGTTGGATCAACATGTAAATCCACTTGCAGTAACTCTAAGGGCTCACAGACGTAGAATGTTTTAAAATATGCAGTCAGCAGTGATTGGGGAAAGAGCTTCGTGACAAAACATTGGAACATTAGGCTAAGAGTAACAAGCGTTCTGCAGACTTTTTGTCACAGAAATCTGTTCTACAGAATTAACATTCAACGAATGTTGGGAAGGCTGAAGCATGATTTCACGTTTATAAAAATCATTGACTCTTAACAAGTTGCCGCCCGACTGCAACAAGCAGACAACTGAATCGCTTTTTACAACCTTCGCAAAAAAAATCTCATCAGGCACATGTTTATTGTACATTAGAAGAAGGATAGTACACAGTCCTGAATGCACCACCCTCCCACTCACTATTATTATCAAAATGTAAACAATTAATATTTGGTCAGGTTATCATGGTAGGCAAGGTTTTATGACGCATTAAATAGGTAATACATAATATTGTTTAGCTTGTGGAAGAATGTTCTACACTGCGATGCTTTAGGAGAGCAATTGGCAACTGCTGGTCCTCATCCACCATTTTTGATAATATTTTCCACAACGTGCGATCTCTCTACTGGTCCACATTGATCGCTTCTTGTGAATTCTTAAGCCTTCCTTAGTTCTTTAGCAACTTCCTGGAAAATAGTAGCCTCCCAAGGGAACCCCAAATCTACTGATCACATGGTCAACCAACGCTTTTGCCTAAGTCATTACAGTGGTATCAGGAATGGCGATGGCCTCTGGCCATTTGGTTTAATAGTTCTGCAGCGTCCCTGCATGGCAATGAGCCAACTATGTCAATGCATACTCTTCCGAATGGTGCTATTGTTAGTTCGACTGTTATGGGAGCTCGATGATGTGTTTGTAATCGTTCATGACTAGTAGTGTGCTACACCAGTTGCAGACATCCTTATTAGTCCTCACCCAGTAATAATCCCTGCACACATGTTACATGTAACGAATCAAAATTTAAATTTTCTTTTCAAGTAGCAACGTCACAACTAGAACGACTGAAATCTCCTTTTTTTAAATGTGGTCGTCGCTATTAAAGTTAATATAATGAACGAATGGACCTAGCATTTATCTCCTCAAAAATAGCCCCCCCCCCCCTTCGGGATATCTCACTGCCAAGAATATAACGTCTGGCCAAGTACAGCTTCCTCAAACATTGCAACATGGATGTACAAAATGATGGATCCACAGGACGTAGCTGTGATCGTGGAAGAGCAGGAAGGACAGTACCTGGCTGGCAATATTGTCAACACCAATCTAACTCGTCACAGTCGCTCCTTGACGCCAATGTAAATTTTCAATGACTGTTTTGTCAAGGGTTATCAACACTTCAGATTGGAGTGTTGTATAATAATTTGAAGAAGTTTCATCCAGTGAAACGATTGACCACAAATGACTACGTCTGATGATCACAATGAGTTATGCGATCGTTTTTCGACCTCGGCCTTTATTCCGAAGAGAAAGAGGCGAGTTACGTAAGTAGACTCGTTAAACGCGAATGATCACGATCGCGAGGGATTGCATTATTTTCTCATCCGGTTCTAACACTCCCACTATCGTCCTTGTGACTTCTGAAACGCCCCTCGATTGCCACTTCAAAGATTCTTCAATTCTTATTATTGTTATTATTATTTCGCCCACTTGCCCACGCGACAGGAGCACGAGCAGACGAAACACTCCAGCCGACGAGCGTTTTCAAGTATTTATGACTGAAAACAAAAGTGGTATTTACCCTCCATTATGAAACGTGGTGCGGAATCCCAAGTGGTGAAATTCCCCTGGGGGCATTGTTTGCCGAACCGAATGAAAATACATTAAAATGTGCCAGAATTGTAGCTTTCATGTTCAATCAATTTTCATAGTTTATCATGGAATCTAGTGCAATACAAACGAATGATCCTAGATACTAACGGAAAATTCTAGTCGTGGCAAAGGAGGTTTGCGTGGTTATGATCACTAGTTACGAGCCAGCTAGAATAGGAAAGTACTGTTTTCCAGCTTTTATATAATTGAAGGGACTGAATGCCTTTTATACCCCTATCCCCTGTTGTTCCTTGCATCTTTTGCTCAACTCACTTCTCACCTCGAATTCCAGTAAGAACCACTGTTCAGCTCAGCTCAGGCCAAATTAGCTAGTTGCACTTGACTTTAATGGAAAACCCAGAGCACTCAAATCCTACCGTTTCTGATCTGTCTTTGAAGTAGTAGCTGTGGAAAGCCCGAAATAAGCATTCAATTGGCTTCTCCTGCCGACAAAGGGCTTAAGGTCTATTTCTGACACTGACAACAGATTTCCCTTTTTGGATTTTCCAAAATATTCCTTTTCCCACTGCTCACTTTGCCACTTTTACATTCCAACTCTCAGCTCTTCCCAGACCCGACCCAAAATCAACGTGTGGCACCCACTTCTCACGCTCCTCACTCGCTCTCTACTGTCCTCATAATCTGGTTCGCCTATTCAGAGACTCCATTGCTCTTACACTCATATCTCGAACTCTTTTTCTCTGCTCTATATCGAAGTGTATAAATTCAGTTCTCACGCTTATCACGTTAATCCATTTATTCGTCAAACTCCACCTCAAGCTCTACCTCCCGTGCATTCAACAACCACATTACAGAAATTTTATGCTCGGGTCGCTTGTAAATGTATTATTCGACCCTAATCCGCTGCATTGATTTGCATGTCACGAGATCACACTCCAATGCGAGCTCCGTGATACATCATGTTTCCTGCTGCTACATGAACGTCTGAAATTTTATTCGCTGGAGTCAATAGGAAGCAGAAGTTGACCCACTTTTCTATTTCAGCTCGAAAATCTACCCCGAGCGAAAGTTCGACGATTCAGCCGGAAATAAAAAGGAATGGTAAAAGGGAGGAGGAGGAGGGAGGGAGGGAGGGAGGGAGGGAGGGAGGGAGGAGGGAGGGAGGGAGGGAGGGAGAGAGAGAGAGAGAGAGAGAGAGAGAGAGAGAGAGAGAGAGAGAGAGAGAGAGAGGGGAAAGAAGTTTGCACAAGGCAACTTCCAATGAAAAAGAAAGTTTGGATACAGCAGTTTCTTTGTGGACTTTTCTCTGGAGAGTGAAAAAAAGCTTCGGGGATTTTCGTAGTCGCCTTATTAAAAACCACATTTCTTCGAAGCAAAAAGTTTTTGTTAACTCAAGATGTAAAGAGCTCCTCTAAAAGTAGGGGGGGAAAACAACTCCCTAACAACGCTATATCGTGGGATATCTCCGGGCTTTATGTGCCAACATATTTACTGGGGTCTGAAGATAAGACAGAAAACTCGGGAAACAGGTTCAAAAGTAGGCTTAGTGGTCCCCTTCACCCCCTCCCCACAGATCGTTTGTTGTACAACAATACGGACACCCCCCCCCCCCCTAGCTTTCCGAGATCTACCAACTCATCCTGTGGTCTGAAGAGATATTTACACCTCTTGGATGGATTTCATCAACGAGCCTCTCAAATCCACGGTCAGTAAGGCTAGCCAGTAGACCGTGTAGCGTTTGTTCAACCCAATGTTATCCTACGAGGTACAATCTACACGCGAGGGAAGGAATCACACGCATCTCATCTTCTACATCCGGCGCTCATCTCGGCAATTCGTCACCCCTCGTAGTAAAGCTCCACTTTGACTTATTTGTTGCCAAATACACTGTGCTAATCGTCGTAATGTATGGCAAGTGACTGTTCTTTTGTTACACACCTCAACGTTGAGTGAGAAACATTCCCATTCCCCAAAGCCGACACAAATCGATTCAGGAAACAAACTCTGTAATTGGGAAAAAAACGTTTTTGGGTTTACATTTCTTCACCAATAAACCTCAAAATGAACATACTACGAGTTGAAAAGCTGCCAGTGAAAAAGGTTTTTTATTGTAGGAGGGAGGGTGTGCTCCTTTGGCCCAATGTATTTACTCCTGCGTATTCAGAATCAACCTGGAACCGCTTAGTATATTGCGTCAGTTGGGCCCTCGCGCCTCTCTTCGTCGCCATCCTCATACGTTCTCTGTACATCTTCCCATACCGCCCAGCAATGTGGGAGGTTCAGGAGTGGTCTTTCCTCCATGTCTTCACTCTTCATCCATGCGATATACTGGCCTAGCTTCGCGGATCTTAATCGTCCAGCCTAACCATCTCTCCAGCTCTCAATTGACGAAGACGGGTAGAAGTTTCCCTCTATTTATTTGTATTTCGGCCGTGGGAATTTGATTCATTTGGTAAGTTCGTTTACTTTTACGTATTTTCTTTGTTTTCTGTATATCTGTGGCCCTTATCGGAGTGCGAATTTACTTTAATCAATCTTTTCGATAATCGGTTTATATAGCTATAATTTTTTTGTTTACTATCGCTGATCTGTCGTTTGACTTAGTAGGTTGACCCCCTCGCTAAGTAATAAGTATTCGCCACACTACAGAACATTTTACAAGTTGATATAGTACACTTTGGTACAAACCCTCATAGGAATCCAGCGGGGTGTCCCAGTTTGGGGTGTCATGCCCTATTAGAATAACAATTTAATCTCAACTTTTCATCGCTCTACAGTGATTTTCGTTCAATAATAAAAGTATGGTGGTACCAAGGCCAATGACCGACCACCCATAATTTCCATCTCTTATTGCACCAATAACAGAAAAGGACCGTTCGTTCGTGTTCTTGAGCAGCGTGCTGAAGCTTGCTGGCCATAAAAATATTGGAAGTTCAATTGTCGCGTTTTGGATTGTCACGTATAGACAATATTTTGTATAGCACGTAAGATGCGTACAGAAGGGCGTACGTAGTGCACAAAAACTCTAAAACACCTTTTACAGCATTGTTTGAACCACAGAGGAAGGGTTTTCATTAAATTTGGCAACCAATTACCCAAGTGGTAAACGAATAAATGAAAAGGTTATAATTAAAGATTTGTAATAGGTATATACAAGGAAATGAGATTAGGAGCTCCTACTATACTAATAATAAATTTAAGTGACACTAATCTAAGGTATGATTTGCGTAGAAATGTTCGTAAGGTGTGATAAAAATAAAGTTTCGTCTGACCGTTGTTGCTGAGACGTTGGGAAGGCGGAGGAAAGCGATCCAGGCGCGCTAGCCGGTCAGATGAAGGTGTGGCAGGGGATGGGGTGCTGCAGATGAAGTGATGCAGATCACTGATTCCCAAAGTGCAGTAAATGATAATAGTGGGATACTGATGACCCAGCTATTACCAGAAGTTGGCCAAATGTGAGAAGCACGCGTGCGGGTGAACGAAAAGGCGAACGACGTTGGAGTCAAGGCGAGGGCAGTTGAGCGTTGGAGCGACTTGATGAAGAAGAAGGGGTAGGCACGTTCAATCGAGACGCGTTTTGGTAATCGTTCAGAAGTCCACAGCACTTCTTACGTCTACATTATTATTATTTGATACTAACAACTAACTCCGGCGTTAACATGCCGCCCGCCAAAATTTGTATAAATTTTCGAGTCACTACTGACATTATAGCAAGATAAGGAGAAATGATCATGGATAGAAGAAGGAAGAGAAGGAGGATTTCGCTAGGGATGAGAGTAACCAATGTCTACTATGTAATTCCATTAGTAGAGCTGGTGATCAAGTTACTGTGACAACAGTCTGTTCTGCAGGTGCTGGGATTGATCCTTGCATCCACTGTTGAAATCTTATTTTCTCTTCTTCTGGAGGTGCGTATGGTACCTGCCTTTCTGGCTCATCTTTGGAGACAAAAAGAGGAACCAAGCTGGAAACTGGCCTGCTGTAGGTTGATTTTGATGTTTTTACAGTAGCCACTCGGACTTTACCATCTGCACCTGGATGAACATCAACAATTCTCCCTCGTGCCCACTGAAGAATTGGTTGATTTTTCTCCTTTAGAAAGACAAGGTCTCCAATCTTTAGGTTGTGTGAATCATTAGCCCATTTGTTGCGCGTCTGTAGTGTAGTGAGGTACTCTCTATGCCAGCGATCCCAGAAATGCTGAGAAAATCGCTTAATGAGTTGCCACCTGTCCAAACGGTTCATCGGAATGTCCATGATGTTTGGTTCTGGAATTGCGATAGGGACTTCTCCTATTAAAAAATGTCCTGGTGAAAGATACTCAAATTCAGAAGGATCATTTGAGAGAGGAGAAATTGGCCTTGAGTTAAGAACGGCGCTAATTTTGGCGACAAGAGTGGCCAGCTCTTCATACGTGAGTGGAGTGTCACCAATTGTGCGGCGCATTAGGGACATGACCGATTTCACCCCAGCCTCCCAGATACCACCGAAGTGTGGAGCGAGAGGCGGGTTAAAATGCCAATTTATATGGCGGATCGAAAATTGTTCAATCATGGAGTTCTGAGTTTGCTCACAAGCAAACCATTTAAGCCATTCCTTTAATTGTCGGGCAGCAGAAACAAAATTCGACCCACAATCGGAATACATATCCGTTGGTAGCCCTCTCAGTGAAACAAAACGGTCTAGTGCTGCCAAAAAGGCGTCTGCTGTAATGCTGGTCACTACTTCTATGTGAATGGCTTTAGTGGCCATGCAAACGAAAATGCACAAATACACTTTGCAGATGACAGAGTTACGCCGAGGAGAAACTCTCATCTGAAATGGTCCAGCAAAATCTAGACCGGTTTTCAAAAACGCTCGCCCAGGTTGAACTCGGTATGGCGGTAGGTCGGCCATTTTAGGAATAAACGACTTCCCTTTTAGTCTGTAACAGCGACTGCACTGAAAAACTCGCTTTTGTGTTAAACGCCTCAATGACGGGATCCAAAATTGTGTTTGGACTATGGCTTGTAGGAGGGTTGGCCCAGGGTGAAGGTAGAATTTGTGAAAATGGTCTACGATTAACATTGACAGTCGACACTCGTGTGGGAGAAGTATTGGGTGTTTATGATTGTATGGTAGATTGGCATTGTACAGCCTACCGCCCGCCCTGAGAATACCTGATGCATCGAGAAATGGGTTGAGCTTGGCGAATTTGCTCATCCCTCTCATCTGGCTGCTTTGTGAGAGATCATCATTGAAAAAATAATGACATTGTGTAGCCTTTATACAAAGTGATTGGGCTGCGCGGGTTTCCTGGAGACGAAGTGGTCCGAAATGTCTACCTTTTCTGTTCTGGATATTGTGCACAAACCGCAAAACGTACGCCATGGAGCGAATCAACCGGCTAAATGAAGAAAATGTCGATATGATGGCAACTAGGAACTCAGAACGCAAAGGCGACTGATGTTTGGTGGTAGCCAGCAGCGAGCATTGTGATTTAAGATCAGGCAACTCAAGCTGATCTGATTGTGTTGAAACACCCCATGTGGTAATTGATTGTGTCAGCCAATGAGGCCCATTCCACCACAGCTTAGCGCCTAGTAGCTCTGTTGGCGTGAAACCCCTTGAGCCTAAATCTGCTGGATTATCACTGGATACTACATGATGCCATTGGTGTTCTGATGTTACCTGAAGAATTTCGCTTATTCGATTGCAGACGAATGTTTTCAGTTTGTATACAGGTGTACGTATCCACCCTAGTACGATCGTGGAATCAGTGAAAAAACAAGGAGACAAAAAATTGTCGGATTCGAACAACTTCAAAAATTCAAAAATTGACTTGTATAGTCTCACTAAAAGGAAACACCCACATAACTCAAGCCGAGGAATAGTTATTCTTTTCAGTGGCGCTAATTTAGTTTTAGCAGTTAGAAGGAATACTTTTGTCTCAGCAATGGAAGTCACTCGCAAATACAGGGTAGCACAATATGCAATCTCTGATGCATCTGCAAAGCCCACGATTTGATAGTACTTTACATTTCCGGAACCAACATATCTAGGAATGTTGAGACGTGAGACTGCTGGTAGCTGCTTCAAGATTTGCTCCCATCGAAAAGCAAGCTCAGTAGGGACTGGGTCATCCCAACCTAGGCCTAATGTCCACAGTTCTTGTATGAAGTGTTTCATCTTTATCACCAGTGGTGATATGAATCCAAGCGGGTCATAGATTTTTGAAACGTTCGATAAAATGGAGCGCTTTGTTGGTGTAACCTTTGGCAAGTCGAGAGTATAACTGAAACGATCAATTTGTGGGTTCCACTGCAATCCTAAGATTTTTACTGACGTATCATCTTTGGAAATTATAGTTACTGGATCATGGGAAACATCTGAAAGGTTTTCTAGGACTTCGGGGTGATTACTAGCCCACTTGCTAAGGCTAAGCCTACCCTTGCCCAACAAGCTGGTCAGCTGCTCCCTCAGAGTGATTGCTTCTTCCAGCGTGTTGCATCCAGTAACTATGTCATCAACATAGATGTCTCTTCTGAGCACTATGCTGGCTTCTGGAAAGCCTGATCCGTTATCCTCAACAATTGCTTGGATCACACGGTTAGCTTGGTAGGGTGAAGATTTGAGTCCATAGACGACTGTGTTCAGGTCGTAAATCTGGAGAGCTTCGTCAGGGTTGCATCGCCAAAAAATGGTCTGGTATTTCCGATCCGAGGGATGCATCCATATGTTTCGAAACATTTTGACGATGTCTGCCACCAAAGCAACCTTGTGGGCTCTGAAGTTAAGCAGAACGTCACGGATGTCCGTTTGTAACTTGGGGCCTACCATTAAATAGTCATTGAGAGACCCATTTTCTGACTGAGCTGAACCATCAAAAACAACTCGCAATTTCAACTGGTTTCTATCTATTTTAGATACAGCGTGATGTGGAATGACAAATGCTGGTATATTGGAAGACACTGACATGTGACCCAATTCTTCATACTCTTTCATGAAATCAACATACATTGCCCGAAGAACGTTGTTTTTCAATAACCGGTTCTCTTGGTTTCTGAGCCTTCTACGGGCAGTGACAGAAATATTACTAAATTCTGGAGGGTCACATTTAAAGGGAAGACGAACTCCATAGCTACCATCCTCAAGCCTGAAGTGCGTTGATTTGAAGTGGTCTTCGCAGTAGGCAGCTTCTGGGTCATCAACTTTAACGGGTTTGATTTCCTCAATTTCCCAAAAACGACGCATATTTGTATTTATCTCATCGATTGTTATGGGGTATGTGGTAATCAATGAAGCACCATGAGGAGGTTCTGATGGCATAGTAAACCTTCCAATTACTACATACCCAAGATTGAAGGAAAAAGTTTTGGTGAACATGAGTCTAGTTCGATAGGGCTGCCTAGCCATATTTCTGAAAATAGATCTGCTCCCAATAAAATGTCAACAGGCTTGCTCTCCGAAAAATGTGGGATCAGCAAGGGAAATGTGTATATTTTCCCCAATGATTACGTGAGTGTGGCAGTGGGAAGTCGAGAAGTTATTGACTTCAAAAGCAAGGCTTTCAAATCCAGGATTGGGAGTCAGTTGGTTGATTGGCTTAATTTGACAACTAACCAAGTTCTTGGCACCTTCCTGGCTTTGCCCAATACCAGAAATATTGATGTTACAACTTTTATGTGGCAGACCAAGACGTTTTGCACATTTGTACGTCATAAAGGAAAAATGACTGGCTGAGTCAACTACCAGTCGGACAGTTTGTGAATACCCTCTACTGTCCTTTATTTCAGCGACGGCAGTACCCAGAATTACTTGGTGACTGGACACAGGCTCTGTTGCACTGTAAGTGCTTGGAGACGCAGCACAGTAAGCTCCAGAGCTGGATGTACCTGGAGTGGGCTGCGTAGCCAAAGGTGAAAATTTATTGCCTTGCGATTCAGTATCGCAAAGCAGGATTATGTTGCTGTTTACACCAGCGACATACCCACTTACTTTTACAGTCAGCCAAAACATGCCTATCCGAAAGACAATTTCGGCATCCTCGCCAATTAACGAGCCATGCCAAACGTTGTTTCAGATCCGCAGTGCAGAACTTCCTGCAACTCACTAGCCCATGTGAATTTTCATGGCAAATGATGCACGGTGTTGAAGAATAAGAGTTGGGTTGCCGCTTTGAGCTATTTTTTGCTTCTTGTGAAACCAAACTAGTCCTTGAGGAGGATCTGGAGGCATTTTTCTTATTCTCTTTGGTACTCAGAGAACTTTGCTTCGCGTTTTGAACGGGTGGGTCAAAAGTGAGATTGGCTCCCGCAGAAAGCTGCATTGAAAAGCACCGATCCTTAACAAATTTGAATAATTGTTCAAATGTTGGATACTCCGTGTCTCGGTGGGAGTTCTGGAACTGATCCTAGTAGTCTGATCTAAAGTCTGTATGCCAAGTGAAACAGTATAAACTTCGACTCATTGTTTATCTTGAGGAGTTCGAAAGATGAGATGCTATCGCAGACGTGTGTCATAAAGATTTTAACGAGTTGATTGAAGGCTTTCCTTGAATTGGAGAAAATGACAAAACTCTATTCAAGTAAGCGGTTGCAAGAAGCCTTTGTTTATCATAGGTCTCCTGCACAATGCTTCCCCACGCTAATGGATAGTTGTTGTCAGTAATTTGAAATTTACTGACCAGTGAAAGTGCTGGGCCCGATAGACTCGTAAGCAAATAATGAAATTTTTTTCGTGTTAGACAGCATCTTGTCATCATTGACAATGAAACAAACACGTCCCGGAACTTAGGCCAATTTAGAATTTCGCCATCAAAGGAAACTAGTTTAATTTCTGGAAGATGCGAAGAGTGATTATCATGGATGATAGTAGTTTCATTTGATTTAGAGGCGCTATCATGAGAAGGAACAGGTTTGGTTAGAAATTTAAAAATAGTTTGAATTTCGTAGTAAGCATTACGCATAGCGGACCTTTCGTTGACCTCTTCTTCAGTCGGAAAAACAAGCCCTTCAGTATCTTCAGACATTACAGCAAGTTCATCGTACGAGTCCTCATACCTACCATAATATTTTTCAAAGGGACGGATACATACCCTCCAACATGGGTAGGTGTTTGTCCTTATCCCGTTTTGCGTTTTTCGCACAAGCCGAAATTCCAGAAACTTCTGATTTTGCAGAAGTCATTATGCGTCTTAATTTTGCGATATTTCTTTTCGAACTCTCCATAGCGCCGAGGAAGGTAATGGGATTCGAATGAAATGTTATTTCAAGAAAGGAGACAACGAATTAGTAAACACTAGGTCAATATCTAGGACGATATTGAATTAAAAACAAAGGTGAAGGTGAGGCGGTATTGCCGGAGCAAATTAAAACTAAGTTCTTTGACCCCTGAAACTGATATTTGTTATGTCTCGCCTTTCGCTCGAGGAAAGAGCCGAAAGGTGTTGCCAACCTAATTTGCAAATTACGAAATGAGCGATTTCTATGAAAACTTTAATTCACTTGCGTATGGTGCTCATAAAACAATACGAATACCTCTAAACAATTAATCTATATTGAAAAAAATAACAATATTGACAGTATTAAGTACCAAACCACGCTCTGCTACCAAAATGTTTGAACCACAGAGGAAGGGTTTTCATTAAATTTGGCAACCAATTACCCAAGTGGTAAACGAATAAATGAAAAGGTTATAATTAAAGATTTGTAATAGGTATATACAAGGAAATGAGATTAGGAGCTCCTACTATACTAATAATAAATTTAAGTGACACTAATCTAAGGTATGATTTGCGTAGAAATGTTCGTAAGGTGTGATAAAAATAAAGTTTCGTCTGACCGTTGTTGCTGAGACGTTGGGAAGGCGGAGGAAAGCGATCCAGGCGCTAGCCAGTCAGATGAAGGTGTAGCAGCGTATGGGGTGCTGCAGATGAAGTGATGCAGATCACTGATTCCCAAAGTGCAGTAAATGATAATAGTGGGATACTGATGACCCAGCTATTACCAGAAGTTGGCCAAATGTGAGAAGCACGCGTGCGGGTGAACGAAAAGGCGAACGACGTTGGAGTCAAGGCGAGGGCAGTTGAGCGTTGGAGCGACTTGATGAAGAAGAAGGGGTAGGCACGTTCAATCGAGACGCGTTTTGGTAATCGTTCAGAAGTCCACAGCACTTCTTACGTCTACATTATTATTATTTGATACTAACAACTAACTCCGGCGTTAACAAGCATCCCGCAGGATGATTATACATAAAACATGGCTGGCCTTTAGTCAGGTTTTAGTGGTTTTGGATACGTAAGTCGACAACACTTTTCCACACGCTGTCTGCGCGTTTTCCACTTCAGTACACATTTGTGTATTCTATTTTGTCTTTCCTATTAGGTTTCGGGCTACGTGAAGTCAGAACGTAGATTCGCTTAACGATGGTTTGATGGCAAGAGCTGTTTCTCCCAACTGAACCACCAACTGGGTTCGACCGTAATACTTCACTCTCAGCTTCTTTTTGACTCATTCCCTTTCGAATTACGTCAAAGAGCACTTCCCTCCATTTCCAGCTCTAAACAATAACAGAAATATCAGAGGTCGTTTATCGGGCACCCCGGCTGGGTCACTAACGATATCTTCCCTCTTCCTTGACGTCATTTCGTCTGAAGTGTCGTCGTGTTGTGTTGTGTCGAGGCGTGGAGCGAGGGCTCGCTGCTCTGAAACGACCACTTTCACGCACGCGGAACGTTCTCAAGCGCAGTAATCTACCGCTCATTAACCGCTAATGGCTCATTGAAGCTCTGGACGTCTTCAAACTATTACTTGTCAGAACTGGATGGTGTCTTATCACGAGCAATTAGGCCGATAGTAAAAACAAAACATAAAATACAAAAAGAGAGAGAGTCAACCCACAAAATGTTCAGCGATAAGAGTGAACTTCGTCAGAGACTTATAGAGAGATTCTCTGAGGTTACTAGGATATAATAGACTAATCCATGCCGTCAATATTTTACAGCATTCAATGTGATCTACAGGTTAGGTCTCTTTATGCACTCTGAAAATTAAGATTTCCTCGCGTAATACTCAATTATCAATTTCGTCCCTCAAGATGTTTAAGGTGAGTCACTGAATTTTAGAGCTAATTAGCGCCCAGCTCTTCTTTCCATTCTAGTTGACCTAGAACCCTAGACCCTACCTACTTAACTCTTCGATCTCAGCTCAAACCCGTCGAGTCAAATAAGCCCAAATCGTAAGCTATAGCTCGTATACCCTTATAGTACTCCACGTTATAAGCAAATCCTTGTTCCCAGCTCGAACATCTGCGCAAGCTCTAACGATCAACCTAACATGCTTGTTCCCACACGTTATAATGTTTCATTTGTATATCATTTTTATAACTTCCATTTACAAAGGATTACGCTGGTTTTTGGTTTATTATTCATTCTGAATAATAACCCTATGTTTTCGGTCACGAAAAATTTTTTACAACCCCCCCCCCTCAAAATTTGATACTTTACGTTTCTAGACATGGGGATTCCAAATCTGCAATGTCCGTCCCCCGTCAACCCCATCCCCCATCCCCGTCCACCAACCGCCGACCAGGCCGTTTTGTGCCTTTAAGGTGGTCTAAAAAATTAGTTCTTTCGCACAAAAATCCCATTTGGTATCTAGTTGTGCCCGCCATCTCGGCAATCCGATTGGACGAAGCCCATGGTTGTTATGGGCAAAAAATGGTTAAACAAGAAGCGATTCGAAATTCTTTGCTTTTTACTTTCCTTGGCTCTCCAAAGTAGAAAGGAAAGTTATGTAATCGACTGAAAAAAAAATTAACGAAACGCAGTGTAATCGCAAATAAGTCGTGTTTCGTATCGTTTTCAAGGCCGGCTCGACTCGCAGCGCCCTTTGGACTCGCAACGTCCTGCCAATTGCCGTGCGAGGGTTCACTGGAAGCCCTCGTCCCACCACTCCATCGGATAAGACGTTTATGGGCGCCTGGCGCCGGGGGAATATTTTTAATTTCCGTAGTTCCATTGTAGTCAGGTCATGTTTCGTATGGTTTACTAGTATTCGATGCTGAATCGAATGGGATGGGGGAGCAGTAATACTAGGTCAAGCTGTTCATGAGAATAATAAACCATTGTGTAATAATTTGTAGGGTTTTTTTTACATTTATCTTATCTTAAATCTACTGGGAAGTGATCAAAAGGCAAAGGGCTAATCCAGACGGCACAGGCAGTACATGGGAGGAATTGCTCAGCTCAGAAAAAGAACCAGTCATTCTCGTCATTCTCCTCCCTCCATTAATGTCCATCGCTTACGGATCTGCATTCCCCGAATTTAGAAGACCACAATACCAGTTTGTTGGTTGAATCTAGCGTTGTGCAAGCATTGCAGACCACGGCGAAGCAGTACCACCCGGCATCCAGAAGATTTAATTTGATTCTACAACTACAGACACGTCGCTTCCTCACCGCTAATCCCATCCACGTGGATATCCACCTAAATTGGAGTCATCGCTATCAAGTCGGAGTTTCACTTATTATTTTCTCGAAAGTTGGACATTTTAACTGAAACTCGCCGTTTTAATTTACCCAGTAATTTTGTTTTTATTGCCAATATATTGCTTCTAATTTTAATCATTTACTCCAGAGCTAACCATTTTATTTTAACGACCGAAAGGTAAGCGGCCTAAACAATGCTCATACACCTAAATTGAAGCTGTTCTAGTATGGGGTAGTCAATTAGTGGTTATAAGCCACTTATGTTGGTTTGCAGAGCCAGTCAATTGGTTATTTGACTGCCTGAAGATTTTCAATAAATTAGCACTGGCCACGTGAAGGAAGAGATTGTATCAGATTATTCTTTAATGCCGATGCCCTCATAAGCCTTGACCAGCCGCTCCAGGCCTTGGAATATAAACCAAACAAGTGACTTTTTGTTCCATATTATCAAACAAGAGGGTCGAAACCAACTTGAAACGGCCGAACCCACGGCTAAGACGAAGGAATAAACGTTGATCATTCCCTCAAACGCGGTGGGGAACCGCTTCTACCGGTCGAGTTTTGAGCAATACGTCGACTTGAAAGCGGCGTTCGACCGCCCAGAACAGGACGTCCTCTTCGCCGCTGCTCCAATCGACTTCAGACTGCGGGGCTCCTCACTTGGGATGTCATATTTCTTCCAATCTGGTTTCTTTCCCCTTTTTCCGCTCCCCTTTAAGTGGGAGCAAGTGACCTTAAAAGCCGTCTTGCCTTATCTTCCGAGTGGATCGTTATGATCTCTGAGCCGGTTTGCCTCTGCTCGATCTCGTCTCAAAAAGAGGAACACACACACACACACACGCACACATACGCAAACCAACTGGGATGACTTTTTCCCTCGGCCATTTCCATTTCAAGATCCAGAGATACAGTTTCACCTATCGCTCGAGAAAGCTGGTTTCGAAAATGTAACGACTTCGGTAATCTCTTAATCCGACCGGCGATGAATCCATCAAATTGCTCAACGGGTCTCGCAACGCCTGTCGTGAAACGTCAAACGTAAACCTGTTCTTTATTTAATCTGTCGCTCCTCTACAATTTAACTATATACTGCATTCATAACGGTACCCTCTTATTTAAAATATAATTATTCCGCAGAGAAGGAAAAAGGATCCTCTTCAGCCACACTCGACAACAACATGAAAACTCTGTTTATATTGGTGTTAAACAGGAATGCCAATGGCCTGAAAGTTCTTTCATATTGTCAAGACACCGTTGTCGTTGCTGCTCAGCAGATCCTTCATTTCCATTTTTAACATTCGGGGAGTAAAAGGTAAGAAGGCCTCATTTTGCAGATCAGGGGAGAGGCATCAATCGATAATTCCTCTACTCCAAGATTACGGTAGAATAAAATCAGCGTCGGTGGGCACTCTTACTCGCACTTGAGCCTATTGGGTTGAAGAGAAGAAGAATAAGCCCCAGAGCTCACTCAGCTTGAGTTGACAATCCACATCACGTCGATAACTATCATTAGGCACAACGGTTGTGATTGCTGTGTGGATCAAAGTGGAGATTGATAGAAACAAGCTGAGTTCAAGGGTTATCCTGGTTTTCAGAATCTTACACAACGGTTCAATGAATTTCTATTCTCGCGCTTTATTCTTGAGTAGGAAATTGTTTGGCAGGCCGATTTAGCTGGATCTTTGACCTCCAAAATGTCCGCACTACCCCAGAGAGTCATTATTTCCCCGAATACCTTCGTCCTCAAGCCCCTTTGTTACATATGGAACGTCCACCTCTTCAGTTATTTCCAAGTGACAACAGATTTCCCCCTTCTTCTGGACTTTCCCCTCAATTTACTTTCCTCTCCACAACAGACAGCTCCTCCAAAACTCATTCACCTACGAGTTCTCTCATTTCTCCCAATACACGGTCATCTAACAGTTCTAGCAATATGGTAGTCTCTGAGTTCTCCCAACGATTCTTCTCTCAGGTCACGCTACTCACGACTCAACTCTATTCCTCTCTCTCTCTCTCCCTTTCTCTCTCTCTCACTCTCTCTGTCCCTCTTCCTCCACTTCGTCACTCAATACCAGTTCATGTGTATTGAGAGTCCCTTGTTCGCGTTTATATACTCATACTCAACTGGATATCGCTCTTCTGTCAAGTGTAATACAGTCCTCACTCATGCTCACCTCGTTATTTCTCAGTTTCAAGCTCCCCCATTCGTGCGTCCAATAGAAATGACGAATCAATGGTTCTTGGAAAATTATTAACGTTATAATTAGTATATTCCCTTTCACCCATAGAGTGTTTTCGTCTGACATAGTTGCTCTACCTTAAAAAATATATTTAAACAGTACCAAACTAAAGAATATGAAATAAACAACTGGAAAACGTGGTCTTCGAACTTCTCGCGTGGCAAACAAGAGACAGCAGATACTTGTGGAGCGTAATTACTGTACGTTCGCCCTCTGAAATAAATCTACAACAGCCGGGAATAAATGAGTGAATCGTGTTCTTCTCTGAGTTGTTACAATATTGTACCTAATATTCGCGAACTAATCGTTAATGGTATTTACATTATAAACCCGTTTTCAGAGTTCGCTGTATCCACTCAGTTGTTTCTTTTCTGTACCGTTACTTTCCATAAATAGCGCTGTAGATACTAAAATCGTTTAACGGCATGGCGATGGATAGTCCTGATGGCCTCAATCTTCGTAATCGCCACCATTACGAACAACGTTTGAGCTTCTGGGTGGCGGTGGGTCGGCGCCACAACTTCATCCTTGATCGCCCTCACTTTGGTATATCGCGCGTGGAGTATTATTGTTATTCTCACGATGGTGACTTGACACTTATTAATTGCTGGGGATGTTGACGTCAAAAGTCGTCTTAGCGTCCAACAGGCCACGTATGTTTATAGAGACAATGAGATAAGTAGGGTACCAGAACGTATTGTACTGCCGGTTTTGCAGCCAAGTTTTTAACTTCCAGGAAATCGAAATGGTCTGCGACAATCGTAGTGTGATTCCGCCCCTAAAGCTCGCTTTACTCTACCTGTAGGTTTTGATCCAGGCCGAATTAGGGGGTCTTGAGCTAGGAATTTCCACACTTGCCCCTTTCGGGCCTTCCCCGAACATTGAGCCCTCAGATATTTCTGACGCCTGTAGCCATTTTTTCGTAGGTGTGGGGAAATCCAGCCTGCCTCTCAGTTATTCCGAACAGCATGGTTTTTCCATTTTTCTGGACTTTCAAATATACTCTCTGCCCCTCCCTCCTCACCCACTCTCTCTCTCTCTCTCTCTCTCTCTCTCTCTCTCTCTCTCTCCCGTACTTTGCGAAGCTTGGCTGGCTTAAAATCATGGAGAGAAAGAAGCTCGCAGTGGCTACTATGCTATTTAAAATTCTCAAATTCAGGAAACCGAAGTATTTATTCGAGCAATACATCTTTCAATGCAATATTAATGATATTAATACTCGCTATGCCTCATCCACTCTACAAATTCCGTCCCATAGAACCAATTTATTCAGCAAATCCTTCCTAATGCAATCCATCAAGTTTTATAATGACAACGCCGACCGATATGATCTCACAATTTCTGCCAAACGTTTCCGAAACTGTTATCGAAAAGATCTCTTCAAGACGTACGAGGACCCAACTTGATCCACTTCCATTTTTTTCATTTCCCTTGTATTAGAAGAAATCGTTTCATTTTGACTGTTGATTTGTTTGTTTTTTTTTTCTACACTTCTGTAGAATACTTTTTTGTTTTAAAAGATAACCGCTTACAGTGATTAATAGTCCGCGTGGAATTTATTTTACTAATAATTACAGGATAGATGTAAGAGAGGACCTCATGGTCCTAATCTCTTTCTGTTTTTGTAAATAAACGCCATCATTCATTCATTCATTCTCTCTCTATCTCTGCCCTGAATTCGGCAGTACAATTCGTTTATCATTCCAATACGGATCAGCATGTAACGCTATACTTTCTGAGGTTAGGCTGGTTGAAGGTGAGGGGAAGAGTCGGGCTCGCCTATGCGACTATGTTGTTTACGATCCTGAAGTACGGAAACCCTAGATACTTCCATGACCAGTTTATTATGCTGGGTGAAGGTCACATGCATGGTACGCGGGTCGAACTAATGCAGGTTCCTAGGTACAGGGCTGAATTGTATCTCTTGGTCTTTTAGGATTCGAGCAATTCATGTATCTAACGAACACCAAGAGCTATTTGACTTTAATTCAAGTGTAAATAGTTTTAGGAATAGAATGAAAATAAGGTTAATAAAAAAATACGAGGAAACCAAACAATGAGCGGTATTTAAGTAGCCTCCCTTGACAGATAGTGGTGGTGAAGATAATCTCCGGAATGCGCTAGGAGGTTTTTTCTTTTCCGAGGGCACACGGGACAAAATACCTTTGTCACTGCGGCCACGCATGGCCCTATTGTGATACTGACCCTTTCTTAATATAAGGCATCGTACATACCCGCCCCCCTTAGGAAGCCGAGTATATCCTTCACCGCAGATTCCGCTACGATTTGGGGTTCAATAGACCCCTGAACAAAATATTCAAAGCGTTTGACTGCCAAGGCAGGGCATTCACAAAGGATGTGCTCTGCCGTCTCGTCCTCGTCACTGCAAAGTCTGCATTCCACCGCCTTTGAGATGCCTATCTTCTTGAGGCGATACCGGAGTGGGCAGTGTCTGGTAAGGAAGCTAATCAAGACTCTCATATCTCGTCTAGAGAGTGTCAGCATTGCCTTCACCCTTAGACAGGAAGGCGTAACAAGCCTTTTCGCTTGTCTTAGTCGTGGCTGGCGATGTCAATGGCCGCTGTTTTCCTGTGCCTCCCCTTCGAGCCACCAGACGATTCAGGTGACTCTTCGTCATACCTACGTAGGGTTCAGGCCCGATGGGTAGGGATTCCGTGCCCCTTTTTGCAAGGCGGTCAGCCTTTTCGTTTTCCTCATGCCCCCTGTGAGCTGGCGCCCAGATATGGGAAAGTCTATCTCTTCCGCGCAGATCTTTATAGGTAGGATGGCCAGGAGGTTATGAATACGCATGGCATAATCACGTCACTTGTAGATTGAGCTTCTCATTCACAGAGGGTCCTCATTACTGGAAGTTTTCCATACTGGTTCGCGCATGCCTATGACTATCTCTGTCAACCTGTGGTCGGTACTATCAGCCTTACTTGGATGCTTTGATGCTTTCAGCGGCGCCCAAGATTTTTCTGATGCTGGAAGATTTGATCTTCTTCTAAATGCCTTGAAACCCATTTCAGTTTGGGACCGGTGATTATTGTACTGAATTGTATACCAGCCGCGCACTGTTTTTTTTTCCTTTTTTAAACAGATAGTCTCTCATTCTTTCTTATCGCATCCATCTTGTCCACTGTAAAGCTCTCCAATTGCAATTCATTGAACTCGTAGATTAATTTCTCCATCCCTCGTTGGTTCTTCCAGTGCTAGCGAATCCCACCCAATCAAAATACCAAGGACTCTTCACGACTTTTTCCAATAAGCCACTATGGCAAATAGTCATGTATCAGTCCCTCCCAGATGCTTTGCAAGTGTTGCAGGTAAAGCCAATCACGACTGAAGGCGGATTCAGAGCCTGAGTACAACTATAGACGGAGGTGTAATAATGAACGTGCTTTAGAATGTCCAAGCTATGACCATTACAATGATGAAGAGAAGTAGATGTGACTGCTCGTGCCAAACATACTCTTTTGAATTCAAGGTAAGACCCAGCAGTGAAGAGGTAAGGCTAGATGACACAGGTTGACGTCGGTCTTTGAAAAGTGAAGGAGAGGAAGAGTTGGGATTAAATTTGGCAATAACGATGAATCATCTCCTCTTCTAAGCCTCTTCACAATTTACTGGGCAGACAATTCAAAGGAAGAAGTTATGAAATTTAAATATTTAATTGGGGGGTGGGAGGAAAGAGGATGAACGTCCAAATATCCATCTTTCTCTAGAAAGAAGACACTGATATATTCTACGAGAAGAGAATTTCGTTGACTGTGGTATTGTCGCTGCTCTATTTTTCTTCTATCCAGAATATCAAGCAGTTCCTAGGTAGGTAAATCATCATTATCGATATGCCCGTCTGCTCGCCACGCTCACTTAATTGAAACTGTATCTTAGCGGGCCGAATTATATTTGTGCTTCGGTTATATCACATTCCCTATCTCCGTCAGTCGTCACTCCATTTTCCCCAGCACGGATACATACACCACACCCCAAACAGGTCTGCCACAGAGCTAACCACATAACAGATGTCATTTCGTAACCTATAAATACCTGCGAACCAGCATGGCGTCCTCCCTCCCCTTCTACCCAACACAGACGTTCGTCACTGTTCTCATTTCGCATTTGGACCATCTTCCCGTTAAATAATTCGCAGCAGCCACAGATTCATAAATAAAACTTACGGCTAATGGGTTTCGGCATTCAGTCGTTGCAGATTCACCGCAATCGCTTCCTTTTTTTCTACGTGACACCTCATTCATTACCGAATGTTTTGTTGTGTCCCATCTTCGCCGCTCTCCCTCTAAAATCAATCTTCAATGACACCGAATTCTTATGGCAAAACTCACGCTAGGAAATTCATACTTTTGTTTCTAAATTATGAGCAGTTTCACGTGCAGGAACGGGGCTTCGTCTTGTTGACTCTTTTGGCCTTTTAATATTATTCAGGGAGAGCGTGTACAAACGATTCGACGACACAGTGACCCGAGTAGATCCGCAACAGTTTTTCCTGGTAACCTTTGGTCTAAAAACAGAGGTCAAGCTGAATGGGAATGGACCTAAATGACCGAAATGAGGTCACATGCGGGATATTTTATTTAAAAGAGTTTTACTTTCCTTGGCCTCGTGAAGACGTTAGAATATCGCGTTCCGACGGGAAAGAATGAACTAGTATTTTCTCTTCTCGGAATATTTTTTCGAGCAGGTTTCATGCGCAGCAACGCATTACACTCCTCCACATAAGTTAAAGTTGGTGAGAAACTTTACACGTAGCATATTTACCGTGGCGTAAAATACTAACATTCAATAAGAACGAAGTTGAACAAAAGTGTTTATTATTTTTTTAAATCGTTACGAACTTTTTGATGTATCACTTTATGAGTTCCATAGACCGGCACATCTACGTACAGACCTTACTAATGTGACAAGGAAAGAACGTGGTCGATCGGTGTATCCCATACATTTGCGAGTGAACACACTTTTAAAAAGACCGGTGGGACTCAAAGAAGGAACCAAATAAATAAATTCCATGCCCCCTGACACCAGTGGATGGTGGTCGTCGTTTAGTCAGTCCCCACATTTACTTTGGTATGCAAGTTTCAAAGGGCCACGTTTTTGGTCATAACCTTCGTGAGGTGTACTAGGGCAATCGAACTCAAACAAATGAGAGCACAGAGACGTGTATTTTCCTTTCGAATGCAGATCGAGAACTGACCCTGACTGTCGTCCCAATTTTAATACGTTCGAAATCATAAGTTATTTTTTAAAAAACCAAACGAAAATGATATGAAAACAACTGAATGCAAGGAATAATTATAACATTTTGTAATAATGAAAATCTGTTTTTGTAATAGAAATAATAAAATAAAAATGGTTTAATCGAAGTGTTTTCTTCATATCTGGTTAACCTGCACTTATATATTTGTATTAAGTCTAGTCGACTGTCGAAGAACGGTGCGCTCGATATTTTCTTTCTAGAACACGGGAATTTTATCGTTAACCGGTAATCGGGACATGGTATCACAATTGCCATTTGCTGTAGATCTCACCATTTCTATTTTAAACTTGAAGCTTTAAAGGAAATAGGCCCATCGGATTAGGTGGTTTTGCAATATGATTGATTGAAGTTTGGAATTTCCAAATATGAATTTAAGGGGTTCGTGATCTTTTTTCAAAATGATCTCAACGCCACAGACAAATTGATAGAATTTTCTGAAACCGAATACGATAGTGGCAGCCTCTTTGTCCCGAATCGCCCTGTGTAATCCGCTTTTAGGAATAATTTTTGACGCAAAGCAAATTGAGCGAAACGGTTATATGCTTGCGGGGGAAGCTCTCATTTCACTTTCAACTTGAACACCACGCACTCTGCGGACAAGTGAACGGATAACTGGCCAGTGATG
Source organism: Pachypeltis micranthus (assembly GCA_020466155.1). Classification (NCBI taxonomy): domain Eukaryota; kingdom Metazoa; phylum Arthropoda; class Insecta; order Hemiptera; family Miridae; genus Pachypeltis; species Pachypeltis micranthus. The sequence goes on along the minus strand of CM035771.1, from coordinate 29,298,834 downwards.
ACTTGGATGCTGTCTCATTGGCCTTGGTGATCCACAGGAGCGCAACACTCAGGGATTAGGCCAGTACTTTCCCGAAAGTAGCAAGTTGAGGCGGTGCATCCTCCCTACAACATTCAGACCCCGGGGTCAAGGGCACGAAGAATTGAAAGAACGGGATCGGGAACCAATCGTTGGATCATCCTCGTGAGATATCGAAAGGTCGTCGGCTCTTGTTTGGTTTTCTTGTGACGATAGACATCACCTGTTCTTCAGTTCGCGTCATCCACTCGTCATTCGCTTTTCATTTACAATAGAGAATTGTCAAAGGTGGGCAGGGCTGTGAAAGGGGAATTAGCGTTTTTTAATAAACATCGTTCGGCTCCATTCATTCGTTTAATGCGTTGCAACTGACAATCTACTTTATTAATATGAGAGGTTTCGCAACTTAAGGTCGAGGAGTGTCGAAGGGCACGTATCTAAGGCGAACACGCGAAGACGCAAATGAATTGGCGTCATCAGTGCGAGCCTCCTCCCCCCCTTTTTTTCTCACCCATTTTCCGAACGGTTATACTCGTAATTATGGGAATGAAGTTGACCCAATGAACCGTCCGGGCATAAACAACGTCGACTACGACTGTGCTGCATTAATTTACTAGGCAACTGTTGGCCAGTTGGACATCCGCTCGTCGTACAGGAGGTTAGCGAGAAAGACCAGTTACTGCGATTTCTACTTATTTTCATAATGTAAAGTGGCTTACTGAGTAAATTAAGTCAGACACCCCTATACTCTAATATCAGTTAGTCTACGATGGGAGCTAAAAACAGATCGCCTAGTCCACCTTCCCATGGCTACGAAAGTTTTCAAAAGTCAAAGGTGGTGAAGCCCGTCCTAGGCGAACACAGTTGCACATTGGGACCCGAATAAGACAAGTTCAACTGATTGCTCTCCTCAAGTCAAGACCCGACATTGTCTTGGTTCGAAATCTGTGATCAGCAAAAAACGCCCTGCAGGTTTTCATGAATTCACTGCAGGGCAGCTTCAAATTGGTGCTTTGATTTGGCCGTAGCCATTTTTCTCCTAGCCACCCAATCTTCCTAAGATATCTAATATCAAAGTTTTGCGGCTTTACGCTATGATACGCAGTTACGCGCCGTTTTCCAGCTTTCACGTTACAATGCTTTGGGCTTTAGCTCATCAGTACATCTTTCATTTTTGTCAACGTGGCTATAAACTAAACACGTTCACTGTCAGCCATCGACGACTTGGTCAGTCGTTTACCATATCGCTGTCAGACTCCAAAAATGCCGTTATTTTCCTAGTCGCACTGACCAATTAAACTTTACGCTCGTACTCTCCACCAAACGAATGTTTAGAGAAACTGTAATGAGAAACAAAATATATTAACAGCGCAATAAAAGACCGTACGCTGGAATCGTCACTGCTCAAACTATATTCAATTCAAAAATATGATAAAGTTTCGTGTTATTCCGATTTCAACGTGATCAGCAAATTTATGGAATGAGGGAACCGAGACTTCTACCTAAGAGACAACTTTTCTGAACAGCCGTTTAAAAATAATTCTCAGGAGTAGGAATCTTCCATTCAATTGACATGCAGTGCGATTTCCATCGACTAAACCCAAAAAGCAAAGGGATACTCTACGAACAGGAATTGACAAGAACAAGAACCAATTACTTCTCGGACGCGCAACGTGACGGAAAACGCAAACTCTCTTGTGAATGCCAATATTCAACGTTCGAGTTGCGGAGAACAAAACCGTCTGGTCTGAAAAGAAACTGCGTAATCGTGAGAGCGTGCGACCCTATAAATACGAACTAGAGGCGCCGGACGACGATAGCGTTTTGATGAATCTACAATAAATAAGGGAAATGATGCGACAAGGACTGGAAGATTCGTGAGGCAGACAAGAAGATTAATTTTACTTGCAAGAGCCTTGAAAGTTTTCTGGTCGTTACTCAGAATCGCCGTCTTGACAAATCTCGAGAAAGAGAATCTTCGGTTTCTAAATTATCGGATGGACGAATCTTTTCAGTTCAAGGGAGAGTTGAGAAAACGACGAATCACCATTCGCTACATTTAGCAAACCCATCAAACTGTACATATGTAATGTAAAACTGCGTGCGAAACAATATATTCAAATAACTAACCACAACGCTCTATTTCGAACTGGCCAAAGTATGAGCCAAGTAGGGCAGAATAGAGGAGTGAAGTTCACAGAAGATTAAAGTCATCAGAGAAGGGAAATTTAGATGCAGTGCTAATGCGTAAGGCAGTTTGAGATAACTAGAGGTGGATGATTGCAGTGCCAAAGTCATCCAAGTCTCAAGAAAACTATTGATTGGAAATGTGGTATTTTGAATCAAGAACGTCAAAGACGGCAATGCTCAACTGCTCAAAAAGCCTCACTAATAACAATGTGATGAACTCAAGCAAGTTCATTTCAAACACGTTAATTCTGAGAGCTATAATATCACTTGCGGCTTCCTCAGCGTCCCCACAATATTCGATAATATTCCATACAGTTAGCGTTCATTAACCACATTGCTACAAGCAACGTTTACGTACAGCCGCTTTGTAGGAAACCCTAGAAATTAACTATCATCCTTTCGATTAGCCTTTATGATTCCTGCACATCCCCTTTCTGTTACTCAACGTCCTTTCAGTTGTAATGGTTTGCGGCAGACTGCCGATGGTGGCAAAACTGTTGCCGTGCAGTTCGCCGCTGTTTATAAAAGCGCCGGAGCCACATTTTCGTCAGAACGGCCACCGCCTTTTTAAGCCAGTGAATACGTATTTAAAGTCCCCGTTATATTGTGCGAATTAAGGTAAGCGATCAGAGCTTGGTGTATCAATTTCCCCATTGCCCCTTTATTTGTCATTCACTACAATCCGAGCATAGGTTATTGGTTTCATTCTAAAAGGAGTTCATTTCATTTCATTTCTATTTTTCCCTGATTAAATTCAAGTGGGTCCTATTTGGTTTATAATTTCATTTCCGAGTACTTTCCTGAGAGGCATTATTTTGTTTATTGCACATCAGGTGAGTGTATTCGAGTATAATTAACTTGCTCGTTTTTTGGGCCCTGACACACCTTTTACTCGTGTCCTGTACACGGGTAATTCTGTCAAAGAATTTCCCAAGTACGTCACACAGTGCAACGAGCGTTACATCAGTTACGAGCGTTTCATTGGTGACTTTTATCACTATTTATTGGGCTCCACCCAAAAAATTGGGGGTTTTTGGGGTCCCACCTTGTTGCAATAAATAAACAGCCTGTTTCTACGTGTTTTTATATGTCCGATCATTAAGTGATTCGAGAAGAAGTTGCGAATAACTACGAATAACGTAAAATACATTTTTCCACTAACAAGTGGAGACTGGCATAAGACATTTCATTAGATTGATCAAAATATTTGCGTAGAAACGTTAATATTTTGAACGAAATGTAGGTATCAGTAAGTTATAGTCGATTTAGACATTATGTAGAGAAGCCAAACTTCCACGTAGCTGTGATCCGTACAACTTCAACAAATCCCAATTCTCAGCTATTATTCATTTTACATGGGAATGCAAATAATAAGACCCTACGGACTCGTATCAAACACAAATACGTAATGCACTTAGAAACCATACTAACATACCAAAAGAACAACATTATAAATACATAAACATGAACCCAAAACCACCACTACTCAAAGGACAACCAAAAATTCACAAAAAGGATACACCCATCAGACCAGTCATAAACTTCACATCTGCACCAGCATATAAACTCTCAAAATATTTGACAACAATGCTAAAAGTACCATTACATTACCAAACAGATATACGATACGCAACACAGAAGAACTCACCACTAGATTAAAAGACGTAACCATAACTCCAAACACTAGATTGGTATCATTTGATATAAAAACTTATATCCCTCCATACCAATAAAAGAAACCATTGACATACTACAAACCAAACTAAGGCAAATAGACACGACAACCACTAGAAACGTCACCAACCTCACCAAATTGACACTCGGACAAAATTACTTTCAATTTAACAATAGCATATACAAGCCAAAAGATGGATTAGGTATGGGAAACCCTACCTCGTCCATATTAACTGAAATATTTCTACAACATTACGAAGAAACTCACATCCAGACCTTAATGACAAAACACGATATCAAACACTACGCCAGATATGTAGATGATATCATCTGCATATTAGGCCGTGATAACACTGACGATATACTAAAGGACTTAAACAATATCCACCATAACATCCAATATGACATGGACAAAGAACAAAATAAAACTCTTAATTACTTGGACCTAAAAATCACACGGTTGGACAACGAACTACAATACGACATTTTTAGAAAACCTACCGCTACCGACACGACCATACATTTTACATCAAACCACCCACAACAACATAAACTAAGTGCATTCAGACACATGATACGGAGACTAACAACGATCCCACTATCCGAACAAAATTACAAAAAAGAACTTGATATTATAAATACTATCGCAGAAAATAACGGTTACTCTAAAAAAACAATAAACAAATTACTAAGACAATATGACTCCAAAACAAACGACTCAAAAACAGAAAATACACAGACTTTAACAAGACGCTGCACATTCACGTACACAGGACCAAAAACATACGGAATAACTAATATCCTCCGAAAGGAAGGTATACAAATTGCATTACGTACGGACAACACACTTAGAACCAAACTAACTGCAAAGACTGAAAATACAGACCCACTCGACCAAAGTGGGGTGTATAAAATAACTTGTACTTGTAAAAACGCATACATAGGACAGACAGGACGAAAAATACGGACCAGATACTCAGAACACATTAAATCTCTTAGTAGGAACAAAGACGATTCAAACTTTGCCAACCACCTCAAAACAACTGGACATGAACCCACCAAAATACAGGACTGTACCACCTTACTACACAAACAATACAAAGGACGAAAACTGAACATATTAGAAAACATGGAAATTTATAAACAAAAAACTTCAATGGACAGATCATAAATGAACAAATCAACACAAAATGCGACACCATATTCACACCACTCAAAACACTACACAAACGAAAACAACCAACTGACGGATTTACAGACCACCCTACACAAAAAAGACTTAAATTCCACAATTGACAGACCATCCAACACGTTCCATTTATCTCTAGGGGGTTTCCCCCTGAGCTACATGACCTCCTCTCCCCGCCCCTTCCCCGACGCTCCATCACCCCTTCCACCTTTCTCTTTGTATATAAAGACCACGACCAACTGACTGACTCCAGTACTGACTTAACGGCCAGACGATGATGTCTTTACATCGAAAGCGCTTGCCCACAGTAACTCACAAGCCAGAGGAGACGGACTCACCTAACAGGTACGTTAACTTTAGCAAATAATAACTTCTAGAGGTCTCAACTCTCCGGAGAAGCGATGTCATGCGTGAATATTGTTGGATTAGTTGAATGTGCTCAATGTCACACTGACAATACTTAAGGGAATCCCATGGGAGTGAACCCACGAATAAGCTACGTCCTTTGGTTGTCACAAATTAATATTCTAAAATGAGCAAATGATAAAGTTATGTAACTTCTAACACAATAATAGAACTTTCCTCTAATGGGAACGAAAATAACATTTTGACACGTGGATCGTTAAGAAGACCTAGCAAGAGCACATAACAGAAATAGAGAAAACAGAGTTTTCTGCAAAAAGGATTAAAGACTCTGAGGAGATGACCAGGGATGAACGAAAGCTGAGCCAGGCGACTGGTCTCGACCACAATTGATCCAGTACGCTAATCTAGACTGGTCGACTCCTGCTCAAGACGCGAACAACGAAATGCTGTCGAATGGCGATACTCCTCGTAGTGGTTTATGAAGGTTCTATGGCGTACGTTTAGACATCACGCCCCATGCAATAGAGTCTACGATTAATTCACGATTCTCCCTTATCTCTTCTCTTGAATCTGTTGAGTGAGGACAGTTGCATCCGAATCAGCTGTTTCTGAATGTATTTTACAGAGTATTTTTAGCTCGATTTCAGCAGAAGGTGGATGGCATTTGATGTGGAGGAGACTCTATTAGACGGCCTTTGAAGCTTGCCCCGATAGATCAAAGTATATATCGAACCGATCGCTCAATTACAGCTCGCGTCAACCGCTTATAACACGATCCAGCGATTGTAGTTGCCCCATCCATCATCAAAGGTGATCTGTCACAAAGGACGATTTAAACTACCGCTTTTCGTTTTTTATGTTGCAGAAGACGTCATTGAACTCGCAGCCTTCCACGCGTCTCGCGTTTTCTGGGTGGTTCGGATGATATGAGACCTGGACTCCCAATCAACTCTACAGTTGCGCTTGTCAGATAAAAATAGCTGGACTCCTTCACGAGCGGGCCACCTACGTAGTCCATTGTTCGCTCTCAAGTAGGCAGTTGCCACCCTCGTCGTCTCAACGTTGAAAACAATGTGCTGATGATTAAAACATGCGGTGACTCAATGAAAAGGGCGAGAATGTCAAACGATCTGCGCTTTCAGGAGAATTAATTGTTGAATTATTAATCTACACGATCTATTTTTAGTTTCGGCCCCGCTGCGACGATAATCAACGCAGGTGGCGGTGGGGCTTGATCTTAGGTGACGCCTTCCCAAGGTAGATGGGCCTGAAATAGGTGCCCGACAACGTGAGTTCCCCCTACTCTACTAAAGCACTTTCACCAGACTAGCATGAGTGGGGTGCATGCTGAAGGGACGTGATTGTTACTGGTGTCTTGCTCAGCACCTACGATGGGTGCCAAACAAATGCAAAAGCTCTCGCACCAGGCTTTGCGGCCACCATGAACGAGGTTTGGTCTAGCGCTTTAGATTATGTACCAATAAGAGGCATATCAGGAGGGTCAGCATGAAGGGCAGGAACATATTCAGAGAAAGGTAGAACCAAAGAACAGAAACCCCACTCCTTATCAAGTCCACAGCACCACCAACTCTGGACGTGGTAAAGTTTCTCTGGCTCTTTTGTATCACTTAAGAAGTACAGCTACAATTCTGCACTAGAGGTTGTCTGTGGTAGTTCCGACAGGGTAGCCTCCACCTCACTCAGACCTTGCAGTTTAAAAACAAAGTAAGGGATGGGATGACTACCCTCCAACGACTCAAAGACCACCATGATGTCCGCAGAGCAAGCGCATTTTCCAGCATTGTCCTGGGTTGGAGTTGGTTTGCTCTGTTTTTCCTACCTTGCCCAGCAGAGGCAGCCATTTATCATGGCCCTAACCCATAATGCTCGGCCTAAGGCTGCGGGCTGTGGATTCCCGTGGTACCATGTTTGGGTCAAACAACCCTTAAGGCCAGAATGGTCGCAGACCCCATCTTGCAATGGTACTTGCGGCTTTTCCTCATCCCAGGACGATTTGGACCTACTGGCTAGTAAGCTGCGGCAGAGGGCCATCAAGCTTCCACCCACTACTCAGGAGCTCATCTGCCACGCATCTGGATCTCCGTCCCCTTACTTGAGAAGAACAGAAAAGTATCAACCATTCCCGTCGTGTACAGGTGTTAGTTATTTTGCAAGAGGCCAGTGTGATGGTCACCACTACATTTAGCACCTTCTAGTCCTTTGCAATAGTTTCCCCTCCCCACACCAGTTGTTCATGCAATAACAATGCAACTAATGCAATGCATGTAATGTTGATGTGCATTAGTCTTAATAATACCAATTAGGCTTGAGTCCCAAAAAGGTTAATGTTTCCTTCTGGTCCAGCCTCCCATTGCTACCTAATACACAGTAACTTTTAAATGTTTCATTTCAGGGCATTCACCGACAATGAACGATCTTAGTTTACAGGAGGGGATAATAAGTGCAGGAGGCGTATAGTTAAATTCTCTGGTCTCCCATTCAGTTCTGTCCAATAATCAAAGTCAGCCCTTAAACGAAGTCTTCAATTATGACGGTATTCTGAATTTCTAGGGCCTAAGACCGTCACTCTTCCAAGACCACCCTCCTCAGTGGCGTAGATGCGCGTTTCGAGCAAGTACAATTAGTTATTTAAAGTAGGTTGACATAAATTCCGACCTACGAGCATATCAGTAGCGTATACTGGAATTCCGTGAGGGCGAGGAAAGTTGCGTGACGCCTCGCTCTAGATATTTTGGGACATGAACTGGTCGCTCAATAGGTCACAACAAACCTTGTTCGCTTGTTTTGACGGAAGGAAAAGAAAACAGCCGGACACCGACGCCGTCGTCGAACAAAGGGGAGTAATTTTTACCGTGTTCTGCCTTCCACAGTCAATTTATTTTTATATTTGAGCGGCGTACCGATATTTCGAAAGAGCGGATTGGAGTTTGACATTCAAACGCATTCCAATTCAAAATGTGACGAATCAGGGGGATCTTCACGGCCAGTAGCAGGAGTGATATGCGGTTCTGTTAAAAGCACTTGGGTAACGTCTCCCCAGTTAGATCGAAAATTACTCCGGAGTAGGGAAACACTTGAAAAGCTGAGTGGCAAAACTCAGCAAAAGGAGCTGCACTTGGAGCAAATACTCCCTGCTCTACTGTACTAATAAATCACTGGTTCTCAGGCACATTCGCTGAGAATTGAATAACCGGAGTTAGTTGTCTCTCACACGAGAGGGCTTCCAGAAGTGACATGATTTTGCCTGAGAGTGGCTCAATGAGCGGGGAACCGTCAAAATGCCTTCATTTGAGAACAACTTGGCGACAAGAATTAAGCTATAATTATGCAATAACTTTATAATTCCTACTCATTTTTACAGTTCGCTATATTGATTATCATTATTAGTTATCACGAACTACTACAACATTAATAATATTGCGAAATGATATAATACCATACTCATAGAAGGATTTCTCATAGATCAACCAGCACCCAGCAAACCGATTCACGTTTTGATCGGTTTCCAGCTTTTTCAAACGTTTATTCGAATGCATTGTTAATATCCGTGGCTGAATACAGTTATGGAGGTTGAATTGGAACCCGCGTTGGTTGGAATTAACCGAACATTCACACTCAATCAACGAGCTACAAGGCACTTCTGATTGTGTGTAACGTCACTATAGACGAAGAGAGCCTTAATGTCACCCGGGGGAAATTGAAATTGTTGTGTCTTCTCAAGTCACACTCTCAACCAACGATGAACAATTTTTCATTTCTACGCACCTATAACGCGGTTTGTTCAGTTGAAGACCTTCGTGCAACGCCTTCCACGCTACCATTCAAGCGTTACCAGAGCGTGGATGAGGCACGTGCTTCACTCCACCTGCTCTCCCGGGTTTCACATCATTATAATGATAATACACAATACTGCAAAATTCCAGGTGAATAGAAACGTGAGCTTTCTTTCTAATCTCCTGGGAATTTTTCGATTGCCATTGTCTTTATTTCGTTATACCCTGAAGTAGCTAATTCCTGTTTTCTCGGAGGTTCGATATGCTTCACTCTCCACCACCTACAAAATCCCCAGCTTCTGCGTTCAAGAGTACAAACTTTAGCAGCTCACATGTAATGTTTAGTTAATTTGTAATTTTTCCAACTACGGGTGTTGTGTACCTGTTCTGCTCCAGTTCCCGGTATAGGCAGTTCTCGATCTCGAACGCCGCTGACAGCGTCTTAGCTTTTCTATGTGGCCGGTACTATTGTAAAGAATTATCATTACAAACTGTATTTCTGTAGAAAATCGGCATTTGATCAGTCATCTTCCGTTTTATGGCAGTTTAAGTTGTCCTAGCTGTTGTACCTCTGTAATATGATACCTTACCCTCACGAAGCAATTTTCGCTATTTTTACTTTCCTTGTTTGTTTTTTTTTGTGCATACGCGACTGAGTCGCTTTGTCACTGCGGCCACGAATGGGTCTATTGTGACACTATCCTTTACTTAATAGAAGACGTCATACACACCCGCACCCCTTAGGAAGCCTAGTATGTGCTTAGCCGCACACCCCGCTATGTTTTGGCCAAGCCAAGGCAGTCGCATAGGATGTGGTCTGCCGTCTCATCCTCCTCACCGCACAGTCTGCACTCCACGCCTATGAGATGCGCTGCTTTCCTGTGTCACCCATCGAACCTCCAGACGATTCAGGTAACTTTTCGTCATTCCTACGTAGGGTTCAGGCCCGATGGGTAGGGATTCCGTATCCCTTTATGCAAGGCAGCCTTTTTGTTGCCTTCATGCCCCCTATGAGCCAGCACCCAGATAAAGGAAAGCCTATTATGGGCAACGAGTCGCTTGAGCGCTTGACGACACTCCCATGCCAGCCTGAACCTGAACGTGTACGCTGCAATAGCCTTTGAGGCGGCCTGGCTATGAATATGTAGATCTGCTTACCCTAAGTCCTTCGTTAGGATCTCTTCTGCAAAGACCTTTATAGATAAGACTGTAGTTGGGCCCTATGATGCCCAGTCCAGCTCTGCCTCCCATTACAGAACCATCAGTATACCGCTGCAGGGCGCCCATCTCAGTCTGGAACGTCCCTTTCTCCCATCGTTCTTCCACAGTTCTTCCGCTCTGCCATAACGTCAGCAGCAAAGACTGCTGCCTCTTCTAGCTTAAACTTTCAAATAGTTCCTTGGAGGCTTGCCTTAGTCGTGGTGAAAACATTCCCTGTTTGAGAAGCCTTACCGCTCCCTGGTATGTGGTCCTCTGTATGTGTATGTGAAGAGATGTTCAAGAGAAATTCCATTGCAGCAGTGGGATAAGTACACAATGCTCCTATGATAGGATGCTCCTGTCACTGCAGATGCTGGAGCTTCCCCTGAACTGCTAGCTGGCCTGTCGCCTTCCCCCACACAGTGGAGGCATATGTGACCCCGCGTCACAAGATCCCCATGTCCAGCCACTCCATCATTTTTGGAGCGATGCCCCATGATTTGCTGCACATCCTGACTATAGTGCCCTGTGCAGCGCATATCTCACGAATGAATTCCATTTGAGCTGCTTGTCTAGTATCACCCTGAGGTATTTCACCTCTGTTCACAACTGGAGTCTGGGTTCTTGCATGGTGGGTGGTACTATTTCTAGGTTTCTTTATTTAGTGAATGAAATCTCCTTCCTCCTCGAAAAGTCCTTCCTTATCACACTACCTTTGGATAATGTCTACAGCTCTTTGCATCCGTTCAACCACTGTGCAGACAAATTTGCCTCTCACAAGAGGTGCAAGATCATCCACATATGAGACCACTTCGTAGGCTTGAAGCTGCAGTGTTTCCAACAGCTCGTCAGCCACTAGAAAGTACCCCACCCTTGAGGGCAGCATCACGTAGGAACCACTGTGACGCTGTCTTCCCCTAACCGACCCGTGATTTCCCTACACCTGAGCATGAACATAGCCAGTTTCACGTTCTGGGGTTCTATGCCCCTTTGCGTCGCTCTTGCCTCTATGGAGCTGAAGGAGGTGTTGTCAAAGGCACCCCCCACGGCCATGAAGTAGCACAAGTTTTCCTGCTACTTGCACGTCCTCCGCTACTTTGTTTTTAGTTGCAAAACCAGACCACAGCGGACATTACTTGTATTCATGAGTGATGCATATCTCGCTGATTATACATACCGCAGCATTATTCAGCAAGCTCAGTATTCAAACTGAGTGGCAGGTAAGACACGTCCTATTAGCTAACAACGGCTTTTTCTAAGGGAGGTGGAAGATGGTACCCGTGTGGGGCCAAGGTGGAAGAGGACACCGAGCAAAGCTGCCCCCTCCTCACGTCTGAACACCTGCACCTTCATAATGGTACTGCTCCCCTCAAACACCAACACTCGGGTTCATCTTGCGTTCCGAAAATAGCTTCCCAATGCCTTCATCTCCTCACAAGATATCAGGTTTTACTTCCAATTTTGAATTTGAGGCTCGTCTTGTGTCGAAACTACACCATTGAATATTGTAGTCACGCCCTCAGACATAATTGAAGGATTTTACTTCAGAAAGAAACGAGTTTAGAAACTCAATTAGGTTCATTTTCGCTCCCGTCGGAACAATTTCGGCTGCCAATGAGCTCGTAGCGTTCATTACGTTTTCTTCTCATTTTCGTGGTCGTTACCTCCTACTAAATTATTCTTCACTTTTACGGTGCATTTACGCCATAGTGACGAGTTGTTGAACACGAGTACACCTTTTCTATTCCGCTAGTGGCCAAATATTATTCTCGCTCACTGGTTTTGGTTCGTGGTTAGTTTAGTGCTCGCCAATTTTTTTTAATATCCGGAGCGTTGGAAACAGAAATAAACCTTCCTTCGATTAGCTCTTTCCATTTTCAAATATGTTCTTGAGAAAACAAAATGGCTAGCACTAATACTTCTCAAATAGGGCCTGAATTCATTTAATGGCTGCATGTTGATCACCAATAGCCATATAATCATTCTAGGGTTCCAGAGCAGCCTACCGGTGCTCACAGCAGCAAACAGAGATTTCAGAAGAGGACCGTGTTTAGCTGACCTCTTAACAGACAGAGCTGCTCTAATAGTAACACTGGACAGGTCGTCTATGACAAAACAAAGGACAATATTTAAACTTTACAAGATTCAAACATTGGTAAGAACCAAACAACAATATTTTCAAGGAAGCTGCTAAGTAGATCTCACTTGGTCCTGGCCGGCTGATCCGATGTAATCTGGTACAGTATCAACTAGATTTCTTCGTTGTTGTTCGAAACTACACGGCCAGGTGTTGAAGACAATTTTTTATGAGCAACCGGTGCGGATTAATCAGTCAGAGAACTTGAAGCTCCCAACATACCAGGGAAAACTCTTGTCAGACCCCTCTGGTGCAGTCGGCGAGTGCAATGAGAATCCTGCTGGACAGGAGCAATAAATTGTTTCAAGTTCAGTTTCACACAGAACCTCTGCATAGCAATTGTATCTTCCTCTACACGAAACAAGCATCGAAAAGTCTGCGTAAATTCTACATCGCCTATTTACGAATATATTACGGGACGAAAGGCGCGAAAGCTAAATGGTATCTGATGACAGTGACGTTGAGTGGGGCCCCCTTAATTTGAAAGGAGGCTGGAAAGTGGCAACTCTTCCGAACATTTTGGTTCGCCATTTTTTAAAAGGTCACAACGGGGCTGGGCTCCTTCCTTTGATTCATTAGAAACTTGGCACCCGGCTATTTCTTATATAAGCTCTTTAGAACAACACAAAGGATGTTTTCGCTGTCTTTGGATTCTATCCAACGAGGATGTAAAAAGGCTTTCGAACGCTTGATGTTTCTCAACTCTGCTTTGACTTCAACCTCGTGTTTTTTTTCTCTATTTTCTTACTGTTGTTGTTGTCCGTGTCAATAGGGAAAGTTAGAACCTAATGAGGCTTGAACACATTGGTTTCTTTGAGAACATCACTTTTTGTAAACTAGCGTACAGTGGCCACGTCAATTATATCAAGGCCTACGCCCTTCGTCACTCCCGAGTACGCGTGTCTCGTATTTTCTTGTGAAGTTTAGAACGAAAATTTCATTACAGCGCATAATTGATAGGGCTCACAACTCGCTACCTCAAGACAAACCCATCTTATCAACGAAGTAGGAAGAGGGAGGTGGAGGCAACTGATGGTTAACTCTATAGTCAATTTCCCAATACACACAACAACAACATACAACTCTGACTAAACTGAAACTTTGTATACCATTCCTGTTTCTCTCCTTATGTTCACCGATTTTTACTTGACTCTCTAATCGTATTTATTGAAACAATTTTTAAACAACAATACTTTTCCCCAACGTCCAACAGTTTTCACACAATCCCCATCAATTGCCAAAGGTTTTTACTCCACTGCTCTCAAAGTCACAACAATGATATCCCTAGTAATTTCCAACTACTCTTGAATGTTCAAAAATAATTTTCATCACCATTTTCTCAAAATTGTTCATTTTTGAACGATTTTTGTGCGACTTCCCAACATACGATACTCCTCGAAATACTATTAATCACGAAACTAACGGCAGTAGCCATCGACAAAATGAAGAGGGCGATGAGGCATCTGCTTGATATATGAGCGGTGAGAAGGAACGATGGGGCCATTTCAAGGAAAGCGAGCACTCCAATCACTTCGTCGTGTTGACCAAGCCTGGCGGCAAGCGGTCTGGCCTTTGTCACTCCGCTCGTTCTAGATTGTTGTCGCGAAGCCTGCGAAAGCGTTAGGATAACAAACGGGTTTTAGGAACCTTCAGTTCACGGCCACCGATAGCTTGGAGAAGACCTTTGATATTTCGCAAATTATATGGATTTATAATTCAAAGTGTTTACGGCCTTTCAATTTTACCTTGTTATTATTTTCAACTAATTCAAGTACGAGTTTCAGTTAAAATGTCAAGTGTTTGATAAGATCTTATGGGCTATTACACTTTTATCGCTCCTCCGTACACAAAGCTCCCCACCACTTAGGTTGCTATATGATGATGTACCAAATATATATGTAGTTACTAGTGTAACAAAAGATTTTACCTGCAAGTGCGCTTGTTCCTTTTCACTGATATTTGAATGAGCTCTTTTATTGCTATCATAAATCAATTTGTTGCCATTCTAGAAAGTTTTTCCTACCGTTATCTTGCAATAATAATTATTCCAAGAGCTATCCTGCTATTCTTAGATCGCCGAGTCTTACTGGAAGTGTATTATTTCACCATTTGAACCTTTAGCGGAGAAAGCAGAAGATCTTTGCAAGACGCCGCTTCGCTGGCTGACCTCAACCTCCTTCTTCATGCAGCAAGAGGGTCATCGGTTGTAATAGAGCCGTCGAATGTGCTCAAGAGCTAAGTGACTTGGCTTAACGATAGCACAATGAGAGCGCCCCATGCTCTCCGTCTCGTGAATCGAGCCTAACTGAGGCCTCGAGGGACGATAGCTTCCTCCCCTGTTCAACATAACGGTTGTGGAAGGAGGGAAGGATAATTAGGCTGAAGATTACAATTTGTTCTTGTAAGATGAATTCATAGTAAGTTAGCCTTCTTGCAATGATGGGATGGCCCTTTGGTATGACACATTTAACATTACATACATATTCGCCCTCGTTAAGTCACTGAAGAGAATTGTGAATTCGTGCGTTCATCGCTAAACGTATGCCCCCAGCGCTAGTTTCAATCGAGTTTTTTCGTTTAAATTGGCAACGTGAAGAGACGTTGCCGTACATCAACTACGGGATATTAAAGGACAAATATTGTATGACTAAAACTTTTCACTCACATTGTATTGTACAACAGTCTTGCAAAACTTTCAATTTTACTATTTTCTGAAAGATGAGAGTCGTAAGCAGATTAAGCACAGCCTGAGTAACCAGCATGATGAAATGAAGTAATTTTTCTGGATTTTCGAGCTCATGTAAGGAAATTATGAATCCCTAGAGTTAACAGAATTAATGAGAGAGGGGCTGACTTTTAGTTCCAAAGTATCTCATCCGCATAAACACGTAATAATTTATCCAGATGTAAGGCACCTTCCAACTATTCCACGATAAGGACGAAGCCCACTAAAAATTTTCTTCTTAGGTAGATAACACGGGATTCATTATTTTATTCGGGAGAAAACATCAACTTTCTATTGGTGATCAATTAACTATTTGTATTTTTTAAACATTTTACAATAATTTTGTTAGTTCAATTTAAAAAAAAGTTTATTCAATGGTCGCATTAACTCGGCTTTTGTGGTTGGACCAATAAATGATCATCTAACTTGCCGATTACTCGGATGGCCCGAAGTCGGATTTTTTTCTTTGTTAGTTCACTCGACACGATTTGAAGATCGTAGGATTCAGTACAAAACTGCGAGGCAACGGATTGATTAAAAAGGAAATTAATTTAACTTTCAGATACAAGAAATTGACGCGTTCACAGTTTTAACAAAGATATTAAAATAAAAATGAGTGGGTCGTCCGTCCTATGGCGCAGACACCAAACCCCACGCGAGGCGTTGACTACGTGGGATTCGTGGTAGAGTGGGAAGTTCTTGAGGTCACAATTTCAGTTCAACATTTAACTCATTCTACAAAGCAAATGTCCAGCAGTGTAGGGGTGAGCTAAGTAAGAAGGTGATATATGCGACGAGATAGAATTGTAGAAGTAAAGGGAAATACGCTCAGAGAAATGCACGCAATTGCAATAGTTGCGCCGATCCCGATACTTTACGCCTCTCAGCTAACTATCTTTACGACTTATTTTACTGAAATTGGAAGGGAACATTCGACAAAGGAGTGTGAACACAGTGCAAGTGAGTGAGAACGGCCTACTGATCTAACTTGCGAGGAAAGGAGGGGACAGAGGAACACATGTGGAGCTGGTACAATGTGTAAGACAGGGAGAGGAAAACTATGTTGACTTGAACCGGGGGGTTATTACTACGGCTGTACACTGGTTGGGAAAAACGATGGAGAAGGTCGAGGAAATGCACAAAAGAGAGTTGAGGAAGCAACGTATGAGAAGTGGCGTGTAAAAGTTCATTTTTACTTTCCTTGGCTCGACAAAGTAGAAAGGAAAGTTATGTAATCGGCTGAAAAAAAAATTTAGTTTTCTTCAGATCTTTACGTTTCAGACCCACCTGAGTCCGGAAAACACTATTTGGGAGGATGGTCTGTGTGTCCGTGAACGGTTTTTAGAGAGAACCGTATCAAATCAGCTCAAACTTGATATCTAGCCCATGAGACGCCCAAATAAGGGTATGAAATAAATCCACCGAAAGCTAACCATAGTTATCATAGTGATCAAAACACCAAATATTTTTTTTCTCAAAAATGGCTCTAACGATTTTGATTAAATCGTTTATATTGATAGCTCTCAATAAGGCAATTATACCATAAAATTCTCATTTTTGGGCGAATGACGAGAGCAGCATAGTAAACTATCAAACTTTTCGACGAAATGAGTTATTAGCGCGGTTTTTTCCTTAGGAACTCCGCTGGAATGTTAGTAGAATCTTTAAAAAAATTGGTATTGTAGTCCAATCCAATACTTACAGGGTGAGTGTTTAAAAACGCCCATGAGATACATGGGGCTCACTCCAGAAATTCCTGAGTTTTGAACTAAACGCCGTTTCGCTTACTACCAGTTCTAAAAGTTTCTATCCAATAACTCTGCAAAATTAATTACTATCCTTCTTCATAAAATGTGTGTTTACAGCCTCATTAATTATCTGTGTACCAATTGCAGCAGCACAATAACTTCCGATTCCTGCAGCTCTGAAGTGTTGTTTGACCAAGTTCAAATGTACTGAGTGATGAATGAATTGATTTATTAGAGAAAGCCATATAGAAAGTGAATTGATGTAGAGCTAAGGACAGTTGTGTGTTGCAACGCGCTAGGTATTTTGAAATACTATAGCACGTTTGAGACGACTGGCGAATTTTGTGCGCTGGAACTCGAAAACTTTTTTCTAAACGCGTACAACGTGGCTTCTGCCTAAATCCACTAAGGTTTATTTGTGCAGGGCACAGGGCAAGAAGTAAACTCCAGACAGCGCTTCTCTCATGGGGGAACCATTTCACCGAAAAAGTGGTGACCCAACGAAGGTGAGGGAATGACACCTTCAACAGAACGAACATGATCTTACGATCATATCATGGGACCTTACAAAGCAAGGCTTGAAAGAGATCCTAAGAAATTGAGAACATGGACTGCTGCTTGGAAAGGAAAATTTACACCAACAGACTTGCATTTGTAAAAGGATTGGCTGATACCTTCATGCTGGATATGTGAATGAAAAGTCACCCTTTTGCTCAGTGGTGCAAAAATCACCTCTCGAAATTTCCACAGCTGCACAAAGGACCTGTTCAACCTCAAAACGAAGCGATAATTGTGAAGGCAGCTCCCCCACTTATTTCACCTGCTGAATTACATTAAGAATTCAGAATTCCGTTTTAATGTGAGTGACGTTAGCACACTAGCCATCACCAACTCCATGCGCCATTTTATTTTATGAACTATTCAAACCATCTTCGTCTCCCCACCTGCCTCGTTAAAGCGGCTATTATATTGTATTCATTGCCATTCCCTCACTTTTTGCAGTGAAAATCGTAATTACCAATATACAGCCGGAGGCCTATTGCACATCAAGTAACGAGCTTTAAACGTCGAGCGACGAAAACTTGTACCAAGTACCAATTTATAGTTTATAGTTTAGTTTTTTACTTTTTGTTTCGGACTTTTTTCACTCGCAGTTACTTTTATTTTCTATTTCTATTTTATGAGCTTAACGATTACTTTATTTCAATACTTTCTTGGTATAAAAACATCTGTGTGCAAAATCTGGCTTGATAAGCATTTCATCACTTTGCCACAAACAGAAGTGGCCAAAACCGAAAATATATGATGCGTAGCAACACACAACTTTCTGCAATACCCGTAAATTCGAAGTACTGCTGTACATACGAGCGCTGTATCTTCGTACAACCAACATCTACGAATGCGCCTATACCGAGCGAGATATGTAATAGTGATGTTTGATCAAAACCATTCGAGCGGTTTTTGAGAAAAATAATAATATAATGTTAGGCAAAGCTCGTTTTCCTTGGTTGGACAACATTTCTCGCTAGATGTAGCCTTCCCTGTCACATCAATTAAACCAAATTGACATTCGTCCACGAAAGTAACTGCCTAAATAGGGGGGGGGGGCAACATTTAACTCAAGCAATTAGTATTAATTCAGTAACATTTATGGCATTTAAAGGTGGAATTGCTACATGCGAGGGTTGCTATTTCTGGAGGTTGGACACCATCTCGCTCGATACAGTCACACGAATAGTCACAGAAATGCCTGTGAGGAATTGAAGGTAGGTGAAGATTGCTAGAACACACTCCACTAGTGAATGCAGTGAGTTTGATCCCTGCTAGAGCCGTTTTCCTCGCGTTAAAAAAACCTACCTGCTTTCAGGTCGTGAGCCAAACTTTTCAGCGCATCACATATTTTTCCATTCTCGAAACTTTCGCAGAGGTATAAGTGCAGAAGGGTTAGGGAAAAATAATTTGAAAGCTTGATCAAAATCATTAGAACGATTTACGCGAAAAATGCGAAAACCCTCGTTTTTTGGTACATTTGCCCCCCCCCCCGTTTTTTGGTACATCACGGCCGTGAAAATGGCTCAAAACCATATTTTGGTGCCTTCAACAGATTCTGAGTAACTAAAAAAAAACCACCTCAATCGGTCCTGTTGTTCTCCTCCAAATTGCTTTTCACGTCGATATGCCTCAAAACGTCAAGCTCTGAACAAGGCTCAAATACGTTTTTACACGATTGAAACACCACTCTATTGAAATACGTTTTTACATGATTGAAACACCACTCTATTGAACTACGTTTTTACACGATTGAAAGCACAAAATAAAAATATGTACTGACTGACTCCTATTGAAAGGCACCGGGCGATCGTGGTGTAGTGGTTAAGATAATGGTTCATCAGTCGAGCAATAGTGGATCGGACCTCTGCGCGATTACTGTAATTTTTGTCCAAGTCAGCGGATCCCTAAACGTCTCCAAACCCTCCTCAGTACAAAGACACAAGCTCGGGGTCCTAGGAATGCAGAATGAAGGTGTGGGATATTTCCAGGATGCGGTTCTCATTCTTCGTAACGAAAAAACATTTTGTGGATACAACAGAAATGTTAAGGCATGAAGTAAGTTTCACTAACCGAATGTGGCTGGAACTAGAATTGTTGTGCTGTTCTTTTATGCTTACTCTTGGACAAGGAGGAAAAAGGAAGTTGAACAACAGTAGATGGGTGTACAAGATTTCATGTACAGCGCCTTCTCATCTGGCTTCCGAAGAAAAGGAAATAATCACCACAATGGCCACTTTAACTATATTGCATCACGTGGTTCACTGCGTTGAACGCCTTGAAAGCCTTCGTGGGTCAGCGATGCATTGTATTAATTAAGATTGAGAACGACCTATAATTGTTTTATATCGCTAGACGAGGATATTTCAACTAATCGATAAGGTCTTCGCGGAGGTTAGTATTGATGTTTGTAGTGACCGTCTATTGCTGATATGAAATCAGGCGCCGAATCGAGCGGCTGAGCGTTTGAACTCGGAGCGAAGGTCAAAAAGATATTCCAAAATTATCGATTTATGACGGGAATTCTCCTGTGAATTCGGTTAAATTCAGTTAACTAACAATTAATTTAACTGTTAGCTAGGCTAAGAAGATTGCAGATTTGATGTGAATTTTCCATAGAGTTAAACAATTCGTTTTCCCAACCATTCGGCAGTTAGCGGTCAATTGCTCAGACCGGCTGTTGCTAATCCGGCATTGGACGTCGCTTTGGTAACTAATGAGAAGTCTGATCCGCAGGAAATTCCCTCGTTGATATGCGTCGCGTTTGATCGCAGTTGAGGGGTTCGGTGGGTTTATTTAGTAAACTATGTACGGTGTAGGTATGTGACTGGTTAGTTAGATTCCGCGTCGGGTTGACCTCGCGATGTTCCTGAGACGGCACCATACTCATTAGCAGCCATCCCGTGGAGAGCGTCATCCAAAATTGCAACTTTGTAGGTGGTTTTTGAGTTGTGTTGAAACGACATCATGGAATGTTCGGTCACACAGTCATGGTTTAAATGCAACCGCAAGAGAGTTCTTTATCAGTCTGTAGAAGCCTTCGTCTACTTAACGGAACAGATTCGACTACCATATTTCGTCACAAAGCTGTCATGTCAAAATTCCAAAAACTACTATTTTCTATTTTGCGAGTATTTATATATGTCCCTATTCATAGGCACGTCACAAAGGTGATGAAGGCTTCTCGAGGTGGGAGGGCTTATATCGCAGAATCCTTGCTTTGCTGGACTTGACGAAGGCCATTGACTCTGTGGATAGACTCCGGCTTATGGGGTGTCTACGGGAGGTGGGTGCGGGAGATGTTGCGTTTTACTGGTTCAACAGCTTTCTTTCGGGAAGGAAACAAATTTTAAGTATAGGAGACCACGTTAGCGAACCCAATGGAAATGATTTCGGGGTGATTCATGGTTCAACTTTGGGGCCACTGCTGTTTTTAATTTACATAAATCGAATTTTAAAATTGGAGGTTCCCGCGAAAATATATTTATTTGCAGACGATTCGATAGTTCTGGTGGAGGACCTTCAGTGAAAAGAACTTTTTAGTTTTTGAATCTGGTGAATGAATAGTTAACTGAAAGTTTGCTAACTCTCAATATAAAAAAGAGTAAATTAATGGCAATTTCAAGCACCACGCAACCATCATTGCACATGTCTGATTGTTAAATAATCCACTCGCACCATGCCACCCATGTAGGGCCCTGTACTTGTCCCACGGGAGGGTAACTGAATATAAGTATCTGGGATTGACTATTGACGACAGGCTCTTCTAGGGAAAGCATGCAGATTCCGTGGTTCGTAACCTTAGTAAATTCACCCACATTTTCTATAATATTGGGCAAGTGCTGGGCGGAAAGGCCTTAAAACCGTATATTATTCCCTTGCACCGTTTGTGCTGCAATATGGCATTATTGTGTGTGTGTGGGAGGGGGAGGGGGGTTACTGAATTCTTACTTAAATAGAATTTGTATGGTACTCGGATATCCTTCCGCTGATCTCTTTAGAGTAAACCTTGCCTTCTTTCTCAAGCGGCTCTTCGCGAGGAACCTCCTACTTTTTTTTCATAAGCATGCTACCCTGCTTGAGACTACTGCAAAGTCAGCTCAAGGTCATTACCCCACAAGATTTGCGCTTCAGAGTTGCATAGTCAATCCCAAACCTCGACTGGTTTCGACCACTAGAAGACCTGTATATATATTGCACGTAAAAGCTCTTAATAAGGGTTGGTATATCACAAGATTTGGAGGCTTAGATGTAGAAGAAGAGATGACTTAAATAGGATACTACTTGAGTATATAAGCGCGAAGAAGGAGGGCTCTGAAGGCGTGAAACTGGTTGTACGGGAAAGGAAGGAGGAATCCGAATTAGATGTAGATGAGAGGTGAAACAAGTGTCCGTTGGAGAATTGTACACGACTGTATTGCGAAAGGTGATAGATGACTGTGTTGGGAGAACTCGAGACGACCAACTTTCATGAGACTTCGTAAGAAAATGAGTTTGGGAGGAGCTGTCTGACGTGGAATGGAATGTGAAAAGAGAGGAGAAAATTATATTTCGGAACGTCCAGACGAAGTGGAAATCCGTCGTCAATGGAAGTTAACTGAAGAGGTGGAACTTCCATGGATAACAAAAAGGGGTTAAGGACGAAGGTCATAGAGGAACCAACGACTTTGCTGTTAAGGGCCAGGAAGTCCCGTTAGGGCAGGTGCCGGAATTCCGAGGTCCAAAAACTCATACTGATTCGGCGTTTTGCGCCGAACACACCTGGACAACAAGTTGAGGTCTCCCGGTCGCTATAATAAAAGCAAATATAAAAAGCTAATTTTTTCATGGGTTGTAATGAAAGGGTATGATTTTTTTTAAACAAACTTGAGAACAGTATACTCCCATTAAGTTTCACATGTTGTTTTTTTTTCTCAACAGAAATTCGTCTATTAGTACGATTGTCTTTTCCACTTGGTAATTACGTTCTTCCTGTTTTTATTTTGAGTCCATGTACTATACATACTTCTTTTTTCTTCTAATTGTTTCAGTATCGTGTGTGTAACAACTCGTTCCCAACACCACAGGCCTAGCCTACAATTGGGATCTATTATTCAATAACCTATATGAAGTTTCCTTTTTCTTTTGACACTTGAAAATTGACAACAATCAGCTCCTCACGCCATACGTTATGAGCTATGAGTTGCAGAAGAATGGGTCAGTGGAAAGTAACTGACAGTGATTCTGCAAACGCAACTAAGAGGAACAAAGGGTCTTATTGTTACAGTTAAGTGCGGAAATGTGAAGTGACTGGCTCCGAAAAAAACTTCCAGAAAATGACGTCAACTCAGCTCGAAATTCTAAGAAGATCCCAAACCAATTCATTCTCGGTAAAACTCAGAGGAAATTGGGTTCAAATTGCCCGATAACGAGGCCTAATCGAAATCGGTTATCAAGTTCCGTCGAAGATATTTCAATTGCAAAACGGAGTTTCTGATCGCGGTCTGTATTTGGGAGCGAGGATTGGTTTTCAGAATTCAACGCCAACCTCAGTTCAATCGGAATAGTAATAGACCCAAGTTCGGTCTCTGGGCGGTTCCGAAATTGGCGAACGGCAATCGGCAATACCGGGTATTTTCGTTACGAATGCAAGGTTTCTATTTCCCAAAGGGGAACCACCCCCGTTCTGCTTCTACGAACCGACCAACATAATTAATTCGAGTTTGCGCGAGGGACAAGCAGAGGGTCGTTGCAAGTGGTTGAAAAGTGACAAAAGCAGGGCGTGCACTTGCACATGCGTCTCCTAACTCCCCCCCCCCCCTTTTATTTGAAAGTCTAAAATTAAATTAATTCGCCTCATACATTCCTTCTACAATATTTTCGTTTCTAAGGGGTTTCAGAATTGGTAAATGACGTGAATAGTTTGCAAATTGAGTAAAATTCGTTTGATAATGGTTAGGGAATTGATCCATCGTCGTAAGGCCACGTTTCATCTCGTGTGTTGGTCCTGAGATAAAGCGGCTGGAATGCCCAGACAGTCTGATGCATTCTCTTGGCGTCCTCACAGTCCGCTTGACTAGCGACGGAGATGCCCCACAGTGGGGAAGTAGCCCCGTAGGTACGCTAGACGTAGTCTGGTCAGAGGCCCGCCCTCTCATTTCCGGTAATACCTTTATTCCCAGGAGTCCAATAGGCGTTTACTCTATTAGATTTTGCTTACGAGTTGAGTCACATCCTGCATTCCCCCATCAATATTTATGTTATGCAGTAGTCCTTCGGCGCCTTGCAAAACTCTTGACTATCAGTCATTGTGTTGATAGTTTTACTGCTGCATTCATGATGCATTATGATGGCCCTAGCAATGATAGCATAAGTCTCTGCTTGTAAAACCGTTTAAGTTGGAGTCAGGGCAATGTACGTTTAGAGCCACATATCCATACCCCAGAGCCAGTACTTTCCAGAATCTTAAATCCATCTGAGTACATGCCTGAAACCGAAAACTTTCGCTGTGCCATAGGCTTCCTTCTGGTTGCACTTTGTACTTCCTATTGAACTCTTAGATAAGCACCTACTGTGACTGTGGCACCTAAACTGCTCCGAAAAATGTATCAAGGGGAAGAAAGTCAAAAATTTTCCCTATGATACTGTAGGTGTGGTTATCTTCACCTCCACTGTTATTAAGCCCCCCTGCCGTGTAATTTTTAGGCTAGGCTGCTACAGCTCTCTCGGATGGCAGCTCTGTGTCACCATACAATTGATCCGTATGAGATGACTGGTCCGACAACGGCCCCATAAAATCCGATGGCCATTCTAGGCTGTTCTTCCGCACATCTTTGAGACGAACACAGGCCCGTTCTTTCCAAGTTGATTTTACGATCCAGAATCACACCCAAATACTTTGCCTACTAACTGAGGTGAAATACTGCACCCATTACTTCCTGTGGTTTCAGTGTCGACAATTCATGAGAACGGCACTATAACCGTTTTGAGGCCGCCTCCTCAACCCCGCGAGCACACCATCTGTAGAGCTACCCCCATTAAGTCAGAAGGCACACTTGGCAGCATCATCAGCCGCAATCCATTTCCCAAGAAAATAATCCACCACCAGGCCCCACAGTCTTTACATTTTCTTAACTTACGGCACTTACTGTTTTCACAAGCTGACAAGACGAAACGCCGAACTCACCTAAAACAAATTAAACAGAGCGTTACAGTTTGACGACATAATCCCAATTTCACACTGTTGAATAATTAATGTTTCGTTAGAAATAAATCGAATTTCCGTTTAGGACGAAATATAATACAATAACTACCCGGTGTAGCGCATTCGTAAACTTTCCTCAGCCCGATGTACGTATAGCTCGGCAAATTGTGAAAAACAGGGCGAAGAGTTAGTTAGTTAAAGAGAGGACGTCATTTTGCCGGCGAGCAGGTATTTCGTAAATAAATTACCACACAATAATAAAATTAATAATAGACGTAACAAATAAACTTAAATGTATGGATAAGTAAGCGCGTGCATAAATTTTGACAAAGTTTGACTTTTTTGATGAGCCGCCATTTTCTTAGTCCATACTTCAGAGAGAGCAGACTTGCGAGGTTTTACCAAACATTGAGGGAACTATCAGAAACCTGATTAACCTGTTCGTCGCGGAAAGTAAACGAAAGAAACCTTTACACAAACGGTGGGTACAGCTTTCGTACAAGTACGCAACCACTAGGAACATTTTGTCTTTTATTTTTGTTTATTTTATGCAATGATAACTACGTTTAATTGTGCTCGTTGATGGTTTCGATATAATGGCCGCGTCAATTGCAATTGACATCATCACTTAGTCACTGAGGTTATTAAAACGTATGATGTTACCAAGCGTTAGATTTTGTAATTTACCATGCATTTAACCCAACACAATATATTTCGTGACGCTTCTCCGCTGCATATCCCGCGTTACATTTTCGAGTTTATGTAGCAAAGTAAAGACATAAAATGTCAAAAAAGTCAGATCAAGTTTTGAAAACCTGAAGCTAGAACTTCATTCGACCTTGTGTTTGTAAATTTGCGTGCCATTCACTTTCCCGCAAACCGAAGAATTGCAACCGTCCACAAGAAGCAACTTTCTGTCAAATCTTCAAGTTTTTGACATTATATGTGTTTACTTTGCTACATAAACTCGAAAATGTAACGCGGGAGATGTAACGTGAGATGTTACGCGGGATATGTAACGGAGATTTAACCTGTGGCCTAGTGGACAAGGCATCGGTCTCTTAAACCGGAGATTGTGGGTTCGAGTCCCACCGGGTTTAACAGAGTTTTTAAAGAAAAATACATAAAATGTCCCTCGTGGTTGCGTACTTGTACGAAAGCTGTACCCACCATTTGTGTTAGTTATGTCTTTACTTTGCTACATAAACTCGAAAATGTAACCCGGGATATGTTACGGAGGAGCGTCACGAATTAGGTCCTGTGAGCCGGAATAACAAGTATCATTAAGTGGTTTGTAAATGTGTGAGTCTGTAACGTGAAAAGTTAACGTAAAGTGAGTATTCCAGTTCGCAGAGAAAAATTTGAATTTTCATAAGATTCTCGCGTGTTGAGGCCTCCTAAAACGTAAAGTTTAATGAAGAGCTCGATCGACTTATTACACAAATAACGAATTTTAAACTAATCGACGACGTACACTGGAAGCAAAAATAACAGTTCCATGTTTTTACAGGACCAAACTCATAGAGTTCATTTAACTGATCAATACTTTTATTTAACAATTAGTATCGATAAACATTTTTCTGGGACGTACAGGACCATGACATTAAAGGCGAAATCTACTTACTTGCGTAGGTTCTACATGTACTACTTGGAGAATTATAAAATTTACATGGCTATCTACCGCCTTCACAAATAAAAGAAAGGTCTTGTCTAACGGCACTCATCCTTACTACACTGCATAATGTTTTAGGTTAAGAACGTATTTTAGACGAAAAATGTTTCAAATAGCTTCAGTCATTAGTATTTCCTTCGAAAAGAAACATCGATGTTTTGGCCAAGTTGAAGTGGATGACGTTGGACGAAGTGAAGAGCTCTTAGCAGTCTCGTGACCTCAAGTTCCTATATATCCGGAGCTAAACTTGACGACCAGACGTAATTAACGCGTGACATCGAGACGAAAGTTCCTTCAAGCGCAGAAGAAAATAACTGTGCCGTTGGATGGCGCGATTAAAAAACTGTCCTGACTTGGTCGATTATAATACGCCGTTCTGCTCTCAGATTCTTATCTGAAGCCGCTTTGTTGAAGATCCGCCTCAACAGCCCTCGCGGCATAGAAAATCGCTCGTGACCGTCCTTATAAGAAATCGATGACGTCAAAGGATCGCCCTCGATTCAACGCATGACAGTTCCTTGACCCCTTCGAGCTGCAACTCTTCCAATGAACCGCCACGGAACCATCAACTGGATCACACCTTTCGTGAATTCGGAAGTTCCCGCACCTAAGATTGGTTTCCATCTTGCGCAAATTCTAACGTGTACACGTCTATGTATCCAACATGTATTTGATCCAACTCCGCCAAAGTTGCTCACTTAGTATAAGCAGAAGGACACTAGATGGGGGATACGAGAGTTGTAAAAGAACTGTTAGGGCGCAGGAAGGGGCTATGGATCAATTAAGTCTTCGAATTCAACAGTGTGTCAATCGTCCTGAGTAAATCCCAGCTTCCTTCGTTCAGTAGGATTATTAAAATCAATGACCTATTAAGCGCTCTTCGAGACACCGTTCTTTTCCAATTGGCTCATCCCAACCCATTTAGCCTTTCGATAAAAAATACCCTCGTGCCATTGTGTCTACCTTCCGTCACAATCAGTAGTTCCATAATGACAGTGAGTGATACAAAACATTATGTACACCACTATTTATTCACTGGTTTGATTTTCACTCGATTCCTAATGTGGAATAAACGTCTTTCTTCTCCAGAAATCATGTTCATTGTGAGTCACTTTTCCTCTCAGCTCTCCCACTGTACTCCTGCACCAGACAGCCTGTTTTTTTGGGATCCACGAGAGTAAAAGGATGTTTCTGAAACGAAAGTTGTAAGTACTATGCTGACAAATTTGCAATTAAATCAAACAAGTAGTTTTCGTGATAACCTATCGTAAAATTTTTTTTTCAAAATAGCTGTTACCACTTTTTTTACTTTGTTTATCACCACTTTGAACCTAAACGTGATATATTTTGTGATGGGGAAAGGTAGAGAGTAGAGTTCTCACGAAAACCGGGGTTCTGCTGATCACTAATTGTGGCAGATGGTGGAAAAAATAGATGGCGAGAGAGTTTTCTTTTTGCTGAAAGGCAAAAGCACTGAGTGTAGTATTGAATACTTCTTTTTTCAATTTATTTTTCATTTAAATTCTAAAAATCGCGGAATTTACGCGAGGGCACTGAAAAATTGGTTTGTTCGTTAAACAATTATTCAAAAAACGCTAGTTGGTAAAGCTTTTCTCCTTCACGAGAACGCCTCGAAATTCGTGTTGGACGGGCCATGACTTTCCAGTCGCAATTCAGGAATTCACCATTTGAGCAGAGGGTGAACATCATGACCGCTCCATCAATCATCACGCCATCCTTTATAAATCCAAATAACCTATTTTATACGTCGAGGCAGTCCGTCGTGGCACATGATCTGAGAGACAAACGGCAGTTGATAAGAGATAAAAGTCTCCTACTGTGCACAGGGCTGAGACCGTCGTGTGCTGCGTCCACGCGTGATGTTTGATATGATTTCAATTATTTTTATTCGTCTGTGAATGACTTCAAACAGACTCTTAGACTGAGTGCATGTAAATGCTCAGCTTGCGTAACAAGTATGAATAGCGCTCTAACACTTCTATAAACTAAACTGCACTTGGTACATTAAACAGCAGGAATTTCGATTCCGAGGCACTTAACCTTAGTTCAACCAGAAAGGTGATCAGCAACTGTCAGTTTGGAGCGATGTTGCCACCGAGTTCACGCTACTTTTCGTCTCTTTCCTTTTGGTTAGCCGACGACTGAGTTATGCGACCAGCATCAGAGAAGTCTGTGAAATGCGCCGCTTAGTAGGTCGCTCAGTCTGAGTATAGCTTGTGGACGCGGAAAACGTTTGACGGACACAGTAATGAATGCACGCTGTAAACTACAACTAAACCGGAGACAATCTGTCTGAAGTAAAATAAGCTCGTTAGCGAGAAATGACTTAATTTATGAGTCAAGTGGTCCGCCAGATCGGCAGATTACATCATTCGTCCCGATTTACAGGAACGATCTACGACTTTATGTAAAACACCCAGTCGCTATTTCCACCGTTTCGAATACGTCATGCATAAAAATATAAGAGAAAGTTGGAACGTTTGCATTTGTGTGGAACAACAAAGGTGCTGCGCCTAAGTCCCTTTTCTCCACGATAAACTAACACAGTTCCGACGTATAATAAGACGGATAATCAGCCGCAGACGATCAGAGTGTTGGTTCCCTCGTGTGCCTCCAGGTTCAGGGCACGTGTTGCTGTCTCGCGTGACAGTAATGACTACCCCTAAATCTACCAACATTGCAATTATGAAACGGTTCGAGATCATAATTGCTCAATTTTTAAACCTGAACGATCAAGTTGTAGGTGAACGAGGTCAAGATTCAACTCGTCTCTAAACCTCGCTCGGACGCGCATTCCCACAAGCACCAATTACCGTTGAGAATAATCGGCTCCTACGAGATCAAGAACTCAGTGACGACCAAATTGAGAAGCTTGTAAAACTTTCAGTGGTATACGTAAATATAATTATTTGGCTCACTATCGGCCAGACGATGCCTTGTATCGTATTCAGAGAACGAATTCGGATTCCTCCTTCAAAATTCAAATTTGTTCTCACGTTAAACAAGAAAGTAATGTACATCCATCCGTTTTACTCTCAAAACATCCACCCATTTCATTCTCATTTTTGTAGCATAGCTCTCCTACTCCTTCCCAAACGCATTCGGTAGAATAAACAAGAAGAGTATCAAGCAGGTCAGCTGAAAGCTGTCAGCAACATGCAAGCTCCACTTCTTTCTTTGTCTAAAACATTCTCCGTTCTAACTCACCTCTTTACTGCCAGAGCTCACTTTGACATTTAGCATCCCTTAATTCTTTAGCTATTGCCAGCATCCAAACACGTCAGAGTGACTATTGCAACTAGAAGCTGACTGCACAGAGTAGAACCAAATTTGTAGGAAGATACGGGTGTATAGTCCTCGTCCAAGGAACAAGTTCAAGATATGCAACATTCAACCGATATCGTAGAGGTGAGTTACCGTCAGCATCTGATCATGCAAACACAAAGTACAAATTGTGTCCGACCAAGATTCCTAGCAGTTGAACTAAAGTGTATTTTTTGTTTCTTAGAAGGGTTTTCTACAATTTTCTCGCCAGCAATTTAGTTCTAGTTTTAGTTAGTGGCAGGGGTAAACCAAGTTTAACTGCCATAGAGGCTTTCATCTAAAAGAAAACAAAACATTATCAAGCACAGCTGAATTATCCTAAGAAACATATTGATGATTCCCAGGGGACACAGGGGGGGGGGCATATACTTCAAAGGATTGCAGCATTCATTAGACGCTCCCAAAATACAGGAAACTTTTGAAAAGCAAACTCAATTCAGTTACCTTCTATACGCTTCAATACCGCCCTCGTTTTTTTACCTGCCCTACTGCCCTTAGCAAAGGCACATTCGAGAATTTCAGTTGCGCGCCTTACACCTGGGGCTAGTTCTGAAGTCTGAAATGTCTGTGCAGGTCCTACTACACATAAACGCTAACACAAGAATCAATTCAAATACTAAGGGGCTTCAGTGAAATGAACTCTGCTCGATAGAGTATTTAACACATCGAAACTGACCCTGGTTTTAACATAGAGGTTTTCCATAAATTCCCAACCCCCTCCCTTCCAGTCATTCTCCTTTCCTTTAAAGGGCCGGTGAGTACACTGACCACAAGATAATTATCGACGATGGGCTGCTCCTGAGAATTTTGTGGTTAATTAGCTTACAAATGTCCTGAAACCGATTACTAAGCTCTGGTCGGACTTCTACCATATGGCATTTCAGTGAGAAGAAGCGCTGTTGGTTCTCATTCACACGAAATGCTCACTCTTCAGAACGCCATTCAGAAACTTATAGACAAGAAAAGGGAAGGTTTCCCTCGGCCGATTTCACTCGTAGAGAGCTCAACTCTTAGCCTTCTCATCCATTACCATAAGCGCCCTACACTGTTACAACCTAGTAGGCCGATTATGTCTCGCTCTCTATCTTTTCGCGTAATCTTTCTATTTACTTTATGGTTTCGATCCCTCTACGACTTCAATCTAAACCATAAAATCTCACATCCTTGGCCCTAAATCGAGTACAGAATTTAACAAATATGGGCAACAGCTTCAGATCGTTCAAGATAGTATTCAATGATCTGAAGAGAAATCAAAAAAATTGTTCAGCCGGCTACACTTCGTGGAGCCAAGGAAATCAATACTGTGCATCATCAGCGGGTCCACGCTATACTTGCACTGATCGAAAACACGTTGGAACGGACTATTGAACGCCATCTGTCTATCGATGGATCAACTAAATAAAAACCGATTAGGCACCGACCTGCGTTACAGTGGTGTCGTGCAGGCTGGGTAGGATGACCGCAATCGTTTTAAACGGCTGTCGCTTCAGATCTCGCGGCTTTCTTCACTTCCACGTTAACTTATGCGGTTTTCCACTTTCTTTCAACAGACGTTATTATTGGGTGCTTACATCCTCTTCAAACAGAATCAGTGAGTAAAGTCACCAAAATGGGTTGGGTCGGATTAGTTGAAATTTGATCCTAAAAAAGTTGTAAAGTAAGTAGAAACTACGTCTAAGCCTAAAACAAGAAGTAAAGTTTTTTGCACATTTAAAACACCTTAATAAGAAGTATCTGTGTATTTTGTATGTTTTGTTTTTTTACATAGAATTCGATGAAATCACCGCAATGTTATGCACTGCAACGAAACACCACAGCTTCAGAATCAAAAAATGCTCAAACCAAGGCATTGAGTGCCTACGATTTAAAACATTCAACGTTTAAATTTGGTGATACCACCAAAGTCATCATGGCGTAGTGGCATTATTACGAGTCGTTTTTGGTTATGTACGTATTTATCAACATTGCAGGCGCCTATTATTACGTCGTCAACTCTTTACCTCCTGTTTTGAAAAAGGTTTTTGCCGAAATATAAAATAAGTAAAGTAATAGTGATTCGTAATAAATAATAACAATATTCAACGTAGTGAACTGTAAAAATGGAGTAGGAATTATAAAGTTATTGCATAATTATAGCTTAATTCTTGTCGCTAAGTTGTGCTCAAATGACGGCACTTTGACGGTTCCTCGCTCATTGAGCCACTCTCAGGCAAAATCATGTCACTTCTGGAAGCCCTCTCGTGTGAGAGACAACTAACTCCGGTTATTCAGTTCTCAGCGAATGCGCCGGGGAACCAGTGATTTATTAGTACAGTAGAGCAGGGAGTATTTGCTGCAAGTGATATGCCACTCAGCTTGTCAAGTGTTTCCCTACTCCGGAGTAATTTTCGATCTAACTGGGGCGACGTTACCCAAGTGCTTTCAACGGGACGGCATATCACTCCTGCTACTGGCCGTGAAGATCCCCCTGATTCGTCATATTTGGAATTGGAATGCATTTGAATCTTAAAATCCAATCCGCGCTCTCAAAAAATATCGGTACGACGCTCAAATATAAATATAAATTGATTGTGGAAGGCAGAACACGGTAAAAATTACTCCCCTTTGTTCGACGACGGCGTCGGTGTCCGAATGTTTTCGTTTCCTTCCATCAAAACATGCTAAGGTTTGTTGTGACCTATTAGGCGACCAGTTCATATCGCGAAATATCTAGAGCGAGACGTCACACAACTTTCCTCGCCCTCACGGAATTTCGTGATACGCTTTTTTCCCCCGAGAGCATACGGGACAAAGTAGGTGTGTCACTGCGGCCGCAAATGGGCCTATTGGAACACTACCCCTTATTTAATAGAAGACGTCGTGCATACCCGCCCCCCTTAGGAAGCTGAGTATGTCCTTCAGAACCCGGAATCAACGAGCCCTTGAGAGCAGTATTCAAAGCGTTCGGCTGCCAAGGCAGGGCAGTCGCACAGAATGTGCTTTGCCGTTTCGTACTCCTCTGCGCACAATCTGCACTCCACCGTGCACTCCATCTTGGTACGGTGATACCTAAGTTGGCTGTGTCCGATAAGAAAGCTAGGTAGGTCCTGTCTGGAGAGTGTTATGAGTGTAATGAGCCTTTTCGCCTGTCTTAGTAGTGGCTGGTGATGCCAATGGACGATTCAGGTGACGTTACGTTATTCCTACGTAGGGTTCAGGCCCGATGGTAGGGATTCTGTACCCCTTTGTGCAAGGCCCTTTTCGTTGCCCTCATGTCCCCTATGAACCGGCACCCAGATAAAAGAAAGCCTATCGCCTATAGCCTCGAGTCGTTCTTGAAAACACTCCCATGCCAGTCAGGACCTGAAGGTGTAGACTGCAACAGCCTTTAAGGCTGTCTGAGAATATGTAGATCTGGTTGCCCTTATGTCCTTTAGTCAGGATCTCTTCTGTGCAGGTCTTCATGGCTAGAATTCCCGCTTGAAATATCGTGGAGCACTCTCCCAGCGGCCTAGCAAGACTGTAATTGGGCCCTGTGATGCCCTCCCGCTCTGCCATCCATCACAGAAC
Source organism: Pachypeltis micranthus (assembly GCA_020466155.1). NCBI lineage: Eukaryota > Metazoa > Arthropoda > Insecta > Hemiptera > Miridae > Pachypeltis > Pachypeltis micranthus. Next base: position 29,265,495 of record CM035771.1, on the reverse strand, counting down.
CGTCAGTATACCACTGCAGAGTGCCCACCTCAGTCTGAAACGACCCTCTCTCTTATCGTTCACTAGAGTGGACGCCAATGCTGATTGACAGCTCAAAGTTCTTCCGCGCTGGCACGACGTCAGTAGTAAGGACTGCTGCCTCTTCTAGCTTGAACTGTCTAGTAGTTCCCTTGAGGCTTGCCTCAGTTCTGGTGGAAACATTTCCACTCTGCGAAACCCTTACCGCTCCCAGGTATGTATGTGAAGAGGTGAGATGTTCAAGAGAACAAGTACTCATTGCCCCTGTAATAGCAAGTCACGCCTGGCCCTGCAGTTGCTCGAGTTTCCCCTGAACTGTGGAAGCGTATGTGACGCAGGGTCTTATTTTCCCCTTGTAGAGCCACTCCATCATTTTTGGAGTGATGCCCAGCCTCCTACATGCCCACAGAGCTGCAGTTGCCTTGTGCAGCGCATATATCATGTGCAAGTTTCATGTTGCATAATCGACGAAAGGACACTACCCTGCGCAATAATGCTAACGCACAAGATACTCTGCACCAACTCTCTGTATACGATGAGCACTGTATGTACTACACAGTGAAGACCACAGGAAAATGTGAACGAATTTCCCCCATTTAAGTACTGGGGCAGTCACTTACTACCTGAGTATCTAATGGTATTGCCGATCAATTATGGGACAAATGCAATCACCATGAGGTTTGCTATTAAGATTACCACAACATGTGTTATAATACCGACATTCACGAGTTTCTTTGTTATTGGTGTAGAGAACAACATAAAGTTGAATTTGTAATTTTTGTGTCAGTACTGACTGAACTCCAAGAATTATACCCTTTTCTAGTAGTTTAAGTAATGAAAAAACGCAGTAAATTATTACACAACAGTTAATTATTCTCTTCCACAGTTCAAAGTCCTATCCCATTCGATTAAGCATCGAAAAATACCAGTAAACCATACGAAACATGATCACACTATAACGGAACGACGAAAATTAACATATTTTAAGCGGTAGTTGGAGCGAGACAAGGTGCATTGCGGGAAATCAGCAGGCCAGGGAGAAACGATACTCAAACTCGACGTAAATGCCATAAAACTCGTAATTAAATTTCTCTGGCCGAAAACTGGGAAGAAAATGTTTCCTCATAAACCTCTCTCATATACTAGAACTCACGGAAAAATTAAGGTGGTCCCTACGCGTTGGGGGGGGGGGGTTAATAACAGTCATAAGGTAATTAAGAGCTACCCCAGAAATTACAGAATTCAAACTACTCCTACTTCCAACAACTTAAACCCAATGACTCCTAAACGGTAAACACAACCCTTCTCAGAAATATCACGCCATTAGTCTCATAAATCTCCTACGCACTGATTAGTCAATATTGGTCAAAGAGCAAGTAGGACTCAATAAAGTTAAAAGCGTTCTTGCCAGGTTCAAATAATTAGGCGTAAAATATATCGGATTAGTAGCGATGTACGTGGAGCGAAAGGGAGTTGTGTAATACGGCGTCTCATTTCACAAACAAAAGAAATAAAACTAAAGACCGCACTCTAAATTTCATTGTAGGAGCTTCATTTATTATGTAAATGTCCCAAACCTGCTAATTTCACGCAAAAAAGATTCGAAGGAAAACGAAACTCGTTCAAAAGGCGTAACAGCGTCAACCAATGCCAGAATCAATAATGAGCTCGTGAACCATCTTCGCCTTAGAGAGCGGTAGATCGATAAGCCGTCTAAGCATCTGCGTCTCGCACCGCAGGGAAGTGAGGAGACGGAGGATTGTTGACGACCAGGCGCTGGGAGTAAATGTCAAGGCTGAGTTGAAGTTTATTGCCAATTATACCTTCACTTATAATAATCGTCATTCTCGAACTCGCCCGAATGAATAAAACGACGAATAGGCTGAAATGTTAATTAACGAAAACCTGTTTCATGGAAACCGTAAGGATAGAGGAAAAAGAGTAGCCTAACGTAGCTACCAAAATCCAAGCTGAAGTGGACTCAACGCAAAGTGACTAATGAGGAGAGAACTGCGACCAGACTAGAATCAGTACATCTTGAGGCCTATACGTCAAATTTCATAGCGTGATCCACGGGTGTGTGGATGTGTGATACAATTTTTGCTAGATAGGTTGAACCGATCGAGAACACTACTTTTTCTTTTCGCTACCCTGTGACCAATTTTTCGTCTTCTTCAAGTACATCAGTACTCTTTTTGCCGACTTCCAATGAGCTTTTCCAAATTTTGAATTGAGTTGACTCATAGAATTCACAGCGTATGCTACGACTGGCCTGGTGCATGCAGCTAAGTACATGAATGAGCCTCTTTCATCATGTCATTTCTAGATGGATCAAATAATTTATGTTTAACTTCCAACGGAGTTGAAAATGTTTTTACGTACCATTTTATGAATTGAACGCGTTCACGCCCTTTCTAGTCTATCACTCCGTCTTATCCTCATGACCAAACAGTTTTTCGCATTTTTTAAATCTTTCAAAGTGATTAATTCAACTCTTTTTTAAAACATTCACTTCGTGTAAATTGTTGTAGAATATTAAAAACTCATTCACGTAAACGCAGCAATAATGATTGATTCAACAGAAATTTTGTGGTAAACACGACAGCCGTTTGCTGATAGTTTGAACCCAGGTTATATCAAAACTTTGCTAATTTCCCGGTTCCAAGCTCTAGATGCTTGGTTCAAACCATGCGTGGCGTCATTGGTACCTCGAAGAAATGCACCTACACAGGGCACTCAGTTTCCATCACGGACCACCATGCGGCGTGCCAGTACCATCAGCCGGCGGCAGCTTCACAAGAGATCACAACTGTCAACTGCCACGCCGCATTCACCGATCTCAGGCTGTTTTTTCCGTCGCTCATTATAGTTTCCGACACCAATCTGTCCGCGTTTCCCCTTTTTCCTATTTTCTCGTGTTATCTATTATTTTCTATGTACGTTCTTCTGGCAGTTCACTGAAAGGAGATAAAAACCAAAACGTGTCGAAAATAATGTTTTTTTGAAAACATTTTCATAATTTATATAGTTGCTTCACCCATATGTTGTTCTTCACAATTATTTCTGTACCTGTCTGTTGAACGTAAATATAAGCCATGATAGCTCAAAAAACGAGATTTGTCGGTCATTAATTTTTCTCAATAGCAGGCGTAACGATTTCGAACAAACTTACAGGGTACTTTCAACCAACTAGCATCTACACATTGGTCTCCATAAATGTTAGCGTAGAAATGTGTTGAATTAAAATACAACGCCCGTACATATAGCACGGTCGTCGAATGCGAGGGTTGCAGAAAGTTGTGTCCACCAGGTATTTTTTTGTTCCTTTAGGCGGAACGTAAAAGCATGAGCCGCTTGTTCAGTAGGGGAACTAAAATAACCCATACACGAGAACAGCCTCATTGCATTCTAAGAACAGTATTTTAATTTAAATTGACGACATCCCTTTTACTAAACATATACCTATATTTTTTTCCGCCATCTCTGCCAGCACCAAGGTATCGGCCGACGAATCAAAAATAAGAGTTTTATGCCGTCATTCAATATCTGTGGGTAAATCCCAACTGCGAACTTGAGGAGGAAAACATTCTTCAACAAGTAACAAATCGACTATTGAGTGTCAGTCCATCTTTTCCGCGAATCAGCTCGTTCGGTTTTGTCGAAGTATCGTTTGCAAGCTCCGAGGTTGTCTTGTTCAATTCGCTCTAAAATACAGACTATTTTGCTACACGAGCAAAAAGAGGAGCAGCGGTGAGCAGATGGCCAGGGGTCAGTGCTACAGGTCTCCCAGGGTCGTTGGTCAATGGGGAAACCGGCCTGGAGTTGGGGTTCGGTTTTATTCGCATGAAAAGTGTGTTAGCTCCTCTAATCTTGTCTTGAACTGCCACTTTAGGAACTCCCAGAAAACAGAATGTCTCGTTGGCAGCTGGTGCAGCAACGAACACGGCATTTCTGGATGCGATTTAAGAATGAATACCTCCAGCACTTGCAACAAAGGAACAAGTGGACAACGACGAATCCAAACCTGAAACCTGGAGATCATGCCATCATCAAAGCCAACTCTGCTCCAACCTAGCGGATCCTCGGTCGCATTCACACATGTTGCCCAGATCAGGACTTCCCATGGTACTCCCCTTCGACCTACCAACAAGTTGGTTTCCTCACGCTCCAGCGCCGATCTTGAACCTGATCCTCTGTCTGACTCTTGAAAATTTCCTGTAAATTTTGATGGGCGGGATGTTTAGGCTATTACGTAAGTTTGTTGATGTGGATTGTGCTTTGGGCAACTGAACTCTGGTTCAATTTTCTACAACTCAGCAAATCGCCCAGAACACCAAGACTCCTCTTCAGACTAGCCTTATCTGCTCTTCTCCTCCTCCCTTCTTCAACTCACCAAAATTTTCCCCACTACCTAACTATCCATTTCTGACGTTGTACGGTACAGCTAATGCCCTTTTTTCTCTCGTGCAAGACGCATTTTTCCTCCACGAGGAAGGAAATATGGTGGGGCAAGGCCACAACTGACGCTGTTGAACGCCGAATCATTCGAGTGTCCCATCATCGTTTCTCCACGTTTATTGCCAATGGTACCCGACTAATTAACATACCAGACTTTTTAGGGCTGCAGTTGAATTTATTCATAAACCACATCATTTCTTTATCCTGATAGTTTGAGCCATCGCCCTTGTTCATTCTGAAACTTCTCTAAACCACCACGAGTTTTACGCTGGTGATTCAAATATTTCGCTTCAATATCCATTGCTCCACCACAAAGGTACTCGCTAACAAACAAGCGGCTATAATAGGGGACACGTTTCTACAATTCCCCATTAAAGACAATTAACTCCAGCCTGCAACTGGCGAAACACCAGTTCGCCTACAGCGCGTGAATGAGCTCTCAAGGGTACGTAAGAAATCCGTTGATCTACAAAACGGATATCGCTCCATTAAATACACGGGACAAAACACGTTAAAACCGTGTTTTAAGAATTGTCCACTGTGAATACCAATCTGACCAATGTATATACGCGCCTGGTTTTCCTCTAACACCTCCATAACCAATGTAATGGTTAAATGAGCCAATATTGAATGGTGATATAAGCCAATAAACACGATAAAAAGGTTCTAGAACGTTTAAAAATTGTTTTTCGAATTTTATCAAAATCCACTACCACGATTTCGATTTTACTCACAGAGTATTAACTCACCACTTACACTTCGTCTCCCATTAACAGGCAGAACAGAATCGATGCCTGGCCATCACACAGAGCCTGAATTTTTTAAATTGAGTTGCGTTGTTATTTAGAAATTCATTAAGATTGTTGGGCACATGGGAAGGGGAGTTTAAGAACGAAATAAATGGGAACTCGATGAGCGTGCGTGAGGACTGTATTGCACGTGAAATGAATAGCGGAGTGTGAGTATGTAAGGGGCGATACAAGGGGACGACTTCAAATACACGTGAACTGGCGCGGGAAACTAGATCAGAGAGAGAATGTGCAGAGCTGTGAATGGCCTGAGAGTAGATAGAGGAATGTGTGTGAACACTGGGAAACGAATGTATCAATGATGAGCCATGTGTGTTGGAGAAGGAGGTAAATCGACACTGAAAGGGGGTTCTCCGGTTTCGTCGGTGGAAACTCCAAAAGGGGAAATCCGTTGTTGGAAGTTGAACCAGACTTAATCTCTTCAACTGGAGGAGAAGCCGACTGAACTGGCAGTTCTTGGACTTCCCCCTTCTCCGCAGCACAACACGAAAAAGACCGAAACTGTTGGGGTGAACGCAACTGAGAAAAGAGCCCAAGCTCAAGAGCCCAACTACTTCAGCCTGTGCTGAGCACTGATCAAAATAGAACTGCATTTGAATTCGCCACATACGATTACGGACTTATTACGATTACAGAAAAGCTGGATAGAGGAAGTGGAAGTAAATGTTTAAACGTACGTCTTATTGAAGTTACCATTAAGAAGTGACGATCATGTCAGAAAGGAATAACATTTTAAAATTTGGTTAAATAGAAAATAGCTACGAGCATGCATGTTTCCAAAGTTGTTCCGAATGACAGGTCAATTCGAAACCCAACAAACAGAGGCAGAGTCAACTCTGCGTTGAAAACGAAACGAAATCCTGATGAGGCTTCGATCAATTTCAACCGTTGCCATTTCACTTACTAACATTTCTAAACTTTTTTGCCGGATAACTCTGGGAAAGTGATCATCATCCTCCTCAAAACAATCGTGTGTACAGCTGGTGTAACAATCGGTCAATAACGGCCAGGGCACGAGTACAAGCAGAACAATTAATTCCGGTAATGGCCTCAGAGAAGTGATGTTTTACGTAGTTCAAATGAACCGAGTGAAAATAAATGAGTTAGTAGCAGAGCCGTCAACACCAGCAAATTGATGTAGAGCTAAGGAAAGTTATGTGATGCTGCGCACCTGATAGTTTTGAACATCTTCGTAATTTCCAGAGTAACTGCTCACTGGATTTGATCAATTAATTAGTTGGATTTAATTTTTTTTTCACCTCTACATTGATAATTCTATAGAGCGCTGACATTGAGTACATCAGGACTCGCTAATGGTGTCGTACGGTTAGTTGAAACACGTTCACAGGTTCTTTATTCTCCAACACGGCTTTAACTATCGAATGGAAAAGATTCAACCAACTGGACAATGATATGGAACGTTTGCCTGTTCATACAAAAGTGATATCATAACGCACGATTATGTTACAATAATAATTACTTATTTCTCGAGATTATTATAATTGCATATTTAGTCATTGCAATGTGTTTGTAAATCCACGCTTTCATACGTCTTTGCGGCGATTACGTTTGCTCAATTGGACATTATGATCTTTACAAAATTAGGATTTATATTACAACTACATTCCCGAGTAATACAATCAAGAATTTTGCAATGTTTTGAACGCAGAAACTAGTTCGGATCTCTAATGCGAGCTCGTGAGACAGCCGTATGTTCAACGAGAATGAAAATAAAAGACTAGGCGAAAAGAAAAGTTGGAGCGAGTGAGAAGGAAAAAAAATAAAGAAAGGCATCAACTCTAGTGACGTCAACAATGTCCTTTAAGTGGGCAGCCGGTGGAGAAGGACTGTCAGTCTCGATTTCCCAGACGAGCGACTCAACTGACGATGGATTCGCTACAGATTATTTGAAACCCCATTAGAAAAATAACTCGGACGACTAATGAGGTCTTGGACGAGCACGAAATCCCCGTTCGCATGGGGTGATTTCACGCCCGGCAACTGTTGACCGTTCTACCATTCTCCTCAGAACGAGCAGATAAACGTACAGCCCTCTCAATAATTAGAGCGGCATATTTATGAGAACGGTTTGAATTCAAAATCAAAAGAGAGAGACGCCACGGAACAATAAAGCAATATTCGCGTGAACCATTTTATTTTTCGTATTTTCGATTGTTATTCGCGTCGGTATTTTACTGTCACTCAACTTCCATGCACATCTTCAGCAGAGATGTTGATCGCTCATGTGCTTCCACCTAATACCGGACTCTCAATCAGCACAAAACTTAAAAGCCAAATTATCATCACGTACAAACTTCACGTGTTTTAGCGAGTCATGAAAAACAGGTTGTTATATATATAAATAGGAACGACGTAAAAACTGAAGGCTCTTTAGGGTTCCGAAATGTATTAATTTGATCTTACTGATGCCACTACCATTCGTAGGTGATTTATGAGGCCGTCAACTTGATTTTCCTGAGTAGGATTTTGTTTGCCGTTTTGGAATTATAGGGTAAAAGCTGTGAGAAATGGTATTGAATGAAAACAACGGTGGTTGGAAAACCGGGATTCCTACGGCGGCTCCATACTATGTTGCGAACATTATTACACTCTCCCTGTATAGGTGATTTATTAGATTACCCTCGATTTTTCTGAGAGTGCCAGAATCGTATCAGCGGGATTTACAAGAAAAAACCGCGCTAAAACTCTTCAAAATGATTGATAATTCACAGTGCTGCTCTCGTCATTTTCCCACGGATGATAATTGTACGGAATTCGGAACTGCCCACACAAAAAATTTAATTGAAATCGCTGGAGCCGTTTTTGAGAAAAAAGTATTTGGTGTTTGATCAATATGTTAACTACAGTTAATTTGGCATCCCATGGTGATCTCCAGGCATGTGCGAAATTTGAGGTGATTTCAGCCGTTTAAACAACTTAACTATTCAGCTGACTGCACAACGAAGCAGGAATCTACTTCGTGGACCTAAAGAAAGTGAAAATATTTGTAGTTTTGATCTCGATACGATAAAAATAGTAAGAATTGAGCCAATTTCGCTCATACCCTTATTTTGACGCTCCACATCGAATTCGAGCCGATACACTACAAACCCCGTTCTCGTTTGAGGTGTTATCTCTCAGCCCCCTTCATGGACAAACAGACTTTCTAGAACACGGTATTTTTTAGGGTTAAAAGCACTTGACACGTGAAAGTCAGAAGAAAACTCAAAATGTTCCGTTGTCGGTCGATCACTTTCCTACGTACTCCGTATATAAAGTATAAAATTTATTATTCTCTTGCACAGCTAGACGTATTCTCATACCTCCGAGACGGAACGACGAAAATTAAATATTCATGGAGCCCATAGGCAATCTGTAGGCAATTGGCACGATGTGGCGAGTCGAGTTGGCGGGTGGTTTCGTTGAGACGGGGGAAAGAGAGTACAAATGATAAAACTATTACTTTACCAGTAGTTATTGTCCCGCGCGTTCTTTCAATTAGTAAACTTTGGCTCACCATAATCACTGTGATTTCACTATTTTCGGTCTAGACGCAGTCGTACACCTCTGAGAATTTTACCATTCGTCCCACCATTTTATAATACCTAGAAAACGATGCCGTACATTACGTATTTGCGATAAAACTGCCGGAATTACGTTGTTGTCTATTTTTAAACCATTTTTGCCCATACCAACCGTGGGCTTCGTCCGACCGGATCACCAGATACCAAATGGGACTTTGTGGGAAAGTATGGATTTTTTAGATGACTTTAAAGGCACAAAACGGACCGGACGGGGGATAGACATTGCAAATTTGGAATCCTGATGTCTTGAAACGTCATGTACCAAATTTGGGGGGGTTAAAAATTTTCCCGACCGAAAACATATGTAATAAAAATACAAAAATAGTTTTTTTCTTCGGCCAGGCTCAAAGGAAGAGTGATCTGGGGCCCACAGGGGCACTTCGTCTCAGCCAACGTTCACAGTGAAACACTTCTGTAGCTCAACACCCAGTCACTGAAGAACCAGAAATGTGAGTAAAACTACTGTAAAGGAGGATACAACGACATGCGCATGCCGCCATAACAAAAGAAAAAAAGGAAATTTTTTCACAGGAACATGGCAATTTGTTGTCGTAGTTTTGACACAATTGTATCTTTTCGTCCATCGTCAACAAATCATTAAATGCATAATAAAAACAAACAATACGTATACCTATACATTTCTCAATAGCCTAACGCACAGCTTTCACGTACGATTTTGGAAACCAGCCATTTCTTCTATATCTTCGGTCGAATTTCGTGGAGCCTGCAAACTTCTACACGCGAAAAAATACCCAGAGGACATCGATCCAAGGAGTTGACGATGGTGGGTTGAATACACAGAACCGTGGATTCGCCAACGTCTCCAGAACAATTTGAGCAACATGTATTGCAAAACGCGTGAATTGATTCAATGAAAACCAGGGAGAGCCGATATGAACGAGATTAGCCTACGATAGTGACGTTTAGGGGATTACGCAGTGTATAAATAAACTTACGATAAACACGAAATGAAAATGTGAGTCTCGTACTGGTGACCTTCTCCTGGGGTTGGGTTGTAAAACGGTCATCGCTCATTTATAGTATAATCGTCAGAACCGTCGAAGGAATAACTACGAGGAGTGCTTGCTGTGTTGGCGTGAGTTCTACCAACAACTTTTCGGAGCGAAGGCAAAAGATTAAATTACGTTACGAGACGAATGATCTTTCGACAACGCTTTGACTTAAGTAGCCTGCTCACAAAACTAATTATTCTGTTATTCGTCCCTTTCTTTCAAAAGCAAATTGCTGAGTGAATTCGAATACTTCGTTTGAGAACGTCGGATTGTCATTGAACCTAAACGTTAGTCAGTTTATAAAATTGAATGCTTCGTACTGAATATACAAATTAGAAGAACCAATAACTGAATTTGGGACACATTTTCAGCATTCGCGATCCACATCTACATTTCTTGGTTACAGCAGACCGGAGATTTTTTCCGTGAAAGTGAAAACGTGCATTTTGCCACATTTCGACGTGTACAATGTAAAACGAATCTCTAAAAAAAACTTGAATAGACAAATTTTGTTCCCATCAATCACTGTGCATAAAATGGAAGACCGAGAAGTGTGAAAAAACATATATTCGGTATTTGAATAACTCTACGGCGATAACAATTCACTTAGAAACGTTATTATCACGTCCCTTAATTACAGATAAAGGATTTCGAGCTAACAAGAGAGGCAAACATTGGTAGCAATACGAACAGCTCTAAACTCGCTCGAAACGAAGCATTCGGTATTCTGAAGATCGCCAACGGTTTTTCCTAGCTTTACAGGGTGCGGAGTTGTGCTTAGCGTAAATCGTTCAGAAAACGCCAACCCGTGCAGATTTTGTGAATATCTTACCGACCTCTCCTCTTTCTCTAACAGGTCAGGTAATCTAATTCGACTAATTCTAATTAATAAACGTCGATTGTCATTTCTGCCTTTAGGGGATTCTAAGTCTTGTTCGATATTTAGTGGATTTACAATGAAATATTCTTTCACATCAGTGGGTTCCACATCATCGTTTTAATCATCCCAACTCACATATCCGCGTTTCTAATGATAACAAAATTCTCAACATCGACAGAATATACCTTCAACTCTCGTTAACTATTTTACAGAATGCAACTCAGCTTCCAGAGCCTCCGATTTCCTTTACGACTGAATTATCTCAAATTCTAAGTTGCCGTTTGAGCGCAAGGACCACTCACTCATTAACCAACTCTACGATCCACAGCCTTCAGTTCATACGGCCAGATTCCTTTAATTTCTTCATAACTTATTAGTGCGCAGCCGCTTTATTGAGTATGTTGTGATGTGTAAATGCTCATTTTTTCAACATTTAATTAATACAGCTAATTGATTTTATTTGCCGCTGTTTTTTTCTAATATAACCGATCCGAACAGACTATAATCACTTTTAAAATAATACAAATTCAGCGTTCAGTAAAAGAGAAATGTTCCGTCGCGGAAAAGAGTGAAGCGGTAAACAATAGACTGTATTCGTAATAGAACAAAGTGAAACTAATTTGAACAGTAAGAATACAATAGTACAGTAGAATAGGTAAAAGATAGTTCGGAATCACCAGTAAAAGTATAACTGAGCTGAACTGGGTTCGATAGAAGAATCAGCATCTAAAAACAGAGTACAACTGCTGAGCCGTGAGATGTACTAAAACGTCAATAAAAATTATTACGAAACTTAAACAGCAGGGCAGGAGTGGAGAACTACGGTACTGTATAATTGGGTCTTTCCAGGGCGTAAAAATGAGACAGAGCCCGGCGGGGAAAACTGGAGAATTTCCTAGTGCTCACAAGGGTTTAAGGAGTCTAGCGTCATTGTCGATATGAAGCGATCCCTCCAACAGTAAGTGTTCCACACATCTCAGTTACAAAACATAATTACAACAATTATTAAAGTGATTGGTAAATTATTAAAGTTAAAGTACCTATTTGGTGAATTAGCATTCTCTGGGTGGTGAGATACTGTGGGTGAGCGCTTTCGATGTAAAAACATGATCGTCTGGCGGTTCATTCAGTACTAAAGTCAGTTAGTTGGTCTTTATGTAAGATGAGGAAGGTGAACGGGATCCGGGGACGGTGTTGCGTCTGGAGACGAGGGGGGGGGGCGAAGAGAAAGGAGACTGTTCATACGACTGCTGGGGAAAACAACCTTCTTAAATAACACACAAAACTGCCCGTACACACCTTTCCTTTCACTTCCAACGGATTTCCCAGGAGGCCCTCATCATGAGACGCAACACCGTCCCTTTCACCTTCCCCTTCTTATATAAAGACTAGGACCTACTAACTGACTTTTGAACTGACTGAACGGCCAGATGATGACGTTTTTACATCGAAAGCGCTCGCCCACAGTATGTCACCAGCTAAGGAAGACAGATCCATCAAACAGGAACGTTAACTTTAATACAACACACAGTATCTCAAAATATTCACATGAATATGTTGAGATACCCGTATGAAATCCATCGGGCGCTTCAATCCCAAAGTACAATTTCGCATTGAATAGTTTGACAACGCTCTCGTTCCAACTAATCAGATAGGGGTGGATAACGAACGATGCCACTTTGTTTAACTCATACGTCGTCCCGAATTTTCATGAAGATGTGGTAAGTAATATCAAAAAGCTTGTGCGTGCACTCAGAAATAGAAATCTAAAGCCACTGGAACGATGTCACACGAACCACCTTATAGTCCATAGGGCGCTGTACGAAATCGGAAACTCGATATGTTTATTGTAAGTAATAAATACTGAGCGGAGGTTTTCGTGTAACTTAATAAGGAAAAAACCCGCAGAACCTTCATGATTGTATTTAAAAACGTATACGTTGACTGTTTCACCATTCACACTTTTTCATGCGGCGAAGTTTTTCATTTTAGTACAGCCCGGTCCTTAACACATTTTGACTTCCCTTGGCTCTCTGAAGTAGAAAGGAATGTTATGAAATCGGCAGAAAAAAAATTAAGAGTTCTGTGCAGATCTTTACGTTTCAGACCCTACTGAGTCCTTGAAATGGTCTGTGCGGCTGTGAACGATATGTAGAGAAAATGACTTAACCTAGGTTACTAGGTTCTCCAAAAAAAATTCAGGTGGTACGCCAAGCAAGTACCCATACGATGAGTTTTTAATAACGCTCATAAAATATCCAGAGGCTACTCCAAAAATTAAGCAAATTCAACCACCGCCGTTTCACTTACTACCATTTCTAAACGTTTTTACCCTATAACTCTGAAAAGTGGTTATTATCCTCTTCAAAAATATCGGGTTTACGCCCTCATTAATTCTCTTTGCACCAATTGCTCAATAATTCGGGCATGAGTACGAGCAGCACAATAAATTTCGTAACTGTAAGCGCAACCGCTTTTTGCCCCCCGTGATGTTTAAAATAAACTGAGTGAAACATAAATTGAGTTAGTAGAATGAGCACAAGTGAATTGAAGTAGAGCTAAGGAAAGTGCTGTGATGCGGCGCATTGATATTTTCAATACCTAACTTATCTCGTCTATAAATATCTCCAGAAAAATACGGTGAACGGAGATACAGGCCTATGAAACAAAAATAGTTTTTTTCACGCTTTTTGGCAAAACGGCTTCAATGGTTTTCACCAAACTCACAGAATGTTTTAATATTGTTCTCAATGAATGTTCCTTTGTTCCACTGAACAAAGATAAAAATGAAAATATGTCGAAAATAATGTTTTTTTACCCACCTATACCCAAATTTTGTTATCCGTGATTATTTCTATATCAATCTGTTGAACGGAGATATTAGCCCAGTTAATTCGGAAAAAGAGATTTGTCGAATATTAATTTTTTAAATATTTGTAATGGTTTGCGGCGGACTGCCGATGGTGGCAACACTGTTGCCGCCACCTGTGCAGTTCGCCACTGTTTATATTAGCGGAGGAGCCACATTTTAGTCTTTTAACGGCAATCGACATCGCTGACGAATCTTCCCCTTTTTTAAACCAGTGATCAAATATTTAAATTCCCCTTATATTGTGTGAAGTAAGGTAAGCGATCAGAGCTTGGTGTTTCATATTCCCCGTTGTCCCTTCATTGTAATTTACTACAATCCGAGCATAGGTTATTTGTTTCATTGTAAAAGAAGTTCCTTTCATTTCATTTCGAGTTTTTCCTGATTCAAGTGGGTCCTATTTGGTTAATAATTTCATTTCCCAGTACTTTCCTGAGAGGCATTATTTTATTTATTTTCATCAAGTGAGTATAATTGAGTGTATTTAATTTGTTCGTTTCTTTTGGTCCCGGACACGGCTTTCACTCGTGTTCTGTAATTTACAAAAGAATTCCCCAAGTACGTCACATATTGCATATTTGTAAAATTTACCAGTCATAATATTCAAGCCTGGAGCTTTGTTACGCTCCAGCTCCTTATAAAAAGTTTTTATATCAGTAATAGAGAAAGTCAGGTGCAACAGCACTAAATCAACGTAGAAGGTAACGACCAGAAGAATGCCATCAGGATAGAAGTAGTCTTCGTTAGCCTAAATACCGGTGGTATTAACGATGCATCGAAGGCGAGGAGGATAATTATTTTAATTTTGACATTTTCCAAGAGAGAAAGTAGAAGAAAAGTTGTCTTCAAACATTTGACAATTTGAGTTATCGCGAATGACGACTGGCAATGAACTATTTGAGTCCGTCTCGTCGATCACTTGTCGGACGGTATCGCGTTGATCGCTTGTCTTTTGTTGCCAGTAACGACACCGGTAATAAATTAGTTCGTCAGGCAACGAGCGCTTCCGTCACGGTACGTGGAACAGTTCTGACTAATATAAGAGAAGGGAGACGTTAAATGTGGACGAACGCGTATTTGATGTACACTATGACGTCCACAAATGGCTCATAGCAATAGTAGTTATTTCTAGTTGCAGTACGAAATTACAGCGACAAGGTACACGCATCGAATGGAGTTTCAGAGTCCGACATCACCTGATGTAACCACTAAAAAAAGGAATGGGGAACTTGGCTTGTTTTTTATATATATAACTCTGTTGCCAGTCCTAATGTCTCACAGGTCCAAAAGAATGCCAGCTATTTCCTGCAACAGTCTTCTTTGATGTCCACCCTTGAAGAAGTTGTACCCAATACCAAAAACAGCCTTTGGAACTGGGCCAGGACAAGATAGGATGTTTGCTCTTCTGTAACACACCGGTTGTCGTCTAAGATAACATGACATACACGTGTTTATTCATTTTGCAGTGTCCCGTGATGACTGGCATATTCCCTCACTGTCCTCTTGATTAGTGACGGAAATGCCGTACAGTGGGGAAGTGGCCCTGTAGGTACGGTGGACGAACAGAGTCTGAACAGATGGCCCCTCACATTTACAGCGATCTCTTCATGCCCAGGAATACAATCTGAGCCGCATTCAACTCCGTTAGATTTTACTAAAGATCTGAGCCGCATCCTGTACTTCTTCACCAGTCTTGATGATGTACAGTAACTGGGGCAGGACGTGATAGGAAGTTTCCTCATTTGTACCATACCACTTGCACCGACCGAGTTGTGTAGACTATGCCCATAACCCCCATAGCCCGTTTGTTCAATATGCTGTATCCCATGATGATCCCCACTATATGTCTTAAGTTCTTCGTCTCCATCGTCAGAAGGCTACCTATGCTTTATATCGTGTGTTGGTCTTGAGATGAAGCGTTTGAGGCACAGTGGCGGAACGTAGTCTGGTCTGATGCCCGCTCTCTCGTTTCCAGCGATATCTTTATGCCCAGGACTACAAAAACAGTATCTGTGTTTGCTAAGGAGTCCCACCAGTTTTGATATTGTGTCAGTAAATCTTCAGGGCCATCCAAGTCATTATGTTGATGGTTTAATTGATATATCCTTTATCATGCATTATTATGGTCGTAGCTATGATATTATAAATCCCTGCTTGAAATCCCAGGGCAATGTACGTTCCACTCCTTTCAGAGCGACTTAACCACACCCTAGAGCCAGTAGCTTCCAGGATCTTAGATCCGTCTGTGTAGATGTTAATACCATTTGGAAGCCGAAGCCTTCTACTTTCGCTGTTCCAGCGAACATCTGCTTTTGGCTGCACTGTGCATTTCCTGTTGAACTCGTATCTGGGCACTATCATATAAGTGACATTGACTTGGGTTGTGCTGAGTTTTTACACCATCAAATCTCCTGTAGTAGTCATCCCATACTTGAGAACCCCATCGAGAGAATCAGTCAGTCCTGATAACAACAATAACAGCATATTTAGTCCTCCAGGACATTGGAAGGAGTACTTCGGACGATGACCCCAAAATCCCCTCGCATCTTTGCAACCTGCAATGTTTATGTGCAGGGAAACGGTGAGAGCAGTATTAAATATTTCTATCTCAATTGACATGAGCATGCTCGTTTTCAGCACATGTTTTAGATGATTAGTGGTTATCTGAAGGTCTTCAGAATGTATATGATAGACAATATAGCAGGCGAATAGAGCTACCGTCGAGCGGCCGGTTCGATTGTCGGAAAATGGAAACCCAAAATGAGTTCTGATAATGAATGTCGAACCACACCAGAGATAGTGATTTTTTCACTCAATTTTTCTTTTGTATGTTATACGCAAATTTTAATTGATACGATGAGGCATGTCTGTCTACTTAAATTACGGAGGACTCGTCAGGAAGGCTGGTTGCCAGGAAATGTTCTCTTTTTATTTGCGATTGTTGCGGGGGGGGGGGGGCTCAGGGTCTAAGGGAACGCTACGGTTCTAGTTTTAATGTTATATGACGCGTAAAAGCCTCATAAGTGCATTTTCCTAGATAAAAATTCGATCCGTTGCGTTTCGTCAGTATTTATTTCAGGAGAGTTAAACCTAAAGTTCGTTTCGGGAGCCGATAGACTTAAAGGAGCCACACTATACGATTTGGGGAACAGATAAGTTTTATCAGCGAGTGTTGACACGACCTCTGCGTCAACGATGTCCTCTACATATGTCGCCAGTTCATTCAAGAGATGCTCCTTTCAAGTTAGGAGCTCAACATCTGGCATATCTCCACCGAATAACGAAGATGATCCTGAGATCTCAGAAAATGTTTCGCGTCAAACGTATAATTAACTCGTTCGAAAAAGCGAAAGTTGAACTAATAGTAATTATAGTTTAACGATCCGCATAAGCGATGGTATTTTAAACTTGTGAACAGATCCGGTCTTCAATGGAACGAAAACGGCCACAGTAAAATAATATAAGGACAAAAAATGACGATAATGGCAACGACGTGAAAATGTGAAGCTGCTGAGGACCCGGATATTGGCATATTATACCAATCCGCTCTATCACTTTTCCATCCTCCTGGTGCGATAGTGGTTTTGGATTTGCAGTGATTAAGAGCATGGAGTTTGGGCACATGATAGCATGTTATCCATTGAGCGATGAGGTTAGAAGAGCAACGTACAGTGCACGCCTAATGAGACCAAGACGTAGAAAAGTAGGCGACAGATATGTTTGGACCCCAACAGGCCCCCTCCATCCGCTTCATCAAATCCTAGGTCCTGTTTACGAAGCCTACCTTTTTCATGGATCAAAACATATACGAGAACAAATTTCGTAAGTTCAAAGAAAACTGTTTCTTGTCTACAACAACACCAATTACAACCAGTCAGTATTAGGTTAAAAATAGCATAAGTTGGAAAATCGAACCAATAACCTCCTGAAATCGCCTTTCAAGTATAATGTCAGTTCAACCGTACTTGGGAAATCCGAACTCAAAACTTTGCATTGGAGATTTGAATTAAAATTGTCGGCAAATCCAATAAAGGTCCAATAAACGGTTGCCCCAATTCTTAACATTTTTTACTCAACGTTGAGTAAAAAATGTCAAGAATTCAGTAAAACTTGCTGATAAAAATCGTTTTTCTTTTTTGGAGGGCAAACGGGTCCCTTTGTCACTGCGCCCACACATGGGCTTATTGTGACACTAGCACACAGCCCCCCTCAGGAAGCCAAGTATGTCCTTCGCCGCAGACTCGGCCATGCTCTGGGGTTTAATGAACCTTTGAGAGAGGTATTCAAAGCGCCTGGCTGCCAAAGCTGGGTAGTTGGGTAAAATATGCTCTGCCGTTTCGTACTCCTCACTACTCAATCTGCACTCAACTGCCTCTGAGATGCCCATCATGGTAAGGTGGTATCCAAGTGGGCAGTGTCTGATGAGGAAACTAGTTAGAACTCTTAGATCCTGTCTGGAGAGTGTCAGCATTGCCTTCGCCCTTGAACGAGAAAGACTGTTTTAGTCGTGGCTGGCGATGCCAAAGGGCGCTTTTTTCCTGTGTCTCCCATCGGACCACCCAATGATTCAGGTGACTTTTCGTCACTCCTACGTAGGGCTCAGACCCGATGGGTAGGAATTCTTCACGCCATTTCGCAAGACAATCTGCCTTTTCATTGCCACCGTGCCCTCTATGAGCTGGCACCCAGATAAGGGAATGCCTATTATGGGCACTGACGCTTGAGCGCTTGAAGACATTCCCATGTAAACCTGGATATGAAGGTGTAGGCTGCGATGATGGCCTTTAAAGAATCCTGGCTGTCCGAGAATACGTAGATCCATTTGCTACTGCCTCATCTAGTTTGAACTGCCGAGGCTTGCCTTAGTCCTGGGGGAAGCATTACCTGTTTGCAAGAGCCTTACTTTCTCGACCAAAACCGTTGGGGCCGTACTTATCAAGTTTTTGGAGAAATTAATAAAAGTCGTGCGCGAATTATAATTAAGCTGAAATTATGTAATTAACGTTAAAAACAATTCAGCATTACAGCTGAAAAATCATAAAGTATGTACTACTAAAACACCAAAGACAAATGCCGTTTGATGACTCGATGTTTATGACCTGATATTTTTCATGCATTGCGCTTCCCGCTCAACTACTCGTCAACGGATGGAACATATTCTCCATTAGTGCAAGTTGAAAGGTTGAAGGAGGAAGTGAGTAAGTAGTGAGATGGAAACTGGGGTCCCCCTGATTTCTACGCCAAGTCTTTGGCTGATTACTCGTACCACGAAGAGTTTATCATTAAAGATCGTGTTAAGTTACTTATGGAGAATTTAGTTGCATTAAATTGAAGAAAGTTCAACTCGCGCGAAGAGCTTTAAAGATGGAAGTATTTTGGAAATGAGCGAGGGGATCCTTCCGCCGATGGGAGCTGCATGTCAACGAGATTGAAAATCGTGAAGGCGTACTGGGACGACTGCCAACAGCGAAACTTGGGCCGCCCACCGAATATTCAGAGCAGCAGCTCTCGAAGTATTTCTCATTTTGCCTTCGCTTACGAGGGTTCGGTTAAAATATAAATTACTGATAATGTGAAATCCCTCGGACACAGTAACGCGCAGACATCGAATTTGGAGCAGTAAACCGACGGTGGGCACAACATCTGGTTTTAATACGGGCTGTGTTTATGAGAAAATATAACTGATAACCGAAATATCTAAGAGTTTAACGGTCTCAACCAATAGAAGCCTCACGTGCACACGGAACAGTTGGAGATGGGGTTAAAACCAGCACAGTGAGCAGATTCCACATGGGCGATTGGTCGTTGGTTAACAGGGGGGGGGAGGGGTCACAGGGGAAGTTTCAGCTTAGGAATGTGGAGAGTGAAGTAAAGTGCGGAAGGAGAGGGGGGAAAATGAAAGGTAACAGAATAAACGCGTTTTCACGGACTATGCTAGCCATTTCGTCGTCAACTAATACCTACTGGCATTGTTCTAGCCAGTTGTAACCCAGTCATCGCATACCTCCACCCTTCAAATCAACAGTAAAGTACTTAAAACGTACTGTTAAATGTTACAGATCTTGAGAGAATAATCTAATCAACATTTCAATCCACCAGGATTACCAGCAACTAGTAACTGATGGCGACTCGTAACAAGATCGTTTCGATACGATTTTCATCGTTTCATTCCAGGTTTCGCCTAACGCTCCTTATCTATCGATCTTCTGCAAGTATCACTAGGTCTTCCTGTTCTGCCTTCACTCTGGGGATTCCATTGATGTGCGGTCTTCTCTCCTCAGAGTATGGCCGATCCACTTCTATTTCTTTTTCTTTATCCCCTGATCCCAATATCCCCAAGATTCTGTGGAGGCAGAGGTTTTTGAACGTCTGCAGCTGGTGGGTCTTCGACGCATCGATATTGCAGGACAGATTAGACGTTGGCGTTGAAGAGTCTTGACTTTGTTCTCCGGGATAGATTGCTATTCTTCCATAATGCATAGCTGAACAAAGGTTTGCTTTAGGAATCCTGCTCTTCACATCTTCCGTCGCGCCACCACCTCTTGTAACCAGGCTTTCAAAATGAACTACTCATTCAGCCGGTCCCTCAGAACAAGTGATTCTTTGTATCGCATGTTTATCCGCATCTTCTTAGTCTTTTGCAGGTTTATGTTCACTCCTACCCGGCTTGCAATGCGGCTGAAGGCATTTAGTTTATCTTGGGCGTCGGTAAGTGGAGACACAAGTCATTAGCAAGGTCGAGATTTTTGAGCCATTCTCTCAAATGCCGCCTACCTTCGAGAGACCCTCTCATGATACTGTTCGGAACCACAATGGCCGTCGCACGCAGCCCTGCTTTTTAATAGTGTTGGACAGCTGACCCTCATGAATTACTTGGCATTCAAAACCGTCTTATGAGCTCCGTATGAGATTGATCATTTTTATGGAAACTCCATATCTCTCAAGGGTTCTTCACAAGATGTTTCTGTCCAGGAAATCGAAGACTTTCTCAAAAGACAGCGTACAGAGGGCTCTGCCACTCTAAGCACTGCTCCACAATTATTCTCAGAGTGTTGATGAGATCAGTGCAGCTACGGTGTTCCCTAAAACCAGTCTGCTGTTTCCTAAGCTGCTTGTCAATGACGCATTTGATTCTCTGCCTTTGCTATAATCGGCAGTGGGGTAATTCCTCTCCAATTGGTGCCTTCAGAAATGTCGCCTTTTTTTTTAGAATTTTCACAATTAGCCAGTTCAACCTTTCCAAAGGCAGTATCTCTTGCTCCCAAATCTTCCTGAAGAGTGCTCCCAGCCTGCGAGATTTTTACCACAGGTCCACAGGTGTACAATCTGAGACCGGCGAAGCGCTGGAGAACGGGAAAGCTCCGGGTCTTGACGGCTTAACTGCTGTAATACTGAAGGCAGATGTGCAAACTGAGTAGTTTTGAAGTACTGCTTCTATATGAGGTCCCACTGCCAGTGTATCCTCTTGCCAACCATACAGAGCACAGCAGGGTCGACTTCAACGGGCGTAGAGTGCAGATTGTTATAAAATATCATTGTAGGGCTGCCAGCAATCAAGCTCAACACTTTCACCCGGTGAAGATGACTTATCATAAACAATATACATAATTTCTGCATTAAGCAATTGCTGTTCTTTGGGTCGTTTGTGGACGACTCACGCGGGTCCCAATGGCTTTGCAACCTCCCTAGTCCGATTAATCTCGCGCCAAATGCCTGAAAAGTATGAAGTTTGGATTACCCTCTACAGATACTCAAGCTTTCCAGCTTTGAACAACTCGAACAAAGTAGACACAGAAATTGACTGAAGCAGGAAAGCCAAAATGTCATAGAACGTCTTCGTTCTAGAATTAGTGTTCGTCGCTGTTGGAGTACTCAGCGATCACGGTATATAAATATGATTCGAATAGAGAGAAAGTAACGCGACCGGGCAATTGTCAGTGTCAGTCGTTACTGTCGCTTGAGCAGTTTAGCGCTGAAGCGGCAATGTCGTCTTAATGGAATATCACTTGGTCCGACGTGTGTCCCACTTCTCCTCGAACGTTATTTCTACATTTTAATCCGGTAGATATCGTCACGTGACTCCCCATTAGCTGATGTGTTTGTTGACAACGCAAAAGCCTCGCGTTTCTTGGCCGTTGAACTTGTAAATCGCTGTTTTCACTGTAGCCGAGAAAATTGAGGGAAGCAGAAATACGTACGAGATGTTAGAAGATGTCTGAATACGATTCTCGGAGGAGAAAACGGTCGTCGGGAGTGAGCGGGCGAATATGGTTTACTCCGCTGCAACTCACATAATACCACACAATGTTCTTCGTATAACTAAGTACCTCATGTGACGCATCACACAACTTTCCTTGACGCCGACCAACGTTATTGAGGAATCGGTGCACAGGTGAGAAAAAAATATTTGGTGTTTTGATCACCATAACTAGTTAGTTTTGATACTATTTGGTATTTTGGCGTTCCACGGGTATCAAATTTGAACCGATTTGGTTCAGCCGTTTTCTCTCAGACGCGTTCCCATATAGTGCTCAAAAGTTAAAGATCAAGGTCAAAGAGGAGAACTCAAATTTGTTTCTCCGGCCGTTTATATAACATTGCTTTGTATTTCTTACACCCAAAAATTGAAACGGCGGCTTAGTATTTCGAGTACCGCCACAACTCTCGACGCACCGAGCGGTTTACTCAAATGATTTATTTACCACAAAAAAAAATGCAACTCCGCGGGACGGCGAATTTACAATTTGTCAACACTGAAGATAATTTCAAGTCAAGGCTGCGCAAAAAAGTAAACCTCGGGAAACGTTATCTTCAGTCGCCGTCAAATCGCAGTTTCGCTCGCTCGCTCGCTCTCTCTTTAGATGTGATGTAATGTTTCTAATTGGAATGGATCATATTCATTTCATAGCGGAGACTAGAAAATAGTTCCCACCTAATAGACTCGTGATCGTCACGACACATTTTTCATTCAGTGCCCTAGGACTAGACTCACTCTGAACGGTGGAATACTCAGACGGATCCTAGTACTAGTAAAGCAACCTTCAGGGAGCCGTGACACGGCCCTTGGAATTTATTCACTACAACTTGTCACTTGATCGTTAGACACATCTGTAGCACGTCATCACAGCAACTTTCTGCAGGCGAGTTTCATAACGCGCTCCACTGAAAACATTATCGCGAGCCTGAACAACTGCACAAATTCAGCAGCGTTGGGTAAAACAGCTAACATATGAAACGAAGTTCGTGGAAGTATCTATCGACGCACTTTTAGACCGAATTCAGATATTTAACCACGACCAGCACTACTTAGTACGTCAAGATCCACAATCAACCGTGGTTGGCAGCACAGTGGTTATCAGGTAGATGATTTAAAATGGTTCTTAAAGAGGGTGGGTAGCACGGCACTAAATGTACGAACAGATTTAACTTGTGAGGAAATACGCATCACACTCCCTGAATCAATTCACGTTTGAGCAGGAGCTTCCAGAATCTGTGGAACAAGCTAGAACCGAAAGTAGCAGATGCTGAAAAAAGAGCAAGGGTTTGGTAGTTTTTGGAAGGAACCGAACTCTTGCAGGAGTAAGGCTTAAATTGCCAGGGATTCCTCAGGAAATCAAGATATTTTGTTCATGCTGTGAAGTATGCAAAACAGAGGGAAAGGGGAATGAGGTTGGGAAGGCCCTCTATAACTGTTCGGCAGGCCGCATTGGCTGGGTCTTTGACCTCCAAAATGTCCTCACTAGCCCTAACAGAAAGTCATTGTTCCCCCAAACACCTTCGACGCAAACGCTGCGCCTCCAATTTTCCTCAGAATTCAACACAGAGCGGACGAATGTCTCTGGCTCGGTCGGGCATTGGCACGAGAAGATGGGAAGCATCATCTACCATCGCCCTGCAGCCTTATCAATTCGTTGCAGGTACGCCCTAAACGCTCCATGTCCTGTTATGAACTGGGCGAGGTAGCAATCCACCTCACTGTGGCGCCGCCCGAGCCATGGATCAAATAAGGGAATCAGCCGCCTGATCCACCTCCCCTTCTGGCCTGTGCCACACTCGTCTTGCCCCCACGTGGTTCGAGATTAATGGGACTAAATGCGCTGATAGGGGGTGGGTTTACAGTATGAAGTATATCCAACGATTACTACTCTCACGTATATCCAACGATTACTACTCTCATTTCCTGCATCGAGAATTTGAACTGTTGGAAAGAAATAGTCGTGACACCGCAATCGCCCAACTGAGTGAGAGATGGAAAACTCTGAGTAATTCACGGATTTGACAAGCAGTTTACTTGGATGCTAAACTCGTCAGAAAATACAAGTTTTTCTAGTCTCAAATAAGCAAGATTTAATTTTTTTTTAAATCTGTCGTTAGGAGCTTCGAACATTAAGAAGGCATGATCTATCAATTGCGTAAGGTGAATAATTACATCTCGTTCGTAAAAGATGAAGTTATCGAACGGTATGAAGTGGCCGAACCAGTTAAACGCATCAACGACCCACATTAGTGGGCAATGGCTGATAAAAATTCCGACTGAGGTACTTGGGTTTGACGTCAGAACACGACATCAACTCGTAGAAGGTAAAACGAAAGAATCGAAGCTAAAACGAGCTGAAGATCACAAGTTGTTCGTTCCACTTTGCCCCATTTGCCTCGACATTTCCAAGTAGTACAAGACCAGAGGATAGGCAACTCGAGTCACGATCCAGATCACAGTCATTATGCGGCTTGCCACCGAAAACAAAGAGAATCCATGGGGAGCCTAATTAACAGTTCTGACGATTTTTGTCGGCTCTTCCTTTCGCCGAAAACTCTTATCATCCGCGATTACTTTTAAGATAAGTGAAACATTCGTCAGACAATGAGTTGCGATGCCAAAGAACGGTTAAGAGGACGGAAAGCGGGTACACTCAGCCTAATGCTCAGCCTTGTTCGAGTTCGAACATTTCCCCATTTTCAAGTCTAAAGCCCGAAACGCAGTCACGTGTGTATGACAACAGAACGAATCATATTAATAGTGACGCGACAAGGTGGCAACAAGGGCTGAAGAAAACAGGCCCTTTGCTTTTAGAAGGACCTCTCAAGTACAGGACTTCTCGTTCCCTCTTCATATCCGAGAAAACTCGGATTTCGGAGCAGTGTTTACTTTATGGTTGGAACTGAGAAGGGCTCGAGGAACGAGCTGGTGGATGCCAGTCCTATGCTCTGCTGCGACAGACACCTTCTTTTCATAGCAAAGACTCATTTTGATTTCTCTGGTACCTCCATTTAAAGACTGACCAGTGATGTTTTAATTGGGGGGAGTGTGAAACTTATCGGTCGAGATGAAAATGGAAAGCACGAGTCCCATCGCTCTCAAGAAACACTTCGTAAATGAGCAATCTTGGATACCAGGGTGACTGAAGTGTCAGTTCCTCCAAAACTTGGAAGGATTGGCCTTTGCTCAAGACGAGCACGCTGCTGCTGAAAGTATCTGGGGCTGACACTGGCCGATAGACGTTCGCTCTATTCCCGTCTGTGGGGAGCAGATTGAAAATGTGGTGGGTTAGCCTTGGATAATCTGTGTCTCAGCTCATACTAGGGCATGGGCACTTGGCCGACTCGATTGCTCTCTCCTCAGGCAATGTGAACTCACCGAGGCACACCGGAAGGCCGCTAGTGGGGAAAACCGAAGGCCCACTTAGCAACTGGTGGCATGGGCTGCTAGACTCCTCACGGACTCGCTGGTGAGGGGGGCCCTATGGCAGAATGAGGAAGGATTCGTGCTGGCCTGCTTCACTACGTGCTGGAGGGTGGGCTCCTGAAATCGTTTGGCCAAGGAGTTGCTTCCCCTTGTCTACGACTTGGGACGGGTTTGGCGTCCTCGGGCTGGAATAACTCGGATGGAAAGATTGGCAGTAGAATTTCTCAAACTGCTCAAAGTATCCACAATTAAACGGCAGGTGCTTTCCGTTTGCACTTCGCCCGAACAAGAGCGTACCGTATGGCTCCTGAGGTTTAATTGATGGAGGTACTCCCGAACTCCCGTGTGTCTAGTTAGTAGGAGTGTCAATTTCCAAGAAGAGGCCAGGTCTAGTTGGAGTCGATCTTGGAGAATGGGGATGAATGTCTTCGTTCAGTGTCCATCTGACATACCTTCCTAAATACCGCTTCACTGCTGTTTGCTATGAGCTTTAGAATCCCGCTTCATTCTGGATATGGAAGTCAACGTAAATACAAATGGAAGCTCTTCACTTGCAGCCGCCTCCATCACACAGGAATCCGCCTCTTTATTTCTTTTAGCTCCAACATGCGCCTCCCTGCGACCCGAAGCTCTGAGAGGTGGCTCCTGATATCGATAGTTGGGAGATGATTCTTGGTGTCTGCTATCATGGCCAAGCATACCTGGCTGTCTGTGTACATAATCCACCTGCGACGTGATGTCCATTCCAACGCCTTCCGAATCGCTAAGGCCTCAGCTTTAGTGTTGACGCATGATTTCCCAAGTTTGTAACGCTGCCAGTAAATGATGGGCTTTGCTCAGTATAAACGACGAAAGCACAACCAACTCTGCAGTTACTAAGATCATTACCATCCGTATATATTGTGAATTTTATTTCAATGCCTTATTCCAAATGAGTATCAACTTCAGCCATTGTTGCAGGATGAGGCGGCGTGATAGGTGGTAGTGGTTTTTCTAATGACGCACCCAGCAACCCATCGTGAACCTGAATGATTTTCCCTGTCTGTATCTCAATTGGTCTTTCAACTGCAGCATGAAACGGTATCGTCCTAACACCCATAATTATTCGAAGGAGGATCTGTCGCTGAACGCTGACCACGCTTACGACGCAATACCAGGGCCTCTCCCCACATGGGTACTGGATACGTGATTATAGGCATTATGGCTCCTCTGTTGATGACTTGCAACGCCCCAGGGCCCAGAACATTTTCGCTACTTCCACTAACAGTGTAATAGTGCAGTCTTCTCCTTCGTCTCATTCGTCAACTTATTCTTCGCCCGTACTGAATTTCATCTCTCCCTCTCCCCTTCGCGCACCCAACAAAATATTCATCAGAACTAAAGATGACCATCTCCCAGCACAAATCGGGTTTTCTTGGGGGCACAAAGACACTCAGAACGTCGTTATCCGAAACGAGTTTTTGGGCACATACAACTCAAATGTTCTCCGTTTTTACGTTTAAACCTCAAACTAGACACACATATCTACTAAAAGTAAGTCAAGGCCTGTTGTTCTGTGATCGCCGAAGACATTTCGTTATCAGAAATCCTTCAAATTGAAGCCAACCACCATAAATCAAATTCAACCTCGAGGGCGACTTAAGGATCAATTCAACCGTTAGAGACATCTGGAGGGCACCACTTCTTCGAAAGGATCGTGGTTGAGCCACTTCCTGAATCCCCCTCGGCTTGTTTATTTGCAATCTAAATATTGAATAGAGGCCATTAGTCCGAGCTGGGGGGAATTTGGTGAATTGTCATAAGGTAGGACGTCTAATGAGGAAGTTGGCAACTTTATTCAGAACCGGACCTTTCCGCTCAATCATGTTGAGAGCTCTGTCACTGAAGCTATTAGACGATCCGCTATAACTTTGTGTGCTTTAATATTCTAACGGTCGACTTTATGTCAAAACTGAGGCAAGTCGCTTCTTCGTTTTTATAACGAGACTTGGCAGGTACTTGAAACGACTGAGGTAGTACGTCCCCGACCTCGAACTAATTACTGATAATGAGAGGGTGGAGGGAGACCGATCGTTCTCATCAATTTTGACTAGGGAGTTCGTCACAATAATGGGTTGGGGGAGGAGAGAGAGAGAGAGAGAGAGAGAGAGAGAGAGAGAAAGAGAGAGAGAGAGAGAGAGAGAGAAATAGAAAAGTCTTAAGAGTTTTTGAAAGCTTTACATCTCGAGTCCGGCTGCAGAAGAGATGAAATAGGAGGTGGTTTGAGTGATTCTTAACTGTGAAGAAGAAGGGATTTTATGGGCTAGTCTTCGTGCTAGCAACGTCCAGTTTCAATCCACGGATCACGCGAGGAAAGTATGCCTCAAACTCGTGGAGTCACTGGAGAAGAGCCAAGTTGTGACATCGTAACTGTGGCCCGAACCAGTCTGCAGTGATCTCTGGGTATCTTACAGTGTATCTTCGTAAAGCCGCGTAAGAAGCTCGTGAGTGGAAGCAGAAGATGAAGATCTGAGTGGAAGACAAGTCATCAAGGGAAGCGTCAGCGGGCATTTACCGCGGAATCACCACTCGCGGATAGCTGGGTTCGTTTCTTAACTAGTAAAGCTTCTGTCACACTGAACTGCCTTTTGTCCTTCGTGCCTAACCCTCGATATAAATCTCGATCCTTTCGTCCAGAGAACTAGCCGTTTCTTTAATTGTTATTTATTTTAGTTCATTTGGAGGGCCTCCAACAGTGAGCTCCGGCAAAAACAAAAGGGTGTGTGTACGTCTGTCTGTGTTGGAAGGGATTACCACTTTCACGCCGTTTGAGTGGCGTCACTGCCTACACTGATGAGGTGTGCAATAGGCCGGGATCGTAACGTTGTGAACGCTGGCTGTCGTGCCGGTAGTAACCGATTTGACTCACTCAATCATGCGGCGCTGCCATGTCCGTGTACTCACGATGTTTGACACGGTCTACAAGCAAGTTGCTGCTGCATTATCATCTGAAGGCTGGAAAGTGGAGAGAGAGCGGCACTACCGGGTTGTCTGTGGGGAAGGGTTAAGGCCTGACATCGTCGCCGTTGGTCCTGACCAGTGTGCAGTGGATGTCCATTTAATATCTGGCAGTCTGGATCTTGTGCTAACTTGGCAAGACGAGAGGCGCAAATATAACAGGACGGATCTTCGTTTGGCATCGACCGTGTCCTGGCACGATGTGCAAGAAGACTGTTGAGGAGATCATGCAAGAAAAGTGTTGAGGAGATGCGTCGGCATCCGCAAGCGTTCTCCGAGGTATCACCACCCACATGTTGCTCGGATCGTATCTAAATTGGTTGCCATTCTAACGTGGAACATTCTCTTATCCTTCTGTCCTTCTCCGTACCAATCCTTTTATCCCTAGACCTGGCGCGGGGTAGTCTAGTTCAGAAAAAACAAATATGTGTGTGTTTGTAACACTTATGAGTGAATTAGTGTGGACGAAAGTAGGATAAATAGGGATGTGTTCCACACAGTACACGCTTGAATAGGTAACGCTTCAAGAATCAATGACAAAATTCAGTAAACCCCCATTCTACTGCTGTAATGTACGCATCCAAATCAATGCAGGAGCTTGGGGTGGATAACGGATGGGCCTGGCTGTGTTCAATTCAGGCCACACCTCTGAATCAAAATTAATAGAAAATCTTGGAGCAATGGTCAGCCTGTAAGCTGCGCCATTCATGCAGATTTGAAGTGATTTGGCAGCTGGATCATTTTGATAAGTCTGAAATACTCTAGGCTGACAGTTTTCCTTGGTAAACTATCTCTTCTTAAGATCATACCTCCTGCTCAACCCTCTCTCTACCTAATTTTTTGGTATTTGACACCATCACTGAGTGCTCTTCACAAGTGCAATGTTATCAAGTTTCTAGAAAAGTGGCCCACGACTTGTTGGATCAATTCGCTGGACTGAAGCTTTTTCTCTCCATTTTAGTCCCCGCACACCCCTTTCCTAACATACCAAAGCTCTATTGGCACATTGATCGTAGAAGATTCCAGTGGCCAAAGACGCAAACAACATTTACTTTACTCGTAGGGCTCTAGCAGCTGACATGAATAGAGGAACTTACCTTGTTCAGAGGCTCCAATTTCAGGACGCCGTTCTTCGGTTTCCCCACTTTCTTGGTCAGCAGGTACTGAAACAAAATGTAAACTAAGCCACATTGTCCACAAAGAACCTGCAGAAGACACAGTCACACACTTCAACACATTTTACACGCCAAGTGCTCTCGATGGGCCTTACTATACCCTCAACATCAAAATACTGTATGGATAGCTTAGCAGAAGGACCAACATTTTTACATAGAATTGAATGGTTACTTTACTAGTGGACGCTGGATATGGGGTAGTAGATGAATGCGCGAATGAATGATCGGAGGAAGTGTTTCCCCTCGAGGCGTAGGTGTCTATGGCTTGACGAATATTATGCCTGGTGAGAAGTTGTGGAGCAGGTGTAAGTTCCTAGGGTTAAGATAGCGTTGTAGGGCTGTTCCCGTCATTTGAGGAGCTGAGAGAGGACGAGATGGCGAATATCAGCACTAAGTTCATTTATAAGTAAAAATATCCCTTAATGGCCTGGTGCAGCCCAATGTTTTTCTCCAACTGTTGGTTACACATTTAGCTCATTACAAGGCAATACCAGGAATTATTAACATTGAAGCTGCCGGGATACATTTCTGTAATATTGAAGATATGGCAGGAAAGTACTAGGCGTTGATCCAATGGTCTTCTTCCCGGACCAGATGAGCAGGGTGGTGGAGGTTGCGCGTTGCGAATGTGGACATGATCCGATGTGAAAGGGCCGTAAGGATTTCCAGTGAGAAGTCATTATAGACGATCGTGTTGCGAACAAGTGGAGGTGCGTGAATGATGTGCTTTTGCAGGGTTGCCTTTTGGTGTTGCTCAATACGGCGAACACATTCCCCAGAAAGCGATGGCGTATGTCCATATTGGACGGATACTTTATTGTGCTGCGAAGTTGTGGGGTTGTGCAAAAGAGACTGTAAGCTGAACACACAAGACTGTAATGGTTGCAGCAATACAGAGATACAGCCCTCGAACGTATTAGGCATAGTGACACCTAGAAACGTGAGTGGTGGTTCTGTGTAACGCCATTTATAGGTGAAGGTATAGGGCACATGATTTCATAGGGTTAATTTTTATTTTCCTCTTTGCACACCACTGCCTATGTGTTTGTATATTAAATTGCAGGGGTCTAGCCACAGTAATAGCATCCGACCTGGGAACAGCAAGGGAGCAGGTTGTGTCAGAGGAACAAGTACAGATATGAACCCCAGGGAATTCTCGCAATTGTTCGCCGTTTTCTGGATCTTTCTTTTTGGACAATAACGTCAAACGTTCCCTTCATAAGTTGTGAAGAAGGTATGGCCTGAACCTGTTCGTTGTGGTATTATTGCTACATTGCATTCCTGGAATACCAAGGAGTGCCTCTGGACGTTCTTGCAGCAGCATTTATTCCATTACACCCCTTCTCCAGCAGCTTTAGGCTCCAAATCACGTGGGCCTGATGTTGCACAGTGCCTTGAAATACTGCAGTCAAGACCCTCTCCCTTCTGTCATCAAGCCATCCATGACTTTCGACAGACTCAGAGCGTAACACCTTTTCCCCTCGGTTTCACCCAGCTTTTCATCAACACCTGAATCCAGATGAAGTTCTTTTATTCAACTCCCGCCTGTCTGATACTTAGGCTTTTCAAGCAACGTAGTCAACAAATTGAACGGCTCGTTTAGAGGCAATGTAACTAAAGTATGGGGAAAACTGACAGGGAGAAAACATGTAACAGGAGGACGTAAAGCTGAAAGCTGGACGGTAAATATGTCATCTTACTATGTTTTCTCTCCTTCAATATTCCTCATAAATTGAGCAACTAATTTAACGAATACTTAAAGCGTCTTCCAGAGGAGCATAAGAAGGGTGCAAATCAAGTTATCACTCTCTCTCTCACTCCCCCCTCCCCCCAGGTACAACGACAGGGTCGGAGTCGGTTGATGTACATACTCCGTCTCACGGACTCACCTGCTTGATCTCATTCCGGAGGTTGAACGCCGTCGAATAGGACTCGGGCGGGAAGCCGGACGGTTTGCTGTCCATTTCGTGGCTTCGGCAGCGACACGTTGGTAGCAGCTGACGAGGAGGAGGCTATGGGTGAAGCACGAAAACAACTTCGCGGAACTTCGAGCGACAAACGCGTAACAACGAGCGCAGCAACAGCGACCGTCGCGGTATAAACACCAACACTGGGCGGTTGGGCGGTGGAGAGTCGTGGGGAAGCGCAGCGACGCCCCTTCGTGAAAGGTCGCGGGTAGGGGATAAAGAGACGGCAAAACTCGGTAGAATCGATTCTCCAACGATCGATACCTCGCGGCTCTAGTCGACCCATCGATTTGTGGGGAAGTTGACGAGAGGCGCCGCACGTTTCGCCGTTCCCCTCTAACGAAGACGGGCACCAGAGTCGAGGCATTCACCCACGTTCACTTTCAAGGCGCCAAACGCGTCGGCAACGCATCTCAGACACAAGACTTTATCCTCGCACAAGTATAATAATATCCACGTAACCACTTTTTATCAAATTTCGAATTAATTGTCGTCCTTCAACTTCGAAAACTTCAATGAGCTCATTGCAATTGAAAATTGACGTTCGGACACCTGACCACTATACCGGACCACAAGCAATCCTAATTCACGTGCCCCCTATCCTCTGACGAACAGTTCATTCTTGACTCCTCGTGTGCGATTGCTCGCTGATGGATGGTTTGACGGGCATCTCGTGTGTAATGAAAGACTTGCTCTCCTTCTTTACTTGATTGCGTGCGGAGGCACTCCAGTTTTTGTGCAGTCTAGGTGTGCACAAGGCTCTTGTAGCACTTTGTGGAGACCTGGAATTTCCCATTTTGGCGTCAGAGCCAGGTCATTTGTAAGCGTTTACCATCTTCTAATTTTTCGATCAAGTCCCCTTTTATTAGGTGCGTTCGCAGCATGCACAGAGCAAACATGGGAATCAACCTACGAGCTTCAACTCAGTTTCGGTGCAGATGTGGTGTGTTAGTGCCTTTGGCATGCCACGGGTTTCTGTCACAATGTCACACTTCCTGCGGCAGTGTGCATGTGGAGCACTCGGACGTTGAAGTATTGGCGGTCTTTTGTTGGACAGTCACGCTGCACTTAAGGCCTTGGCTTCCTATACCATCACGTTGGGGCTGGTTCGGAACTGTATGACTCGCCTGAAGATCTTGGTGAGGGACACTGTGTTGGGTGAGGGGTCATACAGGGATAGAAGGGGACGAGGAGGTCGACAAACTGGCGAGAAAAGGATCTGCCCCTCTTCCAGGAGAACCTGAACTTGATCCACTTGATCTAGAAGGTTCACAGTGCAATGAGAAGTGCAGGGCTGCTTATTGGCGGGATGTGCCAAGACAAAGGCAGTAAAGGTTATTTATTAAACTCTCCAGGAAACAAACAAGAGAGAACCTCAGTCTGAAAAGAGAGAGAATGTTAATAGGCCACTATTCACTCTGGTACCACCTGGCTAAGTTTGGTAAGTACAAGAGCTACCAAGTAGGCGGAGCTAGAGTCAGCGGAGGATGTACTGTGTACGTCTGAGGAGCTGGCGGGGGTGCACCTGAGAGTGCATGCGGTTCCTCAGCTGCAGGTAGAGGACGTTACAAGGATGGACTTCGAGATCGTCTTGCGTTTTGTGTGAGAATGGTGGGGACGTATTGGAGACACCGGATCAGAGAACACGAGCTCCTCATGATATAGGAGGACATGAGGTGCGTCACGCATGTCCACTCAATAGGCCCATTTTTGGCCACGGTGGGCGTTTTCCCAGTCGCATCAAGACACAGGGAGAAAACCAAAACAAAAAAACACCTCTATCGATGGCTTTGGGGAGGTACTATTCTCTCCTTCCTCACAGTCCGGTCTGACAATAACCACGATTTGGCAAGGGTTCTTGGGATGAAGTTCAAAAGATGGCCTTCCCTATTGTTGTTGCTTTAGTGCCCCGTAATTTTTGCTTTTTACATTAGGTCTTACAAGGTTGCCCAGCTCTGGTGCTGAGCCTCTGGACCCCCCTTCCCCTTGTGGAGGAGAGGTCCACTTAGGCAGAGGTGGCAATGACGCCTAGGATCTTGTTTTTGGGAATGGGTGGCTGGTGAGTGAAGCCAGGTGGGCTGCTACCGTGCAAGTGCCTTGCATAGCTCCCCCCCCCTCATCCCTGCTGCCATAGATTCCCTCAATGGAGCTGCAGGCTGTTGTTTAAAGGCCCCTCAGCCTAGTCAACCACCACCCTAGTGGGTAGTCTGTTCATGGGGGCAAGGTAATTTGATACTTGATCCCGATTAATAAGCAATGGGTAATGTGACAATTAGTGATTAGCCGGACATAGCCACAAATTTGCTTCAGTGGGTTCCGAATTTTGTCACATGTAGTAAATGGATTGCCAGTGCTATGGCAGAGGAAAGAGACAACACTTTCCGGCGTCTACTTTGATTTATGGGACGACTGGCACCGTGCTCATTGACTGAAGGGAGAAGGGTCACCAAGCCCGACATTGAGGAAGGAAGGAGGAATCCGAATTAGATATCAAAGAGAGGTGAAACGAGTGTCTGTCGCGAGAACTGGGGGACGAATGTCTATGTGGAGAACTGGAAGACGACTCACTTTCGCGAGAGAAGATAGGTGACTGACTGCATATTGGGAGAACTGAGAGACGACTGTCATTCGTGAAAACTACTAAATGACTGAGTTTGGGTGGAGCTGTCTGTTATTGAGAGGAATGTATATTGAGGGGAGGGCATAGGATATTTAAGAAATTGGGTTAGGTCTGCCAGTACCTGCCAGTGCAAATGACTAAAGTTAACGTGCCTGTTAGGTGATTGTACTTCCCCGACGCTCCACCATCTCGTTTACCTTTCTCTTCGTATATAAAGACCACGTCCAACACTGACTCTAGTACTGACTTAATGGTCAGACGATGACGTCTTTACGAAAGCGCTCGCCCACAGCATCTCACCAGCCAGAGGAGATGGACTCACCTAACAGGTACGTTCACTTTAGAAATAGGATATTTTGGGAAGCCCTGACAAGCGGAAATCAGTTGTCACTCAGAAATAAGTGAAGAGCTGGACTTTCCACGGGTAAACAAAAGGGTTGGAGATCAGAAAAGTGTTTGGGGAAACAATGACTTTTCGTTAGGGCTAGCGAGTCTTGTTAGTGTAAATGTGGACATTCCGAGGTCAAAAACCCCACTTAATTCAGTCTGTTTACATAACTTTCCTTCTTACTACGTAGGGCTAAATGATCGACTTGTGGGCGGTCTTGTCTTTCTGTCGCTACCTAATAGCTTTTCTGTTGACCAGTACAGTCTCCTTCTAACATTACTCTATTATCAGTGTAGGCTGTTGTTTGGTAACAGGCACAATTCATTAATGTCGCGTTGGCATAGAAATTGCCGCATTCGTTTTCGAGTCAGTCGATAAGATCAATGCAACATTTTGTGTCCAAAGACTTGACATTCCCGGATCAGGACTGGTGGGAGGAAAAGAAAGCAGATGTCGCCTTTCTGTTTTCTGAAGATCCTGAAATCGACGGTTTGAAAACAGACGCTGGCGATGACGCCGACCACACTCCCATTCACAAAACGGTGGCGGAGGCCTCGAAGGTGGAACAGTTCCAAGGTTCTTCTGCTGAGAGCCCTAAGACTTCCAACAGACAAGTTGATTTGAGCAAATGGATGGAAGAAATGGGTCGAGGAGCTGTATCATCAAAGTAACATAACAAATATACGTTCTTGTGAATTTGGATGAACGAATGTTATGAAACATCATCGGGAGAATAACAGCAGATGCTGGCTTTTTCACGCACGATTGTAGTTCTCTGTGGGTACTTAACTTTGTGCATAGCGTTTTAGTTCAGTGAGTGTAACTATGAAAAGAAAAAAAGATGCAACCAACCTGAGGTTCACCCTGCACTACTTGTCTGAGATCTCCTATGCGTTTGATCAAGGTTTGAGAAATTCCAAACAACCAGGCCTGGATTAGTGACGCCTCTAGCGACTGGAGTTGTCCATCTACCAAGTTTATGTGTTCATCTGCCTCTCGTCCACGAAACTGTATCGTCATCCGCGAGCAAACGGTTGTCCCAATAGGGACTTCAGGGAGAAGCTGCGCTTACTCAGTCTCTGTGGTGTGGAACTTCCCCGAAACAGTGTAACATGCACTCCGTGACTGTGTGCACGTCAGCGGGATAGATGCCCGATAGACCTCACTCGTTATGCGTCTGCGTCAGGCTTTCTGGCGCTGGAGGACTTTGCAACGAGTGCCCTCACATCGACATAAATGTCAACCAGGGACGTCTCCAGAATTGCACCAACTTTTGAACCCTCTCAATGTCATTGTCACACAGTCGAGAGTATATGGTCTAAAGGGCTAGTTGGTTCTGCAGGAGGAAGCAGTAGGGATGTTCAGTAGCCAGGGAGGCTGCCCCCCCCCCTCAAGCAATGCTGACTCCCTTAGGCATATGAGACGGTTGCGAGTGGATCTGGAGCGACCTTACACCCACAAGCAACTCGGCTCGTGCTCCAGACTCCTCCTGATCATATGGTGGTGGGGGGGGGGGGCTCAGGCCGAATGAGGAAGGATTCGTGCTGGTCACGGCCATGGCTGGTGAGTGGGATTCTGATCCTGTTTGATCAAGGGGCTCTCACTTGTCCAACACATGGGGACAGGCCCTCGGGCTGGCCTAAAACTCGGATCGAAAGATTAGCAGTAGAATTGCTCTATGGCCCCAAAATGTCCGACGCAATAACTGCTGCTCAACGACTACAGGAACCTTTTAAATATCAAGTGCAATAAGCAGGGCATGCAATTAAGGCAGTCTTCACCATTACACTAGCAGAA
Organism: Pachypeltis micranthus; assembly: GCA_020466155.1. Lineage (NCBI taxonomy): Eukaryota > Metazoa > Arthropoda > Insecta > Hemiptera > Miridae > Pachypeltis > Pachypeltis micranthus. The sequence continues at coordinate 29,229,237 of CM035771.1, read as the reverse complement.
GAGTATTTTAACGCTTCCCATGCCGTCTAGCAAAGTCGTACGTCCTTGAGATACTCGCTAGCTTTAGAAACCTAATAAAACAATCACGATTGAAAGTTTCATCAATCGTAGGAAGACACTAAACTCGGAGTGTGTCCTTAGCAAGTGGACTGTGAAGCTTTCACATTCCAAGACGCCTGAAAGTGTGCCAATCCGTTTGAGCGTGGTGTAGCAAAACCTGTTTCTTGACACTGCATGATGGCCCCCCCTAGGGCAGTTATCATGACATTACAGCAATGCGCAGAGTGTACCAAGCATGGTTACTTGCAATGCCCGTGTCTTGATCACTCTTAAGACTGCTTATCGCTGATACTGCATTCCAACTGCAGTTTGTTTAAAGAGCAGCGTTGTAATCCTGGAAAGGATGGGCCGAGGGGAGAGAAAGCTGCTTGCACAGCCTGACTCGACATGCTGCACTTGTTCGACTTATTTCCTTCACGCACTTTCCAAACCAGAGTGAACCCTCTTGGACGAGCCCTCCCTCCTCACCTCCAACAGACTTCGTTCCACTTTTTTCATTTACTTTTCTTTCGTTCCACGTTTCTCGCACCACACCTTAACACTCTCCTCGTCCTCACTTCCTTATCTTAACTCTTTTTTCTGCACACTGCACGGGAGCCAGAAACAGAAGCTAACGGTATTCTGCTTTCTTTCTGGGAATACCAGTTACTCAACACACCCTGACCTCTCCAACAGAGTTGCTTGAGCGAATAATAAACGTAAAACCAGAACCTCGACGGCATGTGGCAAATAATTTACCTTAGAATTGTGTGAGCGAGATATCGACGCAATTTAACGTACTAACAGCTCCGAATCCGTCAATAATAAGTTAATATTTCTGTCGTCAGCCGATTTGGGATCAAATTTCTGACGTAGTAACAACCTCTCCATTGACGTTGATAATAGTAGTGGAGTTTTACAATATGATACACAGAGCCCCTGAGGAACGCTGTCCTGAGGTCTATGAAGAGTCACGATCTGGTTCGCGAGCCTAATTACGGCTTTCCTTTCAAATCATGTAGCAATGACAAATGCCGACTCGTTTCAGGCCAACCATCTCTTCATTAGCCGGCTACGTCAACATCGCCTATCCCATTGCTAAAACAGCCAGCTCCTCGAGACCCTCCACACGAACGACGACGTTCAAATCTGACGACCTGGAACGCCGAATGCTAAACGTATCTTCGAATCTGCGACGAGTTGTTGACACAATGAATGACATCGAAGCTGCGGTAGACTCAGTCAGATCTTCCGCTCCGAGATCAGACGTCATAAAAACGTTCATCGATAAAAAGTCCAAAAAAATAGTGGAAAACTGCGAGCTCGTCAACGTTCTGTTGAATATCGTCAAAGGAGCGACTCAAATCCCGAAGAGCCGAAGCGACATTTCAGAACCCCACATCAAAACCTACGGCTCTTCAATTAACATGAAATGAATCGAGAAGTAAACGTTAAAAAAGCGATCCATCAGTTCATTTACGGTTCCAACTTATTAAATGATAATCATCTCGTATCAACATCCTAATCATCGTAATTTAGGCGAGCAAGTCAAACGAGAGCCTCGTGTTGAACATATGAATTAAAATAAAATGAATGCTTCTATAATGATCATGTAAATTGTAAATGATGGAAATAATATGGAAAACTACTGTCTGTAAATAAATAAATTAACAGTTTTCTTGACAACAGACGAATGAAAATCAGGCAGGTCTGGCCTTTAATTTGTCGGATGACGACGAACAAGTGGCAAAATCAGTATGGCGCGACTGCAGTATAGCGATGACGCCCCTAAATTTGGAGAATGCGTCCAACCAATGGACGCATGGACCAATGGTTGAGTACCAAACCAAAACGCTGCAAATGATTACACAACGGTTTATTATTCTCTTGCACAGCTTGACGTAGTCTCACACCTCAGAGACCCACCACATTCGATTCACCATCGAAAAATACCAGTGAACCATTCGAAACATGACCTGACTACGACGAAAAGTAAATATTCCAGGCGCCTGTAGCTATTGGCGCGGACACATCGTTCCGTCCAGATTGAAAACGTAGGTGTATTATTCAAAATGAATAATAAACCCAAAGGCGATTCCGATCGAACTCTACTTCCAGGCTCTGGAGCGCAAATGGCCGGAGATTCGGGCCCACCAGGCCGGCAAGCGTCCCCTAGAGGAGGGGCAGTGAGCACGTCGGGTCAGAAGCCCTTTGCCGCGAAGGGGATGATTGTAGAAGCTTCGAAGGTGCTAGGAAAACATAAAAAATAAAGAAAGAAAAATATCTGGTGCGTTGCAACACACAACTTTCCTTAGCTCTACGTCAATTCACTTTCTATATGGCTAATTCTGTTTAATCGATTCATTTGATCTTCGTCAAACAACACTTCACGGCAGCAGAAAGCGGTAGCGCTTACAGTTCCTTACAGCGCGTACTTACAGTACTTTATTGTGCTGCTCGTACTCATTCCAGAACCATTACTGTGCTATTGGTACACAGATAATTAATGAGGCTGTAAGCGTTAATTTTTTGAAGAAGGATAGTAATTACTTTTGCAGAGTTATTGGGTTAAAACGTTTAGAACTGGTAGTAAGAGAAACGGCGGTAGTTAAAATTCGGTAATTTCTGTTGTGAGCCCCATGTATCTCATGAGCGTTTTTAAGCACTCACCCTATTGGATTGGACAGCAATACCAATTTTTTTTAACATTCTACAAAAATTCCAGCGGAGTCTATAAGGAAAAAACCGCGCTAAAAACGTTTTTTTTATAGAATTATTACACACATTATTACATACTAAAATTTCGATAATTTATTGTGCTGCCCATGTTATTTTTCCACAAATCAGAATTTTATGGTATAATTGTCTTATTGAGAGCTATCAATATAAAAAATGTAATCAAAATCGTTAGAGCCGTTTTTGAGAAAAAAATATTGGGTGTTTTGATCACTATATCACTATGATAACTATAGTTAACTTTCGGTGGATTTTGCCCATACCCTTATTTTTGCGTCCCATGGTAACGTGTAGGCTAGACATCAAGTTTCAGCTAATTTGGTACGGTTGTTTTGTCTAAAAACCGCGCTAAAATCGAATTCGTCGAACGTTAATCAAAATCGTTATAGCCGTTTTTGAGAAAAAAAATATTTGGTGTTTTGATCACTATGATAACTATAGTTAGCTTTCGGTGGATTTTGCTCATACCCTTATTTTGGCGTTCCATGGTAACCTGCGGGCGAGATATAAAGTTTGAGCTGATTTGGTACGGTGGTTTTCTCTAAAAATCGTTCACAGACACAGACCATTTTCCCAAATAGTGTTTTTCGGACTCAGGAGGGTCTGAAACGTAAAGATCTGAAGAGAACTCAAAATTTTTTTCAGCCGATTACATAACTTTCCTTTCTACTTCGTAGAGCCAAGGAAAGTAAAAAGAAGAGCAAACGACAAATTGCGGATGCTCCTTAAAAGTAAGCGAATCTCTTGGCCTTAACAACTAGTATTATCAATTTCAAAACTAAAACCTTTTTTCGTCGAGACAAATCTGACGTACTCGTTCGTTGAAATATGGGTTTTCGTTCGGACGGAACTGACGTATTAATTGTACTTAGTAAGAAGGTATGAATAAGAAGGAAGTGGTTTTTAAGTTCACAATGAACTAGAGCTAGATATGCACCCGAAGGAATCACATTCTTTGATTTTTTTGTTTCGGACATGTCCGGGGAAGGAGAATCTCACACTGCAGTGAGATAGTGCCAGATTCGTACTGACAAAAAACCCTCCGTCCTTCGCTGTTGCCAACCCGAAAGCTCAAACCCAGACAAAAAGGCAGTGGGTGGTTGTGGGAGGGGGGGGGACTAATGCTAAATGCGATGCTAGGAGTTTGAGGCAGGTTTAGAGCAGGATCCACGGACGATAAGCGTGGGCAGTTAATGGACGTGTTATACCCGAGGAAGAGTTGCTTAGATAGTGGCTTCCTCATGTATGGATGGTAGGCCAGTTTCAGATGTACTCTAGTAAACGCAGGGCTCCTTGAAGTATGTGACTTCCTGGCGCCGTGCCCCGACAGGGACGCTTGAGAGGGCATGCAGGCAAGGGCTCCTTCGACATTGCCTCAGACAGCGTGGATTTGTTTGTGCCAGCTGAGTTTCCTGTCAAATACGACCTCAAAGGTACCTGGCACGGTTGTTCCATTGTAGGGTGTGATTCACGACTCGGATGTTGGGAGGGTGGATGGCACAGCGTGAGAAGGAAAACGCCCCCATTCGCGTTACCAGCTGAGCACGGTGGACATGAATTTGTTCACGACAATAGCGCAGTGTAGCTTAGTATTTGGAGGTGTGGAGGAAAGCTAAGCTGTCGGCGTATGCAGCAATGATAATCTTCTTACGAGATGGGATGTCGTGGCAAAGGAAGGGTGAGAGTCGTGCCTGCAGATTTATTCAGGTGGAATAGTGGGTTTTTCTTAATGTCGATGAACTTGACCAATCCTTGTTTATTCGTAAATGAAACGGATCGAGTTATTTTATAATAGTTACGATAAATGTGAGTTATAGTTCATATATATCAGTGGCTGATCCAAGCCCCCCAAAGTTTTAGCTTGTTTATTAGCTTTCTTGTATGATTATTCACATCTTAATGTCCCCCTCGCCGATTCAATCTTTTCTTTCCTGATTGCATCCATAAACATAATCGCAACAATAACAATAATAATATCCAAACACATAATAATAAACAGTAATCCAAAAATAACAAATAAACCACGAAAAATTCTTCGGATCGTCCGGTCCTTCGAGTTCTGATAAATATGAACGGGACGTGATGAATTAAGCGAGTGGTACAGTATGTTAACTCTAAATTTCAGGCGATGAGTCAATGCGCCAGCAAGGGGAATCCGTACGCCCTAGCTCGAATCCTCCAATGGGTTGGAAAGTCATTAAAAGAATTATGTGACGGGTGGGGGGGGGGTTAAAACTCTTCCAACGCGATATCACTGGATATAAATTAAATTATTACACTTACTCAATAAATTGCCTTTCATTTCTTCAAACGACTTCCCTTATTTATTCCTTTATTTCACTTCCAGACTAATTTTAATTGATTTTTCGAGAATTTGAACTCCCCCTCCTGTAATCGTGAAGGAAGAATTAGTCACAGTCCCTGGTACACCTACTGAAGTCAACTTGAGATCGTCTCGCAAAACTGCATCATGAACAAGATCGATTTCAACCACGACATTGAGAGCTGGAAATAGTGTTCAGCCTAGATCATTGCGTTAGCTGTCCAGGCCCACGACCGACAAGGTACCAGCACTTCCCGGATTCAAAACCTTCCAGTTTTCCTTTCTCCATTCAGTGACCCATCCCCCTTGCAGTTTTCAAACTTACAGTCTCCCGTGAAAAGAAAAAGGTCTGACCGCTCAGAAGTCGCTCCACTAGTTGGTTCTAAAATGAGACATCCTCGTAAATGGGACAGTTTGTCGTCAATTGTTTTTCCGCCGAGATTGAGCTCTTCGAGACTCCCATCATTGGGCCCGGAAATCATCGGGCGGCGGCAGCTCGTCTAGCCTGCTCCGAATTGTTGTAACTGGACTAGTCCTTTAAAATCAATTGCTTCCAACGGATTGGCAACTCCTCCAAGGACAATCTCTCCTACAGTGTCGTTGAGGAAAATTAGACGACCTAAAGCAGTGTTGAACAGCGTTATTACTCCAGCGCCGACAATTCCATGACGCCCTACGAGAATATCGGAAATTCATTCAACATTTTAACATAAATTTCAAAAATGTTTTTCAAATTATTTTTCATCCTTCCTTTATAAACTTAGTTTCCACTCAATTCCCAACGAATTTCATTACCATTGTTATATTTGTATTAAACGTTTTTCCAAATTCACTAACGAACTCATACAAATTTTACTGGAACGATTTTTAGTTCACAACAAAAGTTACCTTTTTCTGGATTGCTCGCATAACCGTGTTACATTCTTAATATTTTTCGACATTGGATTGAATAGGATAGGTTCCAATGTGCAAGGGAATAAAGATAAGTTGTGTAATCATTTCTATTTACGTATTATAGGCAAATATTTGCACCCTATCCCCCAATTATACACGTATTTACTCCACACTATAACAATTTTTATTGAATTTCCCGGCAATTTGTCGTTCCACCAACTCAGACGCCTTTTTACATTCCGCTGACCAAAGGGTAATGAAAGTACTACGTTCGTGTTGAATAAAAAATTGTGGTTACTTCAGATCTTTACGTTTTGAGGCCTGTTGAATCTCAAAAATCTGATATCCGCGCATGGTCCGTGCGGCTATAGTTCATTTTGCGGGAGAACGACTGAACCGATTGAGCTGGTTCTTTTGGATTCATTATTCATTCTGAACACTACTCTTATGTTTTCGGGAAAATTTTTTAAAAACCCCTCTCAAAGTTTGACACTCGACGTTTCAAGGCATCGGGATTACAAAAGCCGCCATCGTCCGCGCAATATTTTTCCATTACGTGGTCTACAAAATCCGTTCTTTTTCACACAAATCTGGTCGTGGCTGCCTACTCGGTAATCACATCGAACGAAACCCACAGTTGTTACGGGAAAAAATGGTTTAAAAATTAACAGAAACAAAACTTTGACTATTTTTTTATGTTGAGTCGAATGAAACAAGACTCCGAGGTCGACGACTGCATTTAGATCGAAAACAGTGAAATCGCAATATTATGGTGAGCCAAAGGTTACTGATTGAAAGAACTTGCGGGACAATAAGCGTAAGTAATCGTTTCATCATTCGCACACTCTCCCCGTCTCATTCCAACCCTCTCACTTCGTGCCAATTGCCTACAGGCGCCTAGAATAGTTAGTTGCCGTCATTCCACTGTAGTCAGCTCATGTTTCGTACCATTTACTGATATTTTTCGATGCTGGATGGAATGAGATCGGTCTCAAAGCTGTGCAAGAGAATTATAAACTGTTGTATAATAATTTGCCGCGTTTTTGTTTTGTTCGGGATTTTTAAAATAAGGTTATGGACGATTTCGCACCATAATGATTTGGATTCAACTTTCCAATTATCTTTTACTAATTAATACCCAAATTTTCTTCTCTATAAATATTTCAATGAGAATTCGGTGACTCGAGATATAGGCCTATGAAACAAAAATAAGCTTTTTCACTTTTTGGCAAAACTACTAGAACGATTTTCACCCAACTCACAGGATGTTACGTAGTTCCCAATAAACGTTCCTGTGACAGTCCATTGAAGGGAGATAAAAACCAATTGCAGAGATCAAGGGACGAACAAAGGAAAAATCTCTTGAAATTATTACACAACGGTTTATTATTCTCATGAACAGCTTGAGCTAGTATTACTGCTCAGAGACCCATCCCATTCGATTGAACATCGAAAAATACTAGTAAACCATAGGAAACATGACCTGACTACAATGGAACTACGGAAACTAAATATTCCCCCGGTGCCAGGCGCCTGTAGGCAATTGGCCCGACGTTGCGAGTCGAGCGGGCGGATGGTTTAGATGAGACGGGAGAGAGGGAGTACTAATGACAAAACGTTTACTTCTGCTGTAGTTCCCGCGAGTTCTTTCAATTACTTGACTTTGGCTCACCATAATTACTGTAATTTCACTATGCGCGCAGTTGATACACGTCTGATACTCATTCCATTTGACCCAGGATGTAAAAATACCTTAAAAACGATACGAAACACGGCGTATTTGCGGTTATACTGCGTTTGTGAATTTTTTAAACCGTTTTTTGTCCATAACAACCATGGGCTTCGACCGATCGGATTGACGATATGGCGGCACAACTAGATACCAAATGAGACTTTACTGTGAAAAAACGGATTTTTTAGACAACGCTAAAGGCACAAGGACGGCGGACGGACATTGCAGATTTGGGACCCCCATTCTTGAAACGTAAAATTCCCTCACCGAAAACATAAGGCTATTATTCAGAATGAATAATAAAGCAAAAGCGGCGTATCTCTCAGATCGAACTTCCCAGCTTCCTTCTTCAAACAGAAATAAATTAATAAGACACAATGCACCAAAATGCCTCTCTCGGGCGGGGCTGAATGGCTCAATAAAACAATAATGACGCTGGCGGGTTTGTACGTCAATAAACGAAATTTTTCAATCAAATATAAATAGACATCCCACAAAGTGATATTTTTGAAAAAAATAATTATGAAAATAGGGCTAGACAAAAAGTGGCAGAAGCCTACCTCGCTCTCGCTCGAGTCTGAGCGAGGCAGACATTTAATGAGCAGCCTTTGTTATGAAAATGACTCGGTAGGTCCTCCAACGCATCAAAGGCTTGAAAGTATCAACAACTTGAGTTTTGCAAGACGAAAAGCTTGAGGTCCTTCAAACGCCAGCGACTTTCCGTCGAAAACATGTTCCACCACGATGTACGTTCAATTTCCTTGAAATTGGTGCAAGCTATAACCAACTGCAAATATAAGATGATAACCGGACGCTAAACGTTCTTAGTGGTCCTTTTTATGTGATGAGTGTTACATCTATTCGTTCTTTAACTAATTACACCAAATCATGCCCACGTTTGTTGTATATATGTATTGTTCCAGACCCGAAAGCGTAAACATGATTCATTAATCCCCTCGAAGTATGATTCATCGCGCCATTCGCAGCCACCTTAAATACGAGTCCTGAGGTACAAACGCGTACGAACTATTCTTCTCCAGCATTAAAACACATACACAATTGATGGGAATCCAATTTTATTTAACTAATAACGAACTACAAAAACAAGCGGTTTCAATAACTTAAATATACACAATTACATCAAAAATGTACAGCGCCGTTCCCAAACTCCACTTCTTTGTTCTACAAAATACAACGGGTTTAAAACGAAAAAAAAAAACGCGTTTTTGAAAGTAAATTTCTTCGTTGACTCCAACAAAGTCGACATTCTTCTTTTTTTTTTAACTACGAACTAATTCACCAGGAAAATATAACGCACTATCGTAGAATTCGTATCGAATTCAGCGCTCTCTTCTTGTACAGCAGCAATAATTACAGGCAACAAATCTCAGAAAAATAACGTATATACAAACATTTCACTATTTACATTGGAAAAATAATAATTAGCGCCACGAGTGGTGTTTTTGTTCAAAATCATACATTCGACAAATTTAGCTGACAAGCGCAATCTTGTGAAGATTGGCACGAGCTCTTTTAAGTCAGATTGTTTTTTTTTTTTTTACAAGTTGCAAGTAAAAGTTTGACGGATTTGAGACTTCGGTGCAGGGACAAGTTTTTAGGTTGTGACAATGCCATGTGCGCCCGATGCTTGTCATCCCCCCCCCCCCAATCAACCAACCAACCAACCAAACGACAGTTCTTCTGAGCTCTTGGTGATTTTGCGCAAACTGCCCGCGAGTTTCAGCTAATCGGAGAAGTTCTAAGGCCTCACAATCTCGTTCATACGGCTCAGTTCTTTCTGTCACGAACTGTATCACCGTTGGATGATTGGAAATGCAACAGTAATATTACAGCAATATTACTAGGGCAGTATTCAGCACGAGCATAGGGAGGTGTAAGGTTTTGGCCTTCTATGGGATGCAGATTGTAATGCTGCCAGTCCCCACGACAGTAACACAAGTGATTGGGAAGGGATTGATGATGATGAGAGCACAATCACCCTGGAACTCTTGTTTCTGGTCACCTTTTTGTGGTTTGAGTTGAATGTTTTGATCATTGTGAATGTACAGTGAACGCTATAGACAGTTATATTCTCTTTAGGAGGGCTATTGGTACCAGTGGTACAGCTGGGAAGCCCAAATCATTTCCTATGAGATCTACCAGAGGGTGCGAGTTGTTATTAACACACCACGTCTGGGATTCCTAGTCTTCAGATACCCAGCAGCAGTTGGTGAACGTGAACGCCTTCGATTCCGCGCAAGTAATTTGTGCCTACCCCAGCACATACTCAACAAATAGGACAGTGAAACAATCAAATGAGGCATCAAACAGGAGAGGAAGGATGGGAAGATAATAGCTCTCACCTAGGACCGTTCAAATACCCAGTTACATGACAATGGCAATCCCGGCTCAACTCCACCTCACACCAATTCTGCAATGGCTTGGTATCTGATTTCACACTTCCATCACCGACGGGCTTTCAGCACACTGCCCTGCACCGCGCCCCGAATTCTAAATCAACTCGTCAAATCATCGACAAACACAACGAAATATTTGTTCCACATTTTAGGTTGTTCAAGTTAAACGAATTTTGATAAGGACAAAATAATTATGAACGTTTCCAGCGCTTTTCCACAAGGAAGAAATATAATAAATAATTTGTACACAGAAGCACCTTGTTGATTATCGACTTGAACAACAACGAAACAAATCTAAACAAAAAAGCACCATTTCGCCAGCAACGCATTACCTAAGACTTTGATTATTTATGTGTATAACTTTCTCTTCAAGACAATCGACAAATAATTACAAATTAACTTCAGACGTCGCAACAAAAAATAACGCTTTCGAAAATTTTCCTTTTCGTTTCGCTAAACTAAAACTAAAGACGGTTTCAAAATAACCTAAACTCTAAATTTTGTTTGGGATTGAGGCCTAGTTTACACAGTATGAGCTGTTTGAAACGTTGAACAGTTTTGTGGTAGCATGAAGTGCATAACTGCGTCGTACGAGTTGCCTTCATGAGTATGTTGGCCAATAGCTCCGACCTTCTAGCACACAACTCTCACTACGCAGACTGCCATCACACTACAAGGGTGGAGAAGCCAGCATGAGGTGATACGCGCAGCAAGCCTGTGTCATGGAGGCATGGGTTACTGTCGTAAGCAAATACTCATCGAATTGGGAAATATTTCTAGTTGTTTACTTACTGCAGAAAGTACGTGATGATCCACAGAAAATCTGTATTGTAGCAGCTGCTCGCGTTATGAGAACTTCGTAAGAGAGAACACGTCCATCAGTACATCATTTCAACACTACTCGTTATTAGCTTGCCGCTCGGCTTCCTTGGCTCATTAGACAGCAGCTACCACGCTCATGACATTACATAATACGTTATGAACGAATCAGACGGGAAAGTAAGGCGATATTATCGCTTACCCATCAACCGCTGCTCACTCCGTACTACAAGGCATCAGCTTCTATCCCATGATGAGGATAGACTAGCGATGACCTGTACTGACGAGAGCTCACTCAGTTTAGACCCAACATTTATTTTCACATCAGCAGCTCTTACTGCGTAACCAGACTGTTATAAATTTATTGAAATGTGTTTTGCCATAAAGTAGTGATACTCTTTATATAACTAATATTCACAATTCCTTTTTAGAGTTTTTATATTTTATAACGCATTTTTTACAATTTTGTATTTTTTTAATAAATTTAGTGAAGAACTTGATTATTGATTGCTGACGTTAACGCACCTTCAGGGGCATTAGAAATAATTTATTTCATTTTCCCTGGAATGAGATTAGAATTGTATTTGTTGTTTTTGGTTAGTTTACGTGTAACACTTTTAAAAACTTGAAGCTCTTTTCGTAATTAACGTTTGATGGCTTAGAATGTGAAGAGATGTGTTTGCCAGGGAATGTTTCATTCTGTTGAGGTTGTCGATCACTCTTAGCTCCTGGCTTAATCAAGAAAGGGTGGACAGTTCATTTCAGTTGCGCGTTCGGGCTGAGGTTAAAAAGGGGGAGAAGAGAGGGGGAGTAATTTGCTTGCTAAACCTTCTATTGATCTACATACTGAGGGTGATGTGGGGTGATCTAAAAAGTGTCCAGATGCACGGGGAAGGCACAGGTGAAGAGGAACATTAGTATGGCATCTTCCCACAGCATATGGTTTGGCATTGTGTAATTCCAGTACACATACTGGAATCAACGAGGATACAGCTAGGGAAAGTGCATCGCTAGAAGGAATGATAACAACCTGGCCCTGCCTCGCAGGAAACTAAATATGTCCATGAGTGAATGAAAAATGGAGGCTCTCGCCCCGTCTACATAGAGGCGATGGAGCTCCATACCCAATATTTGGAGGAGTATCTGTTGAGTGACGTAGTACAGATAGCATTTCTTTGGTTTGATAAAGCAGGTACAATAGCGACAGGCTTGTCACCTTATGCCATGAGAAGAACACAAGAATAGTTCACAGAAGGTCCACCCTCTATGTTGCCTTTATCGGAGCTCTCTCCTCATGAGTCATGAGGAGAGAGACTCAGTCCAGATGGAATAGTAGATAAGATGTGATTCAAAAGCTTGGTGCGTCACAGAGAGGAGTGATTTTTAATTAGCAAACTGATTTCAGGAGTGGGTATTTGAACTGGAAAGTAGATATCGACAGTTCTCTCCAGATCATTTCCTCCTGACAGCAGTGAGCAGACTGGCAACGCCTCGTGCAGAGTGTCAACATCAGCATTAAACCAGAAAAACATTCAGCTCAATGACTGTGAAGAAGACATTAGCACATCCCAAACTACTGACGAGGAGAAGACTTTTCAAAACATAGTTGCCACTAACTCAATACTCACGAGCACCACGCTTGCTGCACAAAGGCTTTCAAACAGGAGCAAGCACGCCACACAGCCTCGTACAGGATTATAAGTAAAAAAGAGTGTGGAAGATGCAAAAATCGTTTACTTCTCCTGTCGCCTAGAACGCCGAGCTTCGTTCAGCCATTTGCCATTGCACATCAAATCTGCCAGTTGCTTCATTGCTCCTTGTTTCATGTTCAGAAAGACCTAAAACACAAACTTTAGGACGACCACCCCGCGTGTTCTGACCTCAGGGCAGGTTTATTATTCAAACTTAACAAAATAACAAATATTTTCTGCATTTTTGTACCATGCCACACACTTCAAATTAGGCACTACATTTAGTTTTAGTGAATACGTTTCGCTTCAAATGATAATTTTGAATGAGAGCTTCTCGTTGTAACGCTAACGTGTACATTTTGTACACAAAACACAACCAAAGTACAAAAAAGAAAACGAAACACTTCTTCGCAAAATGGAAGCAAACTCTATTTTGTCGTATTGAGAAGAACGTTGTAAGTCATGTTCTGTTGGAGACGAGACATCGCGCATTGAATTAAGACAATTTTATAGAAAGTAAATCACATTTTCATTTCAAAATAAATGTATAGGCACTTGGGTGACAGGTTGTAACAAGGGAATCGACGCTACGAATGGAATGTTATTTGGCGTCCAAAAACTTCGTTTGAGGGGAATTTTTTCAAATACGAGGAGTTCACTATGAATGTGGCACCCAAATGCTGTCCATTTGGACCGACATCTTCATCAAAACAGCAAATTTGATACTCAAGGTGACTTCAACAACTTTCAAGGGACAGCAGTTCACCAATTCAATTTAACACAAAAAAGGAAAAATACCTTTTTTTTCTTCAAAACGAATAAAACAAATTAAGGAAACTGCTAGTGACAGCAAATTGTTCAGCAACCTTTGATGAGTAGCAGTCACTCGATTGATTAAGGAAAGTTTTCTTCTCGTCTTCTTTTTTTTTTTGTTTAAATATACACATAAAATAACATGCGCGATATACGTATATTTTGTGTTTATAAAAGTCCGCCTTTTCTACCGAAAAATATGGAGCTGAGGGTGCCGAGAGCCTCGTTGGATGGAGTGAGCCCGGGAGGCGACGGGACGTGCCCTAAGTCGGGCCTGACCACCCGCCCTTGTTCCGGCGATGGGATGTGAGCTAGACGAGCTTCCAGAGCTCCCGTTCCAGGACGACCCGGCACGCCGAGGACGCCGGGGCCGGTTTCGTGACTTCTGACTGTTCGACGGAGGCCAGCCCGATGAAGCGTTCGAGGGGATCCAGGCTCGACAGCAGACCCTAAGAGCAAACAAAAGCGTTGTTTGTTTACATTTTAAACAAAATGACAACTGTACCGACGTGGTATTTCATGCTCTGCCAAGTATCTGTAGAAAACTGGGGAATGCCAACTGCTTAACAAGAAAGGTGGTAAAAGTGACCTCACAGCTTGTCTGAGTCAATCCCCCAAGTCCCACTGCCCAGTTGCAATTAATAGGGCATCTTTAGTGGCCCCCATCAGCGCAAAATAACTCATGAATTTCTCGTGCTCACGGCATGTTTTGGCTGTACAACCGCTCTCGAGGAACCCGTTTCACGTTCATAACTCCAATAACTGGAAATACACATTTAATTAACACTGTTTTGTACCTTGAAACAGATTTCCACAATTTTCTCCTGCCTCTGAAACCGATCATCTTATTAGGTCCGAGGGCAAAGTTTTTATTTTCAAACCATTTTCGTTTTATTCATTTTTGTACAGTTGACCAATTCTTAAGTACAATTTCAGGCGCTCTGCGTTTATTATTTCATTTAATTAAAGGTAAGGTTTGTATGTACTTTAATTTAGTGTGACAAGCTAGCACACACACGCTGTTTACACAGAGCAACAGACTATTTCTTTCATCGGATCTTTTTATTTACTCCTAATTGTTGCAGCTTTATCGCAATTTGAGTCATTCATTTCATTATCTGAGGTTGAACAGTGTCTCACCTGAGAGAAGACAAGAGCAGAGTGCATAAGCTTACCAGAAGAAGGGGGACCTCACCTCCTCCACTCTTTGAAGACGCAGCTTATTCACATCATTCCCTGTTCCATCGCTCGTCGCTTCGTAGCCGTATTGTCTACCACCTTTGTCACTCTTTTGTGCGCCACGTTTTGTCTGGAGCATCTCACAGGTCTTCGTTTTCATAAAGTTGGTCATGCATAGATGCTCGTTGGAACTTCACGTCGTACGACATCAACGCCTTTAAACTGAGTCGACAATCCAACCTACATCCAGCCAATCCTACGTCCCAGTACCTAGAATTCAACCTAATCGGTAAGGCGAGAATTTCATTTTGGGCATAACGCCTCTATCTCGTCCAACCGAGTGAGCCAGAACAATTGTACATTACCAGTGCGTATTATCGTATTCAATTGACGTAGCTCACCTTGTTGCAAATACTAAATGCTTGTCTGGGACGTATCAAGCAGTTAACTCCTGTTTCAGATTAATGAAAAAACATGCGCACTTAAGCCAATTACAGGCCACAGTGAAATGGAACATCCCTGGGTCAATACACAATAATAAGCTTCCTTGCTTGGATATGTGTATGTCCACGATTGTTGATCGGCTCGAACACAGGGGCCGCCAGCCACTATTTTCTGCCATGGGCCGCTCCTTTGCTTCATCTCCCGCCATCAACTTTTGTGGTAGATGTTCGAGTGAGCAAAGCCCTTGGATCTCGTTCCTTCTCCCTGTCGCTGCTTGTACTAATCGTGCTGTAACATCACTCCCCCTCGTGAAAAGATCATGCTCTCACGCATCCCCAGGAGGGAGCTCTTTTTAGTTCGTTTCGAGAATGTGGATTCGGAAACGAGAGGCACTAGTGTACAGGCAGTAGCAATTCGGCCTCAATGAAGAGCATAGGCGACGGAGCGATGGGTTTGAGATAACCAGGGAGCTGGGAGGACATGAGTTAGCTCATGTACGTCAGGTTGGCAGGGAGGTTGAGCGTCCATGTCGAGCTAAAATGGAAATGCGTGTTGTTACCATCTTCGACATTCGAGGTAGACATTCAGGAAGCCTTTGATCTTGATCTGTTACCCTATTACCGCAGGTTCCAATCGTGCTCATAACAACAGTGAACAGAAGAAGAAATTCCCTTCCATATTATAAGTATTGAATGCTATGGAGCTCCCCACTTCCTGGGTCTATGGGTAGTGCGTTAGTATATAAGCAAATTCATGATTCATTCAAGGTCTTCCCCCCCCCCCACACTCTGTTGGTTTATGCGCTCCTTGATCAGCTCCTACTTCAACTGGTAGAAGCTCTATTGCAGTGCACCCATCAAACTCACAGCAAGTGCCATGAAATATCCCACATGATTCACAAAATAGTGTCTTCTGGCACTTGTAACTTTGTAATAATCAGTGCAGTCAATGGAACATAGAAACAAATATAACGTAATAATGGAATGTCAGTCTGATATACACAGCGACTTGCATGAAAGGGTGTTACAGAATATTAACACCTAACCACACTTTGCTGCAGTTAGATTTCACTTTAAAAATCAATTACCTCCGTTTGTAGAAAGGATTTCTTCAAGTCCAATTCTCTCAATACGTTCCACAAGTCGGAATCCAGTTAACGCTGCCTGCACAGGGGAAACCATTGAATTAATTTCAGTCAATTATGAGTGTATACATCCTCCACATAGTCCGGTAGTGAAAACATCTCACACACCTTGATACATATAGAGCAAAAGGTCAAAATGGTGTGCTTTGTTATTTTACAGGAGTTTCATCAATCTTTCTGTAGTGGCATCAATTTGGACTACACGCAATTTACAACCAAGTAAGAGAGGGTTGGTAGTGGGATATCGTCCAACCTCCAAAAACAGCAACCCTTGGCAATTCACCTTTCATGTGTGATTGGTAATGAACATTTCTATCTCAGCTTGAATTGTAGACGACTGAAATGTCATAAAAACAGTGACTTCAAAAGTGACCTTGCTGTCGCTCGTTGAACTGCAGGGAGTAATTACAAGTCCAATGAAAATGCAGAAACTAATCAGACGCACGATCACATCCAAAATCGCTTCTCACTAGATGACTATGAAAACCAATTCTCCGGAGCTCAGTGATACCAATAACCAGCTTCAGTATAAATCATTTCCATGTATTGGGTAATTGGGTAATGGCAATACTGTACTCCAACTCTATAAGGTATAGATTCAGGAAGCTGCCAGGAGGTGGTTGCTGATTCCATATTCACTATCCAACAAGTATCCCATTCCCGACCAAGAAGTGTATTCCTTGCCATGCTGAACTATCTCGGCGAAGAGTTGTGCTGAGGTAGTGTGGAGATGCTTTTGAAGAGCTGCTGACCCAGGCAAAAATTACAGCAATCACGCCGGAGCTGCGATCCACAATCCTCGACTTACGTCGAGAATAATGAACAATGTCTTATCCACTAGACCACGATCACCCGGTGCCTTTAATAGGAGCCAGTCAGTACATCTCCCCCCTTGTCTTTAGCCGCTGCTCCTGGAGCGAACTCTTTTAAGCAACGAATTTATGAGAGTTGAGCGAACCCCCGGAAAATCCGATCTTTGATTCGAGAAACGGGGGTGGGGGGGGGTACAAGGAAAGTCTTTTCTTTCACATTGTAGAAGGCGCGTCGCCCATTTTATTTCCCTAAGCGCTGGAACTTTCACAGCGTCAGTGAATTCCAGACTCGAGAATTCGTCTCATTATTTCTCTCTTAATTTTTCAATTTTTTCTCTCTGGGCCTCTTCTTTTTCTAGGAATGAAGAAGTTCGACCACTAGTTGAGCGCCAATTGTGCTGAGGTAGTTTGGAGATGCTTTTTGAAGAGCTGCTGACTCAGGCAAATATTGCGGCAATCGCGACGGAGCTCCGATCCACAATCCTCGACTTCCGTCGAGTATTATGAACAATGTCTTATCCACTAGACCACGATCGCCCGGTGCCTTTAATAGGAGTCAGTCAGTACAAAGTGTTCAAGTTTGAAGGATCATATTGTTCAACATCGCCACTTCATGTGTCACCCAGTGTAACAGAACAGAGCTACCTACACAACCAACCAGGATGGCCAGTTATGCAAGCAGTTTCCTATACAAAAACCTACAGTAACATAACAGGAAGATTCTGTAGCGAGGTGAAGTGACAGACTCACCAGTTTAGACTCCCCATATAACTTAGTCAACATAAAAGTGGCTCGCCTTTTTAAAAAAAAAGACTCAGAGTGAGAGTCGGATCGTGTTTCAGGCACATTGTTGATGCTTGATAAGACTTCACAGAAGCTGCCCTTCACATCCAGAAGTAAAAGCGCCAAACCCACTAGCCTGCCTGTATGTTACCTCACGATGGGCTCTCCTCAACTGAGTTCGGGGTGTGTTGCAGAGAATGACCACTGTATTTCCCACCAGACCTTGACTGCGATTTACAAAAGCACCAAGAGTGACCACGTGAAGAGGCCAACACTTTGGTGCAGGCAGTTGTGGCATGGGAACCTCTGTACTTTCAATATTTGGCATTGCAGGAACTACAGCTGACCAACTGGAATTGTGCCTTTCACCAGGGAACACAATGTGTAGACTGAAGAGTCGAGTACAGAGAAAAATAAAAAGTCATACAAGGAACTGGTTCGTCCATTGGCCAGGCTCTGCCCACTTCTTCCTGACTCATTCTCAAGAGTGAGAGGAAATCGTTTGACGAGAACACACACTTTACTTGTCATTTGTTAAGTACTTACTCATCAAGCGTGCTCACTAGAGAGGCCATAGCAAGCTGGAACTGGGCGGTCGATTTCTTTTTATTGACCCCCCCCCCCCCAGGATAGCCACTCCTCACTATCAAATAAGTAGAGCTGTGCACAAAGGTGTATCACACGATTCATTTAGCTTAAATGGTTTGGCTGCCTTCAAGGACATTAGATGAGACGGCTTGACGACCTAAACCGCTGCCCCTTGATTTACAATTTATTGGTAACAAATCTATTAGAATTCCTAAGGAAAAATAAAGAGATACGCACCTTCTTGTCCGGCCTGACAAGAGCCTTCGACGATTTTTGCTTGACTTTGGGCGGAGTTGGAGATTTCAAGGCGCTACCGAGCGTCTTCCATAAAAGCTCCGCCCCACTTGACATAAGAAAACCTGCTCAGGAACAACAAAGACGATTCAGCCCCTGAACGATAACCAACAACAGAATCCAAAGATACAAAACGTGCATGGAGAGGGTTATCTTCTTAGGGTCGAGGAGCTTGTTAAGCCAACTCAGCCATTAGTAGCATGCCAACTAAAACTCAAAATTACATTAGAGCACATCAACAGAAACAATAGCCATGAAGCCGAAAATGCGTTGTACTTCAAACAATAATGAATGAATTAGCACCAAATTAGTGTTCATTAATATGAAAACGTTACGATGAAAAAATTCGTTTAGCGAACGCTACAGCAAACATGGAGATAGAAAAAACGTGCAAGATCGTCCGTAATGACTACAACTAAATGCAATGTGATGAGTCATGAATGACATATTCCAGATGAATGGTGATCAAACTCGTTGATTATAAAAAGCGTTGAAATTAACTGCATATTCAGTATCGAAATGACAAGCCCACATTGTTCTCATAGATGACTATAACAAGAATATGAACTCGAGAGCACCATATTGTTCAAGTGGTACACGGCCATACAGTGTTGAGCAGAGGGGGGCGGGGTCTCTAATAAAAGATGTTACGGGTATAGACTAGCGGTATTGCACTATGCAAGTCTGGGAGTGAGTATGATATCAACCAAATGCAATTGGAACACAGAGTTTTATTCTCAATTACACTCGGAAATGTATAACCACCACATGCAGGGAACTGGGTGGGAGCAAACGCAGGCTGGGGCGACAAGGGAACCGCTCAGTTACAATTTGGCACCGAAGTTTCGAGCGAATCGGGGTATTTGAGGTGCCCACGGACGAGCCTCTGTTGATTGTAAGTTTGGCTCGTTCTGGTACAAAGTGTTTCTTTCATCAAGTGTGGAACGGAATTTCTTTGAATTAGCTTGGATTGAGCACCTCAGACGTGTGGTTAACTATGAATACGGAAAATACAAGGCCTTCTTGATTGGCCAATATTCTTGTATGTTAATAAAACATTTTGCGTCCATAATTAAGACTGTGTGGAAAAAAATACGGTGCACATTTGTGGAAAGATATTATGCGCAATTTTGCGCGACAAATTGACAAATTCAGTTTACCACAATTTCCCTGACATCTGTGTAAGATTTGTGAAACCAACTGCTCAAATGTCCATTGGCACAATTTGAGAACATGGCTGTGGACCATCTGACGACGTATTCATCTGCTGCCTGACAAGGACGTGCTAACCAACTACCAGAAGCTGCCAGTGTTATGAAGGGGGGAGGGGATGTTTGGAGAACCGCTGACTCAGGCATCACGAGCTCCGATCCAATGCCCAACTTTCGTCGGATTATGAATCTTTGTCTATCACCACTAAACGATCACTAAGGTACTCCTGCAATGGGAGTCACGCAGTACATCGCTCCCCTCACCATTAGTCGCAGCTCCTGGAGCAGATGACTTCAATGAACGAATTTTTGAGAGTTGAGTGAATCCCCAGAAAATCCAATCAAAAATTCGAAGAACAAAGGGGCGACAGGGAAAGGACGTTTACTTTTCAACCACATTGTAGTAAGCGTGTCACCATTTTTCTCATCGCTGGAACTTTCACAGTGTCAGCAAATCTCGAGAATTCGTTTCATTATTTCTCCCTTTAATTTTTTTATTTTTCTCTCTGGCCCTTTTCTTTTTTTGAACTGAAGGAGTGCTTTGGAGTTCAGAACTTCTGACACCATTTGTTACGAGGGGGGCTGGAAATGTTTGGAGAGCAGCTGACTCAGGTAAAAATTACAGCGATCATGAGCTCCAATCCAATCCCCAACTTCCGTCAAATTATGAATCTTCATCCATCACCACTAGACTACGTTCACTGGAGGTGCCTCTAATGGGAGTCAGGCGGTATACCAGCGTTGTGTCAAGCGACTGGATGTTTTGAAAGCAAGAATGTACATCAATACTGTTAACAGTGTTCTCAG
Source organism: Pachypeltis micranthus (assembly GCA_020466155.1). Taxonomy (NCBI): domain Eukaryota; kingdom Metazoa; phylum Arthropoda; class Insecta; order Hemiptera; family Miridae; genus Pachypeltis; species Pachypeltis micranthus. The sequence continues at coordinate 29,208,511 of CM035771.1, read as the reverse complement.
CTTGTTACAGGGCAGCAGTCCATGAGTAAGATCTCATGGGTCACTAGGCCCAAAGCTGTACCTGTGACCACGATACAATTCCATGCATGTCAAGTTGCAAGTGGCAGTTGAAAAAACGTAACTCACTCTCTTGAATCAAGAGGGAAACCTAGATGGTACGGACTCCCCAAGGTCATACATCGCATGTAGCGCATCCGAGCAAGGGCTCTCCACCAGGAGACTGAGTAAATGACAACCTGCCACACCTCCACAGGTCTGAGCGAGTGCCTGGGTTTTTGGACGAAACCAGAAGTGCAACCTCCATGACTTTCGACTGATATAACTCTCTTATGAGTGTTCAGGAACAGTCATTTTGATTAGGAAACATGCCTGATTGGCTATTGTCTGGGGCAGCAAACTAACGGTACATCACAAGAAATTACTGGCCCTGCCCCTGTGATTGCCAATGGCTAGGGCATTGCATCCACCAAACACACAGCTGACTTGGCTGTTGAGTGAAAGGTGGAAAAGTAGCAGGTGAAAAGGGAGCTCCCACCATAATGATCTCTCCACTTGAAATACACTAGCAGTGCTAGAAAAATTAGCATTGCTTTGATGGTAAGCAAAATGGGAGTTCTTGTCGAGGTTCTCCAAACATCTGAGAACCTCTTTTGAGAAAATAGGCCATGCCGGACCAATGGACTAGCCAATTCCTTAAAGCACACTGCAACTTCATTTCTTTTTGCCCAAAGATCTCTGCACGTTTTGTACTTCCCAACTGGAAGAAGCAAGAAATTACGTTCTGCTGATTGTAGTTCCTATAATAATCTCCTTTCTGGATCATAAGATTCCTGTCAGAGTGTTCAGGTACAGTCACCGTGAGATGATACAGACCTGACAAGTCCCTCACCCTGCCCACCTCGTTTTACTTCTCTCTCGTTTGAAACAGCATTATGTAAAAACACACATTACACTGCCCAATAGCAAGAAGCACAATGATACCATTCACTGATATTCATGGAGTGGATCACAGGATTCTAATGTAAAGTCTGAATTGCAACATTCAAAGTGCAGAATTGTGACTTCATACACTACTCCTACTAAGAAGCAAAACAATAAATAGGAAATAGGAATAGGGGCTAACTACATCAATACTAACGAGTAGTGTCAATACCTGGCAGACCAAGAGAAGAATGGCTGTCTTCATCCAGCGTTGGAGAGCTCGGGCGGTCAGGGCTATTGCACGGTGTAGCTGTTGGAGTGTATTCTGGGGTGACAAGGGTCGATGGAGTGGCTGCTTTGATTCCTCGCTCAGCCAGTAGCCTAGCAAGACCAGGCGCTGTTGAGACAGTCGACGTTGAATTTCTCCTCGATCTCGTCACTGGGGTGGAGCAGACAGAGCTAATTCGACTGCTGGCTGCTGTACTCATATGACTTCCTCGGTAGCTTAAAGATTACAATACAAAATCTTTATTTAATAACGACGAGGTTTATGGCATCGGTAGCACAGACTCATCATATACGAGTATACTTAACATTGTGTGGTCATTAAGTTCAAAACTAACAAAACAGAAAGTAAAAAAAAATCATTATAGAGCCAGTTTTGATTCTACTAAACAGAAAATTAACGGCTGCTGGTGGCAAGAAGTACAAGCCAGGCAGTGCTGGAGGCTGATAGATGAACACTAACCAGAAGGCCACAACCAATTAGTGGCAGTAAGGAGACAAATAGATGTGACAGCATGGAGAGGTTTGTTTTAAAGTAACAAATGCCAATCCCTCTTCCTGCTCTAAGTCTATGACCGCAAGGCTCTAACGCATCACACAAAAGAGCACCTAACATAGTCCTATGCTACTCAGTATGTCCTCACAGCGAGGAGAGAAAACATTACATGAGTGGACAAAGGAAATGTGGTGCGCAATCGAAAGAGAACATGGACAACAAGCATGTTCTGATATTGAGGGGCCCTAAAACAAGGATACCTCAGGGACAAACAACTTTTGAAGGCGGAAAAACTAATTAATACTTTACCTCGACACCAAGTTCGTGTTGTCGTCAGGGTGCATGACTGTGCTGTTAGTGTACGTGTACACATGAGTAGTCTGAGAGAAACTTTTCCCAGGGTGGCTCTCGTCATCTTCTTCTATATCAGAAAGTGATACCGTCTGAAATTAAAATATTCAACATTCAATTGCGCTATAAATCGTAGTGCCACTTCTAGAACTATTAATCAGATATTTCACTCACTACTAATCAGGTCTCACCTGCCTGTTAGCTCTCCAGACGACATTTGAAAACCTGTTTAGCGTGTTGTTCAGTCTTCACTCTCGATAGATATGGAATGTTCCTCAACCAGATAATCTTATCTGCGCGTATTGAGTCACACATATTCAGCATGTTGACACTTTCATATTCCATCTACTGTTCTCAAGCAGCTTGAAAACTACAGTCTTCGATTCATACAAGGGACTTCTTGGTATCTCGTATCTGCAGAAAGGAAAACCTTTACACCCCCGGCAATGTTGTCCACCCTGGCCAACCCTCGAGGGAATGCAACCAGTCCATTCGGTCTGGAGCTTAAGTATAAAATGGTGAACGATTGTGAACTGGTTGTACGAGTCCATGCAATGCACTGGCCAACCTCCTCGAAAAAATCACAGTAGCGTCACGAGCACATTGTGGATATCATTATGACTCACCTGAAGTCCAAGATCTTCCAAATCAGCGCCTCCTTTGAACTTGATGCCGGGCTTTTCGTCCAGAAGACCTTCCATGGAAGGGGTTGCAAGTTCTGCCCAGTGGTGGAGAGTCAGGGAGCCCTCAATCGGCTTGACAATCTATTAACAAAAAACAAACATATTAACATTCTTTCAAACAGGACAACCCGCTTGGTGATGAATACATTAGCGGATGAACCGTCAAAGCCCACCTGGAGTTTTTCAGGAAGTTTCCAAGGGGTGTACGAAGACAAAATACTGGTCGACATGATGGAATCAGGAGTGGGAAGGTCGTCGTGGTACGGGTGGAGCGAAGTTTTGGCTAGTTGAATTCGACGGGATTCGATCTCTGACACAGAGAGCCGACTCAGAGTGTCCTGCAGCACCTCTTTCTGACCTCGATTCGCCCTGTGGAAATAACAAAGCTCTAATCAAAACAACGCCTCAGTGACCTGCCGCACTTGGTAGATGTAGATGGATGACTGACGAGTAACTCAGGTTGACAAGTACATACTTGAATACACATGTGTGGCTTTACAGGGGCACCCGTGATATTCATTAATCGTGCTAAAACATTAAACCGTTCACTGGGGAGGGAATACCATTATGCCAGTTATGCCTGATTTACTGATGTGATAAAAACAGGTACCTTATCAGCTAACCACATTTTTTGTTAAAAGGATAATATATGGTTTACTAGTTTACTCATTTGACACCGCAACCACTAGCATAGTTTATCCCCAGGCAGGCTGTGAACAGCTGAGCAAAAGCTAAGGAGGCACGAAGGAGGTACGCTTAGGTGTGATGTTGAATAACTAACAATGTCAAGCCCTATCCAATAAGAAGTGGACTCTTAATCCTGAGATAATTCCTGCTACGAACAATGAACTGCTTCATGCTTTAGCACAACAAAGGCGTTTTGCCTCGCACATGCTTGTCTTCTTCTGCTCTTCCAAAACCATCTCTTCTGCCTCCAAATGGGTATTCCAACGCTTTGAGATATTAGTAGCACAGAAACTCACATCTTAGTCACCCACAATCCGGCTCCTCATTCCTTCAACAACCTCGCAACCCAGCCACCCCCACCTGGAAGGTTGGGTGTGAGCAGCCCAGGTTCTAAAGCACCAAAGTAAATCCCAAAAGGAGAAACCTGACCGGACGTGAATTTTAGGCTGTTTGCAAATTCACAGACTTTTTCTTAGCCTTAATGAGTCTTATGGACCGTGGGTGCTCCCATTCTGAACAACGCGAACTTCGTCATGATGGATGATCTTAGTGTTCTCTATCTATGTGAAGTAATACGATAGGCCTGTTGAACTGTGAAAATACTTCTGCTGCTTGCGAGTGATGTTTCCATTGAAGAGAGAACAAGAGAGCAAGGTGAAGGTGAAGCGGGTAATTTATTCTTGTCTTCATGAACAAGGGGAGTACTTTTTAGAAGGACTTACAATGTTTTCATATTGATGATCACAAGGCCAGTTTTTTGCACGTTGGTAAGGCTCTACGCAAGATCGTGGTTGAACAGAGCCATGCTGCTGAGCTGTGGTCAAAGGGGTTTGAGAGAGCAAGACTGCACACAGATTGCATTATAATTACAGAATAGTTTCTAGTTGATTTACTAATACTCATATGAGTTTTTTTTTTTTCAAAATGAACTTGTTCACATCTTTCCTATTGATGTTTTCACCTTGAAGCCTAGCCATGCCCGGGGAGAGTGTGCTTGTTAACTGAGCCTCGTTAGTTTGAACAGTTTGGACTGTTATAAATGATCGACAACAGTGTTTTGCAGCCATACTCGTAGATGCAGCACCAAACTGCTAAAAGGACCATGTCCTCACTGGTAATGTTGAGGATCCTCACTTGACCAAGCAGTTACCAGCATCAACTGAAATTGTCGCTACCACACTATCATGTAACACCACCAAATCAAAAGCACTTGAAAAATCACCTGAGTACCAATGGTTTGCAGTAGCAATAGTCAGCAATTGGTGGTGCATTAAACTTAGCGATGCTTGGCGCCGAACACTTGATTTAAATTAACAGAATACCTTTTACAACAATGGATTTTTTCGAAGAGATGTTTGATTTTGATGGTCTGCCAAGAGCGCCTGTTTTTTTTGCTGTAAAGCCAGAGAAAGTTGAACACAAACTGCCTAAGACTAAACTAAAACACAACAACACACAATGCGAAACATCATAAGAAACTAGCGCTGACCGAAAGGTGGAAGTGATGTCCTCTTCAACGTCACTGGTGACAGACGAAGCATACGAATCGCCCATGTGGTACGGCGGTCCAACCGATTTAGGTGGAATCGCTGAACTGCTGCCGAATCGGGGGGGTATGATACCGGGTGTTTCGGATTCGCTACTGCCAAGGCTGCTGCTATGGGAGACGGTTTTGAAGGTTTCAAAAGCTTTCCTGTAGTTCCCTCTGTGAAAACGTATGAACATTTTATTTCATTCAGAATTGACTAACCTAATTACTCAAATGTTACGTGAACGCACAGACCTTAACCACTGCTACCACTAGACTGTAATATTCTTCTAAGTTATCATTTGTTAATACTAAATAGTCGATATTTTTCAATTTGTATTTAACAGATCTGTTTCCTTTTCAAAATGACTGTTCCTGAACCTTTGAAGAGAGTTATATCGGACCACTGTCATGGAAGTTGCAGTTTTGCTATCATGCAAGAGCCCGGTCACTCGCTCAGCATCCACCGAACCCAGACACATGGATGTACAGCAGGTTTGGTCATTTAGCCAGTCTCTTGGTTGGATGCTGTGACCAGTGTGTTACCAAATGGAGGTATCACATGGAGGTATGACCTAAAACTATCAGGGGGAGTTTCTTCCATAATTTTTCCCGACTGATCTAACAATTTACTTGGGTGGCAACTTTCAAAGGGAGAGATTAACTGTGGACTAACAGTTCTCATTTTCTTGGAAAACTAGGAAAAATGGTTATAAGGTTGCTTAGACGCAGTCAAAGCTAGTAGAAAGGATCTGCTCTTCCAATAAATGCCTGCCTGCCACTGTTTAGAGCACAGCGGATCAGCACATGGAGGAGGCACAAGAGGAGCAGGATGATGAGCCTTTGAGAGAAAAGAAATGGAGCCGCACATTTAAGTCGCTATGAGCCAGTGGTGTGGCTCAACCCACTTTCTCCTAAGTAACACTCATCTTTTTTCGAGCCTTATTGTGCCACTCCCTGAAGGAGGTCAATAGGTCTACATCAGAAATTGACGGTGCACTGGAGCGCCCCACGACAGCTGTCAACCAGCAGTGTGAACGACTGCTACTAGGCCACAATCCCAGGAATTCTTCCGCTGTTCTACTATAGCTATTGTTTTTATGTACGGTGGACTAACAAACCCCTATCTTCAATGAGCCTCTGAGGAGGTCGTGACTTCTAAGGCACTTGGGATTAAACAAAATAGCCTCTACAGGCTGTCTCAACACTAGTTGGGCCACCACATTCAATGACTATGGAGAAGGGCAAGAAGCGTTTTTGCAAGCCATGTTAACTGAGACAGACAGTTGACTTTACATTTCTACTGTGAAGCTGTTGGAAGATGGCAGAAAGAAAACGACCAAATCTTACACGTTTTCGTGCGTAAAATTCGAAAATTTCTCGAGTCTCATTTACATACAACAATCTCAACAGAAAAGGGTCTTGCATTCTATCGAGTTCACTTCAACTCCTCTAAATCTTAGATGTTTGTTTATCATTTATCTTTATAATTATTCAAGGATACAATAGCTGGATTTGAACTTCAAGCCACTAATGTGGCCATTGCAAAAGTGTTTACAGTGCAAACGTGCAACTTACCCTCCGCTACTGAGTCCTCCATGAGTCGACGCTCCCATCCCAGAATCCAAACTAAACTCGGATAGAAGCGAACACTCTAATTCTGCAGCAATGGAATCTGGGTTGTGCGTTGAAAATGTGTGACTATTAGCGAAAACTGGTCCAACTCGAACTGTAGACTGAGTTTTCTTCTTCGTCTTCTTTGCATCTGTTGAATGTTTAAATAATTAGAATGTAATTCATTTTTCGCTGATATAAACTAAACTAGTAGAATGAGACTTATGAATCACGATCGCCGAGAACGAGCAAGAAGCTCTGAACCACATTCATAACTGCATTCTCACATAATTTTCCATTGATGGATTCCCTTAATTATTAATTGAATTTGAGAGTAAAGCAGTTAGTGGCCACAGTGGTTCACCGACTTTCCGCGCCAATCGTCTCTAGTTGCGTAAGCATGGCATTTTGTCAGACTGCACTCTGACACACACAGATTTGAATACTCATGAACTGCTGAAAACAAACAAAACCAAGCTGACGTCTACTACATGGAAAGCAGTGAGGGGTTCTGAATGACTGGGAGAAGCACTTTGCTGACCAAATTTAGAATCCTTGTCTAAACCAACCCAAAGTGGTCAAGCCCGTAGGAAAGGACAGCAGTCTGAACTGTATTACAATAGAGTTTGCGCATTTTTCACAAGTTGAATACGTACCTTTTTTGTTCATAGGCCCTTCGCATTTAAGATCGCAGCAGTCAGAGCACAAATGATAACTGAACATAACCAAAAGTTGCTTACTTTCTTTCATTTCATCGACGATAGACAGCAGCTCAGAATATTTCTCTTTGACTTCGACCAATTCAGTTGCCAGCTCGCATTGTGTCTCCCTCAGAATAGTCACCATATTCAGGTACTCTTCATTTTCATTGAGAGACTGGAACATCGAAATTGTTCGAAACATGATTGAAAAGATTTAAAAACCGAATCTTAAGAAAAATGGGTCGCATCACACAAATTTCCTTAGCTCTACATATTAACTGCTTTTCGTGGCTTTTGCTACTAGTTCAATATATTTTTCACTCAGTTCATTTAAAACATTCCATGCCAGAACCCTTGGTCATCAATACAGTCGGAGGTAGAAGGTGATTGACGATAATATACAGCACAACTGACGTGGAAGGGATCGTTAACAAAAGATGGCGTGTGATTGCCTCCCGTTCACGTACAACGTTATCAATACAATACCGACACGTCTAATTTTTCCTCGGCCGCGCTATCTATGAGACATTGGGTGAACTAAAGTAGTTTTCACGTTCTCAGCTGAAACTTGATGTCTAGCCTGCAGGTTACCATGGGTCGCCAAAATAAGGATATCAGCAAAATCCACCGAAAGTTAACTATAGTTATCATAGTGATCAAAACACCAAATTTTTTTCTCAAAAACGGCTCTAACGATTTTGATTAAATTTTTTATATCGATAGCTCTCAATAAGGCAACTATACCATAAAATTTTCATCCGTGGGAAAATGACGAGAGCAGCACAATAAATTATAAAAATTTTCGACGAACAGCGTTTTCAGCGCGGTTTTGTCCTTATGAACTCCGCTGGAATGTTAGAAAGTGAATTGACGTAGAGCTAAGGAAAGTTGTGTGTTGCTACGCACCAGATATTTTTAATGGTATCTATTGTATAAAATCTCTGATTGATTCCGAGGATCATTTCGTAGAGGTGGCATCAACCAAGTGCGAATATTATAGCCGGAGTCCCCAAGCAATACGAAATTGCCAAACGTTCCGTAGTCCATGGCGGTTGGCAATCGACTGTTTCTCAGCACTCGATTGTTGTGCACACTTCCGGGACAGTTCGCATTCACGAAAAAAAACTGACCTGACGCTCCGCAAACGAACATGCAGTTCAATGAGTGGTTCTCATTGCGGTCAACGAATGCTGCCTCATGCCTCGTGGGTGCGTCGAGCTTGATTAGACTGCCATCAATAGCCCCACAGACGCGAGGAAAACCTGCTATGCTGAAAAAATTGTTCACTTGTTCTTCCATGTTTTGTGGCCAAATCACCATTCTGTTGAATAGTCGAAGGTTAACTGCAGCCACAACTTTCTTCACACAGCGAGAAACGGTTGCTATGCTGACACGATGCAAGTCTGCTACGACGTGGAAGAGGGCACCACTCCCCAGCCAGTGCACTTCCCACCTGCTGGTACACGGATAGAGAACCACTTTTTCCAGTGCAGTGCGCAATGAGTTCTCCGATTGGTTCAACTAAGAATTCGATTTTGTCGGAAGTCATACGGAATCTTTCATTGCACTCTAATTCACTCAAAAAACTAAAGTTCATTCTTGCACGGAACACTTTTCTTCGTCGTAGAGGACGACGCAAATGATTCTCTCTGCCTACTTGAAGATCTTCGTCGGACTCAGAATCACCAAATAACAAATCTTCGAGCATTTTGTCCCTAGGACAATTGAATTCCAAAATACCGTAACACGATTGAACATTGAAGACAACAAATATATAAGTTACCAAGAGCTGGTAAAATATTTACAAGGACTTGCTTATATTATTGGAGGTTTGATTTTACAAGACAGGATTGTGAAACAGCCTCCTTGTAAAACTACTAGTATTACAAGTGAATTCACTAATATTTCCGGCACTTGTAAAATTTTATTGTGAACCAGAATTTACAAGTTACCAGCGCATTCACTCGTAATAATAGTTACTAAATCATTGTGAAACAGGGCCCAGGTATGGAACCGCCATAAGGTGTGTAATCCTTGACACAGATAACATCGAAGTTGACCACATGTTGAGCGTTGGCAAAACGATTCCTTATGGAAAATAAATTGACTGAAAGAAATAACGATATACGCCTCTTCGAATTACCACGCAATGAGCAACATTACCATAAAAATCACATTACATCGGACAATTTAGGGAATTTGAATGGATAAAGTTTCGGCACAAGCAACGCAGTATCCAAGATCTCGTTTTTAGATGCAGTCATGACAGTCGAATAACCAGAAACTGCTAACAATAACGGCTATGCATAAGCTCCTGAAGCTCCTCCTCATCACCTTCGTAGAAGTAAGAAGCCCATAACAACACATTGTCAACATCCAAAGAGGCACCAAGAGCATTTGTCTAAACTTTAAAATGTAAATCTCACTTTTTCTAATCTTTCGCCAGTGGACTGCAATTTTTCCTGAAGATGTTCAACCTGCTCTTTCAACTCGGCCTCCCTCTGTTTGGACTTTTCCATGTAGATGCCAGTCGAGTCCAAGTCGAACCTGCAAAAAAAAAACCACAAAATTGAGACTATGGAGACAATACAGCTTTATGATTTTTACAAATACCATAGTCACTGCCAACGACATAGCTTAAGGGAAGTCAAACGTGCGGAGCCTCTCAGACCACATGGTGGCTTTTGCCACGGGAGGTGGTTTTGATTTCTCAAGACTAGCTAAGAGGTTTATGGGAAAAGGAATTTGGCTGGCGCTAACAATCATCATCAAGATAAGTGTTTTGACCAGGGTAGAGTTAATGAATCTCAGGGACGGGTTTTAGTGTAGCACGAAATTGTAATTTGATGAGTTGGGATATCACAAGATTTGAAAACTTAGATGTACAAAGAAGAGGTGACTAGAACAGGATATGATTTGAGTATATAAGCGTGAACAAGGGAGCTCTGAAGGCGTGAAACTGGTTGTACGGGTAAGAAGGAAAAATCCGAATCAGATGTCAATGAGAGGTAAAACAACTGTCTGTCGGGGGAATTGGGAGACGACTGCTATATCGCGAGAGCTGTTAGATGATTGTGTGTTGGGAGAACTGGAGAAGACCGACTTTCACGAGAGTTTGTAGGTGAATGAGTTAGGGAAGAGCTGTCTGTTACGGAGAGGAATCTGAAATTGAGGGGTGGGAAAAGATAGATGGAAAAGTCCAGGACAGGGGAAATCCGATGTCACTTGGAAATAACTGAGGAGGTGGACTTTCCATAGGTAACAATGGGCTAGAGGACGAAGGTGTTTGGGGAAACAATTACTCTCCGCAGGGCCAGTGAGTACTGGTAAGTGCGGACGTTGAGGAAAAAAACCCATCTAATTTGGCTTGTGCCGAACAACATGATTAACATAGTTTCTACCCTAACGACCATTCATGTGATCTAGAAAAGACAAAGTAGAAGATTGAAAAGCAGGCCAGCTGAAGATCAATTAGAGCAAACAGTTTGTAGCCTCCCTCTGAGCTCAAACGCACCCCCTCCCCTCCCATAACACGCAAGGTAAATAATAATGTAGAAGACAGCAAACGGATGGCACGCAGTAGTAGTTCAAGATCCTTACAAACCAATAAGTAAACTACACAATGTGTGGCCATTCCTGAAAATCTATCGGGAGGCACGAACTGAACTCTGAGGATTGTATTCTAGCTTCTATAAAGGGGGACGAAGCTAAGCAGAAGGTGATTCAATGGCTTCAAGCCTGCTTCTACAGAATGCGTGTGAATGGCTGACAATTAACACCTCTTTACTTGAGTACAAAGTGAAGAAAACTGGTGGGGCCAAACAATGTGAATGATGAAAGCCAGTGGGGTCTGCATTAGGCTGATTTTAAGTAAATACAATTTAAGTAAACTGCCCGCATGATGCAAAGTTAACCAACGAGAAAGACGCTTTGGCACATTAAAAACTAACCTGCATGCATCGAGCTGGGCCACGAGGTCTTCTACGAGTTTGGCTTCTGCTACTTCGCATTCTTCCGTTTCTTCACACAAACGAAGGGTTTCTTTTTTCAAACTTTTGTTTTCATCTTCCAGTTGTCCAATTTTTCTTTTGAGTACTTCAAACTTGAGATCCACCGGCGACCCTGTGAAAACGTACGATAAATTTATACAGAGACGTAATGGAATGGAGTTGGGTTTTAATTGGTCTTTCTCCACTGACTACCAATGGGCAACATTAGATGGGTGGCAAACGAGATGGGAACATACAGATGATGCGTCTCTTCCACCATCCAAAAACTTGTCTGGAGAAAGTAGGTTCAGCCAGCCCGAAGGAAAATTCAGTTCTGGTCATGTTAAGTCAACTAGGGGAACCCAATCTTCAATGACTCTCAAGTCTGCACTGTGTTCAGCTCCACGCAGTTAAAACCAAGACAGCCTTCCTTCATTACAGCCCCTAGAGGAGAATGTGGTTGTTGGAAGAACTGTCAGGTATTAGCCCAGACGTCCAACAAGCGATTTAGCCAGCGGTACTTGCTTGCAGTGATGACGACAAACGGCAGTTAAACATCGTTTGACAAGTGCTGTGTAGGTAAATAGGTGGGAAACATTATACTTTTAGATTGAAAGTGCGGATATCCCAGAGACAGCCCTCTCCTAACTACATCGCACCTCTGCTGTAGTCATACACAGCCACGACGAAACAGACCTGTCAGGCTTCCAAAGGTGACGTTCCACACAGGTGGGATGAACATCCATTTTGTATGGTAGCTTGAATATAGACTGTTGTGTATTCTACGGACACAGTAATGTTTGTTAGGGTAGCGTACAGGTCACACATACACAGCCACTGTTCTTCATTACAAGGGAAAAGCATTATGACGAATTTGCCACAGTGAACCCGAAATGTTCACTAAAACAAAATGGTAATAAATTCGATGCCTTCGGTAATCTGATCGTAATAACATACCAGTTAATTATTAACACACCCGCTCCTGGGTTTTAGGTTCACCAGCCCCTCAAACGACTACTTCGTACAAAATGGTAAGTTAAGTGGGAGAGAAGGTTGGTCCTGAGAGAGTAGCTTGCTTCTTAACACACATCCACAAACAGGGAAAGTATAAGGATGTAAGAAGTGAGGGTAATTAGTGTCGAGATAGGGCGGGGCTAAGTAGATAACAGTCTTACGCACACTCTCCCTTCTGTTGAAATACTGAGAGTGCTGCAACAAGAAGCAATGAGGGGAGCTCTCAGACTTACAACAGTGAATGAAAAACAGATTACTTGGGAAGGACATGGTTCCACCGGGAAAGACTTGCACAACAAAACAGAAGTGGCAAATTACCCGACCAACGATAGAAAAACAACATACGAATTTCAGACAAAAATCAACACTGAAATATGCTAAAAGGAGACATGGGAGAACAGAACATCAGAAGATAATTCTGATATATGTTACACAGACAGATCGAAATGCCGAATACGTGGGAGCAGCGGTAAGGGGATATTTATCGTGAGAGGAATCAACTCCGCTAGGAACACATACAACAGTTGTCCACAGTGAATTGCTAGCAACAAATCAGCTGCAGTCAACAAATTGATAAAGGAACACGCAAGTAATAAGAAAATTACAATATTTACGGACAACCATCGTCACTGAAAACACTGGCCAACCCTCCTAGTTGAGGGCGCCATAAACAAAGCAAAGAAACTTACACTGACACTGAAATGGATGCCAGGACGCAAAGGTTACGGGTTACTGTGGGAATGAGAGCGGACAAGCTGGGGAAAGATAGAGGCTGCCCAATTTAATGGGCCAGAACCATACATACCAGTCACAGTGACGCCTGTCAAAAAGGGCGTTAACAAAAACTTCTGGGACATTCAGGGTTGACACCGGCAATAATAGGGGACTTGCGATCACAGGGACCACGGGGCACAACAAACAAGTGGCGGAGAGGGGCGTTAAAATGGAACAAAACTCAATAAATACGATCAATAGGTATGCTAACTGGCCATTGCACGGTTGAAAAAAAACACTGCACAGGATTAACCCTACCATAGGAGCACAATGCTCTTTTTCTTATGCAAATGCCCAATATGGTTCCGTAACAGACTAGAAAGGCTTGGAGGTACCGTATGGTGGACAGGGGCCGGGGGTATGTGGAGGGAACCGGAAGATTTTGGAACCCATTCTAGGAGCTACAGCCCTAACCAGCCCCAGAAATGTTCTCTCGGCTTTGCCTGACCCCGTGCAGTCTTCTCCTTACTTCTGTTGACCTCGCCTTTTTGGTTTATTTTGCAAGTTGGTGGTTAAGAGTAAATATCCCTAGAGCGAAAGAGTCGAAAGGGCGTTGATTGAGTTTGATATGACGGGAGGGAGGGAGTACTAACACGAAACGTTGACCGAAAACATAGGGTTATTATTCAGAATGAATAATGAACCAAAAGCAGCAGAAGACGCTCGACGGTGAGGTAGTTAGAAGCCAGGACCTCTCTGATGAGTCAAGTTTGTGCAATGAGAAGAGGAACGAAGGTGTACACGAGAGTTTGAGGCAGCGAGATTTATTGACAATACCGTGAGTTATCCCGAGAAGTTCTTAATTTCTAAAATCGAAATTTCAACGAGTAAAACCTGCGGAACCAAAGGCAAATGGTTAATTTGCGGCGCTTCGAACGAAACGTTTAATTACGCTCGTTAACGTACTTCTCAACGAGAAGCGCCCACAATCTGAAGAAAACTTTGGAACTTGGAAAAGAAATCGATGCTCTCGTCCGTTGCCAACATCCAGAGGCTTCACGGTAATTAAGGCGGTACACAACCTGAGGAGAAGAGTTCGGAGCCGCTCAGCAAGAGGTTACGCACCGAAGCAAGTTATCAATATTAATTGACTACGCGGTTGCGTAAAAGGAAATCGGTATCGTTCCGGGGTCTTATCTCCCGAAATTAGAGTAAGCTGGTTTGGAAACGAGAGGAAATGGCTGATATTTTACAAGCAACCGGGGCTGACTTTGCTCCCTAGATGAAGCGTTTTAGGATAACTGGGATCTCTCAAGAGGAGGAGGGTGTTTAAAACATCACGCAACCGTTTTATTTTACAAGGGACTCAATCACCCCGTTCTGTGGTTTTCCAGACCCCCCCCCCCACCAATAAAAACACACAACCAGGTGGGAAATGGGGTACAAACCGTTGAAAACGTTTTAGAACATTTAAAGGAAATCAAGTGACAGTGTTGATAACGACAGACAAGTTTAAGAGGCTAAGCATGAATTACTAATTAAGGGCAAATAAATGTAAAAACGTTCTCCTCCTCTCACCAGGACCTCAGGTGTTTCACAATGTTCGCATCTCGGTCCTCTTATATTTTTAATATTCATGGATGGCATTGTTTTAAAACCCCTTAGCTGCCTCATCTTTGCAGATGATTTGAAAAGTTTTTCGGTGGTTCGCTCTGCCCCTGATTTCGTATCCCTTCAGGATTCCCTTTCCTGGTGTTGTCATAATAATTTGTATTTGAATATTGCAAAATGCCATATATACCGCCATATTGCTTTGAATGGTTTCATTTTCTCGCTCATCCACACCTCTTAATTTCTGCTATACTATCCATTTCTGCTATAAACCGTTGCTACGTTGCAGTGCTAGATCTAGGGGTCTTGCTAGAGAGTACAAGTTATCCTTTAATTCCCATTTCAATTCAGTCTGTGGTAACGCAATGAGAAACATTGGATTCATTGAGCGGCACACTAGAGATTTTAATAATATTCCTGCTCTAACTGTCTTGTACAAAGCTTTCGTATTGTCGGTCTCAGAGTATGCATTATATGGTCACCTTTTTACTCTACTCCTGGGAAATCCGTTGGAAGTGAAGGGAAATCAGTATGAGGACAGCAGTCAGTGTATGTCGTAAATAGTCTGTTGATTGTCGATTCGAAGTCTTTCCTCCTCGAAGAGCGTCCGCTATTTGTCGTTTGCTCTTCTTTTTACTTTCCTTGCTCTACGAAGTAGAAAGGAAAGTTATGTAATCGGCTGAAAAAAAAAATTTTGAGTTTTCTTCAGATCTTTACGTTTCAGACCCTCCTGAGTCCGAAAAACACTATTTGGGAAAATGGTCTGTGGGTCTGTGTGTATGTGTGTGTGTGAACGATTTTTAGAGAAAACCACCGTACCAAATCAGCTCAAACTTGATATCTAGCCCGGAAGTCACTATGGGACGCAAAAATAAGGGTATGGGCAAAATCCACCGAAAGTTAACTATAGTTATCATAGTGATCAAAACACCAAATATTTTTTTGCTCAAAAACGGCTCTAACGATTTTGATTAAAGTTTTTATATTGATAGCTCCCAATATGATTACTATACCATAAAATTTCCATTCGTGGGAAAATGACGAGAGCAGCACAATAAATTACCAAAACTTTCGACGAAATCGACTTTAGCGCGGTTTTTAGAGAAAACAACCGTACCAAATCAGCTGAAACTTGATGTCTAGCCTACAGGTTAAAAAAAAAAAAATGGTATTGTAGTCCATTCCAATACCTGAAGGGTGAGTGTTTAAAAACGCTCATGAGATACATGAGGCTCACTCCAGAAATTCCTGAATTTCAACTACCGCCGTTTCGCTTACTACCAGTTCTTACAGTTATTTTCCAATAACTCTGCAAAAGTGATTACTATCCTTTTTTAAAAAAATCGTGTTTACGGCCTGATTAATTATCTGTGTACCAATTGCTCAATAATGGTCCTGCAATGAGTACGAGCAGCACAATCAATTCCGGAACTGTAAGCGCTACCGCTTGCTGCTGCCGTAAAGCGTTGTTTGACCAAGTTCAAATTAACTGAGTGATAAATGAATTGATTAAATAGAATTAGCCATGCACAAAGTGAATTGACGTAGAGCTAAGGAAAGTTGTGTTGCTACGCACCACATATTTTGTATAGTGTGGTCTGTAAATCCGTCAGTTGGTCGTTTTCGTTTACGTTGTGACTTGAGTGGTGTAAATATGGTGTCGCATTTTGTGTTGATTTGTTCATTCACGATCTGTCCGTTTTTTACTTTCCTTGCTCTACGAAGTAGAAAGGAAAGTTATGTAATCGGCTGAAAAAAAAATTTTGAGTTTTCTTCAGATCTTTACGTTTCAGACCCTCCTGAGTTCGAAAAACACTATTTGGGAAAATGGTCTGTGTGTCTGTGAACGATTTTTAGAGAAAACCACCGTACCAAATCAGCTCAAGCTTGATGACTAGCCTACAGGTTACCATGGGACGCAAAAATAAGGGTATGGGCAAAATCCACCGAAAGTTAACTATAGTTATCATAGTGATCAAAACACCAAATTTTGTTTCTCAAAAACGGCACTAACGATTTTTATTAAATTTCTTATATAGGTAGCTCTTAATAAAATAATTATACCATAAAATTCCCATTCGGGGGAAAATGACGAGAGCAGCACAATAAATTATCAAAATTTTCGACCAAAAGCATTTTTAGCGCAGTTTTTTCCTTATAAACTCCGCTGGAATTCTTGTAGAATGTAAAAATAAAAAAATTGGTATTGTAGTCCATTCCAATACCTGAAGGGTGAGTGTTTAAAAACGCTCATGAGTTACATGAGATACACTTCATAAATTCCTGAATTTCAACTACCGCCGTTTCGCTTACTAGGTACCAGTTTCTAACAGCTATTACCCAATAACTCTGCAAAAGACATTATTATCCTTCTCCAAAAAAATCGTGTTTACAGCCTGATTAATATCTGTGCACCAATTGCTCAATAATGGACCTGCAATGAGTACGAGCAGCACAATAAATTCCACAACTGTAGGCCCTACCGCTTCCTGCTGCTGTGAAGTGTTGTTTTACCAAGTTCAAAGGCCATGTACAAAGTGATTTGACGTAGAGCTAAGGAAAGTTGTGTGTTGCAACGCACCAGATATTTTGTTTATAGATTGCCAGGTTTTCTAATGTGTTTCCTCTGTATTGTTCATGTTGTAAGGTGGTTCCTGTATGTTGGTAGGTTCGTGTCCAGTTGTCTTGAGCTGGTTGACAAAGTTTGAGTTGTCTTCGTTCCTATTAAGAGATTTAATGTGTTCAGGTCCATATTTTTCGTCCTGTTTGTCCTATGTACGCGTTTTTACACGTACAAGTTATTTTATATACCCCACTTTGGTCGAGCGGGTCTGTTTTTTCAGTCTTTGCAGTTAGTTTGGTTCTATTAGATATTCCGCGTATTTTTGGTCCTGTGTACGTGAATGTGCAGCGCCTTTTCAAAGTGCGTATATTTTGTGTTTTTCGATGGTCTTTTTTGGAGTCACATTGTCTTAATAACTTTTTTATTGTTTGTTTGGTGTAATCATTATTTTGTGCACTGAATTGATAGTATCTAGTTCTTTTTTGTAATTTTGTTCGGATAGTGGGATAGTTTTTAGTCTCCGTATCATGTGTCTGAATGCACTTAGTTTATGTTGTTGTGGATGGTTTGATGTATAGTGTCTGGTCGTGTCGGTAGCAGTAGGTTTTCTAAAAATGTACTGTATTCGTTGTCCGTCCGTGTGATTTTTAGGTCCAAGTAATTAAGAGTTTTATTCTGTTCTTTGCCCATGTCATATTGTTACCGTGGACATTGTTCTTCCTATAATATTTCGTCGGTGTTGTCACTGCTTAATTTGTAGATAATATCGCCTACACATCTAGCGTACGTTTCCCATACCTAATCCATCTTTTGGCTTGTATATGCTATTATTCAATCGGAAGTAGTTCGGTCCAAGTGTCAGTTTGGTAAGGTTGGTAACGTTTCTAGCAGTTGTCGTATCTATTTGTTTTAGTCTCGTTTGTATTATGTCAAGGGTTTCTTTGATTGGTACGGAGGTATCTACATTTTTTATATCAAATGCTACGAGTGTTCAGTGTTTGGAGTTATAGTCACGTCTTTTAATCTAGTGGCGAGTTCTTCTGTGTTGCGTATCGTACATCTGTTTGGTAATGTAATGGTACTTTTGACATTTTATGTCTTTACTTTGCTACATAAACTCGAAAATGCCGGAGATGTTATGGAGAAGCGTTGCAAACTACATCCCCTGTGCCCTAATGGAGAAGGCATCAGTCTCCTACACCGGGGATTGGTGGTTCGAGTCCCACTAGGGATACGATTATTTTTTTCAACAGATTTTTAAAAGAAGAAGACATAAAATGTCCCTCGTGGTTG
Source organism: Pachypeltis micranthus (assembly GCA_020466155.1). Classification (NCBI taxonomy): domain Eukaryota; kingdom Metazoa; phylum Arthropoda; class Insecta; order Hemiptera; family Miridae; genus Pachypeltis; species Pachypeltis micranthus. The sequence goes on along the minus strand of CM035771.1, from coordinate 29,190,061 downwards.
CGTACTTGTACGAAAGCTGTACCCACCGTTTGTGTTAGTGATTTTAAATTTTGACACGATTACTATACTTTCCTTTCCCTTTGGGTAGCGGAAAGTGAAATGATGATTTGAAGAAAAAGACATAAAATGTCCTATAGCGTAGTTTTCGTGCCTCCAACAATTCGTGAACAAAACACCAAACAGAACCAACTTAATGGGACCTGCCGTTCCCCCGCAAATTAAACAAGAGACGCAACACCGTCAGGCGCCGAAATCAGTTGAACATGTTTCATTCTTCAACTTACCAACAATTTTTTTGTTTTTTAAAGAGAAACACTTGTGATTAATTGGATAATCGCTAAAATCAAAAATATCGGACATTGTCGATAGATCGGTATATAAATCCTCACAGTGTATCAAATATATGAATGAATCTGTATCCATATAACTACATAGATAAATCGTTTTTATATTTGGCCACAAATCTATCATAACGAATATGGTACAATAACACGTTTGACAGTTCTAAAATGGAAAAACCAACGTAAATGGGTTGATCAAATGTAATGACATTCCTAGCCATTTTGACTGCTATCAATTTATCATCGTATACATATCTATCATTGAAATTTGGTTGTCTGACGAGCTTTAAAAATTTTAAAATAGTGGTCAAATATTTTGAAAGTTTGTATGAATTTTTGGCTGTCCGTTGAGTAGTGGTGGTTTTGGGTTCATGTTTATGTAGTTATAATGTTGTTCTTTAGATAAGTTAGTGTGGTTTCTAAGTGCATTTTGTATTTGTATTGGTACGAGTCCGTGGGTCTTTTTTCAGTTTCGTGCATTGAGTTTGCGCGGTAAAGTCGGTCGTCTTGTTTATGCAGTTCTGTTTATCTCGTATAACAGCGACGTTTCTTTTGTCTGCTTTTGTCAAAATTAAATTATTTTTGTTGAGTTCGGTCATAATTCGTTTAGCCGTTTTTACGGCGGCTTTGTGGTCCGCCCTATTACTTTTGTATTCTTTGATGGTTCGTTCGAGTTTGTCTACTACTTTGTGGCGTATGCGGGCTAGGTTTTCAGTCAGTAAGTATTCTATGGCTGTCTCGGCGTCCAAGATATTCGTTTCAATTATTTGTTGTACGTCAGTTGGAGGCAAGTAATGTTTTAGTGATTTCTCTGGGAAATCCCCACAAGACAGGGAAAATTTCGATTAAGGAAGTTATAATGTCACTGCGATTTACTTCCCCATGAATTACGTCGTAGTAGGGCAGACCTGTCGTTTCTATTTACACTCTTCATAACCTTGTGGATTGTCCCAGTCTTATTATTTCGATTTAATGTCCCTTTTTATACAACACATTCGATTCATAATTTTAGTATCCTCTTATCTCCCATAAATTAACTATACCAAGAGCCTATTTTACGTTGCTAGAGGTAGTATAATTTATTTACTAATAAAAATCCTGACTAGGACGTCAATATATTTTTGCTGTCACATGGTAGAGTTAAGAGATGTTTGAATGGTCTATTATAATTACCAAGACTCGACTTTCCTCTATTTCCAATGATTTATAGCATGTTTCTTTATTCTATCGTGTTATTGCGCGATTTCTCGTATCGCTAATAAATAACATCTTCATCTACATCTCTGACAGAACGTACCGATATTTTTTTTCGAAGCAGCGGATTAGTTTATCATTTAGTTCTAATAATTTCCACTGCACACTTTTCGAGCGACAATACACCAGCGAACGTGCTTTAAGAATTCCCTCCGACACGAAAATTGTAGAAGAGGGTTGCAGGGGAATTGAGCTGACGAAAGACTACACCTACCTCTCCAAATGCAGTTCCTAAACGTACCTCAACTGACCACCTATTCTTCCAACCACGTACGTTCCAGGTCCCACGTAAGAGGAATCTTGTGATGTCCACATCAAATACCAAACAAGGGGCACATGAATCAGACGCTCGATGGTTTAAATCACCATTGGGTTCGAAAACTCTAGAGTACTGCTCTAAGCAAACTCGAGACTTCGCATAGCGTCATGTGCTGACATACAATATACGAACAACACTTTTTAAAAAGGCCTTGGATACTCCAGTACTGCCTTGCGCCAGGAGATGTGTTCACTTAGCACATTTTGGCACGTGAGCAAAACTCTTATCACACGCAAAGTCTCCCACAATCCTAAAAACAGCTCGAGTTCCTCGGCCTACAAGGAATGCTCCAGCACAGCTGACCAGTTTCCCCGTGTTATGTACTAGAATCACAAACTTATCGCAGAGGTGCGAGCGTAATAAACACCGCAAGCTGCTCACGAATTCACTTACCATCGTCGGGCGAGTCGTCGAAATCGTTGGTAAGGATTTGAATTATTTCCGTCTTTTTCTGAAGGTCGTGGTAGAGCTGAGTGGATTTCTCAGAGGTTTCCCGCAATTCGGTCTCCAGGTGCTCAATTTTACTTTCGAGCTGAGCATTTTGTGCCAAAAGTTGCTGGCCTAGCCGGGCAGTTAGTTCGAGATCACGTTCTTTCTGCGCACGAGTATAAAGGTAACGAGTAAGTGACAGAAGATAGTAAATTGTGAAACAATCGTGAAATAGAATACACAAAAAGGCCAAAAAACGTAAATAAACAGTAGATGTACCATTCTCTTAGGTAAACTATCGCTTGTAAGACGATTTGATACAGATACACTGTCACAGCACTGTATGAAGAAAGTATGGGCAGATTTCACTTCAGACAAGTTTGAAGAGCAAAGTGACGAATGTGAGCCATTGGAAATACAAAACATTACTATATTTTATTTCAAGAAGAGCCAGGAGAATTGTAGAAGTAGTGTGGTTGTTATTGTTTGCCATCTCAACCTGGGTTTACACTTTGGGTGAGTTCATTCGATGTAAGCCCATCACTTTTAGGCCCAACGTCAGTACTTGACCCAGCAATGTAAAGGAGTAATAGTAGTCATGGAGTGAATTGCATCCACCCACGTGAGGTAGTTACGTCACCCCAGAAACTGAGCAACGGCAGGGCTCTAGTGGCCTCATGGCAGTGGCTTTTCTTGAGATTTTTGTACGATGCATAACTTCCTGAAGATGTTGACATAAGAGTACTTCTACGCTTGACAGATACGTCACCGTGAACAAAGTTCATTCATCAGGGAAGGATAATGGAATGAATACTGACCCCGGTTGCAATGAATGCACCTATCTATTTTGCATAGGAGAGACGATTCGTGTCTACGCCACTTTTGGCATTGAGAAGTTGAGTTGTATACACATATACAGGTTCTAGCGTGTTCAAACATTCATTATACATCCACATAGAACAAATTTCCAAGAACTATTTTGGTTGCTTTGATACGGCCATGAACTGCCGGCCGTGTTTCATTTACACAACTAGCTGTGCACATGAGTTATCCAATAAATTTTCACGCTGAACAGGGTTCTTATGGCTCCCGCAAGGTTTCACTAGGTGTGCCCAGACACTGTCCCCCATCGGAAACTATCACTCATGATTACGTTATTAAATTAGACTTAACCTTTCGTAACAGTGTCATTTGCACTGTGGATAAGTGACTAAAGGAGCAGTGGGACGCCTCACTTCAGCGGAGATTTATGCTATCACCGCTGGGGCCATCATAATGCAGTAACCTGATAGTCTAATAACGGCTGATAGTCTAGCGTCTTGTAAGGCGCTGAAGAACTACTGTACAACGTCAATACTGGCGTGGGAAAGCGGGATGCGGCATTTCTTTAGCAAACTCTAATAGTGTAAATGTCTACTGGATTGCTAGGCATAAAGGGAACACTGCGGGCCGTCGTCTAATGTACCTATAAGGCAATTTCTCCATTGACGGGTATCTCCATCATCAGTGAAGAGAATACACCAGGAGAATGTATCAGACCGTCTAGAACGCCTCGGGAGTGGAGCGCTCTAAACGCTTTATCACAGGACCAACACACGAGATAAGACGCAGCCTTTTGATGATGGAGTGGAAGGACTGAAGACAGATAGTGGAGACCATCGCGGGACACCGCAAGATGAGCAGGAGCTTCAGATGAGGAAGCTCCCTATAATGTCCTGGCCCAGTGCTATAGACTTGAATGTGAGCGATTTTTGGTATTTGGTACAACTTCTTCAAGGGTGGTCATCAAAATAGACTCTTTGCAGGAAATACCTGGCATTCCTTAAGATTCTAGTTGGACTGGCGCATTAATCGATAAGGTCTACGTATAGTTATTTCATTGAACATCTTTAATAACGTTTTTCGCTTCTTTGTCTTTCGCTAGTGTATTTTACTTGAAATTCCCGAAAGGCCATTGCAAGAGGTACAATAACTGACGGAGTGAAAAAGTAAAATACGGTATTTAACAACTTGATAACTACACTTTAGCAGCAATACGCGAATAACTAACTGAAGCTCACTCACTTCTTGCAGTAGATGAGTCAACGCCTCCGTGTCATTGTAGGTCCTACTCATTTGACTAACTCTATCGCTGCAGACCACTGTAACAAAAGAAATTAAATTTAAAAATACCAGTTCTACGGTTAATTTGAGTGATCAAGAAACAGTTCATTGAATTAAACAGTGAAGTCAATAAAATAGCATGTCAAATACTATTCTACATTGTGCGTGAATCGTGGAAAACGTCTAGGTTAATACGTAAATTACATTGAGTAGAGCTGCCACAAGAAACTGGTTTTGGGCCACTTTTGTAAACGACTGGGGCAGAGCTTGCATATAATAGTTACCATGTGGATTTCGTTTTTAATAACCACGATTACCGTCAAATAGAATCGAAGTACTCTCTCCGTCCTTCCTTATCATTTACTTTGTCATTTTTCACACATCCACGCACTTCTATTATATTAGGATTTTCATAGTCGTAGGCTCTGACTGAAGCAGCCACTCTTCATCACTAAAATTAATAGGCGGACAGAGTAAGAACGGTTCAGAAATGGACTAAGAATAATTGGGAAATAGTAAAAGTAGAGTAAAAGTATATAAAATAAAAATCTTCGAGAAGTTGTGTAAAAAATATTGAAAATAAATTTGATACAAATCAGTTTGGAATCATAAAAATCATTACAAAAGTGAGTGAATATAAATGTAAATAGTGAGTATAAACTATAAAAAACTATTATGCTGTTCGGAAAATAGTGATCGGAGAAGACAGTAGGGAAATGTAACATTTTTTAGGAATCGAGACAAATTTGGGAAACAGAAAAGCAGCCAACGGGAAATACGGTGAAATTTGTTACAAATCGTATTTCAAGTGGGAAGTATAAGAATTGCTTGGAAACTGCTTGAGTAATTGTCGAAGTCGTTTAACAATTTTTCAGAAATGGACTAAAACTTCGAGTTGAGGTACAATGGGGTAAATGAGCAGGATAAAGAACATTTCTGGCGAGTCGAACGAAAAGTGGCTAATCAGCGATTGTATAAAAAGTTCTAAAGAAACTGAGTAGAAAAAAGTTGCTGTGTCAGCCCTTGTTGTTTCAGGAAGATATCGTGTGTACTGAAGGTACAAAACTGGACCAAGTACGCTTCCTCAGAGGCACAAAACAGGACCAAGTACACTTCCTCCTAATATTCAACTGTTTTTCCCTCATGTTTTCTCATTTTAAAACTCACTTACTTCGAATTAAAACCAATCAATGTCCTTCTTCATGTAAGCAATACATTCCAAGGTTATTTCATATTAAAACTCAGTCAATAAAATAACATCTTCATAAAATAGTTAAGGACGCGATAGCTGAAATTTTCACGACTTGTTCTGCACTGGAGTAAACAAATTTTGGGTGATTGAGTAAAAATAACGAGAAACTAATGAAATGAAGTCCGTTGTTGAGAACTTGAGCTTAAATATTTGGTGCAACGCATCGCATAACTTTCCACAGCCCCAAGCGCAATGAGCAATTCTTATCACTCCAGCAACTAATCCAATTTGCTTTTCGTTCAGTTTACATGAACTTCGTATAACTTAGCTCAACCTTTTACGTAGAAACAGGTAGAGCTTAAGGATCGACGACGATTTATGTAACCCAGGCATTCCATTACGCAGGTAATTCGCGAGACTGTCAAGATCGAGTTCGTAGTTTTGAATTATGAATCCTGCGAACTAAGTCAACCAAAGGATCGACAAGCGTTCGAATTCCGGATTTTCGTGGGATGTCCCGAATTATCTTAAGCTTCAAATCGTAGAGCTCTGAGGAACTCGTATTTTTTCTCTGTCGATTGGGTCAATAACGTAACAAACCCGAAAAACTGCCCTTCGTGCTACGCGTGGCTAAGGAAAGTTAACACAGACAGAGTAAACCGTGTTCTAAAGTGGTGTACAAAAAAAAAACTGTTACGAGATGAAAAAGAGAGAAGAGGATTGTGAAAATTGTTAGTGTTTGGAAATCAATTAATAATCGGTGGGAAACTGTGAAACTGATGGTCGTTGAATGAAATTATTAAGAAATTGAGGAAAAGTCGTTGTAATTGTTGGAAAAGTAATCTATTCAGGAAAGACTTGATGGTTTTTAAAAGATTTACATGAAGTTTAATACAAATGCATTGCCTGAGCGGGTGATAACGTACAGGATCACAGAGCCTGCCATAAGTCTTGATGTGTGCGCTTTGTTTTGGTACGACAGTCACTCCTTCGTCAATTCAGAGTTTACCGAATGCGTTTGATTCTATAGGTTGTAACATAATAGGAAATTCCAAGAGGGCAACGGGACAAAATGCCGGAGAAGAAGAACCCAACGGTTCCCCGGGTCATCAGCCCGATGACAACTTAGCGCGCGACTTCTGCTGAAACGAAAGTAAGACTAACTGCACCAGCCGAGTTCAAGTTCAGGGTTACAACTGCGACTAAAGCTTGAAGCGAGCGCGAACGCTGACACTTCCTACCTGATGAGAACGGACTGGCAGAAGGACGGCGGCAAAGGACGACATAAGTAGCGAGAACGAGACGGTTGTAGGACGAAAACACTAGATGCATTAACACAAAACAAGGGGGCTTTGAACGAAAATAACGTAAACGGGGAAATATGGAGAACTAGCGGAGGGAGAGGCCCAACGACGTCTGGTCGGCCGGCGGATAGAAACAAGCTGAGTCCTCGTATATTGATCGGAAAGGGGGTGAAAAGCTGGAGAAGTGTGTGGCTGGGTGAGGGAAAGAAGAAGGGAGGATGAGAGGAAACGCAGTCGAGAAATACTAGGGGATTGAGATGCTGCGACGAAACTAACTTTGTTTGTTGTCGTTCATTCTAACACAATTGTCAATTAACCGAAATAACAGGTAACCGACAATTGTGATAGAAGGGTTTATTTTAACAGAACACCCCCGAAGTATGACAGGAATTTACTAAAACGCATTGAATTATATTTGACATCAAAGTCCTTCAGTAGCAAACGCATAGTCCATCTGTCACAAATACAAAGTCTGTTGTAATCTGGAAGGATGTTAATCCAATCCAACCTGCAAATTATTACACAATCGTTTATTATTCTCTTAAACAGCTTAACCGAGTCTCGCACCTCTGAGCACCGTCCCATTCGGTTCATCATAAAAAAATATCACTAAATCATACGAAAGATCGGCTACAACGGAACGACGAAAATTACATATTCCAGACGCCTGTGGGTGCCTGCAGGGAATTGGTACGACGTCTCTATTCGAACAGATGACTGGTTGGAGTGTGACGACGATGAAACAATTACTTTCCCGCGAGTTCTTTTAATTAGTAGAATTGGCACACAATAATCACTGTAATTTCACTGTTTTCGATCTGGACGCAGTCGTAAACCTCTGAGACTCATTCCATTCGACCAAGCGTTTGAAAGTACTTTGAAAACGGTAGCAAACACGGCGTATTTGCTTTAAAACTGCCCAAATTGGGGTTTTGTTAATTTTTTAACCGTTTTTCAGGAAAATTAATAATAAACCAACTTGTTTATTATTCAGAATGAATAATACACCAACACAATTCGTGATTCACACAAAATCAACCGTCCCGAAAATATTCAAGAAAAGATGATTTGTTTTCGCAGATGTTCTAAATGCCAGGTTAAACGTTAAATCAAACAATGTATCCATTTATAATGCAATTCATTATTCATTCATAAGCTCCTTGGCTCCCATAGACTAGTTATACCGATTAATAAATGTTTGAGATAAATTTGCACCTCCTCCTTTTGGCTGGAGGCCTTGGGAAGGAACAAATTGCAGTAGAGGAGACGGAGTCGTCCTCATATTGGCCAAAAACAGTAGAAGGAACTATCTGAATGTGGCCCAGGAACCCCCCCACCAAAACAAATTTGGCTGAGTCGATTAACGTCCAGATTTATCAGTGCTACGATGCCTCCTCGTTATACCACAGTCGGTTAGCACTCATTCTGTGATGCATGTCATGCATTCAGCGGGCGTACCAATCTATACGACTACCTTAAACTTAATATTTAAAATACAACACTTCAAAGAAACGTAAAGGCTGAAGTGGTAGTGTACAGAATCACTTACTGCGGAAGCCAACGATCCATTCCAACATGAGGGCGGCAGTGATGTGACGTCGCAAAGTTCTCAAATTAGTTTCCGACGCGACGCGAGTAGCAAGCCCCCGCAAGTTGATTATGAAGAAGAAAGTGTTGGCAGTTGATAATTGGACATCCGCGAAAACTTTCGTTGTGAACCAATTTCTAGAAGGAAATGCCGCTTGACGTCGTAATTTTCATTCAAGGACGGAAAACGGGGTTCTGCTTCGGACACCTGGTAAGATGAAAATATTAAAGAGCTGGGGTTCCAATGCGTCCGAGGTTCCCCTGGGATCCATCGACGTGGATTGGAAAAATATTTGTGCTTTCATAAACAGGCGAACTTACGTTCAAAAGTCAAAGAAATTGGAAGAGTTGCGCTATTATTTTAGTCGCCGATCAAAGAGTATCTTAGGGCCTGTTCACACAGGATGCATCATGACTAAATGCTCGAAACGTTTGTATATAAACACACACACAAGTTGCGAACAACCGCAATTGTTCTTGATCGTGGAAGACACGCGCCTGAAGGCAACTTACGGTAACAAAACGTTTATCCTGTCAGTCCCCTCCCCTTCACTCGTTGGGTTCGTTCTCTATTCTCTACCATTGCTAGTTGACTTTGAGAGGCTTTTAGCCCTCCGTGGAACCTTCAACGACTCCACTAGAGCAACTCACTTCACTCCTCTCAAATCATTCCGTGTATACAGTGTACTCTGTCCGCTCACCGTTCCTAACATCCAGATATCACGATCTTCAGTCAGTTAATACACGTTGTGCTAGTCCTGCGGACCTCAGCCGATTTCATCTAAAATCGTCTTCTCAATTTGGACTTGAGTGGCAGAGAAGTGTCTAGTGCCACTACAACTACCTGTGCATTCACTTTCCACAGGAACTCATTGCCGTGTAAGGTCTGCAGGAAATACCTGAAGCAAGAACTGCTCAGGCCGAGGTTGTTCATCATCTGGAGGGTAACCGAGGTTTGAACACACTGTACCACATTTGGAGCAGCACTGCGCTAACGACCTCCTAACCTCGCCAACAGCAAGGGACCTATTTACAACGCTCATGATAAAAGCCCTACCTGAAAGACAAGGATCAGTACGTACGACGCAGACGAGCATTTTTTCACTTTTTGCCTCTTGTGGAGCCCATGTTTTTGAAGCGAACTGAAGACACCCCCTGCCCTTCCGACACACGATAAGATTTAAATTTTCCGAAACTCTTTCAAGTTCCTACTTAGGTAATTTCTTGAAAGTTTTCAACTGCGACTTTAGCAGACGGGGAACATACGAGTATAAACAGACCCGACGTGTGTGTACTTGTTCCAGCCCGCCATTCTGAAAACTGCACAAGACAGCCGTTGATTCTATATTGGTTATGAATGAAACACTGTTATTCACAATATCAAACTGAAGCTTCTCGAAAATCATCCCAGGGACACACATTCCTGCAAAGTGGACAAGACACTCGAGCAGGCAAATAATATCATAAGAACCTCATAGACCGCACAGAAGGTACATACACATACATTAACTAGCTTATAATTCTTGTAGATGCAAATAAAAGGGCGTGAATGTTTTCAAAGAACCACACGAATAAAAAATCCTCAATAAGGCCAAATATAATTTCATTACGTTCTGACCTCTATATCCCCGCTAGATGATCTTAAACTGCCATTTAGGGTTTCAAGATTTGGTCATTCACGTCTTTCACACTTCTTCTAACTACTCCTTCTCTAATGCAAATTTGACCTCGAAAACCAACGATTCCACAGTCAAACTGGAGGTTGAAGAACCCTTGCTCGCAACCGTTCTCCACTTATCGACGAATATTCCGGATGCAATAGACTTAATAGGGTGTCCTCAGGCGAGCTTCCAGATTATTATTACCCTCGACTCTCGCATACTTGAAAATACGCATCTACAAATCGCATGATTCGAATATTGCCTCCTAGAGTAGAATCCCCTGGGGTTTGAACATTTGCTCTTCACTGCACCCCTAAGCTACTCTTCAGGCCGACTGCAATGGATATGATCAATAAAGGTACACACCTGGTACCCCGAATAATTCGACAAGCATTAAGTTAGTGATTATAAAATAGAATATATCAACTGAACCTAACTCGAGCATTTTATCGCGCTAGCAACTGCCCTTTTTGGGTAGTCGTCACTCTTAACTTAAGTTTGACGAAGAGAAATATTGATCATTATCCATTTACAGCCTACTTCCCTTCAAATTCGCTCAAAACCATGCTTCGCCGTCCCATATTAACACTCACGTCGAAAATGAAATGTGTGCTGAGTTGGTTAGCCGCTTCCTCGCTATCGTTTTAAGATAGACGCAGACCAGTGTTCCACTACGTCAGCAACATTTCGTAGAAAACGATATTTGTTCAGCTCGCCAACATGAAACGCAACAATAAGTGACTCAACACTAACCGCAGTCATCGTAGTGCACCAAACTAATTTTTTCTCTTCTTTCAAAATGGATATAATAATTTTGGTTAATCGTTTTTGTACGGGCTATTCCAAACAATTTCGAATTGAAACAATCAATTATCGACACATTCGACAAGAAATGTTTTTTCTCCCACTCAAATCCAGCTCAACAGCATTCTTGCAATAACGTAGATAGCCCAGTCAAGTGTAAAGGGAGGATTTAGGAGAAGTTATAAAATAATTAGCAGCAACCCGCAGAATTCTAGAATGCGTAGAAATACGTCCCCCTTGGATTACTATTTCAGTCTTTTCACTATTATTCAGGTTAAATAAACCCGAATCTTGCAAATACATCACGTTGACACATTATTCGACGAACAACCGGGTTTGCAGCCAAATGTTGACCGACCACGGATTGTTTTCAGTGCGAAATGACTACGCTTGGCATTCAACAATCATCAACTGATCGTCTTTAAGCTCAAAAATTCATTTTTATCACTTGGGGTATATCAAACAGACTGAGTATTAGATAGAATAGATTACTTTGTCGAGCGATAAACATTGTTAAATGTACGTAGGTAACAGTGACTGAGGAAAAGTGTGAAATGCGTCACTCGACTCCTCTTCGACTTTTTAGATAATTTATCAACTGTTTTTTCAACAATTTGGAGATAACGTTTCGACTATTTCCCGTTCTGATTCCCAATAACAAATGAATTTTCAAACGTTTTGACATAATTATACACTTTGAGTAATTTAATTTATTTCTAAAAAACGTGTCTGTAGAAACACGTCAAAAGAAAATATCTTCGCGTATTGATGAGAGGGGGCGAGAAGCGTTGTGTGTTGGCCTGCGTTCATCTTAGACCATAATTATCTTTCTTGTTAACTTTAAGCTAATAAGTTTAAGTCATCTCACTTTTCCCAATCGTACGTCAACGGAGAAGTTTTTCGAGCTAGTGCTAAGAGAAACATCACGCACAGTACAAAAGATATTTAGCGGTAGATACCCAATCAGCCTGATAGAAAAAAGTCAAAAGACAACAGCAACTCAACATACGTCCGCAACTAACCGGTCGAGTAGACCTTCAAAATTTGTCAGCCGTGTTACGACACAACGATCCGTCGACGTAGCACGACAATTTCCTCAACAACAACCAGTAGAAGTCCATTAAGTTGAGAAGGAGGAGCAGCACGCCCAGAAATATTGGCGATAACAGCGCGAGTAACGACATTTGTATCGGAAGTTTGAAAGGCAAGGTCTATTGCGTGACAGCAGGTTTCTTTTGTGGAAAACGACGACAAATGTGGAAGAAACCCGAGACAACTTCAAAACGTAGTAAACTCGACACTAAGTAACTGCACTTTGGTCAAACTTCAAATTGACGTCAAACTCGGCGGTGGGACTAACGACTGGGCGAGTCGAAGGAAACCGGCGGAGGTTGAAGAGCGACTGGCCGCTGACTTCGCTCGGTCTTTCCTCCTTTCACTGACCAAAACGAATTCGTTTGGTGGGAGAAGACGCGGGACTTTTTTTCTAGTTTTCTTCTCAGTTACTCACTCCTTCATCTACTAAATGCCCTTATCTCGCTTTACGAGACGAGCGGATAAAGAGGTCGTTAGTGATTAGTTTATTTGCTGGAGATCTTGAAAAGGCGGCGAGTGAGCAATTTGACATTTGACGAGACAAGCAACGTCCACCAATATCGTCACCACCAGAAGTTCGTGCCGAGTAGGCCCTCGACGGTTTTCACTGAATTCCCATTTTTTAGTCATTCGAGACAGAGCCGAACGTTAAGAAAACCACTGAGCTCTCCACGTACGAATAAAGCGACAACCCGAGAAGAGCAGGCTCAGGTGAACGAAAACATCAGAAAAATCCCAGAGAAATGTATTTATCGTGAGGTACAAATAAACGAAGAAGATATTATAACAATGATGCCAACATTGCATGACAACTGACATACTCAGTCACGCACAGCAGCAGCCAAGCGAATTAGCTCAGCCAAGCTAGTCATTATACATTGTGAGCCTAATTTTTTTGGATTAGACGCAGGACCGTTCCTGGTAGCCCATGAATTTACACCTGCGTGTTGAGAACCATCTAGCACATGTATTAGGTTGGCCTTCTCGCCATTCAATGGCAGCACTTCTTTCTTACCCATTTATCACGAGAATCTTGTAGTGCCACCATTTCCATACTGCCAAGCAGTTCGAGAAGTTCTGTAATGTCTTTATTCTTTATCCCTGCAAGAAGCAAGCTCTTCTGGCTAGCACTGCCCGGATAAATTGGGCAATGCACCTATAGTTTACTTCGGAGTTCGGCACCTCTAGTGTTAGCTGGCCAACTGCATCCTCCTCTACTGTGCGTCGTTCTCCACCTTTGGCACAATACGATGGCATGACAAGCATCATCTATCGTTGATCTACAGTACAGGCCTTACCAATGCAGTGCAGGTAGGCAATGAATGCACCACATGCTTCGTGATGAACTGGGTAAGGCAGAAATCTACCTCACTGTGGCCCTTTCTGAGCCATGGTCCAAGTATTGGAATCTGCTGCATGGTTCTCTGCCCCACTAGTTTGGCCAACGGTCTCCTAGTGGGCTTATGAACTCAAGGCGACTGTTGCCTTTCCGAACCTCACATACTTTTCCTCCTCTTCCAGCATAACAGCACTCGAGCTAGCTTCCTTTAAATTCCGTAGTAGCGCCCTCTTCAAATTTCAAGAGTTCCGATAAAAGAAGACTCGGATTATCAAAATCCTTGGGAAGAAAATAAAGTAGGAGAGAAAAGTGGAAGGAGGGAGAACATACTCGTAGTAAATAAACACCTGAGAAACAATTATGAGTGCACGATTTAAGGAATGCCTCCTGTCACACCCAAGCTACAGACCGGGAGATTGGAGTGCGACGCCAAACCCTCTCAATTGAAGAGTCATCCAGCATCACAGTTCTGATTCTGGGCTCACAGGACCCTAAGGTGTACACGCTATCTGGGAATGCAGGAACTATTCGAGACCAGCAGTAACAATGTCGTTACCAAGAGATTAAAAAACATCAGCGACCAGCTTCCAAACTGCATCATGATGTGATCACCAAGAATCCTAGGGAACACCTGCACAAGAGAAACCTCCATCTTAACCGGGTTTATCCAGATTTGACAGCGGGACTGTACGACAATGCAGCACAAAAGGTTCAACTCCTCAACGCCACCGCCTGTATCCTCTTAACACGGTATCAATACGCAAATTAGAAGCACGCTGAGCAAGAAAGACGTATACAGTTCCCAACTGATGAATTTCCCTATCCCTGAGTTAGTAGCCCGTAGAATACCGCCAGGTTTATAACCAAAAACGTTTCCTTCTCTCACGGTCAGACGCCTGGTATGATTCAACAGAGAGGGAAACAACAAAATCATTCGCTTGACAAATTGAACTTAACGAAAACGTTCAAAACACGTGCTGAGACGTGAAAACGCACATGCGCTGAGTTCAATTATAATTTGTATTGAAAAATTTGGAAAGTTATGAGGCTTACCGGCATCATTTCATATTTTTGGAGAAAACGTGAACGATAATAATTATTTTCTTGCCCTAATTAATCGATTAACTTCTCATAATTGCCAGAACGGCAAATACCGGAGAAGACAAGCGAACCCATACTTAATCGTGCAGAGCGATGAGAGAGAAAGTCGAACGTTTCAATCGAACGTCGAGCTTGTATTATATGTAACAACCCTCGAGGACGATGAAAATCGCTTTCGCGAGACTTGCCCCATGCACCGCTTTTCATAATATTGATTTGACATTTTACTTTCATCGAGCAAGTTTTTTATTTGGCGACCTCGGAGCATGTAACTAAGTTACGACACGCCAAGTTCGAGTATGATCCTTGTTGGACAGTAGTGCGCTGTAAAATTGGCCCGATCAACCTTCTTTTGCTCGTCTTTGTCCCAAGTTCAAACGTTTTATTGCAGCACTTTGTACTACCTACATTTCCTTCACGTTTCATCCTAGGTAGTTTAATGCGTGGGTTAATGGGGTTTGGCTTGAGCCATCGTCCAATTCCCGAGATCATCACAATTCGTCTTTTGGGCGCGTGTTCGAATACGAGGTTTCAGTTTTTTCGTTTCCGTTACTCAATTCGTATTTTGTGGTCGGTCACTCTCAAACGGTTCTCTTGAGTTAATAACCAAACAGCCCTAACTTCTCTATTGCGGAACGGAAAGGCCATAATTAGTTAGCTCTCATGAACTACACGCGTTGCAAGGGAGTATTGGTGAACCTCCTGGTTAACGCAGCTTATTGGACGATCACAAAAACTTATATTTCTGTTTCAGCATCGGCTTAAGGGAAATCATTTGAAGTTAGCTACATATTCATAATAGAAAGTTTGACCGTTTGCCCAGCCGACTTGGATGGTCGCAGCAATGACCACCTACGATTTTGACCATTTGCCCTGAAGTCATGGATGAAAACTCACAAGCCAAACAGACACTTAGTCAAATTCTCATCTTCGCAAACCAATCCCGGAGTGCTCAACCTTCTTGAAAACTTTTCATGCAGTAACTAACAATTCGACAACAAACCTCACTTTATGAAACTTAGGACGAGTCTGGTTCGTACACTGATGTCGGAACGAATTTATAACCTGACAACAGTATGAGTGACTGACGAAGACACTGTACCTGTTTGGTAAGTCAGTACGGGTTGTACGATGAGTGCTCAAGAGTATCTAATTAACCAGCGGCATTGACCAGGATGTTTGAAGCTCGAGGTTAGGGCGCAGGCAAACAGAAACATTCCCCCCCCCCTGGGGGGGGCTTTCCCTGAGTTTGAGGCTGAACATCGTCGTCGCGTGAGGTTAACCCAGTTATTGCTCCACTTCGGTATCTTCCATCCCTTTGATTTCATTTTTTTCCCACCTTAATCAGCTCTTTCGCGAGGCATTAATTCCGGCGCGTGGGACAATTTCTTATAGGCCGTTGGAACAAAATTGTGAAAAGCGGTGAAAGCATAATTCTGACACTCATTTCGAGAACACACTGTTAATTGGGACGATGAGGTGTGGGCTCGGGCAAAGACCTGGGCGCTTTTCCACGACCCGGCCGATATTTTTGCGATTCGGTACCCAGGCATTCAAATCACCTTCTGATGAACGATCCCTCCCATAAGCTTATTATTGGGCATTGAGCAAAGGGATTGAGGTACCAACTGGAGAACTAGCTTTGCCGAATGCGAAGCAGATGATTGACTCGATCCGCGTTGATGTCTGTTGAACCTTCGTCGGTTCCGCAGCACAGCTGCCACTGCGGGTCTAATGCTTTTAAAATTATGAGCCTTAACTCGTAAAATAACCGGAATTACTTACTGGAATTGGACACCCAATGACCCCCGGGTTGACACTCGTCTTCAACCTCAATTCAATTTTTCAACCTCCTACTCATACCTTTGGTAACACAGTTATTCATGCCAGCTAGGATCTTCGAAACACCTTCATTCGGTGCAATTATTCGCTGTGATTATCTTATTTTAAAACGGTTTCTTCGCGTTCTGTTTCAAATATATAATTTACTCCTTCCACGGCGCACGTACGTTTTGTAGCTCGCGGTTACACATTCCGGTACAACGTCTATTATTCGGAAATGTTCGCACCAGTTGCGAAAATGAGTTCCATACGCATGTTTCTTGTTTGTTGATGCAAAAGACAGCCTTCAAGTCTCACAACTGGGCGTATCCACAACAATGTGTTCTCAATGACGAACCTGAAGAGGAGATTTATGTGGAAATGTTATCAGACATAGAAAAAACGAACCGAGAAATTTGTTAACTTATGAAACGGGCTCTACGGTATGAGATCAGTCAGAAGCATGCAACATATATATCCTGACTAGGGAATGTTGACAAATTATCTTGGCGATATCATTGTTGCTTCTACAAGTATAAAGTTTGCTGAAAAAATTTAAAAAGCAATTACATAAACCACTTGAAACTCGAGAAAAGGGTGATCTGGATTACTGTTTAGAGATTCAGTTTTTCAAATAAAACAACTTCTCGAAGATACACAGACACAAAACAGAACATAAGAAAACCCATGGAAGTGGGAATCAAGGTCGAAAACCCTTGAGAAATACCCCAACCTGCCTTATCAAACGTTAATTAGGTTGATGTATGTTGCAGGAGCAGCTCGCCCTGACATTGCGTTTGCTGTAAGGAATCTAAATTAGTTCAACAGTTGCTATAAGAGTCACCTGCTAGGAACCAGACAAACAGGAACTCAAGTTCGACAAATCTGAGATGGCAGCCGCTGACAGGGCATCGCGTACCATTGATACAAGGCTTCTGTTTTATTTACTCTGGAAGATCAGTAAGTTGGAAATCTCAAAAGCAGAAGACCATATCTTTATCAACAACTGAGGCTGAATATGTGGCCTGAACAGACGCCATTAAGCGAAGCACTTGAATCAATTAGCCAAAGACTTGGAATATCTCAATCAAAAGTCACAAATAAGATTTTTTAATTTATCTACCAACCCAATCATGAGTTTGAAGTGAAGCACATCAGTATTAAAGACCATTTTCAGAAGAAGCAGTCCAGTCCATTTATTTATGAATGCTAGGGTCTTCAAAATTTCTTCGTTCGGTGTAATTATCATTATCTAAAAATGTTTTACTCGCGTATGTTCAAAGTACATCATTTATTCCTTGAAACAGTGATAAAATTCATTACACAGATTTCAGTGACGCCGGGACGGGTTTTAAAAAAACACGGCATTATAAAATTGGACAAAAACACCAACACTCGTCAAACTTGAATTTCCAACATTTATGGTTAAGAATCATGTAGGGTAATTAAACATGCGTAACTCGAAAAGTTCAGCATGGGGGCAACTCCAAGCAGAACCAACATTCCGCTGTTTACCTTTCAACGTTTTCATTTCTTCACATTGGCACTCAGAGAAATATAGAATAACATATTGAAGTGGCACAGAATAGGCGTGTTGACAAGATAATCGGGCGAGGTTAGAAATTGGGGAGAACAAAATTGTGTGACAAAAAGTGCACCTTGACGTCCAATCTATCTCTAAGGGCGCTAATACTTTTTCAGCAGGACTCGCCGTGAGCAACCTAATGAAGACCACGTACCCCTATGATGCTTTAGGGTGAACTGATGATTGATTTTGTATCGTCCTCTACTGCCAGACAACAACTTAACGTTACAAAATCCAGTATTGAGGAGAACAAATGAGAAATAGAGAGTAGGACTATTTCAATAGATTTCTGCAGTGAACAAGGGTAAACGACTGAACCAATCGAGGTAGTTCTTCCTTAACATAACTCGTTATTTTCTGAAGTGAAAAAATAAGGGTACCCATCGACTGTAATGAAAGGGAGTGGGAGTACCGAAAACGGTATATATCAGGTCTAATAAGAAAATATTGATAAAATAAATAATGAGGGTATTTCAGAAGGTTGCTCTAATAACAAAGGGTACATTGTCAAAACAGGCTCAATGATTTGCACCATGAAGAGCTCTTCAGGAACAGTAATCCACAGTGTATAATATCTCGTTGAAAATTTAAGCAGAATAGTTATCAACTGGAGAGAGTCGCAGCACTTTCGCTTGTGTGGATCATGTCCGCCAATACCCCCGTTATTCCTCCCGTTAAATTTGTAAGTTTCAGTCGATCGAGAAGCTTTCTTAAAAGGGTACGTGGCAAAATGTGAAACACGACATGAAAACTGTTATCAGCGACTGCCGTCACGCGTTCTTTCTCAAAGTTCGTAATTTTCAGTTGAGTACGCACCATAGCAGAGAGGTAACTCTTGGTAGGAACGTTCGAGGGAATGTTGTCACGATCGACAGCGGCAACCTTTTCCTTCGGCTAATGGCCAACCTCTTCAATAATTTTTCATTTTTTTGCGACGACGCGTTGGGTTCTAGAGGCAGCTCTCACGGAAACACCTTTTTCACGTTTCTTCAGGATTGTCATTTACGAATTGGTTCGTCGAACGAGGGTTGCGGGAGAGGAAATCACGTAAGTTTTACAGCGACTTAGAAAGTCCGGCGTACCTTTGGAATTGAGTCGTGGCAGTTGTCCATACGCGAATCTACAAGAACACGAATGAAGCGCTATTTTTGGTAGGTAATCCTTGAGACTGTCCTAAGACAGACGTAGTTAACTCTATGAAGAAGCCAAGGCAGGCAGAATTTCAGATTTTTTTGCCTCAATTCCCAAAAAGCATTCTGCCGATGTATTGTATAGCGATTTTTTTGTTTTCTTGCTGATAACAGTTCTGAACATTGTGTTGGTACAAGTGGTAGAACATAACCGCGAGAACGAATCGCAGAACTTTTTCCCTCCCTCACAATCATGAAAAGATGGTGCGCTAAATAGGCCCTAAATCTTCGTTCAACACATTTAAACCGAAATATTTATTCCGAATAAAGAGTAGGTATCAGTTGGTGAAAGCTAACCTCACAGTTAAAACCAAAGTCATTGTTTCAACAGAGCCATTGTTGAGGAAACTTATAACATGAGGAATAATGAAATAGTTTAAATTTTCAAAGAATCGCTCTCATTTTCACTATCTACGTGCTTTGGTTTACACCTCCATTAAACGGATAGTAAGAGAAAATTAGAGCAAATGAAGTACAGCAGTGGCACATGCTGGTTGAAGGTATTTCTGCCAGAAGAACCCTACTGCGAGTATTGCGGGAACGGTCACAGTAGACGGTGCATGCTGGAGAGCGAAGCTGAGAGGAGATTCCTCCGGTCAAACCAGAATAGAAAAGTTGGATGATTAGTAGCATCCAGCTCTCGCAACAGATGAGAAAGACCTGGTGGGCTAGACGCTACAGATCCACCCTGAAGTTACGCCACTAAGGCGATGCTAAGATGGAATCAGCGAGTTTGATTAAAATCTATGCAGCATTTCCAGCAACATATTTGAAATTATTAGGAAATGAACGTCGCCAGCCGAGAAGCCCGCGCCATGACAAGAATATCACGACAGTGGCTTATGATAGTGCTACATGTTGCTCAAGACTCCCAAAAGACAACTGTGGACATGACATTGTTCGCGACTGCCAACCTTCTCTTGGAAATACCAGCAAGCACCCCCGCCCAACGACCCCTAACTGGGCCCTGGCAGGGTAACGTGCGAAGTGATTTCTTACGATGTATTATAAAGACAAAGAAAGTCCTGGAATTCCACATTCTGACCCAGAATGAACCCACAACTCAACAATGCAGCGGCTACACTTTTCTAACACTAGGACTAATGTTGAGCGATTGATTGAGCCATCTACTACAACCCCATGGGGTGGCACCGAGCAGCCCTCATTTCGGATTAACTGAAACAACGAATGCACAACTCTAGGAACTGTTCCACGAATCTTACAATCCAGCCAAGGCCACCTTGAATCGCACCCGCAGTTGCCTCTGGTCGCATAGTTTGATTGTGCGAGAGACTTGGCACCAAGTGACAGGCAACTCAAAAATGGAAAAGCTATTGCGTGAACATGAGAAACATGAATCTTCTGGCGAAGGATTTGTTCTTCTGATGAAGTCAACAAGCTAATAGTTACAAAAGAAAGTTTAAATGTCAGTTTTATGTCATTTAACGAGACACGTTATATTGCCTACATCTAAGTTTAAAATCAAATTCTACTCCTATTTTCATTATATCAGTTATCTCCTGATTTGTAGACTAGGTGTCCTTTCCAACATCAATAACAACACGCTGCTCGGGTCTAACCTACTGAGCATGCTGAAAAAATTGATCTTTGGTTGGCAGTGTCAGAAGATCAAAGGGTGGACGCAAAAAAATCAGGGTTGCAGCAGAAAAGATTCATCCCCTGGGTGACTCAGCATGCGTTCCCTGTGGCATCACCACTCGTGTTCGTCTCCCCGCTGGAGGTCCTATCTCCTGACCACAGCTGATATCGGGAGACCTGGGCACCCTCTCCTTCAATTTATTTAGTTACATCTAACTTTTCAGTGAGCAGTCAAACATCCTCAGGTGACTCGCATTTCCTGAATTAATGTCAATAAGCCGAAGAAAGTTGAGTCAGAGGAGGTCGATAAGAGTGTATCAGACAAGTTTGAGTAAGGAAAGAGATTGTTAGGTTTAGTCTCTTTTCTTGCAGCAACTTTCTCTTCTTATTCGATCCCCGACCTACCATTTTATAATCCAGACTACATCCGATCGTCGAAGTTCTAGTTTAAGGGACGCTTAAAACTCTTGAGGCAATGTTCCGCAACAACGTTTAAAAATGTATAGTTTCCACAGTTATTATCCTATTGGTAAGAACCTTAGAGAAGTTATGATGAAGCACCGGTAGTGATACCGACGGTCTAGGTAACAAGGGTTTGTCCAGAAGGATCTTGCAATAGGTTCTGCTGAGCTCTCACACTCAAAAGATCCCTGGAAAGTTCCCATGAAACGGTAAACGCAAGCGGCTACTCCACAATTGCTACATGGCCGCCTGTAACTGTAGATTCAAGTAACATCTTTTCTCTTCATAAAGAAACGGCGTTCTGTTCTTTCGGCCGCTTGGTAATTACACGCGAAATAAGAGTATGAAACGTGCTCCAGCACCAAGTCAGTCTCACGGGAATGATCTTATAATTGTTGTCTCGTCCCGACTAATGGACTGACTGGCCCCTCCCCGTGTCCACCCTTCTCATTGACTCGGATCAACAGTTTTTCATCAGTCGCGTGGGAATTTTCCATTTTTTATGATCTCACGTTCTAAGTTGAGGGATCAAAGCGAAAGCCGTGAGTAAAACAAGAGAGAAATATCGTCGTATTCAAACGTAAACAAAGAAAAAGAAGTCGTGTTGTTTTGGAGGGCGTTAGTTGTGCAAGTGTGAACGTTCTGTGCACGAATCGGTCATTCAATGATAGCTCTGTGTTGTACGGCACTTTGCACGACCGCTGTCTTGTCGAAATAATCGTCGTCTCGAGTCCCTCCACGATCCGTACCCCTTGGTCCCCAGGCCTTGGACAACGGTCCACGGGATAAAGCCTACAAAGAAACGAAAACCGTCTTATTCGGAACGCCAATTGCAATTCAAGGTGGCACGTTAGAAGGAAAACAACTGAATGAGAAGTCGTGCAATAAAACGACATTGCGGCGCAGATGAAGACAGGAAGTAAGGGAATGAGGCAAGATTTGAAACATCATAGAGGGAGAAAGTGCAGCAACCATTAACCTCTCTCCAACATGTGTGTATTTATATAGAACCATGTTCGTCTATTTCAGAAATAATTTCTCATTTCTGCCATCAGTGATAGCTAGAACCAGAGCACAATGAGGACCTTCTGTCTGTATTCCGACAACTCATTTCGACTTTTTCGAACATCAATACAGTTATCAGGCTCATACCTATTTCATCGAAAAGAAAGGCTGGGAGCGGTAAGGCTTTTGCAGACAAGAAATGTTTCCACCAGGACTAAGGCAAGCCTCCAAGGAATGATTAGACAGTTCAAGCTAGAAGAGGCCGTAGTCCTTGCTACTGACGTTATGCCAGAGCGGAAGAACTTTTGGTTGCCATTCGGTGTTAGCGTGAGAGAGAGGGCCATTCTAGACTGAGGTGGGCACTCTGCAGTGGTGCACGGTTCTGTGATGGATTGGGCATCGCAGAGCCCAACTACAGTCTTGCTAAGCCGCTGGGAGAGTACGCCACGATATTTCAAGCAGAAATCCTAGCTATAAAGATATGTGCACAAGAGACCAAAGGCCTTTAAGGCTATCCTATTCAGGTCCAGGCTGGCGTGGGAGTGTCTTCAAGCGCTCAAGCGACTCGGTGCCCATAATAGGCTCTCCCTCGTCTGGGTGCCGGCTCATAGGGGGGCGTGAGGGAAACGAAAAGGCCGACTGCCTTAAGAAAAGGGGTACGGAATCCCTACCCATCTGGCCTGAACCCTACGTAGGACTAACGAAAAGTCACCTGAATAGAAGACTTTTTGAGTTTTAATGGCAGTCAATTGGCATATTTGATAAAGCAACGTAGAGAAGTTGATCCTAATGTGCCCCTTATGTTTCTATTAGCCACTTAGATATTTTCGACTCACTGCTAGTAATTATCGTTTACATCTATGTTTTTCTAACGTTTGCGACTAAATCGTTTTCTTACTAATAAACGCCGGATCTTCACACAATTTTTGACAAATTATGGAGGCCTGCAATACCTGTTAGTTTATATTCATATTTTATGAGTTTCTAGTTTGTGGCTTGATATATGTATTTGCATGTTATTATTGTAAATAAAGGTAAAAAAATTACATACGTGTTGCCAGTGAGTCGCACGTCGGAAGAATTGACGCACCGAGTATCAGTTCGGCACCGAATATGCTCGTAAAGCGTGCTAGTTACGAACCCTTGATCTCCGAGTTATTTGTTTCACATTTATGTTCAGTTGACTGTGCGATTCTGTTAATTTTCGATGTCTCACTTGGCTCATTATGGGCGTAGAACACAGGGAAGTGCAAGTTCCAGGATCGTTGGGCTCAATGAATGGAAAAATTGTGGTTGTTAAGGACATAATTTATTGATCAACGGCGAAATAAAGTTAGTGAATGAATCAGAGGAAGAACGTCATGCACAGAGTGATTGGTGTAGATGTATAGGCAACCAAGTGTGAAAATCATCGGTGAGAGGACGGAGAAACAGGCACAGAGTAATATTTGTCAAGGACTTGTGGGACGAAAAGTAAATCCAACTTCATCCCAACCGATCGCAGGAGAAGCTGTAAGTTGTGTCAAAGGTAGAGCTGGTCTAGGGATATTTTTTCAAAAATGGAGCTACGGTGAGGTACGGCAAAAGTGCAATCCGACCGCTATCCTGAGAGAGCCCAAGAGGTGCTGGAGCATGCTGTGTACTCCCTTTGGCAGGTTGGGGTCAGATTGTGGCCGTGAAGGTAAATTTTAACGTGAAAAATGAACGTAAACCTAGCGAGATAAGTACAAACACATGCAGTGTATGAGGATGTGCAGCAACGGATTTCAGAATCAATTTGCTACACACGGAGAATGAGTGAGAAAATGCACATTCCTTCAGACACGGTTTCACATTAATAAATCTCGTCATTTGGTCTAATTCGCAGTAACTGGTTTCAACAACGTAATGACCAAAATCTTATCACGAAACATCGGTTCAACAAAACGAAGATCTTACGTTCCAACACTGATTTAAAAACTACTCACTAAAAAACGGGTAAATAACCGGTAATGCAAATAGAAAAGAATATAATTAATAAATTTGTATACTTGTAAACAAAAACATTTGTGAATGCTAAATTGGCAGGTAGAAAGAAGTAATAAATCGTCGATGTAGTGCGGTCAATTTAACTGTTTATTTGTGCTGTCACCCCCCATTTATTATGAAACCCAAAATCTCCATTTAACCGTTGAAATCTCCGGTTAAAGAATTAAACGCTAATTGGAAAGTTAGGTGACTCTGGACCCTTAACAACCTTGATAGATCTCATCGTCCTTTTGCTACACTCCTCCTCTCAACACAAAATGAGCTAATCTAGATGACTACTTTAAATCAACAGATAAGACAGTAACATTAAAAGTAGGTTGTTTTCGAGGGAAATGAAGACGTTTAGAGGATCGAGGTGAGGAAGTAACGAGGAACAGACTCGTCTCGGTCTATAGGTTATCGGAGTCCTAAGAAAGTCAACCAAAATCCTTGACCTACGATCAGGTCCACTTGCTCGGACCAGCGGCTTTCATTCTTTCGAACTATTCCGTTTGAACGCCCTTTTACTACTCTGCTGGCAACACTCCTCCAATGCAGAACCACAAGGAGTTATGCCACTAAACGATAAGAAATTAAATCGAGTAGTGCAATTAAGGTAAACACTTACCAAGACTTGTGAAGCAACAACAAAAACGTTTGAAACCAGGTACTTACCTAGAATAGAAACAAAATTATTACAACCTGAAGACACTAAAAATTAGTAGGGAAACAAATACAAAAAACGAAACAGAATGATATCACAAAATATAGCGATAATACGTCGGGCATGTCAGAGCAATTCATTGCGTATGGTGGTCAGCTGATTCGACAGCTGCAGGCGTAAATTACAATGGCGACGCTTTGTTTCAGTTTGCTGGAAGGTGCACTAGTAGCACAGATGATTGACTACCAATTCACCTGAAGGCGTTCAAGTTGGCGATATAACGAGTACTGCAATTTGCATTTGAACAATACCAGGTGATCTTTGATTCACTCAGCGTTACGGTTTGAAAAGTTGTGGTCAGGTCCGAGGGATGAAGAAGAGTTGAGCCAAACTAACAGCCTTTCACTCTGCACTGAGAGCAGAATATGGGCAGCGACATTACAATTTGTGAATCACCGTGTGCGTTCGACGATTTTTATCACTCAACAGTTTATATGAGCTTGGTGCATCTTAGCTCAACTACATACACATAGACCAGTGGGGCTAATTCCATCACAACCTCGTGAAAATACCACACGACCAACTTTTCAACTTTATCGGGCAGAATAAAACATCGTTCAGGTACGTAACAAGAAGCGACACCCATGAAACACCCAACATTCACACAAAGAGGAGAAAGCAAGATTCCAAAATTGAAGACCAGCCCTCTTTCACCACAATCATCAACCTTACACACTATAGTTCATCAGGCACAGGAACACCAATTATACTTCATTGTAAGGCAGGTGGGAGAGGGGGACTATACCACAAAGCATGTGTTAATAATGATACAATAAGATCACTTAACCAATTTGCCAAAGCAAGCAACCGGGGGGACCCTGCACTACTGGGCCGCACGAAGCCTGGAATACACTGAGCTCAGCCATCTCCGCTTCCTCACAAAACGTCCGTTTTCTTCTGGTTGGATTCGTCGGACGAGGAAAAATTTCTGCCGGCAAGACAGATTCAAGAAGCGACTCAGTCATCGCAAGATGAGAGAACTTCAACCACCAACAAGTTGAACAGCCGCGACGAATCATCAACAAAAATTTCGAAGGGACTCGTACACAATAGAACTGCTTGTGGGAGCGCCGGCTCGGAGCGCTTTTGTTCACTCTGGAGAAGAACATCTTCCAGGCCAGAAACCCCTAGGGCTCATCCACAGTTAAGAGGACGTCTGAAGTGTATTCAACGAACCACAACGTTTAACGGCTCAAGTGGTAACGAGCAATATTTCGTCGAAACGAGTTAAAAAACAGTTTTAAAAAAAACTGATACACAACGCAAAATACACGACCTGGATGATGGTACTGAAATATTTCATAAAATGAATTCATTGGTTGCCCAGAACATGGTGAATTCTCTCTCTCATCCCTACATCCGCTCCAGGGCCGATGGCCGTCTGTAGTTGGACAACATTACTTCAGAAAGTCTGACGGTTTCTTGCTTTTTAACTTGTGTCTGCGTCTTGCCTGGCAAATTAGATGCGGTTTCGAGTATGAGGAGTATTTATATCTCAACACAAGAGTGGAAGTGAAACCCTAGAGAACGCAGTCATGTAGGAGCGGATGTTTAAAGCACCACACAAGCGAGTAGTGTCTTTAAATGGGTCGCAGTCATGTCTACGGAGAACCCATGCTTTCTAAATAAACATCCTGCATTCTGAAGCTCGTGATCATCAGTTTTCTGAATAGTGAGTCAACACTCGCGCGGAAGCGGCAACCGCCGGAAAAAGTGTCATTTTATGGTCAATCCAAAACCGATTGGTTCCGACAAAAAGGGAAACAGCGCCTACGTCAACAAGTAACCAGGCGTCTCCCGTTGTGAGTTTTTAGATTTTAGTTGAGCGTTTGACGTCGTGGCAGCAGGGAGGCTCATTTGTCCCCTGCTAATGACTGCAGTGGGAAGAGAGCGCGTCGAATTGTTATGTTCCCTCATTTCCTGAGAGTTGATTGATTGATACTGATGTCCGTCGTACTACGACGTCGTAGAACGTTTCATGGTCTTGTCAAATACAATAAGAAGCCTCAAGACAGGAGGTCAACGAGGCAACGACGTATATATTAACCACTCGTTGGACTGGATGAAAACAACAAAATGGTGAAGAAAAACTATACGGTAGACAAACAGAATGAATCATCCCACCACGCAATAGTTGCAACACGTTGATCGATGCATTCAAAGAAACCATAGAACAACTACGAGTAGTCACGAATAATTAGTGTTCTGGGAGGATCTAGGGCAGGGTCAGTTTCTGAGTCGTACTTCTAGAATTAAATAATGACACCTGGCAGCCACTACAGTCCTTCCATTATGCGGTATGCAGCTCATATTATCGTACTATTTGCGTCTCTTGAAAACCCCTTACATTCGACTACCCGAATCGACCAGTTCCGGCGTCTCAGCTGTAGTCTTTAATAGGTCGTAATTTTAGAGTAGACGATAACGCTTCTATAAAGGTGTTGCATGTGTCATTAACACAGCCTTCTCCCTCTTTGGTTATACGAGTATAACATAATAGAGCCTTATCGGTTTCATTAAAACCACTAGTTTAGCAGTAGAGAGATACTACAAACATATTTTCACACGTGTGGAAGCGATAGTTTGGCGAAAAGAAATATTCTAACATTATTAGAGAAGTTTACTTGTTCGCACAACGAGGGGAAGAACCAAACTATACGGTTGTTACAAGAAAAATGCGCCTGATCTGATATTAAAATGTGAGAAACAATAAAAGTGAATAAAATGTAGGAGCCACAGGTGTCGGTTCATAGTGAGTAGCTCGTCATACTAAAAGGTAAGCAGTTTTGAGGGGTGACGGAAGGCCGCCGTTTTATAAGATAGCAAGGCCGCCTGCCAATGAAACGGAACCTTCACGAAACGCCGGACAATGTCACCAAAAGATGCCCATAGCAACAAGACTCAAGCGCAACGTATGACTCAGCGTTTAACGAGATAGACGTTCGTAGACAGGCTTTTACGGTGGAGCTAGACCACCACAAGGGTTTACCTGCCACCGGAAACTGCGGAACTTTGAATAAATTTTGTTAACTATAGGCAGTAGAAGCGACTAAAGGCCGCTTTACACGAAACGATAAATTGTTTCAACTTATCGTCCAATAAATTGGAAGGGGGGAAGGCTGTTTACACACTACGATTGGTCAAACGATTTGGCGCAACCAACCTCATCAAATAAGCTTTTGCCATGGAGGAAGCAGCATTGTGGACGGTGATGTTGTTTGGCGAAAAAAAATGAAAAACCGCGAAAAGCAAGGTCGAAGTGGAGTCGTGAGTGGCTGCTGAGGAAGAGAGAATTCTCTCATGTAAATCTGTTAAAGGAGCTGACAAATGAACCGAATGACTTACGGAGTTATTTGCGAATGGACGAGGAAACCTACGTAGAATAATTAACATTAGTTTCTCCGTTTATATCAAAGTCGGATACCGTTATGAGAAGAGTTATATCTCCGCACGAAATATATCAGCTAATCTACGATTTCTTGTCACCGGAAGAAGCTTGAAATACATGGAATATTCAACTGCCATTTCTGCTCCAGCTCTCAGCGGGATTATCTCAGAAACCTGTGAGGTTATCTACAAAGTTTTAAAACAATATATACAGGTGTGTGGCAACATTTTTAATGCAGACGTTCGGCCATAATAACTTACATAAGTGGGAGCAACCTTTACACGTTCAAACAAGTCGTTACGATTCCCAGAAATTGATGCCGGCCGGCTCCAACCTTCCAACCCAACTCCAACTCCGATAAATCGTTACGATTTCCCATTTAGACGTAACGATAAATTTATCGTTATGTGTAAAGGCGGCCTTTAAGGCGGAAAATGGGATAGAAGTATGATTTAAGGGGGGGGGGGGCACAATGGCCGCGACTCCTTAATGCCCAACTACTGTTTCCTAATCGAAGAGGAGAAGCCTGAGCCTGAGCAAGACCCTGATGAAACCCTACTGAGCCCAGAAATCGTGCAGTCCCATTAACTGTGTACTCAACAGTTCTAATTACCTATACCTCTTACTAAGCCGTCGACGATGTGCAGTGTGACCAGTCACACGGAAATTGCTTACAGCATAAAAGACGACTATGTCCGCAGATAGCGGAAGCTGAACGTAGCATCACGACAGAAGTACACTAATGCACGTTATTGCTTTGGTCCTCTGACATCTCAGCCTGGCCGTCTAACCAGTCATCATCAACATCAGAATCAAATGACGACTGATTTTTCGATATTCCTTCCAAGTCCCATCGCTAACAGACACGTTCCTTCTATCATCGATAAAACCCCCAGTTCGTCAGACATTCCGCATCAAGCCAGACACTCTATTTGTTAGGAAAAGCTTGAGCAAGTTCATTTGTGAAATATGGGACTACAGACTTTTTTGGTACACTTGAAAGAACATTCTTCGCGACAGAAGAGGGAATTGCTTTCCGGACGAAATACAACGGCAGGGGGAACGACTCGCTTCTGGCGTTTGAGAAGCTCAACAAAAGTAAAACGGGAAAAGCCGGCGACGTCTTGGGCGGTTTTTTTCAGGGCTTTTCAAGTCGCCGATCAAAGCGTATTGTCCCTCTAGAAAATGTTGTGAGAAGTGGAAGGAGGTGATTGTTGATCGGGTGGGGAAAGGGCAACCAGCGTGAAACCCCTACAGGAAAGTGTAATCCTGTAGTCCTGGCTTCATTCATAAAATCATTCAACTTAACGGAACCAGATGAGAGCTCGAACAGTTAACACAAATAATTGAAAAAAGGTTGTCATTTAGAATTCAAAACAACTTGAAAGCGTCGAGGGTTAAAAGTTAACTGCTCCCACGTCAGGAACGCCGGGCAACAAAATTTCGTTCCTTGGCATTATCGAATGTACCGGGTCTTCTCATTCTTTCGTGATAGCTATTCTGTTCACACTCAGAGAGAGATTACACTCGCCACGAGATAATCCCTTTAAGAGAGACTATTGACAGGCGGATACGATTAAAGCACTACAAATCGCTCCAAATATGTTGCAAGAGTCATTACGATGATTTGCGATGTTGATTGTTGTTCTGCACCTAATCAAAAGATTAGGGATATGACTGGAGATCTTCTGTCGCGCGTAGGGGCTGGCTAACCATTGCCTGTCTACGCGCTCACGCTTGTAGAGATTCACCCAGATCACGACGCTTGTTAGCAGACCCTCAATTTGTGCTTGTACAGCGTGGTTAGAAACCTAATTTTACATAGGATATTAGTTTCAAGTCAACTCTGCGATCTGTTAGCCATTTCCACCAACTCGCAGTACATGTGAATCTTAGCTCTGCTGTGAATTAATATAAAGAAAATATTTTTATGAGTTTAAGTGCGAGGCCGAGCAGGGCATTTGATATTGTGCAGATCATCCTACAATCTCCTCGCCGATCTGTGAAACGGCATCAGGGTAGACCGTGAGACATACTAGTATTTCTGCCAAGACAAGCGTTCAATTGCCCCGGGGTTCGCAAGGATTAGAACGTCTATTGTTCACTGCGGTCGTTTGCCTCACCTGAGGAGGACGCGACCAAGGCATTCGCAGATGGAATTGATTATCTAAAGAACGAGATTTCGCCTTAGAAAGGAATCGACTGAATCGCGGATGGATTAAATCTATCCAAGTTGACCGGCAAATGAAAGTAGACGATGTTATCGAAAGCGATTGATTGCGTCAGTGTTCCCATCGAGTGCTCCAACGTGACTGACCTGCTTATCTATCCTTCGTTCGCTCCCATCATGCCCCTTCAATTATACGAATTTCAAGAGCCAATAATGTCTTAACATCATTCATTAAACGATTAGCAGTGAGCGCTAGACTGATATTCGGACTTCAGTAAAGTTTGCATCAAATATGCTCCCTACTTTTAGGTTTGTTTCAAACCCACTGATCAACCAGAAACTTGGCTTGAGATATCAATCTTGATATTGTTACTCAAAGCAGAATACGGTTGACTTGCTCCGAAACGGTTTGATCCTAGATAACCTGGAATCTAAAGCAAACTGAGTCAAATCCCGAGATTGGCGAGAAAACATTTCGAATGTAGTGTTGATCATGAAACGTCAACTACACCTCACGCCTTATATTTGACCAGACTTTGTCCAGAAGAAGTGAAGAAAGCTCCCTCAGCCGAGGCTTACTGTGGTCCCTGAACCTCAGGTAAGTCCAAACTGTCTTGTTCTGAGATGAGGAAAATCCGTAAGTGCCATCGGATGCCCATGGGTTGTTTGACCCTAACATGGTACATTGGGAATGCACAGCCCCCAGCCTTGCGCCGGTGCTTAAAGTAAGTTTCTGCCTCTGCAGAGTATGGTAGGTAGAATGGAGCAATCAAATGCCTTCCCAGGGCAAGGCCTGAAAAAGCTGGAAAATGCGCTTGCCCTGCGGACATCGTGGTCATGGGGTCGTTGGAAGGTAGTTCGCCCATCCCAATTTATTTCCAATCTGTCAGGTCTGAGGGAGGTGGGAGCCACCGAGACATCCCCAAAAATAGGATCGTAACTGTCCAGAAGAAGCATTCAAGTAAGGATCAGATGGGGGAAACTAACGAGAGCTTTGTTTGTGCAGCCTATGCCAAAGTTACAATAATTCTCAGGTTTTGATAGCAACAAGCTCACAGGGATGTCAATCAACGAAGTTATTTGAGTCACGAGTATACTGTGCAGTGACTCACGATGACGCATTTTGTGCAGCTTATCAGTTATCCTTCTAGCCCACTCCCAACCCAATTACATGACTCATCTGACTCCGCCCAATTCCTGCTAGTTCCAAGGGCAGGGAAGATAAAAATTTTTAGTAGTACAAAATAGTTCACGAAAAAGGATTTGGTATTGGGAATTCCGTGTCGTAAGCGAACGAGATGAAGCATTGGCCGAAGTCTGGGATTGGGCAGGCCAAATCATATTTTACAAGACGAGTTATTATGACTTAAGCGGGATTTCCCAGTGCGTACTCATTGCCGAACCCTCCATTGGCTCTTGGGCACCATAGTAGATAGTGCCAACCGCCCAGATTTGTTAGTGTATGAGGTCAGTAATTCGCTTAGGCGTGAAGGAGAAAGTGGGTTAGCCAGACCACTGGATGAGCGAGTAGTCTTACTTTGTGACTTCAATGCGCGTCGTCAATCTGTGCAATCTTCATGTCGAAGGAAACAAGAAACCATGAGCCATCCACCGTTGTTCCAACACTCACAAAAGGTTACAGCTTGGCCTGTTCCTAAGCAAGCTTATGACAGTAACGTGTCTCCTTTTGAAACCTGCCACCCAAGTAAATAGTTAGATCACGTACGAAACCAGATTAGGAACTTCTCCTAGATGGTTTGGAGTACCCAGTGTCGGCGTCCCCTTCGTGTGGTAACACACGGGCAACAGCTCTCCACCGGGAGACTGTCTAAACGACAACCTGCCGTACCTCCAAAGGATATTGTGGATGCTGAGTAAACGCCAGTGCTATCGCGTACTAACATAGAGTACCCACCATCACATTAGGCTGACATAACGCTCTCTAAAGAGTTGAGGAACAGTCATTGTGATAAACAAACAGACCTGCATGAGATCAGTCCTGGTTTTCAGAAGCGATTCCGACGCTTGTTTCAATATGGCCATACCGGGCCCATGGCTCTACCGTTGAAGGGCTTTGGTGTGAGTCATTGAGGTTTATGACGAATGCTGCTTGATGAACAAAACAATGGAATGTAAAGGTAGGCACACATTTCATTTGCTTACTGGCATTTGCATCTAGGCTTCTATTCCTGTGGCGTTTTTATCGTGGTCCTACTACTGGCGGACGTGGTCCCATTTCCGCGCTAAACTGAGTTCAAAATTCCAAAGAAAAACTAAATCGACCATTTCATCACTTGAAAAAGCATCCAACCTTGGAAATATCCTTCGAAGACGAAAAGCTTTTCACCGACGCAACTGCCCTCGCAGGACTGGGATCAGTCAACAGCTCACCGGTGAGTTTTCATGAGACCCCCATGAAACGCTCTTCATCCCTCATTCATGAGTTTTCCCTGAGAGGAAAAAAACTACTTTTTTCTCCCGCTTAGGGAATAAACAGATTCTATGAATAATTCGCGTTAATGAGAAGACGTTCTTTACGTTCGTTACGAGGGTCGTTTTCACCGTTGGATCACTTTTACTGCGATCCTGAGAAGTTTGATGGCCTGTGAGGAGTATAACAGTGAGAATAGAAATTCAACTATGATCCTTGCTCATAAAGTTTGCAGTCAAGACAATCCAGGTCGCTAACGCAAGAAAACCAAAATATCTAAAGGCTGTTTTAGGAGTGCACGATTTTCGGAGACAATAAAAAGAACGTAATGAACTCCTGGCACCGGGGCACAACGCTCCCTACTCGATCTCGTCCACACCAACCTGTCGGATCGTCGCAAATCTTGGCAAATTTTTATGTAACCTTCTGCATTAAAGAGCTGAGGTATTTCGAGTCAATGAGAAGTTTTTGTGAGGTAAGTTGAAGTTGAGATGAGGAGAGAAGAGGGGCTTGCAAACTTTTGAAACTGGCTAGAGGTGGAATGCATGATCATCCTCTGCTTTACCCTTTCCGCTATTTATTGTACGACACTTTGAGAGAAATCGAAGGTTTAGGCACAATATGGGCCTTATGTTGCCATCAATTCAACCCTTTCTGGGACATGCAATCGATTTTGTGCAGTATCCCGATATTTTCAGGCGCTACGTTAGCTGGATCAGGAGGGAAGAAGGAAGGACAAGACAGAGGGCAAGTAGTACACAAGTTTTTGGTAAGTCTTAGTTGCGGTTCGTAGCTGCGTTCAGCGCAATCACGACATCAGCAAAACATAACATACTTCGTTCGATCTGCTACTTCCACTTTTGTAAGTGCAATGTGCTTTTCAGTATAACAGAACGACCGGTTGCAATGAACAGAATTAATCAATTTGTGTGGCGACATTTCTGAACTCCTTTCCACGTGCGGGTGTAGTCATTTCCTGCAAGTTTTATAGAGGAACCAAAAAAGCTGAATGTTCCGAACAGCCAAAGAAAACCGCGCAGAAGATCCGGCTAACAATAATTTCACAACTAGGGAAAAGAGTGAAACTAACTCCCTTTGTGTGGAAAATGAGGCAGTTGCTCTCACTGGCATCTCATCAACTCTGCCAAGTTTGCAGTTGATCTCCTTTTATTTCTGTTCTGCTTAATTGCCTCGGCCTTGCGGTCCCCAACGAGTGACGTAATGACCTGGACGTTCCATTTCACCACATCTTTTGTGAATTTGTTTCGCATCCCTCGTCTCATTGTGCAGGTCGGTTGCCCTCGTCTGTGGTTTTGTTCAAATGACAAGTTTTGCGCCAACGAGTAAACAATCCCAATTTCGTGTGTGCGCGAGAAGTAGCTCTCGCACTATATTACATTATTTGTGAACTATTCTCGAAGCGCCTTTTGAGTTATGCCTCAATTCCTAAGCAGCTTCGTGATGGAGGGCATTCAACTGGCTTATTAGAAGGCGGGGGAGGGGGGTCGTTGGATCCATCTAAATGTTTTGGTGACTCAGTAGACAACGACAATGGTCGAATCAGTGATCAAATTCAAGAGTTTTGCGCCAACAGTGAATTCTTATCTAATCAAGGGCTTACGATGAGTTGAGGCTGAGAAATAAATGTATTTTCTATCACACAGATGCCTGTGTGCAGCAGAGTCTTCAAGGCGTTAATTTCTCTAGGATGTAAGCTCACAGCACTCTAGGCTCCCACTTGCAATCCACCCAGAACCTTTGACAAAGAAACTCTGGGTTGTCAGGAAAATTATTCAGAGCGTTTGTAACTTATAGAGATCCTCAGTCAGCAGAGAGACAGTATACGGATCGTATGTGGCGAGTTTACAGGTCACTGTCCACTAAGGTACCACCTGACCAAGATTGATAGGTCAGGGGTACAGCATTGCAGATTCTGCGAGGAGGAGTCAGTGGAGCATGTGTATGCGCCTCAGAGCGCTTGGTGAGAATGGTGGGGAGATATTGGGGACGCCGCAACAGAGAACTCTATCTCCATAGGAGCTCTGGGTGGACCTGGAAGGACATGAGGGGGCACATGTACACCCACATAATAGGCCCAGTAGTGACCGCAGGGCAAATTTCCCCCACCTCGTGTGATCGTAGTCACATTCACATTCACATTCCGACGAGACTTGGGCATTGGATTGGAGCTCTCAGGATGGCTGTAATTTTTCAGAAGTTCCAAACTCCACCACGCTCCTTCATTTCAACAAAAAGAATAGGGCCTAGAGAGAGAGAGAGAAAAAAAAAGAATTAAGAGAGAAACAATGAGACGAATATCCCAATTCTGACACCATTTGTTACCAGGGGTTTGGAAATGTTTTAAGACCCACTGGCTCAGGCAAAAATTACAGAGATCCTGAGCTCCGAACCAATGCCTGAATTTCGTTGAAATATGAATTTTCGTCTATGACCACTAGACTACGATCACTGGAGGGGCCTACAATGGGAGTCGGAAGGTACACTAGTGACATCAAGGGGTTGGGGGACTTATTGAGATGAATAGTTTCAATTTCTGTCAATGTATACTGTTGATGCAGTGTTGCAGTACAATACCTATCAATTGGAGCCGCACTCTATCCAATGAGTGTATAGTTTCAAAATTTGATCCCAACATGGAAACATGACCCATTCTGGAGAATCTTCATGGCAGATAATGGGAAGCACAAATGTGTACATATTTCCTAAACAAATCGAAGACTGGCCATACCTCGCTTTACTGACAATTACAACCAGGGAGCAGGAATACTTGAGCCCATGGAAAGTCTTCAGTCTGGAGAATTCTCAGTCCATGACCATTTCTGAATAATATTTCTCTCTATTACGTTTTATTTCTTCTTCACTCTATATTGGCTAAACATCCAGCATCAATTGCGTGTCAGGTTTCAAACCAGACACATTATCTGTCCTAAAGGCCTTGGAGCAAATAGGCGAAGCAGCATAGCAACTGCATTTGATACAGCCAATCCCCACCATCTTGTTGCCAATCACTCCGCCTCATTAGAATTTTACTATAATTCTCCTACGTCGTTGCTCTCATCCCTGCTCCTACCTTTGACCTTGATATTACGTTGAAGATCACCAGGAAGAGGCCAAAATAAAAATAAGACCCGAGCCAAAAGTCTGTCGATTTACTTGAAAACTTGCTGGCAAGATCCTCGTTTAAAAATAGAATTCAGAAGAACTAAAAGACGCTTTTGTGTTTTCAGTCTTTCATCTGAAATCTGTCGTCATTTCAAAAGATGCATTATTCAAGAGAGCTGTCGTCTTCAAACCTGAAAACATTACTATTAGAGGCAGCATCCAATCTAAATCTGGTTATTTTGAATGCAGAAAGGTGGAAAAGAGGTTTAAATTATTACGAATGTCGGCAGGAATTGTTTAGGCCCCTTATAACTCACTTGTAACAGAATTCGAGTTGATTAGTTCACGCGTACTCAAGAAGCGTTGAAGAAGAATCGAAGAAACGTTTGACACGAAGGCTCTAATTTTTAAAAGAACGTCAGCGTGGCGCAGTGCTCTTCGATGATTTGCGGGCCGGGGAACACTCGAGACAGGGGAATATGGCAAGAATGCCTTGGCGGTCTAGGAAGTTATTTGTGGAAAAGGTGAGATTACTGAGAACTTCCATCAATTCACCTTCACAGCGCTCTCAAACCCGCCACGTCGAATGAAACAGCGTAGAAATCACATTTTCGTCGAGGCTCGAGCGATTGGCTCACAAGATGCTGCGGCCAGAGGGTTGACTGGCCCCTAGATCCAACGCTCGTAGCCTCAGACTTGGGTACTTGGTTCAATTATCGGTACCTTCAAATTGCTAGATACATTCAAACGTAGAAATAACGCGCAAAGTAAATAACAGTCTATCGATAATGCTCTCGAATAGGGGAAATGAACTTGAATGCCGTACATAAAAATACACCAGTGATCTGCAAGACCACACGAAACCAAACACGTTTTACAGTAATGAACATCCGGTAGTAACTATAAGCTACTTCACGGATCTCTGTTGAGCTTATTCGAGGTCAGAGAGTTGAGTTCAAGGCTGGCAAGAGAGAGATTACACCCTACGTACTACAGCTATCATTGCAGGGTACGCACGGTCATTGGGAACCCCAAGGGATTCATTATTTTAGTCAGAAACGAACCAGGACATCTCATCCACGAACGTCCACAACAATCCAACACAATGACTGAACACGTCATAAGGAATTTTTCTCGCAGTTGCTCCTCTCACGTTACGTTAATATGATCTGTTAAAACAGCACAGTTTACACACTCCACAAATATTCG
This sequence comes from Pachypeltis micranthus, assembly GCA_020466155.1. Lineage (NCBI taxonomy): Eukaryota > Metazoa > Arthropoda > Insecta > Hemiptera > Miridae > Pachypeltis > Pachypeltis micranthus. Next base: position 29,152,818 of record CM035771.1, on the reverse strand, counting down.
CTGGGAAATCACTCTCTCAATGGTGTGTGAAAGAAGTAACATCGAATACTCTCGTTTGTTGTTTGTTTATGCCCTGTATGAAGCTAATTAGATCTGACCTTTTCCCATTCTTCAAAATCTTAACATCCTAGCAACCAAGGTCGTCCACAGGCAAAAACACAGTGAAGAACTTAAAACAATGTTGTATTGTGAGAATACTCGTACCCAGCCAGAGAAGTTTATGGGGGGATAATAGGAGTTAGAGATTGAATCAATATTCTTCTAAAAATGTCCTCCTCGTTAACGATGGAACTTTTTAGCAAGAATTTTCCGAATGATCTTTTCACATATTCTCGCCTACTTGATTTCGAAACTATTTTTGTTTCAACTCCTCAAACAGTTTTTACCGAATGGTTTTCATTTTTCTCATTCAAATGTTCATCTCCAACAAAATTTCCCAACAATCATCACTCGTGATGAGGAGCAAACTTTGGTAAGTACGAATTACGCTTCCCACAAAGTCATGTTTTGCAATAAAGGGGTGAGCCAGGTGGTTAGAAATCAAATCATGTATTCAACTCCACAACTTCGGCAGATAGCCACCCGTTTAAATATCAATCAGGAAATTTTGCACTCGATGTGGTCAATTTTACTAAGATAGGACGCTGGCCGGGTTATTCAAGGTTCAAGGCTTTGTTGGTCGGTCATAATCTAATCGTACGTAAAACTCGATAGTAACTGACTAGTCAACGGCAATACAAAACAGCGAACACTTCGTCAACTCCTATGCAAGTTGTAACTAACCAAAAAAGGTTGTATAAATGAAACTAGATTTTTCGAACTAACGAGAAAGTCGATAAGCCGACGAGACAAATAATCCATAAACTATATCGGGGATCCTAAACAATTCAGGCACGAGCGGCCAAAGGTTAAAACGCGTTAGTCCGACGAGGGAAAGAGGCCATGATCTGTCCATCCGCCTGCAACCGCAGGAACGAGGAGTCGGAATTACCGATTGATCGCTCCGTGTCTGGGAACGTTTGAAAAACCAGGAAGTGGCTGAGGGAACATGGGATGCTCGTTTTTGTCAGATCTCGGACAAGAGCTTCTTTGTTGTGTTCTTTATAATAACTACCTGATCCCATAAAGAAGCGAAAATTAGTGATGGATGAGCGGAGGAAGGTGAATGGTGGTGCTGCAACGAACTCCTGACACGAGGAGGGGCCTTGTAAACAGCTGTCACTTTCGGTAGTATATTCTAAGAACGTGGGCATAGCGGAAGGGCGGACTGCGGTTATTGAACTATAATTTGAGCTAGTACGGCTTCGACTAAAAGCCATCTGGTTTCACTTCTAGTGCATCATCTACAAAGTAACGTATTGAGAATACAATTTATTTTGTTATAACTATGTTCCCAATCGACACTACCATTGCACACAAGAAAACATACCACACTGGAATCATGCGAGCTCACATAATACGATACATCTCATATGTGCCGGCGGAAAACGGTCATTCATGTCTAACTAATAGGAAATCCTTAGAATTCGTGAAAAACAGACTTTCTGATGAAGTGAGCGTTTGATCCCCGTCGATTGCCCAAGGGGTGCAAGTTTTAATTCAAAATTAGCTCTTATTCAAGTACACATTAGCTAATCTTGTCAACATTTCAAAAGCTCAAAGTAGTTCAATCCGTTAAGCAGAAAGAACTCATTTTTCAAGAACTTTGTCAGTATTTTCCATCCGACATAGAACGGCAGACGTGGATTTCTTACTCGTATGTGCCTGGTAGCAAACCCTTTAGAAATTTCAGCTCTCAAATTTAAAATGACCTCCATTCGTGAACGATTTCCTCCTGCAGCTGGGGATGGTACGTTCTAATTTAAGTACATAGAGCTTTTGAAACTTCTTCTCCTGAGAAGTAGCAACAACCGGCAAAGATGATCAATTTTTCTGTTGGAGCGAGCAACCCAGGGTTTGTTTCGATCATTACCTAATGCGAGTCGGTTGCGCGAAATTAGTGACAGCCGTTCGTTGCCCAACGCCGCCTGGCCGTGTTGGAGAATTTGAAAGGAAACCGTCTTGAGGCGATTTTCTAGCCCATATGAGACGCGGAGAGACCGCAGTCAATCTTCAAATTATCACCGAAGGAAACCGCAGATTTGTGGGAGAGCGGAGTCAAACTATCAACAATCGGGTGTTTGTTGAAAAGCTTTCATTAAAAACGAGAAAGTTGCTAGGACCTCGAGTGCAATGAACTGCTATCATCTTAATTCTCTGCTGTCAGCGAACAGACTACAGATAACGAAAGATCAGGTACTTGCACTGAAACCAGGAATGACTGGCGATCCGCCCAACTTGTGTCTCAGCGTTTAAAAATAAAGACAGTGTCGATGGAAGGCTCTAATACAAAAGAATAAGAGACGCGTCATCGTTTCGATGCACCGCCAAAATAAAAACTCTCGCCCGAAATACATTGAAGTTCCTCAGGCCACGCCGCCGATTCATTAACGTACAAGATATCCTGTCTTAGCGAAACAATCATTCATTGGACAGTTGAGAACACTCACGTATGCGGGAACACCATTGATAGTTAAACAACTGACAAGCATGGAACCAAAGCTTCGTGGGGAGAGTCAGCACTCTTCCACTATCTTGGCATCGAAATACGGTACACCAATCCACCAACAACTATAAATAGCTATAAAAATACATTTTACTAGTCTTAAACGAGGACCAGGATTACTTAGATCTCATACGGGTTACTACAACTCAACCGCATTTCCTCGATTATCATCGACCTTGAAGCCCCAGGAAAAAGATGCTTGCTTGTTCCTTACAACACAAGCTGTACAGCTCATTCGGAAGAAACAATTTTATTAAAATACTTGAGACCACAGTACGTCATCAGAGGTAGATGACCAAGATTTATTATCACAGTTGAAATAGTCAATAAAGTAACAAGGCTATTTGGAGGCTCAATGCCTGGATACTTAATCTGGGATTGGGTTGAATAACGTGGGTTCCAGTTCTAAAGTACTCTCTAAAGACCCAATCACGACGTGGCGCATTGTGCTTTCGATGCCTACCGCTCTTCACGATTTATTGGGAAGGAGAGGTGTCGGTATACAATCACTAATAACTACGGGATAATTGGAATACGGGATAATTGGAATACGGGACTTAAGTAGCGATAACAAGGGAAGAGGATGTACTGGTTGGGAGCGTACTCGAGAGCGAGCGACAATAGACACCCTGTGACATCGACTCGGTTGAAACTGCTCAGACATTATTCTGAACTAACATGAATCAGAAATGTCACAGGGTTCATCACGGCACATCACTCGGCCCTTCATGGAGTGCTTGTCCTCTCCTCAGGAATACATAAAGATTGCGGTTCCTGGGCGAGCCTGACTGGCATGAGGCAGTTTTATAAAGCCAAGCTGATTTCACGAAAAAGTAAAGACATCGAATGTGCATAGCATCAGTACCAGAAGTAGGATGTTTAAGCTTTTACGTATTTGTCGAATTTGCCTTTCATTATTTTATTTTCCGTTAGCAGCATTATTTTATACAGTGATTTATTTGTCCATTGAGCTCAAATTAGTCCGTTTAAGGAAACTACGAAAATCCGATTACTCAGTAAACATTAAGTACTATTCGGTGAATCGTAGAGGAGCTTGAGGTGGAAGTTGAAAAATATACGAATTAACGCGATGAGCGTGAGAGAGGGCTGTATTTATACACTTCGTATAATAGAATAGCGAAAAAGATATATAAGTGAGTTTACAAGACACAAGGGGGTTTCTGAATAAGTGAACTGGGTTGAGAGATAACAGAACGAGTGAGTAGCGCAAGAGCTGAGAGGCAAATGACATTTTGGGTTGGGTCTGGGAAGAGCTGAGTGAGAGTTGATATCTAAGAGAAAAAAGGTAAACCGAGTGGTGGGAAAGAAAAAACTTGGAAAATCCGTAGCCGCCTTCAGAAATAATCCTCAAGCCCCTTGTTGGCAAGAGAAGCTGACTGAACGGGCAGTGCGAACTTTCCCGTGGCCGCATCACTAAGGCTTCAGGCCTGAGCTTAAGATTTCAATTAACTAATTCGGCCTGCACCGAACAAGTACTACGTAATTTTAAAATATCTGGTGCGTAGCAACACACAACTTTCCGCCACCCCTTTAAGTTAGAACACCAGCTACACAGGCGGGCGCTATATCTTCGTTCAACGCATTTCTACAGAAACATTTATGGAAAACAAAATGTAGGGACTAGTTAGCTGAGAGTACTCCGAAAGTTTGATCGAAATCGTTAGAGCCGTTTTTGAGAAAATTGGAATACCGATAAATTAATATTCGACAAATCTCCTTTTCTGAGTTAACTTGGCTTATATCTCCGTTCAACATATATATACAGAAATAATTATGGAGAACGAAATGTTGGTATGGAAGACTTAAAGACACTCCATTGGGATTTATCACATCTGGTGAAGCAGTTACCCTGGAATTTACGGAAGTGTTCGAAAAAACGTTATTTTCGACACATTTTGATTTTTATCTCTGCTCAATGGACTGTCAGAGGAACATTTATTCAGAACAATATGTAGGTATTAACTATTTGAAAACATCCTGTGAGTTTGGTGAAAATCGCCGAAGCCGTTTTGCCAAAAAGCGTAAAAAACCTGTTTTTGCTTCATGGGCCTATATCTCCGTTCACCGTATTTTCATGGAGATATGTATGGAGAAGAAAAGTGAGGTATTGATTAGTAGAAGATAATGTTAAAGTTTAATCAAAATCGTTAGAGCCGTTTTTGAGAAAAATGCGAAAAACCCTAGTTTTTGGTACATTTTCGTCCCCCCCCCTTCCCCACCGGCCGAAATCGTCCATAACCTTATTTTGGTGTCTACGAAAAATAACGAACAAAACAAAAAAGAACCAGCTCAATCGGATCAGCCGTTCTCCCGCAAATCGAACTACAGACACACACACATACACACACACATACACACACACACACACACACATACACACACACATACACACGGACCACGCGCCGAAATTAGGTTTTTTAGGCTCAGTAGGCCTCAAAACGTAAAGATCTGAAGAAAACCCAAATTATTTTTTTGGGCCGATTACTATACTTTCCTTCCCTTCGGGTAGCGGAAAGTAAAAATGGATCATGCAAAGCATCTTGTATTACAATCACCTCATATCTGAAATAAAACAACTAAAAACTCATCGACCGTTCAAAAAAGCGTGAAACAATATGTATATTGGATTTACTCATAATGAGACGGGAAGATCAGAATATAGTCGAGAAAATCATTTTGCTCATGCTATTATGACACGAAGCACCAGTCATAAAGCTTCTTAAAACGGCCATCTCTTGAAAATTTGTTTGTATTCATGAGAAGAGAAATGAACTCTTTGCCAAATACTGTGTCTGACGTTATTTGCTCAATTGCATATTTTCTAGTTAGGCGTGAGAATGGTCGAGTACGTGTATCAATAAAGTCGTCTCTCCCTACTTTCTGCAGTCTCCTTCTCTCTCTCTTTCTTTTCACCCAGTGTTTTTAGGCCTAGCTGGTCCTGTTGGGCTGTGAGACCTTCCAAGCCAGGCGGGGAGAGGACCAGTGGATACTGGTTCGATCCCCAACCAGGGTGGTGGGGGGGGGGGGTTGAGGGACCGGGTACCGGTGGCGGCTGGGACACTAAGCGGGCCCCCCAACAGGCCCATTGGGGAGTTAGGACATGGGCCCAACAAGGCCACGGCGAAATGCCACTGGTCCTGCAGCTCTGGCGGAGTCCTATGTCCCGCAGCTTCCTTCCTGCTATCTTCATCTTCTCTCTATTGTTTTCAAAGCGTTGAGCGTAAATGACTAAAGACGGACCAATAATCTCGTATGAACAATTTATTGCCGCATCAAACTCATGGCCACTCATCGGAGCAACTGGCATGAAACGTACTTCACAGAACTAAATTAAGTTGCTCTAGATATTCAACTTCTGCGACAAGTCTGTTATCAGGAGCCTTCGTACTAGGCCAGATTTAAAGAGTATGAAACCGTGACCACTTATGTGGAGGTAGGCAAAATCTTGTGCAGGAGCAACCAGCACCCTGTTTTTCAAGCATACTCGTAAGATTCAACAACTTGTATATAGATTAGCCTGGAGTAATAGTAATAGAAGACTGAGTCTGACATCTTCGGTAGAGAAGAGGTACAATTAAACATTGAAGTAGGATCTAGCTCGTCCAATGATTGGCATACTTCTGAGCCATTCTCAGATATAGAACCTTGAGTCACGTCTCTTAGGACGTTTATCCTGCACCTAATTTGCATTCAGTGCTAACAATGTGGCTTTTCCATGGAGTAGTGAGTCTTTGAAGACAGCACTATAACCTTTATAAATTCGGGGGACAGGTTCCAGTTATTTTACTTCGTAGAGGTACATAACAGCCTGCAGACTTCCGACAACAATTGAATCGTTTACTTTTCCGCCACGCGTCAGATAGGTACAGGTCGTTCGCCAGGGCGTTCTTCGGGCTGAACGACCGCTTAATGCCTCGTAAAAAGTACAGTACAACCTCGTCCGGACTGGTTGGTCCCTCGCTAAGAAACAGAACGGGTCGATGATCTTCCGGTAATATCCAATTACCACCTGCGATAAAAAGCGAATCACAATGGTTACTTAGCCTGTTCAACCGAAGCGCTTTTATGTTTAGCGACTTTTCGAAGAAAATCTCAAGCTCCCGTTATTGTTGAGCGCTCAATTTCACGGATTCCTGCCTCGAATGGTGATCGTTGGAAATATCCTTCCTCCTCCGGGACAATACGGCAAATATTTGAAGAAACTGGCGAAGTCCAAGTTCCACTTCAAATTAGTTCGAGCTTTCACGACCGCGGACCGAAACGTTATGTCCAGGCCCAAATATGATGCGACGGCCACACGTGCATTCAGGGATGTTCCTGATTCAATCAACTAATAGAATGTTTTCATTCTGTTTATAACGACTTTCTACCTGACAGCGGGAGGCAGTTATGGTTCAAGAATTTATTAGGCTGCTGCTATTTGTGCCAAGAACATTATTGTGCAATCAGTTCACAGGCGATTTAAAATACTGCACACGTGATTTTTTTAGAACAATCGCGTTCACTAAAGTAAAACTGCAAGAAATGTTAGTAGGTAAAACAACTAGCGGGGGTTGAAATTCCGGAATTTCCGGTGTAGCATTATCCAACTCTCATCGTGTAGGTATTTGATTGAATTACTACACCAATATTGTTGCAGATTCTAGTAACATTTTCGTGGAGTTTATAAGGAAAAAACTCCGCAATAAGATCGATTTTCGTCGAAAAGTTTGGTAATTTATTGTGCTGCTCTCGTCATTTTCCCACGAAGGAGAATGTTACGATATTGTGTAATTTGGAGCTGTCAAAATCGTTAGAGGCATTTTTGAGAAATAAAGCGTTTTGATCGTCATGAAACTATAGTTAGTTTTAGACGGATTTTGCTCATACCCTTATTTTGGCGTTTCATGGTGACCTGCGGGGCTAGATATCAAGTTTAAGCTGGTTTGGTTCAGCCGTCTTCTTTTAATTGCGTTCACAGACAGGTCTGTTTCCTTATCAATATGACTGGTCCTCCCTTATGAGAGAGTTATATCAGTCGAATGCCATGCAAGAGCCCAGCGGCTCCCTCAGCACCACCTCAGGCCTATTAGGTGCCAAATGTCATTTTGCCAGTCTTCCGGTAGAGAACTGTTGATGTGTGTAACTGCGCTGTGGTATGATCTTGGGGAATCTTTACCATCTGGGAGGAGTTCTTAATCTGGTTTCCTACCTGATTTAACTATTTACTTGGGTAGTTCAAAGAGACAGATCAACTATGACCCTGTTTCTTTGCCATAACGTTCTTCGTAGAATGGGCTTGCTTTGTAGCAGTCAACGCTGTTCGGTTGATTGCTCTTCCATCAACCGTCGCTCAATGTAGAAACTACAACACAGCAGCACATGGTTTCTTGTAGAAAAGAGAAGACCACTGCTGCCCACGATCAACGCATTGTCGTGTCAATGTCATCCTAAGCTCTCTTCCATCCTGTGGAAGTTGGCAATTATTCCCACGTGATACACCTAGTTTACATCACACGCTACTGAAGTTATTTGTGACAACTTCCAACGTGGCGTGGTTTAACCGAGCTAAACGAACAAAATCACGGAGAGGCAGACCTCCAGCGGAGATCGATGAGGTCAAACTTCATGGTGTCTGCAACGAAATAATGAAAATCCACAGTAAAATAGACATTTGAAAAGGAGCAGTCTATTTCCGCAGGAATTTTAGATTTGTATCACATCTAAAGAGCAAGCATTATGAAGAAAGAAAGAACCATGTGATGAATAGTGAGGAAACTGTGTATCTGAGCTGGTGAATTCTAGATTATCGTAGGCAAAGACAGAATTCACTGACAAGAGAGCAGCCGCGAAACAACACTTGATTCCTGCCATACTTCGGCCTCTCCAACTCTTGGTTGAGTACTCGCGTTAATATTAGCTGGTTTTCATTATCATCGGGTCAACCCTAGTTGTGACATGGATGGAATAATGACCGAAGAAAGGTGTTTCTCTCCATCATCCTCCTTTTCTTTAATGAGACGGCAATGAAGTGGGGAAGTAGGTAAAAGACATCCTTTCATCCCAATACTTGTTATTGGGACTATATATCCAGGTGTGCTAACCTTAAATAAATGAAAATATTAAGAACAGCTCCTGGATCATAGTGTTACTCGTCCAGCAATCTCATCAAAAGCACACAACAGTGTATGTGTGGCTCTGATCTGGTCCAATCAGTCCATTGCCCTCGGCATTAACGGGGCATGGATTTTTCCCTTTCCCTTTTCAATTAGCCTCTCCTGCTAACAATCGGCTTTAAGGATTATTTCCAAAGGCTACCGTCCTCAGAGTCTAGAATTATGACCCCTCGCCAGCTACCCTTGGGCATTCCTGCTCGCCACCCTCCAGACCCGACTCACAAAACTTTAATTTTCAATAGCTCTTCACTCTCGCTCTAACAACAGTTCACATATCTAGAGACCCACAGTGTCCCTTGGAATAGTTCTACTGGCTGCTCAATCAGAACTCCCAAGAAGTAACCTTTTAAAAAGAACTCTATCGTGGTAATCAAGTGACCGTTTAAAACTCAGTGTACCGATACAGTCTCCACTGTTCCTCCTATTTATCAATCAATTCAAGTCTTTATTGCTCTCTCTTTCTCTCGCCGCCCACAATAACTTTTATGTAAACAGAGGAATGTGCCTTTGAAGTACGCTGCAACGCAAGTGATCTGATGGGAGTTTGGTCTCTCAGACACCGATTTTGAGAATTGAAGTAGCAGAACAGGTACTCCACTGAATAATGTAAGAAGGTCAGGTAAGGTGAAATTACACACTAGTTATTTAGGGCATGATCGGCTCTCTGATTATTTCAGCCTAGGGTAGCTGCTGTGCTCTGTTCCTCCAGTCGTGAGGTAGGTTTCCAAATATACTCTGTTGATAACAAATCTTCCGTATCACAACTAGATTTACCAGCACTAGACAGTTCGGCCAGGTGGTAGGTAATTGCGAAAGGAGCATGAGAAAATAACGCTTAGGAAGTTTTGATAGCAACCTCAAGGATAGGAGAGGTTTCATTATCAACGGGGCTTTGTCGAGAAATAAAGAACACAAGTCTACATCACACCTCGGGTACTAAGGGAGGTGACGTTCGGCATTCTTAGTGTTTCTCGAGACTCCCACCAAAGTGTGCAGAATTTCTCACACAGGGATTGCAGTATTGTCCACAAATTCATGCTCAGAAGGAAACACAAGCGTTATCTGCTAATAAAGTAAGTGTTTCAAATACTCCTTTTGGCGCAGGCCAAATTAGTCAGTTGAAATCTTGAATTCGAGCCCGTCTCCTATGCATGCAGTCACGCTCTCTGTGATCTGAAGACTTAGCGGTGGTAGCCGCATGAAAGTCTGAACAGCCCATTCAGTCCGGCTTCTGCTGCCGAAAAGGGGCTCAAGTTTATTTCTGAACGCGACAAAGAATTTACCCTTTTCGGGATTTTCCACAATATTCCTTTTCCACCACTTGATTTACCTCCTCTACTTAGATTCCAACTCTCAACACATCCCAGACCCAACTCAAAACGCACATTCGTCAGCTCTTGCGCTACTCTCTCACTCTTTACTCTCGTCTCCACAACCCAGTTAACGTATTCAGAAACGCCCTCATATAATCGCTCACAGTCGTCTATCTTCTACGCGACAGTATATTAAAGTGTTGATACAGTCCTCTCTCAGGCTCCATACTTCATCTCAAGCTCCCCCTCTCTACCATCAAACAACTCCCAACCCACATAAATGTAGTTTTACCATTTTGTATAGTGGAGAGAATTCACGTAACTCCCTAAGATGTGAGGTGTTGGTTGTGTTACCTGAGAAGTCGTCAAGATGTGAAGTTGAGCGCTTGACCCTGATCTACCTCGTTGCCACTGCCATTTTCATCTCCCCGGGTGATGACGTGATGTAGCTCCTCATTGTGCAGTTTCACGACGACTTGAATTTTGAGAAGTTTAATTTGAATTACCAAAGACAAACACTTTAACAACCGAAGTTCATTTTCTTCTTGTCCCTCGGGGCCCCTCATTCATCTTCGACTTCCCTCAAGTGAATATGGCGGTCCGATAATTTGTTTCCTCTTTTGTGCCGTGTTCTTCTTCTTGAGATTCGACGCGGGTCGTGTAACGGAAATAGGAATCACGTCTCTCAGTTGTTTTCCTCAGTCTTTCAATGTGCTAGTATAACGCTCGGGAAGATCTCATCCCATTTCGCTCATTGTGAGGCCTCCAATTGTTCGAAAATTACACTCATTCCACCTCAGCGAGTTCGAAGATTGAGCTGTTATTTATATAATTTTGCTTGCTGTTCAATGTTCAACCAATTCCTCGAGTGACGTGGTGCTCGGTTTTGGATTCTCACTCTGCACAATGAATTATCGTAATTCAACTCCAAACTCATCCAGTAAGGAAACAATTCCTTCTTTGGCTCATACAGGGGTAAGCCAAAGCCAACAGGAAAGGCATCGGCATAACATCTGAAATTCTCGTCTCAACCCTTTCTTTAAAAGCAACCCCAACCCCTTAGTCCGAGCCCTTCATCAATCATTTCTTAAATGCATCTTAGTTGCCAAGGAAGGTCGCCTGAACGGTGTGGTTGTTACCCACACACCTATAGGGCTTCATGTCGCTATTCATGTCAAAGCATCTCTACCCCACTACACCCTTCGCTCTTCTCAATTGCACCTCTTTCTTTCGACAGCCAAGGTCGGTAATCTCAACACCGGTGTGCTTAAACGTCTACAGTGAATCAAGAGCTGTAAGGCGAGGCGGGTATCCTTAACTCCTTACTGTGACGTGAGTGAGAGGGTTTCTCTCGAATCTACCACAAGTTCCAACAGAAATTTAAAACTGACTAGGTCACATAGGAGCCCCCCCCCCATTGCCATAGCCAGGACATTCGCGCTACGGAAGTATGACGAGAACATGGTTCATTTACCAGACGTCCTGACTGCCTCGAATCAAATACGGCACGGAGCCATTGTGCAGACACGCACGTTGCTCCCACAATTGACCAGCGCCAATGAATCAAAACGAAAAAACAAAGGAGCCGTTCAATTGGAGGTGGTTCTCACAAGATCAGGAAGACGACAATGAACTTAATTTCCAACGGCCAGAAGAAAAAACCGCTATAGCATCATTCCAGCTCTCAAGGAGGAAAAGTGAACAATACGCGCGGTGTAGAGCTGCGCGAAACTTCCATAGTTGCTCTTTTAATATCCCCAAGCAACGCGAGAGGAAGGAAGTGAACGCACTCGGTGAGTAAAAGTTGACCAACGGGGCAAAGGTCTGAGTGGTGAGTTCCTGACAAGTTATAAGGCCATGCGAACATGCAAAGAGGCTCCTGAGGGAAGAGAGCGCAGCGATGAAGTGTGAAAGGCTATTCGGAGTTTACATAAGTGCTTAGCGGTACAAGGGACAAGAGTCCCAAGGTTGACAATTCATTACACAGCCGAAGATAAAATAGATGAAACCCCCTTATTACAGTATCAATGTAAGATCATTTGCTATAAAAATTAATTTATTTTCCGAGTAACTACAATGAAATCACCATAAGTACAGTTTTAAGTTTAAGTCAGTAATATAGCTCAATATCAACCCAGTCACTACACACAATACATTTAGCAATTGACAACTTTCCCCATTCCACTACTCAATTGACTACTTAACTATCTTTAGCCAGACGCTAGTAGTAGAAAGGAAACCCGACGAATTTAGGCTAAAAACTTATACTTGACCACTTATCAAAAATCGAATCAAGGTTCAAATATCCCACAGTTCGAAAAACCACATCTCTACAATGGTCTTGGTGTTCGAGAACACGATTCCCCTCATATTTCATGTTTTGGCATTTCGTTGACAAATTAATCTCGCGAGTTGCTGAATGAACTGTTGAAGGAGTTGCCTTCAAATGAATTCGATTTCTGCGGACGTGACGTTTTTCTGTACCGACCACATAAGAACCGAGGTTCTTGACAAACGCTAACAATCCATGTCTCTTTAGATCAATGACCCAAACCAATTCAGCGTCTCCTTCTTCAGAGATTCAAACTGTTCTGCTCTGGGTCTACGATCATAATTTCTTTTGTAATTTTGTCAACAGTTCACTTGGAGAAACTACATTCCAGCGTTCCTGTACGATAGGATTTCTAAACAGAAATCCCCAGGATATTTTTAAAATAAAATCTTAGGTTACTATAACTGCACTTTCTGCTGCTCCAGTACTTCGTTCAAAGTGAAGGCGTAATCGTTGTATAGATGAAACCACACAAATTGGCGAACATTTCAAAATCAAAACAAAAAACGCCATAAACTGTTGCAACTTCTTCAGAAATACCAAGGCAACTGAAGAGTTCTTTTTTATTGTGTCATCACTTCGTTAGACCATAATCCATTCCACTGTGGTTGTTAAAGTACGCGACAATAGTAGAAGGCAACAATGAACCACAGCTTTTCCAGGCCACACCTAATTATTGCCAAAGTCGTTCCGGAAATTCACATTAGCGGCCGCTGACGGTTATTATAATTTTCAATACACTGAGAGCAGGTTTTCACAGTCCCCCCCACATCACGATACTGTTGAAATGTGGCGGTTTGAGGCATTGTCGTTTTTTAAACTTTTTGTCGGCTTCACTTCAAAATTGAACATGTGTTTTGTTCGTTACGACTCCATTGCATCAATCACATTTTGTGTTTGTATTAAAATTACTGCGTTACGAGCGTTCGAGCTAGAAAGTGGTTTAGACATATTTTTTTAGTAAATCTTAACAGATTTACGAGTTTAAATTTCAATAGGTTATGGGCCCAGGATCTCTGACGAACTTCGAAAAGAACTGACAAACTACGAAATGGAGTTGACAAAAGTGAATATTGGTCTTCTTCAAGGAAAGGACAACTGGAGTACTTGGAAGTTCAAGGTTTCTGCTCTACTCAGCGGAATAGTGGATGCTGAAAGAATAGTTGAAGGTGACTTGAAAGCCCCTACACCAATTGAAGACGAATCGGATGCTGAGAATGTTGCCAAGTTTAATAAGGAACTTGAACGGTTCAAGAAGCTCCACAGTACCGTCTTTTTGATTTTAACGACGAACATGACCGAAGATGTTCTCAAGAGAGTCATGCGTTTCAAGTCAGCACAAGAAATTTGGGCGGAGCTGCATAGACTTTATGAAGGCACGTCAGAAGACAAGGCATACGATCTTTGCATGTTTTTTTTCAGTTATGAAAAGCAAGTAAGTGATGATATAGGATGTCACTTGTCAAAACTGAACGAACTCTTTGAAAACGGAAATCAATAAGGACGCAAAGGTTCAAAAATGTGAGCTACCCGAAATTTTCTTAATTTGTAAAATTCTTGGAACTCTACCCGAAGAATACTTTTCATTCAAGAGTAGTTGGCTACTGATGTCTAAGAAGAATAGGACAATTGATAATTTGACAGATCAGTTGTGCGCATTTGAGAGACAACTCACCGTCAAAGACAAGTGTGGAAACAGTGAACAAGCTTTGGCTGCTTCCACAACGTCCTCCATTCCAAAGAAAAGTGTCAAAAGAAAGCCGTTGACCTGTCATTATTGCAAGAGCAAAGGACACATGATTCGTCACTGTGAGAAGTGGAAAAGCGATGGACGACCTCCAAAACCAAACTCAGAGCAAGCGAAACGCGTGGAGACCGGTCATTCAGAGCTACTCTCAGTTGAAAACAATGTTATCCTGAACACTGAGTGCGACGACGCATGGTACGCAGACAATGGTGCCACAAACCATGTTTCGTCTCAGAGGGAACGTTTTAAAAATTTTGTTCCTTTCTCCATTAGGAAAACGGTGGCAACTGCTGGAGACGTAGTCGAAGCTGTTGGAAAAGGAAACGTTCATGTTGAAGCTGAAGTCAACGGGAAGAAAGAAGATTTCATCCTATCAGACGTGTGGTACGTGCCAAGGATCAACAGGAATCTCTTCTCAATACTGGCGACTCAGGACAAACATAAATACAGCTTGTTTGTGTCGAAACCAGAGTCGTGCTACCTAAAATTTGATGGACGAATTAGACTTCAAGGTTCTAGGAAAGTGAATGGTGGACTTTACAAGATGAACATGAAAAATGTGTCGAAGAATGAAGTCAATGTGATCGTCAACGGAAATGAATTACAACTCTACCACGAAAGATTAGGTCACCAGAATAAACAACATGTCAAACAAATTGTTGAGAGAGAATTTGGGAAGAAATTAGAACTGGACAGTGAAATTTGTGAAGGTTGTGTCATGGGAAAATCTCATCGAAAGAAATTTGGAACTCGACCCCGAGCTTCGATGGTTGGTGAGTTGATGCACACCGATGTTTGTGGTCCTTTTTATAGTTCGATGTCAGGTTATCGTTTCTACTGTGTGATCAAAGACGACTACAGCAGATACAGGGAAGTATTCTTCTTGAAGAAAAAGTCAGAGGTTGCTTCAAAGCTGAAAGAAATGCTTGCCATGATGGAGACTGCTGGACATACAATGAAGGAGTTGCTATGCGATAATGGTGGGGAGTTTGACTGTGCTGAGGTGAAACAAATTTTAGCAGAACGAGGAGTTAAACAGCGTTTCACAATGCCCTACACGCCAGAACAAAACGGGTGTGCTGAACGAGAGCATCGAACTTTACATGAAATGGCTCGATCTTTGATGTATGCACACGGAAATATCCCACAAGGACTTTGGGCAGAAATGATAAACACTGCCAAATATGTTCTTAACATCAGTGGAATTTCTAGCGAAGTTGGGAAAACGCCCTATGAATTGTGGACGGGAAAGAAACCAACATTATCCCATTTGCGGATCATAGGTAGTACCTGTTATGTTCATGTTCCGCATCAAAAAAGAAAGAAATTTGATGTCAAGGCAGTTGAAGGTATTCTCATAGGATACGATGGAGTTGATGGATATCGAGTATGGCAGAGAGAAGGCAACAAGCTCTTAAGGTCAAGGGATGTCATTTTTAAAGAACTACCCTTAAGAACGAGGGAAAGTTGCGTCTCTGTGAAACTCCAGACTGAAGTTGTCAACGACGAAAACGAAAGAAGTTCAGATCACACAAGTCAGCGGACTGATGATCAAGAAGATCGTGAAATTTCAACAAGAAGTCAGGGAGTTCAAGCTCAACAGCCGAATGACATAGAACATCTAACAGAAGTCGAAGATGAAGATTTTCAACTGCAAGATACTCAAAATGGTGGAATAAATTTGAGGGACCGATCAATTCTTAATCCCCCCAAAAGATTCAATGATTTCATAATGGCTGCAATTGAAAATGATAATCCTGTTGCAGAACCGACATCCTATCTTGAAGCTATGAACAGTATCGACAAGGACAAATGGAAGACAGCAATGGACAATGAAATGGAATCATTGAAGGAAAACCACACCTGGAATATGACTACGTTACCACCTGGTAAAAAGGCACTTAGCACAAAATGGGTATTCAGAGTGAAGACAAACTCAGATGGATCCATTGACAAATACAAGGCGAGGCTAGTGGTGAAAGGTTTCGTTCAGAAAAAGGATGTGGACTACAACCAAACCTTTAGCCCTGTCGCTAGAAGTGGAACCATCAGAACTGTTCTGAGTGTTGCAGCTAGTGAAGGAATGATTCTTTCACAATTTGACGTGTCAACTGCTTTCCTTTATGGTCATCTTGAGGAGGAGATTTACGTGTACCAACCCGAGGGGTACGAAGATGGCACCGACCGAGTTTGTCATCTGCAACGAAGTCTCTATGGACTCAAGCAAGCACCTCGTTGCTGGAACATGAGGTTTGCTGCATTTCTCATTTCTTTTGGGTTTGTACAAAGTACAGCTGATTCGTGTTTGTTCATCAAACGAAATGGAGACGAGAAAATTCTGGTCGTGCTGTACGTAGATGATGGATTAGTTGCTGCTACTAATCCCCGACACCTAACGGAGTTCTTTTCAATGTTGAAACGAGAATTCCGCATAACTGTGAAGCCTGCAAGCTACTACCTGGGCATTGAGCTGGATCAAAAGTGTGATGGCTCAATCTTTGTTCACCAAAAGGCCTATGTTAAAAGAATTCTGGATCGTTTTGGGATGAAAGACTGCAAACCAGCTCCTACGCCAATAGTGAAGGAAGATACAAAATCAGGGAAAGTTGACAAGACTGAAGAAGCAAGAGAGGAAGAAGAAGTTAACAGTGTGTACTCATATCGTCAAGCAGTGGGTGCATTGATGTACCTCATGACTGCTACGAGACCGGACATTGCCTATGCTGTAGGAGTTGTTTCTAGGACACTGGAAAACCCATCAAAAGCTGACTGTGTTAAAGTGAAGAGAATTTTCCGATACTTAAATGGGACACAGAACCAAGGATTGCTCTTCCGCCGAGACTTCAAAAAGGGAAACCTTGAGAGCTACAGCGACGCAGATCACGCAGGAGACACCAAAACCGGAAGATCAACTTCTGGCACCGTTTGCATGTATGCTGGAGGAGCCATTTCTTGGTCAAGTCAGCGGCAAACGTCAGTTGCAATATCGACAACTGAAGCAGAAGTGGTAGCTGCAAGTGAAGCTGCAAGGGAAGTCGTCTGGTTAAAACGCCTGTTATCAGAATTAGTGCTGCTCAGGGAAACGCCGGTTCTCCATGTTGACAATGAAGCTGCAATTCGTTTGTCTCAGAATCCAGAGTTTCATCGGCGCACTAAACATATTCGTACTCGACATTTTTTCGTTCGTGAGCAAGTTATGAACAAGGAAATTGTGGTTGAGAAAATAGCAACGGAGTTTCAACTGGCCGATGTGTTGACGAAGCCTCTCGCCAAGCCTCGACTCAGGACAATTTGTCAGGAACTGGGGATCGTGGATGAAGGTCATTTTAAAATCTCCAATGAGGGAAAGTGTTGAAATGTGGCGGTTTGAGGCATTGTCGTTTTTTAAACTTTTTGTCGGCTTCACTTCAAAATTGAACATGTGTTTTGTTCGTTACGACTCCATTGCATCAATCACATTTTGTGTTTGTATTAAAATTACTGCGTTACGAGCGTTCGAGCTAGAAAGTGGTTTAGACATATTTTTTTAGTAAATCTTAACAGATTTACGAGTTTAAATTTCAATAGATACATCCTAGCCGCTATACACTTCTCTGTTGACACTTAAAAATTTAAAGAATACATTCATCAATCCTTGAAAGCATGAAGGGGGCCTTTCGCGACAATAAGCCTAGAACCTCTGAAAAGAAACCCATTGTAGCTACCGATCTCATCTTTCACTGAATAATATTTAGATAAAGATGGTCAGGATTTACTTCCTCACGAGTATATTCATTGAGTTTAAGGCAAACCTCATCTCCATTTTATTCACTTTTTATTAACAACACATTAAGATCTGAAGATGTTGAATGTGAGAGTAACTTCAGGATAAAGTATCAGCTACAAACGAATGTTGACCAGGAATGTACTCTAACTCAAAATCGTAAAAACAGTCTCAATAATCAACGTGTAAGATTATTCAAGTCTTCTGTCTGTAGCAGAGGAATTAAGGTGATTAGTTTGGATAATAATATGAAATCTTTAACTTTATCTCATGCCCAGGTCACAGCTAATCCCAAACCAATAGCTCTTGATCAAAGGTGGCGCAGACCTTTAAATGTATCACCAAATTTTCGGCCTAGGAAGCTCAATATGGAGTAAATCAATCTGGGTACTCGAAAAAGCTCCTCATGCTCAACATTTATTTCAACCCCCTCTCACCCTTCAAGCTAATGTGTTACTGGGTCCAACCATTTATTTCACCATAATGTTTTCTAGCTATTAGGTCACTCTTCTTCCTGCACTCACTTACTGATACATCAAGTTAAAAATGTCATCGAGTCATACATACACCCTTTAGGTTAGTGTGTGTATGAGGACACAATCTTCGCTGATAGTGTACAACAGGGGTGCTCAAACGGTCGAACGCGAGTGCTTTTTGAGTGGATCTCGAGAAGAAAAAAATTGTTAATAAGTAGGTAGGTAACTAAACTACAAAAAACCCTGCAAATTATTACACAACGGTTTATTATTCGGATAATCAGCTTGACCTATCATTAATGCTCCGAGACCCATCCTGTTCGATTCAGCATCGAAAAATATCATAATGAAACCCAAAAAAAAGTCGAAAAGAACTGAATCGTAATATTAAAATAAACAAAAAAACACGAAAGTATCTAGAAAAAACTGAATTTTAATATGAAAACATGCACGCTAAATACTAATATCAAAATTTAACCAAAAATCTATGAAAAAAACCAAAATGAGAATGAAACGAAAGAATCTAAAAAAATTGAATCGTATTAAAACCAAAACGTCGGGGAAATTGGAACAGGGGTGCTCGAAGCGAATGGCGAAAGGGGAGTTGAGGTGGCGGCGTCGTTGGGAGGGAAGCGCTCGCTCGCCTCCAGCGCGGTTGCTTTTTTAATGAGACGGGCGGGGCGGGAGGGAGTTCAAACGACGAAACGCTGTAGCTCCCGCGTTGTACTGCGTTTCGTTAATTTTTTTAACCGTTTTTTGCCCATTACAACCACAGGCTTCGTCTGATCGGATTACCGAGATGGCGGGCACAACTAGATACCAAATCGGATTTTTGGGCGAAAGAACGAATTTTGTAGACCACGTTAAAGGCACAAAACGGCCCGGACGGCGGACGGACATTGCAAATTTGGAATCTCCATGTCTTGAAACGTAAAGTATCAAATTTTGAGGGGGCGTTGTAAAAAATTTTTCGTGACCGGAAACATAGGGTTATTATTCAGAATGAATAATAAACCAAAAAATGTATTACGTAATAAAATAACACTGCTTGCGGCAAAAGGCGGCTTTACCAAAGGAACGCGCGGCACTTGTCAGAGAAAAGCCACGTTGTTTCTAGACGTGACTGTACTGTCTAGTTTCGGGCGGCGCGGTTTGACGGGAACATTGGAGGCTTTCGTTCACGCCGATATATAAGTCATTCTGAATTGTAACTTGAAGGCGATGCTACGTCGATAAAAAGTTTATTATTAAATAGTGGAAAATGAGTGCAGTGAAGAAATCTAAAACGTTTCATTTTAATAAGGATAGGGAGGAAGAATTTTTCTTTTGTATTGTGAAGGATAAGTGCATTTGTGTTATTTGTCGTGCGTCAGTTGCAATACCTAAGCGTGGTAACTTAAAGAGGCATCATAAAACGGTTCATAAAAGCTATGAAAAGGATTTTCCGCCACAGAGTGATGATTAGCGCAGTAAACGCATTCAAAAGTAAATTATGATAGATCAACTGAAAAGAAAGGATCTGAAACATTTTCCGTCTTTGAAAGCAAGGATTCCTCAGTTGAATTATGATACGTATGAGGCTGAATTATCAAATACTTTGGGACAATTCGAAATGCGTTTTTATGATGGCAGTAAATTGGAAAATATAGCATCATTTATGAGTTTTCCTTTTTCATGTAAAAACATTGAGGAATTAGCTTCTGAAGTAGCTAGTCAGTTTAATATGAACTCATGTTCTGTTGAAAATGAGTTGGTGCAGATTATATCTGAAGATAAATAACCGAATCTAAGGAAAATCGCCCTTCAACTGACGGCATTGTTTGGGTCAACCTACTTGTGCGCGTCTGCATTTTCTGAAATGAAGATAATCAAGTCAAAATATCGCAATCGACTAACTGACGATCATATGTCATCATGCTTGCGATTAGCACTCAGTGGTTACGTACCATCTCATGAAAAGTATGCTGAGTATATACAGTGCCACGCTTCAACATCCAAAGCCACTCCTTAGTTAAGTTTACCACCATATTTAACTCTTTTGTTTTGTAACAACCAATAAACTCGCAATTTTGAATAACTATGAGTTTTGTTTGTCGTTGATATTGTAGAGAAGAACCTAACTAAACCTAACCCATAACTTGACTAAAATGATGTACCTATATTGTGCAGAAAGCTAATATCTATATATTCTACGGTACACCCTACCTAGGTAGGTAGGGTGTATCGTGTATGTACGACAACCCTGCATCACACATACTTGCAGCCTCTCAGAGTCGATCGTAAGCAGTCTAAAAATATTGAGGTATATCGCTAGCAGTTCAAATTTGAGCACCCCTGGTGTACAAGTTCCAACAGCCTGTTCTCTCTCTCCAATTAACGATTCGTTATTGGCCATCCCCTTTCTTCCTATAGCGATAGAATGTAAAGGATAAAACCAAAGTCTTCAAGAAAGGTTACAAATAATACGCACTGTTCATTAAACAAGATGAAAATAGCCGTACTCCATATTCACCACATGTAGTACTTTCATTCGAAAAATAAAAGTAACCTAATCGCTGCCAGTGCTCAAACCAAGACATATTGGTTTTCATCAGAAGGAGAAGGGAAAGTTTTCATTGTTTCCTTGTTTACTTCGCACACATGAAGAAGTTTGGCTGAAATAGGTGGCTCGCTTCCCCTCGACAATCACGACCACTGAGAGGTGCTCGTAACGTTGAACTCACAACTATCTATTTATTTTCTTGAGTTTTGGGGCGTCGTAAGGGTCAGAGATCAGGTATTACAGGAAACTTGTGACGAGAGCGCAGGGTCACACGTTTAACTTTGCTCGGGAGTGAAAGCCGAGCTTCATAAGATGTAGCGGGGAACGATGATAATCTCTGAACGTTATGTGAACCCCTGAACTGAATCGGACTGGATTGTACTTGTGACCTTTCAAACCAGTTCGATAAATACGGGGGTTATGGGTGGAACGTGAACTGCTAACGCTGCACTCTGCGGTCCTTAGTTCCTTCGCGTTAATTCTAGGGACGGCGATTCAACGGCAATTAAGGATAATCTCATTAATTAAGGGCCCACGAGTTTTTACATGACCGTAGAGTTCGAAGCCCCCTCAAAACTTACAAGAATGATGCTATCTCCATCCAAATCTCTCCAATCCATTACTTATCTTCCTCTAATTAAACCATTAGGGTAATTACTCGTGGCCCTACGCCCAATACGAAGGCCGTCGAGGGGTGCAGTTAACTCTTCATCAGTGGCTCTCTAACGAGGCAACTCTATAACTTGCTACTACCGTAAAATGAGATGTTGTGAACATAAGTAGCACAACTCACTCGCCACTGAAGACGATACCTTTAAATAAATCTTCATTCCACCAACCGAGGTTTAGTTCACAAGTAATTCATGAACACCCAACTCCCATTAACTTGTTGGCATATACTGCTAGATCAACTTATATGCGTGAAGACAAACCTATCTTTGTTCACCAATTTCCCTGAAACCTTCGATTGCTTTCGTGAACTCTGCAATTGAGATGGAAAACAGTCGGCCATCCTCTTCACAGCTTCCAACAGTCGTCAATTGGACAGTGACGATTGACGGCCAAGCAAGTACGAACGGTAAAACACTCGCGAGAACCAAGTGAAATATCACTCTTTGTTAAGTGAGTTGTTCGCGTTTCTAGCCGTCTGTTCTTTTCTCATCTTCATGTATTCAGTTGTAACGTATACATACATACATGTCTCTTAAATGAAATCATTTCGTGGAACGAAATAGAAAATTGAGACCGGGACACGAAGTTGTTCGCGTTACTTTTCTCCATTTCTTCCGTCAAATTCCTCAAAACGAATGGATTTTGGGAGAAAAATATTTTCTAGCTTAGCACTCACCTTTTTGACCTGATTACAGTATGCTCATTCCCCTAAAGCAACGGATCCACTTGACCCCTAAGGCAATTCGTCTTGATTTAGTGCAAAATTTTTGACCTCACTCATCATGACGCTTTGGACCAAAATATAGCGTTGACCCCGAACGTTTCAACGTAGATACTCTAAGTACCTGAAAACGTTCGTAGCGGCAAGTGGTCATTTGAAGTTTCCCGACATCCAAAAACGACATTCGATCATTGGAGGTATTTCAGTTGACAAATTGGCAGTTTCGTAAGGCAGAATGACGCAGCGGAATGGAAACCTCGCCGATGAGGTCAATTTCCCGTTGGGTTAATGGGAAAAGAAAGTTATCGAAAATATTGGCGACGTTTTGGATAACGGAGAGCAGTCGTCAAAAAGGCGTTAAGTTGAATACCGTTTTTGATCAAAATAAAATGTCGAGTGTCGCACGCTGATGATGTCCCATCAGAGTGGCGGTGGCGAGACGAGAATGCATGAATCATCCACTTCATTCCTCCAATCTTTCAAGGGGGGGCGAAATTATTGGCCCAATTACGGTAAAATTCACAGCGACAATGAAACTTTTGGGAGTGACAAAGGAACTTTCAGCTATTTTTACTTTCACTTGTAATACTTCGAATGTATCTGATCGATTTTGACACGATTTACGCACGCAGATAGACATTACTCCGGGTGGTATTAGTCTGAGAAACCACTACTTCTCGCAAGGGGTGTTCGCAGAGCTATTACGCGAGCATTCACAATTTATTCCTCTCATCTCTTCGAGCAAAATATTATGCAGACCTCAACAGGAGCCAGTAAACATATTCTCTCCCTCATCAGAACAACCATCTTGCGCAAACGCCAAGATATTGTAACATATTCTATTACTCGCGACGTTTACTTCAGTTACCTTTGAAGTTGTAGGAGTAACTTTCAACATTTCCTCGCCATTCTGTATTTTGCCACTGCCAGAGTCTATCAGAAGTCGCGACAATAATGACCAACGAGCTACTCACAATGTTCCAAGATTATTGAACATTTTTCGCAGGAATCACCATAAACGAATTTATGACACTGGCGCAATGACTTCACATCTCACCTTGCTACCTTTTTCTGCATATATGCGTTGAAATAAGTATATGCCGAAAGACACGAACACATTACATTTTTGGAACAGGAAAACTTGAGTTTTTAAATTTTTTTCAAGAAGTGCTCCACCAACGGTTTTGTTACCACAAGTATTTTCAGTGTTTCTGTAAAAATGCATTCGACGAAGGTGTAGCATCGCCATATAGAACGTACCATCGATTTTGTAGCGCAGGACGCTGCAGGAAAGTTGTGTGATACTTCACAACAGATATTTTCTAACTAGGAGGTAGTTAGAATGAGTGGTACTACCCTCTGTGTCAAGGACCATCCCTGCGCTTCAGGCGTTTCCTGAAGTTGGAGCAGTGGAATTCTCACAAGCTAAACTAGACGAACAACAAACTGTGTGCGCCTAGTTGAAACAAAATCAACGGTCACTATACGAAATACTAATAACAAGGCGAGAGACCTTGAGACAAGGAGTAATATCGATCCACCGCCCCTTGCCGCTCCCTTAGGATTTCCATCTCCAGGAAAGCTTTACGCTGTTATCTCCCGCCGGATGACCCGATTCTAAGCCCTACTACTGCGGGATTACGGTCAAGGTTTTCTCAAAGCTTTGAAAATTGAATTATGAGTGAATCTCGGCAGGAGACGACTCAGAAGTTAATAATTTCTTCCTCTATTTGATGAATACCACCTCGTAGACCAAATCAAACCCAGTGATCCAACTTACGATTCAACGCGCAGAAAAATGGTGGCGACTTACTGATAATTAATTGGTTACTAATGAATAAAATATCGCTATAACGTTCTGGTCAGGCCACGCTTGGCCTGGGATAACGTACGAAAAGACACCAAATCTCCGCTTAGGATAGAACAAGATCAACTAGATCTCTTGAAAGACAAGTCCAAATCGGCTGGGCGATCTGCACTGGACGCTGACATTCAGAAAACTCTTCAGGGGGCGAATGCCGTACACCAACGATGTACAGAGAACCTAACTCAAGTGAAGCATTGCATGCATGAAGCAGTAATGTAGTGCACGTTACGCGGAAGACTGAAAGGACTGTGGTAGGGAGAGGGGGAGGGAGCATAGAAGGATCGAAGCTGAAACATCAATGTTGTAAACATTTTACTACGCCAAGTACTATAAAACTTACTTCTAGAGAAACAGTATTTTCTACACTCACTGCGAAACTAAAACACATAACTCAGTCCTTCGAATGATGCCCTCAATGAGTGAGGTTTCTTTCACGCACTCGCTCCTTTACCACATTGACTCTACATTACCCTATAACTCGTATGTATTTTAAATGTGAATTGTTGATCAGAAACTGCCCTGAGTACAACCACCTTTCTAATAAATATGAGAAAGGTAGGTATGCAATTAGGTACTTATCTGATAGGCTATAAAGATCCACAGAAAACTGTAGTGATTGAGGGTTCAATGGTCCACTACGAGCAATCCACAAACAGAGAAGAGATAACTCGGAGACTAACACACGTTCTGCGTCTGCCGTAACACCTGCGGCACGGTACAGAGAGGTAGAGCAGGATGTAGTACCACAAGGATTTGCTGCGTCAGTTAAGGCTAGAGGCTATGGTCGTGTGCACACCTCACAAATTTAGTACAATAACAACAAGGACTGAGACAGCTTCGGCCTGATTGCAATGGAAAGGAAAGAAAATTGACACAATTAGGAATGATAAGTGCCATTGAGAACACTACACCCGGCGCAAATATCTAAAATCAAACGAAGTATGTCGGACGTGTCCTGCAAGGGTTGCGATTGGAGGTAAGGGGTGGTAAACGTTCTTGACTAGCTATCACTGCTTCTGTGAATATATTTTGACGCGATAGGCACCTCCAGCTACCATCACTCTACTAATCCAGTAAGAAAGCCGTTAATGTGATGTGACATTTAAGCACAAGGACGTGATCGTCATGGAGCTCCGGAAGTAAGCCGTAGTGTTGGCGGGAAATAGCATTTCACCCAAAAACTACAGGCCTTGAAAAGTGCCCGTGATCAGGAAATCCTCAACTTAACGACTAGTTGTGACCTCGGCCTCAGCTAGCGTTGAGTGAAGATAAAATAACGCGTGACTGGTACTATTATAATCTCAACTTCCGAAAGGTTACTATAGCTTCCTACGATCGATGCGAGTAGCATGAAGCTGATTCGAACTAGAGATAATGCCAATATTTATTCAACTGCTTGATCTCTCCCCATGTAGGGGGCCGTGCCCAGGGGAGCTTGACAGTCAACGACAACGTCCCCAATTACTCGCCGCTTAGAAAGCGAATGAAAAGTGTGAAATAACTGAAAATCTTGTTGGTTCCACACATCTTCTGACGCAGATTATTTATAACGCTGGGATGTGAGAACTTCAAAAATAACTCCAGACAATTTTGACGGGCTCGTTTTCACGATCTACATTTTTCTGTAGAAAAGCAGGTAGTTTCTTCCGTAGAATCACTTCAAAAACACAATAGATGTCCAGGAATCGTGAGACGGGAGAGCGACAAAAAGGACAAATGAGAGCGCCAGGGCGAGGAGCGGACTCGTTTCTGCCAAGAACGCGGCCCCTAAAACTAGTTACAGATGAAGATGGGGGAAACAGCGCGTGTGGTCTACCGAACAAATCCATGACACGATCTACAAAGATTTACTAGAGAATAAATCAAGAGGACGAGGTCAGGAAGACCAAGGTGAAGGTCGAGGCTCTTCACGTCGTGCGTGTATTGAAGGTATTTTGCAACAACATGCTGACTCACCAAACATCAAGTTTTAGGAACTAGGATCCATTGTTCACTTGAAAACTGAGCGAATGTGGTTCACGAACACCATTTATAAAAATTCAAACTTATATTTAAACGCACAAATTTTGTCAGGGACTTTTCGCCTTTCAAAACGGCACTACGTGGCAAGCAATTGCCCATTTTATTGCGGCAAAGTAACAAATAGGTGTAGCGTTTCAGAGGAAATTTCTGCATACCCAATAAAACCCAACATGAAGCTCATCACAGCTCAAGGTAAATACTCAACAGTCACGAGAAAGGTTAGTTGATGTGAATTTCAGGAAAATATTGTGAACAACAGACAGATAAATAGGTTTGCAGGTAGACGGATAGAGATGAGGAACTTTATCTCGTCGTGCCATTTGCCTAGCGTCGCCTAGCAATACGTCAATTTTCGTAGTTCCGGCGTATTGGTCATGTTTCGTAACGTTTACTAATACTTTTCGATCCTGAATCGAATGGGATGGGTCTTCAAAAGGCTTTGTATATGCAATCGTTTCCCAAATTGCTGATACAGCCGTGTTACATTGTTAACATTTTTCGACGTTGATTGAATACGCCCATGTTCCAATCACGCTGTGCAAAAGAATAGTAAATCGTTGTGCAATCGCTGCAGCGTTTTTCCACTGTATTGTGTGATTATTAAAAGTCCGTGTTTAGGTTATTTCAATTTTCCAAGGAGTAGTTCAATTTAAACTTTATTCGGGGAGTTTTTTACCACACCCAATTGGTTTCCGAACTTAGAATACCCAGGTTATTATTTGATTGATCATTACATTACTCAAGTTTCGTGGGCATATTCCGAATTGCATATTGGTGATTTGTAATTTTCAAACACATGACATGTTTTGGCAGAACCGAATGACTTTTACTCACATCGTTTCCAAATTTAAATGTCCAAGATACGATATTTTGCTACAGAAACATTAACGATTTGAGTTGGAACCTCAGGGTATCAACTTAGGTTCTACAGGCGAGTAACTCTGAAGGTTTTAACACCCATCATCAGATTATTAGATACAGTTCATGATCGATAGACTAAGTTACAGTTTAGTTCGACGCAAAAACTCTCAAAACCACTGCCCGATAATGCGATTTTGCTAAAGCCACATTACGTAACCAAATAACCTGGTTTGGGTCTTCCGTTGGGCTGAGACAAATCAGTCGTTCGTGAAACGACTATTTCTGGGCTATTAAATTACGTTGTTCGATGTTTACAGCGCCAAGTTACGTAATCGTCGGTGTATCGACAACGACAACCTTCCACATGACAAGAACGCAACTCTAATCGGCAAATATTCTGAAATTACTCTTCTACGAGAGACTTGCGCGAGTGAATGATGTCCATAGCGGATTTAAAAACCAAGTGGCCGTCTATTCGTACATTGTGTGAACGTTTGTACGTTTATTTTCCATCCGTTCCAAGGACAGCAGTACGTTTATTATTCATCTTTTTCTAGCCTAGTGGAAGAATCATACCTCAGGTCTGTTTCCTTATTATATGATTGCTCCTAAACCCTCGACGAGGGTTATATCGCTCATGGCAGTTGCGATTTCGTTAGTATACAAGAGGCCGGCCTTGCAGCAACCACCAAACTCAGACCTGCGGAGTACAGCAGGTATTTGGTCGTTTGCCCATTTCCCGGTAGAAAGCTGTGCCCATGTGTTACCCAGCGGAGGTGACCCCCGTACCAGATGGAAGTTCTTAATTTGGGTTCAACAACAGATCAACTGTGACTACATTCCTTAGCCATCACCTTCTCCACGAACGTGGCGAAACGGTTATAGGCTTGCTTTGTAGCAGTCAATGCTGCAAAGATTGGTCTGACCTCACAACAACCGTCGCTCACTGTTGTAGAAACTACAGTGGAGCAGCAAGTGGTTTCTTGTTTCCCCACACTGGACGGGCAAGACGTGCATGACGGAGAGTCTTCAAGAGAAAAAAAGATTTGAAGTCGTCATGTCCCATGAGGAACTGGTTCGTCCAGTGGTCCGGCTCAACCCACCTTCTCTCCAGACGTTCACGAATATTGGGGAAGAGCTCATACATGCCACATCCCTTTGACGAGGATTCCTATCTCGCTTGACAGTTATCAAACGCCCATATGTCGATGGAGGCAAGATTCCATTCTGCGGTGAGATCTGCACAGAGTTCAGCCCAAAGGTTCCACTCTCCTCTCGTCAACCATGCACGGAACGGCCAAGTCAACCAGTAACTGACCACTGAACCCCTGGAGTGCTTCTGTTGACACAGTCTTATAGGCCTTGGTGATCCTCAGGAGGCTCTATGGGATTGGGCCAATACTTGGTACTTTGATTGACCATTAGTTTGCTACCCAGACAACGAGGCAGCAGCCAATCACGCCTAGATATATAGCCTTGTATATGAGGATAGTGTCATGGTAACGCACACCCTAAGTGGCATTACTAATTGCACACAGTGAGGCTGATGCCCCACCTCTCACCCATATTCACTGCCAAATACTCGAAGTGCTTTAAAAGAAAGAGCCTATGGCCTGAATGAAGGGGTGAGTTATGGACACACAGTTGAAGTCCCCTAAGTCATCTAATTGTTTCATAGCGACTGCTCCTGAACCCCTCTAACATGAACCGTGGGACCCATAAAGACCAGTTATTTGAGAATATCATGTCGGTTACGGTTTTCCCGGCAGATGGAACCTAAGCAGCCACTTAGCATTGACCTAACACAGGCTAATGGAGGTACGGGAGGTAGCACTTTAGGACAACCCCCAGTAGAGAAACGGTTGACCGTACTACACCACATGGAGGCATGATGCAGGGATTCCCGTATGTTACTTGAAGCCTGTGTTCCCCGGCTCATCCATCTACGAGTATACTTGGGTGACAAGTGCCAACTTTTCAATTCACTCCCACTTGTGAACACGTGTTTTTGGCCATAGCCTTGTTGCCAATTGGACTCCTTTCTGCAATGAACGAGGAAGGCACCATTCACGAACATTCAGGTTTACATAATTACGCTTCAACTGAGTAAATGATTATCAACAGTTCACTTTGATTAGTTAGTTCCTCTCACCGAAAACTCAGTCCGGATACCGTGTCGTACATCATGAAACTACTGCAACAAAACTTGACAACTCAAGAGAGATTTTAAGGGAATGCTTGGCTCATCAAGTTCCGTTCTTGAAACAACTTCGGTGTCCCTCACTGGAAACGGCCTATTGTGAAGTGTTGGAAGTCGACTGCTACTCCATTTATAACCTCTCGTTCTGACGAGAACGGACGCTTGACGAGCTATTGTCGGTTCGTTTGTTACGTCTAGGAATTCTTCATTGTTTACATGGAGAGTTGACACCGTTCTTAGACACTTAGGGCATGCACCTATTTGTTCCGAGGGGCCCGTTCGCGTAGTGTTATGGTCGTTTCAAAAGTGCCGATTGATATTCTGTTGTTTTCTATCAGTTACGTGGCACTAGTCGACGTCCTGGAATCATTCGCCTTTCCTAGACATAGTTTCCGAGGTGAGATGATATGAAGGAGGTTGTACTGTACTACTCAGAGCAAAAAGCGCTACATAATTTCCACTCAGGAGTCGACTTTACAACCTGAAGTTTATTGAGGCCTGGACTCATCTCGAGTTAGCACAATTACAATACTTCCCGTACTTTTTGAGTTGCGAGGAGTAAAAGGAGAATTCATGCTGAATAACAACCCGCTACTTCGTCTACGGTTGTGGGCACGTTCGGGGCAACTTCCAGCTACATAATTTAGCAACATCACCTGGCTGCGCTAACCAACGAATTGTGAGGTCAACGTGCTCAAAGTTGGTGAGAGGAACGAATCAGGGCACTGGAATTACAAAAGGGAAGGACGATTTGACAGCGGCACATACCGACCGCATGAAAACGCAAGGAAGATGAGACACTAGAAGAGAGAACAAGCGAGGGTCGGGCTGCGATTCGATCAAGTCTTGACCTCACAGTACAACCGAAATCACTGAACCCGTTCCTGACACGATCCTTCAAGATAACGACGTACAACGAAAATCCCACAGACGAGTGCGGTTTCGAGAGCAACAAGATTCAGTATTGTGGCACGAGAGAGAACAGAAGCTAATGGAGGAGATAAAATGGGATAATTGCCAAATATCCACGACTCTTCGGCGGGCCGAGGGCTACTTAGCGTAACTGTGGGCTGACCAACGAGCACGCGGGCACCAATCGATCGTAACTGGCCATTTACCAACCACTAACGTTATCTCTGGAGATGAAAAAACGTGGTAAGAGTTTGTGTCAAAATTGACTGCTCCGTCGGGCATCCTAATCACGAGTGAGGAGCATAAGACAGAAGAACGTATTACAGATGATGATCCAGTGTTGAATAATCACAATTATTCAAATTTGTGCGGTTTTAATATATCCTTACTTCCAGCTTCATGAAGTTGCCGTCAACTAGTCAAGTTAAAAGCAAAGAGCCACCGAAAGAATGTGTAAAGGCACTGAGACCTTGCTCTCCACGCACGTCATTTCACGCCTGCCCCCCACTCAATGAAAGAAACCCATTAACAGTTCGGCCAACGCAGAATAAGGGTGAAATACAACTCACAAGCCAGAGGAGACGGACTCACCTAACAGGTACGTTAACTTTAGTGAAATACACATGTTCAGGTATGACCTCTTCGACCCCTTTTGAAATATCTGGTGCGTAGCAACACACAACTTTCCGCCACCCCTTTAAGTTAGAACACCAGCTACACAGGCGGGTGCTATATCTTCGTTCAACGCATTTCTACAGAAACATTTATAGAAAACAAAATGTAGGGACTAGTTAGCTGAGAGTACTCCGTAAGTTTGATCGAAATCGTTAGAGCCGTTTTTGAGAAAATTGGAATACCGATAAATTAATATTCGACAAATCTCCTTTTCTGAGTTAACTTGGCTTATATCTCCGTTCAACATATATATAGAGAAATAATTATACAGAACGATATGTTGGTATGGGTGACTAGAAGAAACTCCATTAGGATTTATCACATCTGGTGAAAAAGTTACTCTGGAATTTACGGAAATGTTAGAAAAAACGTTATTTTCGACACATTTTGATCTTTATCTCTGTTCAATAGGCCGTCACAGGAACATTTATTGAAAAGAATATGTAGGTGTTAACTATTTGAAAACATCCTGTGAGTTTGGTGAAAATCGCTGAAGCCGTTTTGCCAAAAAGCGTAAAAATCCTATTTTTGCTTCAGGGGCCCATATCTCCGTTCACCGTATTTTCATGGAGATATGTATAGAGAAGAAAAGTTAGGTATTGATTAGGAGAAGATAATTTGAAAGTTTAATCAAAATCGTTAGAGCCGTTTTTGAGAAAAATGCGAAAAACCCTAGTTTTTGGTACATTTTCGGCCCCCCCCCTTCTTATCGACCCAAATCGTCCATAACCTTATTTTGGTGTCTACAAAAATAGCGAACAAAACAAAAAAAGAACCAGCTCAATCGGATCAGCCGTTCTCCCGCAAATCGAACTACAGACACACACACATACATACACACATACACACACACATACACACACACACACACACACACACGGACCACGCGCCGAAATTAGGTTTTTTAGACTCAGTAGGGTCTGAAACGTAAAGATCTGAAGAAAACCCAAATTTTTTTTTTGGGCCGATTACTATACTTTCCTTCCCTTCGGGTAGCGGAAAGTAAAAACTGGCAAAGAAGTGGCAGAGTTATAACGCAAACAATTACGTGCTTTTTAATTTTATTTAATACTTTAGCTCTAGTTCGCCTCACGTTTGGAATCAGTGTGGTTTTACGATCCTAGTTCACATATTACTACGGAGCGTTTCTCCACTTAATTCTGAAGCATTTGTTGAGTGAGTGCCATAAGAAAACCTCTCACATTCTTCAAATCTTATCGATGCATGAGATTTCAAGGTGAAACCCTGTCACGACACTGTACTTCACAGACTGCTCTACTCGGAGTTCTCACAATTGTGGATCCCGCCAGTTGATCTTTGTGAAATAATACAGCTGAATCGTCCCTCTCTTTCGGATTCCCGAAATTGCCCGAAATGTATCCTTGTTTCGCATGATCTCCTCATTGCTAAATAATTTTGTGAACTAGTATCTTGGAGTTATAATTCTGGTCGGCTTTAATTCGACGGAGATGGAAAGATTTGTTCCCTAAAATTTGAGACACTCCAAGCAGAGATGCTAACAGCACAGCGATTCCCCCAAGAGGGGTTGGGCATGACTTACACACTCAACGATTACATTACGTCCAACTAATTACGTGCTTACGAGCTTTTATTGAAAAGCGAGAGTTTCACTATCCCTTCGGACGCAATGAACTTCTTTTGTCGCCCAACCCGCAGGTATATTTATCCACATAATACATATTGCGGTGACAGGCTGCTGTCAACTGCGTATGTACCTCTCACTTAGCTTTGAAATATCCAACACCTTTTGCCCTCTCTGCGAGCCCCTAAACTACTAAGAGTACTGGAAACTGCAAAGTTGCTCACGAAGGGCTGTTCAATGCTTCGCGATTCCAACTGAAGAACCAACAATTTAGTATTGAGCCACGCAGTCGAGCAATCCAACCAATATTTGAGCCCTTAATCTCAGCTATCGTGTAACTATGAAAACAGATATCTCAACCAATACAGATATCACAGACAAAGAAAACGCTTTGGGGCGCCCTTTAGACTGGGATGCATATCTGCACTTTATTCGATATAACAAAAAATACAAATGAAGTACCAAGTGAAGTTATACAAAATGCAAGCGATACTTACAAATATAGCGCCAACTCAAGTGCAAAATTACTCACCTGAAAAAATAAATTAAAATACAGTTCAGAATGCATTTTCTAAAGTATAAGATTTATTATAAATACACGGAGCACACATATATCTTGTAAACATCAACGCGAATTCTTATGAGACGACCTTTGCGCATTTGACTGGTAGAATTATTGTTATGTTACTGTAACCGTTCGGCAATGGTACGAATATGTACTCGCTGACACCAGCATACTTCATATTGAAGTAATCCCTACCTGGCAAACCTCGCCACACATGATCTGCATGTATATATTGTGACATAAGTGCGCAGTGAAAATGGCGGGGATGGCCAAACTACAAAGCCTTGCCTCGACGCCCGAGTAGATAGATTAGGTGGAAAATTAGATTAAGAACTGCTCTTAGGAGGTACGGATTCCCCAGGGTCATACCGAGAGACCTGCGTACCGCCATACAGACGAGTGCCTGTGCTTTTACACGATAAACGAAACCGCAACCTACATGGCTTTTGGCTCACTCTCTTGTGAGTGTTAAGGAACAGTTCTTTTGATAAGGCAACATACCTGCGCAGTGAAAATCAATAACTTGAATAACCCCAATTAAGCCAATTCCAAATAAACCTAGTTATTAACCTAATCAAGCCGCAATGAAAGAAGGCATACTCAAAGGGAACTAACCTGATGATCCAAATTACAGCAAACTACACACGTGGAGAGTAACACGTTCCCTTCAAATAGAAGTAAGAAGCTAACACGCTCCATGGCAAGAGGGAATAAGGGGAAAACACGGCATGTGTACCGCAAACAATGCAAAAGCGTTTCGTAAATACTAGTTCCCTGATGCAGTGTAGAGTACGTCTTTTGTACGATTGATAGAACCATCTCAAGAGGGTTCAGAAACAGTAATTTAGATAAGGAAACGGACTAGTACGTCTTTTATTTGCGCGAATGACTCCTAAGGAGCTTTTCAGCTACATCAGCCTGAAAACTCTTGAAGTTTCGAGGATCTAGCAAAATTGTCGATGGAATTCAGATAAACACATATTTTTCAACATTCTCTGTTTTCTCGAAATATCGGATTTCAAGTGGGTTAATGGATTTTAAGAAACTGGCAAGTTTTATTATTACACAAGTGACAAGATATCTCCGACCGACCGCGCTAAACTGGAGATTATCGAAATCAACCAACTTGGCCAGTGGAACTCCCCCGTATCATAACCGTCTCATCTAAATCCAGAGCGAGGAAAGTTATTCAGAATTATTTGATCCCTTGACAATGTAAACAACGTCGAAACCAAAATAACCAAAATCTTATATAAGAAAGCCTTTGTTCTTGCAATTTTCAAATATTTAGGTTCGGAACAGGTCTGTTTCCTTATCAAACGACTGTTCCAGAACCCTCGATCAGAGTTATGTCAATAGAGTTTTCAGGCTGATGTAGCTCAAAAGCTCCTTAGGAGTCATTCGCGCAAATAAAAGACGTACTGATCCGTTCCTTTATAAAACGCCTGTTCCTGAACCCTCGACCAGAGTCAGTCGACTGTCATGGAGGTCACAGTTTCGCTAACATGCGAGAAGCTGGCCCCTCGCTCGGCAGAACTATGGAGGTACGGCAGGTTTGCTCATTTTGCCAGTCTTCCGGTGGAGAGCTGGTCTTCCCACAATCACCCACCAACACCGAAACTACTTGGCTACCAAAAAGCGTTAAGTGATTATACGTGAATTCATGAGATTACCAATATTAGGAACAACACTAAACCGCCAGTAAGTAGATATATGATCGCCTTCGCTACATGTTGCTTTGTTGTTTTGATTGAAGCTTGCATAGGGGAATCAACTTTAACAATACGATTTCCACTAAGAAATAGTGGAACAGTTTAATTCGACTTTTTGTCTGATCCCGAATGTGCTGTTTGATGACCAATATAATGAAATTCATAGAATAATATAACTCGTGAGAAGTTTGAAAACATCAAAATTGACATACAGAAAGTTGAATTCGACCATGAAATTGGTTCAATACAAAAAAAGCCATAGTTACTAAAATATAACTGTTCGGCGCAGTTGTTGGAATTGTGAGCTTGGAACCTCCACACTTGCCCGTAATGGGGGCTCCTCATTTCAGGCCTTCCCGAACATCGTGACCACTGATCTGAAGCCCTTTGTTTGTAGCTCCAGGAAAGTCCTGACTGCCTCTTTTCCAGTTCAGTTATTTCTCTCAGCCGGTTTTGGTTTATTATTCATTCTGAATAATAACCCTATGTTTTCGGTCACGAAAAACTTTTTACAACCCCCCCCCCCCTCAAAATTTGATACTTTACGTTTCAAGACATGGGGATTCGAAATCTGCAATGCCCGTCTGCCGTTCAGGCCGTTTTGTGCCTTTAACGTGGTCTAAAAAATTCGTTATTTCGCACAAAAATCCCAATTGGTATCTAGTTGTGCCCGCCATCTCGGCAATCCGATCGGACGAAGCCCATGGTTGTTATGGGCAAAAAATGGTTAAAAAAATTAACGAAACGCAGTATAATCGCAAATAAGCCGTGTTTCGTATCGTTTTCAAGGCCCACTCAACTCGCAGCGCCCTTTGGACTCGCAATGTCCTGCCAATTGCCGTTCACTGGACGCCCTTGTCCCACCCCACCATCGGATGGTTTGCTAGTTAGTATTCGATGCTGAATCGAATGGGATGGGGGAGCAGTAATACTAGGTCAAGCAGTTCATGAGAATAATAAACCATTGTGTAATAATTTGCAGGGTTTTTCCTCTTTCTGAACTTGCCAAAATATCACCTTCCCATCCCTCAATTTACTTCCGCTCTTTACAAACACAGTTGTCTCTCAGTTCTTGCAATTGACACTCATCTCCCAGGTGTAACGATCGACACTCATCTCTCAGGTCTCGCGATTGACACTCAACTCTCAGGTCTTGCGATCGCCACTCATCTATCAACTAACATGTTACTCACAGCTCTACTGGCTCCTGCCACCAGTTCACATTTTTAGAAAACAGTCCTATATCTCGTTCAACTCACATATCTTTTTCGTGCACCCAACAATAAATATTATTACTAGTTTGAGTAACTAGAACTAACCACGCGTTGTTGCTATCACTAATGATTTAGTCCAAAGGGTTCAACGTAATCAGGATATGGTTGAATTTGAGTTGGATATGGTATTGAAAGATCACATCACACACACACACACACTATTCGGAAAAGACTAAAGCAGACTTGGAAAGGGTGATCAGGTATGTCAGCACAGAAGAGTGAAATGCTTTGAAAGAAGTGGTAATTGGCTCGTGAACATTTGAATATGCAAAATAGAAATCGAATTCGACTGTTCAATTATGGAAAGATGAGCATCAAAGTAAAAGAGGTGGAATTCGTTTTGTGCTTGGATGTGAAACCACTGGTGCTTGCTTGCGGTCCTAGAAGCGCGAAAGAAGGATTGAATTTAAAAAATGTGGGGAATAGAGTATCCCCCTGAATTTAATACTGAACGCATGTGAAGATTCATCACAACTCTGTAAAATTCAACAGATTATTTCGTACTTAGGAACGCAGAATCTGGTAGAATGATTACTGGGTTACCCCTAATTATGTAGTAGTTCATTGAGCTTTCAACAGATTTTTTGTTTTGGATAATAAGAAAACCTTGAAAACCACATTATTTGTAAACAAAAAAGATCATGTGCCGACCAACTCTAGTCGGTTATTAACTCTAGTCTAGTTGTTAAAAACACTTGGCAGGAAAGAGTTAACAACCCCCTGTTTTTGGTACAGTTTC
The DNA here is from genome assembly GCA_020466155.1 of Pachypeltis micranthus. Classification (NCBI taxonomy): domain Eukaryota; kingdom Metazoa; phylum Arthropoda; class Insecta; order Hemiptera; family Miridae; genus Pachypeltis; species Pachypeltis micranthus. The sequence continues at coordinate 29,116,041 of CM035771.1, read as the reverse complement.
ACTGATAAAACATACTTTCTTCTTCAGGCGCTATACTTTCCTTCTCTTAAAGAATAGGAAGGAGTCTAATGGTTTTTACACTTGGGGAGTTTGTTTTTGTGAGTTAGCCGTGTAATAAAAATTACGATTATGGAAATATGAATCTGAAAAGAACAGGGAGGTTTAAAGCTTTTCAAAATATCCTCGCACAAAACACCTTATTCGTAGTCGGGTACGAACCCAAATAGCTGCCCTCCAGAAGCGCCGAAACGGATTGCGACATCGCGAGCACTTTGACTATCATGACAATTGTTCTCAATCTCGCCATACAATCCACACCCAAACTGAGCACCTCCGCAATGACGGTTCTCAGGACCAGCTACTGAAAACACATTCGCGGTACCGAGAAGACGAATAACTGACGGAAACGGCGAGGCCGGTGGAGAAAAACGCCTTATCGCTGTTTTCATCAAACACAAGATGCACTCGAGAGTTAGATAACGACCGAGAGGTGTTCGATGTCAACGCAATGCGAATTTAGCGAATTTGGGAGGAATTCCAACTTTGAAAACCGGACTCGAAAGAGGAACGATACGTCAGGCAGACGACCCGCGCGAGTAACGAGTGAAGTAACCGAGTTAACAACTTCGTTTCAAATTAATGCGTTGAGCTGAATTCCCACTTCAGAAAAATTTTCCGCGCCGTCGCACGTTATTCAAACTTTGAACGCCAACAAATCGAAACCGTCGACCGGAAGATCCTGAAGTACTTCCCCTAAAAAAATCGGGAGAACAGTTTCGCAACGAAGTTTCCAGTAATTGGAAAGGCCTTTTACTAATTGAATTGTTTTGGGGTGAATTCTTCGAGCCGTGGTCGACTTTAACGATCAACAAATAAATAACAGGTCGTCGAATTACGAAAGAAACGTGAAAACCAGAGCACCGGTGCCCAAGATGTCCTCTGAACCAGCTCGAAACAATACAACGACAGACAACTAGTGAGAGAGTTAATAAGGGTAATTCATGAACCAATATTTAGAGAACTCAATAGACATCAAGTGATCAGGGTCAATCCATAAAACATTAAACACAGTGCGTAGAAGTTCCATCGGAGCCGTCGCATCAGTCTGTTCCGAAGAACAGGTTAGATTTTGGCTCGTGTGCTGGAGGCACTCAACTTTGGAGAATCCTGTACCATCAAATCTGTGTCACGTACTCACAGCAACTTGCAACTGTCGAACTGGAGACTAATTTTACTTTTTTGTTTCACCCAGTAAATAAAATAAATAGAGCGAATAATCATGGGAATAATTTACCAATACTGCCGAGTGCCGACACATGTAACGATCATCCATATTTCCAGCGACGTAGGGATTTCATCGTGAGATGCCAGCCCCGAAAACATTTCCGTCAGTCCGAGGCTAATCCTAGAGTCCTCACCGTGGTAATCCAGCGTCATGCTAGACCATTGTATCACGAATGAGTATACATTTATTTTCCAACCCAAAGGGCAAGGAAAGTATGATAACTGACAGTGGATACCTATGGGAGGTTTCTTCAAAACCGTTTCACCACGTTTATCGTTGCCTTTTGCCTACTCTTATTTTTATGTTAATCCCCCACCCCCACCCCCTCGTACACACGTAAATGTTATATTTCAGACATTTTGGATTATTTTAACGGCGTGTAAAAGGACGTTTGATACAAAGAAGGTAAGCTACAACTAGGCAGAGATCAGTTTGGAACTATCGTTAATTAATATCTCCACTAGACGGCTCCTCCACGTTTGCTCCACTCCTCAATGACTTACGACTGCTTCCCACTTTATCAGGCTGGCATTCCCAACTCCCCAGCTCCAACTTAAGATGCTTCTGAAGGTTTCGGAAGTATTGTTGGTTGGGTCCTAATCGGATTGAGCTGAAACTCTCCACAGACCTATCTATTAGTGTTCCCTTTCAGCTAGTTTGGGAGATGTGGCGGAGGATGGCAAACCATTGCCTGCTCACATGAGGTCGCGTGGACGATCTCCCCCTGCATACTAGAGCAATTGCATCCTATCCCCTTCACCATAGATCCCCTCTCAGACGGACACTGTGGCTGCTGCCTTGGCCTAATTGCCAGAAATCCTCCATAACAGCACGTTGTCGAGGCGGTGGGTCTTCGTGACTAACGCTGCTTAAGGAGCAAGCCAGTGCGCCTACAGCAGTTGCACAACTTCGTATTCCTTCATTAGCACCCACTTGAGCGGGTTCCATCTCTGTCAGTCGAATCAGATCCCTTCTCATGGATTATTGTCAGACATTGTCTTTTGGGCGGGTCAGATACTGAGAAACCCTTCGTATTAGTGTCAGTTGACCACCTCTCCACCGTGTTTTCCATCTACGATCACTAACGTAGTTATTTTCTCAAATTTTCACTTCTAGATGTTGGAAGTGGTTGCCAGGTCGACCTCGCAATGAACGCCGTATTCTACAAGCTCACATGCCGCATTATCCCTGAGGTCTTGGCTTCCTAAGTATGGTCAGAGTCTTCCACGATTGAATTGGTTACTATTCCACAGGTCATTGTAACAACCATTGGAGTTCTGCAACGATTTAACATCGATCCCGCGGGAGTTCTGTACTAAATCCCAATCCGTTCCATGTCTGTGTAGATGATTCAAAAGTGCTCTGTCAGGTGACGGTTCTCTACTCATAGCAAACCTCGCCCCCAATCCATTGAAATGCGGAGTCGCTTCCTATCAGCAATCCTTCACCCTGATTCTATCGTACGACGCTCTCACGATGAACCTGTGCAAGTCAGATGGGTCTCATCTCTCAGTTCCAAATATCTAAGCTTCGTAACGTAATTTCCAGGAAATTACCCACGACCCAATTTGACAAAACAGGGAGGTTGACAGCATATTGATGAATCTAGTCTCATCCCCACCAGCAGTTTCAGGGTGCTCAATTCTTTCCCCGGTCACCTTTCCGTTGCCGCTATAGAGTTGCTTACTCTGTCGCAGTTCGCGGCTAGACGTCTGTCCTCACTGCCTTGAGAACTCCCCTGTCCACCTTCCACCTCAACAGTTCATACCATTGCAGACTGTACTTGTCAAAGAACAGGTAGATATGGAAGTACTGCATGTAAATCTCCACTCCAAGTTCAATTCATTGATTTCTACCTTTCCCTCACTTTTACTGCTACCTAGAGTATTGGGCTCGATCAGAACATAATAGACAAGTAATCTCTAAGGCACACGACAATACTTAAAACACTTACTTGATATACTTGATCAATTTCCCAACATTTCAATTCATTGTAGGGTGCAGGAATATTTTTTATAGGGTAATAATATTTTCTCAGTTATCCAGAAGCTAACGAAAAATCGTCTTGAGAGAACAATAACGTTTTTACAAAATGAGTCACGTTAGAAACCAACTTGCATACCAGCCTGCAGTAACAGGAAATTGTTTTCACACGTCATGATGTTGAGCGGACTGCGTCGACATAAGAATGTTTGGAAAAGGTCGAGAAAGCTCGGAAATATCTTGCAACGAGCCAAAGTAAACACACGAAGAGGGTTAAAACGTCTAGCAACTACTAGGAAGCTTGGTTGGTAAGTTAACCGACGAGGTTCGCTTGTTCAAGCTGCACGAGATGGATACCTATTTTTTCCTTTTAGACCGTTCCAAGGAGAGTCGTTGTATGCAAGGAACGTTACCCAATTTTCGTGACGCTAGTTCTTCCCAACCTCCAACCCAAATCTGAGGCGTCGCCCGACCGGTTCATCATTAGCTGATTTCTGTGAAGCAATCCTGTCCAGCAATAGCAAAAAAAGGGGTTTGGAGTGAAGTTTCATACGATGAATTGAAACGTGACTAATGAAGAGTTCTGTCGTGTTCGAAAGTGGGCTTTGAAGCATTTTTCTCGAAGAACTCTTCGAGGTCGCCAGTATCGCTCATCGCGACAAAATTCAGTGAGTCGCTCGTTCCCCTAACCAACTGCGCGTTAATTTGTGAGTAAACAGCGCTATCTGCTAACCTCCAGCTCAGAGAGGTAATCCGTTCGCCGCTCAACGTTCGCCTCTCGTCAAACCGCTACAGATCACGTGAGGCTCTGAAAAGAAATTCGGAAGGAATGTCGGGAAGATGGGAAGTGTTGACGTTAACAGAGTTGCTGAGTTTTTACGCGCAGCCTCCCGAACAAATGAGTGGAAATTTGGAGGTTCGGGATCAACAGGGAACCCGACATACTTGAGAAGACGGAAGGTGCTTCATTGTCCGTAACACGCGGAGAAAGGGAATCTGATCCGACTAATTAGGTCAGAACGCTCGTTTTAAATTCTTCAAAACACAAACGAGGGAGCGAGTAACTTCGGAAAAATCGTACAAGGTGAACGTCGGAAATCAGGTCAACTTCGAAGAGAAAGGAACATGTAGGAGTGAATACCCTCGCCAGGACCGTAATTGAGCGCTAACCGGCGTTTCAATTATGTCCAACTTCATTGACAGAACCAACCACCAGACATGACTTTGCTGCCGCACTTGAACTCTTCAAATGTCTGCAAGGACCTGATAGCAAAGGGGCGATTGGTGGAGCCTTTTCCACCTCACGCATCCAGTAATGAGGCGCCCATGCTCTCTTGCCTTAGAAGACGAATTTACACCCCCTTGAGCATATTCTATCACGACCCGACTTAAGCTACTTCAGGACAACAGGTACGGGTTTAAAAGGGAGTGGTGAAGCAAGATAAAGAGAGGACAGGAGCTTATAAGGCAGCTGATAAACACGAGCATTTCTCTCTTAATCGACGAGTGTCAATCCATACCATCACCAATGTAATGCTCCGACGTAGCCAAAACTGAAGAGTCGGATGATCAACGTGCGAGGAGATAAGTGATACAGAAGGAAGAGAAGGTGCTGGGAGACTAGGCAAGAAGAACTGTGGAGAAAAAAATATTACAGAGTTACTGAAGGGCAACCTGCTTTCTCGGGGGATGGAAATGAGCACCTACGAGTAGCTAGGGGGGGTTTTGATAGCCCACATTGTGATTGCTCCACCCTCCCACCTCCATCTCTAGTAGATTACCTTGCAAGTTCCAACCCACCCCATCCTACACAACTCACACGCCCATTCTCCCCATCCAACCCTCATTACGCTAACGAATTCTCAAACATTACCAAGGCAGTTCTAAGCAGAGTGAGATAGTACAGTGGCACAGGAAATTCAGCTGAAGCGTGCGTTGCACAAATTAGGAACTATAAAGAGAGCAGACAGATTGGTACCTGTCTGTCAGAGCGGATTTGGGTTCAGGCTGCTATTTCACGCGCAAACAGGCCAAATTACAGGACCCATGATGACCTGGAAGCAGCCTCCACCGCAGATTTGAGGGAGCTAGAGCTCCCTACTCTAAAGTCTAAGGAAAGTATCACCCAAGAGGCGAACAGATTAAATCCTTACAGAGAGAGCGGATCCAGGAAAACATCCTGATGAGAATGTGGTAGCTCTACAGGCATTTATGAGAGGTTTGCCTAAGGAGATAGCGCTGAGCACGGCTTTTGCTAAAAGCTCAAGCAGTATTGAGCATGTGTGAGGCCTTGAGGACGAAACCGAATCCTCCAAACCCTGGGATCTCACTCACAGCAACAGTCCACAGTAAGGAGAGAAGGCCTACACCTCCTCCGCTTACCCTTCTAAATACAAGAGGAAGCACAAGTATTCTACTATGCCTTGTCTAGCCAGCAGCCCAAACCCTCTACTGAGACATCTGGGCAGTCCACCGCAATCAGGGTCAGTTTTTTAGCACCATTCCTGCACTCGGTGTCAGGTGAAGGACCACAGGACACATGAGTATGAACCGCATGGGAGGTCCTCAATTTGAACTACACCCCAAAGAGGATTGACATAATTCACCAGACCCCCAGACCGAAAACTAATAGCTGACTCTGAATTCCCTTATTCCTTACGTACTTTACAGGATGAGAGTCAAATGGTGTTCAACTGAGGCAACGTTTTTCGGCTGTCATTCACCTATAATATGAAGCCTGGCGTGACTTCTTAAATATAATTCTTCTATTTCATGAGCTGTAGTTAAGCAGAACGTGCAGTTCTACTGAAGTATGAGATACTTAAATACTACACTTTCTGACTATTGGGCACCTATTTTGACGCGAGGCTTGAACACTTAGCCTTCCCTAACAATGTAAAATCTGCTACTTGTACGCCGATAAAAACGCGTTCAGAGTTATCAGAGATATATATGATTCATGCGACACACAACGACACGAGTCCTACAGGCGAATTCCGTAGCTTCTTGCTTCACTAGATAAAAATCGCTCGTTAACGGAGCAATTCCCAGCCCGACGGTCGCGGTATCTAATCACAGGTGCTTCTCGCGAAGTTGTGTTGCAGATTCAATGAATGAACAGAATATGTAGCATAAGCAATAATAATTCCTTCCAGAACCCCTAGTCTGGAGCAGCGCGTTAAAGACCAACCCCATAATTACGTCCCAGAACGCAATAATTAGAAAGATCTGCCACTTTAACACATTAAAACATACCTTCCTGCTTTTCTTGGACCTGAGGAGATTCTCCCATTTCCCAAACTGCGTTAACCATGTGAAGTAATTAAAAGTAAACAATATATTCTAACGAAGCATATAGCGGACACCAATAAAATAACGTAAAAATTCTTTAATAAGAAGAATATATAACATCAAAACTTAGGATCTACCACGCAAATCATCGCTTAGGACAGTTCAAAAAAAAGGACGTCGAACTGATCTTCCAACACAGACTAAAGTTCATATGAAAGATTATTCCCGTATAAAAAAGAATGATGAAGCCAAAATACAATTACCGTCTTAATTTCAGAATATCGGTGCAAATCGCCTAAGTTGTTCGGATACGAGATTGCAGTGCTAAATTTTGAGAAATTAATACAAACATGAGCCGAAAGAAGTGAAGAAGACGAGGGACGTCATTGGTGCAAATCGCCTCTACGATGATGTTTTAGTGAACCAGTTTGAATAGAATACATCTGAGAGATAGGGCAAGGTGTATTATTATCCAGGACAGTTCCTGAAAGCGACGTACCACATCGAACAGAACTCAAGCTAAAGGAAATGTAGGTAGTTTCAACAATGTCAAGATTGAATGGGACTTCTGTGTATTTCTCTAACCGAGTAGTTCTTTGTGTTGCGAAATGTCAGTTCAATTCGTCTAGTGAACAGCAAGAAAGAGCATTTATTTGCCTAACCACTTCCAAGGCATCCTCTCAACACGAGACCAGGAGATAGATAGATACATAGGTAAATAGGTAGGAGAGTAGTGAACGAGACGTAAGACCTCACGACTTGGTCATTAGCATAGTTAGAATTTAAATTACAACAATTACAGCAATCGTACGGATAAATGCAGATGCTGCACAAACGCTTGAGAGGAAATTGTGAGTAAACAACCGTTGAAGCCGACCTCATTCTATTGAACCACATCAAGAAACATAACCGGGATAAATGTAGACATGTAATGTCTCACTGTAATAAATAGACGTCGAATGCAAAAGCGATCAAAGGAAATTTGCATCTTAAATTAGAGAGAAAGTAAGAACTAAACGTGACTTCAAGCGTTTCGTGGCCCCGTTCCAACGTCCTTCCCTCATAAAAAATGCAGCCAGTCTGCTGCTGCAAGTAAATCGATATAATACTCTCGGCGTTCTGCCGCTATTTCCACGAGGTGCTTGGATTGAATTAACAGTTGAAAAACAACCCGGCGAATTAGTTCATATTATTATCGAAACACTAAGTAAATACTGTTCACGTATTTATGTACGAAACGACATATTTTCGTTCCGTCGAGTGCAGGGCGTTTTAGGGCGGAGAATTTGAAAGGATGCTGGAAAATAGTTGAGTGTTTGCCAAGTAAAATAAACACTCGAGCGGTCCATCGTTCAATAATGTTTCTTCGGCCTGGATGTCCTTGGGTTTATTCGCTCAGCATTGCAGACGAAACTGACATTTTAGGCCAGTGGGGCTTCTGCAAGAGCAGCGCGCTTAGTGATACGGTACTACGCACGATTTGTTAGGGGAACCGAAAATTCGAGTGATCCGGGTTGCGTTGTCTCGAAAGATGCTAAAACTAGCAGCAACGTAGATGACCGAGATACGAAAATTGTTAAGGGCCGTTTTCACCAAAACAGCACTAATCGTGATCCATCTGATCACGGCCGGATTATGCTGATATTAAGCCATATAGATGAGGCAGTGGACAAATGAGGTTACAGTAAAGTAAGGAAATTGGGCGTCCGTTCAACATCCCGTCCCATAAACAAGAGTCGTGTAAACGTAAAGCCAAAGTTAACCTCTGCCGAACTGTAACTTGCGTAAAGTGCTAATACCCGTACTCCAACTGCAAGAGCTGCAGGAAAAAGTCCGGGAGAATGCTTTGTGTGAACAGGAAAAATCGAATGCGGTACAAGAAAATGTGAGCTGCGCACGAAATAATAAAAACCGAAATTGTGAGGTGTTTAACCGTGAGCAAGGTGTGTAATTATTCAACACCTACTTAACATTTATCCTACCATCTGCTCTTAAATCCACCCAGGTAAGCCGTTTGGTTTTTCCGACCTCTGGAGTTTTTTCTAGAACTGCTCAACACACATTTTACGCGAACAACAACTCGTTTTCGACGATCGTAACACTTTTGTTCGCAACAGAATTTAAGTGCATACATCTTGAAGTCGTCCGAACTCTCTCATATCCAACTGGGGCGCTGGGTGAGATGACGATAGCCAAACATATTAGATTATCATCGAAGTGGAAAGGCAACGTATTACTATCATTCGAAAACATATTTAAATTATTCACAGTAATAGAAGAGAATAGTCGACGGAGTAATGAAAGTAATGAAGAACAGATATCAGGATATCCAAAACGGACCAAACCATCACATTTTTGGTGGTTAACGCTTGACCAGTGCTACAACTTAACCCAATCTGGCGAAACCTGTTTTTGCGGCTGGAGGCGATTGGGTACTAATAACCGAGTGTAACCAGGATCAACACAGTTGGTGAATACGGCCCTCAGATCAGGGTTATATCTGTAATGGAGGATGCGGCATCCACCAAACTCAAGACCTGAAAGCACGCAAGATATTAAAGCCGTTTTTGATAAAATGAGAAAAACGATAATTCGATGTTCGACGTATCTTCGCTTGAATCTACGTTCAACAGATAACCACACGAACAATTGTGGGAAAGAAAATGTGGCTAAAGGACCGCAAGATTGATTAAATTCGCTTACGCATTTATTGGAAACACAATAAATAGCGATTATTTTGGAACCAAGATGGAGAGTAGGAACAGAAATATAGTCTTGCATCGTGCGTTTGAACTCTCTTCCAACTTTTCATCCCATGAACTAATGCATGCAGGTTTCCTTTATTTCCGTTAACAAAAGGAACAATAAAGAACGAGAACGAAAGAGAACAGAAACTGCAACACGCGAGGTTATCAGTCGAAATCAGTGAAGGAACAGCAACAGTTTAAACACTCACGCTTTTGTTTTACACACCATACAACTGAGGCACAAGATGATCCACACGCTCTGGGAGAATGAACTACACTATTGCTGGCCAAAGAATTAAGTAACCACGAAAACTATATTGTTAGATACAAGATCACTCCAGGCAAAACTGCGAGAGGATTGTGGAACCGAAACGCCGTGGAATCATTTGCGCTTGGTCATGACTGCTAACGACAAGGAGATATCTAACTGGGCAAACAAACAGCAAGAAATATATACGTCTCCTTTTTTTCTAGATTCCCATTTTGATTATTAATGCCCATGCAACCATTTGTGCGTAAGATATGCAAGATGACACACCAGATACACGTGACCACGATAATTTTACTCTCCGAACATTAGGGATGTTGAATGATGTAAGAATGCCGGCAGAAATGAGAAATTCTTTGTTATAACAGTGGGCAATAATCAGGCCACTTCCTAGGTAAACGACATGTATTCCACAAGATCCGTTTCCATTATGTACAACAATTAGCCACTCTCGAGCCCCAGTCAAATGTGGAATACTATCAGAATCGTGCATGAGATCTCCCTTCTCAACCGACTTCGTCTTACCCCGTGATAAGCCAAGGGCCGTTTTCACCAACTGCGTTTAGAGTCGATTAACAGCACCTAACCCGCTTCCACCACAAAACCCTGCAAATTATTACACAATGGTTTATTATTCTCATAAACAGCTTGACCTAGTATTACTGCTCCCCCATCCCATTCGATTCAGCATCGAATACTAGTAAACCATACGAAACATGACCAGACTACAGTGGAACTACGGAAACTAAATATTCCCCCGGCGCCAGGCGCCCGTAAACGTCTGATCGATGGAGGATGGAGGGGTGGGAAGAGGGCTTCCAGCGAACCCTCCCTCCTCAATTGGCAGGACGTTGCGAGTCAAAAGGGCGCTGCGAGTCCAGCGGGCCTTGAAAACGATACAAAACATGGCTTATTTGCGATTATACTGCGTTTCGTTAATTGTTTTAACCATTTTTTGCCCATAACAACCATGGGCTTCGTCCGATCGGATTGCCGAGATAGCGGTCACAACTAGATACCAAATGGGATTTTTGTGCGAAAGAACGAATTTTTTAAACCACGTTAAAGGCACAGAACGGCCCAGACGCGGGACGGAGGATGGCGGACGGACATTGCTGATTTGGAATCCCCATCTCTTGAAACGTAAAGTTTCAAATTTTGAGGGGGATAAAATTACTTGTAAAAAATTTTTCGTGACCGAATGAATGAATAATACACCAAAAATGGCCTTCACCCTGATCAAACGTTAACCCCAAAAAGTTGAGCGGTTAGATCCGGTAAGCTCTTATCTTTCTTTATCATATTCTGATATTTTCCCGCCATTACCGTGCTTCGCCGAGTATTCGCTTATATTATTGTGAATAATTTACGTATATTTTGGAATAATGATACTGTTTACAAGTGCGCAGTTATTTCAGTTGCGATGATAATCTAATATGTTGGGTTATCGTTTCCTACACGCACAAAGCATTCTCCCGGACAAATTTGGCTTTTTCCCGCAGCTGATACAGTTGTAGTACGCGTATTTTCACTTTATGCTCCTCACCAGTTTCAGCTTCGGCAGAGGTTAATGCGGCCACTCAGGTGTCTGACAATAATTAGAAACGATAATTTGGTGAAATACGGATTGTTGAGCATTGGGCATCTACAACATACACGTCTACGCGGCCGTATACGTTTACATGACACTTGTTTACGGGACGGGATGTCAAACAGATGCCCAATTTCCTTACTTTACTGCAACCTCATTAGTTCACTGCCTTCTCGATATGGCTTAATCGCAGCGTAATGCTAACCGCATCCCACAGTGATCTCGGCTAGTGTGGTGGGCACGAAAATGACTAGCCTTGATTTACTTATCTAGCCCTGATCAGTTGGATCACGTTTAGTGCTGTTTTGGTGAAAACGGCCCTTAACCTCGTTCCGTTCCTTCGTAACAGCAGGATCCAATCATGCTCGTCACATTATTACTCATCTCGATATTTATAGTAATTCGTCGAGTGGCGCTGCTGAGAGCCCAAAAATAGTCCACGCTTGGTTGTGATGCATATAGGAGTCCGACAATTACCGCACAGATACAACTACTGCCTTGCAAAGTATTAACTGATTTCTAAGGTTCTTCTATTTTGAATTCTAGTACCGCTTCACAAACGTAGGCGTAAAGAAGGTCGATCGAAGCAATTACTCACTGGAGGAAGCGAATTATAAGAAACCGCTCCCCATCATAGGGAATCCCAGTCAGAGGTGAGATCTCGGGAGTCATCGTCAATTACAGTGGAGACCTTATGACTCAAATGTTGCTAGCGAGAGCTGTCAAAATTGCTATCGAGAAGTCAAAATACCTATCGAATTACACTTTTGACTGTTGGAGGGGGAGGAGTGATCTAGTAAAGTAAAGCGCTATCGAATTTCACTTTTGGCATTGGGGAGGGGGGGGGAATCTTGTAAAGTAAAGCCCCTATTGAATTTCACTTGTGACAGTATAAGTGGCACCAGTGCGGGGATTACGCAGCCCTCACAGCCACGGAACAAAGAACAATTTACATCTGTATCAAAAAATGTTCAATAAAGAAAGAAAGAAAAAGACACTTGCATTCTCAAAAAACAATGTTTACTCATTCAGCATTCGCTCGCTGCAAGTTAAGGCAAATTAATATACTAATTTACGACATTGCGAATAAATTGTGGTTTTCATTACGTAACACAGCTGTTCAGACCCCTCATCACAGACCTAGACTAAGAAAACCCGGTTGTAGCTCAATGATAATAATAACATACCCTTATTACACCAGACCTATGAAAACTGGACGAGATATTTTACTTTCCCTCAGTACAAAGAAGAACTATGTACAGCAATGCCAGAAACCCTGGTAAATAAAAACGTATCCAAGAATGATAGTTCGTACCCACGTTACTACACGATCCACTCGTAATTCAAGCGTTTATAGTCCGGTAACGCGTTATTACAAAATCACTCAGTTTCCAGGTTCAACTCTGAAGGACGTCAAGGTTTTTCGAATAATACTACGAAAACAGGCCGATGGGGAGAGCTACGCCAGCGTTGACAGCGACCAATAATGTTCTGAATAAACTACAAACCAACTTCGGTGATTCCAGAATTTCTAGGGTTGCTCCTGATCATTGTTTAACTCGAATCTTCATCCAAATATTGGACTACAGGTTGTTGTTGGTAACGTTAATTTCATTTGAGCGAGAATACTGAGAGGAAAACTGCACTAGAATAGCTTGACATCGAAATTGTTCATAATTTAACGTGGTAACTTCCTCACGAATGAAAATGTTCTATTATGTGGATCGGTCCACACGGAAAATTGAGAAAATATCGTCAGAGACGTTCTATAGAAAAACATTGGATTCCAGCAACTTTCCAGATAAGCTTATTTGTGGCGTTAGGTTAAGCCAATTTCTTTGAAACGTATTCGCACAGATCTATTCTCAGAAAATACTGAAGAAACAAAGCTCCATTATTAATCATGGTGATCTACCTGTGTGGAGAAATTATAGGCAAATATCCATAACATGAGGAAACGTTGGATAAGGCTTTCATGAGGCTGTCGTACTGGAGAAAAAAATTGAGAAATGCGGGCTGCTATCAGATACTAAATAGAATATGTGTACCAGACATTCTACTCGTCACAACTCAGAAATAAGAAGAGCATTGAGCAACCTATATGTACCTATGTTCCGGAAGTCCAAACGAAACATGATACTTTGTAAAGGCAGTCTCAAGTCTCACTCAACCTCCTCGTTGTGTTGACTTCCAAATAGACACGAGACTCCTAGAATTTCTCACATAAATAAACTGATGTCCTTGGACGCTCTCTATTTAAAAAGTGTATCTAGTGGCATTGTTAATACCATACCACCATGGGCGTTACAATCTTACATTCGACTTTTAACAATTATATGATAGACTGTTGCATAGCGTGTAAGCAGACAGGTATTTCTACACAGGAGAGTTTGGAGGTTGAATGTTTAGATGGTATTGGGTAAGTTGTCAAGCATGGCTCGTCTCTCTGGATGAAGTTTCGTGCATTCTAGAACGGTACGCGACAAGGTCTCAGTTTCCTGGCAACCTTCCCACGACTAGGTGTCAAGGAATCAAGGAAAAGTGGCGATTGAAAGCAAAGAAATCCTGGTTTGACGGCTTTTTCGTCGACATTTAACGCATTAACGGAACGAGTTAGAATAGAGAACACAGAATAGAGCTGTTCCCTGTAGAATTTCAAGACATGACGACTGGAGGGTGTTAGTAAAAAACTGGAACTCAGAATTCAACTGCCATAGTGCTCCGTTTAGATCAATGAATATACGTGGACGTGAGGATCAACTTGTGGGCATCACACCTTTTCTGAAATATTCACACGTTTCTGGACATTTGCCAGGCATTGACTGTTGCAAGTTTGACATTTAGCGTGAACGTCATTTCTGTTTCAACGAGAGGAACTTTCATGTTTGATTCTCCTAACCAGCCCTAATGTTACACGCTCGATGAGTCAACTACCGCTAGACGTTATACGGGCACAGCGTTAATTGTTGACTATGGGTGTCTCGTCGCTTTGCTTATAGCTGAATACTAAGTACACCTGATGAGAATCACGCCATTCAGTAACCACAAGTGTTGGCGGAAATAACCTTCGAAATTCCACCTTAGACCAATAACAGCCAACTGCTTAATCTATTCTTCTAGATGGAGGCGACAATTAGTTGGCTGAGTACTTAATTTGAGTTTGATTTAAACACTTGCAGTGAGACAGGGTGACAACTTGCAGCATGCTATTGATCAAAAGCGTACGGTACACCCTTGCAAGAGCTCTGACCTTTGATGGGTGAAACATGTCTAAAATCTACTGTGGCTTGTCAGCACATGCAGAAATCGTTTTGCATTCCCTGTAATGTTAGCTCATTCAGGAGCTCTAACTTAAACTTTCACTAACACTAATAGTACCGGCACACAACTGGCAGTCTGTTGCTCACAAATGCAGATGCCAAGATGACACTACACAGGAGCTAGTCTACGTCAAACCCACAGAAGGTAAACACAACTGCATAGTTAGGAGAGCGTTCAATCATCATTGGGTTTTGTTTTCATGAATTAATGATTCAACGTTTTAATTACTCCACTAAAATCCTTCCACTGCCTTTTGGAAGTTTGTCATAAAGGAATGCACGATATGATTGGGTGGGAGATTTCATTAGAAAGCTCAATGGCCTAATTGGAAGGCGTAACTATTACCGTTAGTCAAGGTCGAGTTACTTCTATGTAGCATTGTTTTGTTTCTTGCTGGACATTCTGGCAACCCTACCCTACCCTATACAGAGACACACCAAACCACTCCTATTATAGGCTCCAATAATAATAATAATAATAAAACTGATAAGACTCGCAAAGATCACACCTTGTCAGTCAGAATTTTAAATCATGTTTCAATAAACCCAGCACTCACTCAAAGTCGCAGCCGATCCATGTCATCGAAAACCATGCTCTGTAGCCTCAAATCGAACCAATATCCAAACTTTAAAGCGAATAAGGAAGTCGCGATTGTGAAGTTGTGAAACGCGATACGGCAACGAGAGGACCACAATTATTCGCTCGAAAGGAAACGGACTGCTCGAGGACGCACGGAATACTGAACTGGTTTCGCCTTTTCACCTCATGAGCGCGCTCTGGTGCAAGGCCTCCCCGCAGCGCCCACGAGGTCGTCCACCGCCGCAGCCAGAGGTGCCTTTGATGCCGACTGTTAGATAATTCTCACTGGCTCGAGACTCGATTTATATGCGACGAATTTACAAACGAGAAAAGGGGGCGTTCAATCAAATATGGTATCCCCAAAACGATAAACAAACGTGAAATAAAACTTCTTTAATTAGCCTCCAAAACGCAGACAACCGAAAATACCAATGAGCTAACTCCTCCCTCTGTCATTTCATAACGAAATCCGCCACTGCTCCCTGCATTTCCAAGATAATTCGTGTGGAACGTTAAGCAGATTGAGAGAGGAAAAACATAGAGTGCACCATTTACGAGTATGGTTCCCGAACGGCTGTGGAGAAAGATATCCCTAAGGGCGAAAATGAACAGTGCAGACAACACTGATCCTTGTGGGGAGCCTACCTCTACGTCTTTCCAAGATGACAAGCAGCCATCATCTCGGTAAATAAGACTCAAACCACATTAGCGCACTTCCAAAGACAGTACTGCACCCAAAACATATCTCGGGATGAGATCAAATGCAGAGGAAAAATCTACCATAACCATTATAGAGATTTTTTTACGATCCATTGCTTCAGAGTGCTAATCAACGCAGTTTATGTGCTAAAACCTGAACGGTAGGCTGATTGTTTTGGATAAAGAAGGTTGTGCTTTTCGACATAGTGACGTATTTGCCTGTACACGATCTTATTAAGAACTTTACCAAGTGCACACAGGAGGGACATTGCTCGAAAGTCTGCTGCAGTATCTGGCTGTTTAACTTTAAGTATCGGTTTGATTATTGCTTTTTCCCAGATGGTTGGATGTACTCCGAGAGTCAACGACTGATTAAAATGTGAGTGAGCACTGGAAAGATGGCACTGGCTAGCGAAAGTAGTACATCAATGGATATGTTGTCCGTTCCGAGGAATTTTGATTTAATGCTGAACAAATTCTTTTACGACATACTCGGAAACTTCCAACATCCTGAGAGGTTCTTGGGCTGTTTTGGTGTTGAAGTATCGGTCAATAACACCTGGGACAGCAGGGTTATTTGAGAAACGGCTCCAGGGAGGCAGCCGAAGCTGCGGGAACAATGTAAGTTGCCGTGGCCGCATGATGGGCACATTTCCCAACTCCATTACGCGGACTCGTCCGTGTGCTCCAGCTTAGCTAGTTGTAGGTTGGTCGTGAAACCTAAAAAGGAGTTGAATGTGGTTGGTTCTGAGCAAAAGAATAGAGAGGAATGAAAAGTGATTTACTCGACATGAGAAAATACCACACATTGAACCAAAACGATCCAGAGGTTTGGAACAATACGCCATATGCGATTAATGATCGGGAATGACAGTGTTGGTGTTCAACAATGTCCAACGCACTACTTCTCAGGGTTCTACTGTCGTCTAGTGAGGAAAGCAGACCCCTTGGCTGATGGGATTCAGCTGGAGGCGTCCAGCCTAGGGGCACACTCTACATCAGAATTGGAGCAAGTAAGTTTGTAAGTTAGAAAAGCCCTTTGCTTTTGCATCTTCAACTCGCTAGTCGAATATTCAGACAGAAGAACGCATCGAAAGCGTTCACTAAATAAGTTGAATCAAGTGACGCTCTCACGAATGCCCACTTCCACCATCAGAGCAGAACAGTTCAAAAACAGAGAAAGTTATTTCGTGCAGGACACACAACGTCCTCCAACTGGGCGGTTGCCGGTCGTCTATCGTTCCAATAAAACGAGTCTTCTGCCGCCTTTTGAAATCGGGTTTGTGGAACCCCGAACGCGTCTAATGCTTCGTATGACCTGAAGATGATTGAACTTGAACGCTGATGGGTTTTGTGGACGAAGGGAAAGGGGAGCACAATGGGCCAAAGAACAACCAACTTTTTCATTTTCTCCTTTTTCCTTTAACGTCTTTAGAGCCGAAGGGAAAGCGCTTAGGAGTCGACCGTTTGTTTGTAGTTAATGGGAAGTGAAATTGACCTCGAACGTGATGACGACGATTATCAATATTCTGGAGGATGATCCTGCAATATCTTGAGGGGCCTGTACTTTCCACTACGTTGATTGAGGATGAAATAGATCCTTCTCTAATGCACCTTGAAAATCAAGTCGACCGCGCAGGTTCCAGCTTAACGTTTGTCTAGGAATACCCAAAGGGTAGGACACTCCTATCACTACTGCCATTGCCTCAGATGCGAGGGCGCTATTTTCCGGCAGCCCAACACTACAACTCTGGCTTATTGTGATGAGGGCACCAATGACGTTCATTATGTGGATATTTCTCGTCGTAGAATTCAAGAGCAATCTTCCGACAAAAAGAAACTAACTCTTCTTCCTAAGAAGTTATTCTTCAGATTACAGCTGGATTTCGAGTTATATGTCAAATCCTATTATCTCATTCCTGGGCGCCTGATGTCGAACCTAACCGCGGTGGTCCTATCTTCAGTACTTCACCACATATACACACGTCCACCGAGACTTTCCTCGGCCACCCCTAGCGATATTGAATCTGCTGAAGTTAGGAGTGAGTATCGACGCGTACGCAACTTATTTCATTCCAAATAGCTTCTGCTTATGCGGGTACTCTTAAAATAGGTTACGAAAGCCTCAGTCACATTAATGCACGCAAAACAGCAATTTGGGAGGCATCAGGCTGACGGCTGTGGTCAGAGCGTAAAGGTTCAACACACATTTCAATAAGATAAGTCCATTGTGAAGACCCTCGCTCAGTTTTTAATCAAAGAAGACAAAGAAGGATGAAGCTCAGGTTGAGCCTTGGCCCACCTCGTGGTCTTTCAATGTCAAAATAAACCTTCTTAACAACTTTGATCCTCATCAAGAGCGGCGATTCGAAAACGAAGAAGAAAACATAAGACTTTCCAAGTTGCCTGAATCATCAATCTCCGTCTTCGGACCTACCATAATCGATGCTCTAATTTATCTAGACGAGGGTTTCACGACTCACGACCGCGACAGACGACCTTTCATGAGATGTCGTATCGCAGGCGCACAACCTGCTCTCCATTCACGTTCACCTAATAACCAACCAATTGCCGGAACATGACCTGTACGCCCCAAAAGCTTCCCGGCAAGCATTTGAAAATAATTGAAGAATCTCTACAGACCTTCGAACTGAGTTTCGTTTATTTATTTCACTATTTCACGGAACAAGCCTAATTTGAAGAGAAAAACAGAAAAAAAGCCCTCAGACAACCCGATGGAAAATAAAAAGAGAGCCTTCGAGTACAGCGAGTAGCAGTGGAACTCGAGGCGGGAAATACAAATTCGGACTTTCTTCTAAGGAGTGGGGGAACATCAGCAACCTAGAACCTAACATAATGAGATGACCAGGACCTAAGGGAATTCTGCTCTTGAAGAATTTTTTCGATGTTTTCAGTAATAAATGATTTCCTTAAATCTGTCAATAATATTTTCAAAGATGCGAACGTGAGAATTGTAACTGGAGGTAAATATTTGAATGATGCTGCTTCTTGTGCAGAGTAGTTAGGAAAATATGACGTAACATACAACATCCTGCCCAAGTCCATCGCTGCACTACAAGCTGGAATTTCGAAAAAAACAACGACTCCAACTTTTCACTTTCCTTGGTCCTACAAAGTAGAAAGGAAAGTTATGTAATCGGCTGAAAAAAAATTTTGAGTTTTCTTCACATCCGAAAAACACTATTTGGGAAAATGGTCTGTGTGTCTGTGAACGAGTTTTAGAGAAAACCACCGTACCAAATCAGCTCAAACTTCATATCTCGCCCGCAGGTCAAGACATGGGACGCCAAGATATGGGTATAAACAAAATCCACCGAAAGTTAACTATAGTTATCATAGTGATCAAAACACCAAATATTTTTTTTTCTCAGAAACGGCTCTAACGATTTTGATTAATTTTTTTATATTGGTAGCTCCCAATATGACAACTATACCATAAACATCCCATCCGTGGGAAAATGACGAGAGCTGCACAATAAATTATCAAAATTGTCGACGAAAAGCGTTTCAAGCGCGGTTTTTTCCTTATAAACTCCGCTAGAATGTTTAAAAAAATTGGTATTGTAGTCCAATCCAATACCTATAAGGTGAGTGTTCAAAAACGCTCATGAGATACATGGGGCTCACTCCAGAAATTCCTGAATATCAACTACCGCCATTTCGCTTACTACCAGTTCTAAACGTTTTTACCCAATAACTCTGCCAAAGTGATTACTATCCTATTTAAAAAAATTCGTGTTTACAGTCTCATTAATTATCTGTGTACCAATTGCTCAATAAAGGTCCTGGAATGAGTACGAGCTGCACAATAAATTCCATAACTGTAGGCGCTACAGCTTCCTGCTGCTGTGACATGTTGTTTGGCCACGTTAAAATGAACTGAGTGATGAATGAATTAAGTAGAAAAAGCCATATAGAAAGTGAATTGACGTAGAGCTAAGGAAAGTTGTGTGTTGCAACGCAACAGATATTTTCTCACATTTTCCCAAGTCTCTCCAGTACAATTTGGCTCGCCTGATGACTACATTTATTAGCAACCACTTCAAGGGCCTCCATCCCTCGCGATTCCTACCTAAGGGGGACTTCTTGCTCTCTTCTAGCCCCCTAATATGATGCAGCTGGGGAACCCCTATTACGGCCTCAAATGGGCCTATTGTACTGGCGTGCAAGTCCTCCCAGTTCCATCCCCAACACTGGTGGAGCTGGTATTCCCTGGCCAATCACCATTACGATCTTGAGGTTCATCCCTCCAACCTTCTACAGCCCCAGCTGTGCCACTCCAAGGCTCTTAGGCGCACTGCAGCCAGCCCCTCATAAGTACACAGAACATGCTCCGCTAACTGCTGCTCCGCCTTACACAATCTGCAAATCTGTACCCCTTGGCCAGGTGGTAGCTTAGTGGACAGTACACTTTTTTTCTCCAGACTAAGGACCTCTCTTGTTAGCTCCTTGAAGAGTTAACCAACTTAGACCCCCTTAGGCCTGAATCAAGCTGTGCACTGCCATCTCCCACTGGGACTCCTCCCACTCCTTATTCAGGTGGCTCTTGGTGGTCCCTACGAAGGGCTCAGGTCCCACCTGGAGAAGCGCAGATCAGTTCGACTAGTTACATCATGCCAACAGCTAACATCATAACTAGCATTTTTCAATGCTAAATCGAACGGGATGGGTCTCGGAGGTGCTCTATGAACATTACCATTAACATATGAATGGTTGTCTCCCAAATGGTTAGCCATGGTATACTCTTGATATTTTTCAACGTTGGATTGAATAGGATAGTCACAATCATGCGCAAGCATAAAGATTTGTGGCGTTTTTTTTGGGACGCTCTGACTTGTGGTCCTCCAGGCAGGTCTTCAAGGTGAAGGTGGCTGAGCATCAACGTGAGAGGAGTGATCCGAGTGTTATGTTATATAATATTTTAACATCACACTAAAAATTAGTTTTCTACTTTCAGGAATTTCTCAATAAATAGGTGTTTTTCGCTTGGTATGATTTCGATTTCCTGTTTTCCCAAATAGTGAGGATTGTTTTTCATTTGAATTTGAGGTAATTGTTTAGGCACATAACTTCCTACAGGACTTAAACAGGGAACGAAGCCCTCTCTACGTAGGTGGCTCCTGGTAGCCTCAACAAAGGGCTAAGGGCTACTCCGATGCCCTTGCACCCAGCACAGTGTTATGCTGTTGTCCTCTGCCAGGGCGTTCAGTCCAGTCAGCCACTCCCACACCTGCCACGACGTAACACAATAAAAGGCTAAGGCCTTGAGAGTGGCCTGACTGTCCACCATGATGTAGATCCTCTGCCACTTCAGTCCCCTCTGCAGCAGCCGCTGCACAAAGACCACCACCGCAGCCACCTCGCCTGGAACACCATGGCCAGCAACCCCAATCGGATCGCTGCTCTAGTTATTGGCCCAAAGATACCTGCCCCTGCACCGAGCCATCAGAGTAATATACCAGGGCCCCAGCTTCCAACGCGGGAATTCCCCCTTCCTACCTGGATCGCTCATGAATGAGTATTCGCAAGGGTAGCATGGAGTCTACCGCATGCAGCGCGGGCCCCTCCACCTTCTTAAGGATCAACTGGCAGAAACCCCTCTTCCCCCGCATCATCGGACCCAACTAGGAAATACGCACAGCCTGGTGGAACGCCAACCTTTTAACAGGTACAAAACGATACTTTCTGATCTTGTCCAATCTGCCCTTGTCCATGTTTGTTCCTAGTACTGAGGCTCTGATATCCTCTTCCCCAACACCGGTCGTGTCCCCAGCAGCGCGTTATTAGGGTGCAGCTACTCAAACACCCAGGGTTGTCTTATAAGGTAGACGTTTATCTTCGTTTTTATTCGGATATACACAGAGTTATAGAAATAGTTTCATGAATGCTGAGTAAATTCAGCTAAGACCTACGTTTAATGCAATTATATCAGAAAACATTCAAGCATTGACATGCATGTGTTCAAGACGCGTAAATATTCTCTCTGAAAGTGAAACTTGAATAATGTTGATTGTTGCAAATGAAATACAATAACACGAACGCCGAACATTTGAAGGAAGAAGAGAGAGTAATAATACTAATGAGTGAAAGAAGGCGATGTTAGCGCCCAACATTCGCAAGACCGACAGACCTGCCAAGCCGTACGGCGTTGCGGGTTTGGCATATTCCTCAACTAGGAGCGGACAGTGGACGCTTTACCTTCCGCTACCATCAGTAATGCGTCTAATATTGCAATCGAGCAAAAACAACGTTGCGTTTTTCAGATTTTAACGTTTCGAGGCGAACCATAATGAAGTAAAAGAAAAGTGAGTTATGGCGAACGGTTAATACTGGCATGTCTGTCTATTTCGATTTGTGAGAGAACGGCTAGACCGATTGTACTGGTTATTTTTTGAAGGGGCGGGCGTAATTATAGTTATGAGCAGTCCTGATCGATGACAAAATGTGGCTAAAGAACCAAAATGTACAAAAAAAAATTGTTTTTCGCATTTTCCACTAACGACTTTGATACTTTCAAAATATCTTCTGCCAATCGGTACCAACTTTTAATCTCTACCAATTTTTATGCGACAATTCGGTAAACTAAGGTGTGCGCCTACGAAGCAAAAACATAGTGCAAACTTCAATACATGTACGTTGTTCTCCTACATAAATGTTCCTCTGGCAGCCTGTTCAACAGTGATAACCAAAATATGAGCTTTAAACGTTACATGACTGAATTTGATTCACTTGACGTAACGTCTTTTATCAGTCCACATTCACATTACTAGTAATGCTTTCAAGCAACTAATACCTACATTTTGTATTCCATAAATGTTTCCTTACAAACAGGTTGATCTGTGTCGACCCAGGCACGATGTGTTGGAGCATCTGACGCCGATTCAATTTGATCCGGTTAACGAGAAACTAAAATAATAAAAGCCGGTAAGTTATTCTTTCTTCGGTAGGAATTCTTGAGTCGTCGGTGATCGTGCGTTCAGCACGGTAGTTGTAAGCAAAGCGCAGTCTGGAGATCCAGAAAACGAACCGATTGACGGCTGGAGGTGGCAATTGAGACAGCGATCCAGATCCTGCGGTAAGGTGCGAGTTGATAAGGAAAAACAATAGAGCGAAGGTGACACTGCGACCTATCGAAAACGCGATTTTGGCCATATCACACTTCGCATTCCACAGTCATCTCGAATATGAAACGTCCCTTCAACTGTTGTCGATCATCTAATTTCTGCACGGATGGCATCAACTAGCCTCATTAGGATCGGTGCTATAATTGCCACTTCACAGCTCAGGAACAGCCACCGTCCTACTGTGCAGACGTCAGGAAGTGAGACTCACTTGACCTGAAGACTACTTGTATTAGAATGCCTAATTTGCCTGCAACTCCGCCTCCAAACGCCCTTCAGTGACACAATCGAGGATCTTTAAACCGCGTCGTCGCCCTCTCTTTTTACAGGCGACTGAGTATTCAGCGCTGAGTGTCCCCTTGACCTCAGCAGCGGCTAGTGAAGTAGGAAACCCGGCCTTGCTAGGTGGCGTTCGAAAATATCGGAAAGGAATGAACTACGTCACCACGAGGAAAATTCGGGGAATTTGGAACGCGAATTCTGAACTCAAAGCTCACTGGAAATCGGTAAATCAACAGAAATGTCTGACGCATTGACGTCCCCGCATCATATCATTCAACGCTACACTCTGCTGTTCAGTGAAAAAACGATTCATTTACCGGCAAAAATTTAATCAATTTAAAAACAATTTCTACAATTAGCTTTTTTTCAACTTTTCCGTAATCACCTACAAACTGTTATCACCATTATAATTCATTGTGTGATTAAACGAAGAAAACCTAATTTAAAAAATTCTGCAAACCGTGGCACCTGGAAATGTAAGGTTATGCAAGCCAGCCTTACGGGCAGGAAAAGCGTGCTGTGACTATCAGAACGCTTCTAAGGAGCCTCACTTGTTTTAGCATTAAAGAAGGAAATGTAAATAAGGAGTACACTAGATTCTGCGGTAGCATGTCCCCCGGATAATTAGCAAGGACCTGCTGAGCTCATATCGTGTCAACTCGACATGCAGATAATCAAAATATTCACATACTTAGCCGATCGATACGTAAAAGGAATACGGCGCTTCAGGTAATACCATAACATTATGATCGTCAATTCAATCAGAGATGTACGTAAATACACTCACTTTGTAATATCAACGTCACTTTCAGTACCACACCAGTCAGTCATGAAAAAGTGCACACACGTATTGCTTATGCGTCCTCATCCGACGCCCGTCTTAAAATCAGCTCATACGAACATTTACAAATAACAACTTTGTATCCTACCTTCAAAATGGTTCGGCGGTAGAGGTAATTAATATTCGGCAAGTGGAGGATTAATTTGATTATTCAATTTGATTGAATAGATCGATGACAAGGGAGAAAAATTGAAGACTAAGCTTTCGAGGGTCTGCATCATCAGGACGAAAATGAGCAGCCGTTTCCTCCTTGCAAAGGAACAGGGTTTGACTAAGCCTGACTGTTCTACTTGCATGTGCTACACTGGCACTGCTCAACGATAAATCGTAATAAATGAAACAAAACTCGTTCTGCTTATTGTCTGCATCATTGCAGTTATAAACATTTAGTCGTCCCACCTGACACGAGAGCATATTTTCTTCGCTCTGTAGCCTAATCCGTGTCTCACTCTCTTTAGATCACCTTGTCTTTAAGTCTCACGCGTGATGCCTAAATGTTATCTTCATTTCAGCCTCGTTTTCTGCACAGATTGCATTAACTGTGCTCACATACCAAGACCGTCTATTTTTCACTATTCTACACTTAGAAGTGGACAATAATAAGAGCTCAATCTCCAAAAGCAATGCGTGGTAACACATTAATTACTTCGGCGGCAGCACAAGTGGACTACGAAATGATTCTAAAAGCTCAAAGATGCAGATTTATTGCCGAGGTATAAGTACAACACTACAATGCACTTCGTTAATGAGTTGTTTGGGCCACAAGAACAATGAACAACACAGAGGAAGAGACTGTAAGTTTCCACAACCTAATTCAACCGCGAAACACCTGTCGACCTGAGGACGTTTTCTGTCCAGTTAGACTCAAGTTAGAGAGGACAATCGTTAAACTTTTAGAATTATTTGGTAATACCAAGCAAACACTGAATTAACCACTCTTGAGGACTTCAGTCATTCAGAGACAACACAGTAGTGCCACAGCCTCTCTCCACATACTCAGCTGCCATTTAGTTTTGACGGAATGTTTGCTGGAAAGAAGAAGAATCAACGCCTGCCGGAATCAGTGATTTAAACAATCCACAAATCCCATCAGTCAGCTAAACTATGAGCTATGCGGTTATCGGGCTACAGCTGGCATCTACAATGAAGTAGGATACCGAGGCCTCTTAACGAAGCAAGTGCAGAATGCTGAAGAGATTACACCTGCCAAACGAATTGGGAATTCGAAACTATAGGGCTACATGAGAACAGTACCTCACCACTTGCTGTCGTATTGAACGTTTACCTAAACGCCCTTATTCCTCATGATCGATTAAGATAGCTTAAACTGAATCAATAGATTAACCGAAAGGAAAAAATAACAGAACCTAAAGTGCCAATAAAATAATTTCAGAAGAGTTGTTAACGTATCCGAGAAAAGCCATTTCCGGTCGTTAGATACAACACGACCTCAACAGGAATCCGATCTCTAAGAAAACCCCACGGAGCCTTGAAATTGTCAAGACTCCAGCAATCTTCATCCACCGACGAAAACCGACATTTCGTCGGACTTGAGCGAGGAAACCAAGAGACCTTGACCAGATAACATCCTGCTGCAGCGAGAAATTACAGAATCAAACCGGAGCGTTACGTAGGGAGACATTGTTATGATGAAACTATTAACGAGATAAGACTAACGAATGATAACTCGTGAGAAACGGCGTGATGCCACTGGAGCGAACAGGAGCCACAAATATTTTCTCTAATCGCTTCTAGCCTATCGGTAGTCACATTGGAGAAGAGCCCGTAAAATTACTATCCCTTGAACAATGCCTGTTGTTGGTATTCCGATTCTGGAAAGTGAGTGTTGTATGAAACGTAAATCTTGCGCGAAATAAAAAGTTTTGTCATTAAACTTAACGTAAGATAGAAAAACGCTGCAAATTATTACACTACGGTTTATTATCCTCTTGCACATCAGACCTTACTCCTCCAAGACCCATCCCATTCAATTCAGCATCGATAAATAACAGTAAACCACACGAAACATGAACTGACTAAATAGCCAAATAGCGCGTCGAGCTGGTGGTTTTAACGACACGAGAGGGAGGGAGTACAAACGATGAAACGATTACTTTCGCTGCAGTTATTGTCCCGCGAGTAGAATTGGCTCACTATAATTACTGTGATTTCACTATTTTCGCTCTAGACGCATTGTACATCTTTTAGAATTGTTCCATTCGCCCCAGCATCTAAAAATACCTGGTAAAAGATACCGAACACGGCGTATTTGCGATAAAACTGCCAAAATTGCGTTAATTTTTACTTTCCTTGGCTCTACAAAGTAGAAAGGAAAGTTATTTAATCGGCTGAAAAAATAATTTAGAGTTCTCTTCAGATCTTTACGTTTCAGACCGCCCTGAGTCCGAAAAACACTTTGGGAAAATGGTCTGTGTGTCTGTGAACGATTTTTAGAGAAAGCCGCCGTGCCAAATCCTTTCAAACTTGATATCTCGTCCGCAGGTTACTACGGGACACCAAAATAAGGGTATGAAAAAAATCCACCGAAAGTTGACTATAGTTATCATAGTGATCAAAACACCAAATTTTTTTTTCTCAAAAACGGCTCTAACGATTTTGATTAAATTTTTTATATTGATAGCTCCCAAAATGGCAACTATACCATAAAATTCTCAATTGTGGTAAAATGACGAGAGCAGCACAATAAATTACCAAAACTTTCGACGAAATCGATTTTAGCGCGGTTTTTAGAGAAAACAACCGTACCAAATCAGCTGAAACTTGATGTCTACCCTACAGGTTACCATGGGATGCAAAAATAAGGGTATGGGCAAAATCCACCGAAAGTTGACTATAGTTATCATAGTGATCAAAACACCAAATATTTTTTTCTCAAAAATGGCTCTAATGATTTTGATTAAATTTTTTATATTGATAGCTCTAAATAAGGCAATTATACCATAAAATTCCCATTTGTGGGAAAATGACGAGAGCAGCACAATGAATTATCAAAAATTTTTACGAAAAGTGTTTTTGGCGCTGTTTTTTCCTTATAAACTCCGCTGGAATGTTAAAAAAAATTGGTATTGTAGTCCAAACCAATATCTGAAGGGTGAATCTTTAAAAACGCTCATGAGATACATGGGGGTCACTCCAGAAATTCCTGAATTTCAACTACCGCCGCTTCGCTTACTACCAGTTCTAACAGTCATTACCCAATAACGGTAAAAGCAAAGAATAGGGACCGCTCCCTCTGATAAGACCATATATCGATATATGACGACCGAGGTCAGGTTATCGATATGCTCGACATCGTAGGCTTGACTCGCCATGTTTGAAATTAGAAATAACGACAGCTGTACGATTATGCCAATTAATTAATGTTCATTATGTAATACCCCATTATATAATTATTTTAAATGTACAAATACTATGAAAAGGAGTTAATTCAATGAAATTAAGAATGGGTATATGAAATAAATATGAGATAACTATCGGATTGATATCGATACGTGCAGTCGTAGCGTTATCAAGCGACCTATCGATACAAGGAGTCGTAGCGTTATCAAGCGGTCGGTCCATATTCTTTGTTTCACCCCCCAATAACTCTACAAAAGTGATTACTAT
Source organism: Pachypeltis micranthus (assembly GCA_020466155.1). Lineage (NCBI taxonomy): Eukaryota > Metazoa > Arthropoda > Insecta > Hemiptera > Miridae > Pachypeltis > Pachypeltis micranthus. The sequence continues at coordinate 29,088,385 of CM035771.1, read as the reverse complement.
CCTACTTCAACAAATTCGTGTTTACAGCCTCATAAATTTTCTGTGTACCAATTGCTCAACAAAAATCCTGGAATGAGTACGAGCAGCACAATAAATTCCAGAACTGTAGGCGCTACCGTTCCCTGCTGCTGTTTGACCAAGTTCAAAGGAACTGGGTGATGAATGAATTGATTAAATCGAATTAGCCATATAGAAAGAGAATTGACGTAGAGCTAAGGAAAGTTGTGTGTTGCAACGCACCAGATATTTTTAACCATTTTTTGCCCATAACAACCATGGGCTTCGTTCGATCGGATTGCCCAAGTTAGTAATTGTTAGATTAGACATCTCGGGCAGTGTTTCTTATTAAATCGGGTTCGAATTGAGCTATTTTCAAGATGGGCGGGAAGCAACGGTAACTAAGGCTTACGAACCAGAACAGCATGTTGTGTTAAAGACTCACCTCTGAAGTCTTCGAAGTGACGAAACATTTCCGGCGGGGCGCGCGGCGGTTTAACTAAAACGCCGGAATATCTTGCCGTGCACTGGGTTATGGTATGTCCGCGGACTGGTTGAACATGGAACGATAGCACTTAATTATGGAGAATCGCGGATTAACGTCGGTTTTACGAGAAACTGAATTTTCGTCGCGGAACACGAAACACGAGCGCGTCAGGTCCCACCAAACTTTTCAAAACAACATTTAATTGATAAATCGTAACTTTCTGTAATTAAATCGGGTTTCTTGATGATTAAATGATCAGAATGAACAAATCTACGATTGATTCGACCAGCCAATTTCGGAACTGGATATCGGCCTAAATCAACGATTTACCAACCACTTTGTAGTTTGCATATGTTTGGTTAAATCCGCGAATGTTGGGGTTCACGAACGCACTAGGCTATTTAGCTAGAACTAGTTGTTTGATAGACCCTGTTGACTTGATTTGTTAGAGATATTTTTACTTTTTTGAGTCCTCAGCAGATTTGTGCGTTTCAACGGCTTCCTCATTTCTGTTCCTACTTCTACAAAAATAAGCTGTGGGAGAGCATTTCGGTTGGTATTAGCAGCCGTTATTGTCGAGAACGAAAGCAGGCCCAAAGAATTCAGTGTTTGAATGCTCGGATAACATATCATTGCACCAGAATAATTTTATTACGAACTGTCCCAAAGGAAATCATAACCTTCTCGTTTCTTTGAACAGCCGAAATAAACCCCCCTATTCTCGACCTCCTCTTGTGCGTTTCAAGTAAACTAAATTGGCAAAACGATTCAAGACGAAACGAAAAGCAGTCATAAAACTCGTATTATTAAGTTAAAGGAAGTTTCCTGTCTGAAAAACGGTCGTCGTTTGGCGAGCGGTAACCGCGACGCACCGAGTCAACTTCTAACCGCTACGACTCCGTTTTGAAGAGTTCGCGGGTTGTTATAGTGTTTTAATCGTAAACCACTTCGGTGAAATCCGCTATATTGCATAGTAAATCTATAATCAGTGATCATTTATGATTGTTTTAATCGACAAATGTGAGCGTTTGGTGAAACCTCCGGGTGACTCGACTTCCGTTGAGAGCGGACTGAGGCAGATGACGAGCCGCCCGGAGCCCCGGCCGGGGGGAGTCGTCCCGCTGAGAGGAGCAGCTCGCGGAGCTAACTCTCGCTCAAACGAAAGGACCGATCGTCCCGTCATCCACATCATAAGGGACGCGTTTATTTACAAGACATTGGCTCACTATAATTACTGTAATTTCACTGTTTTCGAACTACAGTCCGGTCGTACACCTGTGAGACTCATTCTATCCGCTCCAACGTCTAAAACTGGCTAGAAAACCACACCGAACACGGTGCATTTGCGTTAATAGTGCTACAATCACGATTTTGTTAATTTTTTAAACTGTTTTTTGCTCATAACAACCATGTGCTTCGTCCTACCGGATTTCCCGGTACCAAATTGGAGTTTTGTGCGAAAGAACGGATTTTTTATACCACGCAAACGGCGGACGGACATTGGAGATTTGAAATCCCGATGTTTTGAAACGTAAGTTATCAAATTTTCAAAAAATTATCTTGTGCGTTGCAACACACAACTTTCCCTAGCACTGAGTCAATTCACTTTCTCTATGGCTTTTTCTACTTAATCAATCCATTTACCACTCAGTTCATTTGATTTGAAACAACACTTCACAGCAGCAGAAAGCGGTAGCGCTTACAGTTTCGGAATTTATTGTGCTGCTCGTACTCATTCCAGGGCCATTATTGAGCAATTGGTACACAGATAATTAATGAGGCTGTAAACACGAATTTTATGAAGAAAGATAGTAATTACTTTTGCAGAATTATTGGGTGAACACTTTTGATAATTTATTGAGCTGCTCTCGTCACTTTTCCACGAATGGGAATTTTATTGTACACTTCCTTTATTGAGAGCTATCAATATAAGAAATTTAATCAAAATCGATAGAGCCGATTTTGAGAAAAAAAATTTGGTGTTTTGATCACTATGATAACTATAGTCAACTTCCGATGGATTTTTCCCATACCCTTATTTTTGCTTCCCATGGTAATCTGTAGCCTAGAAATCATGTTTCAGCTGATTTGGTATGGTTGTTTTCTCTAAACACCGCGCTAAAATCGATTACGTCGAAAATTTTGATAATTTATTGTGCTGCTCTCCTCATTTTCCCATAAATGGAATTTTATAGTTTCGTTGCCATATCAAGAGCTATCAATATAAGAAATTTAATCAAAATCGATACAGCCGATTTTGAGAAAATAAATTTGGTGTCTTGATCACTATGATAACTATAGTTAACTTTCGGTGGATTTTTTCGTACCCTTATTTTGGCGTCCCATGGTAACCTGCGGGCGAAATATCAAGTTTGTGCTGATTTGATACGGTCATTTTCTCTAAAAATCGTTCACATACACATACACACACAGACCATTTTCCCAAATAGTGTTTTTCGGACTCAAAATTTTTTTTCGGCCGATTACATAACTTTCTACTTAGTAGAGCCAAGAAAAGTAAAAATTTGCATGCCGAAAACGTAGGTGGATGGATCTAAAATGGATTATAAGAAGACACGTCAGAAGTTACAGAGGTATTCTTACACACACAATAATAATCTACAATTTTTCACATTCTCTACCTGTTAATTTAAAACGCACTCTACAGGGTATATTTCACACCCCTGTTTCGAGTTTCTTCGTGAGACCGAAGAGCCGCTGGCAGCCCCAGGTTGGGCGAGTTCCAGTGGTCAAGGGATTGATTGAGGCAGCGGAAAGGGTACGGGGGGATTTCACCATGGCCCAGACAGAGTACACGTTCCTGGCACGTTTCAAAATCGGATTGGTGTATTAATTTAATAAAAAACTGAACGCGCTAAAAATAATCTGAATTTAAACAACGATTTATTATTCCTTCGCACAGTACGATTGGGACCAATCCGTCGAATATAACATGGCTTTAACACCAATCGGGGGAACGGCAACCTGATGCGGTCTCACGCAGACCCATCCCATTCGACTCAGCATCGAAAAATACTGCAAAACGATACGAAACGTGATCTGACTACAACGGAACAACGAAAATTGACATTTTCAAGGCGAGGCTTGGCAATTGGCACGACGTTGACGAGGCGAACGACATGGTTGGAGTGGAATGGGAGACGAGCACAGGCTGGGAAGAAACGATAACTTTCTCAATAATTCCCCGCTAGTTCTTCTTCGAGTAGTAAAATTTGCTTCAGTATATTTACTGTGATTTAGCTGTCTAGACCTTTAGATATTACTAAACCTCCGAAGCACGTCCTATTCGATTCAGCACCAAAAACTACCTGGGAAACGATACCAATCACACGCTTTTTATTAACATAACAAGGTTTCGTCCGATCGGACTGCCCAGTAGGCGGGCACTAGTAGAACGTACAACCAGAACAAACATAGCCTGGGCGGAGGAAGGACATTGCAGATTTCGAATATCCACACCTTGAAACGTAAAGCGTCCAATTTTCAGACAGACAGATGGAGAGGGGGTACAAATGTTCCTGATTTAAAACATAGGTGAATCAATAATAAACCAATACGCTGGATCCGCTTTGCTCTATAAACATGTAGTAGAACATGCAAAACACATGGCAAGAGTACGTTCCAGCACTGTATGACAAAAGCCAGCCATACACGAGCAGACATCTGCGACAGATATCGTGTTTTTAAACGATATCTGTGGGAAAAATCTGTGCGTTAGTGGGCGTTAAAAAATAATAGCCAGCCATACACGAGCAGATATCTGCGACAGATATCGTGTTTTTAAACGATATCCGTGGGAAAGATCTGTGCGTTAGTGGACGTTAAAAAATGATGAAAGATGTGAAAATCGACCAGAGATAGGAGTTCCACTGACCAAGTTGGTTGATTTCGATAATCTCCAGTTTAGCGCGGTCGGTCGGAGATATCTTGTCACGGTAATAATAAAACTTGCCAATACCTTGCCAGTTTCTTAAAATCCATTAACCCACTTGAAATCCGATATTTCGAGAAAACAGAGAATGTTGAAAAATATGTGTTTATCTGAGTTCCATCGACAATTTTACTAGTCCCTCGAAACTTCAAGAGTTTTCAGGCTGATGTAGCTGAAAAGCTCCTTAGGAGTCATTCGCGCAAATAAAAGACGTACTAGCCCTTTTCCTTATCGAATTGACTGTTTCTGAACCCTCTTGAGATTGTTCGATCAATCGTACAAAAAGGTAGCTATACACGAGCAGATATCTACAACAGATATCGCGTTTTTAAACGATATCTGTGGGAAAGATATGTGCGTAGTGGGCAATAAAAAATGATGAAAGATGTGAAAATCGACCAGAGATATCTGCGAGAGTTCAAATCTGGAAGATGGTAGTCGGGCGTCCCCCTTAACCTGCAGACTTCTCGGAAGCGATGTCTGTGGTCCAAAGAACTGTTCGATTGGACCGGGCAGTCACTTAACGTTATGATGTTCTGTTGTCCACGAGTGTTTTCCCCTGTTTTCATATAAGTAATTCAAAACTCGCAACTGCAAACATTCGTAGGAAACTACAATTTTCGTAACTACAAAAAACGATCTCCCCACAACCTAATAAATTCGTAAATACATTATTACTTGTTGGCACGTACCCCCAGTGGCATACTTACCCAGAATTGGGGGGGGGGGGATAGTATTTTCAAATTTAGTTGTAGTTTTTTATTTACAAAAAACCAGATGAATTGAATTACGGGAGCCGGAGATATGAGCTAGCAAGATGTTCACAATCCCGCGGGTTGTTCTCCCTAAGGTGCTTCAACAACTTCATGTGCCCGAACTTTCTCCTTTCCAAAACCTATGACTTCTCCCAAACTTGGCTTTTTTTTTGGGTTAGCCGTTTTAAGGGCAATAAAAAAAATACCCGCCGCAAAATCCGCTAATTTACGCTTTTTTTTTTACTATGGACAGTCACTAACCCCATGGCATCAACTTACGGAATGTGTGACCGATCTGGAAAAAATTTCGGATTCGACCGATAACTCGAGTCTGCCAGACGAACGTCGGTGACAGACCTGAATCTGTCAGATTTCATCCCACGAACGGACAGATGACTTCGGGCACTGGTCAGGTGACAGATCTCGGGCATGAAAGATGTGATTGTGTTCATAGCACCCCCTTATCTTTTAGAATGACTGTGGAACCAGTTCCAAAACTCAATGCTACAGCCAAAACGTAGTTTCTCACTCTGAGAAATACGTCGGTTGTTCTAACGAGTTCATTGGTTCTCCAGTCAACCACCCGGTAATTCCTGCCATTAGCCGGAGGACGCTCAAAATTAACACATCAACCGACGTCGTGAGGATGAAATACTTCGACGAAAACACGGAACTATTTCTAGTTTATTTTCGAACCTTCAGAATTGCAGCAGAGTTACGTAAATGGTGACCTCATTCTACAACAAGATTCATAAATTCAAGTTCGCCTTTTTGTTGGAGCGATTTACTTGATGTTCATTGAGTAAAAAAAGATTGTTAAAGAACGTAAACAGACGTACATTCGAAATTCCTCGGCCTGAAAACTTGGCAACGAGCGGGAGAAAACAGCTCGCGTTAATTTTAAACGTGCAACTCAGCTAGAGATCGGGAACAGCGAACTTTATCAACCGCCGCGATAGTTCTGCAAAAGTTGTAAGTGTGAGCGATCTTAAAAGTTTATTTGACGACGCTCCTAAACTTATTGGAGCCGCTCTACGAAAACGCAGGCGTAACCCTCAAATGACTTATACCCCCACCGGATTCAAACGTGGGAGTATTATGATGCAAAATGGTGCAGTTTACTAATAATTGATCACTATTTTTCTCGCATCTGATTCAGAATAAATAATAAACCTACGTTATCGGTCGGGATTACTTTATTACCATTATCACCCACTGTTCAACGCAAGCCAAACCAGTCTGGGTATTTGACCTCGGAATGCCCGCACCTGCCCTAACGGCAAAGTCATTGTTTCCCCGAACCCCGCTTGTTACCTACGGAAATTCCTCGGTTATTTTCAATGACAACGAATTTCCCTAAAGTGGTTTTCCCCCCTTTCTTTTCCCACTCCTCATTTTCAGATTCCTCTCCACAATAGACAGCTACTCCCAACCACATTCACCCAGGAATTCTCTCCTCCAGTGCTCACACAGACACATTTTCCTCCATCACCTCTCAGCCCAGTCACAGCTCGCACTCTCCTTCCAATATAGTTTCCCGCGCCAGTTCACGCATGTTCCGAGTCATACCCTTGTGTCGCCTTTCTATACCCACACTCAATTCGATACTCATTACACATATAATACAGTCCTCCTCACGCTCACGGAGTTTCTTTGTATTCGCTCTTCAACTCACCCTCTCATGCACCCAACACCCAGCCCCCACAAAATTTGGCAGTATGTTTCAAGGCATGGGGATTCCAATGTCTGCCTGCCATCCAGGCCAACCTGTTTTACAAAACAAACATTCGTTCTTTCGCAGAAAAATTCCATTTGGGATCTTGTTGAACCAGCCTATTCGGTTATATTTGTATAACATCGGTATCATGAGTAAAAAATAGTTATAAAAAAATGAGTAAAGGCAATTTTATTGCATTTGTGTTGTATTTGGTATCGTTTCTCGATGCTGAGGAGAATAGTACCGGTCTCAGAGGTGTACGACTGCGTCTATGTGGAAATCAGTGAAATCATAATAAGCATAATGAAGCAAATTCTAATACTTGAAGGAACCCATGAGACAATACAGCAAAAGTCATCGTTTCTCCCAGGCCTGCGTTCACTTCCAACACGGCCTCCCATCTCGCTCCAATCATTCGTCAGTTCGACTAATCACGTCGGGAAAATTGCCAAGCGACGCCTAGAAAGTCGTTCCGTAAAGTCAGGTCATTTTTCGTATCGTTTACTAGAACTTTTCGATGCTGAATTGAATGGAATGAGTTTCGTAGGTACTCAAAAAACATTGTCGTTCCCATGATTGTTGACACAGCCACGTTGTTCTTAATATTTTTCGTCGTTGGATTGACTAGGATAGGTCGCAATCTTAATGTGTAAGAGAATAATAAACCGTTGTGTAGTAATTTGCAGCGGTTATGTTTCTCTCCCTCCTCCTAGTAAATTGCGCTCACATACACGCCAGAAACCTTTAGCAAATGAACTTTTTATCTAATTTTAATTACTTAGTTTGGGTTACGCAAGTGAAGGAGCTTCTGCGCCAATTTTTTCTTAATTAAGCCAATTCACGTATTTTATAAATTCGTTAACCTCTGTAGCTATCGAAGTTTTCGCCAATCAATTTTCTTCGCCTGTTCAACCACACTAACCACTACCAACGCACAGGTGATTTGTATGATTGTCAACAGGATTTTTTAAGAAGCTTTGAGAAGGAACATAGGGGAAACGCCGTGAAAAATCGTTATTAAAGAAAATAGGTCTAAATGCCGGAATAAAGTGGGATGTCCCTAATTATTTATAACCCTTATTAAACCGTAGCACATCCAATTATGGACAACCTCTGCGGGGTCTTTACAACTTTAAAGGCCAACTAGGCTCCAGGGAAACATCAGATAGCTTCAACCATAACAGCGGCCCATTGGCTATTTAATGACAGCCAGAACGTAACTGTCCCCACTAACTGGAAGCCAGAGCGTGTCGTCACTTTTCAAAAGAAAGATGACCATAATCAGTCACCTGCGGTCATCTGGCGTTCTTGCCTCAGTATGCAAAACAATCGAAATCTTGATATTGCAGTCTCTGAAAGGATCCTTTGGCCCCAACCACAGGCAGCGATGATGACCCAAACGTTCACGCAGGACGTCATTATTGGCATCTGTGACGCTTTGCAAAAGGCAGTGGTAAAAAAGTCTTCTTAGAGAGCAAAGAAGCATTTGGCTAGCGCTCCTCAAGCAGCTGAAATCGAGTGATTGAGAAGGGCAGTTCGGATAAATGAGCAAACGTTAAGGGGAGAAATCATGCAAGAACGATTTTTTCAAGGACGAGCCTTCAGTTATATCAGATCTCAAATCGGTCAAAAGAACTGTCAACCTGAAGTTCGTTCATCTGCCGTAAGAGAAGTAGTGCACTGAGATTAGCTTCCCCTAATTACCCGGATATTTTCGGTAATGGAGACGATAACCGATAATCGTGTGCCCGGCGACGATAATAGACTTAGGCGAGAATGTGTGTGAGGGGGAGGCTTTCCTACACCTTGTGAAAACAACTTCTAAAACTAGTTCACGCCCGGATCAGAGCTGTGTGAAACACAAGTGATGTCATCGCGACTCTTTTTTTATTACATCGATACAGAAGAGCAATAATGACGGTACCCGATCGTTTCACAAGTGTACCACACTCTCAGTACACCCGCAATTTGTAACCTTCGTTGTTCCCATTACATAGTTGCGATGGGATTTTGAGTAGTTCGGATACTGGGACGAGGGCGTTCAACGATCGTGCGAACTGTGTTATTCCGAACGATTTTCAAAACCTGATGTAACGAGTACATCGAGAGATTGTTGTAAACACCTGTAAAACTCATTACGTCTACTCTAATTACGATTGCGCACTCGGTTTAGGTCCCCAAGAGCAAACTTCCAGCGTGAAACGTTCAGAAATTGTGTTTAAACGATACGTTTTCATGAAACTCACAATTCCGGGACATTTAGCCAGTCTAGGCACGTTAAAACGGTTAACTGAGAACTGATCTACATAACGACTGCAAGATCACATCTAGACAAGCACAGCACAGTACACATAGGCACCCCCTCCCACTCTATTAACCCTCAAACGCCGACGAAACGGCCTAACTAATGTACTCGTATTTTCAGGCCTGTCATAAATGATGACATTATAAACGCAGTTTTGGTCGCGTAACTCCAAATGGAATCAGCTCTTGCCTTACAGCCCTAACTGACCCCTGGTTATGTAAACCAATTATTGTTTCTCCCTTCTCTCTCACAATTTCAGTTATTCAGTAAAATATTTCCTTATAGGTATTCGAGGCACTCAATTTTTGTAAATTAAGGAAGCCACTATGCTCGTATAAACGATGTTTTTCACGATAGTGCGTGAACTGAGCCCGTAAAACACTATTTGGGGAAAATGTATGTGCGTGTTGTGTGTCTGTGAACGCGAATGAACGAAAACAGCTCAAACTTGATATCTACCCCGCAGGCCACCGTGAGACCCCAAAATAAGAGTATGAGCACAATCCGCCCAAAACTAACTGTAGTTATTATAGTGATCAAAACACTAAATAGTTTTTCTCACAAAAACGGTAATTGCAATTTTGATTACATTTCTTGTATGAACAGTTTCAAACGACACAACAATACCATAAAATTCTGATTGGTGGATAAATGACAAGAGCAGCACGATAAATTACCAAACATTTAGACGAAACTCGATTTTAGTATTTTTCTTATAAGCTCCGCTCAAACGTAACTAAATTCTTCAGAAAAATGAGGTCACAGTACAACCAAGTACCCATAAGATGAGTATTCAATAACGCTGGTAACATATATAGGGGCTACTCCAAAAATTCCGGGCTTTCAATCACCGCCGTTCCACTGACTATTACTTTTCTAAACATTGTTACTCAATAACTCTGGAAAAGTTATTAGAAAAAAACAAGACAAAAAAAATCGTTTCTACAGCCTCGTCAATCTTACGTGTACCAATTGCTCTATAATGATCAAGGCATGAGTACGAGCAGCACAATAAATTCCGGAACTGTAAGCGCTACCGATTTCTGCCGCCGAGAAGTGATATTTTACCAAGTTCAAACGAACTGAGTGAAAAATAAATTCAGTTAGTAAACAAAGTCATGAACACAAGTTAATTGACGTAAAGCTAAGGAAAGTTGAGTGATGCGGCGCACCTGATTGAGGACATGTATTTGTGGAGAAAAAAGTTTTCTTAGTGACAGAAAATGGAAGAGAGTGATTTGTGATGTTCCCTGGTGACTAAATAGAGAAACCGTGATTCTAGTCCAAGAAGCAAAATTGGACAACGAAAATTCGGACTTTTTTGATTTATAAGTATAAGCACCAATCCTAGGAGATTTTAGGCACAATTAAGTTGGAGAAGAAAATGATCAGTATTATTATTCGAAAGTTATTTTAATACAAAAGCGCAAATTGTTAATAATTGGTGAGTGTATGCTGCTGATATACAGGATTATATTGTACTGGTTTGTAGCCCTGATTGACCCTGTTAGTTGAAATAAAAATCAATATATCTCCAAGTGCCAATAAAACCTTTCACAGTTGGACGGGGTTAGAACGAGATGTAATTAAACCATCATTTGTGTACACAGCACGTCAAAAAAATCTATAGAAACGGATTTCATTAGTCGAGTATGAGACGATTGATTGATGTCAATTGCAGGCCTGTGCCGGTTGAGTAATCTAATCACACGACTATCTTCGCTCACGAGGATCAACCGACTATTAAGCTCCCCCCCCCCCCCAAGCTCGTAGGACTTCGAAAACTTTAGTTTTGACGAGGAAAGCGAAGAAACGAAATCGAGCTATCGGCAAAGCAACAGTCGCGAAGCGTGCGATTAATAAAAGAAACGCGCGTTCGCTAATTGTAAGGCGGACAGGAAAGCGAAGGAGAGAGAAAGAAAAAGAAATAAAAGCTTTTATATTTCTGCACTTCACTCGGTGTCACGGTCTGAATGAGAGGAAGAGGGCCCCTCGCGAGCCTCGAGATAAGAAGTAGTTTGTAATTGTGTTTTCATCCGAGTTAATTGTAACGGTCAGCCAAAAAACGTAATGTAACAGAACCGAAATTTAAAACGACAAAAAAAAACCCCGTGGGACGGGGTGAAGATAGTGAGTGACCTGGTTACAAGCGGTAGGAATCAATGAGGTATAACGAGGTGATTACAGAGGCTGCCGAGTTCAACAGCACGTTGTGCTGTGAGTGTGGGGAGGGGATGCAGAAACCATCACGACTAACAGAGCTCAGGATATTTCCGTTTCCAAGCTTGTAGAGGAGCAAAGACAGAACGAAGGGGGGGGGGGAGGATTAAACAATAAATGAAGGTTTACTCGTAATTATTGAGCGATAACTTATAACTTCCTTTTTTTCGATCCCTCAACTATGTCAAAAAATGTTTATTCTATTATCCATTTTAAAGTGTTTTGATTAGGTCATGACGTTTCAAAGGCTCCTGAGATCGGGAAACACCACATGGAAAATGAACTTAGAGTGTGTGTGGGTTGGAAGCTCGTGGAGTGGTGGCAGGTAACATCAGGGTTGTAGCATTGGCCATGTCCTGGCGGAGCGTGCGGTATAAGAAAAGCGGCTGGGTGTGTCAGCAGTCGTTCTTCGAGGTATCACAACTCACAACTTGCTCAGATAGTATCGAAAGTTACATATAACGTCATCACATCGTTCTTTACTTCCCCCTCCTAACCTCTCAATTCCTGGAGCCAGCTCTTTTAATTATTAAATCATTTTTTAAAAGTGTGGTTGTTTATGCAGAACTAGCATGAAGCACCAAAACAGCCCGGACCAGTCATCACGAGTACGAGTCCAATCCCAGAAAACAGGGCTGCTGTGGATCACAGAAGCCTACAAAACAGCATTGAGCACTCCAAGTGATCCTGGCCAGATGCCCGATGATTTGGCCATTGAATGCATGGTGGACGAGTGAAGGCCAAACTTCTTATTGAACTCTCCACTGAATGATAACTTGCCGGATGGGCATTAGGTAAGTAGCAGGAGCGATGGGTATACTCATCAACCCGACATGTAAGAGTTTTTTCCGAACATTCGTGAACGTCTTAGGGGTAAGTGGGTTGAGATAGACCAATGGACGAGCCAGTTCCTTAAGAGACATGGCGACTTCAATGCATGGCTTCACTTATTTTCTCTGAAATACTCTCTATCCAGTACGTCTTGTGCCTTCATTGCAGAGGAAAAATGAAACTAAATGCTGCTCCGCTGTAGTTCCAACAACAGTGAGCGACGATTGTTGAAAAAGCAGCCAAACCTTTCAACATTGACTGCTACTAAGCAACCTGATCGACGCAAGCTGAATCTGTATGGGTTTTTGACCTCGGAATGCATGCATGTGCCCTAACGGTAAGTCATTGTTTCCCCGAATCTCCTTGTTACCTGCGGAAATTCAACCTCTACGGTTATTTTGAACAACAACGATTTCCCTGAAATGGTTTCTCCTTTCTTTTCCCGCTCATCATTTTCAGATTCATCTCCACAACAGACAGCTCCTCCCAAACTCATTCACCGACGAATTCTCGCGACAGTCCCCCAGTGCTCACACAGACACATTTTCCTCCATCACCTTTCGGCTCAATCACAGCTCGCACTTTCCTTCCGATATAGTTTCCCATATAATACTCAGGTTCGTAAGATCCAATTTACCTCAGTAGTTGTTTCAACTTCCCTAATATGAATCTTCAGATTTGCCGACACCCAAAAACACCGAAAGCGATCTGTGCGCCTGTTTGTGAACTTTGTTGAGACAAAACTTTTGTACTCATTACGCATATAACACAGTCCCCCTCACGCTCACTGAGTTTCTTTTTATTCCGTTCTTCAACTCCCTCTCTCGTGCGCCCCACACAACCTTATAACCGTTTTTTGGAAAGTTTGCAAAGAAGGTTATGACAAAAATCGCGACCATCTTTCCCTTTGAAACTTGCCACTCAAATCTATAGTTAGGTCAGGTGGGAAAACAGATTCAGGGTCATACCTCTGCGTTGTTACGCATGGACAACAACTCACCACCAGGAGGCTGGTTAAATGACAAACAGCTGTATTTCCACAGGCGAGTGCCCAGGCGCTTGGGCGATGGCAAAACCACAACAGTCATTTTGATAAGGAATCAGGCTTGTGAACTCAATTGAGTAAAAAACGCTGTACCGAATCGGCTCAAAATTTGCAAATGTATCTATAGTTAGTTATCACAGTGATGAAACAGTTTTTGTACGGACAGAGCCAAATGACAAAACAGCAATGTAAGACTCTCCACGCGATGTTTTTTAAATACTCCTGTTGTATGTTGCAAGCTAGCCAACGTGGCGACAGGTTGCATTCCGACACCACGGATTTTTTGCGAAGCATTACTGTGACGTATCATATCAACATTCGGTCAATTAACTAATTTGAGCAATTTGGTTACGCAGTTTTGTCTCAACAAAGTTCACAAACAGGCGCACAGATCGTTTTCGGTGCTTTTGGGTGACGGCAACTGAGAAAATTCATATAAGGGAAGTAGAAACATACTACTGAGGAAAATTGGATCTTACGAACCCGAGATTTGGGTCCAGTTACTCAAACAAAAAGGTACCGAATATGAGACTGGTATGTAAAGATTAATGTATAATGAGACGCCTTGGGATCCCGTTACGCCCAAGTGCTCGACCTCGAAGCCAAATATTTATACACGCGAGCCGCGCTGGATGCCACCTTTGATAAAGTACTCGATTCCCTTCCACAACTGCTCTTTCGTTGCAACGCAGCATTAGCCTTTAGATAGTTGCTCAACAAGAAGAAGTACATCACGTCCTAATGACCTCGAGAGTTTGAGCCTGGAGCAGGACATCGCCATCGATCGATTACCTCGCGACTCGCACATACTACTAGTTCTATTTTCCTCGCAGTGGAGCCTACAGTGGCCTGGCTTCCTCATTTAAATAGGCATTTCCTTCTAGCAAGTCTTGCGACAGAACCTAAGTTTCTGAACTTACCTAATTACCCGAGGCCTGGCCACAAATCATAGCCAGATGACCACCTCTCAAAAACGAATGAAGCAGAGTTTCATTACTTATTGAGTTGAGGCGGCTCTGAGAATATTAAAGTGCTGAAGATTTGGAGATCATAGAGTATGATCTCCCGTCTACTTAGCGCAGATCAGTCTCCCACTTACTTGTTCCCTTTCAGATTGGCCGCTTTGGTCACGACAAAACAATATCTTGTCACTTTGGCGGGTCATCGTGGACTCGCAAGTAGCCTCAGGACTTTCTGAAGTTAGTGGCATCCTCTCGTGTGGTCCCAAATACCTTTCAAGTTCCGCGGGAAAGATACCCCATTAATCCCCACCAGTCAATTCCTCAAATACGTCAAGTAGATCCACGAACTTTGGGAGATAAGAATTATTTTGGCGCCGAATTTGAACCTAATATCCAGGTCTGGATGAACGGCCACACCAGCTTCCTCTTTCTTACTAAATGGTTCTAAACTTGCGACGAATCGAACTAAATCGTTATAAAGAGGTAGCGGCAAAGATCAACGCAATATCTTCATTGTTGGGCAATATAGTATCAGGAGTGAACACTGGCATCGTAATGAACACACTTATGTGACGATCTGTAGGGAATCCTCGAAAGACCCACCTTTCACTCAACAATTGGATACACGAGACGTCCCAGTTGTGAAAATTAGGCGAATGACTTACGACGAGCACAAACGGATTTCCTGAAATCTTTTCTCCATTTGCGAGCCATGAAGAAATTAGTTAACTTTTGAAGTTTGTGCTTCATTCGCAGTCGATTAAGGCGTTTAATCATCGGAAATAATGAAGCAAACGGCGGAAAGAAAGGAGTGTGGATTCCGCCCCGTCGAATGTTCTAATTATCGCGCCAAATTTGTCCGTTTCCGGCGACTTATTACCGCACAACTGCCTCATTCGTCTCACTATCTGAGACTTGAATCCCCGTCCTGACCATTCAATGTCTCGTTACTTGGAGATTTCACTCCTTTTCGGTTATGCGGATACCTTTTTTTTCCTCCTACCGGTTCGTGTTACAGAATTAATTGAAACGGAGACTCGAATTTATAAAACTAATTTTCCTTTGAGTCTGTTTTCTCCTTAGAACTTAGCGAAGTACTTACAGAAACCAAGTGATGAGTCAATATGAAGGTACTCACCTGCAATAAAAAAAGTAAATTAGACAGATAGAGAATGTGCTTATGGTGAGGATATAAAATATTGTTTGACTCACAATAGGTCCGTAAAAACAAGCAACTGCTGAGTCACTGGTTAGTGGGAATAAAAAGCGGGCATATTGCACGACTGTAAGAATACAATTCCGGTTCGTCTAGCCGCAAAACTCACGTGCGACTAAACAGTAGCAGAACTTTGATAACTTTCAACAACCAAACGCCCCCCAAAGGATGGATCGAATGAAACACACACGACGCTTTTACGTTCCGAATGTTAAACAGTGAGCCTTCCCTAACCGACCTTGATGCACCTTGATACCTAATTAAAATTCAAGCTACGGTCGGATGTAGCGTTCGCCCACACGAACCCATCGCTGATGGTGAGGCAATGCAGGTTTCTGCAGGTGTAAAGTTCCACCTGAATCTTGAGCACCAGTGAATACTCAGTATTCCTTAATTAATTGGTTTACAGCTCGGGATTTTAGCGTGTCAGCTGCTCACACAGTTCAATTCACTCAGAGCAATGACGTTCCCCCGTAAATAACTTCTGTAGGGCTGCTCAACGTATTGGAGCAGTGGAAAGTCATGGAGACGCCAACTAAGCCAAACCGACCTAAACCTGGCTGCATCTTCCCTTCCGACTTTGTCACCAAAATGAATTTAGGTCCCTCTGAACCACACGAGTGGTTGCCAGTTTTCCTATCCTTTAATCCGATCAGTTTACTTTTTCGTAAAGGCCCTATGACACTATGCTTCCCCTCCCAATCGTTTGAACAGCAACTTACAACTCTGAAACCTTTTCCAATTTACTTTGCGTTAGAATACACTCAAATCGTCAGGTTAAAACGAAACCTATAGTCAGTGTCGGCTTTCTAATGGCATCAACAGCTATAAAAGGTGTGTTGACACCCTGGATCGAAAACTCCAGAGGGCACAGGGGTGTGGATAAACTGGGGGATTGGGACGCACATTGCCTTAGGCCCCACTCCCACGGTTTGTCAAGCAGAGATCTATGCTATCATCGCCGGGGCAATCATAATGCATGAGAAAAGCTGTAGTAACAGAACTATCAACACATTGACTGATGGTCAAGCGTCTTGTAAGGCGCTGATGAACTACTACGTCAAAACTGATGCGAGAGTGCTGGATGTGGCTTAACTCCTTAGCAAACGCGAGTAGAGTTAATGTGCATTGGATTCTTGGGCATAAGGGGATCACTGGAAATTAGAGGGAGAAGCATCTGGCCAGACGCGGTTCGTCTACAGTACCTATTGGGCCACCTTCCCATTGTGGAATTTCTCTGTCACTAGTCAAGACGACTGTGGGAGAATATGCCAGAAGAATGCATCAGACAGTCTGGAAGCTGCGGGAGTAAGGCAACCCAAACGCTTTATCTCAGAGCAAACACGCGATGTAAGACAGAACCTTCTGAGGACGGAGAGGAAGGACTTAAGGCAGATTGTTGAGATCATCACCGGGCGCTGCTAAATGAACTCAAGCATGTTATGGGCATAGTCTACACCTCTCACTGCAGGTGGTGTGGCACGGATGAGGAGACTCCCTACCGTGTCCTGGCCCAGTGCCGGAGACTTGAGAAGGAGCGAATTCTCGTCTTTGGTACCACTTCTACCAGGGCGGATATCGAAGAAGACTCATGCAGGAAATACCTGGAATTCCTTAGGAGGCTATGCATCGACCTGTGAGACATTAGGACTGGCACAATAGGTCGGTTGGCCGCGGTGCATATCCCAACTGAGGGACAGTCAGAATGCTATACATAATACTGCTCGACTCAAATTTGCTTCCTGTATTTCGATCACAGTTCCACTACTAAGTCACCTACATCATTGTCTGATATTATGATTTTTTCTTTAAATGCCACTTCGTTCTCAGCTTTAGCCGGTTGCTCCCTCGATGACGCCGACTGCGTAGGACAACTCTAGAGCATCCAGAACTCGAGCTTTCCAGCACTGAAATTCTTCTGCGCCTTTCACACACCTTTCCGTAGCCTCACGCTCATTCAATGATCAAGTCTGGTTAAAATTCAGCTTATAACAAGGTTCTACACCGGACTAGTGGCGCTTACGGTTCCGGAATTTATTGATCCATTCCTACTTATGCCGCGACTATTATTGAGCAATCGGTAAGCAGGAGATATAAGAGATTCTCAACATCATTTTTTTGAGAAGGATCGCGTATACTGTTCTCGAAAAAATTGTCGCTTTGTTTTTTGGGCCGATTTCGCTCATACCCTTTTATTTTGGCGCCCCGTAGTCCCTGCTCGCTGAATATAAAAATGTGAGCCGGTTTCGCAATCGCATCTATAGACACTCAGAAAAGGAAGGTTCGCATTAATAAAAGATAATGTGTCATAACAGAAACGTAGTCAGAAGATTCTCACGCGAAATATGTTGCTCAAAGCGAGGATTATCCAAACGGGATCAATTAATGAATGATATTCAGATTGCGTTGGTATTACGTGACAACTGGTATGGTCCTAGTAACACGCCGAAAACGCGCGTCACACATTCCCAGCGATGGATAAATGTGGCTCTACAGAAGTCAACAAAAGCCTCTACTTTTCTCAATCAAGTTCCCAGGATCGCCTTATATTGGAGTCGGTGTTTCATCGCTGGTAGAGACCCTACGGTAAGTAATCCCTTGAGAACTTTCAATATCTCATAAGGTTTGCGGATTGTAATGAACTATTGTAAGCAAACACATGAGTCGGGCGAGCTGTTCTGATCATCCGGTTATAGCTAACATAAAAGTGACTAACCAACAGCGGCGCTCGCCAATTCCCTGCGCACGATTATGTTACACAACGTCAACCGAGGCCTCAAAGATCTTCCCGTCACCTGGAACCGGAGTATAACAATATTGAAACAATATCTTGCCTAAAAGAAGCGGTCGAGTGAACAAACGGCGAAACTGCCCAGTCGAAAAAACAGAAGCAGTCGGTCGACACTAAGATTTGTCGGTAAAATTGCTGGTTAACGAGCGAGAAACTCAAGAAGCCGAACTAAAATAGCAAAAATGAAGAGGTTTCACTCCATTGAGCGTCTTACTTCCATCGTGAGCTCTGCAGAGGATGCCGTTCAATATCGATTTCATCGCAAGGATCGACTACAGTTTCATCCTGCGTTTTTAGAATCACTTTCGTGCAGCAAGCGTCAGAAACAACTGAGAAATGAGGCGAAAATTGCAGGCGCCGATTCAAAAACTCGTTCCATTTTGGTGGGGAATTCATTTTTCAACAAGGGACACGAATGCACGATCTGAAGGGAGTTGAGCTCAATAAGGACTTGCTGAGGTCGGGATTGCAAGTATTCTGTAGAACACGAACTTTGAACGTGAGATAATCGTGTTGCTAAACTCGCCAAAAGAAGTCGAGCATTGTCCTAAATGAAACGCGAGCCCTTCATATTTTACGTGCTTCAATATCAAGTGATTTGGATTCTTGAAGAAATGCTTCATTGACAAAAACATAAGAGAAACGATTCTTTTAATGGATCATATTGTTTCAATATGCGTTATACAACGTAGACAGCATAGAATCTCCAAGCAGTTTTGACGGTTTTTGTATCCCAGGGCACATAGGGCGAGTCCCTTACTGCGACCACACATTCTAACGATGACCCTTACTTAACAAATGACTACCCCTTAAGGAAGCCGCAGACTGCTATGGTTAGGGGTTCGATGGACCCCTGAAAAAATGTCTGGACAGGGCAGTCACATAGGACGTGCTCTGCGGAATCCTGCACCAGACTCTTAGATCCTGTCTGGAAAGTGTAAGCATTGCCTTCGCCCTTGAACAGGAAGGCTCCTTAGTCGTGGCTGACGATGCCAATGGGCGTGATTTTCCCGTGTCTCCCATCAGGCCACCTGCCAATTTAGGCAGCTTTTCCTATGTGGGTCTCAGGCCCGTTGGGATTTTCGCAAGACAGTCGACCTTTTCATTGTCCTCGTGCCCTCTATGAGCAGGTGCTCAACTAAAGGAAAGGCTAATATAAGCATTGAGTCGTTTGAGTGCCTGAAGACATTCCTGCGCCAGCCTGGATTTGAAGGTGAAGGCTGAGATGGCCTTAAGACTACCTGACCGTCAGAGAATACGTACACGCGAGTCGTTTGTCAGGATCTTTTCTGCGCAGATCTTTATAGCTAGAATTTCTGCTTGGTATATCGTGGTGTACTCTCTCAGCAGCTTGACAAGGCTGAAGTTGGGCCCTACAATGCCCAAACCAGCCCTGTCCCCCAACACAGAACTGTCAGCGTACCATAGCAGGGCGTCCACCTCCGTCTGCAATGCCCCTCTCTCCCACCGTTCTAGTGATTGAACGAGGATGCTGAATGAGAGGAGCTGAATAAGCCACAGGGTAAGCTCTCCAACCGCCTAATGTCCTCGAACCACACGCCGTTTACACACGTCAATAAAATACCGACCAGTTGAGTTTGGTAAACCTGTTATCAGCAACAACAAAACTCTAGTTCTAATGATAATCTCATCAACGTGTACAGTGAGTGCATGCATATACTCCGTATAATTGCCCGACGATAAGATCAGCTGGCAAAGCGAGAAAAGCCGCTTAATTTACTTAAGCGAGGAACGTTCTGTGATGAATTCAGTCTGATGTTTATTTACACTGTACATTTTCCGGTATGGATCAGCGCCCCCGCCTGTGTAAAATTCGCCAAGCAGCGAGAACCAACCAGCGCTTTGATGGACAACGTGATTGTCTTCACTCTGGTTCATAGTGCTGTAATGGTTGTTGGGCATTCATTATTGCAGTGTCAAATCACTTGAGTAATGAAAGCAAGATGAACGCATTGATATGCACAGGAGAGGCGGTAATTATTCGCGGACGCGCTCCAGAAGTCTGAATTAGTACGATTTCAGGCCAAGGAAAGTAACGAGTTGCACCTGATGTTTATTTATACCATTTCATTAGTTACTTTCCACGCTTTTCTGTGAAGAAAGTTGAGTACACTCGCAGAAATCGCATCATCTGATCACTGCAGTTGTTTCTGGGAAGAGAAACTAACAAAAAATGCTGGGGATTGCTTGGCGCGTATTTTGAAAGCGGAGGTGAGTTCTTCCCCTTCAACGTCGACTGACTCCGTCCGTTTTAGGGTACCGACCGAAAACGTCTTCAGTAATAGCTTGGCCGCTGGAAATTGCAGAAGCTGCAGCAGTAGAGACGTTCACTTTTTTCTTCACCTTTGCCTGCATTCCCGGAACGAACCTGTGACCGTTAAAACAGCCCATTGATCGCCTTCCTGTCTCTCGGCGGCTTTCTTTAATCGCTATAAAAAATCTAGGCGCTCTTTCTCGCTTCTTTTTCTTCTTGGATGTCTGGTAGGCGATTCGCTTTGTCGCGCCTCTGCCACTCGCTTCGTTTAATAGCTCTGTCTTTGAAAGAGAAAACGTTTACCTTCGAATGAAGATCCGTTTCGTGGTAGATCGCTCGTGATTGTTGTTTTGATAGCCTACAAAGTCGTCACTCCTTAACAATGACGTTGGTCAGTTGGTCGACGCGTTTAATGCTTTGTAAAGGGAAAGGATGATCAAGTGAAGTTGAGGTGAGACAGGTGTGATGCGGCTCGCGCTCATAACGGTTCATTTGTACGGCGAGCTTTTGGCAGAGATGGGGCAATTATCCCAATGAGGGAGACAGGGGTGATGATGATAGGTTGGTGTACAATCCCGAGGCATCGAGTTGCAGATAGAGAAAGTGCCACCATTACAATTACCACTATTTCGAAGAGTAAGAAGACTACCAGAGCGTGTCTTCGTTAGATGTGCACAATTTCTCTCTAGTATTATCCATTCCACATCACAGCCCAATTCGAAGAAAAAAAGCGCGCGTACGCAGGTTTCTTATTTTTACTTTTTATGTGTCTGTATAACACAAGCCCTTTGTCGCTCAGGCGAGAAGAAAGTATGAGTTGAAGTGAGTCGCCAGCTGTGATAAATGAAGCTCGCGTAACCCGTCCAACGCGTGGAGCTGTGAATATCATCCAATGTTGGTGCGACAAGGAAGGACTTTAGATCACTCCAGACTAGACCACCACAGTCTCGTTTATCAAACGAAGGAAGCAGGAAATAGTGCCACCCACTATGCAAGGAGCGAAACGCCTACGTCTCCTGCCAGGACGCTATAAGACAGCTTCCCACTGAAATCAGAGCCCCCACGAATCCAACACCTTGGCTCCAGCGCTGGCGAAACTCTGCCGACGGCACTGTGTCTGTGGCCACAGGCAGAAGCCTCGCACAGTGCCCTTTCAGTTAACTGCAGTTTGAGCACCTTAATGGGTGGCAGGCCCCAGTGCAGGAGTCCCTAAGGGATGTTCTCCCTGCACATGGATTCTCAGGATGAGGCTTTCCCCTCATCCACCACAGGAGAAAAGAAGTCATGTTGCGTGGAGCCTGAACTGCGATCCCCTTTAGCCAAATAAGTGTGCCCAATAGGTATGTAGGATCTCCTGCCATTCACTCAGAGACCTACCTTTACCTGGACATTTACAAGTGTTGGGCTAACACCCATGGCTTTGGAGAGACTATCTAGCTTATTGGCATTACCCCCTCCTGCCAACACACAAAGATAGCTTCGCGACTGTCGGCACTTTGCCCCAGGGGCATTGTACCAGCAACACCATGGGCAGAAGCCTCCCGTGGTACCATTTCATTTAGCTGAGGCTCGAGCTGCCTACAGACCTGAATGGGTGGTAGGCCCCAGGGCAGAAATTGCAAAAGGCGTTCCCCCTGAACCTGCGCTTCTTCCCTGTGTACCTTCTGGGGACTTGACCACATCTGCCATGCATGGAATGGTGTCCCATGGGGCACCTGAACTGTGATCACATCACTTCTCCCTGGACTAGTCAAAGCACAATACCCAAACTCCATTCACACATGGCTATTCGAGGCCCATAGACTGGGTGGCCCCCAACTCCCTCAGATCCCCCAGGTCGAAAATAAATTGGCATTGGTTAACCACCTTCCAGTGACCCCACAACCACCACAATGTCTGCAGGGCAAGCGGATTTTCCAACTTTTTCAAGAACTTGCCCTGGATAGGAATTGGATTGCTTTGTTCTACCTACCTTGCCTTGTGGAAGCAGCCACCAATTGTCGCCCTAACCCATAATGCACCGACGCATGGGCGCAGGCTGTGCATTCCTGTGATACCATGTTTGGGTCAAACAGCCCTCAAGATCAGAATGGACACTGGCCCACCTTATCTTACGATGGCCTTCACGGCTTTTCCTCATCCCAGGTAAAGACTATTCGGACTTTCTGCTTTCCTTAGGTTCGGAAGGACTCCAGTAAGCCTCGGCAGACCCACTACTCAGGACCTCATGTGCCGTACATCTGGTTTTCCGTCCCCTGCCTCTACCTCGGCAAAAACTTCCTTATGTAAACAGTATCCTTGGCCGATAGGACTTCGTCTGTGACGTTAATAGTGAAATTCTCTCGCCACGTTTCCAGCAGACACCCCCTGAAGATGAGACTGTCTTGACCAGTACAGGCTAAATCGAGTGAGCTTCCCTGGTTTCTCTTCGTCTCTCTCTATCAGTGCCAGTTGTCAAAGGAAGGGAAGTCTTTATTGGAAAGAAATCTTTCGATATATTCACATATACGCTCACTGGTGTGTTACATTTGTACGAGTGCTGGGCATATACCCGCGGCCTTGGAGAGGGTTCCCAGCTTGGTGGCCTTAACCCCTCACCTGCCAGCACCAAACAGGGGAATTTCTAGCGAAACCACTGACCCACGACGCCAAACGTGGGCAGCTGATATAACCTTCTTTATCAACGGCAAGATTCCTGTTAGACGATTCAGATGCGGACGCTGAGAAAGAAAATCGACCTGCACCGCCTTTTACTGCGCTATACTGAATAGTTTATAGAGAAAGAAAGGTCAGGACTTGATTGCTAGAGAATGGAGTTTTGGAGAAAAGCGCGAAACTCTCCCATCCTTTTGCACACTTTCATTCCCCCTGCCGTTCCATTGACACGTTCCACAAATTTAGTTTGATATCTCACAAAAATAACGGACGAAACAAACAAAAAACTAGCATAACCGATTTAGCTGTTGTCCCACACACACACACCAACGGTTGTGCACATTTATTTTAAGTAAATAAATAAAGGTCTTAAAACACATTCGAGTCCTCTCAATAATGTAAACTCCGTTACCAATGCCAGATTTCACAAATCCGCTAGTGCGTATTTTGTGAAAAAGTACCGCGATGTTTGTGAATGTGAATTCAAGGTTTCTCGGGCAAGAACAATTTAGTAGTAACTACTTCTGGTTCTCGTTGCTCAAGTGACGAAACATTTACGAGCTCAAATGGTTTGCGACCTTGGACCCATGTCAGTAATGTCCTTATCTTTCGAGACAAGATAGTACTTAAAAAGTACAAGGCAGAAAAAATGGCGTAATAAAATAAAACCGGTCAATTGCAGTAAATGCAATAATCGACGGATTGTTGGATACGAAGGCTGAGCCTTAATTCATTTCAAGGCGAGGGGAGGACGCCGTTACCTCACGAAGGCTGGTCAAGCAAAGCATCCTGGTGAGGAAACTGATCAACAAGACGGGGAATTAGCACCGATCACCGGAAGGCGCCTTCGAGTGATTCAGCCAATTCTACGGCTCTCCGCAACCCATTTCTCCCACATTCCAAATAGTCCACTGATAGAAACGCTCGCATATCTTGCCAGTAGAAGAATGTGTGAGGTACTCCTACCAACGTCGTTTGATCGTCAGTTATTACTGAGCTGCCTAATTATCGCTAATAACGCATAGGGTTTTACGGTATCTTCCACATTATCGCCAATAGATTTTTTGAGTCTATGCGATGGCTACTTCATGAGTCATCCCATTTCACTTAGTGGTCAAATACAACTCTTGCGAATTATGCGTATCAATTTCCGCGATCGTCAGGATTGATAGTTGTTCCCCTCCCCACGTTAAGAGCCAGAAGCTCTCCTTTACCGCAACAGCATTTTGTGTCGATCCGGCCAATTTAGCGTGTGTTTGAAAGCGAGAATGGGAGTCCCCCTAACTTCTGACCACACTGTCCCATTGGTTTAGTAGGCAAAAAAGTTTCAATCCTTCCACAAACAGTAGCATCCAGAAACATTCCCAGCTGATTCCAAGGATCCATCTTTCCCAAGACCATAAAACTATGATCGTCCTGCAATACGAGAGTGTTCCGAAACCGAGGGTGGGGGGGGGAGGTGTTGTTTCACCATGGAGAAGAACTAAAAATTCTTGTCTGTCTATATATGCGTGCACACACTCATGTCCATTTGACTTTGTGACAGTGCAAAGTACTAACTCCCAGCTTTTTGTTAAAAGTTTGGTTCTCTCTTTCACAGGAACTCTGATGTTATCAAACGGCCTCTTATTCCCAAGCTCACCAAACTAGCTTCCAACGTCTCGAACATGTAAATTATAAGGCGAATCTTGCCTCTTCGTCTTGTAGCCCTCAATAATTAGTGTTCTTGGTCTACAATTCATTGCCTCAGCCTCTGAAATTTCCACCCGACGCGTCTCGTTTGCCCACTCCACTTCTTTACTCTCAAAGACTCTCCATCATGCACTTCTTGAGCCCCCAGTGCGGAGGAAACAAGAAACCACGTGTTGCTCTATAGTATAGTATAGTTGCTCAACAGTGAGCGACGTTTGTTGGGAAGGCAGAAGAACTTAGTAGCATTGACTGCTACAAAGCAAGCCGCCCCTTTGAAACTTGCCACTCAAGTAGTTAGATTAAGAACTCCCAAATGGTACAGGATTCTCAGGTGGTAACCTCTGCGCTGTAACACACGGAGCTCTCTGCACGGGCCGGCCACTTGCATATTAGCGAAACCACTATTTCCATTATTGATATAACCCTCGTCGAGGGCTTAGGAAGAGTCGTCTAATATGGAAAAAGACCTGATAATATGTTTTATATGTTTCAGGGAGAAAGGAAGAGAGGGCCTCATCGCAATAATAAATCTTAATAAATCAATCATCTCTCTCTCTCTCTCTCTCTCTCTCTCTCTCTCTCTCTCTCTCTCTCACTCTCTCTCTCTCTCTCTCTCTCTCTCTCTCTCTCTCTCTCTCTCTCTCTCTCTCTCTCTCTCTCTCTCTCTCTCTCTCTCTCTCTCTCTCTCTCTCATGATTTGCAACCAGATTTAAAAACAGAAACTTCAAGAAAAAATTTATTAAAGAATATTTAATTTATTTGAAATTATTGGAAATTGTTGGCGTTTTTAAAATTAATTGTAACATGACCGTAAAGAGAATTATAATTTTAATGTATATATCCAGGGAAGGTAAAAGAGAGGGCCACCTTGGCATTAACCTTTCCCTGGTGGTTAAATAAATAAATACAATCAATCAATATTTTTTTCGCCTCCCCCCTCCCTCTCTCTCGAAAATTGCTCTTTATCCTTTCGTCGTCTAGGTGTAGAGTATTATATGGGTTGCGGTGTTTAGAATCATCATGCATCAGAATCAAAATCCGACAACCCAGCGCCTGATGTTAACCTTAATTCTCAGACCCCACAGTTGCAGCACCTTGGCATAGACAGTGGTGCTTAATGAGCTAACAACGCTTGGAAATGAAAACTGTGCTCCTGTAACAGCTTCTTTATTCAGAGCTGATAGCGGTTCACAAATAATCTTCCAGTACTGGCGAGGAAATGATTTTTCGGATCAATCATTCCACCCGCCATTCAAGTATTATGAGAGAAGAGGGGGGGAAACGTTACTTCTTCAGCTTGTGCAGAGGTAGAACTAGTCTAAAACGGCAATGGAGTTCAGTTGATATCAATTGGATTTTGAGCTCAAGCAGATAAATTTATGAAGGGTGGAGGAGAAATGGTATCTTGTAAACTTTGTAGTTAATTTCTTTTCTCACATAAATTTGAGGTTGATCTCTTGAAATAAAAGAGTACATCTTAAGGGCTAGGTACATTAAAAGGACTGAAGCAATTTACCCCTGTTTGCAGAAGGTAAGATCATGCGAATGCGAGTCCTCGAGCCATCCTTGGCCACGTGGTACAGGCAGTCAGGAACTTCCCCAGCCCCTTCCAGGTTGTCGCCGTCACATCTTACACTGTTTGAAGAATCCCCAATTAAACCGATCATTTCGTTACATAACTAATTGAACCTATATATTCCGTTGCGAGTCACGGACACGCCTCCGCAACTCACGCGGGACATGTTCAGCAGCTCGAACCCGCCAGTCGAAATGTTGAACGCGCAGCGTCGCGAGATTCTAAGAAAAGTGCTAGAAGAGTGTTGAAACCGCATTTCAGTCGGAGCTTGCGCGAGAAAAAATTAAAACACAAACAAGAGAAATTTCACGTTTTCAATAAGTTGGGGCTTCCTCGTTCTGGATCACTTTTGGTTGAACTGGCGAAAAAAGGCGGTCAAATCGAACGGTTTGGGCTCAGCACGCTTTGGAAGGCACGGAAAAAGAGGGGAAGGCACAAAACAATAAAGAGGAATTAATTTGCCGAGAAAGTTGAGAAGATTTAGAGTGAAGATTTCAAAGGATCGCGTGAAAACGAACGAATCTGAAAGAGCAAGTAGGTCCGCTGTGGTGAATGCCAGCGTAACGTGGTCTGAACTAACGAGCGAAATCGAGAATAAAATATGCGCATAATAAAGTAAAGAGTATTTCGCGGGTTTGAGGAACGTAAATCACGAATTGCTACTTGGTTTTAGAAATAAACCGAGATTTTTGAAGGGGTATCATTAAGAGGGTCGGCCAGGTGGAGAACAGCTCCACAGCGCTAAGTGGCTTCTAAAGGGGGAGGTTGGTGAATGAAAAGTCATTGCCTGCAGTAGAAACACGCTAAACAGACCTCTGAGAATTGTTCGTTTGGAAGAATATAACAGAGATAGCCTCTAGAAGCGTGAGCGCTCGAAAGTTGAAAATCAAGAGCCAAACAACAACAACATGAGCCTAAGTTTGCACGACTGGACAAGCGCGATGGGTAACAAAAAACCTCGGGAAGGCTTTCAATGTGGCGGTAATGCTGAAGCGAGGAAAACTTATAGAGGCAAAAGTCGAAAGAGACAAATACTGGAAACAGATCAGCCGCATAATGGGAAGAGTGAAGTAAGGAAAAGATAGCCAGAGTAGTGTTGTATATCGAATTGGTAAGGATGGCGGAATGAGTGCCTGTTTTCGCCAAATGCTCCAAAGAAGACTACCAGGTCATGTAAAGAGTCTGACGAACCAGTGCTGACCGGGTATTTGACAAACTTGGGGGCCAAGGGCGGAAATTGCAATGACATCGTTGAACCAAAGAGATGTCTGTCTAATCAGACTGTACAAATCTGGTGGAAAATACAAACTAAGAAAGCTATAGGAGCAACTATGACAGTGACGAACCAGTCGTGTACAGTGTCGCGTGCAGGACAATTCGCATTCCCGTCGCAGGGAGGTCTAAGCTTGTGCAGTATGGTCAAACGAAACCGTGAGTGTTAGTCAAAAAACAAGCAACTATGAGCATCAACCTGAACATTGGATGGTTAAGCGTGCAGCTGAAAACATTTTAAAATGATCAGATCGGCCGAAAGTTGTAGAAACGAAAGGCCAATTGTGAAGGAAGGTTGGCTGAACAGTTGTTGGATGGACAGTATCAAGAGCATGGAGGAAATACAGCAGAGCAGACTCTCCTGAGGATTGAAGAAACCAGAGGGAGGATTTCAACAATATGAGTTGGATGAAACCTGTAAATCAGTTTAAGCTCAATGAGGTGGACAGGTGCATGCGGAGGGAAGACTACATAATCAAGTTTTGACAAGGTAAAAAGACAAGACATGACAACTGTAATTGCCAGTAGGCACGATTACTGTCCAGCTCGTAGCAAGCGCAATTGAGTTGAAATCAAGAGCTCGGGCCTTTCCCAGGGGCATTCCGGCCAAATATTTCTGACCAGGAGCCTTCGACATGTTAGCAGTGGGAAAGTCTGAACTGCTCGTTCAGAACGAGCAGTTCAGACAGTTTCCAATACAGGCAAAGGGCTTACATTCAGTTTAATTTCTGAAGCTAACAACGGATTTTCCCTTTTCGACATTCCAAAATGTTCCCTTCCCACCACTCAGGTTACCTCCTCTCAAACACACAGTTCTTCCCAGACCCAATCCAAAAACACACACTCGCCTCACAGCTTTTTGGCTTCAAAATATAGCGTTCTCACTGTTCCTCAGATGGGATACGCATTGCGGCCAAATGACCTATTGTGCCAGTCCAAATGTCTCACAGGAATGCCAAGTACTTCCTGCAGGAGTCTTCATTGACATCCACCCTGGAGAAGGAGTACCAAAGACTACTCGCTCTCTCTCAAGTCCCTGACAATGGGCCAGGAAGTCTTCTTATCCATGCCACACCATCTACACTAAGGGTTGTCGACTATGCCCATAACGTAGGTTGTTTGTTCATATTGCAGTGTCCAGTGATGATCCCAACAATCTGCCTTAGGTCCTTCCTCTCCATCATCAGAAGGTTCTGTCTTGTCTCACGTGTTTGCTCTGAGATAAAGCGTTTGGGTTGCCTTACTCCTGCAGCTTCCAGACTGTCTGATGCATTCTTCTGGCATATTCTCCCACAGTTGTCTTGACTAGTGACAGAGAAATCCCACAATGGGAAGGTGGCCCAATCGGTACTGTGGACAAACTGCGTCTAGCCAGATGGTCCACCCTCTCATTTCCAATGATCCCCTTATGCCCAGGAATCCAATACACATTAACTGTATACACTTTACTGGCTTCTGCTCGTCACAAAACGCCGAATCAATATCAGTTTTTTGACCTCGGGGTTCTTGCAACCTGCCCTAATAGGACTCCCTGGCACGGAAAAGTCATCGTTTCCCCAAAGACCTTCGTACCTGCAGAAATTCCACCTCCACTGTTAATTCCAACGGTGGATTTCCCTGATGTGGTTTTTCCATCTTTTCCCTGTCCTCCTTTTTCAGATTATTCTCCACAACAGACAGCTCCTCCCAAATTCATTCACCTACGAACTCCCGTGAAAAACACGTCTCCCTGTGCTCACTCAGACACATTCCTCTATCTATTCTCTGCCCATACAGTTTGCTATCTCCTTCTGGTACAGTTTCCCGAGCCAGTTCATGCCCCCTTGTGTCGCCCCTTTTATACACAAATTCTACTCACTTCGTTGCACATAATACAGTCCTCTCCACGCTCACGGACTTTCTTTTATTTCGATCTTCAACTCTCTCCCTGTCGTGCGCTCTACAGCTTCTTTCTATCTCACCACTCTTGTTCCCCGTGCAACCAGTTCACCTATTCAGAGATTGCTTTGTACTCGCTTAATGACTTATTCATACAGTTCTCATTCACGCTCACCACGTGCATTCATTTATTTATTTTACTTCAACGCAAGCTCCCCCGCTCATGCGCCCAACAACCACAGTGAGCGTACCATATTAAAGCAATCTTAGAGCGAGTGTTGCTTAATGGAGCATGCAAGAGCTTAACCAATGTTTATAGAAGTGTGACTGATTTTAGATAGTGGGGAGTCCCAGGATTCCACTCCTCTGAACACCCAGCACACTTACTCGATAAAATGTGGGCAACAGCCAGCGAGCAAATGAAATTGTTTATTAGTATTGTCCTAATTTTGCGAGTATTATGCGAATACTGATTTCTATATAAGGAAAAGGAGTGCCTCCTAGGCCACCTTGCTGAATAGCCGACAGGTTCAGCCCCTGGCTACATGTGTTAATGCTGTGTGACATCTGCCCAACTGCACTTAGCTCACAGTCGCTCGTAAATGCAGTGACTCATGGCTGGCTTAGCTATCAATATCCCACCTCGCTGGACTCTTGACCAGTCCAAGGCAGCTGTCCAATCCAGCAAACGCTTTGAGACCACCCGAACCATCCACAGCTCTTGCCAAGACTCCTGAAAAAATGCTCCGGCAGGCCATCTAGTTCGCTCACCACACTTTCCAACAAATCCCTCTGAAATTGACGTTTCAATGGCTAAGTAAAACGCGACTTCTTGATGACTCGTCCACGCCGCATCACCGTCAATTCAATGGATTCCTACAAATGCGACACGGACACCCGCGAGTTCGATCAATTCTCCGCCATCCACGTAATAGAGCGCTGAAAGATTAATTTTGGGTCGACCTAAAAATAAAACTCACTCCCTCAGAGACGACTGTTCCGTTGACGGGAACTTGGTAAAATAAGGGAGTTTGAGGAGCTGCGAATAAAATGATTGATGATCCAGCTTTTTTAATTGTAGACCGCGAGGACTGAATTGCTTTTAAGACTGAAATGTAACGCTACAATTATAATACTCGCGTGCATGAGAATTCTGTTGACGCAGTAAACGCCACGCTCTCATACTTCTCTTCACATTTCCAATATTTTTTAAGGAGACGCCTGGCATTCGGTGGCACACAACTTTCCAAGGCACGTCAAAATTCATTCGTAAGAAATTAAATGATGGTGTATCGCAAGGAAGAGTAAGAGACCCACTTCTTTTTGCAAGGAGCTATTCACTACGTGACTACTTGAGACGTCAGAATATATCTTTTTTTTCCTGCGTATTCAAGACCAGCCCATAGCATCAGGTTATCCCTCACGCCACCCTGCGATGGCAGCTCTTTCTTGCCCTCGTCAGCCTCCCCAGACTGAGGACTTCTCTTGATGGTCCCACTGGGAGAAGGGCAGATCAGTCTCGTCATTCCATTCTATTCCTCTATGACCTGGCACCTGACACAGTGCCACGGCCTCTGAGCGCGTAGCAAAAACCCATCAAGTACTTATGAATCTTGATTGATGTGGTTCCCAACATTCAGGAGTAGAGGTACAGTCATGGGAGGAGATGGCATCCTGAGGGAGCTCCACATCCTGACACTAGCTGAAGACAATCGATGAACATTCACCCGATTGTAGCCTCAGGCGAACGGTCACTTAAATAAGCTAACATAATTTTAAAAAGTGGGAAAAATGAATGAAGAAAACCCCGCTTGAGGAGAGTTGAACTGATGGAGAAATTCCCTATTCACGCCCTCAATGGAACGGTCCAGTTTTTTGGGGGATCAAACAGAATTCTTTCTCAGTAATCCACTCAAGAATCCAGCACAGTAGACAAATGTCGTCGCAGGGAATTCTGCAATGTTAACTAGACGAATTCTTAGCTCTTATCATGTGGGGGGTGGGGTGGGGGTGGAGGGTACGAACACGACCAAAACTACTGCGCATCAGTTGAAGTACTCCGGGACGTCATAGAAGTAACACCATTGGCCTAAAGAGCCAAAATTAAAACAAAACGGTATTCCCTAATGAACACTCCACAACCGACGAACGAACCAGGGACATTTATGGCGACAATCCACTCAACTTCCATCACAAATGCGAAATATTTGGAAGATAGCGATTGGATTAGTTCCACGAATAAGTAAATTATTGAAGTTAACTTACCTGTTTCGCGATTCCATCTTGTCTGGCTGGTAGCCTGCTAAGGGCGAGAGTTTTGGATGTAAAGACATCATCGTCTGTCCAAGTCAGCACTCCTCAGTACTCAGTAGTAACTTAACGGCTAGATTATGATGCCTTTACATCGAAAGCACTCACCCATAGCAGGCTACCAGCCAGAGAAGACGGACTCGCCAAACAGGTACGTTAAATTTGGGAGATAATTAGGAGGAAGAAAGTGAACTCCGCCATTGGGCGTAGTGCACGTTCCATTGTTGAATTCACTATACTGCCTAGTTTCATTCTAGACGGAAGTCGTCCACTACAATTGTTCATTACTGAACACTAAAGCGATCCCTGAGCCTCAAAAGCTTACAATTACCAGAGCTCGATGGTTTCAGATGCAACAATTAGGTATATCGGGGGACTGCGTGGTTCATACTTTGATTTGATGAGAGCTCTGAAAGTTAAAGAATTCAACCTAATCAAGAAGAATAACATGAGCAAACATTGACACAAAATGCGAATACCACACGAGAACATGCAATTTGGACCAGGGAAGTTTTGTGACGTTCGACCCCTAAACTGCGTTACTTGCGCGTGTTGCAACATACAACGTGTTTTGCGAGCGACGCGCGAATTGTTAACATTTCGACTAGCGGATTAAGGTTGCCGTCGGTCACTCTGAAACGATCGCCCACCTCTCCACTTTGAACGGAGCGTCTCGTATCGTCCGCCGGTCTACACGCCCGCGATCGCGGCCCGGCGAGTCGAGCGATCGCGGCACATCGGGAGTCGAGAGGTCCGTCGCAACGCGCGAACCAAAAGACCGCGAGAGCGACACTGAGCGCGAGCGAGGCGAAGGGAAAAAAACGTTCCAAGGCCGCCTTCCCGTCGTCGCCCCCTCCCTCAGCCATAACGAACCCGTCCATCCCCCACCATCATCGACGACGCTTTTCCACTCCCGTTTGATCGGAGATCCGCCCGCCGGCGATTAAGGTCGAGTTCGAATCCTCCCCCGAACGGATTAAGGAAACTCAGTGACGACGACCTTTCAAACGAGCTAGTCGTCGGGTCATCGGTTTGAGAAGCCAACCATGTGGCAGGGTGAGCACGAAATCGTGTAACGAACCGTTTTACGCACAAATTACCGAGAGAGAGAAGAGAGCGAGTGAGAGAGTGTGTGTGAGAGAGAGAGAGAGAGATTGATAACGTCTTTATTGAATCTGGCGAGGTTTGGCCATACATGGCCATTCTTCCACCTAACCAGAACTTTTCAGGCAACAAGTGACGAGCACAGATTGGCACAAGGCGACATTTACATGGCAATCAATTTTGTGTTACAAAATTTTCCAGCTTTGTGTTTAAGAAAAAACTACTACTACTAATAAAAAAAATAATGATAAATAACAGTAAATAAATGTCTTCTTTACTGCATTCCACATAGGTAATTACTTCCTTCATTTTTTATTCAGTATAAAAAGATAACAAGTATTCCTT